>CM047481.1:0-1323125 GCA_026122505.1 Aldabrachelys gigantea | reverse complement strand
GTGGTGCTTCGGCCAGTTCAGGCTCATTGGTTCCTTCTGGCAGTGGGGTTGAAGATGTGGTTGCACTTGCTGGTGCTGATTGCTGTTCCAGTTCCGGGCCTGGGACTGGAGGTGTTGTGGCTGGTTTAGCCGTTGGCATGGGATCTGGGTCCACTACCTCGGTCTGGGTCTCTGGTAACACAGACAGGTTCTCTGTGGACGGCTCAGGAACAGGAATGGGTCTGGAAGCTTGCCTGGTGTGGCTGCGTGTAACCATTCCCACTCTCTTGGACTGCTTTACTTGGTTGGCCAAGTCTTCCCCCAGTAGCATGGGGATGGAATAATTGTTATAAACCGCAAAAGTCCACCTTCCTGACCAGCCTTTGTACTGGACAGGCAGTTCAGCGGTAGGCAAGACCACAGCTTGTGACATGAAGGGGTAAATGGTCACTTTGGCCCTTGGGTTGATGAGTTTGGGATCGACGAAGGATTGGTGGATAGCTGACACTTGTGCTCCCGTGTCTCTCCACGCGGTAACCTTCTTTCCACCCACCTTCAAATGTTCCCTTCGCTCCAAGGGGATTTGAGAGGTATCTGGGCCTGGGGATCTTGGTTGTGCTGGTGGTGTAATGACTTGCACCCGGGTGGGGTTTGTTGGGCAGTTGGCCTTTGGGCAGTTGGCCTTGATGTGTCCCGTTTCATTACACTTATAGCATCTGTCAGATAATGTGTTACCGGGTTGAAGTAAGTTACTGAGGACTGGCGAGGTGGAAGGATAGGATGTCTGTGGCTGTCCTTGGGTTGTAGCTGAGGTTTTGGGTTGCCCTCGGTTGTAGGGTTTATTGTCGGTGTGGCCCCTGGGGTTTTCACTCCCCTTTACCGTAGCTTTTTTGCTTTCTGCCACCTCCATCCATCTGGCTCCAATCTCTCCCGCCTTGGTGAGATCGTCGGGGTCTTCATCGAGGATGTACCGTGTGATGTCCTCCGGAACACCATCCAAGAACTGCTCCATTAGCAGTAGGTGGCGCAACTCTTTAAAAGTGTGACCAATCTGGGTTCCTGCTATCCAGGCGTCCCAATGCTTCTCCACGTAGTAGGCATGGTCGGGAAATGACCCCTCTGGTTTTCACTTTTGGGTTCTGAAGCGCCGACGGGCGTGATCCGGGGTTATTCCCATTCTGTATCTGGCCTTGGTTAAAAACAGTGTATAATCGTTCATTTGTGTCCTTGGCATTTTAGCCGCCACGTCCGCTAAAGGTCCACTGAGGAGTGGCCTGAGCTCTAGCATGTACCGGTCTTCAGGGATGTCATACCCTATGCAGACCCTTTCGAAATTTTCTAAGAAGGTCTCCGGGTTATCACCTGTTTTGAAGTGGGGAAATTTTCTTTGTGGTGGAACAGCAACTGGTGCCGGAGGGTTAGGAATGGGTGGAGCCTGTTGCCTAGTTTGCTCCATCTCTAAGGCCTGCTCGTGGGCCTCTCTCTGTAGTTGCAGCTGTCGTTGGAAGGCTACCTCTTCTTCTTGTTGTTTTCTTTCGTGATCTGCTTTTTTGGCTTCTTGTTCTCTTTTGTGTGCTGCATCCAGGGCATCTTGTTCGGCCTTAATTAGTTCGAGTTGTCTTCTATGTTTATTTTCGTTGTCTATGGCTTGTTGCCGGGTTCTTTCCTTTTTTTGCTCTTCTTTGGAACTCATGGTACCTGTTTTGTTGTGTTGTGGTGCCCTCTCCTGGTTGTTGTCTGAATTGCCGACTTTCTGTCTCAGGAGATTTGCCTAGCAACTGATGTGTCTTGCTCTGGCTTTGTTTGATTGGCTAGTTAACCAAACAAAAGCCACTGTATTTACCTGTGTGCGTTTGCTGGAATTCACTCTCAAAGGGAGTGCTATTGTTTAAGCAACGACCGTTAATGGCCCTCTTAAGTATCTTGCTAAAAATGCTAACAGCCAAAAGCAGGCAGAAAAACTTTCTATCTGGCTGCTTAAAAACCAACCCCTTCTCCCTGCTAATCCCTAGCAGAAAAAAGGAAAATTAATGTAGCTTGTGGCTTCTGGATTCATAATTCCCACCGCTGCCACCATGTAGCAAACTTTTTTTCCCAAATCTGGACTTTAGCGTACAAAATCTGGGTGCTTACTGTGAACCTTCCCCAAGCTTGTACCCAGCTTGGATCTATCTCGCTGCCACCAGATAAGATTGGCTCTTATCAGCCTGGATTCCCCAAATACTCCTTGGGGTACCCCCTCTCTGGCCTCTCCAACTTCCCCTGGAAAGACCACCCCCCCAAGACTCAGAAGCATGAGTCCACGGGCAAGGGAATATCCCCCTCCCCTCCCTTCTCCCCGGCTTCTCTCCTGAGCCACTTAAGGGAATGGCTGTAATCTTTTACATTACAATACCAAGAAAACCTTGTCTCCTTTCTCTCCAAAGAGACAGCTTCAAACACAGGAAAACTAAAGGAATTCTTTCTCTCTATCCCCGTAGCCTGCTCCCGCCCTGGGGACAATAAGAAACTAACCCACAGCCTGGGCTTCTCTCTTCCCCTCCTTAGCCTGTCACAGATGTAACAGAGCTCTTGGGCACAAAAATTCCTCTCCCCTTTGCCTCAGTAGGAAAAAACTTCCACAGTTTAAAAAGAAAACTTTATATAAAAAGAAAGAAAATACAGAACAATAATACTGCATTAAAGATCAATACAGGCTCTTGCTTATAAGAAAATATGAATAACCAGTCTGATTTAAAAAATAGCAAATTTAAAACAGTCCAGCAAATCAACACACAGTAAATACAAATCAAAGCACATCACAGCCGATTACTTTGTTTCCTTTTGTACTTACAGACTTTTAGTAGAATTTAGAAAGAAGATTGGAGTTAGAGAGAAACTTGTTTACTCACAGCTGAGGAAAACAAAAAAGACCCCGAGTTCCTTTCCCTCCCAGACTTTTAAAAAAATCCAGGTCTCTGATTGGTCCTCTGGTCAGGTGTTTGGTTCCCCCTTTCCAGGTAAAAGAAACTTAACCCTTACCTACCTACTTATGACAATCCCGAAAAAACAATGGGGGAATTTACACATCACGTGTCACATGCATGTGTGAGACTCAAGCCAGGTGCAGGGCCCCTGTGAACCCATGGCCAGAGCCCACGCACGGTGCACCTGGGCTATGTCTGCAACAGGCTGGGGGGGCCCAGCCCCAGCGCCATCCTCAGCCTGGGGGGCACAGGCAGGGGGAGTCAGCCCTACCGCCATCCTTGATTGCGGGGGCACGGGCCGGGAAGTCCCTGGTGGGGGGCATGGGCTGAGCAGGGGGAGCACAGGGGGGGCAGTCCCTGGGGCAGGGGGGCACAGACCAGGTGGGGCAGTCCCTGGGGTGGGGCACAGGCCTGGGGGGCAGTCCCTGGGGGCGGGGCACAGGCCGAGCGGGAGGACCCAGGGGGGCAATCCCTGGGAGGGCACGGGCACAGAGAGAAGAGCACAGGAGGGGCAGTCCCTAGGGGCAGGGCATGGGCAGACTGGGGAAGGGCAGTCCCTGGGGGGGGGCACGGGCTGAGCAGAGGGGCAGTCCCTGGGGGGGGCCACAGGCCGAGTGGGGGGGAACTCCCTGAGGGCGGGGGCACAGACCAGGGGGGAAGTCCCTGGGGGGGGCACAGGCCAAGCGGGGGAGGCACGGACCGGATACAGGGACACGGGGGGGCCGTCCCTGGGGGGGCACGGGCACAGAGGGGGGGCATTCCCGGGGTGGCACGGGGGGCAGTCCCTGGGTGGCGCACAGGCTGAGAAGGGGGTGGCAGAGAGGGGGGGCAATCCCTGGAGGGGGCAAGGGCACAGAGGGGGGAGCACGGGAGGGGCAGTCCTGGGGGCAGGGCATGGGCTGAGCAGGTGGGTACGGGGGGGGCAGTTGCTGGGGGGGCACAGGCCGAGCAAGGGGACCACAGAGTGGGGGCAGTCCCGGGGGGGGCACGGGCCAGGCAGGCGGGACACCGGGGGACAATCCCTGGGGGGGCACGGGCACAGAGGGGGGAGCACAGGAGGGACAGTCCCTGAGGGAGGGGCATGGGCCAAGTGGCGTGGGGGGGGAGTCCCTGGAGCAGGGCACAGGCCTGGGGGGGCCTGTCCCGGGGGGGGCACGAGCCGAGCGGGGGAGCGCACGGGGGCGACAGTCCCTGGGGGGCGCACGGGCCAAGCGCGGAGGCGCACAGAGGGGGGCAGAGCGGGGGGGCAGTCCCTGGGGGGTGCACAAGCCAAGCAGGGGGCGCACAGAGGGGGGCAGTCCCAGGGGGGGCAGAGGCAGAGCGAGGGGGAAAGTCCCGGGGGGGCACACGGGCTGAGCGGGGGGCGCACAGAGGGGGGCAGTCCCGGGGGGCGCAGGGGCAGAGCGGGGGGGGCAGTCCCTGGGGGGCACACAGAGGGGGGCAGTCCCGGGGAGGGCAGGGGCAGAGCGGGTGGGGCAGTCCCTGAAGGGCGCACAGAGGGGGGCAGTCCCGGGGGGCGCAGGGGCAGAGCGGGGGTGGGCAGTCCCTGGGGGGCGCACGGGCAGAGTGGGGGGCACACAGAGGGGGGCAGTTCCGGGGGAGGGTCCTCCAGCGGAGGCACGAGCCGAGCGGGGGGCACCGGGGCAGAGCGGGGGGGGCAGTCCCGGGGGGGGCACGGACTGAGCGGGGGGGGCACGGGGGGGCAGTCCCGAGGGGGGCAGGGGCAGTCCCTGGGGGGCACACAGCAGGGGGGATGTCCAGGGGGGAGCACGAGCCGAGCGGGGGGCGCAGGGGCAGAGCGGGGGGGCAGTCCCTGGGGGGCACACAGAGGGGGGCAGTCCCGGGGGGGCACGGGCAGAGCGGGGGGGGCAGTCCATGGGGGGCGCACTGGGGGACAGTCCCGGGGGGGCACGGGCAGAGCGGGGGGGTCAGTCCATGGGGGGCGCACTGGGGGACAGTCCCAGGGGGGGCACGGGCAGAGCGGGGGGGGTCAGTCCATGGGGGGCGCACGGGGGGACAGTCCCGGGGGGGCACGGGCAGAGCGGGGGGGTCAGTCCATGGGGGGCACACTG
The DNA here is from genome assembly GCA_026122505.1 of Aldabrachelys gigantea. Lineage (NCBI taxonomy): Eukaryota > Metazoa > Chordata > Testudines > Testudinidae > Aldabrachelys > Aldabrachelys gigantea. The sequence continues at coordinate 1,318,108 of CM047481.1, read as the reverse complement.
GGGGACAGTCGCAGGGGGGGCACGGGCAGAGCGGGGGGGGGGCAGTCCATGGGGGGGCGCACGGGGGGACAGTCCCAGGGGGGGCACGGGCAGAGCGGGGGGGGTCAGTCCATGGGGGGCGCACGGGGGGACAGTCCCGGGGGGGCACGGGCAGAGCGGGGGGGTCAGTCCATGGGGCGCACACTGGGGGACAGTCCCAGGGGGGGCACGGGCAGAGCGGGGGGGGGCAGTCCATGGGGGGTGCACGGGGGGACAGTCCCAGGGGGGGCACGGGCAGAGCGGGGGGGGGTCAGTCCATGGGGGGCGCACGGGGGGGACAGTCCCGGGGGGGGCCCGGGCAGAGCGGGGGGTGGCAGTCCCGAGGGGGCGCACGGGGGGACAGTCCCGGGGGGGGCCCGGGCAGAGCGGGGGGGTCAGTCCATGGGGGGCGCACGGGGGGACAGTCCCGGGGGGGGGGCCCGGGCAGAGCGGGGGGGGCAGTCCCGAGGGGGCGCACGGGGGGACAGTCCCAGGGGGGGCACGGGCAGAGCGGGGGGGGTCAGTCCATGGGGGGCGCACGGGGGGACAGTCCCGGGGGGGGGGCCCGGGCAGAGCGGGGGTGGCAGTCCCGAGGGGGCGCACGGGGGGGACAGTCCCGGGGGGGCACGGGCAGAGCGGGGGGGTCTGTCCATGGGGGGCGCACGGGGGGGACAGTCCCGGGGGGGGGCCCGGGCAGAGCGGGGGGGGCAGTCCCGAGGGGGCGCACGGGCCCCGCAGTCTCAGCTCCATCCACAGCCAGGGCGGGTCACTCCCGGGGGCACCCAGCACCATCCCCCGCCCCCGCCTCCGCCTCCAGCCTGGGGCGCCCGCCCCCCTCCATCACGTAACCACGTGTCACGTGCTGGGGACGGGGCTCTGACCTGCGGACGGGATTGGAGGGGGAGGGGCCATGCAGAGAAGGGGCGGGGCCAGGGGCGGGGCCAGGCAGCTGCTGGAGGGACCTTGTCGGGGTTCGGATGGGCCTGACTCAGCCGCCGGGCGTCGCACGGGTCGGGGCGGCGGTACCGAGGGGGGCAGGACCTTAGGTGCCTGGCGCGCTAGTGCAAAGGGGGGGTCGGCGGCAGGTGCCCGGGGCACTAGTGCAAAGGGGGGGGGTCGTGGGTAGGTGCCTGGGGCACTAGTGCAAAGAGAGGGGCAGGGGGTAGGTGTCCGGGGAGCTGGTGCACGGGGGTCGGGGGTAGGTGCCCGGGGAGCTGGTGCAGAGGGAGGGGCAGGAGGTAGGTGCCCGGGGAGCTGGTGCAGGAGGGTCGGGGGTAGGTCCCTGGGGAGCTGGTGCAGGGGGGTCGGGGATAGGTGCCCGGGGAGCTGGTGCAGAGGGAGGGGCAGGAGGTAGGTGCCCGGGGAGCTGGTGCAGGAGGGTCGGGGGTAGGTCCCTGGGGAGCTGGTGCAGGGGGGTCCGGGGTAGGTGCCCGGGGAGCTGGTGCAGAGAGAGGGGCAGGGGATAGGTGCCCGGGGAGCTGGTGCGGGGGAGTCGGGGGTAGGTGCCCGAGAAGCTGGTGCAGAGGGAGGGGCAGGAGGTAGGTGCCCGAGAAGCTGGAGCAGAGGGAGGGGCAGTGAGTAGGTGCCCAGGGAGCTGGTGCAGGGGGGTCGGGGTAAGTGCCCGGGGAGCTGGTGCCGGAGGGGCAACCCATCCATGGAGGAAAAGCGCATCCTGTGTATTGGCCTGGTTTGCCTGGACATAATCAGCGTGGTGGACGTGTACCCAGCCGAGGACACGGACACCAGGTACGGGGGGCTTGGCTCCCTGGGGAGGGGAGAGGGGAAGCTGGATTGGGGGCGCAGGGGCTGGGCTGGGCGTGTTGGCCGTTCCAGCCCCTGGGCTGCAGGTTCTGGGAGCCCTGCGCTGGTCCCACGAGTGGGCAGGGGAGGTTGCCTTTGCCAGTCACAGATAACGTTCCCAGGGCCCTTCCCCTGGTGTGGTTCTGAGCCTCCCCAGCTCCGTTTTCCAGCTGGGAGGGGTGAGGCGCAGGGGGCTGGGACTTAGGGACGTGGGGCTGGAGGGAAGGGACTTGGCAAGGCCCTCAGCGCCAGGCAGCCCCATCTCAGACCAGCTGGGTTGTTCTCGCTGTCCCCCTCCCCCCCAGGAGCCTGGCACTGGGCATCTGTGTCAGAGCCAGGGTAGGATCAGGGCTCTGGCTTCCAGGCCCATGCTCAAACGCTAGCCCCGGGCCTCCTCTGGGCCAGGAAAATCCACCCGCTGTTCAAGTGGCTGGAGAGTACCCAGCTGGCAGGAGCAGGACCTGGCAAGGCTGGCAATGAGACTCTAGCCAGGAGGAAATCCGGGTGCCCTCTTGACCATCTAGAAGTGGCTTCACCTGCAGCCCAACATCCCCAGACCCTCTCGGGCCCCTGGGTGCCTCCGACCCGCTCCCCCTGTGTGGTGCCAGCTCAGTGCACTGGCCGCGGTGCTGCCCGGGGAACCCAGCCCCAAGCACTCCCTGCATGACCAGCCCTAGCAGCAGCCTTCTGTTAAACTGGCTGCCTTAGCACACGGGGCAGAGGGTGGCATGAGCTTCCTCTGCCCCACCCCACACCTGTCAGCCAGCAGGGAACCCCCGGCTGGCTCTGCAATCCCACCCCCAGCTAAGAGCCCTGTTCCAGCTGTGACGGGCCCAGCGCAGGGCTGGGAGCCCGGGGCCGGCCATGCCCTGCCATGGCTGTCTGTCTTCTAGGTGCCTGTCTCAGCGCTGGCAGCGGGGGGGCAATGCCTCCAACTCCTGCACCGTGCTGTCCCTGCTGGGGGCACCCTGCGCCTTCATGGGCTCGTTGGCACCAGGACACGCAGCGGAGTAAGTGATGGAGCTGGGGCGGGGGGGACTGCGGGTCAGCATGCCCGCAGTGAGAAGGGAGCCTGGGTGCCCAAGCCAGCGCCTCGGGTATCCTGCCACAGGCAGTGCCAGTCCCACTGGCACAGCTCAGGGGACCATTATGCAGCTTGGCAGGTGCCCTGGCCCCCAGCACACTGGAATGAGAGAGAATCCTTCCTTCCAGGTGACAGGGCCCAGCAAGTTGGGGGCAGGGAGCCCACAGGGATGGGGAGACATGATGCCTCCGCTGATCATGGGGGCTCTGGCTGCCTCCTTGTGCTAGGGGAGGGGGGCAGATCAGACTGGGGGCTTCCTTTACCCTGAGTTTTGTGTACTCTAAAGGCTTGTGACCCCTGGGTTCCTACCCCCCAGCTGGGCCCTACCAGGCCTGTTCGCACTGGCTGGGCTGTCCAGCTCCTCGGCAGCACTGGCCTCACTCGGGGGCTGCGTTTCCAGCCGGCAAGGGGCACCAGGGGTCAGATGCAGGGGATCTGCTGCAGCGTTGGTGCTGCTGCTTTTCTAAAATCCACATCTCCTTGCTAAGTGGTGTGACCAGCTGCCATTACGGTGTGACCCACCATAACCTCCCCCGTGGTCCCTGTGAATTACATCACCATGGACACAAAAGGAGAGGGTTCCCCTGGGTCCCATCCAGCCTTTTCCTCTGGGACTAGGGGACGCAAGATCCTCAAAGTCTGTTCTCCGGAGCATCAGCCAGGCGAGTGGGTATATCCACGGCCAAAGGGCCCTCAGGGAAGCCTCTCCCGCCGGCCCCATCTCCCTGCTGGGGAGTGATGGAGCCCCCAGCCCTTCCTGGGGAGACCCCCCCCAGCCCCATCTCCCTGCTGGGGAGTGATGGAGCCCCCAGCCCTCCCAGGAGACACCCCCGCCCGGCCCCATCTCCCTGCTGGGGAGTGACAGAGCCCCCAGTCCTTCCTGGGGAGACCCTCCCCCGTCACACCCATCTCACTGCTGGGAAGTGAGAGAGCCCCCAACCCTTCCCGGGGAGACCCCCCCGTCATACCCATCTCACTGCTGGGAAGTGAGAGAGCCCCCAGCCCTTCCTGGGGATACACCCCCTGCACCTCGCTGGACCCCTCTCCCTGCTGGGGAGTGACGGAGCCCCCAGCCCTTCCCAGGAGACACCCCAACACCCCCACCGGCCCCATCTCCCTGAGCCCCCAGCCCTTCCTGGAGAACCCCTCCCCTCGCTGGCCCCATCTTCGTGCTGGGGGGTCTCTGGAGAGCCTTTCACCCCCGCTTCCAGTTGTAGCCTGGGTGCCGCCCTGGCCAGTCGTGGTCTGTGGGGCTCCCAGTACAGAGGGGCAGGTTTGGTGGCTGGTGCAATCGCTGCTGAGGACGGACTGGGCCCCCAGACCTGCTGTCTCCCTTCCGGCGCCCAGGCACCACAGGGCAGCGGCTCTCCCCTCCCGCGCTAACCCTCTCTGCGCCCCCTCCCCGGCAGCTTCGTCCTGGCCGACCTGCGGTGCTATGCAGTGGAGCTCACCCACCTGGTCTTGCACCCCGAGAGCTCCTTTCCCACCTCCATTGTCATCAGCAGCGCGAGCCGGGGCACCCGCACCATCCTGCACACAAACAGGTGCGTAGGGGCCGTGCCCGGCGCCCGCTGTGCCTGCCAGGATCTAACCCCTCTCTCCCTCCCCCTGTTCTCTCCCCTCCCCTGCTAAGTTTCATCGTGGCAGACTTCCGGCGCAGGGGTGTGGACATAGCGCGTGTGGCATGGCAGAGCCGGGGGGACACGCCATGCTCCTGCTGCCTTGTCAACAGCACCACCGGCTCGCGGACGGTCACGCTCTATGACACGTAAGGCTGTCACATCCGCCGAGCCGTCGTGCCAATCCCCCCTGGCAGGCAGGCGGCTCCCACGGGGGGGAACCTCAGTGCTGGGCCCTCAGGTCCTGCCTGTCACAGACGGGGGCTCGGGGGCCTGTGCCTCAGGTCTCACCTCGGCGCTGCCGTCAGAGGGGACCCATCCCGCATGGCTGATTGACTGATTCCTCCACTGATTCTGCACACAGACACCAATCAGCTAATCCTGGCTGACCAATCAGCACCGGTAATTTCACTGCCATAATTGGCATATCTCGATGGTCTTTGAGGGGGAAATCTGCATGTGTGACACCTGCTGCACCCCCAGGGCTTATGGGGGTTACCCCGTGACTCCCTGTGCCTGCCCTCTTTGCAGGTGGCAGGCTTACAGAGGGTGACCCTTGGGCTGGCTGCTGTAGCAGTGACCTCCCTGCACTCGCAGGGCTGGGTCAGGGCCTTTCGCTGGGTCCCCACTGCCCACGGGATGGGATGCTCCCTTGGGAACTCGCCTGGCCCACACCAGCCTCGTCCCTCCATTTCCTGGCGGGTGGTGTGGCGCTGCGCTTGGACCAGGGCTGGGGAGCTGGGGAGCCCGTGCTGCCTGCCCCTGGTGGTGAGCCTCGTCTTTGTGGGGCTGCTCGGCACAGGAGAGGATCAGAGGAGCTCCCCAGCCCCTCCGGTTAATACAGCTCCCATACAGGGCCGTCTCTCCTGCCCGCTGGGACCAGGCGGCAGGACTTTGGCCTGGGACCCTGTTAACCCTTTGCTGGCAGGAGGGTCGAGCTAGGATCCAGCGGCCAGAAAAGTGGGGGAGGGGGTTAGTGATTCCCGTGCGCTCGGTGCCACTGAGCTGTGTTCCTCTTGCTGAAGGGCATCAGCGGGCACCCCCATCCCTGGGAGCTCTGTGATCAAAGTCTGGCTGATGCCCTTTGAGATCAGGTCAGGGTCTGGGGCCTTGTCCCCTCTGCCAGAGGCTGTGGTTAATCATTGAATGGGTGCCTGGTTACCGCTGGCTGGGTGTGAGCCCGGCTGGGCAGAGTCCAGCCCCTCAGAGCCCCACACGATCACGCCTGTCTGCCCTGTTGCTTGGCCTTCGTACCCCACCAGGAGTCCTGTGTGGGCAGGGGCCACGCCAGCCAAGCGTGCAGGGGGAGCAGTGCCCAAGGGCACAGGGCACCATGGTGTCCTGTGCCCAAGGGCACAGGGCACCATGGTGTCCTCTGGGGGAGGCTGTGGGGTCTGTGTGGAGGGGTTGTGAGTGCCACAGGCCATGCTGTGTGTTGGGCTCCACCGAGCTGGGGCCGCTAGCCCAGATTCCCCAGTGGCTCACTGACTGCGTGGGCTAAAGTCACCCCCCCCGTCCCCCTCAGCTCTAACCTCTCTGCTAGGAGAGGCCCTGTGCACCCGCCCGCTGACTCCCCATGTTCTCCCCCTCCCCCATGGGTTAGAAACCTGCCAGATGTGACAGCCCAGGATTTCGAGCAGGTCGACCTCACCCAGTACAAGTGGATCCATTGGGAGGTGAGTCCCCCCTTGTGCCACTGACTGCGCACAATGGGTCCCTACCCCCGGCAGTGCCCAGCGTGAGGAGGCGAAGGCAGATCAGAGGAGTGGGATGGCACGTACACGGGAGTGCTGCCCAGCCCGGGGCCATGTCATGGCGGGGCCAGGAGCGGAGATGAGGAGTGGGCCAGGCAGCAGGCTGGTGAGGAGCAGAATAGGGCTGGGGTGACCGGGGGGGGGGTGGTTACGGTAGCCCCGCAGGACACAAAGGCTTGGCCAAGCACCCGCTCATTGGCACAGAAAGGAAGGGGCGGCTCGGAGTCGCACGGGAGTGGCAGCAGCAGATTTAGTGACGGGGAGGAGCCTGAGTGACCCATAATAGAGCCTGGCCCCAGTGCTTCTGGCCGGGGGTCCTGGAGGTGGGATGGGAGGCAGATGCGCCGGCTTGCTGCTCTCTGCTCCACACTTCCCTCTTCGCAGGCTGCTCTGTGCGGATCTTGCTCCTGACTGCCTCCGTGTGTGGATGCTGTTATCTGGACTGAGTGCTTGGTGCTGGGTAGCCCTGTGTAGACGAGCCCGTTCTGTGGCCACATGGCCCAGCCCACCTTCCCATGCAGCACGAAACTGCCAGGTGGCTTAGGCTGGGGTCGCTAGTCCCCGCCGTGGCACCCAGCCCCAGACCAGGCTGCTGTGCTGTGCACAGGCCTGTGGGCGCAGGGGGACCAGGGGTACTGCCCTGGCCCTGCTGAGAGCTCATCCTGCTTCCAGGGCAGGAACGCTGCAGAGCAGGTGAAAATGATCCAGCGCGTGGAGGAGTATAACCGGACCTGCCCAGCCCACCAGAGAGTCTCTACGTCGGTGGAGGTGGAGAAGCCTCGGGAGGAGCTGTACCAGCTCTTCGGCTACGGAGACGTGGTAGGAAATAATGGGGCATGTCCCCACCACCGACCCCTCTTCCTGGGTCCTGGAATGGGCCTGACACTGCAGGGGTCTCTGGGGGTGGTGGGGAGAGCCCAGCCGGAACTGACCTCCAACTGGCTGTTGGGGAACCCTTCCTGCCAGGGAGGTGGGTCTGGCCGGGGTGTTTCACACTGGGCAGGACAGAGCCCTAGAGAATGAGCTGGAGGGACCAGCCTGCCCTGGCAGGCCCAGCAGGTCACGTCCAGGGTTCTCTGATGGGGCTGGGGCATGACACGGAGAGGACAGGGTGGCCATGTCAGCACGGGGGAATACTGTCGGGTGGAGGTGAGCAGGAGCAGTGGGAACCCGCTAAGGTCCAGGAATCTGGAGGGTGTATGTAAATGAGCCAATGCTCTAAATTGCATAATTTATGAATATGCATTACCTCAATTACACAAGTAGCCCAAAGCTGCATCTTATTACAGGCAAGCACAGCCCTGTGTGACCCCTGGTTTCCTCCTCCCACTGCTGCTGGGGGCATGAACCTGCAGCCTCCAGCCTGAGCAGCCTCTTCACTGCACCCAAAACACTTGATCGGGCTCGGGTGGGTGGGTTATGCCTTGGCGGGGGGAGGCAGCATTGACCTCAGCTGCATTAATGAGGTGGGGGATCCTCTCTAAACCCCATCTCTCAGGGTCCTGGCTGCTGCATGAGCATCCCCTGCCCCTGGGAGCAGCTGGGGGGGCTAGGGAGCTCGGCTTACAGCCTGTCTTGCTGGGGGGCCCTGCTGCCTGGAGGGGGCCCCCATGGGGTAGGTGTCATGGCCCAGAGCGGGGGCCCCTACATGGGGGGAGCCGGAGAGCAGCACAGCTGGGGCCTGCCCCCGGGGGTGCTGCAGGGGGCCTGGCCCTGCCCACACCCAGGTGACAGGGGGGCGCTCTGGGCAGCTGGCACCAGCTCACTGCTCTGGGAGGGATGTCCAGGTGGGCACCTGCCTGTGGGAGACATGACAGGTGCATGGGATGCCAGCGAGGAGGGGAGCTGATTGGCTAGTGGGACTGCTCAGCTGGCCAATCAGATGCTAGAGCTTGCATGGCTCAGGGAGCTGGGGCTTGGGTCCTGGGCTCCTGCTGGGCACATTGATTGGGGGGCGTTGGGGATGGGGGGGGTGCTGGCTGAGGGGCACTGGCATGGGGGAGGCTCTGCAGAGGGGCACTGGGGGTGCTGCATTGGGGGGGCACGGCAGAGGGGCATTGGGGTGGGGGCTTGGTGCTGGCTGGGGGGCACTGGGGCGCATTGGCATTGGAGGTGGGGGGGGTGCTGGCTGAGAGGCACTGGGGGCGCTGACATTGGGGGTGGGGGCTTGGTGCCAGCTGAAGGGCATTGGGGGTGTTGGCATTGGGGGTCTCGGAAGAGGGGCACTGAGGGGCACTGGCATTGGGGTGGGGGCTTGGTGCTGGCTGGGGGGCACTGGCATTGGGGTGGGGGCTCAGCAGAGGGGCACTGGGGGTGCTGGCATGGGGGGCTCAGTGGAGGGGCACTGGCATTGGGAGTGGAGGTATGGTGCTGGCTGAAGGGCACTGGGGCGCTGGCATTGAGGGTGGGGGCTCAGTGAAGGGGCACTGGGGGCGCTGGCATGGGGGCTCAGACGGACACTGGGGGCACTGGCATTGGGGGTCTTGGCAGAGGGGCACTGAGGGGCACTGGCATTGGGGGTGGGGGCACGGTGCTGGCTGAAGGGCACTGGGGGTGCTGGCATTGGGGGTCTCCACGGAGGGGCACTGAGGGGCACTGGCATTGGGGGTGGGGGCACGGTGCTGGCTGAAGGGCACTGGCGCACTGGCATTGGGGGTCTCAGCAGAGAGGCACTGGCATTGGGGTGGGGGCATGGTGCTGGCTGAAGGGCACTGTGGTGCTGGCATTGGGGGTCTTAGCAGAGGGGCACTGGCATTGGGGGGTGGGGGCATGGTGCTGGCTAAAGGGCACTGGGGGCGCTGGCATTGGGGGTTTCGGCGGAGGGGCACTGGCATTGGGGGTGGGGGCACAGTGCTGGCTGGGGGCACTGGGGGGCATTGGCATTGGAGGTGGTGGGTGCTGGCTGAGGGGCACTGGGGGCACTGGCATTGGGGGTCTCAGCGGAGGGGCACTGGCATTGGGGGTGGGGACACAGTGCTGGCTGCAGGGCACTGGGGGCACTGGCATTGGGGGGTCTCAGTGGAGGGGAACTGAGGGTCACTGGCATTGGGGGTTTCGGCGGAGGGGCACTGGCATTGGGGTGGGGGCACAGTGCTGGCTGGGGGGCATTGGAGGTGGGGGGGTGCTGGCTGAGGGGCACTGGCATTGGGGGTCTCAGCGGAGGCGCACTGAGGGGCACTGGCATTGGGGGTGGTGGCACGGTGCTGGCTGAAGGGCACTGGGTGCGCTGGCATTGGGGGTCTCAGCGGAGGGGCACTGGGGGGCACTGGCATTGGGGGTGGGGGCACGGTGCTGGCTGAAGGGCACTGTGGCACTGGCATTGGGGGTCACAGCGGAGGGGCACTGGCATTGGGGTGGTGGCACGGTGCTGGCTGCAGGGCACTGGGGGCACTGGCATTGGGGGTCTCAGCAGAGGGGCATTGGGGGTGGTGTCACGGTGCTGGCGGAAGGGCACTGTGGCACTGGCATTGGGGGTCTTGGCAGAGGGGCACTGGGGGGCACTGGCATTGGGGGTGGGGACACGGTGCTGGCTGCAGGGCACTGGGTGCGCTGGCATTGGGGGTCTCAGCGGAGGGGAACTGAGGGGCACTGGCATTGGGGGTGGGGACACGGTGCTGGCTGCAGGGCACTGGGGGCACTGGCATTGGGGGTCTCAGCAGAGGGGAACTGAGGGGCACTGGCATTGGGGGTGGGGACACGGTGCTGGCTGCAGGGCACTGGGGGCGCTGGCCTTGGGGGTCTTGGCGGAAGGGCACTGGGGGGCACTGGCATTGGGGGTGGGGACACAGTGCTGGCTGCAGGGCACTGGGGGCGCTGGCCTTGGGGGTCTTGGCGGAAGGGCACTGGGGGGGACTGGCATTGGGGGTGGGGACACGGTGCTGGCTGCAGGGCACTGTGGCGCTGGCATTGGGGGTCTCGGCGAAGGGGCACTGGGGGGCACTGGCATTGGAGGTGGGGGCACGGTGCTGGCTGCAGGGCATTGGGGGCGCTGGCATTGGGGGTCTCAGCGGAGGGGCACTGGCATTGGGGGTGGGGACACGGTGCTGGCTGCAGGGCACTGGGGGCGCTGGCATTGGGGGTCTCGGCGGAGGGGAACTGAGGAGCACTGGCATTGGGGGTGGGGACACGGTGCTGGCTGCAGGGCACTGGGGGCGCTGGCATTGGGGGTCTCCGCGGAGGGGAACTGAGGAGCACTGGCATTGGGGGTGGGGACACGGTGCTGGCTGCAGGGCACTGGGGGCGCTGGCATTGGGGGTCTTGGCGGAAGGGCACTGGGGGGCACTGGCATTGGGGGTGGGGACACGGTGCTGGCTGCAGGGCACTGGGGGCGCTGGCATTGGGGGTCTTGGCGGAAGGGCACTGGGGGGGGACTGGCGTTGGGGGTGGGGACACGGTGCTGGCTGCAGGGCACTGGGGGCGCTGGCATTGGGGGTCTTGGCGGAAGGGCACTGGGGGGGGACTGGCGTTGGGGGTGGGGACACGGTGCTGGCTGCAGGGCACTGGGGACGCTGGCACGGTTCATTGGCTCTGGCTACCTGGCCCTGCCCTCTCACTCCCTTTCTTTCCCGGCAGGTATTTGTCAGCAAGGACGTGGCGAAGGACTTTGGGTTCCACTCGGCGCCTGAGGCTGTGAAGGGGTTTCACAGCCGTGTGAGACCAGGGTAGGCCTGGGCCACATGAGGCCAAACCGGGAGGATGAACCTGGTTCAGGGGGCCAGGGACTCACCCCCTGACACTCACTGCCCTGCCCTGGGCAGAGCAGCGCAATGCAGCAGTGGCAGCCTCCAGCCCTCCTTAGCCCCTGCTGCTTGAGGCAGGGGGCACAGGACCCCTCCGCTCCCCCCAGCAGAGGGGGCAGGGCCTGGAGCTGGCCCTGGAGGGTAACAGCTGCTTGCTAGCTGCTGGGAAATGGGTGGTGGGTTCGGAGCAGCTGGCCCCAAGCGGCGGGGGGCGGACGGTGCTCAAGGCTGGCTGTGGGGTCACGCTGTGGGGCTGCCCCCCCAGGGCCACCGTGATCTGCGCCTGGGCCGAGGCAGGGGCTGATGCGCTGGGGCCTGATGGGGAGCTCGTCCACTCAGACGCCTTCTCCCCGGAGACCATCGTGGACACACTGGGCGCTGGAGACACCTTCAATGCCGCCGTTCTCTTGGCCCTGTCGAGAGGTGAGGCAGTGCTGCTGCCGGGGCCTCCCCACGGGGTGTACTGGAGGGGGAGGGGGCCATGCCCCGCAGGGTTCACTGGAGGGGGCTGGGGCAGGCTTGGGCTGATGGGCAGCTTGTTCTCCCATGACAGGGCAGAGGCTGCAGGAGGCGCTGACCTTTGGCTGCCAGGTGGCTGGCAGGAAGTGTGGGGTCCACGGCTACGACGGCATCGTGTGAACAGAGTGCCGCCCACTGCAGGAGACGCCCGCTTTGCACCAGGAGGTGGCAGCTGGTGCCAACTGGCCGGGATTTCCTGGGGCACGACGGCTGAGCTGATGGCGCTGCCCGCTGGGTGCCACGGTGCCAGCTGCCTGGGCACTGTTCCAGGCCCTGCGGGTCCCCTCCCCGTCCTGCATAGTCAATAAACGCTTGGGAACAGCTGCAGCACGCATTCTTCTCAGCACAGGTGCAGTCCGGCTGGCAGGCGAGCACCGGGGGCCTGGCAGGCTCTGAGTCTGCCCCACGTTAGTGCTGCTCTGGCACTGCCGAGCTGGGCAGACGTGTGCCAGCATATGAGCTGTGGGGGAAGCGCCCGCCCAGGGGGTAGGCAGCCAGAGCCGGGACGCAGCCGCGCCTGGGCACAGCAGACCCAGCTGCCTGGGGTTGCCCCTGACCTAGACCCCACAGCTGGGGCTCCCCCTGACCTAGACCCCACAGCTGGGGCTCCCCATGGCTCCTCGCCTTAGAGGAAGCACAGCAGCTGGTGGGAGCTGCACGGCGGGCCCTGCCAAGAGCTGCCGCTCTGCAGAGCAGGCTCCTCGCGTCCCTGGCAGGCGGGGGGGGGGGGGGGGGGCAGGTGGGGCCAGCCAAAGGAGGTGGGGGCTTCTGCTCTGCCCTTGGCTTCACAGTGCGATGGGCCCCCAGGCTCCATTCTGACTGAACGGGGGTGTCCAAGTGCTCCAGGGCCTGGCTCCCCGGGGGCTCTGCTCAGCATGATGCCTGCCAGCTCAGCCCAGCGCCTGGGCAGGCAGGGCTCAGTCTGGCCTGAGGGGAGTGGGGGGGTAGCCACGGGCTGAGCAGAGGGACTGGCCTGGGGCCACGGAGCGAGGAGAGCCCTAGAAGGCCCCCTGGCTGGGCTCACCCGGAGTGGGGCAGTGTCACAGCTGGCCGCATGGGCCTGGCCTCCTGCCCACCTCATGGCAGCAGGTCTTAGTGGGGGGTGGGGGGCTGGACCCTGGCTGGGGAGTGCACTGGGGGCTGTGGTGTCCATCTCAGGGGTAGGGCAAAGCTCCTGCACCAGTCACTGAGGGGGTCAGGGGTTGAACCCCTGGTACAGCTGATGGAGGCACCACCCTTCTCCCACTCAGGGCTGCTGGAGACAGAGGCCCTGTGCCAGGCCCTGCTGCCAGGGTGGTAGTGATTGAGAGGGCATGGCCCGGGGGGCTGAGGAATGGGCACTCTGCCTGGACTAGGTACCAGTGTCCACGCAGCTGCTGCCTGCTCAGGGAAGGGCATGGGGGTGATTTCGCGGGATGGGCAGGAGGCACCCTCAGCTGAGTGAGCCCTGCTAGCTGGGGAAACTCCTTTCCCTCACCTCTCTTCCCCCCACCCCCACGGCTCCGGGGGGCAGCGCAGTGCAGTGCAGCCAGCGAGGGGGCCAGCAGCCCTGGGCCTCAGGGTATATTTTTCTGTTTCAAAATGTGAGTTACATGATTGATTGCACATGTCCCGGTGCCCCTCAGTCCAGGCAGCCAGCTTCTGGCAGGGACAGGTCAGCGCGGGTGAGGGTAACCCTGCTTGGATGCTGTGCCTGGCTCCTGGGCCCCCCAGCCCAGGTAGGGCAGGTACCTGCCTCCCCACAGCCCTGTGTCCTGAGGAGCAGCTCACACGCTTCTCTCAGGGGCTGAGCCCAGCTGCTTTCCCCAAGGCTGGGGAGAGAGGCAGCCCCCTCCCCCAGCACCACTCAGCCAGATCCAGAGTGTGTGTGAGGGGGTGCCTGGCAGTTGTTTCCCCACCACCACCTCGGTTTCCCTGTGCACAGCTGTTCCCCTCCCCTGCACCTGCAGCCCCCATGCCAGCTCTGATCTGCCCTGGCAGTGCCCTGAGCTCTCCATGGATCTAGGCTGGGGGCCTAGATCTCAGCATTGGGGGCCGCGGCCTGGGCCCCTGGAGCCTCCCCGGCAGCCTCCTCTTCAGGCTGAGCTGCCTCTGGCCCTGTCCGGCTCAGCAAGGGAGCCTCAGCCCCTGGCTGCTCTGCTATGGGCCCCGCTGCCTCTGGGAGCTCCCCACCGGGGTCCGCTGCACCCTGGGCGCCTGGCAGCTCCAACTCCTCAGGTGCCCACTGCACAACCCCTTCCCCAGTGGGGGTGGCAGTCTGGGCTGGCAGGGGAGGCTGGCCCTGGGCCGGGGGCAGCAGGAGCTCCGAGGGGTTCAGTAACCCGTCCCCATTCAGGTCCTGAGTCTCCAGGATCCCATCGACCACCACGATCACCTGCAGGGGGAATGTGCACAGGGGCAGGAGAGAAGAGAGAGGACATTCGCACAGCACTGGGGGGTGCAGACTGCGGGGAAGGAACTGGCTGGCTCGTGTGGGGAATGGGGGACAGGCCTGTCCCCTGGAGGGGGTGCTGGCTCCCACCTGGCCCAGGGGTGGGGGACGGGCCTGTCCCCTGGAGGGGGGGTCGGTTCCCATCCAGCCCAGGGGTGGGGGACGGGCCTGTCCCCTGGAGGCGGGGGTCGGTTCCCATCCAGCCCAGGGGTGGGGGATGGGGCCTGTCCCCTGGAGGGGCTGCTGGTTCCCATCCAGCCCAGGGACGGGCCTGTCCCCTGGAGGGGCGGCCGGCTCCCATCCGGCCCCAGGGGTGGGGGACGGGCCTGTCCCCTGGAGGGGCGGCCGGCTCCCATCCGGCCCCAGGGGTGGGGGACGGGCCTGTCCCCTGGAGGGGCGGCCGGCTCCCATACGGCCCCAGGGGTGGGGGACGGGCCTGTCCCCTGGAGAGGGGGTCAGCTCCCATCCGGCCCAGGGATGGGGGATGGGTCTGTCCCCTGGAGGGGGCGCTGGCTCCCACCTGGCCCAGGGGTGGGGGATGAAGCCTGGCCCCTGGTGGGGGTGCCAGATCCCACCTGGCCCAGGAGTGGGGACCAGTTGGCTCTTGGGCATAAGCCTTTGCACTGTGAGGTGCCTGAGCTCTGTCCTCCCTGAGGGGGATCCCCGGGGTGCTCTCCTTGCTGCTGCCTGCGCTCTGGGGGAGATGCACCCACCCCCATGCCTGCTGGCCCCTGGCCGTGCACAGACTCCCCCCTGCCCAGCTGGCCCGTTGCTCCTCAGCCCCTGGGGGGGGGAGTCTGAGTGGCACCTACCGTGTCGGGCGAAGGCTGCCCCTGGGTGTGCTGGGATACCACCTCCATCAGCAGCTGCATGAACTCCAGCCCGTCCAGCTGCCCACTCCGGTCATAGTCGTGTACCGCGAAGAGGTAGAGAAGCACTGCGAGAGAGGGGGAGTCACGGGGGGCTGGGCACTGGGGGCGGGCGTGGCTGTGGGGGGCAGAGAGGGAGCTAGGCAGGAGTGTCCGCATGGTGCCTAGGCACCCCCTGCCCGGGAACAGAGCCAGAACGTGTCAGCTGCCATCACTGTGTGAGAGCCACGGGGGACCCTCACCCCGAGCCCAGCATGAGCACAGCTCCCCATGGGCCTAGCCCCCCCGGCACTGACGTGACCCTTACCCTGCTCCCTCGTCATGTGAGTGGGGTCCTGTGCCATCTGCCAGACGCTCCGCAGGTAGTGCTGCAGCAGCCTGCAACAGGGAGCAGAGTGAGGCCGGGCGGGGGGCTGTGGAGACCACAGACAGGGCCAAGGCGAGGCTGGACAAACCCGACTCCGAATTAACGGTTTGCCAAGACCACAGGCAAATCTCTTCCCTCACTGGTCTCTGCCTGCTCTGCTCTGGGGCAGGCCTCGGTCTGCAGTGCGCCAGGCCCAGAGCCAGCAGGGCAAGTGGGGTCCCTTCTGCCCTCCAACTGCTCCCAGGGCCCACCCCACTGCACTCAGCCCTGGGACCCAAGAAGGCCACTGGGCAACAAAATGGCAGGTGAAATTCAAGGCTGAGAACTGCAATGTGATGCATGTTGGAAACCATAATCCCACCCAGATAGATACAAGGTTGGAGTCTAAATTAGCTGTTACTGCTCAACAAGAGATCTTGGAGTCACTGTGGTTAGTTCTCTGAAAACATCCACTCAATTCGCAGCGGCAGCCAGAAAAACGAACAGCATGTTGGGAATCATTAAGAAAAGGAGAGATAATAGGACAGAAAATATCATATTGTGTCTATATAAATCCATGGCACGTCCACACCTTGAATGCTGAGTGCACATGTGGTCTCCCCATCTCAAAAATCTATTGGAATTGGAAAAGGTTCAGAGAAGGGCAACAAAATGATTCAGGTATGGAACAGCTTCCATATCAGGAGAGATTAACAAGACTGGAACTTTTCGGCTTGGCAAAGAGACGACTAAGGGGGTGTGACAAACTGGGAATGTTCTTAATGTTCCCTCTGAACACTGTGTTGGTGCCTCAGTGTCCCCTAGGCAGTTCTTAATATCTAGGTGGTGGAATCGGGATGTGATTGCTGCAGAGCAAAGGGCCAGTGCACCTAAATGCCTGACCCTCTGTCTCCTAGCAACTGATGGCCTGGGCCCCTCCTCTGCAAAGGTGCCAATTGAAGGTGTTGGAGACAAAGGGATCAGGTGACCTCCTGGCCCGGGAAAGGGGCGAGCAGAGAGGAGGGGCTGGAGGGCGTTGTTAGGGCTTGGCTACACTCAAAACTCCAAAGTGCTGCTGCAGGAGCGCTCCCGCGGCAGCGCTTTGAAGTGCGAGTGTGGTCGTGGCGCCAGCGCTGGTAGAGAGCTCTCCCAGCGCTGCATGTACTCCACATCCTCGTGGGGATTAGCTTGCAGCCCTGGGGCACTGTTTACACTGGCGCTTTGCAGCGCTGTAACTTGCAGCACTCAGGGGGGTGTTTTTTCACCCCCCTGAGTGAGAAAGTTGCAGTGCTGTAAAGCGCCAGTGTAGCCAAGGCCTTAGTCTGGAGCTGGCTGGGGATGAGGAGTGAAGTGCAGACGTGGGGGTCTGGCTCACTGCCCCCAGAATGGACCCGGCCGAGGGGTCCGGTTCTCTGTACCCCCAAGCTCTGTTTTAGACCCTGTTCCTGTCATCTCATAAACCTCTGTGTTACTGGCTGGCTGAGAGTCACGTCTGACTGCAAAGTGGGGGTGCAGGACCCTGTGGCTTCCCCAGGACCCCGCCTGGGTGGGCTCGCTGTGGGAAGCGCACGGAGGGGCAGAGGATGCTGAATGCTCCAAGGAGAGACCCAGGAGGTGAAGCCGTGTGAGCTTCTTGCCCTGAACAAGTCTGCTCCGAGGAAGAGGAGGCTCCCCAAAATCCTGACTGGCTTGGTGGGGAGCAATTCCAGAGCATCGCCCGGTGACTCCGTGACAGGGGGGTTATGACAGAGGTCTATAAAATCATGTCTGGTGTGGAGACAGTAAATAAGGAAGTGTTAGTTACTTCTCATAACACAAGGAGTCACCACATGAAATGAACAGGCAGCCGGTTTAATCAAACACAAGGAAGTGTTTCTTCAAACAACGCACAGTCAACCTGTGGAACTCCTTGCTGGAGGATGTTGGGAAGGCCCAGACTAGAACGGTTCAAACAGAACCAGCTCAGTTCCTGGAGGCTGGGTCCCTCAATGGCTAGTAGCAGGCTGGTGGGGACACACCCTCTGCTCTGGGTGTCTCTAGCCCAGAAGCTGGACTGGATTACAGGGGCAGGGTCCTCTTCTGTTCACTCCCTGTGAAGTGCCTGACACTGGCAGACCAGTCCTGGGCCAGCTGGACCACTGGCTGTGCTTACGCTTTCTCATTCTCTGTCCTGCCCAGCTCCATGCCCCCTGCATGTGACCCCCCCATCCCAGGTCGCTCTGCCCGGGCCACAACCAGGCGCATCACTGCCGCAAAGCATCCTGCAAAGCCTGAACTCTCGGACAGATCCCACCCCAGTCAGTGCCCCCCACCCCCATCAACACATCCAGGGGCTGAGGCCCCAGGGAAACCCCCACAGACCTGCCCCTCCACAGGCCGGGCTCCCTGCCAGCTGCTTAGCCCCAGGCCCGGGGTCCCTCCCTGGGGGAGCTGGACTCACCGCAGCTCCTCTGGCTCGGGGTGCAGAAGGTTGGGAACAGGCTCCGCAGCAGGGCCCTCAGACCTGGGAGCAACAAACAGCAAAATGGGTCACAGGGGCAGGATCCAGCCCCACAGCACAGCACGGGGATCCCAGCGCTTAGAGCAGCCAATGGGGCAGTACAGACACATGGGCTTCCCCCCAAACCCCCCTGCAGCCAGGGCTCCAGCCCTGCCCCCTCAACAAACCCTCTGCAGCCAGGGGCGGCTCCAGGCCCCAGCACGCCAAGCATGTGCTTGGGGCGGCATGCCGGGGGGGGCGTTCTGCCGGTCGCCGGGAGGGCAGCAGGCGGCTCCGGTGGACCTCCCGCAGGCGTGCCTGCGGAGGGTCTGCTGGTCCCGCGACTCCGGTGGTCCACCAAAGCCGTGGGACCAGCGGACCCTCCGCAGGCGCGCCTCCGGGAGGTCCACCGGAGCTGCCTGCCGCCCTCCCTGGGACCGATAGAGTGCCCCCCGCAGCATGCCGCCCTGCTTGGGGCGGCGAAATGTCTAGAGCCGCCCCTGCCTGCAGTCAGGGCTCCAGCCCTGCCCCCCAACACCAACCCCCTGCAGCCAGGGCTCTCGCCCCACCCCCCAGCACCCTCCTGAAGCCAGGGCTCCAGCCCCTGCAGCCAGGGCTCTCACCTCATCCCTCCCAGCCTCCGCCTGCAGCCAGGGCTCTGGCCCCACCCCTCCCAGCCAGGGCTCCAGTCCTGTTCCCCACAGCACCCACCCAGCCAGTGCTATGGCTCTGCTCCCCACAGCACCCCCTGATGGGCGCTCCCCCAGGCAAGGCTCCTTCCCCATCCCGCCCACCTGGCAGGGCCGTGGCAGACCTGCTTTCCCATACCTGTTGGCGCTGTCCTTGGGCGCGGCCCAACCAGGAGTCACGGCCAGCAGAAGAGACACTAGCAGCAAGGTCCTCATCCTGAGACCAGAGCTGGGGACACCCTGGGGGGGACAAGCAGCCGCGTCACCCCCCTGCCAGAGCCCAGCATTGGGGTCCTTGTAACTCATAGGCTGAGTCTCCCTCCAGTGGCATCTGACTCCACTGGGGCCTGGCCTTTGGTGCAGGCTGCATGGAGTGCCTGGAGCCCCAGGGAGGCACCGTGTGGGGTGCACAGCAGGATCCCCTGGGCGTGTGCTGAGCAGGATGAGTCAGCCCCCAGGGCGGCCATGCCACGCTCCGCTATCAGCTGGGCACTGGCTGGCCAGGGCTGCGGGAGGCTGAGCCAGTGAGGAGGCTGCTCTGGGGCATCCAGGCTCCCCACGCCCTGCTCTGGCGCTGTGACTGTGTTTGCACTCCCCCACCCCCACCAGGAGCCAAGGTAGCAACATGGGCCTGACCCTGGTCTGTCCTCGTCTCCACTGACCAGAGCCACGGGCCACACCACGTCAGGTGCAGCTCTTCCAGGGCAGGCGTCAACAGGACGAGGCCCCAGCCCAGCGCAGCGTCTCTGTGGTGGAGGCCCTCTGGAGACGCCCTCCTGCTCTGAGTCGGCCGAAGTGCTTTATGGGCAGTGTAAGCCCGTTTGCTCTCCAGCTGCCCCGTTCCTGTCCCGTTTTGTCCCAGCTCCCTGGCACCCTCTGGCGCATTCTGACCCTGCGCGTCCACCCTGCTCTAAGGTGCCTCGTCTGTGTGAATGCCACCCAGCCCTGGCATACACAGTGTACCCAGCATGTCTTGGCACTGGCAGAGATGTCTGCAGGACATGCATTAGCCAAAGCCACCCCTAGCTGGGCAGGGCAGGCCTAGTGGGCAGGACGGAGCACCCACGGTAGCATGACTGGCAATGCCATCAGATGCCCATCGTACACGCAGACCCGGCCAAGGTGCAGGGCAGGGAGTGTCCCCCACCGGGCCCCAGCGTGGGCCCAGAGCCCTTTATAAGAGTGACCAGAGCCTGCCCCCCAATGCATCCCTAGAGCACAGAACCAGCAAGAACCACCACCCCGAGCACACCCCAGCTCCTGGCCACACACACAACAGCCAGCGCCAGGCCCCGGACACTGAGCACAGCCAGACAGCGCCCGCCGGGCACAGTGATGCACAACAGCCTCCCTCAGCCACACAGCCCTGTCCCACATGGCACCCCTCGGCCACACCTTGACAACGCCCCACACACAGAACACCCTGACAACTGCTCCCTGGTACCCCCCCCTGGCCAATGCACAGACTCCACAGGCGCACACTGCACACATGGGCACACCATGCACATGGGGTCTCACGCCAACACACAGACCCAGCACAGAGCACCCAGAGCCACACGGCCCTCCACTGCGCCCATGGCACCCACTGCATTCACTGCACCCAGAGCCACACGGCTCCCCACTGCACCCATGGCACCCACTGCATTCACTGCACCCAGAGCCACATGGCCCCCCACTGCACCCAGGGCATCCACTGCACTCACTGCACCCAGAGCCACACGGCCTGTACTGCAACCAGCCCAGGGGAGGCACCAGTGTGTGCTGTGCCAGAAACACTCACTGCAACAATGGACCCAGGACACCCACACCCACTGCCGCACCCGCACCCGCTGTATTAACTGCACCCAGAGCCACATGGTCCCCCACTGCACCCAGGGCAACCATTGCACGGACACACGCACCAGCATCCCGCCGGCTCCGCAGCGGCTCAGCGCCTGGCCCGGCCCCGCCCCGCTCCAGCTCCCGGCTCCCGGCTCCCCAGCTGCGGCTCCGCCCGAGACCCGCTCGGCCCCGCCCCTAAGAGGCGAGTCCACGTGGCTGGGACACGTCCCCGGTCCCCGCGGGACCCGCCCGGGCACGGAGCCTCCGGCAGGGGAACCGCAAAGCCCGCCCCGGCCCATCCAGGGCCACCCGCCTGGTGCCACCCAGCTCCCCCCTCCCCTCCCGGTGCCACCCAGCTCCCCCTGCTCGGTGCCACCCTGCTCCCCCTCCTCTCCCGGTGCCACCCACCACCCCCTGCCCGGTGCCACCCGGCGCATCCCCCTCCCCGTGCCACCCAACTCCCCCTTCCCCTTCCCCTCCCCGTTCCACCCACCACCCCCTGCCCGGTGCCACCCAGCTCCCCCCTCCCCTCCCCTCCCCGTGCCACCCTGCTTCCCCTCCTCTCCCGGTGCCACCCACCACCCCCTGCCCGGTGCCACCCGGCGCATCCCCCTCCCCGTGCCACCCAACTCCCCCTTCCCCTTCCCCTCCCCGTTCCACCCACCACCCCCTGCCCGGTGCCACCCAGCTCCCCCCTCCCCTCCCCTCCCCGTGCCACCCTGCTTCCCCTCCTCTCCCGGTGCCACCCACCACCCCCTGCCCGGTGCCACCCGGCGCATCCCCCTCCCCGTGCCACCCAGCTCCCCCCTCCCCTCCCCGTTCCACCCACCACCCCCTGCCTGGTGCCTCCCAGCTCCCGCCTCCCCTCCCCGTGCCACCCTGCTTCCCCTCCCCTCCCGTGCCACCCAGCTCCCCCCTCCCCTCCCCGTGCCACCCTGCTCCCCCCTCCCCTCCCGGTGCCACCCACCACCCCCTGCCCGGTGCCACCCGGCGCATCCCCCTCCCCGTGCCACCCAGCTCCCCCTGCTCGGCGCCACCCTGCTCCCCCCTCCCCTCCCCCTGCCACCCAGCTCCCCCTGCCTGGTGCCAGCCACCTGGCGCATCTCCCTCCCCGTGCCACCCGCCTCCCCCCTCCCAGTGCCACCCGCCTGGCCCATCCCCCACCCCATGCCACCCAGCTCCCCCCGTGCCACCCGACAGACCCTTCTCCCACACGGTGCCACCCGCCTGGCCCATCGCCCAGCACAGTGACACCTGGCAGACCCATCTCTGCCCCGTGCCACCCTTCCACCGGTTCCACGCAACAGACCCATACCCCTCTCCGGCGCCGAGCTACCCTCACTCTGCTGTCGCCCGGCACCTACAGGGTTAACCGCGGTCGGCCTGGCTGCCCCTCACAAACATGGCTACCGGCCGGGGTTGGCAGGGGCGGGGCCTGCCCCTCGCAAACATGGCTACCGGCCGGGGTTGGCAGGGGCGGGGCCTGCCCCTCGCAAACATGGCTACCGGCCGGGGTTGGCAGGGGCGGGGCCTGCCCCTCGCAAACATGGCTACCGGCCGGGGTTGTCAGGGGCGGGGCTTGCCCCTCATAAACATGGCTACCGGCCGGGGTTGTCAGGGGTGGGGCCTGCCCCTCACAAACATGGCTACCGGCCGGGGTTGGCAGGGGCGGGGCTTGCCCCTCATAAATATGGCTACCGGCCGGGGTTGGCAGGGGCGGGGCCTGCCCCTCATAAACATGGCTACCGGCCAGGGCGGGGCCTGCCCCTCACAAACATGGCTGCTGGGTGAGGCGGGGCGTGCCGGAAGCTGCCAGGCTCAGGCGGCTGCAGGATGGCGGGGGCGCTGGGGTTCGTGCCCGAGCTGCTGTTCCGGGGCTGGGGGGAGCCGCTGCTGCTGCTGGTCGCCAGCGCCGCCTTCCTGGGCTACTACTGGGTGTGCGTCCCGCAGGTCCGTCCGTCCGGGCAGCGCTGGGGGGGGGTCGGTCCGTCCGTCCGTCCGGGCAGCGCTGGGGAGGGCGGTCAGTCCGTCTGGGCAGCGCTGCGGGGTGGGGGTCGGTCCGTCCGGTCGGTCAGCGCTGGGGGGGGGGGGGGCGGTCAGTCCGTCTGGGCAGCGCTGCGGGGTGGGGGTCGGTCCGTCCGGTCGGTCAGCGCTGGGGGGGGGCGGTCAGTCCGTCTGGGCAGCGCTGCGGGGTGGGGGTCGGTCCGTCCGGTCGGTCAGCGCTGGGGGGCGGGGGGCGGTCGGTCCGTCCAGGCAGCGCTGCGGGGTGGGGGTCGGTCCGTCCAGGCAGCGCTGGTGGGGGCGGTCGGTCCGTCCAGGCAGCGCTGCGGGGTGGGGGTCGGTCCGTCCAGGCAGCGCTGCGGGGTGGGGGTCGGTCCGTCCAGGCAGCGCTGGGGGGCGGGGGGGCGATCCGTCCGTCTGGGCAGCGCTGCGGGGTGGGGGGTCGATCCAGGCAGCGCTGGCGGGATCGGTCCCGCGTGTCCCGGCTGTAGGGTCGCAGGGCGCTGTCTGGCCTGGGCTGGAGCCCTGGTGCTGCCTGTGGGACAGCTCTGAGCCCCGCCCGAGCTGGGAGCGATGGGGGGGGTCCCAACCCTAAGAGCCCCCCCTCGCTGTGACACCCCTCCCTCCCAGGCAGGGGGGCTGAGACTGTGTAGTGGGGGTGCTCGGAGCCACTGAAGCTGGAGATGATGGAGACCACGCCAAGCTGGGGGTGCAGCAGCCCCCCAGTTCCAGCACCGATGTCCCCAGAGGCCTCAGTTGGGGCCTGACCCCTCCTAGCCTGGAGCTCAGAACTGATAACCAGCTGTTGGGGGCCGGGGACCCGCCCCTAGGGCTGAGCTGCCTCTGCTGGTTCGCTCCCTCCAAGCCCTTGGGGCATTGTTCTGGCCTGGCTGGTGGCTGGGACTTGCCAGCTGGGTGCAGTCTGGCCTGGCGGTGCCAGGTTCCTGGGCACGGCTGTGCTGACCTCGTTTCAGGTCAGTCCCGGAGAAGCGTCCTTGCCCCATCGCACAGCTGGGGAGTGTCTCACTTCCCCTGGGGGGAGCCGCTGTGGCTGGGAGGCAGGGGCTGAAGCAGGGAAGACCCCCTCTAGGCTGGAAGCTCCGGGCCCTGCTGGTGTTTGTCTGTTTTTGGATGCTGAATGCCAGCTGGCCAAGCTGTGATGAGAACGACCTCCGGTCAGCCCCCTCATCCCTCTGCTCTGGGCGTTGGCCCCACAAGTCTCCTGTCTGGGGGGTGCCCTGGGGGACAGCCACTCCCTCCCAGCCCCCACGTGGTGCATCTCTGTTCCTGGTTCCTCTCCGCCCTCCTCCCGTGGCCCCATCTCACCTCTGACTTAGAACGGTGCAGCCCGTCCCGCCTCAGCTGGGTGGAGCAGGGCCCTAGCCTGGAGTCTGGTTGCTCGGGGATGACGGTGACCCCCCCCCCCCCCCCCGCCCCAGGTGCTGCATGCACACCCCTCGCTCCCAGCACCTGGGGGCTGGATGGGACCAGCTAGCGGGGCCTCTCGGCATGTGAGTGGGGCCGGGCTCTGTCCCTGCTGGCTCAGCTCCACGTCGCAGGATCTCGGGGGCCGTGGCTATGGCTTGTGCCAGGGCCTGTGAACGTGACGGGCTCTGACAAGCCAGGCCATGCTGGAGCTGCTGGGGCCTGGGAGCCAGGCCTATCCTTGGGCTCAGGCTGGCCTCAGCTCTCCCTGAATCTCTCCCCAGAGGCCCCTGCTGGTGGGCGGCCTGTCGTTCTGCACCTTCCTGGAGGCGCACTGCCCCATTGTCCGCGAGCCCTTCTACCCCACACCCTGGTGCTTCGAGGGGCGGCTCCAGACCGTGCTCCGCTTCTTCCTCCAGTCCCGGCCCCGGCTCTCCTACCGAAGGTGCGTGCTGGGTTCTCAAGCTGGGCTGCTCCATGACTCCCAGGCTGTGCCCATGGGGCGCAGCCCAGGCCTCTGCTGCCCGGGGCTCACTCCACCCTGTGCTCCCTGCCCAGCGAGTTGCTCCGCACGGCGGATGGAGGGCAGCTGCTGCTGGACTGGGCGGACAATGCAGAGAGCCAGCGGTACCCGGAGCCTGGCACACGCCCCACCGTCCTGCTGCTGCCAGGCCTCACCAGCAACAGCCAGGCCACCTATGTCCTGCACCTGGTGCAGCAGGCCTCCCGCGCGGGGTTCAGGTGAGATGCTGCATGGGAGCCGGGCCCCGGGTGACCCAGGGGCCCGGCCTCATGGTCAGCCCCCGAGGCATCTGGGTCAGTGCCAGCCTCTGCAGGGCATTGGGGAAGGGGGGCTGGTGTGGTCGTGGGTGAAGGTGGAATATGAGGGGTGGGGATGGAGGGGTCATGGGGGAAGCGGGGCTGGTGGGGATGTGGGGAGTGAGGATGGAGGGGTCGTGGGGGAAGGGGGGCTGGTGGGGATGCAGAGGGGTGGGGATGGAGGGGGAAGGGGGACATGGAGAGTGGGGATGGAGGGGTCGTGGGGGAAGGGGGCAGGGAGCCTCACCCATCTCTCTCCCCAGGACTGTTGTGTTCAATAACCGAGGGTGCAAGGGGGAGGAGCTGCTGGTGAGTGAGCTGTGTCCCTGGGGGGGCCTTGGGGCCCAGCTCCAACACAGAGATCCTGGCCGTGGGCCCTGGAGGGGAGGGCAGGGCTTGGCCCATGGGTCCCAGCAGGTCAGAGCTGCTGTCCCATCTATACAGGCAAAACAATGGGGCTAAGCCAGCTGTGACCCCTCAAGAGAGATCTCGGCCTCTCTGGGGCTGGTTCTCTGAGAACAGCTGCTCCATGGGCAGCGGCAGCCGGGAAGCCCTGAGGAAGGGGCTGGATAAGACAGCGGAAAATATCCAATTACCTCTGTATAAATCCATGGGCCGCTCACACCTGGAACACTGCGGGCGGCTGTGGTCAGCCCAGCTCAGAAAAGGATCCTTTATGGTGCAGGAAGGATTAGGGGATAGAACAGCTTCCGTCTGAGGAGAGATTAATAAGACTGGGACTTTTCAGCTTGGCAAAGAGACAACAAAGGGGGAATGTGACAGAGGTCTGTAAAATCATGAGTGGTGTGCAGAGAGTGACTAAGGAAGTGTTCTTTACTCCTCATACCACAAGAACAAGGGGCCACCAAATGAAATGAACAGGCAGCAGCTTGAAAACAAATAAAAGGAAGTATTCTTTCATACAACGGGCAGTCAACCTGTGGAACTCCTTGCCAGGAGATGTTGTGAAGGCCAAGACTAGAACAGGGTTCAAACAAGACCCAGAGAAGTTCCTGGAGGACAGGTCCATCAATGGGTGTTAACCAGGCTGGGCAGGGATGGTGCCCCAGGCTCTGTTTGCCAGGAGCTGGGAATGGGTGACAGGGGATGGATCACTGGACGATTCCCTGCTCTGTTCATGCCCTCTGGGGCACCTGGCACGGGCCGCTGTCAGAGCTGGGGTCCTGGGCTAGCTGGCCCAGTCTGGCGGCACTTTGCTCCATCCCACCTGCAAATGGTTCTCAGGGCTGAACCCTCCTCATGCCCCTGGGAGGCCAGGACCCCCCTCCCTTGCATGCAAGAGTGGGGGATCTGGCATGAACATCCCTGTTAGCTCCATGGTCCCCCCATTAACTGTCGTCAGCCCCCTCAGCTCTGCTCTTGCTCTTAGACCTCCAGAGCCTTCTGCGCAAGCAACACGGAGGACCTGCAGACCGTGGTCACTCACATCAAGGCCCAGCACCCGCGGGCACCACTCCTGGCTGTGGGTGTATCGCTAGGCGGGTGAGGAGCAGGGGGCCTCCCTGGGGGCTGGCAGAGGGAGGTGGTGGTTAATGTCTGTCCCCCCCACAAGCTGGGGAATAGCAAGGGGAGGGGGGCTGGCACAGCACAGGGAGGGGAATGGTTAATCCCGAGCCCCAGCTCACCTGCAGTGCTGTCTCCCCAGGATCCTGGTGCTGAAGTACCTAGCGCAGCAGGGGCGCAACACGGGGCTGGTGGCTGCCATGACCTTGTCCGTCCCCTGGGACATGGAGGATTCCAGCCGCTCACTGGAGCAGCCGCTCAACTTCCTGCTGTTCAACCGGCGCCTCACAGCCAACCTCCGTCACCTCGTGAGCCGGTGGGGCTGGGTCAGGGGGCCTGGAGGGCTGGTACACAGAGGTTGGGGAGACTCTGGGGCTGATACCTGACCCTCCCACCCCCCTGTATGTGGTGGGGAGGTGTGGGGCTTGTTCATGTGGTGGCAGGGGGGCTGGTTGTCACAGAGTCCCCAGGCGACGCTCTGGAACTGCTCCCCACCAAGCCAGGCAGGACTTTGGGGAGCCTCCTGTCCCTCGGAGCAGACTGTCTGCAGGGCAAGAAGCTCACACGGCTTCACCTCCTGGGTCTCTCCTTGGAGCATTCAGCATCCTCTGCCCCTCCGTGTGCTTCCCACAGTGAGCCCGCCCAGGCAGGGTCCTGGGGAAGCCAGAGGGTCCTGCACCCCCACTTTGCAGTCAGACGTGACTCTCAGCCAGCCAGTAACACAGAGGTTTATTCGATGACAGGAACAGGGTCTAAAACAGAGCTTGTGGGTACAGAGAACTGGACCTCTCGGCTGGGTCCATTCTGGGGGCAGTGAGCCAGACCCCCACGTCTGCCCTTCACTCCTCGTCCCCAGCCAGCTCCAGACTAACAACCCCCTCCAGCCCCTCCTCTCTGCTCAGCCCCTTTCCCTGGGCCAGGAGGTCACCTGATCTCTTTGTCTCCAACACCGTCAATTGGCACCTTTGCAGAGGGGGGCCCAGGCCATCAGTTGCTAGGAGACAGAGGGTCAGGCATTTAGGTGCACTGGCCCTTTGCTCTGCAGCAATCACACACCCTTATCCCAACACCTAGATATTAAGAACTGCCTAGGGGACACTGAGGCACCAACACAGTGTTCAGAAGGAACATTAAGAACATTCCGAGTTTATCACACTGGTACAGAGGGGTCAGGAGGCTGCGGGGCTGGTTGATGGGGGTCAGGGGGCTCTTGGCTGTCTTGCTTGGCAGTCCCCTGCTGACTGTGGGGCTCGTTGCAGGTACAGGAAGGTGATTGCAGAGAAGGTGGATGTGCAGCACGTACTGCAGGTATGGTGAGTTCCCCCCCCCCCCCGCCCCACATATCCTCCCCACCCCTGGCCCTGACCCCCTATCTGCCCCAGGCGCGCAGCATCCGGGAGTTTGATGAGCGCTACACAGCTGTGGTGTTCGGCTACGGGACGTGTGCTGCATACTACCGGGACGCCAGCCCCTCGCACTCGGTACACGCCGTGCGCCTGCCCGTGCTGTGCCTCAATGCAGCCGATGACCCCTTCTCGCCGCTGCAGGGTGAGTGCTGGGGGGCCAGGGGCTCTGGGCCCAGTGGGAGGCTCTGGGCCCAGCATGCGGCTGCCTGACTCGCTCTCTTTCAGCTATCCCCCTGGCTGCGGCACGGTGTCTCCCCACGCTGGCGGTGCTGGTGACGGCGCGCGGCGGGCACATCGGCTTCCTGGAGGGGCTCTTCCCTCGGCACGAGAGCTACATGGACCGAGTCTTCGCCCAGTTCCTCGCTGCCGCCTTCGAGCACAGCCAGGAGCTGAGCCGCAGCCTGGGACCTGAGCGCCCAGCCCCACAATAAACCTCCTACCCGGCTACCTCCTGTCCTCTATGAGCCACAGGGAGGAGACAGGGCGCCAGGCCAGGGCTCGGCTGCAGCAACACCAACTGCCGGCAGGCCTGTACCCAGGGCTGGGGACAGCCCGGGCTCTAGGGCAGGGCTGAGACCCTAGAGGGGAAAGGCCCTGCTGGACCCCTGCCCGGGGATGACTGGGGGAGCTGTAGGGAGACCAGCTTTGGGAGCCTCGCTGCCCAGGCTCTTCCAAGGGGGTATCCTACCCCCAGCGGTCAGCCCCCTGGGGGAGGGGCAGAACCATGGCCGTGCACCCCTGGGCAGCTGAACAGGGAGGGCTCCCCCCAGCCAGGCTCTGGCTCAGAGGAGCTTATAGCAAGCCAGGCCTGCCTGACACCCGGTCCAGGGCCGATGGAGCCAATTGGCTACGGTCTCACACAGTGACTGGCCCAACCTGTGCCCAGACCCAGGGGGGCACCGTAGAGAAAACAGGATTTTCTATTCATTGCACCCCCCGCAGTTCCTCCCATGGGCTCTGCAGCCCCCCAGCATGCACAGGCAGGGGAGCGACAGGTCAGACTCCAGTTTTAATGACAGCCAGCGAGCTGCAGCAGGAGCACAGGTAGATACTGCTGGCACGTCACTGGATGGGCATCATGGGGCGACTGGCACAGACTGGGCTCTCCCCCACCCAGAGCATCTTACCATTCCTGAGAGCTCAGGCAGCGCCTGTCCCATCCAGGGAGACACCCAGCGCACACATCCCCACCATGGGCAGGCAGGGCCAGGGCCAGGCCCTGTGCAGGAGCACCCGGCGTGGGGCCAGGGGGCTGCAGGTCTCTGAGCTGCTCCACATTGTCCCGGGGGCCGGGCCGGGCAGGACCAGGCAGGCGCAGAGTCTCTTGCTGTCCCCGCAGGGCTCCTCACACTTACAGGAAGCCGGGGAAGGCCAGCTGCAGTAGCAGGATGGTGGCCACCACCAGGCCAGTGCAGAGCAGCAGCAGCAGCCACACGGGGAAGGTGCCTGTGGGAGAGAAGGAGCTGGCTCAGGGGGAACCAGCCACCAGGAGGGGAGGGGGCCTCAACCCAGGGTAGGGGCTCAGATCAAGCTGGGGGGCCCCGCATCAGGGGGGCCCTGCTAGGGTCTAGCTGGAGTAGGGAAGAAGCCTGGGGCAGAACCCCTCCCCCCAGGGCCCCGGGGCACGTACGCCTGGGGGGCAGCAGGTGCAGCTTGCAGCGGCTGTCCACGGCCACGCTGAGCAGGGCAGCCTCGTTCTTGGCCAGCAGCTCCCGGCCCCGCCGGCTCTCGGGCAGGAAGGCCACGTCTGTCACCACAATGCCATGTGCCTCCTTCACGTAGTACAGCCTCTGCGGGGAGGGCAGGGTCATGGGCATCGCCACAGGCCAAGCCATCTACTGGGCCCTGCCCAGGATGCAGCTGCCTCGGGGGTTCTTTAGCCCTGCACAGCCCGAGGCAGGAGCTCAGGAGGCAGGGGGATGCACGTCCAGAGCTAGGCTAACGCCCAGCTCCCCAGGGGCCCTGGAGATTCCCCCCACCCCACCTCCCAACAGCACTTCCCACAGGGACCCCCGCCCCGCCAGGCACCAGGCAGCCACTTACCTGCAGCGAGAAGGAGACGTGAATGGCAACCGAGCCTGTCACGGTGCCCAGCCCCAGAAACGTGCCCGAGTCACTGGTGGGACAGATGGCACCAGACAGCTGCTCAGACAGATACACAGCACAGACCCTCGCCTTGACACCCCCCGCCCGAGAACTGGCACAGCGCCTCCCCCCAGCCCTCACCCTGACCCCCCCAGCCCTGCCCGCCTGAGAACTGGCACAGCGCCTCCCCCCAGCCCTCACCCTGACCCCCGCAGCCCTGCCCGCCTGAGAACTGGCACAGCGCCTCCCCCCAGCCCTCACCCTGACACCCCCCCAGCCCTGCCCGCCTGAGAACTGGGCCAGCGCCTCCCCCCAGCCCTCACCCTGACACCTCCCCAGCCCAGCCCACCCAAGAACTGGGCCAACCCCTGCCCCCCATACCTGACGGAGAGGCAGGAGATGACTTCACCCCCGCAGGGCTGGGTGAGCAGCGGCAGGAAGCTTTTTCCGTCCCACTTGGTGAGGTAGCAAGGCGGGGGGCGGCGCCCCCGTTTGTGGGGCACCTGCACCGTGTAGAGTCGCAGTGCCTCCGCCTGGTCTGGCACTGTCCCAAACCTGCCACCAGGAGCCCGTCAGCCCAGCCCAGCCCAGCCGCCCCCCCCACCCCAGCACCCCTGAGCCCAGCCCCAACCCATGTCGGGAGCCCATCAGCCCAGCCCATGGCCCCCTGGCACCCCTGAGCCCAGCCCCAACCCACGCCGGGAGCCCGTCAGCCCAGTCCAGGGCCCTCCTCCCCCCCCAGCACCCCTCAGCCCAGCCCCCACCCATGCCGGGAGCGTCAGCCCAGCCCAGGGCCCCCCGCCCAGCCCAGGCCCCCCCCCCACGCCAGGAACCCATCAACCCAGCCTAGGGGCCCCCCAGCAGCCTTGGGCCCAGCCCCTGCTCTGAGCCCCACCCATGAGCCCAGCCAAACACCCCCACCCATGAGCCCAGCCAAACACCAGGCCCCTGTCAATCTGGCCAGGCCTCACCCCGTGTCTGGGCCCGGCCAGGGCCCTACCTGCAGGCCTGGTAGCGGTAGGTCTTGTCAGGGACGCTCGGCAAGTTCTCATCCCAGCGCAGCCGCTGCACCAGCTGATCTCTCTGCCACACGCAGCACTGGAAATCCCGGCCCGCCGTCACCACCTGCCGGGACGCAGCCATGAGAGCCGGGCCGGGGGCCCCAGCCAGCCTCAGCAGCGATGGAGACCCAGCCTCAGTTTCCCCAGACCGCCTGGCCTGCACCAGGCTGCAACTCCTCCATCCTGTCTAAGGCACCGTGGCCACTCCTCACCCCATGCCACCTCCCCAGGCCAGCACCAGCATCCTGAGCCTTCCTCCCCCACCCATTGGAGCCTTCACTCAGGGACACCGGCCCCCACCCCACACAACCCACCTAGCATGTGGGGGGCAGGCAGCGAGTCCTCCGGGGGCAGGGCGCACCCTGGGCTCTGGGGTCAGCTGCTCACCTTGTTCTCGGGACCCAGCGCAATGTCCTCAATCTCCCCGTCATGGGCTTTGAACTCCAGCACCTTCTTCATGCTGGGGAACTGAGAGAGAGACTGGCTCAGCAACCCCCCCCCCAGTGCCCCCTGAGCTGGGGAACAGAGAGAGCCAGGCTCAGTGCCCCTCAGCACCCCTCCAGCTGGGGAACTGAGAGAGTTGGGCTCAGGCCCCACCCCCCCGTGCCCCCTTAGCTGGGGAACAGAGAGAGCTGGGCTCAGCGCCCCCCAGCACCCCTCCAGCTGGGGAACTGAGAGAGCTGGGCTCAGCCCCCCCCGTGCCCCCTTAGCTGGGGAACAGAAAGAGAGCCGGGCTCAGCGCCCCCCAGCACCCCTCCAGCTGGGGAACAGAGAGAGAGTCGGGTTCAGTGCCCCCTAAGCTGGGGAACTGAGAGAGCTGGGCTCAGCCGCCAGCTGGGCCCAACACCCCCCTCCCTGCCTGCCATGCCCCCAGTCTCCAGTTCCTCCCCGCAGGTCAGCCTGGCTGCCATTAACACTGCTATGGCCAGGGCCCGAGGAGCCAGGATTGCCAGCCTGGAGCCAGCTACCCAGGGCCAGGTGCTGCGGGGTGGGGGTGGGGGGGTCACCTGCCCCGGTCTCTACCAGCTGGAGACCCGCTTAGCCGTGGGGCAGCAGGGTTCGTTATAACCACACCAGGCAGCCGTGTGACCCACAGAAAAACAGCCAATCCTGCCTGAATCTTGCTAAGCTCTGGGCCCCACTGGCGTCCTGTGGCAGTGAGTTCTACAGGCTAATTAATCATTGGGCAAAAGAGTGTTTCCTTTTATCGGCTTTAACTGCCCCTCTTTTAGCATCTTTCAGTTCTCCTTGTTCTCACGTTATGAGCTGGGAGAAGAGACACTCCCCGTTGTCCCTACTGCTGACCACCTGACGAGGCCAGTGACAGTGAAAAGCTCAGGGTGATTAGTGAGGCTACAAACCCAGTAATAACGGGGGATTTCACCCATCCCCATACTGACTGGGCATATATCGCCTCGGGATGGGATGCAGAGAGAACATTTCTCGACACCATCAATGGCTGCTTCTCGGGGCAGCTGGTCCTGGAACCCACAAGGTGAGAGGCAAGTCTGGATTTAGAGCTAAGTGGCTTACAGGGTCTGGTCCAAGAGACGAACATAGACAAATTGCTCGATAATAGCAACCATGATGTTAAATGTAACCGTAGGAGGGAAATGCCAAAGAAACCCACCACAGCAGCATTTAACTTCAACAAGGGGAACCACACAAAAGCCAGGACATTGGCTAAACGGAAATTAAAAGGAACAGTCACAAGAGTGAAATGCCTGCAAGCTGCATGGAAACCATTTAAAAATACCACAACAGAGGCTCAAACTAAAATGATACCCCAAGTAAAAAAAATCAGTAAGAGGACCAAAAACCCGCTCCCCTGGCTAAA
The DNA here is from genome assembly GCA_026122505.1 of Aldabrachelys gigantea. Classification (NCBI taxonomy): domain Eukaryota; kingdom Metazoa; phylum Chordata; order Testudines; family Testudinidae; genus Aldabrachelys; species Aldabrachelys gigantea. The sequence continues at coordinate 1,285,782 of CM047481.1, read as the reverse complement.
CAACAGAGTAAAGAGGTGGTTAGCGACAGAAAGGTGTCCTTTAAAAATAGGAAGTCAAATCCCACTGAGGAAAACAAAGGATAAACTCTGGCAAGTGAAGTATAATCAGGCAGGCGAAAAAGAATTTGAAGAGCAACTACCAAAAGACATAAAAACTAACAGCAACATTTTTCTAAGTACATCAGCAGCAGGACCGCTGCCAAAGCAGTCAGTGGGGCTGCTGGACACTGGAGGTGCTAAGGATGCACTGAAGGAAGACACGGCCGTTGAAGAGAAGCTCAATTAATTCTTTGCATTGGCCTTCACTGCAGAGGAAGATTGCCCAACCTGAGCCATTTTCTTTTTAGGTGACAGATCTGAGGAACTGTCCAGACTGAGGTGTCATTAGAGGTGGTTTTGGGACAAATCCATAAGTTACACAGTAACAAGTCACCAGGACTAGGTGGTGCCACCCAAGAGTTCTGAAAAAGCCCAAATGTGAAATTGCAGAACTCCTATTACTTTAATCAGCCTCTGTACCAGATGACTGTAGGACAGCTAACGTGACACCAATTTTTAAAAAGGTTCCAGAGGCGATCCTGGCAATTACAAGCCGGTGAGCCTAACTTCAGTACCAGGCAAAATGGTTGAAACTATGGTAAAGAAAACAATTATTAGACACACGGATGAATACAATACGCTGAAGAAGAGTCAACATGGTTTTTGTAAAGGGAAATCATGCCTCACCGATCTACTAGAATTCTTGGAGGGGGTCAACAAGCAAGTGGACAAGGGGGGCATCCAGCGGATATAACGGACTTAGATTTTCAGAAAGCCTTTGACAAGGTCCCTCACCAAAGGCTCTTAAGCAGAGTAAGCTGTCATGGGATAAGAGGGAAGGTTCTCTCATGGGTCAGTAACTGGTTAAAGGACAGGAAACAAAGGGTACGCATAACTGGTCAGTTTTCACAATGCAGAGAGGTAATTAGTGGTGTCTCCCAGGAGGCTGTTCTGCGACCAGCCCTACTCAACATACTCATAAATGATCTGGAAAACGGGGTAAACAGTGAGGTGGCAACATTTGCAGATGATACAAAACTACTCAAGATAGTTAAGTCCCAGGCAGCCTGTGAAGAGCTACAAAGGGATCTCACAAAACTGGGGGACTGGGCAACAAAATGGCAGATGAAATTCCATGTTGATAAGTGCAAAGTAATGCACATTGGAAAACATAAACCCAATTATACATACAAAAAAGAAAGATCTTGGAGCCATTGTGGATAGTTCTCTGAGACCATCCACTCACTGTGCAGCAGTCAAAGTGAACAGAATGTTTGGCATCATTAAGAAAGGGACAGATAACAAAAAACTATCATATTGCTTTTCTGTAGATCCCTGGTACGCTCACACCTGGAATGCCGTGTGCAGATGTGGCAACAAAAATGATGAGGGGTCTAGAACGGCTCTTATGTGAGGAGAGATTAAACAGACTGGGACGGTTCAGGTTGGCAAAGAGGCGACTAAGGGGGGATACGACAGAGATCCAGAGAATCATGCCTGGTGGGGAGCGAGTGACTAGGGAAGTGTTATTTACCCCTTCTCATAACACAAGAGCCTGGGGTCACCCACTGCAATTAACAGGCAGCAACAGGACGTGTTAGGGGCCCTGTCTAGCACTGACTGGCCCCCGCCCACCCAGGGGGAGACCTGAAAGATCTTGGGCAGGGACCCCAGCTGACATCACCTCCCGTGGGGCAGCTCCTACCTCCCAGACTCGGAGGAAGCCGTCGGCGCCGCCCGTGGCCAGCAGCGAATGGTCGGCGCTGACACGCACGGCCTTCTGCAGCGCGTCAGGGCTGAAGTCTGTCTGCACGCTGCACAGCGTCTCCACTGCCACCTCGCCCGCCTCGCTCCTCGTGTCGCCCTCGCCCTTTTCAGAGGGGCTGGGGGCCTTCCGCTTGCGGGGACCCTTCTCCGCACCGCCTGGGATGGGCAGAGCAATGACAGCCCACCCCAGCCAGGCGTCTCAGACCCCTGCCCCCACCCGCTTCCCACAGCGCCCCCTGCTGGGCGAGGCCACGAGCTCCTCCCCACCAGCTCCTGCCCTGCCCCCCCACAGCACCCTGTGCTGGGTGAGGCCAGGAGCTCCCCCCCGCCAACTCCTGCCCTGCCCCCCCCCACATCACCCCCTGCTAGGCGGAGCGAGGCCAGGAGCTCCCCCCCCCCGCTAGCTGCTGCCCTCCCCCACACACACAGTGTCCCCTGCTGGGCAAGGCAGAGACAGAGTATCCAGGAGCTTCGCCCCCAGCCAGCTCCTGCCCGGCCCCAGTGCTCCTGCTGGGTGAGGCCGGGAGCTCCCTCCGCAAGCTCTTGCCCCCTCCCACCGCGCTCCCTGCCAGGCAAGGTGGGGACAGCGTAGCCAGGAGCTCCCCTGCTCCCCCACAGCCAGCTCTTGCCCCCTCCCACCACCCCCTGCTGGGCAAGGCTGGGGCAGAGGAGCTGTTACTTTGGTACTGCTGGGAAGTCAGCCCAGGCTAGAGCTGCAAACACCCACCGAGGCCGCCCCTTTCCGGGCTGGCACCGGGGGCTGCGCGTCTCACCTGCCTTGCTTGGGGCACTGCTGCTGCTTTTCTTGTCTGGCCCCTGCAGGCGGAAGCGGAGAATGTGGCAGCTGGCGTCCTGCCCTGCCGCGATGACGTCGCCCGCCAGCGCCATGCTCATGGTGGCCCGGGTCTCCGTGTCATGGGAGTGCAGCAGCGAGGCGCTGAGCTGGCCCCCAATCTGCTCCAGCTGGAGGAAGTGCTGCAGGGAGCAGAGGGAGACACCAGGGCGATCAGGGATGGGGGTCGGGCAGGGGAGCCCTGAGCACACCGAGGGCTGGGCCCACCGCGCAGACTCCAGGCCCGCTGCAGGCAGCCCCAGAAATGGTGCTCTCCAGCTGAGCCATCGCACCCCAGCAGCACCCGGCACAAGCTCCCACCAAGGCAGCTGCACGGGGAGGACAGGCGCAGCACCAGGCCCACTGCCTGCCCCCCAAGCCGCAGGAGCCCGGCCCGAAACCACCAACAGCCCAGAAGGTGCTGGAAGTGCATGATCCGCCCAGCCCTGCCGGTGCCCCTCACTCCCGACCCGCAGCCCCTGCCAGCCCAGCCCCGCCCCCCCCGGCCCTGCCGGTGCCCCTCACTCCCGACCCGCAGCCCCCTGCTAGCCCAGCCCTGGGCGCCCCGGCCCTGCCGGTGCCCCTCACTCCCGACCCGCAGCCCCCTGCTAGCCCAGCCCCGCCCCCCCCGGCCCTGCCGGTGCCCCTCACTCCCGACCCGCAGCCCCGCCCCCCCCGGCCCTGCCGGTGCCCCTCACTCCCGACCCGCAGCCCCGCCCCCCCCGGCCCTGCCGGTGCCCCTCACTCCCGACCCGCAGCCCTGCCCCCCCCGGCCCTGCCGGTGCCCCTCACTCCCGACCCGCAGCCCCCTGCTAGCCCAGCCCCGCCCCCCCCGGCCCTGCCGGTGCCCCTCACTCCCGACCCGCAGCCCCCGCCCCCCCCGGCCCTGCCGGTGCCCCTCACTCCCGACCCGCAGCCCCGCCCCCCCCGGCCCTGCCGGTGCCCCTCACTCCCGACCCGCAGCCCCGCCCCCACCAGGCCATTCCTGACGCCGGTCCGGGCCGCGCCGCCGCCCCCCGCCGCCAGGGCGAGCCCGCGCGGGTGGATCTGCAGCGCGTAGAGCGGGAACGGGGCCCGGTAGAGCTCGGGGGGCCGGCGGGGCCCCATGGCCGCTGCGCTGGGGCTGCGGGCTCCCGGACAGACGGACGTTTACTGCGCAGGCGCACGCCCGGCCGCTCCCCACCGTTCCTGCGCACGGCAGCCCGTACACGTCAGCACGAGGCGGCCCCCACCGGCGAGGCCGATCCGGGATCACGTGACGCCCCCTCGTCACTGCGCCGGCGCCATCTTTGTGCGGGGCACCTCGCCCCGCAGAGTCCGTGGAGGGCAGCGCCGCAAGGCCGAACTGCACGGGACAGGCGGGCTGCCCCCTTCTTAGGCTCCGCCCCCAGGGACCTCCAGCACCCCGCATGGCCCCCCATCCCTCACTGTATCCTGCCCCCAAGGGCCCCCTGACGCCCCCACCTCTCACTACACCCTCTCCGGCCCCGAGGACCCCTGGGGAACGCCCCCCCCTCCAGCGAGACCCCCCCCGCCCACCCCGCCCCCCACCTCCAGCGACCCCCACAGCCCACCCCGCCCCCGGGGCCCCCCGGCCCCCCCCGCCCCCCTCCAGCGAGACCCCCCCGGCCCCCCACCTCCAGCGACCCCCACAGCCCACCCCGCCCTCCAGCAAGACACCCCCGGCCCACCCTGCCCCTGGGGCCCCCCAGTGCCCCCTGCCCTCCAGCGACCCCCACAGCCCACCCCGCCCTTGGGGCCCCCCAGCACCCCCCACCCCCCACCTCCAGCAAGACCTCCCCAGCCCACCCCGCCCCTGGGGCCCCCCGGCACCCCCCGCCCCCCACCTCCAGCGAGACCCCCCCAGCCCACCCCGCCCCCGGGGCCCCCTGGCACCCCACAGCCCACCGTGCCCCCCTCCTCCAGTGACCCCCAGCACCCCACAGCCCACCCTGCCCCCACAGAACACCCCCAGTGACCTCCAGCACCACCCCAGAGCCAGCCCCACTGCCACCCCTGGCAGCCTTCTCCCAGGAGCCTTCCCCACAGACCTCCATCCCCAGGCAACCCCCTGCCCCGAGGGACCCCCTCAGCACACCTCCCGCCAGAGCCCAGCCCACCCTACCCTTGGGAAACCCCTTGCAACTCCCTGCTCCAGGGACCACCCAGCAACCCTGCCCCCATCTGCCAGGGCCCCCCTGCCCCCCTCCTCCAGGAACCCCCCCAGTGCCCTCCTGCCCCCATCTGCCAGGGCCCCCCAGCACCCCCTGCCAGCCATTCCCCAGGGCACCACCTAGTGACACCCCAGCAGCCTTTGCCCAAGCAGCCTGTTAGTTTTTAGCACATGGCCTGTGGTTGCACCTCATGGCTCCTCTGGGGTCGGGCCCACGGGGTCACTGAGCTCAACACTGGCCAGCTGGACACGTGGCCCTGCCCCAAGAAGCCCAGAGACAGGACTTACCTGTGCCTGAAACTGTCACCTCTCCCTAACCCCCTCCTGCCTGCCACTGCCCCCTACAGGACTCCCCCTGCCAGCACCACCCTGGGGCAACCCCCTACAGGACCCCCACCAGTGCCCCTCCTAGGGCAACCTGCTGCCTGTTAATTTCATTTGGTGGCCCCTAGTTCTCTCGTTATGGGAAGGAATAAATAGCCAGGCATGATTTTATTGGCCTCTGTCATAAACATGGGGAAAACATGTTGGCTACGGGATCGAGCATCAGCTCCTGGCTGCCAGCCCCAGCTCCTGGGCCCTGCTGGGCCCTACACCTGAGAGCTGTTCAGAGAGTGGTCCAGCTGCCATCGCCACCTCTCCTAGTGCCAGCAGGACAGCCCCCTCCACGTGTCGCCTGCCCCCTCCCCATGTGTCCTGTCCTGTCCCACCTGTCGACTCGCTGGCCCAGGTCTGGCTCCCCCCCCCCGGCCCCCCCCGGCTACTGGGCGTGAGGCGTAGTCGGCCATCACAGGCCGCAGGGCTGGAGCCTGTAGCCAGCAGGAGGCAGGTTGAGGTGGGGCTGTGGCCAGCCTGGCTCTGGGCGAATTTGCGGCTCTCGGCCGGGTCTGGGTTTGTCCTGCACCGAGGCTGCGGGCGAGTCCCCAGCAGAGCCAGATGCCGCGTTCCCCCGTTGCTGGGCTCTGCTCGGCCCGGACAGCTATGGCTAGTGTGTGCGAGGAGACGGGGTCGGCTTGTAACCCCAGCCCCAGCCAGGCTCCTGCCCAGCTCGGCTGCCACCTCCTCTGTGCCCCGAGAGCGGCCATGAGCGGCTCCCAGGTCATCCGGGGCCTTGTACAGCTGCCCCCAGCCTAGGGCAGGGCTGGGGGGCACTGAAAGCCTCACTTCAGACAGTGCAAAGCCTGTCGCTGGGGCCCACCTGCTGTTCGTTAATCAGAGGTCGTCAGGGGCGGGGTACCTGGATACTGAGCTCTGGGCCTTGTTCCCCGCAGGTCAAGGCTGGACAGGGGCTGGGTCATGTTAACACTTTGGGCCCCTTTATTCCACCTCAATTAATACAACAACCCCCCTACTCATAGGACACCCCTCAGACCCACCCCCCGCCAGCCCTCCTCCACACAGGACATCCTCTAGGGCCCTCTGCCAGCACCCCTTCCTCACATGACATCCCCTGGGCTCCCCGCCAGCACCCTCTCCTCACGTGACAGCCTCTGGGGTCCCTGCCAGCACCCACTCCTCACAGGACATCCCCTAGGGCCCCCCAGGACCTCCTCCTCACAGGACATCCCCTGGGACCCCCTCCTCACAGGACATCCCCTAGGGCCCCCCCAGGACCTCCTCCTCACAGGACATCCCCTGGGACCCCCTCCTCACAGGACATCCCCTGGGCTCCCTGCCAGCACCCCCTCCTCACAGGACATCCCCTAGGGCCCCCCCAGGACCTCCTCCTCACAGGACATTCCTTGGGACCCCCTCCTCACAGGACATCCCCTAGGGCTCCCCTAGGACCCTCTCCTCACATGACATCCCCTGGGCTCCCTGCCAGCACCCCCTCCTCACAGGACATCCCCTAGGGCCCCCCAGGACCCCCTCCTCACAGGACATTCCCTAGGGCCCCCCCAGGACCTCCTCCTCACAGGACATCCCCTATGGGACCCCCCGCCATCCCCCGGAAGGCCTTGCCCCTGCAGTGACATGCACCAGCAGGAGCCCAGTGTTGCCCGCAGAGGACGCTTGCCCTGGCCCTGGCTTTGCCCAGACAGGCCTGTGCAGACCTGGGCGCAAAGCGCTGGGAGCTGCCACCGGTCCCAGCCCAGCCCTAGGAGCCCCAGGAGACGCCTGGCTGCAGGGCAAGTGCCTTCAATCCAGTGCTCCCTCTGCCCCCCAACCCCTGTCACTGCCATTGTTAGCAGCTCTGCCCCCATGGGGCCCTGCTCACAGCCCCGGCTGGGCTCTTCTCAGCTGCAGCCAAAGGTCCAGGACACTGCCCCCACCCCCTTGTGCCCTGGATTCATTTGTTGGTGCCCAGCGGAGCCGCTCGGCCACTGGCCCCCTCCTCCAGCTGCTCCTTCCTCCTCCTCCTCCACCTCCAGGCGCCCTGGACCACATGGAGCTCTGGGGTGCTTGGCTCCATCACGGCCTCGCCCCCCCTTGGCCACCCAGCTCCGTTGCGGCCCGTCTCCATCTGCCTCAAGGCCTGGGAGCTCCAGACCCCTCCCCTGGGGCTGTGCTGGGGTGGGAGTTTGCCCGTCTCATGCTCCCAGGGTTGGTTTTCCCCAGCTCTGTGCTGGAGGGAAGCATCTCAAGCAGAATGGGGGGCACCAGGCCCCGCAGGAGGAACAAGCCCCACGCTGAGCTCCAGGGAGCACAGGAGGCAAGGAAGGGGCACGGCGGGGAGTCCCCAGGGGGAGGACATTGCACCTCAAGATGGGGCTGGTCTCAGGTGGGTCCTGTCTTGTGTTCAGGGGGCTGTGACCACTCGTCGCTGAGCAGGCGGGTCAGTGGCAAACAGACGTGCCTGTGGGTGCCCCTGGAGCACGCAGCCCGGCTCCAGCATCCTCACTGCTGAGCTCCAGGCAGGCACCGAGAGGGAGAGGGGCTGAGCCAGGCGTGTGCAGCATGGGAGTGGGAGGCCAGGGCAGGGCATGGAGTCCTAGGCTCCCACATGGCAGGGCCAAGCACCAGACCCTGAGCCCAGGCTCAGCATCCCACCTGCAGCTCCCATGCAGCAGGGCACTAGCATGGGACCTGCTTCTCCCCGGCACGCCCAGGCACAGGCAGGGAGCATGGCACTGGGCGGTGCCCTTGCCCTGGGGAGAGCCGAGCTGCCCAGCCCAGCCCAGGCCCTGGGAGAACTGGAGGGAGGCTCCGGCTGGGACCGCTCGTTCTCCTCCCATGCAAAGTGCCAAGGAGGGGGCGGCTGGGGAGCGTGGGATGCTCGCCCGGATACTGCTCTGAGCAGGAGCGAGCCGTGGCGTCTCTCCTTACACGTCCCAGGAGGCAGATAAGGAACGAGTGCTGTGGGGTACTCCCAGCAGCTCCCCGCAGGCAGGGCACCCGGCACGCAGCACCTCCCAGTTAGCCCCAGGACCCTCCCGCCTTGACCAAGGGAGACGTCCGGGCAGCGCAGCCTCCCAGACGTGCCGATGGGAGCAGACTGCCTGGGCTGGCCCAGGGTCTAGCAGCACCGCTGTGCTGGGCATGGCCGAGAGCACCTTTGCAGGGGCGGAAGAGAAGCGAATGGCTGGCCAGGGGCTGGAGACGTGCAACCCCAGGCCAGCCTCTGCCCCGGCTGGCAGGAAGATGAGAGGCAGCCCAGGCACACCAAGGCTCCCCCCGGGCTGGAGGAGAGCAAGCCAGCGAGAGGTGAGCAGCAGCCAGAGAGCCAGCAACGCGCCCAGCGACAGCCACAGCGCGATAGGGCCCCTCCCAGCTGCAGGCAGGGTAAGGACCAGAGGGAGTGTGCGAGCTGGGAGAAGCACCCAGCATGCCCAGCAAGGGGCGCTGTGGGGAGCAGGGCAGGGCACTGGTTGTGGGGGGCTCCCAGTTTCTGCAGCCCCAGCCCCTCCCAGCAGGAGGGACCATGGGGCATCCAGTGGGGTCTCCGAGCCCCAGGACGGACTGTGGGGCATCCAGAGAGGTCTCCAGGCCCCAGGGGTGACCGTGGAGCATCAGGCAGGGTATCCAGACCCCAAGAGGGACCGTGGGGTGTCCAGAGGGGTGTCCAGACCCCAGGAGGGACCATGAGGTGTCCAGAGGGGTCTCTGGGCCCCAGGAGGGACCATGGGGTGTCCAGGCCCCAGGAGTGACTGTGGGGCATCAGGCAGGATATCCGGGCCCCAGGAGGGACCGTGGGCTGTCCAGAGGGGTGTCCGGACCCCAGGAGGGACCGGTGGGTGTCCAGAGGGGTATCTGGGCCCCAGGAGGGACCGTGGGCTGTCCAGAGGGGTGTCCGGACCCCAGGAGGGACCGGTGGGTGTCCAGAGGGGTATCTGGGCCCCAGGAGGGACCGTGGAGCGTCCAGAGGGGTCTCCAGGGTCTGTGGGCAGACGTGGTCCTCGCACTCCTTCGGCTGGGGGCTGGGCAGGTCACACCGGGGCTGTTTCGGCCACGTCCGGGCTCAGCGCTGTCTCTCTCCCCAGGGCCATGCCAGCTGTGCTCTGCCCAGAGGGAGCACGGGGAAGCTGTGTCCCGAGAACGCAGCCCGGGAGCGCAGCCGCGTGCGGACCCTGCGCCAGGCCTTCCTGGCGCTCCAGGCTGCGCTGCCCTCGGTCCCGCCGGACACCAAGCTCTCCAAGCTGGACGTGCTCGTCCTGGCCACCAGCTACATCGCCCACCTGACCCACACCTTGCACCAGGGCCAGCCGCCCCCCGAGGCAGCCCCACTGGTGAGGGCGCCCAGCTTCCTGCACCCCATGAAGGTAACAGGCTGGGCTGCCCAGCATGCCCTGGGCTACCCAGGGTCCCTGGCTCGCCCCAGCACAGGGCCGTGCCTGCTGTGCCCCTTGGCAGGGCGGTGGGCCCAGGGCACCCCCTCGGTTCCAGTGGTACCGTGAGCCGAGGGGGACGGGCAGCTCCAGCTCTGCTCACGGCAGATCTGTCCCATCCCTCAGGCCCCATGGGGACGTCCCCCGCCCAGAGAGGCACCGGGGAGCTGCAGGAAAAGCCCCTTCTGGGCACAGCTCTCCAGGAGGCAGTCGGGTATTTGGGGCTGGAGGGGTGGTGGGAGCTGTTATGAGGGAAGTTCCCGGGGGAGCGGGGTCTGGCCAGGGCCTGTGAGACAATTGGGGGCACGAATGACCCCCTCCTCCTGGATATGCAGAGCCAGGAGGCCCCATGGATTTGGCCAGAAGTAGTTGCCCTCCCCCACCCCTGCTTGTCTGTCTCTCTCCTGGGGCTTCCAGGCAGCCGTGGCCCCTGGCTCTGCCTCCAGCCAGGCATGTGGCCCCAGTGCTGAGCCCCTCCCTCCCCCATGTCTTACAGAAATGGCCCATGCGGTCCCGCCTCTACGCTGGAGCCTGGGGCGCGGACGTTGCTGACATGCCTGCAGCTGCCCCCGCAGTCCCCAGCAGCAGGATGAGGAAGGGCTGTGAGGGGGGCAGCCCGGAGGCTGGCGGGGCAGCCCTGTGACACCTCCCAGCCTGCAGCTCAGTGCTCCGGGGCGGCCCCCTGCATGGAGCCGAGCCCTGGACTGGCCCAGCCGGCTGCCTGCGCCCCATGGGACTCGCCTCGTCTCTGATCTCCCAGACCTCTGGCACCAGCAGCCATGTGCACCGGGCCTGGCTGCCCTGGCTGGCACCACCTTCTCCCACTGGCTCCAGCTCTCCTAGGGGTCTCTGCTGTCCCCGTGACAGCCCTGCCAGTGCCACGCCGCAGCACCCCATTGCCCGGCCTGGCCAGCAAGGGACCGCAGGAGATGGACTGATCCCCTCCCTGCAGGGCAAAGCCAGACTCCCAGGCCAAGAGCAAGAGAAGGGAAGAGATGAGGGAGGAGGAAGCCTGGCTGGGCACAGGCCAGAGACGAGGTGGGAGCTACATCACAGCGTGCCCTGCCCAGCCCTTGCCGTGGTCCCTTACCCCACGTTGTGCGATCTGGGTTTGATGGGCAGCGCGGTTCGGTCCTGGGCATCAGGACTCCTGGGTTCTGTTCTTGCTGACGCAGTCGGTAGCCTTGGCCGGGTCACCGGAGTGTGTGGAGATGGGATCCGAGCCGGAAGCCACCTCGCCCACCATCCCGGCTCTCATGGTGGCCAGTGCCAGGCGCTGCAGGGGGGGTCCCAGAACCCTGCAGTGGCAGCTGCAGCTAATCTGCCCCATGAAGGCCTCCCCCGGTCTCTAAGCAGGAGCCGCTCGAGGTCTGAAGCTGGGGTTTAATTCACTGCCCCAAAGTGCCCTTAAGGCAGAGTTCAGGCTGAGCACTGACCCTGCCATGTGCCCACCCCAGCCTGGAATGCACTGAGCCTCGGACCCAGCTCAGTGGCATTGGGAGCCCAACCTTCGCCTGCAGTGCAGACAGGCATCCGGGACACTCCCTGTGCCCGTGGCTTGGAGAGCACTGGGGGTCCCCAGCACTGCCCAGTGCCACGTGCCGGTCTCAAGCCAGTGCCCCGGGCATGGGGACCTTCAAGCCATTTGGCTATTAAAGTGAGTGCCTTATGAGGGAGCCCCTTGAGCATACCCCGCCCCCCGCGCCACTGACCCTCCTCCTGCCCGTGCACAGTGATTGCGGGGGGCCAAGCAGGATTGACATTTGAACCAGGGCAAAACAGAGCTACAGCCTTTCCGTGTTTGTACCTGTCCCATGCGGTCTGGGCACTGTCTGGGCTGCCACTGTTGTGCAACAGCCCTGTCATTAAATGCTGCCTAGTGTCTCTCAGCCCCTGCAAAGCCCCATGACCACAGCAATTCTCCAGCGAAGCTGACTACATGGGGATTTCCCAGCACTCGGAAGAATCGGCTCTTAAACCGTCACCATGGTGCAGCACCCCTGCCTTCCAACCAGTGACTATTACTTATACCAGCGCTGGGGAGCCCTGTGAGCCACGGGCAGCCCCTCTTTGAACTTGCCAGATACTTGCCTCAACAACTTCAAGGGGCAGCGAGTTCTACAGGCTGATTATGCAGCATGGAACCAATCTTTCCTTGTATCAGCTCTGAATTTCCCCCTTTGAACGTACTTGACAGTCCCTTAGGCTTGGCCTGTGGGGCCAGGAAAGCAGAATCTGCCTTCTCTGAGTGTCCTGGTTTTAGAGCCTCGTAGCACAGCCCTTCTCTGTCCCCCTGGAAGGCAACGAGCCCAGTTGTCTGTCTGTGCACAGCAGAGGTTTTCCAGCCTGTGTTGCCCTCTGCTGACCCCCCAGCTCTGCGCTCTCCTTGGCAGGGGAGGGCCCCACACTGCACACGGGGGCTCTGGATTATTCACCACCTCCTTCCTTGTGCAACTCAGGGCCTGGGCTCTGTGCCCCAGGCGCTCCCTGCCCCCGGGGGGCTGGGACAATGCACAGCTCAGGGGGGAGCTGGGCCAGGCAGCCGGCGCCTGGTGCCGTGGGTGGGAGGCTCTGGAGGGGCTGCCGGGCCGTGAGAGGAACCAGCGACCCAGCTCCATGGGAAAGAGGCCAGGGCCAAGGCCAGGGCTGTAAATCCGTCCGGCACCTGGACAGCGTCCCGCTCACTAACGAGGCCTCCTTCTCCTCCGCTCAGCTGCTCTGCCGGGGAGGGGGGTCCTTCCCTGCACAGCTGGACCTGGCAGCTGGCCCTGCAGGCCCCTGGCTCTCAGCAAGGAGCCACAGGGAGCAGGGCCATGGGGCCCCTCATGGGGGATGGCTGGATGCAGCCGGTCTCCCCGTCCCTGGGCTGGATGAACGGATGGATGGAGAGACAGGGCCAAGGGCGGGAGGGGAGCTCAGTGCTGTAGGGTGTTGGGTGGGGGCAGGGGTTGGAGCTTCAGCAGGGTTCTTAACGGGGGTCATGAGCCCCCCACCCGGCCAGGTGCAGGGCAGCAAGGTTTGGGTATTTGATGTCTAGGGGGGTTAGGTGCACTCAGAGCCTTCCTGTGTCAATACAAAACAGCTGAAAACCACCAGTCTGCAGCATCGTGTCTCCCCGTGCACTGGGCTGGCCAGTGTGCAGTGTCTGGGTCTGGCGAGTGGCCGCAGGGCAGGCGATGTCAGCGCCAAGTGTGGGACAGACAGTGCCTGGCTGCCCCCCACCAAGCGAGTCACACGTGTGAGATGCCGTGCAATGTGCTCAGTCGAGTCGAGTGGCTTACCTCGCTAGGTGCTGGGCGTGGCTGCTGCAGGAGGGGCAGGGGTCCCTGCTGGGGCTGGGTTTTTTTGCAGCTCAAAGGTGGTAACCCTACCTGCCCCCCCCCGCACAGCTGTGCCCATGTGCTGCCCCAGGGCAGGGGGGTGTTCCCTGGCTCATCCCCAGGGCCCATCACTCCCAGCCACGGGCACCCCCAGCTCCTGCCCTGCAAGGGCTCTGCTCCCCATTGCACACGTGAGCCCCCGGAATGGAACCCCAGCAAGCCCCGTGCAGGGCGGGGGGGAGGAGAACAGCTGGAGGTAGGGGGAGGGGGCCTCTTCCTGCCCAACAGATAAGAGCCCCCAGTGTATTTGCAGCCTGGCTGTTCCAGGGCAGCGAAGGAGGGCTGGAGCACGGCTGGGGTCCCTGCTGCTGGGGGGAACAGAACGGCTCCAAGGCAAGGCTGCAAGAAAGGCTGGGCGGAGAGGAGGGAACACCCAGCTGCCCCTCAGAGAGGGCCTGGCACCAGCTGGGGCAGCCGCTGGACTTAGGGGAGCCCCCGCTTCACAGGGAGAGCCTTAGGAGTGCTCAGCATGGGCCTGCTAGAGGGGGGGCAGTCTTGCAGGCTAGGGGCGCGGGGTTGGCTTGGCCCTGTTGCGCTGGCTCTGCATGCATGGGTGGGGTGCTGACATCGACCCACAGGAGAGCTGGGGGGCAAATTCCCATTGTGTGCCTTGCACAGCAGGCGGGGCAGGGCAGAGCCTGGCACTCACTCACCCCACCCCAGGGCAGCACCAGAAGCAGGCGCGGCCCTTCCACATCACAGACTCACCGGGCTGGAGGGACCTCGAGAGCCCCCGAGTCCCCTGCACTCAGCGCTGGACTAAGGATTAGCTCAGGGGGTCTCACCACAAATGTTTTGGTGGCCTCAGAGTGCGGCCACTAACCCTTGCTGCTGCCGCTCTGACAAGTGTTCCTAAAGGAAAGAACTTTTGGAGAAACAAACAAACATGCAGCCACTTGTCCAAATCCCAGGCATTTCTTTAGATGGGGCTTTTTTGCTGACTTGGTAATAAAAACAACGTACAAGTGTCTCTGCTCTTTACTGCAGCTAAAGAGAAGAGACACAAATAAGGTGCTTCGCACATGCTTGTCTTTTTTTTTTTGGTTTAGATTTGCTGGCTAGTAACCCTGCTGCCGTGGAAAGTGATACTTGTGCTGTATGTTAATAGCACCTTGCACAGCCCCCCAGCTAGGTACCAAGTCTGCTGTGAAAAGCGATATTAACACAGAAATCTCCCTTTACTCAGCCCCAGTAAGCTGGGGACAAACGAAGCCCGCGATGGGGAGGCAGGTAGGGAGGCCGATGGGGAGGTAGTGAGACTGGGGGATGGAGCGCGATGCCCTGTGCTTGGGGGGGTGGGAGTCTGATCCCAACACCTCCAGGAAGGTGAGGGACTCAGTGGCAGCCTGCTCCTCCAGTGTTTGTCACGGTCCAACCCCTACTGCAGGCTCTTGGGGAGGGGCCACTGCTCCCCCCACATCACCACCCAGGAGGCTGTGACCACAAGAAAAGCCCCTGGTGGCCACATTTGAGAAACTAGCCCATCCCTAACAGGTGTTTCTCCAACTTGTTCTTAAAAATCTCCAATAACGGAGATTTCACAACCTCCCTTGGCAATTTATTCCAGTGCTTAACCACTGACAGTTGGAATTTTTTGTCCAACCGCCCTTGCTGCAATTTAAGCCCATTGCTTCTTGTCCTGTCCTCAGAGGCTAAGAACAATTCTTCTCCCTCCTCCTTCTAATAGACTTTTATGTATTTGAAAATTATGATCATGTCCCCTCTCAGTCTTCTCTTCTCCAGAGTAAATAAACCCCATTTTTTCAATCTTCCCTCACAGGTAACGTTTTCTAGACCTTTAATCATTTTTAAAAGCAGCAAAGAGTCCTATGGCACCTTACAGACTCGCAGACATATTGGAGCATGAGCTTTCGTGGGTGAATACCCACTTCGTCAGATGCATAATCATTTTTGTTGCTCTTCTCTGGAGTCTCTTCAATTTGTCCACATCTTTCCTGAAATGTGGCACCCAGAACTGGGCACAATACTCCAGCTGAGACCGTTATCAGCATGGAGCAGAGCGGAAGAATTACTGCTCATGTCTTGCTTACAACACTCCTGCTAATACATCCCAGAATCACGTTTGCTTTTTTTGCAACAGCGTCACACTGTTGACTCATATTTAGCTTGTGATCCACTGTGACCCCCAGATCCCTTTCCGCAGTATCCTTCCTAGGCAGTCATTGCCCAGTGTGTATGTGTGCAACTGACTGTTCCTTCCTAAGTGGAGCACTTTGCATTTGTCCTGATTGAATTTCATTTCTCCAGTTTGTCCAGATCCCAGCTTGGTATCGTCTGCAAACTTTGTAAGTGTACTCTCTATGCCATTCTCTAAATCATCGATGAAGACATTGAACAGAACCAAACTCAGAACTGATCCCTGCAGGACCCCACTCATTATGTCCTTCCAGCTTGTGACCCACTGATAACTACTCTCTGGGAATGGTTTTCCAACCAGTTTTGCACCCACCTTATAGTAACTCCGTCTAGGTTGCATTTCCCCCGTTTGTGTATGAGCAGGTCATGCGAGACAGTATCAAAAGCCTTACTAAAGTCAAGGTATACCACATCTACTGCTTCCCCCCTTCCACAAGGCTTGTTACCCCCTCTAGGAAGGGGGCCAGGACAGTTCAGTGGTTTGAGCATTGGCCTGCTAAACCCAGGGTTGCAAGTTCAATCCTTGAGGGGGGCCACTTAGGGATCTGGGGCAAGAATCTACCTGGTGACTGGTCCTGCTTTGAGCAGGGGGTTGGACTAGATACCTCCTGAGGTCCCTTCCTATCCTGTATTCTAAAGCTCTCAGGTTGGTTTGACAAATCCATGCTGACTGTTACTTATTATCTTCTAGGTGTTTGCAAACTGATTGCTTAATTATTTGCTCCATTATCTTTCCAGGTACAGAAATTAAGCTGACTGGTCTGTAATTCCCTGGGTTGTCCTCATTTCCTTTTTCACAGATGGACACTAGGTTTGCCCTTTTCCAGTCTTCTAGATCTCTCCCATCTTCCAGGACTTCTCAGAGATCATCACTAATGGCTCAGATATCTCCTCAGTCAGCACCTTGAGTATTCTAGGATGCATTTCATCAGGCCCTGGTGACTTGAAAGCATCAAAGGGCACTAGCAGCATTAAAGTCACAGCAGAGCAGAGGGAGCGAGCTCTCCGAGCGCTGTAAAAACCCACCTCCACAAGGGGCACGGCTCCCAGCGCTGGGGCACTGAAACTCACCATGTGAGAAACTTGCAGCGCTGCAAAGTGCCAGTGTAGACAAGGCCAAACTTGTCTAAGCAATTTTTGACTTGTTCTTTCCCTATTTTAGCTTCTGATCCTACCTCATTTTCACAGGCAATCGCTATGTTAGATGTCCAGTCACCCCCAACCTTCTGGGTAAAAACCAAAACAAAGACATCACTAACACCGCCGCCATTTCCCCACGGTCTCTCATTGCTTTCCCCCCCTCGTTGACTAACAGGCCTGTCCTGTCTCCGGGCTTCCCCTCGCTTCAACCAGATTTGGAGAATGTTCCTTGTTCCCTTGTGCTCGAGCTGGTTTAATCTCGTTTTCTGCCTGGGCGCTACCTGCTTGTGTTGTTTTTCAGTAACATTTTCTACCGGCCATTTAGGTCCCGTCTTATCCCACCAGCCCCAGGGCCTGGCTCATCCCCCTCGCAGCCCACACACCTAGGTGCTACCCAGGCTCATCAGCCAGTGATGGGCCCCCCCCACCCAGCACCCCTGCTCCCTGCCACGGAGGCTTTCGGAGGCAGCCCCCTGGGCTTTCTGCCATGCCTGGCGCTGCAGCCCTGTTCCAGGAACAGGGCAGGAACAGGAGTGAGCTGAGGCCCCCATCAGAGCCACGACTGGCTCTTCCTGCCGCTTGGGGCGTCCTGCTCAGCCCGGGCCAGCCAGAGGCTGGGGAGCAGCCTGCCCCTGCCCGAGAGGCAAAGCCACAGAGCCAGCCCCATGCCACAACGCTGGGCTTGCCTGGCTCCGGGCACGTGAGCTGACAGCCTCTGCCTGTGCTGAGCAGCAGCAGCAGTGGGCCCTGCTGCACAGGCCCGAGGGTGACCAGGCTGGCGCTGACTGGAGAGCCGGAGGGGTCAGCCAGGGTCCCACCTGTCAGAGCTGGGCCCAGCCCGGGCAGTCCCAAGCCAGGAACACCCACTAGTGGCTGCAGCTGCCTTCCTGGCCCGCAGGCTGGTGTGGGCAGTAATCCTGGCAGATGGCCGTGGCTCAGGGGTGCCCCAGGCCTGAGCTCCCATGCTGGGAGCCAGAACTGCCTCATCCTGCCCCTGCCAACACAGCCCCAATGGGTCTTGGGCCGGGGGAAGGGGTCCCTTTCCCTGCAGCCGGGTGGGGAGGGAGCTCCACAGAACAGGGCCCAGACGCGACATGGCAGCGTAATCACAGAGAATCACTTTACTGAGACAACGGCCCCAGGTGCTGGGGGCAAGAGACAATTAACGAACAATTAGAACAATTCATTGAACAGAATCAGGGAACGCCCCCAGGGGGCAGGGATGGGGGGCTGTGACTGGGGGCACTGGCTGTGGGGAGCTGCAAGCAGGGGTCAGGGATGGGGTGGGGGGTCTGAGAACAGGGGGACTGGCTGTGGGGCACTGTGAGCCGGGGGCAGGAGGCTGCAAGCATGGGACATTGGCTATGGGAGAGCTGCCAGCAGGGGGCATCACTGCAAATTGTAGCTGTGGCCCTATGTACCCCCACTAGCTCACGCAGGAGCAGCCAGCGTGCCCCAGCCCGAGCCCCCCTGCTGGGAGAGCCATGCCTGGGGCACCCATGCTGGCCCCGCCACGTGGCTGCATGTGTCTCCACCAATCTACTCCACAGCACAGTCACTGAACCCCATGGTAACATGGAGGGCACAGGCTGGGCTCTGCGCCAGGGCGAAGGGGAGTCTAAGGTGGTGCAGCACCAGGCGCAGGGAAAGGCATGTGGCCTCCGCCGGGTAGGGCCAGGGCAGAGTCTGTTAGGAGGCACCAAAGGCTTAGAGCAGGGCCCATCTCAGCGTTGGGGCACAGAGCAGGCCAGTGGGAGGCTGAGGGACAGAGCCCTTGGCTCCAGGGGCAGACAGCCCAGACCTCAGGAAATGCGGGGGGTCCAGGGGTCCTGCAGACACCCCCTCCGCCCCCCATGGGCAGGGGAGGCCTGCGCAGGGATGGATGGATGGACTGACTGCAGGGATTAGTGGACGTAGAAACAAGGGCCTGGCCCCTGGCATTGGTCCCACACAACGGGAGGCCGGCTGGGCCCCTCACAGCATTGCCCGGTGCATCAGTGCACGGCCCAGCTCCGGGCCTGGGAACCAGTGGGGTCTCTCCCCGCCCCCGGGCTTGGCACATCACAGCAGTTAACCCCTGTGCCCCCCAGGGCACGTGGGCAAGTGGCCAGCAAGGGAGGACTACACCAGCCCCAGGCTGGGGCCTGACTCCATGAGCCGGGCTCCAGTAGCGCAGGGTGGGCGCCAGCCACCCATGGGTCATTTGGTGCTTTGCGGCCTGAGTGTGCGTGGAGCCCTGAGCCGCGGGCAGGGAGCGCCGGGGGGGGGCAGGAACCCACCCCAGGAGGGGAGCAGCCCCTTTGTGCTGTGCGCGCTCAGCAGGGCCGTTCCCAGGGTGAGGCCGGTGCTCCCAGCAGGGCCTTTGCGTTCCACTCCCAGCGGCTGGACACTAGCTCCTGCTCTACCGCCTGGGCCCCGCTCAGAGCGACGTCTCCTGCAGGATGTAGGTGTGAGCGCCCTCCGTCCTGACAAAGCCCTCGCCCTCTGCCTCCTCCGCATGGGCCAGGCCCACGATGGGGCCATTCAGCATCCCATTGCTGGTCTTCTCCGGGACATGGGGCACTGGCTCCTCGCAGCCCCCGTCCTGCGCAGGGAAAGACATGGGTCAGAGGGGGACTAGGGTCTTTCCCCACTGGCAGGTGCTGGCTCCTAGCTGGACCAGGGGCAGTGCACCAGCAGGCTCAGGGGGCAGGAAATGGGCCATGGGGCTGGCACCATGGACCTGCTCCCTCTACCTGTTAGCCACCAGCTGCCTGTGTTCCCAGCATTCAGGACGGGCTCTGCTCAAAGTTTGAACTTGCGACAAGTGCTGGAGAGAGTCCTGGGGCCACTCCTGCCTGGAACAGCCAACGCCTCCCTTCCTCCTCCCAACCTCCAGCCCCCTGCCGACCCTGCAGGGCCGGCTCTAGCCCAGTGCTTAAAGCTCCCCGGCCCGAGCCAGCTCAGAAAGCAGCAAGCCCCGGCTGGCTACCTGGAGCCAACGTCCTGGCCCCGGCCCCAGCCCAAGCTGCATTCGGGCCAGGCCCTGGGATGGACCCCCTACTAGCGGTGCTGATGGCTGGCTCCCGCCTGTCAGCGGACAGAGGCCAGACACCCATTCTTGCCCTGCGTCCCCTCGCCAGCTCTCGACCTGCTACCCAGGGCATGCCTGGCTGGCCTGAGAGAGGTGGACGGCTGCAAGGGAATGCGCTGAAGTGGGCTGAGTCCTTGCTGGAGGAACGCACCCAATGAGCAGCACTGGGAACGGCCTCTCCCCCCAACCCTTCCCTGGCTGTGCACCACAAGGACCAGGTCTCCCTTGGACCCTTCCCAAAGCCACCTGCAGCTGCTAGGTGAGCAGGTCAGATGCCGGGGCTCCAGCGCCACCTCCCTGGCTGCCCTTCGCCACGTTCCAGCCCCTACGACCATCGAGATGGCCCCAGGCGTGGAGAACAGCTGGCTCCAACGCCCCCGAGCCAGGCTGAGGCCATCTGGCCCCAGGGCCATCTCCATGGGCGAGGGTCAGGTCAGTCCCTGGCCTGGGAGATGGATGGATTCCTCGCTGAGCTCTCACACAGCAGCACCCAACAGCACTGCCACCGATCATCTCCATCTAGCTCAGAGCCTGTCCCCGTCCCGGCAGCGCTACCGCCGCCCACCTCCGCCTGGCTCGAGCCCGGCCCCGTCCGTGATGACGCCGCCCACCTCCAGCCGGCTTGGAGCCCGGTCCCTGCCCTGTCCCGGCAGCGCTGCCGCCGCCCACCTCCAGCCGGCTTGGAGCCCGGCCCCGTCCGTGACGCTGCCGCCCACCTCCAGCTGGCTCGGAGCCCGGCCCCGTCCGTGACGCCGCTGCTCACCTCCAGCCGGCTCGGAGCCTGTCCCCGTCCCCATCCCAGGAGCGCCG
The DNA here is from genome assembly GCA_026122505.1 of Aldabrachelys gigantea. Classification (NCBI taxonomy): domain Eukaryota; kingdom Metazoa; phylum Chordata; order Testudines; family Testudinidae; genus Aldabrachelys; species Aldabrachelys gigantea. The sequence continues at coordinate 1,265,645 of CM047481.1, read as the reverse complement.
CCGCCCACCTCCAGCCGGCTTGGAGCCTGTCCCCGTCCCCGTCCCAGCAGCACCGCCGCCGCCCACCTCCAGCTGGCTCGGAGCCTGTCCCCGTCCCCATCCCGGCAGCGCCACCGCCCACCTCCGGCTGGGTTGGACCCTGGCCCTGTCCGTGACGCTGCTGACCATCTCCAGCTGGCTCGGAGCCCGGCACCGTCCTTGCAGTAACACTGGGGCCCTAAGCGATCCCAGTGCTGGCATTCAGGGGCTCCCCCAGATCAGCTGAGGAGACCAGCTCCATGCACCCCAGCTCACTGTGGCTCTGACCTGTACCTACCAGGTGTCACGTCATATGGCACTGGGAAACTAATGCCTCGCTGGACATTCATGTTCTTGCATGATGTCCATGCAGCGTGTAGTAAGAGTTAAGGATACACACTGGAATTCCACTAATGGGTGTTTAAACCAGGCATGTCAGGGGAGTTGGTAAACAGGTCTGCCCCAGACAAAGGAGGGTGTCTTTGCTTCTATGCCCAGCCTAGAGTCAAGCCGAGACAATGCAGGTCCATTTATGTGCCAGCCAAACGAAGCCCCATGCTACCAAGTGAGGCAGGAGAAAGTTTCCAGTAGGGAAGAGAAACTTTATCTGGGCTATAAAGACAGGGGGTGTGAACCTCACCTGCTAAGCAACTGGCTCATCGGATTGTGTCCAACATTTCTGGGTTATAACTGTGTAGGGAGTGAGGTGTTTAGTGAAGGCCTGACACACACTGGTGATTAACAGCACCACCAAATGTCTGCACGGCAGTGACACTCCATCAGGAATTATGGGACATTGCGCTTCAGAGAGTCCTAGCAAAGGAGAAAGAGGTCCTTCCCCGCCAGCAGGGAACGTCACCACTGACCCCATCTCCTACAGCCATTGAGCGTGGCAGAGTCACAACCTGGAAGCCCCATTTCCAACAGGGGATAGGAAGCTCACAGGGCAGGCACAAGGGAGAAGGGCTCTGACAAGCCGAGAAAGGTGTGGGGGAGGGGGAGGTCTCTGCACACTGAATGTAGGTGAGAAACCTGCACAGGCAAAGAGCTTTCACCAAAAGAAATCAGCCCCATGGCTGGGAAGGAGAAATCCACCTTGAACAAAGCCCAGGTCACCGGAAACTGTATGGGGCTGGGAGCTCCCTTCCTTACCTACCCTGATGGGTGCTGCGTGACTCATTTGTCTGTGTACAATAACCCAGCTCCGGGCAGCGTGTGAAGGGCAGGGTGGATTCGCCCCAGTTAGGGTAACGAGATGTTATCTGCTTTGGTCTCCCTAAAGGAGCAAGGAGCCATATTATTGCTCTGATTGTGCAGGGGAGGGCTGGGCGCTGCAGGGCACGTGGTTTCAGAGACACTCAGGACTGGGAGTGTGTCAGGGCCTGGGATGAAGTGCGACATTTCTTAGTGTTTTGCATGAACACTGTGCGTGCCTCAGTTTCCCTGGGTGCTGCATGTGTAGTGACGGGGTGGAGGGGAGGGTTGCAGAGGACCAGGTGTGACCTTGCCTAGCAGCCAGGACCCCAGACACCGCCTGGAGACCCAATGACTGGTGACCCAGAGCAGCTTGGGAGCCAGGTGGTTCTGGCCAGCAGGAGGACAACAGGCTGTGGAGAGAGGGGCCCGGGGACCTGCCCAGCTGATTCCAGCCGGGGGAGGGGGAACAGAGGCCGGAAGAGCAAGGGTGCAGGCAGCCTGTTTACCTGGCACGAAGGATGCAGGACAGATATGGGGCTGGTGGGGGAGGGGATATTAGATGGTTGGCTGGAGGGAGGGGCTGCTGCTTATCCTCAGCCCAGCCCGAGGCCCCATGGGCCCTGAGAACTGTCTGGGCTAGGTCCAGATGTTCAATAAACCTCCTGTATGGCTGCTGAGTCACTGCAGGCTGGAGATCAGGGGTCCGGGGGCCCAGAGTGAGTGGGCTCCCTGAGGGGGCCCATGGCAGACCAGGCGTGCGGTGCCAGGAGAGGGTGGGGCAGAGGGCCTAGCCCCAGCGACCGACGGGGGGCCTGTCACACTGAAGGGGTTCTCCCAGGGGCTGTATGGTGCCCAGATCCGGGGGCTGGCAGTCAGGGACAGGGCTCCTGGCCCGTGGAAGCGAATGCAGCTGCAGCCAGGGTGCTGGGGAACGAGCAGCTGGCCCAGGGCTGTGTGGGGCACACACTCAGGGCGTGACCGGCAGGCTGGGAGCTACAGGCCACAGGGTGAGTGGTGACAGCCCCCAGTGCTGTGACCTGCCCCCTCCACGGCTAGGAGACCCCGCCCCAGTTATACAGGCTTCAGTCCCCATCCGCCTCATGGCAACCAACACACCTGGGCAGGGAGCCCTGGGCACGGCAGGGAGTCCAGCTAGCTCAGCCTGCTGCAGCACCTCTCCCCAGACACATGGGCTCCTGCCAGCACATCCTACCTGGGCAGGGCACCTTGGGCACGGCGGGGAGTCCAGCTAGCTCAGCCTGCTGCAGCACCTCTCCCCAGACACATGGACTCCTGCCAGCACATCCCACCTGGGCAGGGCACCTTGGGCACAGTGGGGAGTCCAGCTAGCTCAGCCTGCTGCAGCACCTCTCCCCAGACACATGGACTCCTGCCAGCACATCCCACCTGGGCAGGGCACCTTGGGCACGGCGGGGAGTCCAGCTAGCTCAGCCTGCTGCAGCACCTCTCCCCAGACACATGGGCTCCTGCCAGCACATCCTACCTGGGCAGGGCACCTTGGGCACGGCGGGGAGTCCAGCTAGCTCAGCCTGCTGCAGCACCTCTCCCCAGACACATGGGCTCCTGCCAGCACAACCCACCTGCCCACAGGCATCAGGTCAGGTTCAAGGTCTCAGCCCTTCCCTCTGGGCCCCAGGCCCAGCAGATCTCAGAGCCGAAAGCTCCAGAGTAGGGCTGGAGGTTGACAGCTCTGTCCTCAGGCCCCCCAACAGGGCAAGGCTTGCCTGGGTGGGAGACGGAGCTGCCATGGGGCCTAGTCTGGATGAAGCAAGGACCAGCCGAGACCCCCGGCCGTGCCCAGCTCCAGGCCTGCGCTGCCGACTGGACTCCTGTGACAGAGCCGCCACACAGCCCCCTGCTGGCGCACCCCCCCACAAGCGGCCCTGCGACAGGGGCTCAGTGCCTGGCGATGACGGGGGCTTGGGCAGGAACCGTATGGAATAACGTGGGGGTGCGTCGCCGGGCAGGGCCAGTAACTGGGATCACGGCCTGCCCTGCCCTGCCGCGCCGCACTCACAGAGCTCCCAGCCACTCACTTCTGTGGAGCAGACCACCCCACAGCTCAGCCGTTCCCGGTACTTCTGGGGCAGGCAGCAGAGCAGCCGCGGCAGCACGGGGTAGATGGTGCGAGGGTTGACGGTCGCTCCCTTGGTGGGGCCTGCCAGGGCGAGGGACAGAGCACAGGGGGTTACATGGTCCCCTGCACCCCTCAGACTGTCCCCATGTCAGCCTGCACTTCCTCAGGCCAGGGGCACAGAGACCCCCAGTGCCAGGGGAGGCAGGGTTGGGTCTATTCTCTCCTTTGTCCTCCCCGAGGCAACTGTGCCTGACCCCAGGAGCCGGCAGCCCCCGGCTTCAGGACAGATGCCCCGAGGGGCAGTGCTGCATGCTGGGCCGTAGCCTCTGCTCATGGGCCTGGCCCAGGCTGTGCTGCCAGAGGCATCCAGCCCCCAGCCTAACAGGGAGCCTGGGGGCCCCCAAACCTGAGCTCCTGCCCGCAGCTACGAGCCCTTCATTCCCCTACCTCCCTAGTCCCTCCCTCCCGCCCCCACGCAGCCAAGAGTGGGATTTTCTGTCCTGTCCCTGACCTATGGGCCTGGCCGCGACCCACTGGCAGCCCTGAGCCCGGCCCGTAGGGCTGCTCTCGGGTAGGAGACAGGTGGGGGCGCGGCACTGCCGAAGGCTAGGACCAGCAAGAGCCGCGACCAGGCAGATAATGGGAGCCCAGGACAGACCCACAGACAGTGGGAAGCTCCGGCAGACAGGGATCTGGTTTCTGGAGCAAGCTGGCTCCAGTGGCCCTGGTGTCGACCAGCAGGGACTTAACCCCAACTTCTCTGGGCCAAGCCCAGGGGCCCGAGACCGGCTCCAGGGAGAGGCTGCCCAGTGTCACTGCAGGCACTGGCGGGCGCAGGGGTCCCTGCAGAGTGGCTGAGTCTCTCCCAGGCGTCTGGCTCAGCGGGACTCACTGGGCAGGGCGATGGGCCGAGGCAGGAGCCCTCCCCTTGTGGCACACCAGGGCCTGCATAAAACTGGGGTGTAGCCAGATCTTCTGGATCCATGAGAGCCTCTCATCCCCCCTCCCCACCTCACGCACAGTCAGGAGCCCCCCTGCACGTACCTGTGAGCAGGCTGACCAGCAGGCCCACCAGGATGACGGTGGTGGAGTTGTGGGCACTGTACCACATATATGACAGGTTGTAGAATTTCTGGAGCCCCGAGAGGCTGTGGGGGAAACAGCCAGGTTAGGGAGCAGCTGGGGACCTGGCACCCGCACAGGTGCTGGGTTCCAGCCACCGCTGAACATCTCTGCTCCTTGGCGGGCCCAGGACCCCGTGTGCCTGCATCTGCAGCCTGGTAGGATATTAACGCACCTTCACCCCTTCGGGGGATGCTCCTTCGGTCTCCCAGGAGCCTCCAGCCAGGGCCCAGCACCCTGCCCCAACGGAGCCCTGTCCCCAGCACCCTCTCCAGGGAAGGGCTGGGGTCAGACCCCCGCCCTGCAGCACAGCTCCCCCCACTCACCGCTTTGGGGCCGGGGTCGAGGTAAGCAGGGTGGTGGCGATGGCCGTGCTCAGGCTGCTGGCCTGGGGAAAGTTGGTGATGTTGGACAGCGGCAGGGCCGAGGGGGCCGCCCGTAGGTTGGACACCAGGCTCCCAATGCCGATCCAGAAGGCCATTGCCAGCCCAGCTGCCAGCCCGGCAATTGCACCCTGCACATGGGGACAGCAGTCAGCAGCAGCCCGTGCAGCTCCAGGGCCCTCCCTGACCCTGAGGGGTTGCTCCACGCCGCTGGGGAGGCACCGAGACCTCAGCCCAGCTGGTGGAGTGGCCATGCCCCAGTTGAATCCATCTCCCTGCTGGGCACAGCCTCAGTTTCCCCCGCACTGCATTGGCTGCAGTGGAGTCCAGAGATTCACAGCGACTGGAGCCCGGTCAGTACCAGGCCTGCAGCGACCCCCGCCCCAGCTCAGCAGCCAGACGCAGGCCCAGCCCAGGGCAGGAGCCCGGAGACCCTAGGGAGGAGCCGAGGCGGGAGTGACACTCACGGTGGGGTTGGCACACGGGAAGAACATCCCCAGGCAGAAGAGTCCCAGCAGCGGGCCACCCACCATGCCGAAGATGCTGATGGCAGCCTGTGGGCAGAGAGCACATCACCCCTGCAGCCAGGGCACAGCCCCCCGAGACAGAGGGCAGTGGGGCTCCCTGCCTCAGGCTGGGGGGGGACATGTACTAGGAACAAGCCCCTTAGGGCACCTGCCGGGTGTTCAGAGGGAAGTGCTGGTACCGTTACACAAGGCACGGTGAGCTGGGGACATCTCTGTTGGAAGCAATGGAGGAGGAGAGACCTGGGTGTCTGGGTCCATCACGGGGTGACTATGAGCCGCCAGTGTGATGCGGCCGTGATAAAGGCTAACGCAGTCCTAGGGTGCGTCAGGCGAGGGATTTCCCAGAGAGACGGAACATGTTAGTACCGTTATACCAGGCACTGGTGAGCCCTCGGCTGCTCTGCCGTGGGTAGGAAAGATGAATTCAGACTGGAAGAGGTGCAGAGAAGGGCGACGAGGCTGATCGGAGGAACGGAGAACCTGCCTTACGCGAGGAGACTCAACGACCTCGGCTTGTTTAGCCTGACCAGATGCCAGGCTGAGGGGAGATAGAATCGCTCCCTCTAAATCCACCCCAGGGATAAACACCAGGCTGGGAGAGGAGTTATTGAAGCTAAGCTCCCATGTGGACACAGGAACACGTGGCTACAAACTGGCCATCAGCAGGTTTAGACTTGAAATTAGATGAAGGTTTCTCACCACCAGAGGAGTGAAGCTCTGGAGCAGCTGCCCAGGGGGAGCAGTGGGGACAAAACCCCGAACTGGCTTCCAGCCTGGGTGTGATCAGTTTATGGAGGGGATGGTATGATGGGGCTGCCTACGATGGCATGGAGCTGATCTGCGACTGCTAGCAGCAGATCTCCCCACGGCCAGTGATGGACACTGCAGAGAACTCTTTCCCAGCTGTCTGGCTGGTGGATCTCATCCACATGCCTGGGGTCTAACTGATCCCCGGATTTAGGGCGGGGAAGGAATTTTCCCCGGGTCAGGTTGGCAGAGACCTGGGGGGGTGGGGTTCGCCTCCCTCTGAAGCCTGGGGCCTGGGTCACTTGCTGGTTTGAACTTGTGTGAATGGTGGAGTCTGTCATGTGAGGCCTTGATCTGAGGACAACAGAGGCTCGGGGCCTATTGCAGGGGTGGGGGTGTTCTGGGGGCTGCAGTACGCAGGTCAGACTGGAGGATCAGGATGGGCCCTTCTGGCTTTGAAGCCCAGGTGTTTATGAATCTGAGCACAAAGTCCTTTGGCAAGCGGCCAGAACGCCAGCTTCCCCCCCGCCCAGCAACTCCCTGGGCTGAGAGCCCTGGGGTAGGGCATATCCTACCTGCAGCATGGGGCCCATCATGGAGGAGAGGTAGGCCATCCCCAGGCAGAGCAGGCCATAACTGAGAGCTGGGGAGGGGGAGGAGAAGGGGGGTTAGAAGCTGCAGCATCACTCAATACAACCACCTGCCCCTGGGCAGGACACAGCCAGGAGCCCGGGGCAGCAGGGGCTGCGGGTCGGGAGTGAGGGGCACTGGCAAAACTCAGAGGGGGGCAGGGCCGGGCTAGCAGGGGGATGTGGGTTGGGACTAGAGGGCACTGGCAGAGCTGGGGCTGGGGCACCAGATCCAGATGGGGACGAGCTCCCACAGACCTGCCTGCCCAGGGTCTTTCTTCGCATGGCCACTGGGACCATGCAGCTGTCAGGGGCTGGGAGGATGCCCCGTTCCCCAGGAGTGCGGCTCGGAACCCCAGCAGGGAGCTGCGTGGCCTGCAGGAGCACGACTCACCCAGCAGCTTGGAGAGCAGCGTGGCACGGGACTCCCGCAGGCCGGGGAAGTAGGGGTGGATCAGGTCCTCCATGGTCACCGTGGCCAGGGAGTTGAAGGCCGAGGAAATTGTGCTGCAAGGCAGAGAGAGGAACTGGGATCGGCTGGGAGAGGCCTGCTCCTGTCACACCCAGCCCGGACACAGGGGACTCAGCACCCGGGCGCTGGGCACTGCCTGGGTACGGGGCACTCACCTCAGGGAGCCGCTGAAGAGGCAGGCAACGAAGAGGCCGGGCAGGCCGGGCAGGTCCTTCAGGACATCCATGACGAAGTACAGAACCAGCTGCAGAACGTAAGAACGGCCGTACCAGGTCAGACCAAAGGTCCATCCAGCCCAGTATCCTGTCTACCGACAGTGGCCAATGCCAAGTGCCCCAGAGGGACTTAACCTAACAGGTAATGATCAAGTGATCTCTCTCTTGCCATCCATCTCCACCCTCTGACAAACAGAGGCTAGGGACACCGTTCCTTACCCATCCTGGCTAATAGCCATTAACGGACTTAACCTCCTGCAAAGGCAGGAAGCTGGTCAGGGACCGGCTAGCCAGGGGAGGAGAGGGGAGATCAGGGCACTGGTTCACCGAGGGGGGCGAGAGGGGAGGTCAGGGCACCGGTTCGCCGAGGGGGGCAAGGGGCCGGGCACCCAGAGGAAGGGACAGCCTGTGAAAACAAGCAGCAGCACCGTCACTAGCAGATTCACCATCACTCAGAGCCGCCATTGTTGGGTTTCAGAGTCAACGCCCCAGGGCTGCGTGGTGCCGTTCCCCTGCCCGGAGCCAGCGTTGCAGGCTCTCTGCTGACTCAGGCAGGCATCAGGGAAGGTTCCTCTTCTACAAGTGAGCCCATGGGGCCCCAATGGGAGCAAGACTGAGGGGCCGTCTCCGAGCGAGGAAGAAAGCTGCCCAGAGCTCTCGCAGATGGGAATCCCCTGGCTTTAAGGTAAGGAGGTCGATCCCGGGCTCTCACCTGGTCCGAGGAGGCCTGGCTCTGGGCTGCCGTGAGCGGATGCTCCTGGTAATAGGCCAACATGACAAGGCCCGTGAGGCAGCTGAGGCAGAGCACCACCTGCTGGCAGGGGAAGACGGCGTAGCAGGAGCTGCGAGGGATGAGGGGGTGTTACAGGGGCGCGTGCAGACAGGAGCCCCTGGGACTGGTTCTCCAGAGCCCCTCACCAGCAGGGAGCCGGGCCCAGCGCTCCCCGGCACGGCCCGGACGGGCACAGGAGGCTGCAGGGGCCGGAGGCAGCTCTGAAGGCCTTGGCCGTGGGGTCCCCGCCCTGCTGGCGCTGGGGAGCCCGTGCAGGGCACGTCCCAGCTGTCCCATTGCGACACAGCAGCGAGCTGCCCAGGGCCCGAGGGGGCTAGCCAAGCCGCCTGCGCACCACGGCCCCCCCCATACTCACAGCACGGCCTCCCGCTCGCTGCGGGAGCTCAAGTAGCGCTGCACCTGAGCCTGGTTCACGCCGTACAGTGACAGCATCATGAAGACGCCACCGACGGCCAAGGTCCAGAAGGTGTGACGCTCAAAGGGGTCGGGGTTGAGGCTGCATCAAGACACAGACGGGCAAGGGCTGGAATCTGAGCTTGTGGGGCTGGGAGTGAGGGGTCCCAGCCCCCCACAGCGCACTCGGGGCTGGGTGCATGGTGCAACTGCCGCTAGGGCAGGGCAGCTTTCTCCTGCCCAAAGCAGGGTCTGCGTCTGGCCATGGCTTGGCTAGCGCCCTTCGGGCCTTCCCTGACCCGCAGCGCAGGCAGGGCCCACGGGAGTGGGCTGGATTCTCCCCACCACCCCCTTAACCAGGGCTGAGCGGGCACAGGCTGGGACACCAGGCAGACGTTACATGGTGTGAGAGCCGGGGGGCCCGTGGGGTCTCCACAGTTCCACTTACTCAATTCCAGAGATCTTCCCCTGATCAGCCGCCAGCTGCCAGACCCGCCCCATGCTGCCCACCTTGATGGTGCCCACCACGATGACGGCCAGCTGCCCTGCGAACATCACCAGCGTCTGGAAGACGTCGGTCCATATGACGGCCTTCAGCCCGCCCTGCGGAAGGAACGGGCCCACAGCAGAGCCCTGAGCGCAGGGGCCACCCTGCATCAGCCCCTCCCAGCAGAGGTCAGTCCCAGAGCTCCGGAGGCGGGGGGCAGGGGTGAGCCCTCAGCACACTGGGGGGCGGAGAACCCTCAACACAGAGGGGCAGGGCATCAACACCAGGTTAGGGGCAGCAACGGGGTGTCATCAGAGGGCAGGGGGGAAAGTGAGAAGGAGGGGGTCAGGGTGACTCTCTGGAGACACTCCAAAGCAGGGAGACGGGTCCAGCTGGGGGCAGGGCTAGGGGCTGCTCCCCAGCAGGGAGAGGGGGGCAGGGCAGGGAGATGGAGGCAGGGCTGAGGGCTGCTCCCCGGCAGGGAGAGGGGGGCAGGGCCGGGAGCTGGGGGCAGGGCAGGAGGCTGCTCCCCAGCAGGGAGAGGGGGGCAGGGCTGAGGGCTGCTCCCCGGCAGGGAGAGGGGGGCAGGGCTGGGGGCTGCTCCCCAGCAGGGAGAGGGGGGCAGGGCTGGGATGCCCCATTGCTGGGGTGTTTGGAAGCAGCCCTGCCCCGGGCACACAGGGAGCTGCCTAGCTGGGACCCTAGGGGGTCTCTCTCCTGCCTGCTGGTGCCTCCTGCCCCGGGCCCGGCTGGGCACCAACAGACCCTGGGCCATGGGGAATGCGTGTCTGCTCTGGTCTCACTCCCCGCCCCCGCCCCACATCTCAGATGGTTCCCAGAGCAGCCCCAGGCCCCCCACCCCGCATGGGCTGGTGCCGGCGCTTACCAGGGTGGTGTACAGAGTGCAGACCAGGCCCATGGTCAGCACCGCCCCCCAGAGGTCAAACTGAGTCACTGCAAAGAAAACACCAGCCATCAGGAAAGGGTGGGGGCCAGGCAGCCAGCACTCCAGCCTGCTGCCCCCGCTCACACCAGGCACGCAGGAGAGGGAACAGCCCTCGCCAGCCTGGGAACAGGCCTCTCCTCACAGCGAGAGGAGCGTGAGCCACATGGCCCGGCCACACCTTGCCCCTGCTGGGGGTGGGGAGGTGTTGTGCCCCCAGAGCTCCCGGCCAGGCTCCTGAGCAGCAGTAACGCCAATGCAGGAGGTTTCATCTCCCTGCCAGACGGCGTCAGACTCACCGCCTAGCATTGGATATTCCGAGAGCCAGAGAAACGGCCAATCCCGCTGCAAATCTCGCTACAATCTTGAGCTCAGTGACACCCAGTGGCAGTGAGTTCCACAGGCTATGGGCACCTTGGGTGAAAACCTCCCAATATCCCTCAGCCACTGCCTTTGGTACATCTATCCTGCTCCCCTCTCTGTTCATCCCTCCGGCCCCGGGGCTCAGGGCCCCACCCTCCCTGTGTTACCTGCATTGAGAGCCAGCGCAGGTGCGTAGAGAACGACCCCCATGTAAATCACCTGCAGGGGAGAGAAGCAGCAGCAGTTACGGTGCCCAGGTGGCCTGAGCCAGCCAGAGAGATACAAAACAGAGGCAGCCAGCCCCACAGGCCAGCGCAGGGCCCAGTGGGATCGCAGGACCCCCACAGGCCAACGCAGGGCCCAGCGGGACCAGGCTGATGGAGGGTGGGAGGAATTCAACACCCAGGAAGCAGGAGGATTAGCAGCACTCCTCAGAGCCAGGCGTGGGGCAGGGTGATGTGTGGTAGGCCCCCTCCTGCCCCACCTTCAGAGAGGCCCCTCATGCCCCATGTGCAGCCCCCTGCCAGCCTGGCCCTGGCCAACAGAGGCTCCCTGTGCTGGGGGTTTGTTCTGGAGGCCCCAGGAGGGACCACGGCCCAGGGCAGGTTCTCTGAGGGTGAAACACTTGCTCTCATGCTGCCTGCACCCAGGGACCCCGAGGGGCCGCTGTCCCTTCCACCCCAACAGGAACCGACCTGAGCCCAAGGCCGCTGGGGCCCTGGCCGAGACACTGAGCTCCAGCCCCAAGTGCCTGCCGTCCTGTCCCATCCCGTCCCGGGGGCTCCCTGCGTGCGCACTCAGCCCTGGCAGGCCCCGCGGTGCAGAGCAGGGAGGCAGGTCACGGGCATCTGGAAGAGCCGGAGTGACAGGCTGCAGCTCCCAGCAAGCCGTGCACCTGGGATGGGAGATCTCTGACCCCACTGCGCGCTGGGGTCTGTAGTGCAGCCTGCCCATATCGGCCCCCTCACCTCCCAGCAGAGCCCAGCCACCCCACCTGTGCCAGGAGGCCGGGGGGAGCCGGAGCGGGGGGCCAGACAGACGCACTCACCATCTGGAAGATGAAGGTCACGGTGCCACACACACGCACAGCCTTGTTAAAGCGCAGCTCCAGGTACTGCCGGGGCAGAAGGGAGAGACAGGCGGGTGAGCGGAGGGGCAGACAGGCTTTGCGTATGGGGCTCGCTTCTGTCCCTTTCTGCGCCCATGACATCCGATCCTGCTCCAGCACTTTATAGCCCACGAGTCAGCCCAAGAATTGGCTGGTGGTGCCTATCACTGGCCCATTGCCCTGCCCCCACCTACGCCATTACCCTGCCCCCCACCTGCTCCATCACGCTGTCCCTCACCAAACCCATCGCTCTGCCCCCCACGTGCCCCCTCACCAGCCCATCGCCCTGCTCCCCACCTGCTCCATCATTCCGCCCACCCCACCCATCACCCTGTCCCCCACCTACCCCATCACTCCGCCCCCACACCGCCCATCATCCTGCCCCCCCCACCGCCCATCATCCCACCCAGCCCACCTGCTGCCCCACCGTCCTGCCCATCGCTCTGTCCTGCCCGCCAGGTGGTCACCTCGTAGGTGCTGGTGAGGTGGAGGCGGTAGAAGACAGGGATGAAGATGTGCGCCGGGATGAGGAGGCCCAGGAAGTAGCAGCAGCCCAGGAACCAGTACTCGGTGCCGAAGCGGTAGATCTCGGCTGGCACACCCAGGATGGCCACAGCCGACTGGAAGGTGGCCAGCAAGGACAGGGCCACGGGCAGGAAGCTCATGCTGCGGTTGGCCAGCAGGAACTCCTGCACCGTGCGCTGCCGGCCGCCGCTCAGCGCGTAGAACAGCCCGATGGCGGAGGAGAACACCAGCAGCAGCACGAAGACGGTGTAATCCGCCACCGTGAACGCCATGGCAACGCTGCCGGCCCGCCACACTACAGACTCCTGTGCCCACCGGCTCTGCCCAGGCCGGCCATGCCAGCCGCACTGGCCTCGCACTCGGCTCTACCTGCCACGGGCCATGCAGGGGCTGTGCCAGCACCAGTCACCGGCCCCCCGTGCCTCTGGCACGCGCTTCAGGCCCTGCCACCATCACGCACAGCCGCCGAGCTGGAAGAGAAGAGAGGGTCGGTGAGCAGGCAGGGAGGGCAGCCCCTACTGACTCTTGCCCTGCCCCAGTGCCAGGGGCTGGGGCAGCACACAGGGAGGGGTCACATGCCGCAGCCCAACCAGCTGCAACAAGGTGCCCTCGGCCCAGGGCTGCCCCTTCACCCACTTCCCACCGGCAAGCAGCCAGCGAGGAGATAGCGCAGCAAGGACCTTCGCTCCGCTCCGACTAGCTCAGCCTGTCTCAAGTCTCAAGGACCTGACTGCTCCAGGCTGGGCTGGGCACCCTGCAGGCATGGGGGGAGGGGGGCAGAGGAATGCCAGATTAACCATTTCACGGCTGCTGAGCCGGGCCACTCCCTCCCAGCCCCTCAGCACACGGCAGGGGGCTGACACCCACCCAGATTTCACCTCTGTGGCCCCACCGAGACGGCAGCTCCTTGGGGCATTTCCAGGCACTGGGCCTGTGCCTAACCTGCCCCTCCTCAAGGGCGGCGCTGCAGGGCCATATCTCACCACGACTCATCTGGCCGCAGCAGCCCCAGCCCTGCGATGCCGTCCTGAACCTCGCCGGCTCCACCGGCAACAGGGAAACGCTGCCAAAAAACGCAGGCAGCACGGCTGCAATAACAGCCCCGCCCTGCAGCTGCAGCACTTGGCAAACCTGCTAATCCCAGAGCCCCACCCGCTCCCCTCCCAGAGCCAGGGACAGAACCCAGGTGTCCTGGCTCCCAGCCCCCCCTGCTCCACCACCAGCCCCACTCCCCTCCCAGAGCTGGGAGAGAACCCAGGAGTCCTGGCTCCCAGCCCCCCTGCTCTAACCCACCAGCCCCACTCCCCTCCCAGAGCCAGGGAGAGAACCCAGCAGTCCTGGCTCCCAGCTCCCACTCCCCTCCAGAGCCGAGGAGAGAACCCAGGAGTCCTGGCCCCCAGCCCCTCTGCTCTAACCCACCAGCCCCCACTCCCCTCCCAGAGCCAGGGAGAGAACCCAGGAGTCTGGGCCCAGCCCCACTCCCTGACCCACCAGACCCCACTCCTCTCCCAGAAGTCAGAAGTCCTGGCTTCCAGCTCCCCTGCTCTGTGAACTCTCTGCCACCTTGTGAAGCATGCCCCAGAGCAGGGACGGCATGGCACGGGCCTCACCCCCAGGTCCTGGTCTGGGCCCTTGGCTGGTCCCTCTGCTGCCCGCCCCCCTCAACAGCTGCTGCCTGACCCCTCACTGCAGAACCCCCAAAGCCGTCACCACAGCCAGGCTCCAGGGGTGTCAGAGTCTCTGCTCCCTGCGCTCCTATTGGAGCCACTGGCTGCCCTAGAACTGCCGGGCTCTGGTTTCCTTGCCAGTCCCTCCCCAGCAGGCGCCATTCAGTGAGCTCCCTGCCGAGAGGCTGGGCTGGGCTCCGGACACCCGAGAGCCCAGGAGCAAGCATTTCCCCGGGTGACGGAAAGACTCGAAGCAGCGGCTGCTGGGAGGGGGACGCCTGGCCCTACCCTGGGAAAAATTTCCTGCTGGATCCAGCCCTTCCTAACAGTACTCCAGGTTCTCACAGCTCTGTTGTTGCGTACACACACACACACACACACACGCACACCCAGCACTGTGACCAAGAGGAAATGTTCTGTAATATTTTTATGACCCCTACGTGTGCCTCAGTTTCCCTATATTTTGCATGTTTACCCAGAGGGGTAAAAGGAGTGTTTGCTCTCAGGACAGGCTGGGAGACTGTCTCCTGCCTCTCTGAGCCTGGAGGGGTCATTGTAAAGGAGCGGTCGAGGCGATCCCATAACACTGGAAAATCCGAGGAGACAATGAAAAAGTGCATCAGAGCTCCTGGGGTGAAGCAGGGGGCCTGGAGCCCCGGAGGTTCAGACTCGGGAAGAGCTGAGGCCAGGTGGCTGACTCTGAAGGACAAGTGGGACCCCTCGGGGGTCTGGCCCATCAAAGAGACAGTCCTCAAGCTGGGGGTAGCTTGGGAACAGCACACTAAAGACAATGGATTTCAAGGAGGCAGACTTCAGCAAATTTAGGGCATTGGTAGGTAAAATCCCACAGGAAGCAAGTCTAAGGGGAAAAACAATTGAAGACAGTTGACAGAAAATTAGAAAAGTCAAGACATAAAACAAGATCAAACTACCCAGGGACATACATGGTAACAAGAAACCATTCTACAAACACATGAGAAGCCAGAGGAGACCAAGGACAGGGTAGGCCCATTACTCAATAAGGGGGGAAAACAATAACAAAAAAGGAGGAAATGGCAGATGTGCTTAATGACGTCTTTCGGTTTCCATTCAGATGGTTGGGGGTAACTGGTTGTCTAACATAGCGAATGCCAGTGAAAATGAGGTAAGATCAAAGTCTAAAATAGGGAAAGAACAAGTCAAAAATTACTTAGACAAGTCAAGTATCAGAGGGGTAGCCGTGTGTAACATTATTGATATAAACTGGGACCATATACAACATGGGTTGCAACCAAGGTCCTGAAGTGGCACCAAATCTTATGTAAAGGGGGTCATACAAGATGTCTAAGACCAGGTTATGGGTTACTGGTTATGATTATGCTGTCTGTATGTCTGTATCATCTTCTAGTTGAAGTCATAAGTATTGGCTGTATGTTGTCTGTATTTCAAATTGGTGCTGTAGTTCTGGGTGACACCCCAGACAAGTTGGTGTTAGTTCTGCCTAGCCTGCCTGATGGCCCATTAAGGACCATCAGCAACACAATTGACCCATTGAGAGGAGGCAGATACGCCTTGTAACTCAGCAGGGTGTGCAGGAACTGGCCCATGTGACTGCAGACTCCATTTTGCTGTAACTTTCCACAGTAGGAACAAAGACGTGTTCTTACACCTGGAAAAGCCTATATAAGGCTGATGCCTCAACTCCATCTTGTCTTCAATCCTGCTTCCTACCTCTGGAGGGACTTTGCTACAAACTGAAGCTCTACACAAGGGACTAATGACCCATCCCAGCGGGGGATGTTCTCCAGAGACTTGATTTGAACCTGCAGTTTATTCCATCACTGCTACAAGCCTGAACGAAGAACTTTGCCATTACTGTGTGTAATTGATTCCATTTAACCAATTCTAGCTCTCATCTCTATCTTTTTCCCTTTATAAATAAACCTTTAGATTTTAGATTCTAAAGGATTGGCAACAGCATGATTTGTGGGTAAGAGCTGACGTGTATATTGACATGGGTCTGGGGCTTGATCCTTTGGGATCGAGAGAACCTTTTTCTTTTACTGGGGTGTTGGTTTTCATAACCATTCATCCCCAGGACGAGTGGCACTGGTGGTAATACTGGAAGACTGGAGTGTCTAAGGGAATTGCTTGTGTGACTTGTGGTTAGCTAGTGGGGTGAAACCAAAGTCCTCTTTGTCTGGCTGGTTTGGTTTGCCTTAGAGGTGGAAAAACCCCAGCCTAGGGCTGTGACTGCCCTATTTAAGCAATTGGTCCTGAATTGGCACTCTCAGTTGGGTCCCGCCAGAACCGCATCGTCACACCATGTTAGTCTGGATCTGTAAAAAGCAACAAAGAGTCCTGTGGCACCTTATAGGCTAACAGACGTCCAATCACCACAATCCGACAAAGTGGGTATTCACCCATGAAAGCTCATGCTCCAATATGTCTGTTAGTCTATAAGGTGCCACAGGACTCTTTGTCGCTTTAGACAAGTTAGGTGTCTTCAAGTCACCAGGCCCTGATGAAATGCATCCTAGAATACTCAAGGCGCTGATTGAGGAGATATCTGAGCCATTAGTGATTATCTTTGAAAAGTTCTGGAATTTGAGAGAGATTCCAGAAGCCTGGAAAAGGGCAAATCTAGTGCCCATCTATGAAAAGGGAAATAAGGACAACCCAGGGAATTACAGACCAGTCAGCTTAATTTCTGTACCCAGAAAGATAATGGAGCAAATAATGAAGCAATCGATTTGCAAACCTAATTGCAAAGATAATAAGGTGATAAGTGACAGTCAGCATGGATTTGTCAATCCAACCTGCTGGCTTTTCTTGACAGGGTAACAAGCCTTGTGGATAGGGGGAAGCAGTAGACTGGAATTTCTTGACTTTAGTAAGGCTTTTGACACTGTCTCGCATGACCTGCTCATAAACAAATGGAGAAAATGCAACCTACATAGAGCTACCATAAGGTGGGTGCAAAACTGTTTGGAAAACCGTTCTCAGAGAGTAGTTATCAGTGGTTCACAGTCAGGCTGGAAGGACATAATGAGTGGGGTCCTGCAGGGATCAGTTCTGGGTCCGGTTCTGTTCAATATCTTCATCAGTGATTTAGCTAATGGCATAGAGAGCACACTTATGAAGTTTGCAGACGATACCAAGCTGGGAGGGGTTGCAAGTGCTTTGGAGAACAGGATTAAAATTTAAAATGATCTGGACAAACTGGAGAATGGATCTGAAGTAAATAGGATGAAATTCAATCCGGACAAATGCAAAGTGCTCCACTCAGGAAGGAACAGTCAGTTGCACACATACACACTGGGCAATGACTGCCTAGGAAGGATACTGCGGAAAGGGATCTGGGGGTCACAGTGGATCACAAGCTAAATATGAGTCAACAGTGTGACACTTGCAAAAAAAGCGAACATCATTCTGGGATGTATTAGTGGGAGTGTTGTAAGCAAGACACAAGCAGTAATTCTTCCGCTCTGCTCCGCTCTGATATGGCCTCAGCTGGAGTATTGTGTACAGTTCTGGGTGCCACATTTCAGGAAGGATGTGGACAAATTGGAGAGACTCCAGAGAAGAGCAACAGAAATTATTAAAGGTCTAGAAAACATGACCTGTGAGGAAAGATTGAAAAAATTGGGTTTGTTTAGTCTGGAGAAGAGAAGCCTGAGAAGGAACATGATAATAGTTTTCAAGGATGTGAAAGGTTGTTACAAGGAGGAGGAAGAAAAATTGTTTTTCTTAACCTCTGAGGACAGGACAAGAAGCAATGGGCTTAAATTGCAGCAAGGGCGGTTTAGGTTGGACATTAGGAAAAACTTCCTAGCTGTCAGGGTGGTTAAGCCCTGGAATAAATTGCCGAGGGAAGTTGTGGAATCTCCATCCTTGGGGATTTTTAAGAGCAGGTTGGACAAACCCCTGTCAGGGATGGTCTAGATAATACTTAGTCCTGCCCTGAGTGCAGGGGACGGGACTAGGTGACCTCTGGAGGTCCCTGCCAGGTCTATGATTCTGTGATCTTGTATGTCTGTGCCAAGCCCCATTCCCCAAAGCCAGGCCCTGCACCCGGCCAATCCCAGCCCACTAATACAGATTAGCCAGCCAGGCAAGAGGCAGGAGACTGGCTCGGAACCTGCCACACCTCGGGCCTGGCAGGGCTCAGTTACCTGGGGAGTCCCGGAACAGGGGAAGTGACTGGGATGGAGAGGGCTATGGGAGGTCACTGCAGGAGCTGGGGCAGAAGAGGAGTGAAAGGTGTCCAGGGTGGGTTCCCAACCTCCCTGGGGCTCAGGAGGCCCCGGGGTGTCGTTCCTGTGGCCAGCATCACACTGGCCCCAGGCTGGCCAGAGCCCCACTTTCTCCACTGTGGTCGGCACAGGAACCAGGCAGCACCCAGGCTGGAGCAGGTGGTGTGCTCAGCCAGACGATGCCATCGCAGGACTCATAGGGCAGCCTCTGGCCTGGCCTGCAGGGCACAGCAATGGGTCACGGCTGCAAACGCCCAGTTCTGAGGTGGGGAGACACCACCCGGAGGGTATTCAGCACTGCCACGTCGGGTCGGAGGCAGCAAGACCACAGCCCTGCAGGGGACACCTCCCAGGAGGCTGCTAAGGGGGCGACCTGCTGGCTAAGACGCAGGGAGGAGGGGTGAAAGGCCAATCCCCTGCCTGCAGAGAGGGGGCAGAGGGGGCCCTGAGCCCAGGTCTGACCCTGCAGTCGCCAGAGGGGAGCACAGATGGAGCTCCTGGTCCCTGCACAGGGCAAACCCCACATCACCAACCCCACACCACGGCGGGGAGGCAGCTTCCTCTCTGGAGGGGGAGCCCGAGCGGAGCAGGGCTGGAGCCAGTGGGGAGGGGCTAGCCGGATTCGGGGCTGGCCAGGGCTGCATTGCTCAGAAGCTTTGTGGCACGAGGAATTTTGTGGGGCATATTTGCTGGGATTATGGCTCAGCCCGTGATCGCCTGGCACCTTCATGCATGCGACAGCTTGTCTGGGCTCGCCCGCGGTGGGGTGAGCTGGGGGGGAGGCTCTGGGGACTGGCGGGGCAGTGCCAGGACAGACCCCCTGGGGTGGGCATAAGCAGCTCCCCATGTCACTGAGCCAGGCCCGTGCATGGGGATGGGACGTGGTGCCCTGCGGCTCACAGTGGAGCCGCAGGAAGGGCGACACCTCGGGCTGCAGCAACAATGAACAGGGTGAACAGTCGCCCCAGTCCCTGCTGCCAGGGGCTGCTCCCCCACAGCGGGGCCGGGAGCCTGGAGAGCCCCCCAGCGTGTTACCCTCCACCCCAAACCCCTCATCCCTGGCCCCACCCTAGAGCCTGCACCCCTAGCCCCTCCCGCATCCCAACCCCTTGCCCCGGCCCTGAGCCCCTTCCACACCCCAAACCCCTCATCCGCAGCTCCATTGGGTCACAGGCATCAATAATGTTCTTCAACTGGGTCACTAGAAAAATGTTTGAAAACCACTGGTCTAACCAATTCTTAAAAACCTCCAAGGACGGAGATTCCACAACCTCCCTCGTTAATTTATTCCAGTGATTAACCACCCTGATAGTTAGGAACTTTTTCCTAATGTCCAACCTAAACCACCCTTTCTGCAATTTAAGCTCATTGCTTCTTGTCCTGTCCTCAGAGACTAAGAACAATTTTTCTCCCTCCTCCTTGTAACAACCTTTTATGTATTTGAAAACTGTTCTCATGTCCCCTCTCAGTCTTCTCTTCTCCAGACTGAACAAACCCAGTTTTTTCAATCTTCCCTCACAGGTCATGTTTTCTAAACCTTTAATCATTTTTGTTGCTCTTCTCTGGACTCTCTCCCATTTGTCCACATCTTGTCTGAAATGTGTTCTCCGGGGGTATTCTGCACCACTTCACTTGCGCAGAATTTATGTCCCCTGCAGATTTCTTTGCTTCCCTGCAGAAAAATGACTTTCTGATGGGAGAAGCAAAGGGAAGTCACAAGAATGGTCCTGCGACCCTCCCCAGCAGCATGTTTTGGGGGCCCAGGGCAGCCAGCACAGGTAAATCACTGGGGGGTGGGAGTGGGAAAGATCCGACTGGTGGCTCCCACCCTGCATCAGGCTCAGCTGCTAGTCCCAGATGGGCTGGGGAGGACAGGACTTCAGCCCACCCTCAAATTTCTCCTCTGGCTGTAGGATGTTCTGCAAACTCCTCCCTAAGACGCACTTCCTGCGCCCATCACTCCTCAGCTGTGTCACGGTTGGGTACAGCCTCATCACTGAGTCCATGTCGGGGGGGGGGAGGGGCTGCGCTGCACAGCGATCCACCCCTGTGCAGCCAGTGGCCTGTGCTCCCCAATGTCATGCTGGAGCCACCACATTTGACATAAAATTTGCAGAATTTTGAAGAACTTTTAAAATATTGTGCACACAAATTTTTAATTTTTTTGGCACAGAATCCCCTCAGGAGTAAATGTGGCACCCAGAACTGGACACAATAATCTAGCTGAGACCTAAACAGCGCAGCATAGAGCGGAAGAATCACTTCTCATGTCTTGCTTACAACACTCCTGCTAATACATCCCAGAAGGATGTTCGCTTTTTATGCATTACACTCTTGACTCATATTTAGCTTGTGATCCACTGTGACCCCCAGTTCCCCTTCTGCAGTATCCTTCCTAGGCAGTCATTGTCCAGTTTGTATGTGTGCAACTGATTGTTCCTTCCTAAGGGGGGGACTTTGCCTTTGTCCTGATTGAATTTCATCCTATTTACTTCAGACCATTTCTCCAGTTTGTCCAGATCATTCTGCATTTTAATCCTGTTCTCCAAAGCACTCGCAACCCCTCCCAGCTTAGTATCATCTGCAAACTTTACAAGTGTGCTCTCTGTGCCATTAGCCAATCACTGATGAACCATGGCTCTATCCAGCCCCCAGTGGGAGGGGCTGCACTTGGGAGCTCACTCCAGACTCTGAGGTCAGGCCAAGGCCCTGTGCCAGGAGGGTGAGGAGTCAAAGACAGGCCAGGGCTCTGCTGAGGCCTGTGCAGGCAGAGGCACCGTTGCCTTTGGGGAAATGAAAGGTGTTCTGCAGACACAGCCCTGCTCTGGGCACTTCCCGGGGGCTGTGATAACACTCACTAACCCTGTGCCGATCTCCAATATCTCTGCCCTGGATCGCACAGCGCCTGACACCCACCCCCACACCCGGGAGCTTGTGGCCATACTGGATACAGACTGTGTTTCTCAAATGTGGCCACCAGGGGCTTTTGTCGAGACCACTGGGGCTTTTCTTGTGGCCACAGTCTTCTGGGTGATGATGGGGGAGCGGGGGAAGCAGTGCCCCCCTCTCCCCAGGGCCTGGTCCCTACCCCCTTCCAGTGTAGGGAGCAGGCAACCAGTTTGAGTTCTCCACCTTACCGGGGTGGTGGGGCTCAGGCTTCAGCCTGCAGCAGTGGGCTCCACCCCTAGCCACGGGGCTTCGGGCTCTGGCCCTGGGCTCGCCCTCTCCCGCCACCCTGACCCCACTGCCTCCTCCAGCCCCCAGCTGTGCAGTGGGACCCCAGGCTCACCCCTCACCGTTGACTGCCCTGACTCCCGCTCCGCTCCACTCCACTCCCCATCCAGGGCTTAATTTGTCCTCCAGCTGGCGGGGGCTGAGTAAATCTGCTGTGAAAAGTGATATTAACAAATATACAGCTACCAATTTTCACAGTAGTAAGATTACTAGCCAGCAAGTCTGAAAAAAACTAACTAAAAAATGAAAACATGCAAAGCTCCGTATGTGTCTATTCTGTTTAGGGCCGGCAAGGCTGGTTGAGTCTGCAATAAAACCCCACAGAAGTAAATTACAAGCACGTGGACATCTCTGTGTGGATATTTATTGGTTTTTCCTGGAGTTAATTAAATGTTTTAGGAGTTTCTTGAGATCCCCAAGCTAAGAGCTCACCAGCCGCCCTCCCCCACAACTCCCCCTGCAGCCCCCCAGCCGGTACCGAACCCACCCGGGCCCGCTCTCAGCCCGGGGGGGAGCACCGCTGCCCCCCCGACGGGACCGCTCCCCAGGCTTGTCCCCCGGCTGCTCCTGGCGCCGGCCGCCCGGGTCTAGCAGCGCCGCGGGCCGATCCGTAAGGGAGCCCCCCGCCCCGCCGCTCTCCCCGCATGTCACTCACCGGGGAGGCTCCACGCTGCCGACTCTGTCCCCTGCGATCCCCACACACGTGCTGCAGGCCGGACACCCGAACGGGAGGGGCTTCCCCCTTCTCCGGCGCAGTGTGATGACGTAACTCACGGGCACTGACTCCCGTTCCCGCCTCCCGAGCCGCCATCTCCACTCCTGGCAGCGTCGCCTGCCCCGCCCCCGCCAGGCACCTGCCTGCTCCCGGCCCCTCCCCCCAAGGCCAGGGGCACCTTCCAGCATCCTAAGGGTGCGGCCCAAAGCCTGGCCTGGGAGCCGGGGGGTGGGAGCCAGGGGGCCTGGGAGTCATGGGGCAGCAGAGTCGGGGGCCTGGGAGCCAGGGAGCTGGGAACCGGGGGGCCTGGGAGTCGGGGGGCCTGGGAGTCATGGGGGCAGCGGAGTCGGGGGCCTGGGAGCCGGGGGATGGGAGCCAGGGGGCCTGGGAGTCATGGGGCAGCAGAGTCGGGGGCCTGGGAGTCATGGGGCAGCGGAGTCGGAGGCCTGGGAGCCGGGGGCAGCAGAGTCGGGGGGCCTGGGAGCTGGGGGTGGGGGGGAGCCAGGGGGCCTGGGAGCCGGGGGCAGCGGAGTCGGGGGCTTGGGAGCCGGGGGGTGGGAGCCAAGGGGCCTGGGAGCCAGGGGCCAGGGGCCTGGGAGCTGGGGGTGGGGGGAGCCAGGGGGCCTGGGAGTCATGGGGCAGCGGAGTCGGGGGCCTGGGAGCCAGGGGGTTGGGAACCGGGGGGTGGGAGCCAGGGGGCCTGGGAGTCATGGGGCAGCGGGAGTCGGGGGCCTGGGAGCCGGGGGGCAGTGGAGTCGGGGGCCTGGGAGTCATGGGGCAGCGGAGCCGGGGGGCCTGGGAGCCGGGGGGACCTGGGAGCCGGGGGCAGCGGAGTCGGGGGTGGGTGGGAGCCAGGGGGCCTGGGAGTCATGGGGCAGCGGACTCAGGGGCCTGGGAGCCGGGGGGTGGGAGCCAGGGGGCCTGGGAGTCATGGGGCAGCAGAGTCGGAGGCCTGGGAGCCGGGGGGTGGGAGTCAAGGGGCCTGGGAGCCGGGGGCAGCGGAGTCGGGGGCCTGGGAGCTGGGGGTGGGGGGGGGGCCAGGGGGCCTGGGAGTCATGGGGCAGCGGAGGTCGGAGGCCTGGGAGCCGGGGGGCCTGGGAGTCATGGGGCAACGGAGTCAGAGGCCTGGGAACCGGGGGGACCTGGGAGCCGGGGGCAGCAGAGTCGGGGGCCTGGGAGCTGGGGGTGGGTGGGAGCCAGGGGGCCTGGGAGTCATGGGGCAGCGGAGTCGGAGGCCTGGGAGCCAGGGGGCCTGGGAGTCATGGAGCAGCAGAGTTGGAGGCCTGGGAGCCGGGGGGTGGGAGCCAAGGGGCCTGGGAGCCGGGGGCAGCAGAGTCGGGGGCCTGGGAGCTGGGGGGGAGCCAGGGGGCCTGGGAGTCATGGGGCAGCGGAGTCGGGGGGCCTGGGAGCCGGGGGGCTGGGAATCGGGGGGCCTGGGAGCTGGGGGGACCTGGGAGCCGGGGGCAGTGGAGTCGGGGGCCTGGGAGCTGGGGGTGGGTGGGAGCCAGGGGGCCTGGGAGTTATGGGGCAGCGGAAGTCGGGGGCCTGGGAGCCGGGGGGCTGGGAACTGGGGGGCCTGGGAGTCATGGGGCAGCGGAGAGTCGGGGGCCTGGGAGCCAGGGGGCCTGGGAGCCAGGGGACCTGGGAGCCGGGGGCAGCAGAGTCGGGGGCCTGGGAGCTGGGGGTGGGGGGGAGCCAGGGGGCCTGGGAGTCATGGGGCAGCGGAGTCGGGGGCCTGGGAGCTGGGGGGTGGTGGGAGCCAGGGGGCCTGGGAGTTATGGGGCAGCGGAGTCATGGGGCCTGGGAGCCGGGGGGACCTGGGAGCCAGGGGCAGCGGAGCCAGGGGGCCTGGAAGTCATGGGGCAGCGGAGTCAGGGGGCTGCGGAGCCATGGGACCTGGGAGTCGGGGGGGCAGCGGTGTTGAGGGGCCTGGGAGCTGCGGGGCCTGGGAACTGGGGGGCAGCAGAGCCATGGGGCCTGGGAGTTGGGGGGCCTGGGAACTGGGGGGCAGTGGAATTGGGGGGGCCTGGGAGCTGCAGGGCCTGGGAACGGGGGGGCAGCAGAGTCTGGGGGCCTGGGAGCCGTGGGGCAGCAGAGCCATGGGGCCTGAGAGCTGCAGGTCCTGGGAGCCGGGGGCAGCGGAGCCATAGGGCCTGGGAGCTGGGGGGCGTTGGAGCCGGGGGCCTGGGAGCCAGGGGGCCTGAGAGCTGCAAGGCCTGGGAGCTGTGGGGCAGCGGGCCAGGGAGCTGGGGGGCAGCAGAGCCATGGGGCGTGGGAGCTGGGGGGCATTGGAGCCGGGGGGGGCTGGGATCCGGGGGGCATGGGAGCCATGGGGCCTGGGAGCTGCAGGGAGTTGGAGCCAGGGGGGCCTGGGAGCTGTGGGGCGCAGGAGCCAGGGGGCAGCCGAGCCATCAGGCCTGGGATTTTTCTGCCCTTTGCACTGAGCTGAGATTCTCTCCTAGTCCCAGGCCGGGGGTGGTCCCTGCAACGTGCCCTGCTGGGGCTTTAAGGAAAACACCAAATATCACAAGTGCTGGCAGCACTGCCTGGCTGGCCGTCTCCGTCGCCAGCTCCTCCATGAACCCCTCCAGCACCGGTCACCGGTGCCCACTGAGCTCTGGTTCCCATCCTGGTTCCCCAGGCCGGCCCCACCAAGATGTCAGCCAGAGAGATACACACCGAACATGAGAATGGCCACACTGGCTCAGACTTATGGCCCAGCTAGCCCACAGTCCTGTCTGCCCCCCGCGGCCGGTGCCAGGTGCTTCAGAGAAAGCGCCCAGAACAGAGCAATCCTCGAGCGATCCAGCCCTGTCACCGGTCCCAGACTCGGGACAGCACTGGGACTGTGCTATGGGGAGCGTGATGGATTGATGCCCAGGGCTGTTGGGCTGCCCTAGGGCCATGGCCCCTCAAACATGGGATTACAGATGAGTCTCTGGTTCTCTGTAACTGAGTAAGGTTCTAGCCATCTTGGGGCAGAGGCCTGGCTAACTGGCTGATCCTGCAGTGCTGGTCGGGGCCATTGCTGCAGGGGCAGGAGCTAGGGCAGGGGAGTCCAGGAGTAGGCATGGGGCAGCTGTGCAGGGCCCTGTGGATGAGGACGCAGCTGCAGCTTCACACAGACACTGAGATCACCTCTGCATGGGAAGGCTCAGCTAAGGCAGCTCCCAGTTCCTAAAACTTGCACCCCCCTATCGAGTGTAAACCCCAAATGACACCGTCCTGCGCTGCATAGGGGACTGTACAGCATAAGCTCATGAAATTCTCCCACTCCCTCAGTGGAGACAGGAATGTGCAACAGCCTTTTGCCCCTGAGTTATGATTCCCACACATTGGTTTTAGACAAAACTAAAACCAAGTTTATTAACTACAAAAGGTAGATTTTAAGTGATAGCAAAGAGATCAAAGCAGGTTACCTAGCACAACCCGTCTGACTCTGCTTACACTAGCAAACAAGCAAAACGCAATCTAAGGTTAATACACTAAAGAGACTGGATATGAGTAACAAATTCTCTCCCTAATTGTTGGGTTAGGCAGTTTGCAGAGATGCCTGAGGGCCAGCTGCACTTGTAGCTTAAAACCCCAGATGTTCTTTTCACAGGCTAGAAAATCCCTCTAGCCAGGCTCAGCCCTTCCCCCCGAGTCCAGTCCTTGTTCCTCAGGTGTTTCCAGCAGTCGTCCTGGGCAGGGAGTCAGTGAAGAACCACGATGTCATTGCCCTGCCTTCAGTAGCTTTTGCATGTGGCAGGAACCCTTTGTCTCCAGACTGAGTTCTGATGCCTTTCCATGGAAACACTGGTATTCCAAAATGGAGTCCAGTACCAGGTGATCTAGTCACATGTCCCTGCAGGGCCACTGCAGCCATGACTTGGAGGCTGTTTGTAGCATCCTCAGGAAGGCTCCCCGGTGGGAGATTAGCATCTTCTAACACCTGTTGTTCTCTCTAATGGTCCTTCCCAGCCAGCCATCTAGACTGATTGCATGCTGCCTAGTGGGTGTTCCCCAGGTGTAAATACATTTGTAATAGATGCATAGACAATATTCCTAACTAATGATACATGCATACAAATAAGACAGTCTTAGTGAATCAGAACCTCTCCAGTGATATCTCACATGACCCATCTTGCGTAAAATACACCATAGTTATGCCATAACATATCGTAACAATATTTCTATGAGGAATATGGGGCCTAATGCCACACATTTGCACTGCCTGGGTGGTAGGGCAGTGTTGTCAGTAGCTACCGGTGTGGTGCTCTGCTCTTGTTCAATGACAACAGTCAACTGTGTGCATGTTCCTTCTGTGTGCTGACCCGGGTCCGCACAGATCGCTGACACAGCAAACCCCGAGAGAACCCCCAATGACCACAGACTAGTAAGGTACGAAGGCACCTGAGCCAGGTTTATTGTCAAAGCAGAGTGATAGTTTCCCATAAACTCTACAAGACATACTACGAATTTGTGCCCCCGGCAATGGACACAGCTCAGTCAGTGGTGGGACTTTCCACTGCCCCCTCGGCTGGCCAAAGACGTGCACTCCGGGACCTACTTTTATACAATTATTCATCCCTGCTGACGTATTGAGGTACAGCCCCGTGGCTCATTAGGGTGCTGTCTCCCCTCTGATCATATTGTTCCAGACATACAGATCTATCCATCATGCTGTCCTGTCTTTAAGATGCACCTGCCTGGTCCTTGTTATGTCTATGGAGTGTCCTTGTATCGGGCTGTCCAGGTGCCATCGTGGCACAAGTTCCTCTTGTTAGCCCTTATGTGTGAACACACCTGCTTCTAACAACCCTCTTCTTGGCAACTTCTGTGAGTGGCTCACAGCCCAGCTTTTTCTTAGCAATCCCTGGAAGTACTTTGGTTCAGGCTTCAGGCCTCAGACTGGGCCTCTGACAAGAGTTTGTTTCAGGGCCTCATCTTACTACAGGCAGCAGCCTCAGGTTACAGCAGGGAGCTGTGGCCCAGAGACACTGTGTGACTCACCTGGGGGCGGCGGGGGAGCTGCTCCTTAACTGCCAGGCTGACCTTCCTTGCTGTGTTTTGCCCCCCAAGGGCCACACTTCAGCCCAGCACCTCCCTCCCCCAAGCCTGCGGCTGCTCTGAGAAAGGTGCATGGGGCCAGCGTCCAGACCCCCCTGAGCATGCTGCCAAGAAATGCAGTGCAGCAATCTCCCTGCCATAATAATAACTGGAGATATACCAGTCTCCTAGAACTGGAAGGGACCTCTAAAGGTCATCGAGTCCAGCTCCCTGCCTTCACTAGCAGAACCAAGTACTGATTTTTGTCTCAGATCCCTAAGTGGCCCCATCAAGGATTGAACTCACAACCCTGGGTTTAGCAGGCCAATGCTCCAACCACCAAGCTAGCCCTCCCCCTATGAATGGGGTTGCTCCCCCTTGCACCCTCCCAGCCTGAGTTGGCCCATCCTGTCTCAAAGAGCCGCTGACTTGGGGCCGGGGTCCCACACAGCGAGGGCAGCTTTGGGAGCCAGTCTGGCTGGGAGCTGCAGGGCCAGGCTCTGGCTCAAGTGCCCTTGTACTAGGGTGTTCAGCGGGGTCCTGGCCTGGGGAGCCTGCTTTGGGGGCGAGGGCATTTGTGCAGCAGAGGCGCTGGTGGTCAAGGAAAGATGCTGTGTCCACTGGCCTCCTCCCCAGTGACCCGCCCCCCGGCAGGCAGTTAGCTAGAGGGATTTGCCTCCCAGAGCCAAGGACTGGCAGGCTGGGATGGCGTGAGCTGTCCCATTGCATCAGGGAGCAGAGTCCATTTCCCTCCCAGTGGGTTCTGGGGAGGGACACAGGGCTGGGCAGGCCTGGCTGGCTCCGTGAGGAGTGTCACCGTTACTTGTTAACCAGAACGGCAGCTCTCTGCAGCCCAGGCGCTGGCGGGTCCGAAGGGCAGGCAGGGAGGGAATGCTGCACTTCTTAACTGCCACCCAAGCTGCAGGAGGGGAAACAAGGGGCAGTGACCCAGGGACAGGAACTAATGGGCAAAGAGCATGTGACCAGCGAATGTGTGCACAAGCATCTGGGAACAAGTGAGTGTGCACGGGCACGAGCTCATGCACAAGTGTGTGCGCGAGAGTGTGGGTCTGAGCAGGGCCACCCATGGGAGGGGCCAAGTGGGGCAATTTGCTCCAGGCCCTGCAGAGGCCCCCACCAGAACGTCTGGGGCTCCCCCCTGGCCCTGTCCCCCACCTCCACCTTCCCCCATCCCCCGGCTCCTCAGCGCGCCGCATCCAGGAGCGGCCCTGGACAGCGCTGCAGCAGCATGGCTCAGGTGGGGCCTGAGGTCCTCCCGCTCGGAGCCGCATGATAAGGGGGCAGGGCTGCGAGCTCCAGTGGGCCGAGCAGCAGGAGCTCCTGGATGCAGCTCGCTGAGGCTCTGGGAGTGGGGGAGGTGGGGGTAAGCAGCATGGTAAGGGGGCCGGGGCCGGGGGGTTGGCTAAGGGGCAGGGAGTCCCAGGGACAGTCAGGAGACAGGGAGCAGGCAGGAGTTGGATGGGGCAGAGGTTCTGGGATGGGGAACAGGGGGTTGGATTGTGGGTGTTCCAGGGATCTCTCAGGAGGTGGGGGGGGTGGATGGGGTCGGGGCAGTCAGGGGCCAGGGAGCAGTGGGGGTTGGTTGGGGGGTGGAGTCCTGGGGTGGCGGTTGGGGGAGTCTCGGGGGGAGGGGCAGTCAGGGGAAAAGGAGCAGGATGGGTCGGAGATTCTGAGGGGGGCAGGAACTGGGTGGGGGTGGGTAGGGGGCAGGGAGTTTGCCCACGCCTGCCCTAATGTCTCAGAATAAAGGTGGCTTTGCGTTTTAATTTAATCGCATGATACGCTCTATCTAGAACGCTCATGTTTGCTTACAGCATGCATCCTCACTACTGCGGCACCGCATCACCATTGGTCCTCCCCTCCCCTCCGACTACGAGTCTAGAAAATTCTTTGACCTCTATAAGCGGCCACGTCAGCCGTGCCCAGCTCAGTGTCTGCAGAGTTTGTAATCTTTGGCGCGTGGAGTCTACTGAAATAGCATAACAAGCCCCGGGCTTTACGTTTTAATTCAATCCTATGACACCTCCTTTTAATTTTCAAATGCGGCTCAGTTCGTTGTTACAATAAGAAAAGGAGCAGACAAGCTGTTCATGTGAAACTAGCACATGTAAAAAACAAACGAAGCAGTACAATGTCCCAGCAGCGCCTCGACTCACCCCAATATACCCCTCCACCTTCACTCTGCCACCCCCAATGGCTGCACCGTGCGAGCTCTTCACCTCCTCTTACAGACCAGTTCTCCTCAGCCACAGGAGTCCAGTGAGCGCTGTTCAAGCCCCTGCCACCTTCCTGGTGTTCTCAGGGGCCACTGCCAGCTCCGAGGAAGCATTTGGATGCCCTTCAGCTGCAGACAGTGTGTTAGATGGACCTTCACTAACTGTGGAGGCAATAATTGGGCTGAGGATATGTGTGGATTTCTCTGAAGTGCATGGCAGAGCTGTGATTGCAACAGAAGGAAATCTGTGTTTTGCACCCTCTGATATGAGTGAGCAAAGGGAAGAGGTACGTGTGTACCTTCCAGATGCAGCACATCTGTGCTCAATTGTATTGTGTAGGTTATGCCAATAGCCTGGCAAAGGGCTTTTCTAATCCGAGATGTCAGCAGTGAGGGTGGAGAAGCGGGTTCTAATGCTCTCGGGATGGATAAGTGAAATGAGATGGTCTTCTAGGAGAAGGTTTAAGGGAGTGGTAAAAGGCTGAGAAGTGGTTCTCAAATTGTACACTTGTGCTCTTTCTGGGGAACCGGCAATGGGCCTGTCCGCACTTGAAGTGCTGCAGCGGCACTGCTGTCCTGCTTCAGTGTAGATGTGACGTATGCTGTCGGGAAGGGTTCTCCCATTGGCATAGGGAATCTGACTCCCCATAGGCAGTAGCTTGGTATCAAGCAGAGTGCCCCAAGGGTCGGTCCTGGGGCCGGTTTTGTTCAATATCTTCATTAATGATCTGGAGGATGGCGCGGACTGCACCCTCAGCAAGTTTGCAGATGGCACTAAACTGGGAGGAGTGGTAGATACGCTGGAGGGTAGGGATAGGATACAGAGGGACCTAGACAAACTAGACAATTGGGCCAAAAGAAATCTGATGAGGTTCAACAAGGACAAGTGCAGAGTCCTGCACTTAGGACAGAAGAATCCCATGCACTGCTACAGACTAGGGACCGATTGGCTAAGCGACAGTTCTGCAGAAAAGGACCTAGGGGTTACAGTGGACGAGAAGCCGGATATGAGTCGACAGTGTGCCCTTGTTGCCAAGAAGGCTAATGGCATTTTGGGCTGTATAAGTAGGTGCACTGCTGGCAGATCGAGGGACGTGATCATTCCCTCTATTCGGTATTGGTGAGGCCTCATCTGCAGTACTGTGTCCAGTTTTGGGCCCCACACTACAAGAAGGATGTGGAAAAATTGGAATGAATCCAATGGAGGGTAACAAAAATGAATAGCGGGCTGGAGCACATGACTTATGAGGAGAGGCTGAGGGAACTGGGATTGTTTAGTCTGCAGAAGAGAATAATGAGGGGGGATTTGATAGCTGCTTTCTAGTACCTGAAGGGGGTTCCAAAGAGGATGGAGCTCGGCTGTTCTCAGTGGTACCTGATGACAGAACAAGGAGCAATGGTCTCAAGTTGCAGTGGGGGAGGTTTAGGTTGGATATTAGGAAACACTATTTCACTGGGAGGGTGGTGAAGCACTGGAATGGGTTCCCTAGGGAGGTGGTGGAATCTCCTTCCTTAGAGGTTTTTAAGGTCAGGCTTGACAAAGCCCTGGCTGGGATGATTTAGTTGGGGTTGGTCCTGCTTTGAGCAGGGGGTTGGACTAGATACCTCCTGAGGTCCCTTCCAACCCTGATATTCTATGATTCTATGATTTTGTACATTGAACAAGAATTGGCTTTGTCAGTTAATTACAATGATGTGATTGAGGATTTTAAGCCCATAACACCTGGTGAGCAACGTCTCATTCTCTAGGACAGGAAGATGAAGAAACCTTAATCTGTTTTGGTCAATTTGGTTAGCTCATCATCTGGTTAAAGATAAAGATCATGAAAATTGACTGTATCTTTGTATACACCTGGTTATCACTACAGCAAAAATTTGGTATTTTGTGTCTCATTTTTTAAGTAAAGTTTAGTTGTTAATTTTAAAATAATTAAGTTTACTTAAGTTTTAGTTTCTTTACTTTGTTTGATGAATACAAATAATGTCCTTTATGTTTGAGTATTCAATAAATGTTCACCTTTAAAAAAAAAAATAAATAACATTCCCTGGGTGCACACCCTAATGAAATGTGCTGCGCATGCCTATGTGGGCAATGCTTCTGAAGGTTGCCAAAGCATAACAAAGTGATATAAAGTAAAATTTAGAGCATACATTTTGCAAGATATTCTCCCTCCTGTGCACGATGGTCGTGACAGGTACTTCAACGTCTATTTTAATTTCTGTTGCAGTTCAAATTGTTCTGCAACACACACATACAGAAGGAATTTTTCAATTAACTATCTGGGACAGTTTGGATCACAGAAACCCCCTGGGAGCTGCCAACTGATATGCCAAGACTACCTCTGCTCCTGTTTTCCCTGCCAGCTCATGAGTCCAGCACCCTGTCTTGCTGAGCCAGACACTCCCATCTGCTCCAACACAGACCCAGGGTCTGAATTACCTGCCCCAAAGCTGCAGGTTTACCTGAAAACAGCTCATAGAAGTGTGCTTGTCTGTAGCACTCAGATGCCCAACTCCCAATGGGGTCTAAACTCATATAAATCCGTTTTACCCTGTATAAATCTTATGCAGGGTAAACTCATAAATTGTTCGCCCTCTATAACACGGATAGAGAGATATGCACAGTTGTTTGCTCCCCCAGGTATTAATATGTACTCTGAGTTAATTAAGTAAAAAGTGATTTTATTAAATACAGAAAATAGGATTTAAGTGGTTCCAAGTAGTAACAGAGAGAACTAAGTAAGTCACCAAGCAAATAAAATAAAATGTGCAATCTATGTCTAATCAAACTGAATACAGATAAGATCCTCACCAGTTCCAGACTCTCCCTTTTACAGGCTAATCTCCTTTTAGCCTGGGTCCAGCAATCACTCACACCCCCTGTAGTTACTGTCCTTTGTTCCAGTTTCTTTCAAGTATCCTGGGGGGTAGGGAGGCTCTCTCTTTAGCCAGCGGAAGACAAAATGGAGGGGTTTCCCAGGGGTTTAAATAGACTTTCTCTTGTGGGTGGAGACCCCCTCCTCACTCCTATGCACAGTGCAGCTCCGAGATGGAGTTCTGGAGTCACCTGGGCAAATCACACGTCCATGCATGACTCACAGTTTTTACAGGTAGCAGCCATTTTTTATATGCTACCTTGAACGTCCTCAAGTAGACTTCTTCTGTGGTTTGGCGCATTCCAAGATTCATTGTCCTTTAAGTGTCTCTTGATTAACTTCAGCATTCCTTTCTCCAGGAACTGACCACATGCTCTACTAAGGTTATTTAGAAATCAAGCCAGTACACAGCCAATGTTTATAACTTTGAATACAAAAATGATGCATGCATGCAGATAGGATTAATAGATTCAGTAGATCATAACCTTTATATAGTGTGACAAAGTTCCTCCTCTACCTTGGTGGGTCCTGTGCTTCTTGGCAGATTTGTTCACCTCAGTGATCTTCCCCACAGTCTGGGTCAACTCCTCCTGTGTCTGATCAGGAGTTGGGAGGTTTGGGGGGAACCCAGGCCCACCCTCTACTCCGGGTTCCAGCCCAGGGCCCTGTGGATCGCAGCTGTCTATAGTACCTCCTGTAACAGCTGCATGACAGCTACAACTCCCTGGGCTACTTCCCCATGGCCTCCTCCAAACACCTTCTTTATCCTCACCACAGGACCTTCCTCCTGGTGTCTGATAACGCTTGTCTCCGAAATCCTCCAGCAGTACGCTCTCTCACTCTCAGCTCCTTGCCTTCTTGCTTCCAGCTCCTCACACACACTCCTTCTTCTCTGGCTCCTCCCTGCCTGACTGGAGTGAGCTCCTTTTTAAACCCAGGTGCCCTGATTAGCCTGCCCTGATTGGCTGCAGGTGTTCTAATTAAAGTAGCTATCTCTACTGCCTTCTAGAAAGGTCTTAATTGGCTCCAGGTGCCTTGATTAACCTGGAGCAACTGCCATTTGGTTACCAGGGTCCTAGGGATTTGTTTAGCCTGGGGGTAACATACCTGTTTCTCAGTACTTTACTGTAGCCATCTGGCCTTGCCCCATCACAATAGATATGTTACATAGTATCTGTAGCATAGATAGATTCAGTAGATCATATTTCAGTTATGTCATATTCTCATAAAGCCTTATGGGGTACAGCATCATCCTCCCGAGCCTTGTGGATAAGGGAGAAGCGGTGGATGTGGTATACCTAGACTTTAGTGAGGCATTTGATAAGGTCTTGCATGATATCCTTATCGATAAACTGGGCAAATACAATTTAGATGGGGCTACTATAAGGTGGGTGCATAACTGGCTGGATAACCGTACTCAGAGAGTGGTTATTAATGGCTCCCAATCCTGCTGGAAAGGTATAACAAGTGGGGTTCCACAGGGGTCTGTTTTGGGACCGGGTCTGTTCAATATCTTCATCAACAACTTAGATGTCGGCATAGAAAGTACGCTTATTAAGTTTGCGGACGATACCAAACTGGGAGGGATTGCAACTGCTTTGGAGTACAGGGTCAAAGTTCAAAATGATCTGGACAAATTGGAGAAATGGTCTGAGGTAAACAGGATGAAGTTCAATAAAGACAAATGCAAAGTGCTCCACTTAGGAAGGAACAATCAGTTTCACACATACAGACTGGGAAGAGACTGTCTAGGAAGGAGTACGGCAGAAAGAGATCGAGGGGTCATAGTGGACCACAAGCTAAATATGAGCCAACAGTGTGATACTGTTGCAAAAAAGGCAAACGTGATTCTGGGATGCATTAACAGGCGTGTTGTAAACAAGACACAAGAAGTCATTCTTCCGCTCTACTCTGCGCTGGTTAGGCCTCAACTGGAGTATTGTGTCCAGTTCTGGGCACCGCGTTTCAAGAAAGATGTGGAGAGATTGGAGAGGGTCCAGAGAAGAGCAACAAGAATGATTAAAGGTCTTGAGTACATGACCTATGAAGGAAGGCTGAAAGAATTGGGTTTGTTTAGTTTGGAAAAGAGAAGACTGAGAGGGGACATGATAGCAGTTTTCAAGTATCTAAAAGGGTGTCGTCAGGAGGAGGGAGAAAACTTGTTCACCTTAGCCTCTAATGATAGAACAAGAAGCAATGGGCTTAAACTGCAGCAAGGGAGGTTTAGGTTGGACATTAGGAAAACTTCCTAACTGTCAGGGTAGTTAAACACTGGAATAAATTGCCTAGGGAGGTTGTGGAATCTCCATCTCTGAAGATATTTAAGAGCAGGTTAGATAAATGTCTATCAGGGATGGTCTAGATAGTATTTGGTCCTGCCATGAGAGCAGGGGGACTGGACTCAATGACCTCTCTTGGTCCCTTCCACTCCTAGAGTCTATGAATCACACTACCTAACAAACTGAAAGAAACCAAGGGAATTAATTTGTTAGCAGGTATCATCACATAGTCAATGATCGTAGGGGTTAGAAAAATGAAACATCCATATCTTTCAGGATTTGAGACAAGAAAGCAGAAGAAAGCTAGAGAGATCCAAGAAGAAAAGAGAAAAATAACTCTTCACAAATTTCTTCAGGCACAATCCAAGTCAAGTCAGTTGACTGAGTTGAGTGATGCTGACATTCAAGGCTCTTCAGAGGTGGGAAGTGAAAGTGATGGTGTAAGAGAAAAAGAAAAGGCGGTGTGTGAGGAATCCAAAATATTACCACAGTCCGAAAACAATGTTATGGTTGTTGTGGACGAAGAGAAGGAAATCCAGCCTCTTTAGATAGACAATGGAGAACACAGCGGTAACACTGCTATAACTGAGAAACTGGTACAGTCAACTAGTCTTCCTGCTGTAGATGGGAAGACGAAGAAGAGTTGTGCAATAACAACCCAAACTCTTGGAAGTACCTAGATATAAAGAAAAGATCTTATTGTATTGAAGGGTCCACCATATAAGCCTCAAAACTTTCCTCGTGATTCTTTTGGCAGGAAATTGCTGATAACAGTTTTTTCTAAACATCTGAGTAATGACTAATGTATTGAAAGAGACTGGATGGTGTCGAGTAAAGATGCTGCAGCAATATTTTGTTTTCCCTGCAGTCTCTACAGAAGCGAAATTCAAACTAACCAATTACATCATTCAAAATTTGTTGAAGGTGGAACTGCCAATAATTGGAAAAAGATTTACGAGACAGTCAAGAGTCATGAAGAAAACGCTTTACATTTGAGTAATTCCATGAAGTGGAAGGAATTATTTCAGACACTCAATGATAAAAGAGGGATTGATGCAGCATTGCAGCATAGTATTAAACAGGAGGAAGAAAAATGGCATAAAATATTAACTGCCACTGTTGACGTAATTCTTTTCCTAGCAAAGAATCATCTGCCATTTTACGTTAGCCATTCTACTGTTGATTATGACGACTGTGGGCTTTTCTTGTCAACACTGAAGCTTCTGGGCAGGTACAATACTGAGGTGAAACAACATCTAGAGATGGTAGCTCAATGCAGAGAGTCTGGTCGAAGAATGCAGGCTCACTCTCTGTCATTGTGTAGTCAGAATGAGTTCTTGAAACTGTGTGGGAAGAAAGTTTTAAACTTTATTCTTGAAGAGGTAAGAAAAGCCTGATATTTCAGCATTGTTGTTGATGGTACACCTGATGTTTCACACATAGAGCAGTTAGTTTTTATTCTCAGATATGTGATGCAAAAAAAGGGAAATTGGGATGTGCATGAAAGATTTGTTAAACTAGTAGATTTTGAAAAGTAGACTGGTGCAGATATAGCAGAACAGATAAAGAGGTTTTTAAAAGAATGTGACTTAGATCTATCTTGGTGCAGAGGGCAGGGATATAACAATGCTGCTAATATGTCAGGAAAATTTCAGGGAGTAAAGACAAGAATTTTGGAAGAAAATGCCCAAGCCTATTTCTCTCCATGCAGCACTCACATGCTGAACCTCTGTGGCACCCACGCTATTGTTGTACTCAAAGTACTATACGGGATCTTTTCAGGGGGTATTAAGGCAAACGCCACATTTATTAGTAATACAGGTATTAATTAATACTCTATCATATGCATATGATATATTACAGTCATGCATTCACACACACACACACAGACACAAACACACTCCGTCTTGCTGTTGTTACCAACTAGTTGCTCCCCTTAACTGCACTGGCCAGGTGAGTTAGATGGGGGAGGGTGGAGCCGGGCTTCTGCCGATCCGGATCGATGCTCCGATGGTGACAAGACGAGACCCAGGGTCCTTCTGCAAGACACCTCGTATTTATAGCAGCTTCCCTCTTATGCAAATCCAGACCACATTCAAAATCTGGGTCTGTGTCCGTTGGTTCTTGTGCTGCTTTTTTCTGGGTGTTGTCCCAATGCTGCTCAAAGAGGGCGTTTTCTAAAGAAGGTGCTTGCTTCTAATCCCTGAGGTCATCAATATGTCTGCTCTCCTCTATTGGGCCCACTTGACAAGTTGTATTGTCTCTTCTCTATTGGGCCCACTTGACAAGTTGTATTGTCTTTTGCTCTGGCTTCCATTCCCTCTTTAACTGTTGTAGCTGTCTGGAGGTGGGTGTCTTCCAAGCCTCACTCATTCACACCTCATTCAGTCAATGGGGCAATTGATTACAGAGTGGGGGGGAAGATCTTATTCTACTTCTAGCAAAAAGGCAGATGTTTCTTTCACTTTAACTATACTATCCTTAGGGGCTAGAACATTTGATACAAAGTTTTCTACCAATTTTCTAATACAAAGTTGTATGAGAGAGGCACAATGCCAAGTCATATGAAATACAAAATCAAACAGTGAACAGAAGTTACAATGCAGGCAAGTGTAGTGAATGGTGAACAGAACTTACATTAATAAAGTGAACAACTAAAAACAATTTCATTTATCAGTTCTACACTATGGAAACCAGTGTAGCGGTAAAAACATATATTGGAAATGTTCAGAAACTCTATAAAGTATTTGCTCTTAGCCCTGAGAGATGGAAAATTTTGCAGCCCACTGCAAATATCTCTCTTCACTCTGTATCTAAAACTAAGTGGAGTGCAAGAGTTGATGCTGTTCACCCCCTAATCAAAAATCACACAGGTGTGCTGGAAACTTTAATTAAAATTGAAGAGGAGCTTCATTTAGCTCCCAAAATCCAGGCAGATGTTCAGTGTTTGACTAAGTGGCTTAAGTCATTTGAATCTGTACTTCTTATTACACTGTGGTTTAAAGTGCTTCAGTGTATTGATGATAAGAACAAGGTCCTACAAAGCACCAAATTAACAGTGGAAGAGGAAGCTAAACACATGAGCAACTTAGTCAAGGAAATTCAAACAATGAAAGATTCTTGGCCAATTTTTTTTGAAGACACCAAACAAGTCGCTTCAAGCCTCGGCCTTGACCCAAAAATGAAAAGTGACTCAAGGATCCGAAGAACAAGTGATTCTTTGATGACATAGGGGATGCAGACTATCTATACGTTTGACTCTCCTGACATTCAGTTCAAAGTACAGGTGTTCTTCCCAACAATGGCTTGGCTTCTATCAGAGCTAGGAGGTCTTGATGAAAGAATGGCTGAAGTTTCAAATTTATTTTCACTCATTTTGTGCCCACCAGATAAAGTGGATGAATCTTCTATAGAAAATTTTGTTGACATTTTGGCCACAGCATATCCAAAAGACCTCCAGAGAGAAGCTCTTAAAGAGGAACTTAGAATCTGTTACAAAATAAAAGAAGATTCCAACTTAATGGTTGACATATAACCTCTGCACTTACACTTCTTAACGCTCTCTTCAAAAAAGGGTTGGGAAATGTGTTTCCACAAATTTGTATTTGTTTATGCCTACTGACAGTGCTGCCAGTGTCGGTAGCATCAGGAGAGCATGCATTTAGTAAGCTACACTGATTAAAAATTGTTTGCGTTCAGCCACCGGGGAAGAAAGGCTAAACCATTTGCTCACTTTAAGCATAGAATATGAAATGGCGAAAAACAGACATGTTGATGACATTATTACTGAGTTCGCCAAAATTAAAGCAAGGAAAAAATTTGCAGCTGTATAATTAAAGTTCAGCACAATTTGTAAAAAAACGATTTCATAAGATGCATTATGTAATTGCAAATGTATACATACCATTAAAGCATTTAATGCTTTTAAATAATGTATTCAGTGTATTTTCAAATTATTAAAAATTAATTTTTGAATATATTTCACTGGCTATTTTTTACATTTCCAAATACATGTTACTATAGTATTGCAACTTCTTTTTGATGGATGGGGCCATCAGAATTGCTTTGCCCCAGGCCCCCTGAATCCTCTGGGCAGCCCTGGGCGTGAGCATGCTTGGTAGGATCCTGGGAGATGGGCTACAGATGGGAAGGAGTGCAGCGCCCGGCAGCCACATGGGAGCGGGAGTCGGAACAGATATGATTCAGTTGGAGGGCAGCTCTCCTGTGCCAGGGATCACACATGGGGGAGGGCAGCACTCCTGCTCTGGGGTAGGGGTGGGAGTCACACGTGGGGAGGGCAGTGCTCCTGCTCTGGGGTGTGGGGTCACAAGTGGGGAGGGCAATGCTCCTGCTCTGGGGTGGGGGTGGGGTCACACGTGAGGAGGGCAGTGCTCCTGCGCTGGGATGTGGGGGAGTCATACGTGGGGAGGGCAGCGCTCCTGCTCTGGGGTGGGATGTGTGTGATGAAGTAGGAATATTTTTGGAATATTTGTATGAAGCCTATGTGTGCCTCGGTTTCCCCTCTAAGTGCCATTGTTACCTAGCTGGGGGTAAGGTGTGATTGCTCTCTGGGCAGGCTAATACACAGGTAGTGGCAGAGGTGGGATGCTGAATACACAAGAAGTACTTTGCAGCAAGTGATGTGCGGCAGTAAAACAAGGGTAGTTAAAGGAAACAGCAAGAAAACGGTCTCCCTGAGAGGGACGTCGCAAGCCTGTGCAGAGAGAGACGTTGCGCGTGGGGAAGCTCAACAAGGGGCAGCTGGTTGCACAGCTGGAGAAAGACAGTCGGTCCGAGAACCAAGCAGGGCTCCAAGAGGTTCAGAGAGTGACAGAAACAGGGGCAGAGGCAGGGGCAGAAGGAGCAGCCAGGGCCTCAAGACCTAGTTCCCCATCCAGCTCCAATTCCCACTGCTTCAACCATGTTGACGGGGGCCAGGTCCCTGCTCTGGTCGGTCTTGAAGTGAGGAGAGATGTGACCCAGTGGGAATTTTTTGTCATGTTTGTATGAAGCATGTGTGTGCCCAGACTCCCGGAGCACCGGGAAGCCAAGGACAAGGCCATTCACTGGGACTTTGACACCTAGCAACCAAGGGCCCAGAGGGATGGGACTTCCCCACCTCTCCTTAGGAAACCCAGAGATTACAAAGTCCCGGTGATTGGATCTGTCATTGTCTGCTCAGATCCTGCACTGAGATGGGACCTAACTGCCAGACACCATTCACACCTGTGTCTCTAAGCCTCTGCTGAAAGCAGACTCTTCCCCCTACCCCAAGTAACAATGGAGCATACCGGGGAAACTGAGGCACATATAGACTTCATAGAAATATTATAAACTTTGTCACATCTCTTCCTGCTTCCAGACTGAACTGAGCAGGGTCACTTGTCCCAGTGACTGGCATCTGAAATGCTGGGAATTGGTGCTCCAGCCACAGAGACTAGCAGACTGTGGGAGGGAAGGAGCGGGCCAGAAGTAGTGAAAGCATGACCTGCAGCTGGAGAAGCTGAGGGCAAGTGGCCCCCCAAAGGGGTAAATGGGCAAAGACCCCTGGATGCCAATTCTGCAGGGAACCAAATTGTTGCCCCAGTGTAAGGTGCTGTGTTTGCCTGGCTGGGGAACAAAACATTGGGGAGTGACGGTGAGAGGGTGTGACGATGTGGTTCTGGCGGGACCCAACTGAGAGTGCCAAATCAGGACTGATTGCTCAAACAGGGCAGTCACAGCCCAAGGCTGGGGTTTCTCCACCTCTAAGGCAAACCAAACCAGCCAGACAAAAATGACTTTGGTGTCACCCCACTGGCTAACCGCAAGTCACACAAGCAATTTCCTTAGACACTCCAGTCTCCCAGTATCACCACCAGCTCCACACGTCCTGGGGATGAATGGTTATGAAAACCAACACCCCAGTAAAAGAAAAAGGTTCTCTCGATCCCAAAGGACCAAGCCCCAGACCCAGGTCAATATACACATCAGCTCTTACCCACAAATCATGCTATTGCCAATCCTTTAGAATCTAACATCTAAAGGTTTATTCATAAAAGGAAAAAGGTAGAGATGAGAGCTAGAATTGGTTAAATGGAATCAATTCCATACAGTAATAGCAAAGTTCTTAGTTCAGGCTTGTAGCAGTGATGGAGTAAACTGCAGGTTCAAATCAAGTCTCTGGAATACATCCCCCACTGGGACTGGTCATCAGTCCTTTGTGCAGAGCTTCAGTTTGTATCAAAGTCCCTCCAGAGATAAGAAGCAGGATTGAAGACAAGATGGAGATGAGGCCTCCGCCTTATATAGGCTTTTCCAGGTGTAAGAACACTTCTTTGTTCCTACTGTGGAAAGTTACAGCAAAATGGAGCCTGCAGTCACATGGGCCAGTTTCTGCACACTCCGCTGAGTCACAGGGCGTAACTGCCTTCTCTCGATGGGTCAATTGTGTAGCTAATGGTCCTTAATGGGCCATCAAGCAGGCTAAGCTGAGCTGACACCAACTTGTCTGGGATCTTTCCCAGTAACACAGCACAAGTTTGAAATACAGACAGTATACAGGCAATATTCATAACTTCAACTACAAAATGATACAGACATACAGACAGCACAATCATAACCAGTGACCCATAACCTGGTCTTAGACACCTTATATGACCCCCTTTACATAGGATTTGGTGCCACTACAGGACCTTGGTTGCAACCCATGTTCTATATGGTCCCAGTTTATATCAATAACGTCACAGGGGAGTGGCTAAGAGTTGGCTGCTGGGGGATTCTTGGGGGCCCACAAACTGGGAGAAAGAGGGATCAGAGGGACCAGGCTCTGTGCTGACCAGAACAGACTCTGCTGTAACTTTCTTTTCTCTGGGCTCCCCAAGGGCTGCCTGGGCCGTGTGCCAGGCCGTGGATACACCCGCCTGTCTGTCTGTGCTGGCTGGGTGTCCCCGCAGATGCTGTGCGGGGGGGGTGCTGCTCCCTCAGATTGTACACTTCTCCCCCAGGATCTGTCCCAGACTCGCTGCCCGGAGCTCCTGGGGTGGGGCAGGGGGCCTGCGCCTGCAGCCCCAGGGGCCCAGTTGTTCATAGATTCATAGACTCTAGGACTGGAAGGGACCTTGAGAGGTCATCGAATCCAGTCCCCTGCCTTCATGGCAGGACCAAATACTGTCTAGACCATCCCAGATAGACATTTATCTAACCTGCTCTTAAATATCTCCAGAGATGGAGATTCCACAACCTCCCTAGGCAATTTATTCCAGTGTTTAACTACCCTGACAGTTAGGAAGTTTTTCCTAATGTCCAACCTAAATCTCCCTTGCTGCAGTTTAAGCCCATTGCTTCTTGTTCTATCATTAGAGGCTAAGGTGAACAAGTTTTCTCCCTCCTCCTGACGACACCCTTTTAGATACTTGAAAACTGCTATCATGTCCCCTCTCAGTCTTCTCTTTTCCAAACTAAACAAACCCAATTCTTTCAGCCTTCCTTCATAGGTCGTGTTCTCAAGACCTTTAATCATTCTTGTTGCTCTTCTCTGGACCCTCTCCAATCTCTCCACATCTTTCTTGAAACGCGGTGCCCAGAACTGGACACAATACTCCAGTTGAGGCCTAACCAGCGCAGAGTAGAGCGGAAGAATGACTTCTTGTGTCTTGTTTACAACACGCCTGTTAATGCATCCCAGAATCACGTTTGCCTTTTTTGCAACAGTATCACACTGTTGGCTCATATTTAGCTTGTGGTCCACTATGACCCCTCGATCTCTTTCTGCCGTACTCCTTCCTAGACAGTCTCTTCCCAGTCTGTATGTGTGAAACTGATTGTTCCTTCCTAAGTGGAGCACTTTGCATTTGTCTTTATTGAACTTCATCCTGTTTACCTCAGACCATTTCTCCAATTTGTTCAGATCATTTTGAATTTTGACTCTGTCCACCAAAGCAGTTGCAGTCCCTCCCAGTTTGGTATCGTCCACAAACTTAATAAGCGTACTTTCTATGCCGACATCTAAGTTGTTGATGAAGATATTGAACAGAGCCAGTCCCAAAACAGACCCCTGTGGAACCCCACTTGTTATACCTTTCCAGCAGGATTGGGAGCCATTAATAACCACTCTCTGAGTACGGTTATCCAGCCAGTTATGCATCCACCTTAGAGTAGCCCCATCTAAATTGTATTTGCCTAGTTTATCGATAAGGATATCATGTGAGACCGTATCAAATGCCTTACTAAAGTCTAGGTATACCACATCCACTGCTTCTCCCTTATCCACAAGGCTCGTTATCCTATCAAAGAAAGCGATCAGATTGGTTTGACACGATTTGTTCTTTACAAATCCATGCTGGCTATTCCCTATCACCTTACCACCTTCCAAGGGTTTGCAGATGATTTCTTTAATTACTTGCTCCATTATCTTCCCTGGCACAGAAGTTAAACTAACTGGTCTGTAGTTTCCTGGGTTGTTTTTATTTCCCTTTTTATAGATGGGCACTAGATTTGCCCTTTT
The DNA here is from genome assembly GCA_026122505.1 of Aldabrachelys gigantea. NCBI lineage: Eukaryota > Metazoa > Chordata > Testudines > Testudinidae > Aldabrachelys > Aldabrachelys gigantea. The sequence continues at coordinate 1,222,867 of CM047481.1, read as the reverse complement.
CCAGTCTTCTGGAATCTCTCCCGTCTCCCATGACTTTCCAGAGATAATAGCTAGAGGCTCAGATACCTCCTCTATTAACTCCTTGAGTATTCTAGGATGCATCTCATCAGGCCCTGATGACTTGCAGGCATCTAACTTTTCTAAGTGATTTTTAACTTGCTCTTTTTTTATTTTATCTTCTAAACCTACCCCCTTCCCATAAGCATTCACTATGTTAGACATTCCTTCAGACCTCTCAGTGAAGACCGAAACAAAGAAGTCATTAAGCATCTCTGCCATTTCCAAGTTTCCGGTTACTGTTTCTCCCTCCTCACTGAGCAGTGGGCCTACCCTGTCCTTGGTCTTCCTCTTGCTTCTAATGTATTGATAAAAAGTCTTCTGTTTCCCTTTATTCCCATAGCTAATTTGAGCTCATTTTGTGCCTTTGCCTTTCTAATCTTGCCCCTGCATTCCTGTGTTATTTGCCTATATTCATCCTTTGTAATCTGACCTAGTTTCCATTTTTTATATGACTCCTTTTTATTTTGTAGGTCATGCAAGATCTCGTGGTTAAGCCAAGGTGGTCTTTTGCCACATTTTCTGTCTTTCCTACCCATCGGAATAGCTTGCTTTTGGGCCCTTAATAGTGCCTCTTTGAAAAACTGCCAACTCTCCTCAGTTGTTTTTCCCCTCAGTCTTGATTCCCATGGGACCTTACCTATCAGCTCTCTGAGCTTACCAAAATCCACCTTCCTGAAATCCATTGTCTCTATTTTGCTGTACTCCCTTCTACCCTTCCTTAGAATTGCAAACTCTATGATTTCATGATCACTTTCACCCAAGCTTCCCTCTACTTTCAAATTCTCAACGAGTTCCTCCTTATTTGTTAAAATCAAATCTAGAACAGCTTCCCCCCTAGTAGCTTTTTCAACCTTCTGAAATAAAAAGTTGTCTGCAATGCAGTCCAGGAACTGATTGGATAGTCTGTGCCCCGCGGTGTTTTTTTCCCAACATATATCTGGATAGTTGAAGTCCCCCATCACCACCAAATCTTGGCCTTTGGATGATTTTGTTAGTTGTTTAAAAAAAGCCTCATCCACCTCTTCCACCTGGTTAGGTGACCTGTAGTAGACTCCTAGCATGACATCACCCTTGTTTTTTTACCCCTTTTATCCTAACCCAGAGACTCTCAACACTTCCGTCTCCTATGTTCATCTCCACCTCAGTCCAAGTGTGTATATTTTTAATATATAAGGCAAACCCTCCTCGCTTTTTCCCCTGTCTATCCTTCCTGAGAAAACTATACCCATCCACACCAACATTCCAGTCATGAGTGTTATCCCACCAAGTTTCAGTGATGCCAACAATGTCATAGTTGTATTTATTTATCAGCACTTCCAGTTCTTCCTGCTTATTACCCATACTTCTCACATTTGTATATAGGCATCTAAGATACTGGTTTGATCTTGCCTCCCAGTTTTGCCCTGACCCTCCTTTCTCTCTGCCATTATAGCCTACGCTCCCTCTTGTTTCTGACCCATCTCCCAGGTCTTCCTGTTCCCCACTTACCCATGGGCTTTGCTCACCTGTCCCCGTCAAACCTAGTTTAAAGCCCTCCTCACTAGGTTAGCCAGTCTGTGTGCAAATAGGGTCTTTCCCCTCCTCGAAAGGTGAACGTCATCTCTGCCTAGCAGTCCTTCCTCAAATAGCATCCCGTGGTCGAGGAAGCCAAAGCCCTCCTGGCGACATCGTCTTCGCAGCCAGGCATTCACCTCCATGATGCATCTGTGTCTGCCCGGGCCCCTACCTCTGACGGGAAAAATCAAAGAGAATACCACCTGCGCTCCAAACTCCTTCACCCATACTCCCAGAGCCCAGTAGTCACTCTTGATCTGCTCAGTGTCACACCTTGCAGTATCATTTGTGCCCACATGGATGAGTAGCATGGGGTAGTAGTCAGAAGGCCGGATAATCCTCGACAATGCCTCTGTATCATTTCGGATACGGGCCCCCGGTAGGCAGCATACCTCCCGAGATGAAATGTCAGGGCGACAGATGGGCGCCTGCATCCCCCTCAGCAGAGAGTCTCCGACCACCACTACCCTACGTTTCCTATTTTCAGTGGTGGCAGCAGACGTCCCAGCCTTAGGGGTACGAGGCTTCTCCTCCTTTACTGTAGGGGGTGATTCCTTCTCTCCTGTATCAAGAAGAGCATAATGGTTACCTATTACCACGGCGGGAGGGTTCGCAGTAGGGGTGGAGCATTGCCCGCTGCCAGAAGTAACCAGCTGCCAGTGTCCACCCTGAGCCATCTCCTCCTCCACCAGTGGTGCGTCAGCAGTCCTGTGAACTGGGACAGCTGCGTCAGCTGTCTCCACCATGGACACGGTCCAGGAATTGCTCATGGATACGGAGGCTCCTCAACCTAGCCACCTCCTCCTGTAGCTCTCCCACCTGCTGCCTGAGAGATTCCACCAGTAGGCACCTTTTACATTGGATGCCACCCCCAGCCTGGATATCAGTAAGTGGAAATTGCAAGTTACACTCTTTGCAAAACCACACCAGAATCTGGGTAGAAGCATCCATGCTCTGGTGCTCTGTCTGGCTACAGGCGCAGGTGGAGGAGACAAAAGCAGTGCTGGCACAGCTGTTGCGGGTCTTCCTAACCATCGCAAGCCTCCTTCTGTCAAACACCCTCTCAAACTCCCCTGTCTGCAGCTCCCTGTTTGCTCTGCTCTGCTTTAAAGAGAAAGGATTTGAATGTTGTTTGGTTTATAGGTTTTCAAGGGACTAATGGGTCATGGACAGGACTGATAAGAGACCCTCGCTCCCTTCCCACTCCCCTTCCAAACTCCCTTGCGAAACTCCCTGTTAGCAGCCCCTGGTCACAGAGCTCCCTGGTCGCTAGTGCGCGGCTTTATAAAGCCCTGGCCTGAGTGAATGCCCCACCCACTGTTTAAGGCTCAGCCAATTACCAGAGGCTTCTAGCTTTCAAACCTTCCTTTGTAGCTCAGCCTCCAACTGCCAGCTACAGCACATGGTCCTTCAAACAACCAAAACAAACAAACAGACTGACACACTCAAGCTCAGCACACAGCAAGTAACCCCCAAACACACACAGTTGTTGTAGTTGTTGTAGAGAAAACTACACAGGATCTTTTCAGGGGGCAAGATAAAGATGCCACATTTATAACAATCATTGTAATACACACACACACCCCCCAGATGTTCTGCAGCTGCTGCATAGTTACCAGTCCTGGACACGGCTTGAGTTCGTGGCTTGATTTTGCAGCTTGAGTTCGTAGCTTGTGGCAGTAACTGGCCAGGAAAGCCGGGCACAAGGACAAGCTGGGTCTCTGTTGGGCCTGCGCCGATGCTCTTCCATGTTGGCAGCAGAATGTTACCCTCCAAAGTCTCCCATCTCACCCATCCTTTTTGTAGGCTTGAGTTTGAATCCAGAGTCTATAGGTCTTGCTGTGTCACGCTGCCTCTGGGTTTGGTGATTGATCACCTGTCAATTGCAGGCGTGACTTTCAGCCTGGGACCTGGCTTTGATCTTCCTTCTATTGTACGTTTTCTTTTTAGGGTGGACTCTTCTTACTTTGTTAGGGGTCTTGTCTGCATCTTCAGCCGTTGGTGTTTGAACTCTATTTCATCAGGACAGACTGGGGCTGGAGGTTGATTCCATCATCCATGCACACCTTAGTCAGACATCTAACCTAAACTAATAAGATTACAGCAGAGTTTGCAAAAATGAAGGTTGGAGGAAGTTTTTACAAAATGGGGTTTGAATTACAATATGGCAAACAGTGAACAGAAGTTACAATATAGACAAGTGTAGTGGATGGCAAACAGTGAACAGAATTTACAGTGTAGGCAAGTGTAGTGAATGGTGAACAGAAGTTACATTAATAAAGTTGCAAAGAATCCTGTAGCACCTTACAGACTAACAGACGTTTTGGAGCATGAGCTTTCGTGGGTCAATACCCACTTCGTCAGATGCAAGTGGGTACTGGCCCACGAAAGCTCATGCTCCAAAACATCTGTTTAGTCTATAAGGTAACACAGGATTCTTTGCTGCTTTTACAGATCCAGACTAACACAGCTACCCCTCTGATAATTAATAAAGTGAACAATTAAAAACAATTTCATTTATCCGTTCTACACAGTCTCAGGAGGCGGGGAGGCCGTGTGATTCACCCTGGGGGAAGAGTGAGACCCCGGGGGACCTGGGTCACTGAAGGCCCCTCCCAGAGACTGTTCCCAGGCTGGGGCCCTGTGAATTGTGATGGGGGGTCACATATGGGGCGAGCAGTGCTCCTGCTCTGGGGTGGGGGGCTCACACTCGGAAAGGCGGTGCTCTGGTATGGGGGGGTCACACAAGGAGGTGGCACTTGGGGTCATATGGGGACGGTGGTGCTGTGGCATGGGGGGGTCATACAGAGAGGTGACACTCGGGGGGTCACATGGGGAGGGTGGTTCTCTGGAGTGGGGGGTCACACTGGGAGAGAGGGGTTTGGGGTGACATGGGGAGGGGGGACTCTGGGTGGTCATGCCTGGGGGATCGGAGTTCTGGGGTGGAGGAGTCACATGAGGAGGGAGCAGTGCCAGGTTTACAATGGTGCCAGTGGCCCCAGCCTGCTCTGCTTGCACTGTGCCCCGAGACCCCGCCAGCCCCTCCACCACCATTTGCTCCTCTCAGCCAGCCTGCTGGTCAGCAAGGGCTCCTCTCCACCTCCTGGCCTCACCCTCCGGCTTCTCTCTGGCCCCTGGCTGGCCCCTAGGGCCCCTCCAGCTCCAGGCAGTCTCTGCTTCCCACCACCTATGGGGCCCCACCTGTCTCTCTGGAGCTGAGCCACCTGGAACTGCTGCCAAAGCCTGCCCAAGCTCAGTCAGTGGGGCGGGGGGCAGTGTGAGGGGCTTGGCTGGGCCCCTCTAGGCAAGTGGGTCCTGAGGGAGCCCAGCCGAGGCAGGCTCTGGCCTGGCTGATTGCACCACTCCTGAGGGGCTGGAGCGATTCCCGGCCCCGGGACCAGCCCTGGCTGCGCTGCCGGCTCAGCCCAGCAGCACAGTCACCTCCCAGCAGGGCCGGTGAGTGCATCTGGAGGCACGGTGTTGGGGAGGGTGCTGGGCTGTGAGGGGGGAGGGAAAATCTCTGTGTGTTGGGGCACTAGGGAGTGGGGGTTCTGAGGGAGTGCTGGGCAGTTGTTGTGGGGCTGTGGGCAGGGGTGGTGGCGTGCAGGGTGCTGTGCATTTGTGGCAGGGTCTGGCAGAGGCACTGGGCCCGGTGGGTCTGGGGGGCTCTGGCCATATGGAATTGGGTTAGGGGTGTTCCGGTGTTGGGGGATGTGTGGCGTGGCATGGGGCATGCTGGCAGCACAGGGCCGGGCAAACCATAGTGCATCTGGCACCTGCCGGTTTGTAACTAGTGCCCTGGCACTGGGCTGGGCAGAGCGGGGCCGCCCTTGCCACGCCCCATTGCCCCTGGCTGGCCCCTCGGTCCAGGGACTGACCCCCCCCCCCCCCCCGCCAGGCTCCATTGCCTCTATAGGGGCCCACAAAAAGTGAATCCGGCCGGGGAGGGGCTCTGGGGCTCACTCTTGGGAGAGCAGGGCTCTGGGCATGGGGCTGTGACATTGCCCAGGGTACAGTCTGCACTGTGAACAGCTTTGTCTTCTTGGTTCTCCAGCCTGGAGTGCCTTTTTCACAGCTTTGCTGGGGAACAGCCGCTCCTGGCCAGTTATCACCCAGCCTCCAGCACCTATCCTGCTCCCAGGTACGCAGCAAGAGGTTTGCTCAGCAGAAGCGAACTGGGGTCTGTACTGGCTGAAAAGCCTCCAGCCAGGACTTCTCACTCTCCAGCGTCAACTCTTTGAGTCGTTGATGTCATGGGCAGCGACGAAAGAGGAGTGTGAGGTTAAGCGTTTTCCTCCCACTTTATCATTTAATTTCTTGTGCTGGAAACATCCTTGCTGAGTCATGGTGACAAACAGTCTCTTGTGGATGTGAGGTTTGAATCCTCCTGGTGATGAAATATAACTGTCTTGTTCACACCTTCCCCCGCCAGAGAATAGCCCTTTAAGCAGGTGCTGGTCCAGTAACACCTGGCTGGGGTGCCAGTGTCTCTGAGTTGTCTAGTCTGGGCCTGCCATTCTAACTCTGTTATGTTACATCAGCATTATACAGGAGACTTTTGTACCCGTTACATACAATGTGGATATACACATTTTACCGGGACAATATTGTTCAGCAGATTATGAGGTTCCTAACAATATCTCACAAGGTGTATTTTGTACTAAGTTGTCACGGAGTCCTTGGGCGATGCTCTGGAACTGCTCCCCACCAAGCCAGGCAAGACTTTGGGGAGCCTCCTCTCCCTTGGAGCAGACTGTCTGCAGGGCAAGAAGCTCACACGGCTTCACCTCCTGGGTCTCTCCTTGGAGCATTCAGCATCCTCTGCCCCTCCGTGCGCTTCCCACAGCGAGTTCTCCCCACCGGGGTCCTGGGGAAGCCAGAGGGTCCTGCACCCCCACTTTGCAGTCAGACGTGACTCTCAGCCAGCCAGTAAGACAGAGGTTTATTCGATGACAGGAACAGGGTCTAAAACAGAGCTTGGGGGTACAGAGAACCGGACCCCTCGGCCGGGTCCATTCTGGGGGGCAGTGAGCCAGACCTGTCATAAATAGATAGCTAAGGGTTAATGTTTCTTTTACCTGTAAAGGGTTAACAAAGGGAAGCAAACACCTGAGAAGAGGACCAATCAGGAAACCGGATTTTTTAAAAGCTTAAGGGAGGGAATTTGTGGGTCTTCTTTGTCTTGGGTCTGGGTGTTTTGTCTGTCTCTCAGCTATGAGAAACTTCTTTCTATCTTCTACTCTTCTGTTTCCAACTTGTAAGTACAGGTAAAAAAACAATATAGGCTTTTATGTTGTTTTGGGTGTATTTACATGTGTGTAGCTTGCTGGAATGTTTCAAATTGGATATCTTTTTGAATCAGACTGTTTATTCATTTTTTTCTTTTAAGAAATTGATCCTGTATTATTGTCATCGTGATACAGAGAAATTTTGATGTCTTTTTTCTTTTTTTTTTTATATAAAGTTTTCTTTTTAAGACTTGTTTGAGTTTTTTCTCTCGGGTAGGCTAAGGAACAAGGGGAGGGAATTCTCTTTGTGTTAGATCTACGGAGGATAAGCTCTGCAGCACCAGGGAATTGGTGGGAGGGGAAAGAGAGATAGAATCATTTCTATTTCCTTGTATTTGGGTTTGTCTCTTTGTGGAAGAAAGGAGACATGTTTCTTGGTATTGTGATGTAAAGAGATTGCATCAGGTTAGCCCAGAGAGGAAAGTCTGGGTGGGAGAGAGAGGGGGAAGGGAAGTGGAGTATTTCCCTTGCTGGTAAGACTCAGAGCTTCTGGGTCTTGGGGTCCCTCCAGGGAAAGTTTGGGGGACCAGAGCGAGGCAGGCGCTGTAATTCCTGTCTAGTGGCAGCGAGATAAGCTCCAAGCTGGTAATTAAGTTTGGGGTAGTTTCATACGAACACCCAGATTTTGGACGCTAAGGTCCAGATTTGGGAAAGAGGCTTATGATAGACCCCTACGTCTGCACTTCACTCCTCATCCCCAGCCAGCTCCAGACTAACAACCCCCTCCAGCCCCTCCTCTCTGCTCAGCCCCTTTCCCAGGCCAGGAGGTCACCTTACCTCTTTGTCTCCAACACCTTCAGCTGGCACCTTTGCAGAGGAGGGGCCCAGGCCATCAGTTGCTAGGAGACAGGGTGCCAGGCATTTAGGTGCACTGGCCCTTTGCTCAGCCAGATACTCAAGAACTGCCTGGGGGACACTGAGGCACCAACACCGTATTCAGAGAAAACATTAAGAACATTCCCAGTTCCTCACATAAGTTTATCATAGTCTTGTAAAAGTGGTGAAGATAATGGTATAGACTGTCACGAGGATCACACGGGGAGGCAGGGGTTCTGGGGGGGGTCACAGTGAGGGGAACAGGGCTCTGGGTGGGGGGGGGTCGCATGTGAAGGGAGGGGCTTGCAGGTTCATGCTTGGGAGGGCAGGGCTCTGGGCAGGGGACTCACAGGGGGAGGACAGGGATGGAGGGTTCAGGGGGTTACAGGGAGGGGCTCTGAGTGGGGGTCACTGGGGAGGTGGGGTGCACGGGGTCACCGGGGGAGGGGCTGGGGGTGCGGGGGGTCACTGGAGAAGGGGCCCTGAGTGGGGGTCGCTGGGGAGGGGCTGGAGGTGTGGGGGTCACTGGGGGAGGGGCTCTGAGCGGGGGGTCGCTGGGGAGGGGCTCTGAGTGGGGGTTGCTGAGGAGGGGCTGGGGTTGTGGAGGGGTCTCTGGGGGAGGGGCTCTGAGTGGGGGTCGCTGGGGAGGGGCTCGGGTTGCAGGGGGGGTCACTGGGGGAGGGGCTCTGGGGGTGCGGGGTGTCACTGGGGGAGGGGCTCTGAGTGGGGGTCGCTGGGGAGGGGCTGGAGGTGTGGGGGTCACTGGGGGAGGGGCTCTGAGTGGGGGTTGCTGGGGAGGGGCTGGGGTTGTGGAGGGGTCTCTGGGGGAGGGGCTCTGAGTGGGGGTTGCAGGGGAGGGGCTGGGGGTGCAGGGGGTCACTGGGGGAGGGGCTCTGAGTGGGGGTCGCTGGGGAGGGGCTGGGGGTGCAGGGGGGGTCACTGGGGGAGGGGCTCTGAGTGAGGGTCGCTGAGGAGGGGCTGGGGTTGCAGGGGGGGTCACTGGAGGAGGGGCTCTGAGTGGGGGTCGCTGGGGAGGGGCTGGGAGTGGGGGTCACTGGAGGAGGGGCTCTGAGTGGGGGTACGGGGGGGTCACTGGGGGTGCAGGGGGGTCACTGGAGGAGGGGCTCTGAGTGGGGGTGCAGAGGGGGTCACTGGGGGTGCGGGGGTGTCACTGGAGGAGGGGCTCTGAGTGGGGGTACGGGGGGGTCACTGGGGGTGCAGGGGGTCACTGGAGGAGGGGCTCTGAGTGGGGGTGCAGGGGGGTCACTGGGGGTGCAGGGGGGTCACTGGAGGAGGGGCTCTGAGTGGGGGTGCGGGGGGGTCACTGGGGGTGCAGGGGGTCACTGGAGGAGGGGCTCTGAGTGGGGGTGCGGGGGGGTCACTGGAGGAGGGGCTCTGAGTGGGGGTGCAGGGGGGTCACTGGGGGTGCAGGGGAGTCACTGGAGGAGGGGCTCTGAGTGGGGGTGTGGGGGGGTCACTGGAGGAGGGGCTCTGAGTGGGGGTGCAGGGGGGTCACTGGGGGTGCAGGGGGGTCACTGGAGGAGGGGCTCTGAGTGGGGGTGCGGGGGGGTCACTGGAGGAGGGGCTCTGAGTGGGGGTGCAGGGGGGTCACTGGGGGTGCAGGGGGGTCACTGGAGGAGGGGCTCTGAGTGGGGGTGCAGGGGGGTCACTGGGGGTGCAGGGGGGTCACTGGAGGAGGGGCTCTGAGTGGGGGTGCAGGGGGGTCACTGGAGGAGGGGCTCTGAGTGGGGGTGCAGGGGGGTCACTGGAGGAGGGGCTCTGAGTGGGGGTGCGGGGGGGTCACTGGGGGTGCAGGGGGGTCACTGGAGGAGGGGCTCTGAGTGGGGGTGCGGGGGGGTCACTGGAGGAGGGGCTCTGAGTGGGGGTGCAGGGGGGTCACTGGGGGTGCAGGGGGGTCACTGGAGGAGGGGCTCTGAGTGGGGGTGCAGGGGGGTCACTGGGGGTGCAGGGGGGTCACTGGAGGAGGGGCTCTGAGTGGGGGTGCGGGGGGGTCACTGGAGGAGGGGCTCTGAGTGGGGGTGCAGGGGGGTCCCTGGGGGTGCAGGGGGGTCACTGGAGGAGGGGCTCTGAGTGGGGGTGCAGGGGGGTCACTGGAGGAGGGGCTCTGAGTGGGGGTGCAGGGGGGTCACTGGGGGTGCAGGGGGGTCACTGGAGGAGGGGCTCTGAGTGGGGGTGCAGGGGGGTCACTGGAGGAGGGGCTCTGAGTGGGGGTGCAGGGGGGTCACTGGGGGTGCAGGGGGGTCACTGGAGGAGGGGCTCTGAGTGGGGGTGCGGGGGGGTCACTGGGGGTGCAGGGGGGTCACTGGAGGAGGGGCTCTGAGTGGGGGTGCGGGGGGGTCACTGGAGGAGGGGCTCTGAGTGGGGGTGCAGGGGGGTCACTGGGGGTGCAGGGGGGTCACTGGAGGAGGGGCTCTGAGTGGGGGTGTGGGGGGGGTCACTGGAGGAGGGGCTCTGAGTGGGGGTACGAGGGGGTCACTGGGGGTGCGGGGGGGTCACTGGAGGAGGGGCTCTGAGTGGGGGTGCAGGGGGGTCACTGGGGGTGCAGGGGGGTCACTGGAGGAGGGGCTCTGAGTGGGGGTACGAGGGGGTCACTGGGAGTGCGGGGGGGGTCACACCCGGGTTCCATGCCCGGGGTCTCGCGGCTGCAGCCGGGTTACATCTCGAAACCCGCCCCCAGGCGGAGCCTTCAGCAGGGCGGCGGGGGCGGGGCCTCGGGCGCAGGGTCTGGGGGCGGGGCCGGCTCGGTGGGGCCCGGAGGGAGCTGTCACGTGACGTGCAGGTGCGATCATGTGACGCCTGAGCAGCGGTCCACGTCACATGACCCCGGTCACGTGGGGCTGCCGAAGGGGAGATGGGGAGACGTGGACCCTGCGCCTGGGTCCTGCGGCTGCTGCTCGGGCTGGCGGCCTGGCGGGGCGGCGCGGCGGGGCGGAGCGCGGTGAGAGGGGCCGGGCCGGTGGTGCCGGGTCCCTGTCCGGACACTGCCGCGGGGGGGCGGGGCTGGCGCGGTCCGGTCCGGTCCGATCCGGACACTGCCGGGGGGGGGGCTGGCGCGGTCCGGTCCGGTCCGATCCGGACACTGCCGGGGGTGGGGGGCTGGCCCGGTCCGATCCGGACACTGCCGGGGCGGGGGGGGCTGGCGCGGCCCGGTCCGATCCGGACACTGCCGGGGCGGGGGGGCTGGCGCGGCCCGGTCCGATCCGATCCGGACACTGCCGGGGGGGGCTGGCCCGGTCCGGTCCGGTCCGGACACTGCGGGGGGGGGGGGGGGGGGGGGGGGGCTGGCCCGGTCCGGTCCGGTCCGGTCCGATCCGGACACTGCCGGGGGGGGGGGGGCTGGCCCGGTCCGGTCCGGTCCGATCCGATCCGATCCGATCCGGACACTGCCGGGGGGGGGGGGGGGGGCTGGCCCGGTCCGGTCCGGTCCGATCCGGACACTGCCGGGGGGGGGGGGGGCTGGCGCGGTCCGGTCCGATCCGGACACTGCCGGGGGGGGGGGGGGCTGGCGCGGTCCGGTCCGATCCGGACACTGCCGGGGGGGGGGGGGGCTGGCGCGGTCCGGTCCGATCCGGACACTGCCGGGGGGGGGGGGGGCTGGCGCGGTCCAGTCCGGTCCGGTCCGGACACTGCCGGGGGGGGGGGCTGGCGCGGTCCAGTCCGGTCCGGTCCGGACACTGCCTGGGGGGGGCTGGCGCGGTCCGGTCCGGTCCGGACACTGCCTGGGGGGGGCTGGCGCGGTCCGGTCCGGTCCGGACACTGCCTGGGGGGGGGCTGGCGCGGTCCGGTCCGGTCCGGACACTGCCTGGGGGGGGGCTGGCGCGGTCCAGTCCGGTCCGGACACTGCCTGGGGGGGGGCTGGCGCGGTCCAGTCCGGTCCGGTCCGGACACTGCCTGGGGGGGGGGCTGGCGCGGTCCAGTCCGGTCCGGTCCGGACACTGCCTGGGGGGGGCTGGCGCGGTCCGGTCCGGTCCGGTCCAGACACTGCCTGGGGGGGGCTGGCGCGGTCCGGTCCGGTCCAGACACTGCCTGGGGGGGGGCTGGCGCGGTCCGGTCCGGTCCGGTCCGGACACTGCCTGGGGGGGGCTGGCGCGGTCCGGTCCGGTCCGGTCCGGACACTGCCTGGGGGGGGCTGGCGCGGTCCGGTCCGGTCCGGTCCGGACACTGCCTGGGGGGGGCTGGCGCGGTCCGGTCCGGTCCGGTCCGGACACTGCCTGGGGGGGGCTGGCGCGGTCCAGTCCGGTCCGGTCCGGACACTGCCTGGGGGGGGCTGGCGCGGTCCGGTCCGGTCCGGACACTGTCTGGGGGGTCTGGCGCGGTCCGGTCCGGTCCGGACACTGCCTGGGGGGGGCTGGCGCGGTCCGGTCCGATCCGGACACTGCCTGGGGGGGGCTGGCGCGGTCCGGTCCAGTGCGATCCAGTGGTGCCGGGTCCCTGATCTGGTGGTGCCAAGGGCACCACGCTCTGAGCGGACGCTGCCTGGGGTGGGCTTGGCGCGGTCCGATCCGGTAGTGGTGGGGCCGGGCTGAGCTCAGACAGATGCGGGCTGGGATCAGCCCTGCCGGCCTCAGGCTGGGTCCCGGAGCGGGGCCAGGCACAGCGGGGGGGTGGGTGCAGTTTGAGGGCCTGCTCCTTCCCTGACTCCTCCTGTTCCCCGCACCCCCCAGCTATGCAGCTGCTGCCCGGGCCCGGTGCGGAACGGCTCCAGCGTGGCCAGTTACTGCGCGGCGCGCCCGGCCTTGGAGCTGCAGGGGCGCTGCTGCCTCAGCAGGGAGCCGGAGCCGGGCGTCATCGTGGGGTGAGTGAGCGAGCGGGATGAGGCCCACCCCATCCTTCCCCTACTTCCCATCTGCTTCGTGCTGGGCATTGCCCTATGCCTGGCCGGGCAGCTGGCTCTGGGCACACTCAGCCCCCAAGCCAGTGAGACCAACGTGAGCCCAGCCGTGGGGCAGCCTGGATGCCCCCAGAGGTTACCTGCTGGGCATTGGCAGCGCCAGGGCCCCAGTGGGTCTCTGCTGCCAGGCTGAGGGGGCAGCTGGTTGTGAGATAGCTAGGAGAGGCACAGACTTGGGCAGGGTGGTGCCTCACCCCTACCTGCTGAATTCCTGGGGGGCAGGAAGCAGCCCCCCCCCCCCGCCCCCCCGCAGATGAGACCACCTGAGTCCATGCATCCTGGAAGAACCAAGTGCTAGTGGGAAGAACCTGGAATCCTACTGGCAACAGCAGAGTCCCCTACTCCTGAGTGAGAAAGGCAGCAGAGCCCTCCATGAGGCAGCCCTGCCCAGCATGGCCGCAGGAGCTCAGCTCAGAGCGTCCAGCCTTGCGCCTGCCTAGAACAAGGCTATGGATGAGGGGGTGGAGGCCTCGGGTGCATGGAGAAGGGTGGGGGGTGTATGGAGTGGTGTGCAGGGGGGGATGGAGGCCTTGGGGTGCATGGAGAAGGAAGGAGGCTGGGGGGTGGATGGAGTCGTGTGCAGGGCAGATGGGAGAAGGAAGGGGTGGGGGAGGGGGATAACATTTCGGGAGGTGTACTGGGGCTCCCAGTGCCTCTGACTGTTCTGCTCTCCCCAGGCTGGATCTGGGCAACTGCTCCCTGCTGTCCCTCTGTGCTGGGTTCCCAGATGCCAGCACTGCTGTTGTCATGTGAGTCCAGCCACCCCATGTGGGGGCTGTAGGGAGGCCTGGGAATTCAAGCTCTAGAGCGAGGGGTGGGGAGGGAGCTCCTTGCTGGGGACAGGCTGGGTGCAAGCCCCAGACCTCCTGTGCTCCTCTGGCTCGGGGCCTGCTGAATTACCCATCTCCCCCAGGCTGTTGGCGAAGGGTCGGGGGGGCGCTAGACCTTCCCCTCTCAGCACAAGCCTGAGCTTGTTCCGAGCTCCCTGGGAGGAACAGTATCTGCTGGGGAGCAGCGAAGCTCCCAGCACCTCCTCGGGGCTCCCCCAGCCAGGCCCCGCTCTGCTGGGGGAATAGCTTAGTGTCTGAACCCCGATCCAGCATCCCCTCCCTCCTGCCCAGCTGGCTGCTCTGAAGTCCATATGCCCATCCGTGTGGGAGCTGCGCTGGGCTGGCGCCTTCTGGGAGGGGGTGTTACGCTACCTCCCCCTCAGTTAACCATGGCATGTCCCTGCAGTGCAACCCTCTCTCCATTCCCTCCCCCCTGCAGGAGTGAGGGCAGGGGAATGCTGGGGGATCCTCCCCAGGAGTTGGGGGGTGTGCACCTGCTTGCCCAGCCCCTGCTACAGCCTCCCTCTTTGACCTAGAGGGTCCCGTCATGCTGGGCACTACTCTCCCTGGGATGGACGGTCCCAGTCTGACTGGACCAGGCTGGGTGGGAAGGGAGACAAGACTGACCCAGCTGGGGCAGAGACTCGCCCGAGGTCTCTGAACAGGGTGGGGGCAGGGCCAGGTCTCTTGAGTCCTTGCCTAGGGAGGGAAGAGGAGGGGAGACAACCTCAGCGCAGGGAGAGCACTTGGCCTGGGCCGGGGGAAGGTCTGGGTGCGCCCTGTTCTCCCAGGGTGCTGGGCAGCCCTGGGAATGGAGTGTTAATGCTGTGGGATCTGTCTGTTTGCAGTGACCTGACTGAGAACCCCTTGGAGAACATCCCCAACGCCTCCTTCCAGGGCTTCACCAGGCTGCAGAACATGTGAGTGCTGGGCTGGGTGGGGCCTGCAGCCCTGGGGGCAGGGAGGGCACCAGTGCTGTCCTGCTGGGGGGAAAAGTGGGGCATGGACAGGGGCTCAATGGGGAGAGTGGGGGGAAAGGGGCTTAGGGGCCCCGGCTGACTCTCCCCGCACACACACCTGCAACTCCGTATGGAGCTTAGCTGCTGGTTCCTGGGAAGCCGGTGGGGTCTCCAGTGTGGGGCAATAGGGATCTGCCCTGAGCCCCTCCCACTGCTCAGAGCTGCCCTGCCCTGCAGGTGGCCAGATGCTCCAACCCCCACCTCTGACTGTCTCTTGTCCAGATCCCTGCCGCGTGCCCTGGAGTGCCCTGGAGGGAGCATGGCCTGGGACCTCAACACCACCCACGGGGACAGCCGGACCTGCCAGGGACAGAGGAACCTCTGCAACAGCTCGGGGGAGCTTGGTACAGTGTGGGGAGAGGGGCTCAGTACTGGGGGGCCCAGGATAGGGTGGGGAGGGCCCCCAGAACAGCTCCCCCGAGGCCCCAGGCTGGAAAGAGCCCATGGCAGCTGAACTGGGATGCACCAGGGGCAGGGTGTCCCAGGCAGGTGTCCAGAGCACGGCTCCCCTGCCACCACCTGCAACAGAAATACAGCCCCCACCGCCCAGCCTATGCCCGGCACCACCCTAGCCCTTGGCAAGCTGGCTCTGCGCTCCCTCATCAGGCTGGGCCTGTTCTCTCACCCTTCAGTTCCCTGAACCCCGCTGAGGCAGGGACTACTGCAAGGGCTGCCCTGGCCACCCTCGCCGGGAGCTAGGCTTTCTCCACACCGTCTGCATGTTGCTGCCTGCTGCGGCGTGGGGGCCTTGGCCCAGCCCCGGTTCCAACCTCCTCTCCTGTCTTGTTCTGCTCAGCCTGGCTGTGCCCAGAGAACTCCCAGTGCAGCCCCGATGGACCCGGGCTTGTCCAGTGCCTGTGCTCAGGGAGCTACCACGGCTACAAGTGTCTGCGTGAGGTGAGGGGCCGGGGGGCCTGGGCCGTGTGTTGGGCGGGGCAGGTGCCCATCTCTGCTCGGGGGAGATGCATCGTGGGTGGAGGGGGGTGCGTGCAGTACAGGGGCCGTCCAGACTCTCCCCTGCAGCGTCTGGTCTCTCGAGCAGTAGGGGGCTCAGGGCATGGCGGCTGCTGCAGGAGCTCTGGCCTCAGGGTGTGGTGGCTGGGAGGCTGCAGGGGATCTGGCCGGCCGTGTGCAATGGCTGCTCGCTTGGCTGCGGAGGAGCTGCTGCAGCTCGAGCCAGGGCTGGAATCTCCTCTGGGCCAGCCCCCAGGGCCGGAGATACGCGCTGAGCTGGGGGCAGCAGCACGAGGCCTCGGTGGGGGAAGCAGACACTCCCCTGCCCCCCAGCACTTCTCACCCACTGGCTTTGCTTTGCAGGGCACCTTTCCCCTACTGCTCTTCTATGGGACCCTGGGAGCTGTGACGACCACCCTGTCCCTCCTGGCCTGGGGCAGCCAGCGCCGGAAAGCCAAGGCCTCCTGAGCCCCTCCTGCAGGACAGGGAAAGGGCAGAGTCGGGGCCGGGGGACCTGCATGGGGGCTTCTGCCCAGCCACTGAACTTGCTGTGGTGCCGTGTGCTGGCTCCATAGCATCACCTTCAACGCCTCGGGATAGTCCAGCTGCCTTCAGCACCCCCCGTTCTCTGCCATGGGGGAGACCCAACTCCTCAGCCCCAGGCAAAGCTCATTCCCGGAGCACCCCGCCTAGTCCCACCCCAGGCTCAGCTGCCCTAATCTCTCTGCCCTGCCCCCTCATGGTTTGTCTCCTGCAGCAAGCTGTGTGTGGAGCCTGTAGCTGGGGCAGCAGCTCCCTCCCTGAGCACAGATCTTCTTGGAGCAGGATGTGAGTGCTGGCCTGCAAGGTCCCCCATGGAGTGGAGGCTTCTGGGTCTGACCACCTTCCCCACCTCCTCAAAGTCACGGACCTACAGGCTTTGGACAGTGTCTGGGAGGAGCCCTGCGCTGCACCCAGCTGTGGGTGACATGGGGCTTGGGGGTGGAGGGTCAGCCCCAGCTACAGGTGACATGGAGATCGTGGGGGGTGGGGTCTGATAAATGGGGAAAAAAACAAGATCTCTACAGTAAAATTCCTTCCTGACCCCCAAAATGGGCATTTTGACCCTGCTCATGTGAGCAGGATGCACCAGCCGAGCATCTGTGAAGGACAATTTGTTGAGCCATCCTGGTGGGGGCCCATCTCCAGGCATGGCCAGTCGCTGACACTGGAGAAATAATGCCCAGAATACACCAGGGGAGGGCTCTGTCTTTCCTGATGCCTGCAGGAGACCAGCTGAATCCCTGAAGCATAAGATCTGGGACTCAACTCACAAGACATCGCCCAGGGCAGCTGGAGGCTCTGCAGCTCCCCACAGCCCCCTGCACTCGCTGCTCCCCAAGGGCTTTGCCAGCCCTAGAGCCAGGCTCCCAACCCGGGTGGCTCTTACGGGCTGCGAGCAGTCGAAGGGCAGTGGGGAGATGAGGAGCATCTGCAGCCCCAGGGGCTCAGGCACAACCAACAGCAGGAGGAGAAGGGGGCGCACCGAGGCCACCGGTACCATGGCTCCAGCCAGAACAGCAGCCTGCTGCACTGCCCGGCTCTGCCTCTGACCTGGCCAAGGGGGTGGGGCCTCAGGGGGAGATGAGGCGGCGGGGCTGGCACTTGCTGGGAGAGGAGCAGTGGGTGGGGTCACAGATGGGGCAGGGCACCCCTCCAATTTTCTGTCTAGCCCACCTTAGCCCCCACAGAGGGAAGAGTCTGGCACCGCCCCTGGGGGTTTGCCCAGGGTAAGGCTCGTCCAGTGCATGATGGGTTGGTGACCCCTGCAATATACCCACAGGTAGGAAACTCAGCTGCATGACTTGTGGGGAGCTGCGTTCGTGCTTCCCCCTCATCTTGGTCAGTAAAGGTGGACAGAGCTCAGAAGCTGTGCTCCGTACTCGCTCATCTCCTGCCATGAAGCATTTATTCCTGGGGAATCCTGCACCCCTGTGTGCGTGCAGACTTCATGTCCAGGGCAGAATTTTTTCCTCCCAAGAAGCACTGCAGTTCTGCCTTCCAGCCACCAGGGGCTGTTGTGGCACCAGGACAGCCAGCAGCGGCTGCATTCATCAAAGAACAGGGCAGTGGGGCTGTTGGGACAGACGGGGGGTGGGCTCAGAGTCAGGGTGGTGACCCCATTGAGCAAGGCACCGAAGGGGGGGGTGCAGGGCCACGTGGGGACGGAGGCAGATGTGCCTGACTGGATGGGAGAGGCTAATGGTTGGCCAGGGGCTGCATGGGGAAGCTCCCTAACAATCCCTCCCTGCCCCCCTCTCCCCCTAAACACCCTGTTCCATAGTCTCCCACCCACACCCAACAACCCACCAAGTTCACACCCAGGCTTCTTCCCAGCAATTTACTTCCCTCTCCCTCAGTTCCTCCGTTACCCTGACTCCCCCCGGCCTTTGCACTGCTGCTGAGGGGTGTGGGAAATACGGTTCTGTGGTTTAAATGAATTATTACTCAGATCTGTATTAATGTGCCTAGTAAGGAATCTTTTTTTTTTTGGTCTGTATTGTTACAGACACTTGCTGACAGGTATTTTGAAATAAATTACCAAAATAATTGAAACTGGCATGACCATAATGCATTATTTTGACAGCCAAAATATGCAGAATTTTAAAATTTTTCAGTGCAGAATCTCCCAGACACTGAGCATTGTCAGTGGCAGTTGCTGTGTGCCCCCTGCTCTGCAGTCTGCCCTTAGGGGGGCTTTTCAGCCAGACCCAACGTTACAGCAGGAGAGGGCACTTCTAGGGCGTTCCCTCTTTGCGGTCCCATCTCTGGTGCTGGCAGTGAGAAGTTTAGCGGTTCCAGCCCTGAACAGCTTTTCTAATAATCCTTCATAACACCATCCTCTAGGAACTTCTTTTAACTATTGATTCTTTTTGCCTTCACAATGACCCTGAAACTGCATACCCCATTTTCAGTGTGTGCCTCTTGTTTATATTCAACCTGTGGCCTGTTTCATTTTGTCAGAATAATGCCCCCGGTCTTGAAGGAGGAGCAACATTAAATAATCCTTTGCTTTTCGTTCTTTTGACACCATTCAGGGTTTTATACAGCTCAGTTGTAACCCCTTTTTAATCACTGCTTTTCTGCACTGAATCAAGTGAAGCTTTTTAGTCTTTCCATATGATTGATCTTTTTGCCCTTTGCTGAATTGTTTCTGCAGCTGTTCTATCCTTTTTGAATGGCAGGCCCAGAGCTGGGCTCAGGCTTCCAGGGACTGGCAGGCCATGGATTTACATCGTGGGAGTATGCTACTTTCTGTTTTAGTTTCTATCTCTTTGCTAACGGGTCTTCACATTCTGTTCACTTCTTTCTCTGCTGCTGTGTACTGAGCTGAAGTTTTCCGAGAACTGTCCACAATGAGTCCAAGATTGTGGTAAGAGTTTGTTTAGAAAAAAACCTATTCAAGACCTGCAGGTGGGTGGGTGGGTGTATTTTTCAGTCAAGTTCTTTGCATTTAGGGCCATTGAAATTCATTTGCCATTTTGTTGCCCGGTCACCCAGTTCTGTGAGATCCCTTGGGGGGCCATTTAGGGATCTGGGGCAAAAATCTGGGGATTGGTCCTGCTTTGAGCAGGGGGTGGGACTAGATACCTCCTGAGGTCCCTCCCAACCCTGAGATTCTGTGACTCTGAACTCTTCACCTTCTGCTTTAGTAAGATGAGGCCCTGAGACATAATCCCTCAGTATCAGAGGCCTGGGATGAGGCCTGAACCAAAGTAATGCTCAAGGCTTTGCTAACATGGAGCAAAGTTAGGCTGTGAGCCAGAGGCAAGCCCTGCTCACAGAAGCTGGCAAGGAGGAGGGTGCTAATTGGATGTTGTGACAGTGCTGCCCGTGGGAGCCAGCTGAGGTCACTCGATCAGGGTGAACTGCAAACCAAATGGGGCAGACAAACCCCAAACGCTGGTTGTTATTCCAATACTTCGATTTACCAACCAGCACAGAACAGCTTCTGTAGCACCTCACTGGTTGCTTACGGGGCGGCTCCAGGCACCAGCACGCCAAGCGCATGCTTGGGGCAGCAAACCATGGGGGCGCTCTGCCATTCCCTATGAGGGTGGCAGGCAGGTTGTCTTCGGCAGCATGCCTGCGGAGGGTCCACTGGTCCGCGGCTTTGGCGGACCTCCCCGTAGGCATGCCACCGAATCCATGGGACTGGGGACCTCCCGCAGGCAAGCCGCCGAAGGCAGCCTGCCTGCAGTGCTTGGAGCAGCAAAATACCTAGAGCCGCCCCTGGTTACTTAGAAGTTCAAACAACGCGGTTCCCTTAAAGTGCCCAGCCTCAGGCCTCTGTCCAGACACACCTGTCAGATATGCTGATGATTACAGAACATCTTATCTCATCATATAAATGAAAAGGTTCTTCCAACTCCAAAGGATCAGCCACACACCCAGGTCCAATTATAACTTAGATCTTACCCAAAATACATGCTATAGCCAATTCTTATTAACTGAACTAAAATTTATTACAAAATAAAAGAGAGTTGGTTAAAAGATCAATATACAGACAGACTTGACACAGCAGAGATGAGCTTGTAGTTGCCAAAAGTCCTTCTAGAAATAGTTCATAGGTTACAGTCAAATTTCCATATTCAGCATGGCTCCAGTCAGTGACTGGGGATCTCAATCCTTGTGGCTTAAGGTTTCCCCCTCTTGAAACTCAAAGCAGATCTGAGATGAAGCAGGATCGTGTCCCAGGGTTTTTATACATTTCCAGCAGCCTTTCGGCCTGAGAAAACAATAGGCTTAACTCCTTCTCCCAAACATCCTGGCAATTAGCACAGGGTAATTTATCCATTAAACAGTTCAGATACAGGTTACCACAACCTTCAAAGAGACACACAGACAATAATACTATTTCCCTCAAGTGTCTTTCTGAATGTTAATATTCCTTTTTTGATCTTTGAATCAAAGCTCTAGTGATAGACAAGACCTGTTTGTTACATCCCAAGCCCTGAGCAAACACCTCCCCTTCTACCTCTAACAATGCCGGCTGCATTTCAAAGCTCTGTTCATTTACAGATCTTCCTAACCAGTCTCTAAAGTTGGGCCCTGGGTCAGGTCAGTCGGGGAGGTAATTAACTCTGTCTGGCCCTGTCACCTTTCAATGAGATATTACATTACACATATCTAAAGGGTGTCAAGCACTAATAGGATAAACACGGGCCAGGATGGCACCAGAACAGTCTGGGACAAAGACATTCCACAGATATAACGAGGAAGAGACCAACCCATCCTAAAGACGACAGGGTCAAAAGGATACTACGATGGAGAGACTTGTTTGTTTGAACCAACCTGTACCAGGGGAGAGGCAGCACCCCAACACGCAGAGGGGATGTACCTCGGCACGTCAGGAGTGATGTGTAACTTGTTTGTGCCTGTGTATAAGAACACACCCCTGGGGCAGTGTCTTTGTCCAGCCTAGGGGGCTGTGGAAAGTCCCGTCACTGACTGAGCTGATCCATTGCTGGGGGCACATATTCGTAGTATGTCCTGTAGAGTGTGCAGGGAACTGTTATTGTCCTTCGTTTGACAATAAACCTGGCCGTGTGCCTTGGTTCCTTATCAGAGTCTGTGGTCACTGGGGATATCACAAGCCTTTCTCCCAAATCTGGACCTTAGCATCCAAAATCTGGGTGCTTAGCATGAACCTCCAAGCTTAATTACCAGCTTGGATCTGATCTCGCTGCCACCAGCCAGGAATTTCCAGGGCCTGACTCCCTCTCTGGTCTCCCAAAACCTTTTCTGGAGGACCCCAAGACTCAGAAGCCCTGAGTCTCATACCAAAGGGAAAACAACCTCCTCCCCTTGTCTCCTCTTTATCTAATCCCCAGCTCCCCCTCCCTGGGTTATCCTGGGCGATACTGTACTTAAACTCCTTGAATGCAAAACAGAGAGGGCAATTTACCTTCCCCCCTCCTTCTTCCCCTGAGGCTATGCATTCAAACCTAGTCAAGCTAACCCAGAGAGATTTCCCCCTCCCTTCGTTCCTTAGCCTTAACCAGAGAAAAACCTCAAACAGGTTTTAAAAAGAAAGCTTTATATAAAAAAGAAAGAAAAAGACATAAAAATATCTTCTGTATCAAGGTGACAATTATACAGAGTCAATTGCTTAAAAGAAAAAATATGAATAAACAGCCTTATTCAAAAAAAGATACAATTTAAACATTCCAGCACACACACATGTAAATACAAAACAAAACATATAAAAGCCTATTGTTTTGCTACCTTTGTACTTACAACTGGGAAACTGAAGATGAGAAGCTTACAGATAGAAAAAGATCCCCTCTCATAGCTGAGAGCCAGACAAAGACAAAGAACCAAGAAAATTCCCTCCCCTAAGCTTTGAAAAATGCGGTTTCCTGATTGGTCCTCTGGTCAGGTGTTTGGTTCCCTTTGTTAACCCTTCACAGGTGAAAGAAACATTAACCCTTAGCTATCTGTTTATGACAGGGGATGCTCTTGGGTTTGCTGTGCCAGCGATCTGCAGAGCCGGAGCAGCACGCAGAGGGAACACACACTCAGCTGACTGGTATCAACACTGAACAGTGTAGACCCCCACACCGGTGACGTCTGATGACATCTGCTTTGACCTGAAATAGTGTGAGGAATTTTTCTATCATCTCTGAACTTCAGCACCTCACTGTTTACCCCTTTTTCCAGATCATTAATTAATATGTTGAACAGCCCTGGTCCCTGTGCAGAGCCTCTGCAGGGAGGCGGGGGAATCCTGCTGTTTACCTCTCTTCTTTGTGAAAACTGACCATCTATTCCCACTATTTCATACTTTGTAACCAGTCCTGATTCATGACAGGCCCTTTCCTGGTAGCCCATGACTACAGACTAGGGACCGACTGGCTAGGCAGCAGTTCTGCAGAAAAGGGCCTAGGGGTTACAGTGGACGAGAAGCTGGGTATGAGTCAGCAGTGTGCCCTTGTTGCCAAGAAGGCTGAGAGCATTTTGGGCTGTATAAGTAGGGGCTTTTCCAGCAGATCGAGGGATGTGATCATTCCCCTCTATTCGGTATTGGTGAGGCCTCACCTGGAGTGCTGTGTCCAGTTTTGGGCCCCATGTCACGGAGTCCCTGGGCGATGCTCTGGAACTGCTCCCCACCAAGCCAGGCAGGACTCCGGGAAGCCTCCTCTCCCTTGGAGCAGACTGTCTGCAGGGCAAGAAGCTCACACGGCTTCACCTCCTGGGTCTCTCCTTGGAGCTTTCAGCATCCTCTGCCCCTCCGTGTGCTTCCCACAGCGAGCCCACCCAGGTGGGGTCCTGGGGAAGCCAGAGGGTCCTGCACCCCCACTTTGCAGTCAGACGTGACTCTTAGCCAGCCAGTAAAACAGAGGTTTATTCGATGACAGGAACAGGGTCTAAAACAGAGCTTGTAGGTACAGCGAACGGGACCCCTCGGCCGGGTCCATTCTGGGGGACAGTGAGCCAGACCCCCACGTCTGCACTCACTCCTCGTCCCCAGCCAGCCCCAGACTAACAACCCCCTCCAGCCCCTCCTCTCTGCTCAGCTCCTTTCCCGGGCCAGGAGGTCACCTGATCTCTTTGTCTCCAACACCTTCAGCTGGCACCTTTGCAGAGGAGGTACCCAGGCCATCAGTTGCTAGGAGACAGAGTGCCAAGGATTTAGGTACACTGGCCCTTTGCTCTGCCAGATACTTAAGAACTGCAGAGGGGACACTGAGGCACCAACACCGTATTCAAAGAAAACATTAAGAACATTCCCAGTTCGTCACACCCCACACTACAAGAAGGATGTGGACAAATTGGAGAGAGTCCAGCAGAGGACAGCAAAAGTGATGAGGGGGCTGGAGCACATGACTTATGAGGAGAGGCTGAGGGAAGTGGGATTGTTTAGTCTGCAGAAGAGAAGAATGAGGTGGGATATGATAGCTGCTTTCAACTACCAAAAAGGATGGAGCTTGGCTGTTCTCAGTGGTAGCAGATGACAGAACAAGGAGTAATGGTCTCAAGTTGCAGTGGGGGACGTCTAGGTTGGATATTAGGAAACACTATTTCACTGGGAGGGTGGTGAAGCACTGGAATGGGTTCCCTAGGGAGGTGGTGGAATCTCCTTCCTTAGAGGTTTTTAAGGTCAGGCTTGACAAAGCCCTGGCTGGGATGATTTAGTTGGGAATTGGTCCTGCTTTGAGCAGGGGATTGGACTAGATGACCTCCTGAGGTCCCTTCCACCTCCGATATTCTATGATTCTATTTAGTTGCCTTAAAAGTCTTTGTTGAGGGTCCTTGTTCCATTTTGACTGACACCCACAAAGAATTGTACTAGGTTGCTGGGGCTCAATTCCCTTTTACAAAAGCCATGTTGACTCTTCCCCAGAAAGTCATGTTAATCTGTGTGTCTGATAATTCTGTTCTATTATAGTTTCTGCCGATTTGGCTTATACTGAAGTTAGACCCACCAGCCTGTAATTGCCAGGATCACCTCTGGAGCTCTTCTTTCAAATTGGCGTTACATTAGCTACCTTCCGAGCCACCTGGGACAGATGTGAGTTTCAGTGTTAGGTTACACACCATAGATAGTAGTCCTACAATTTTGGATTTGAGTTCCTGCCAAATTCTGGGGTGAATCCCATCTGGTCCTTGTGATTTATTACTATCTAATTTAGTAATTTTTTCTATAACCTCCTCTACTGACACATGTGGGGCTGTGTCACAGAGTCACCGGGGCGACGCTCTGGAACTACTCCATACAAAGCCAGGCAGGACTCTGGGGGAGCCTCCTCTCTGTGAGCAGACTGTCTCCAGGGCAAGAAGCTTCCACAGCTTCGACCTTCCTGGGTCTGACCTCAGAGCATTCAGCATCCCTTTCTCACACCGTGTGCTTCCCACAGCGAGTCTGCACAGGCAGGGCTCCTGGGGAAGCCAGGGGGCTCCACACCCCAATTCCGCAGTCAGATGTGACTTTTAGCCAGCTAGTAAAACAGAAGGTTTATTAGACGACAGGAACATGGTCCAATACAGAGCTTGTAGGTACAGGAAACAGGATCCCTGAGTCAGGTCCATCTTGGGGCCAGGGAGGCCAGAGCCACGTCTGGCCCCCCTCCATTTTCCCAGCCAGCTCCAAACTGAAACTCTCCAGCTCCTCCTCTGGCCTTTCTTTCTTTCTTGGGCCAGGAAGCCACCTGATCTCTTTATTCTCAGACACCTTCAGTTGGCACCTTGCAGGGGAGGGGCCAAGGCCATCAGTTGCCAGGAGATGGGGTGTCAGCCATTCTCTGTGCAGACGGTATCACACTGGCCCTCTTAGTCTCTGCAACAATTACACACCCTTATCCCACCACCTAGATACTTAAGAAATGGATTGGGGAAACTGAGGCACCCACACAGTATTCAGAGAAAACATTGTGAACATTCCCACTTTGTCACAGGCTGTACTTCAGATTCGTCACCCAGAAAGAATAGCTCTTATGTGGGGAATCTCCCCCACATCCTGTGCAGTGAAGACTAATCCAAAGAATTAATTTAGCATCCTTGTAATGGCCTTGCCATCCTTGAGTGCTCCTCTAACACCTATGTCATCTCGTGGCCCCACTGCCGGGACTTAAAAAAACTTACTGTTAGTTTTTTGTCTTTAGCAGGTTCTTCCATGGCTGCCATACTGTACTTTCACACTTACCAGCCAGAGTTTGCTTCCTTCTTATTATCCTCCCTAGAATCTGACTTCCAGAGTTGAAAGGATGCTTCTCGTGGCCTCTACTCCTGGGCTGCTAAGCCAAGATTGATTCTTTGGCTCTCTCATTGTTGCTGCTGATTTGGGGTACACATTTAGTCGAGCCAGTACTACGCTGTTTGTAAATAGTTCCCATCTTTCTTGCTGGCATGTAACCCTTGTGAACAGCCTTCCTAAGGTTTGTATTGTTCCCCTTTTTCAAGTGAAGTGTTACCGTGGTGGAGTTTTTGTGTTATTTGCAATACAAGGAGGTTAAATTCAATTACATTGTGGTTGCTTTTACCCAGCAGTTCAGTTATAGTCACCTCTTGGACCACATCCTGTGCTCCACTTAGGACTGACTCAAGAATTGCCTCATCCCTTAGGGGTTGCAGGACTGGCCTTCAGGGTCTCTAGAAATGTTTTCTCTGCGTTACGCCCTGAGATAACATTTACTCAGTCATTATGAAGAGAGTTGAAATCACTCATTTTTATTGCACTTTCTGCTTTTGCAGCCTCTCGGACCGCTCCCTTTGGCTCCCGCCATGCAAGTTGGAAGACGGCCTGTCCAAAAGTTCTGTCTCACTTTGTGGCTGGTAGGTGTTCTGGCCCCTTGTGTCACGGAATCCCCGGGCGATGCTCTGGAACTGCTCCCCACAAAGCCAGTCAGGACTTTGGGGAGCCTCCTCTCCCTTGGAGCAGACTTGTTCAGGGCAAGAAGCTCACACGGCTTCACCTCCTGGGTCTCTCCTTGGAGCATTCAGCATCCTCTGCCCCTCCGTGTGCTTCCCACAGCGAGCCCACCCAGGCGGGGTTCTGGGGAAGCCACAGGGTTCTGCACCCCCACTTTGCAGTCAGATGTGACTCTCAGCCAGCAAAACAGAGGTTTATTCGATGACTGGAACAGGGTCTAAAACAGAGCTTGTAGGTACAGAGAACCGGACCCCTCGGCCGGGTCCATTCTGGGGGGCAGTGAGCCAGACCCCTAGGTCTGCACTTCACTCCTCGTCCCCAGCAAGCTCCAGACTAACCACCCCCTCCAGCCCCTCCTCTCTGCTCAGCTCCTTTCCCAGGCCAGGAGGTCACCTGAGCCCTTTGTCTCCAACACTTTCAGTTGGCACCTTTGCAGAGGAGGGGCCCAGGCCATCAGTTGCTAGGAGACAGAGTGCCAGGCATTTAGGGGCACTGGCCCCTTCCTCTGTAGCAACCACACACCCTTATCCCACCACCTAGATACTTAAGAACTGCATAGGGGACACTGAGGCACCAACACAATATTCAGAGCAAACATTAAGAACAGTCCCAGTTCGTCACATCTCTCCCCCCTTCGAGACGGAACTGAGCCAGGTCACTCCAGCCAGTGACCTGGGGAAGTTTGAACCCACCAACGTTCCCATGGATGCCCCAGCATCTCTCCGATTCCTTGGGGTGAGTTACACCAGGCCCTCCCAGTTTTGTGCCCTCTCTTTGCTTGAGTATGCTTGATGGCACTTGCAGGCCGCATGTGGGAAGGTTTATGCGGCCTGTACCCCTTTTGCCACCCCAATACCCCTGGGGTTCAAACTGGGACAGGGTCTTCTCCCAGCACTCTGGGCTGCAATTCGGGCTCTCTTGGTTAAGAGCCCCCATCTTGGCCTTGGCCAGCCGCTCCCCACCTTGTGGCCCAGACACAACACCTCTGCCATCCCCATTTATACTTTCCAGCTTTTACCATCAGTCCCGCCTCCTTGAGGCAGCCCAGCCCCCTCTTCACCTGGGACACCTGTTCCTCCCAGGTCTGGCTAAAGATGCACATGTTATCAGTGTCTGCCAGGGCCAAGTTCTCCATCCCCCTCTGCTTGTCTAGAATCTCCCCAGGCCTAGGCATGGGGTCGGCATCGGACACTGTGATGGCTTTAAGCTTCTGATAGCCCCCATAAAACCAGACCATCCTGCCTCCCTTGGGGATCAGCCCCACGGATGAGGCCCATGGGCTGTAAAATGGCTGGATCCCATCTAAAGCCAGCATGTCCTTGACCTCTCTCTCCAGGATCTGGGTTGTTTTCCCAGTGACTCTGAATGGGGAACACCTGATGGGGAGATTGGCTCCCACCTCAGGGAAGAGACCCACCAGGGGGTCTTTCCCCTTCTCCTCCCAATCCTCCCCTTTCCGGTCCAGGGGTCCCCTCACTCTCCTCCCATCCAGCAGCTTGAGAGGGAAGAACCCTGTGGTTTTCTGGGGCACCACCAGCTGCCTCCTGATTCCCCTCAGTTCTACTTCTTCTTGGGGAGCCCATTCCCGGGACAGGAATCCCTTCTCCCACAGGACTCTGTCCCTGCAGCCTTCCCCAAGGGGGTTTGCAGCGCTGTGACCAGCAAGTTCCCTCAGCTTCTCCAAGGAGGGATCTCTCTGCAGCTCGGTCTGGGATTCAGCTGCTGGGGCAGGGAGTGGGACCTGCTCCCTCTCACTGGCTGGGCCTGGGGTCACAGCCCCCCTGAGCCTTGTCCCTGGTAGCTCTGTCCCTGCTGTATAATCATTTCCCAGCAGCACGTCTGGACCAGGCAAACCTGGTTGGCAGCTGACCTGCCTTGCCTGGGTGTCCCCCCACTCAGCTGGGGTCTCAGCTCCCCCCGTGCTCAGCGCTGCCCTGGCTGTCCCAGTGGGGGCAGGCAGCGAGCTCTCTGCTCTGGTCTCAGCATCAGAGCCAGTGTGAGCCCCCTCTCCGGTGTGCAGGGGGGCGGGGAGCATCTCTCCCTCCCCCTCAGCCCCAGGGGGCTGGTTACAGGTAGGCAGGTATCCTGAGCCCAGCAGCCCCTCCCCACTGCCAGCAAGGTCATTTGCATTTTCACTGACCATTTCCATCCTAGCCAATTGGTTCCCTGGATTCAAATTCAAACCCTCGGCAGTTACAGGAGCAGGGCCTGGATCCTGTCCCAAGGGGAGACAGTCACCCCCCAACAGGGCTTCCCAGCCGATATCCTGGAGAACCCCAATGACCAGCCAGTCCGACCCCTCCTGCGTCTGCACAGGGATCCGGGCCATAGGCAGGGCGAGGGGCTTCATCCCAGGGACCTTCACCCAGGTCCCACAGTCCCTCAGCATCTGCAGCTGCACCACCACAGTTCCCTCTGTCCCAGGGCCTCGCCCCTGCAGGCGTGTTTCCCCATTGACCCCTAGGCAGCCCCCTATGTCTCTCCACTCCACCATCACCAGTCCGTGCTGCTGCTGCTTCTCCTGCAGCTTTTCCACAGCCTCTTGCTCTCTCTCATGGTCCTCTCGCTCTCTCAGGCTCTGCTCCAATCCCATCCGTCTCCGATCCCCTGATGGGGAACCCAATCGTGAAGATCCTTGTCTGGTTGGGGACCAGACTCTTAGGAGTGCCTGGCTGCTGCTCCAGCTGCTCCCAGATCCTCTTGTAGCCGCATCTGGGTCAGGAATCTGCTCCTCAGAGCAGTTCTCCTCCTTCAACTGCACGATTAACTGTGCCTTGGTGAACTTCCCCATGCGTAACTCTCTCTTTGTGCACAGGATCACAATGTCCTTCTTAAGGAGATGATGATAGGCCATCACTTCACCGTTCCCAAGTGGCTCTGGACTCACAGGCCTGTGTGCTCTTGGCTCCCCCGTGGTTTCCAGGAAGAACCCCTGGTGTGCCAGCCCTTCTCGTGATCACCACCTCTTTGACAGGGTCGAGCTGCAGACTCCTCCGCCCCTGGGACTGCTCCTGCAATCCCCAGGGGAACCCTGCTACTGCAAAATCCTTCTCTCTCCCAGGGTTCAGCGGCAAGCTCCTCCACCCCTGAGACTGCTCACTGCAGTCTTCAGGGGGACCCTGTTACTCCAACAGTCCTTCTCACTGGTCACACACTTGCAGAGGTTAACTGCCCCCTGAAACCGTTCCTCTCTCAGCCTTCAGCACGCCTGGTCCTCATTATTGCTCCTTTGTTTTACTGCTCCCCAGTCACTTACTGCAGGAAGCGCCATGCACGGGGTGCAGTATATCCCACCGCTGCCACCAGTTGTCACAGAGTCCCTGTGCGATGCTCTGGAACTGCTCCCCACAAAGCCAGTCAGGACTTTGGGGAGCCTCTTCTCCCTTGGAGCAGACTTGTTCAGGGCAAGAAGCTCACACGTCTTCACCTCCTGGGTCTCTCCTTGGAGCATTCAGCATCCTCTGCCCCTCTGTGTGCTTCCCACAGCGAGCCCACCCAGGCGGGGTCCTGGGGAAGCCACAGGGTTCTGCACCCCCACTTTGCAGTCAGACGTGACTCTCAGCCAGCAAAACAGAGGTTTATTCGATGACTGGAACAGGGTCTAAAACAGAGCTTGTAGGTACAGAGAACCAGACCCCTCGGCCGGGTCCATTCTGGGGGGCAGTGAGCCAGACCCCTAGGTCTGCACTTCACTCCTCGTCCCCAGCAAGCTCCAGACTAACCACCCCCTCCAGCCCCTCCTCTCTGCTCAGCTCCTTCCCTGGGCCAGGAGGTCACCTGAGCCCTTTGTCTCCAACACTTTCAGTTGGCACCTTTGCAGAGGAGGGGCCCAGGCCATCAGTTGCTAGGAGACAGAGTGCCAGGCATTTAGGGGCACTGGCCCCTTCCTCTGTAGCAATCACACACCCTTATCCCACCACCTAGATACTTAAGAACTGCATAGGGGACACTGAGGCACCAACACAGTATTCAAAGCAAACATTAAGAACAGTCCCAGTTCGTCACACCTTGTCATGGTATAATTCCCAAATCTGGACGTTAGCGTCCAAAATCTGGGTACCAGCATGAATCCTCTAAGCTTAATTACCAGCTTAGAACCTGTAACGCTGCCACCAACCAGGAATTCCAGGACCTGGTACACTCTGGTCCCCCCCAAACCTTCCCTTGGGACCCCCAAGACCCAGATCCCCTGGATCTTAATACAGGGAAAGTAAACTCTTTCCCTCACTAGTACCACTCCTAGGCTTCCCCTCCCTGGGTTCTCCTAGAAGATCACTGTGCTTCAAACTCCATGAAACACAACACAGAGAAATCAGATTTCTCCTCCCTTCTTCTCTCTTCTTTCCCCCTCCCTGGGTATCCCAGAGAGAAAGACAAACACACTGGGCAGATTTTTCCTCTCCGCTCCTCTCTTCCTCCCAGATTCTTCCCGCCCTGGGGACACTAAGAGAGATAAACACGGAAAGCAAGTTTTCCCTCCCCCCCGTCTTTTCTTTCTCCCATCAGTTCCCTGGTTCTTACACGAGATAACCAAAAGATCAATTAGATTCTAAAAAAAAAAGGAAAGCTTTAATAAAAGAAGGAAAACATAAAAATGGTCTCTGTAATCAAGATGAAATTTTACAGGGTAGGTTAGCTTATAAAACAATGGATAAGCAGCCTTATCCAGAAAAAATATAATTTACAATATTTCCAGCAAACTACACATTTGCACATAAAGACAAAAACAAATAAAAAGACTATGACCGCCTTTTTTTACTTACTCAGGAAATTAGATCCTGAATCCGTAAGGATGTCAGAGGGGCAACCTACCCTGGCAAAAATGTCTGTTAGGGCCTTGCACACAGCTTTAGCTCTGGTGTTGCCTAGAGCTACTGCTTCTGGCCATCAGGTAGCAAAGTCCACGAAAGTCAGTATGTACTGCTTTCCTCTGGGCATCTTTTTTGGGAAAGGACCCAGAATGTCCGCAGCTACTGAAATGAGACCTCAATTATGGGGAGTGGCTGGAGAGGGGCCTTGACCTGGTCTTGGGGCTTTCCCACTCTTTGGCACACCTCACAAGACCGGACATACTGGGCAACGTCCTTGCCCATCCCCTCCCAGTGGAAGGACTTCCCCAACCTGTCCTTGGTTCTGTTCACCCCAGCATGGCCACTGGGATGATCATGGGCTAAGCTTAAGAGCTTCCCTTGGTACTTAGTTGGAACCACCAACTGTTTTTGCGGCTGCCATTCTTCCTGGTGTCCACCAGAAAGAATCTCCTTGTATAAAAGTCCTTGGTCTGTAACAAACCAGGATTGGTTAGAAGAGCTGTGAGGTGGTGGGTTGCTCCGTGCCACCGCCCAAGCTTTCTGAAGGCTGTCATCTGCTTCCTGCTCAGTCTGGAACTGTTCCCTTGAGGCTGGGGACACCAGTTGTTTCTTGGACTGTGGACTTGGGCTTGGTCCCTCTGGAAGCGATGTAAGTGATGGGGTTGTCTCCGTTGCTGGTGAACCGCTCTTTGCTGGTGCACCTGGGGGTATTTCAGACTCTGGCTGAGCCTCTTGGGTATGGTTGTCTGCTGCTTCTGCCAGTTCAGGCTCGCTGGCGCCCTCTGGCGTTGGGGTTGAAGATGGGTTTGCACTTGGTGGTGCTGGTGCTGGTTGTTGTTCCAGGTCTGGGACTGGAGGCGCTGTGGCTGTTTCAGTTGTTAGCAGGGGATCCATGTCCACTACCTCTGTCTGGGTCTTGGGTAACACTGACGGGCCCTCTGTGGACAGCTCAGGAACAGGAATGGGTTGGGAAGCTTGCCTGGTTTGGCTGCGTGTAACCATTCCCACTCTCTTGGCCTGCTTCATCTGGTTGGCCAAGTCTTCCCCCAGTAGCATGGGGATGGAATAATGGTCATATACTGCAAAAGTCCACATTCCTGACCAGCCTTTGTACTGGACAGGCAGTTCAGCTGTAGGCAAGTCTACAGCTTGTGACTGAAGGGGTAAATGGTCACTTGGGCCTTTGGGTTGATGAATCTGGGGTCCATAAAGGATTGGTGGATAGCTGACACTTGTGCCCCCGTGTCTCTCCATGCGATAACCTTCTTTCCGCCCACTCTCAAATTTTCCCTTCTCTCCAAGGGTATTTGAGAGGCATCTGGGCCTGGGGATCTTTGGTGTGATGGTGGTGTAATGACTTGCACTTGGTTGGGGTTCTTTAGGCAGTTGGGCCTTTATATGTCCCAGTTCATTACACTTAAAGCATCTTCCAGCTGACTGGTCACTGGGTCGAGGTGGGTTACTGGAGACTTGTGAGGTGGAAGAATAGGGTGTCTGTGGCTTTCCTTGGGTTGTAGGTAGGGTTTTTGGCTGCCCTCGGTTGTAGGGTTTATTGTTGGTGTGCCCTCTGGGGTATTCGTTCCCCTTGACAGTAGCTTTTTTCTTTTCTGTTACTTCCATCCATTTGGCTCCAATCTCCCCCGCCTCGATTACCGTTTTGGGTTTCCCATCTAGGATGTACCTCTCTATTTCCTCAGGAACTCCATATAAGAACTGCTCCATTTGTATTAGGAGGTGCAGCTCATTCATATTGTTAACCCTTGTTCCTGATATCCAGGCTTCATAATTCTTTGCAATGTGGTAGACGTGTCGGGGGAATGACCCATCTGGTTTCCATTTTTGGTTTCTGAACCACCGACGGGCATGTTCAGGTGTTATCCCCATTCTGTATCTGGCCTTGGTTTGAAAAAGTTTATAGTCATTCATTTTCTCCTTAGGCATTTCAGCCGCCACCTCAGCTAAGGGTCCACTGAGCTGTGGCCTCAGTTCTATCATGTACTGGTCTTCAGGGATGTTGTATCCAAGGCAGGCTCTTTCAAAATTTTCTAAGAAGGCCTCAGTGTCATCACCTGCCTGGTAGGTGGGAAATTTCTTGGGATGTGGAACAACAACTGGCGAAGTGTTGTTAGGATTGGCTGTGTTCCATTGCTTAGCCTGTTCTAATTCCAGGGCCTGTCAGTGGGCCTCCCTCAGGAGTTTCAGCTCTCTCCTGTGGGCAGCCTCTCTTTCTTGTTCTCTCAGCTCCATCTCTTGTAGTTTCTTTTCCATGTCTCACTTGTGGTTTGCGTCTTTGATTTGTTTCTCTGCATCCAGCAACAGTGCCTTTTCTTAACTTCTTCTATCTAATCTTTCACTTGTAAATTAAACCAAAAAAACCTCTTTGATATGCAAATATGTTCTGCTGGTGTACTTGACTCACAGCTGGAGTTCTAGTGTTTAACAAAAGACCCTTGTTACCTTAATGGCGCCTTGCCTTAGGCAACCTCTATGTACAGCCAGAACGGAGCAAAGAGAGAGAAAAAAAAATTTTCTGGCTGCAGTTTAAAAAAAACAAACCCCTCTCTCTGCTTACAAGCACCTAAAAAAAGAAAAATAATATTCCTACTGGCTTTTGGATTCCATCTATCGCACACACTGGCGCCATGTCATAGTATTCTTTCCCAAATCGGAACCTTAGCGTCCAGAAAATGAGAAACTAGCATGAATCCTCTAAGCTTAATTACCAGCTTAGATCCTGTCATAAACAGATTGTTAAGGGTTAATGTCTCTTTTACCTGTAAAGGGTTAACAAATGGAA
The DNA here is from genome assembly GCA_026122505.1 of Aldabrachelys gigantea. Taxonomy (NCBI): domain Eukaryota; kingdom Metazoa; phylum Chordata; order Testudines; family Testudinidae; genus Aldabrachelys; species Aldabrachelys gigantea. The sequence goes on along the minus strand of CM047481.1, from coordinate 1,189,415 downwards.
CCAAACACCTGACCAGAGGACCAATCAGGAGACAAGATATTTTTGAATTTGGGTGGAGGGAAGCTTTTGTGTGTGTTCTTTGTCCGTTTTTTTTTTGTTCTCTCGGGGGGTCTGAGAGAGACCAGACATTAGTAGAGGATCTCTAAGTTTCTGTTCAAATAGTAAGTAAAAACAGGCGGTTTAGGCTTTTTGTTTGGTTTTACTCTATTTGCAATTGTGGATCTGGCTGGTTAACTTTTATATGTGTAGTTGCTGGGAATATTTTGATTTGTATTGGTACTGGGGGAAAAGTTCTTCTAGTGTTTGTAAGCTTTAGGACCCTGTATATTTACATCCTGAAGTTACAGAGATAATTCTTTACTTTTTCCTTTCTTTTATTAAAAAATTTCTTTTTAGAGAACCTGATTGATTTTTTTCTTGTTTCCCTTGTTTTATCCCAGGGGATTGGGATAACTCACCAGGACTGGTGCGGGGAGACGGGAGGGGGGAGAGGTAGAATCTCTCTCTGTTTTCCTTGAATCTGTTTGCCTCTTTGTGGAAGGGAAGGGACATGCTTCTCTGTATTGTGATTTAAAGAGGTTGGATCAGTATCTCTCAGGATAGCCCAGGGAGGGAAAGTCTGGGAGGGGGAAAGAAGGGGGAATGGTTTATTTCTCCTTGTTTTAAGAACCCAAGGGGTTTGGGTTCTTGGGGTCCCCAGGGAAGGCTGGGGAGATCAGAGTGCCCCAAAACATTATATTTTTGGGTGGTGGCAGTGCTATCAGATCTAAGCTGGTAATTAAGTTTAGAGGAATTCATGCAGGTACCCAAATTTTGGACGCTAAGGTTCAGATTTGGGAATTATACCTTATGACAGATCCTGTAGTGCTGCCACCAATCAGGACTTTGGGTGGAGCCCCTGATTAGCTCCGGTCTCCACAAAACCTTCCCTGGGGACCCCAAGACTCAGATTCCTTGAGTCTCACAACAAAAGGAAATAACCCACTTCCCTTCCCCCCTCTTCTTCCTTAGAGAGAGAGAAACACAGAGAGCAGATTTCCCCTCCCCCCTGTCTTTCCTTTCTCCCACCAATTCCCTGGTTCTTACACAAGATAACCAAAAGATCAATTAGATTCTAAAAAAAAAAGGAAAACTTTAATAAAAGAAGGAAAACATAAAAATGGTCTCTGTAATCAAGATGAAATTTTACAGGGTTGGTTAGCTTATAAAACAATGGATAAACAGCCTTATCCAGAAAAAATACAATTTACAATATTTCCAGCAAACTACACATTTGCACATAAAGACAAAAACAAATAAAAAGACTATGACCGCCTTTTTTTACTTACTCACTATTCTGAATAGATAAGAGACTGTAGCAGGGAGATTGCAGAAACCTGCTTACACCCCTAGACCTGTCCAGGACCCAGAGAGAACTAAGCCAAACCGAAAAACCACAAACAAAGGCTTCCCTCCCTTGAGATTTGAAAATATCTTGTCTCCTGATTGGTCCCCTGGTCAGGGGTTTGGTTCCCTGTTTGTTAACCCTTTACAGGTAAGAGAGACATTAACCCCTAACTATCTGTTTATGACACTCCTGCTTTTGGGATAAGATAGAGCAGAACTCAACTGCATCATCTGTGGTGGAGGGGCTGTGTTTGCACTTTCACCCAGCATTTGGTTAAGCGAAGAAAGAGAAAGCTGGCTTCTTGCAGCAGTCCCTCTGCATGCTCTGCATCTTCAATGTAACTGTATTGTTTTTCTTTCTCCTGATAGATTGGTTGTGTTTGGATGCTGTCAAGGTTCATCCCCCACTCTGAACTTTAGGGTACAGATGTGGGGACTGGCATGGACACTTCTAAGCTTAATTACTAGCTTAGATCTGGTAACTCTGCCACCATCCAGAAATTTCAGTGTCTGGAACACTTCCTGTCCCCCCAAAACCTTCCCCTCCCTGGGCAGCCTTGAGAGGCTTTTTCACCAAGTTCCTGGTAAACACCGATCCAACCCCTTGGATCTTAACACAAGGAGAATTTAACCATCCCCCCACTCCTTTCCCCCACCAATTCCTGGTGAGTCCAGATCCAATCCCCTTGGATCTTAAAACAAGGAAAAATCAATCAGGTTCTTAAAAAGAAGCTTTTAATTAAAGAAAGAAAGGTAAAAATCATCTCTGTAAAATCAAGATGTAAAATACTTTACAGGGTAATCAGATTCATATAGCCCAGAGGAACCCCCTCTAGCCTTAGGTTCAAAGTTACAGCAAACAGAGGTAAAATCCTCTCAGCAAAAAGGAACATTTACAAGTTGAGAAAACAAAAATAAGACTAACACGCCTTGCCTGGCTGTTACTTACAAGTTTGAAACATGAGAGACTGATTCAGAAAGATTTGGAGAGCCTGGATTGACGTCTGGTCCCTCTTAGTCCCAAGAGCGAACAACCCCCAAAACCAAAGAGCACAAACAAAAGACTTCACCCCACCAAGATTTGAAAGTATCTTGTCCCTTATTGGTCCTCTGGTCAGGTGTCAGCCAGGTTCACTGAGCTTCTTAACCCTTTATAGGTAAAAGAGGCATTAACCCTTAACTATCTGTTTATGACAGATGCACACAAGAAAATCTTTACCATAAATTACTTGGGGAAAAAAATAGCACGTACAGCCAAAACCTGGGACATCCCTGTCTAGGAAGGGGCACTGCAGCAAAGAATCTAAGGTTTATGGGGGATCACAAACACAGTATGAGTCTACAATGCAATACTGTTGCGAAAAAAGCAAACATTGTTCTGAGATTATTAGCAGGAGTGTTGTAAGCAAAACACAAGAAGTAATTCTTCTGCTGGTAAGGCTGGAGCACTGCGTCCACTTGGGAGCACATTACAGCAAAGATCTGGAGAAGCTGGAAAAAGTCCAGAGAAGAGCAACAAAAATGAATAAAGGTCTCAAAAAGGTGATCTCTGGGGGAAGATTGAAAACCCTGGGTTTGTTGCATCTGGAGATGACTGAGGGTGGTATGATAGATTTAAAGCGTATAAAAAGGTTTTTCTGGTGCCAACAGATGTCAGTAGGTGGGATTGAAGCTAGGACTTCTGGAGCTAAAAGACACATTCCCCTTAGCTAAGGTGATAGCACACCTCGGAGGTGTGTGGTTACATTATTGTGAAGAGGAGGGTGACAAATTGTTCTCCTTAACCTCTGAGGACAGGACAAGAAGCAATGGGCTTAAATTGCAGCAAGGGGGTTTAGGCTGGACATTAGGGAAAACGTCCTAACTTCAGGGTGGTTAAGCACTGGAACAAATTGCCCAGGGAGGCTGTGGAACCTCGGTCACTGGAGGTTTTTCAGAGCTGCTTGGACACACCCGTCAGGGCTGGTCAGAGAATCCTTAGTCCTGACTCAGTGCGGGGACAGGAGCAGATGGCCTCTTGAAGGCTCTTCCAGCCCTAGGGTTCTTGCAGTCTCTGGGAGATCTTGTAATGCACTAGGCCCCAGACAGGCCTTTGTCCTGCTGGGGACACCAACTGCCCCAGGCTGAAGCCCCCTCCTGCACCATGAACCCCTCATTTCTGGCCCTACCCCAGAACCTGCACCCCCAGCCCAGAGCCCTTACCCATTCCTGCTCCCCAGCTCCCTGCCTCAGCCTGGAGCCCTCTCCCATACTCCGACCCCCTCGGCTCCACTCCCCAGCCCAGAGTCCCATCTTGTACCCCAAACCTCTCATCCCTGGCCCCACCCCAGAGTCTGCGCCCTCAGCCCGCACCAGGGCAGCTCCAGGGTTTTTCACCCACGAAAGCTCATGCTCCAAAACGTCTGTTAGTCTATAAGGTGCCACAGGATTCTCTGCTGCTTTTACAGCGTTTTTGCCGCCCCAAGTAGGGGGAAAAAAAAGCTGCGATCGCGATCAGCAGCTGTTCCACCGCGCCGCTGTCTTCTGCAGCAGCAATTCGGCAGCAGGTCCTTCCTTCTGAGAGGGACCGAGCGACCCGCCGCCGAATTGCCGCTGAAGAACCCGACGCTGCTCCTTCCCCTTGGCCCCCCAAGCACCTGCTTGCTGAGCTGGTGCCTGGAGCTGGCCCTTGCCCCCCACACCAAGCCTTTGAGCCAGCCGGGTGTAAATGAGTGAGTGAGGGTGCGGCAGGAACCGGCCGAGTGGTTTGGGATTGGAGTGTTGAGGTTGAGTAGAAAGCTGAGGGAGGGAGGAGGCGCAGGGCTGCGCTGCTGAAACTAGGGTGACCAGATGTCCCAATTGTATAGGGACAGTCCTGAGATTTTGGATAGGTGCCAATTACCCCCCACCCCATCCTGATTTTTCACACTTGCTGTCTGGGCAGGGAAGCGAAACACATGGAATTGGGGGGCCGCGAACGAGCCTGGCTGCTTTCCCTAGCGCCCCCGCAGCGCTGGGAGTAACTGCGCCCCCCGCGAGCCCCCAGCTCCCCCCGGCAAAGCACCCGGCCTCGCCCGCTCGGAGGAGGGGGGCGGGCTCGGGAGCTCGCAGCAGGGGCGGGGCTCGCTCGGGGGCGGACTCGGGAGCTCGCAGCAGGGGCGGGGCTCGCTCGGGCCCGCCCCGCCCGCATCCGGCCCCTCCCGCGCAGGCCCCGCAGTCGCCGCGGCCTCCCCGCCTCCCGCTCCGCGCCGCGCACGTGGCCGACCCCGCTCCGCGCCCCACGTGCCGGCCCCGCCATGGGCTGCCTGGTGCTGCAGGACGGGGCCGTGCTCCGGGGCCGCCCCTTCGGGGCCGCGCGCTCCGCCGCCGGGGAAGTGGGTGAGTGGGGCGGGCGCCCGGCAGGGACGGGCCCTGGCGGGGCCCCGGGGAGGGGAGGGGGCAGGTAATCAGAGGCCCGGACCCCGCCCCAGCTGCCTGGGGAGTTATCACCGGCCCTGTAGCGCTGGCTGAGCGCCCTGGCCCTGGCCCTGATACCTCGTGAGGGGGGCAGGGAGTGCCCATGGCCAGCGGGTGCGGTGCCGCGCTCCGGGCCCTGGCAGAGCCGCGCTGTGCCAGTGCCGACGGCGGGTGCGGTGCCGCGCTCCGGGCCCTGGCAGAGCCGCGCTGTGCCAGTGCCGACGGCGGGTGCGGTGCCGCGCTCCGGGCCCTGGCAGAGCCGCGCTGTGCCAGTGCCGACGGCGGGTGCGGTGCCGCGCTCCGGGCCCTGGCAGAGCCGCGCTGTGCCAGTGCCGACGGCGGGTGCGGTGCCGCGCTCCGGGCCCTGGCAGAGCCGCGCTGTGCCAGTGCCGACGGCGGGTGCGGTGCCGCGCTCCGGGCCCTGGCAGAGCCGCGCTGTGCCAGTGCCGACGGCGGGTGCGGTGCCGCGCTCCGGGCCCTGGCAGAGCCGCGCTGTGCCAGTGCCGACGGCGGGTGCGGTGCCGCGCTCCGGGCCCTGGCAGAGCCGCGCTGTGCCAGTGCCGACGGCGGGTGCGGTGCCGCGCTCCGGGCCCTGGCAGAGCCGCGCTGTGCCAGTGCCGACGGCGGGTGCGGTGCCGCGCTCCGGGCCCTGGCAGAGCCGCGCTGTGCCAGTGCCGACGGCGGGTGCGGTGCCGCGCTCCGGGCCCTGGCAGAGCCGCGCTGTGCCAGTGCCGACGGCGGGTGCGGTGCCGCGCTCCGGGCCCTGGCAGAGCCGCGCTGTGCCAGTGCCGACGGCGGGTGCGGTGCCGCGCTCCGGGCCCTGGCAGAGCCGCGCTGTGCCAGTGCCGACGGCGGGTGCGGTGCCGCGCTCCGGGCCCTGGCAGAGCGGCGCTGTGCCAGTGCCGACGGCGGGTGCGGTGCCGCGCTCCGGGCCCTGGCAGAGCGGCGCTGTGCCAGTGCCGACGGCGGGTGCGGTGCCGCGCTCCGGGCCCTGGCAGAGCGGCGCTGTGCCAGTGCCGACGGCGGGTGCGGTGCCGCGCTCCGGGCCCTGGCAGAGCAGTGCGGTTCCAGTGCTCCAGGGGGTGTGGCACTGCCATGCTATGCCATTGCTGCCAGTGGGTGTGGTGCCATGCTCCAGGCCCTGGCAGAGCCACGCTGTGCCAGTGCCGGCGGCGGGTGTGGTTCCGTGCTCTGGCCCTGGCAGAGCTGCGCTGTTCTGAGTGCTGTTTCTCCTTCTGCCCCGGGCTCCAGTCTTCCAGACCGGCATGGTGGGTTACCCTGAAGCCTTGACAGACCCCTCCTACAAATCCCAGATCCTGGTGCTGACCTACCCTCTGATTGGGAACTATGGCATCCCACAGGATGAGCCTGACCAGTACGGCCTCAGCAGGGTGAGTGCAGGGCTGGGGATGGGGTACGGGGCCATTTGTGAGGGCTGTTGGCTGCTGCAGGCATGTGGATGAAGCTGTGGGGAGGCTGAGAGTCGCTGAGGGCTGGGCAGCGGGTGAGAGCCGCGCCCAGAGATGCTGGGCAGACCAGTCCTGATTCCCATGGGGGCTCTGTGGACCAGCAGAGGTGATTTCCCCTGCACTGAGCGCTGGGGCTGGGGCTGGCGAGGCCCTGGACTCTCCTGGGACAGACAGAGGTGGCTAGTGGGTGAGATGCTGGGGCACCTGAGCCCAGCGGGTGGGGCTTGTGGGCACTCGGGACACAGAGCCACCTGCTCACTAGGGAAAGGCCGTGCCGCATCCTGTGAGGTGCCTGCCTGGAATGTGCCGCCCTAGGCTGGCTGTCTTGGCACCCTCTGCCTTGGGCACTGTGCTAGGCAGCTAGGGAGCAACAGCAGGGCCCTGCCCGTCCTCATGGGGCCAGTGAGACAGAACACTAGTCTGGGGCAGCGCTGCACCCAGAGTGCCCTCTGGTAGGGGGCTGGGGCCGGCCTGCATCTCCGTAACATGCCAGGCCTGGGGAGGGTTTCCCAGAGGCTGCCATGGCCAGTGGGCAAGGGCGGGTGGGTGGGTTGGAGCTGTGTTCTCCCTCCCTGGGGGTCCCAGGGAGGTGGGAGTGGGACCCGTGAGTGACAGGAGGTGCTCAGTCACGGCAGCTCATACCCTTGCCCGGGGTGGGGGCAGCCCTCTGGAGTCCCACAGAGCTCACCCTGGCACCTGCCTGACTCACCCCTCTCCGTGCCTGCAGTGGTTCGAGTCCAACAAGATCCACGTGTCGGCGCTGATCGTGGGCGAGTGCTCGCAGATCCCCAGCCACTGGAGTGCCGTGCGCTCACTGGACCAGTGGCTGAAGGAGCAGAACGTTCCCGGGCTGGAAGGTGGGGAGCAGGCGGGCACGGGAGCTGAGCGGGTGGAGGCTAGGGGAGGGCGGGGCTCTGGGTTGGGGGAGGAGGGGGTGAGGTTCCAGGCTGGGGAGGAGGGTTGAGGGAGGGGGCAGGGGCTCTGGGTTGGGGGAGGAGGGGGTGAGGCTTCAGGCTGAGGAGCAGGGTTGGGGGAGGAGGGGGCAGGGCTTCAAGTTGGGGAGGAGGGTTGAAGGGGCTCCAGGCTGGGGGAGAGAGGAGGGGCTCCGGGCTGGGGGCAGGGGCGAGGCTGGGTGCCGGGCTGGCTTTGGGCAGGGCTCTGGCGCTCACGCTGGAATCCCTGCTAGGGGTGGACACCAGGGCCCTGACGAAGCGGATCCGAGAGAAGGGGACGCTGCTGGGCAGGCTGGTGCTGGACGGGACCCAAGAGAGGAACGTGCCCTTCGAGGACCCCAACAAGCGGCACCTGGTGCAGGAGGTGTCAGTGAAGGTAGGGCTGGGGCCAGCCCGTCGCCTCTCCCTCCATGGGGCTAGGTCTTGGCACTGGGCTGGCTGGGGGCAGGGCTGAGCCCAGCCTGGGGGCACTTCCTGGGGAACAGGGTGTCTGAGGTAGGAGCCAAGGACTTTCTCCCTGTGGTTTTCTGTAACGTTTGCTGGCCTCACTTGGGACCGGCCGTGGGCCCAGATATGGCGCTCGGGCTGGAAGAGTTCGAGGTGTGTCGGGGGGGTTACTGCATGTTGGGTGAAGCCCACCCGCCGCACAGTGCATCATGTGGCTCCTGGGGCTGTGCAGAATGCGAGGGGATGGGGGTGTCGTCTGGCTGACTGGGCCATGGCGAATGGGTCCGTAAGGAGCAGCTGGCACGTGCTGCAAGCGACCCCGTGGCCATGGGGAACCTGCTGTAGGAGACAGTGGAAAGTCCCAGTGACCAGGACACGCGTGGCCCTGGAGGAAGGTCCCTCCCCCAGCGGGCACCTGAGCAGAGGCCCCCCGGGGGAGAAGGAAGGGCTGAGGGCGTGTCTGTGCCACCTCAGAGGAGGGCTTCCTTCTCGGTCTGGGCAACCCACCGCCCCCACAGGCGGGAGCAGGGCCGGATTGACCTTTTGTGGGTCTCGGTCCCCTCCCTCTGCTGCCCTGAGGCTTTGCCTTCCCACCTTCCCCCCGCTTTGCCCCAGGCCCTGCCTGCTGCTTGCATGGTGCGGGGGTGTGGTGAGGGAATGGTGGTGGAGTGAGCAGTGGGCTGAGCCAAAGAAGAGGCTGAGTGGGGGTGGGGTCTATGTGGGGCAGGGCCCCGGTCTGGGGTCAAGGCCTTTCTGAGTCTGGCCCAGGCACCATGGTGCCATGGCACCATTGCAAACCCAGTGCTGGATGGGAGGGAGGGAGGGAGGCCGACAGAAGATGCCTTTCGCTGTCTGCGTGGGTGGCTGGGGCGGCAGAGCTGTGTGACTGGGTTTTCCACACCCCGAGAGATGCAGCTGCACCCAGGGACGTTCCTAGTGCAGACCAGGCCTGAGCCAGGCCAGGCAGGGACTGAAGGGGGGGATGCCGGAGGAGGCAAACACTGAAGCAGGTGTCTGAGGGAGACACGGATCCCCAAGTGGAGTCACTCTAGCTTGGCTGGTGGGTGGCTCTGGCTGGACCAGAACGGACTTGCTTTAACCTTCGTTTCTCCGTACTAACCTGAGAGCTGCTGATGCTGCTTCCGGGTTACGAATAAATCCTGCTCAGTTTGCAAAGCGCCGGGCAGTGTCGCTGCAGGTCCTGGCTGGGTGTCCCTTAGGAGTGGGCAGGTCTCCGTGGTGAGATGTCTGGTTCCCGCGGGCACAGCTCCTGGTGCGAAGCCGGGGACTGGAGGCAGTGAGGCTGCAGGGCCAACCCTCAGGAAGAGTGGGACCCCTGGGGCTCTGATCCTTGAGGGGGTCCCACAAGAGACTGTTCCCAGCTGGGGCGTAGCACCTGTTCCCGTGGATCTGTGACCCCGGGCTCCTTCCCTCACCCCGTCCCCTTCTCCCCTCAGCTCCAGGGTGGGGCAGGGAGCCGCGCGGGCTCTTGGCTGGCCTGCCACTGGCTTTCTTCATCCCTTCTCCCCACAGGAGCCTAGAGTGTTCAACCCCAGTGGCTCGGTCAGGATCACGGCTGTGGATTGTGGCCTGAAGTTCAACCAGATCCGGTGCCTGTGCCAGCGGGGGGCAGCTGTGACCGTGGTGCCCTGGGGCCACCCCCTGGACAGTGCAGGTGAGGGGCTCTGGTGAAAGGGGCTGGGGCCCATCAGTGAGAGCAGCTGAGGGTGTAGTGTCCAGTGTGGGGTACCAGGGCAGTGTGCCCGGCACGTGTGGGGTGCTGGGGATGGCTGAGCGTAGGGCCCCTGGTGCTGATGGGGCAGGGTGCCTGGTGTGGGGGGCTGCTGGCACAGGTGGCTGATGCAGGAGTGCCGTGGGGGCTGGGACACCGCAGGGGAAGGCAGGGGCACCCCAGGGGGTGGGGGAAGGCGGAGGCGCTCAGGGGCAGGGATATCGGGGAGGTGGGGGTGCCCCGGAGGGGTGAGGATGGTGGGGGCACCCAGGGGGCGGGGCTATCAGGGAGGCTGGGGGGATCATGGGTGCTGCCCTGCTGCTGACCCATCCTGTCCCTGCAGAGTTTGATGGGCTGTTCATCAGCAATGGGCCCGGGGACCCGCTCTCATGCTCACAGACCATCGCCAACCTGCGCCGACTGCTGGCTGAGCCCCAGCCCAAGCCCGTCTTTGGTATCTGCCTGGGGCATCAGCTGCTTGCACTGGCCATTGGAGCCCAGACCTACAAGATGAAGTGAGTGTGCAGGGTTTGAGCGCTGCAGGCAGCCCTCTCCCTGCCCCACTGCATGCCCAGTGTGGAGCTCCCCTGCTCATGCCAGCTGGGGGCTGCTGGAGCAAGGCAGGCTCGGCAAAGCTGCATTATGTGAATACGTAGTTCAGCTTATTCATAAATGACCTGGAGAAAGGGGTAAACAGTGAGGTGGCAAAGTTTACAGATGATATTAAACTACTCAAGATAGTTAAGACCAAAGGAAATTATGAAGGACTTCAAAAAGATCTCACAAAACTAAGTGATTGGGCAACAAAATGGCAAACAAAATGTAATGTGGATAAATGTAAAGTAATGCACATCGGAAAAAATAACCCCAACTATACATACAATATGATGGGGGCAAATTTAGCTACAACGAGTCAGGAAAAAGATCTTGGCGTCATCGTGGACAGTTCTCTGAAGATGTCCACGCAGTGTGCAGAGGCAGTCAAAAAAAGCAAACAGGATGTTAGGAATCATTAAAAAGAGGATAGAGAATAAGAAGGAGAATATCTTATTGCCCTTATATAAATCCATGGTATGCCCACATCTCAAATATTGTGTACAGATGTGGTCTCCTCACCTCAAAAAAGATACACTGGCACTGGAAAAGGTTCAGAAAAGGGCAACTAAAATGATTAGGGGTTTGGAGAGGGTCCCATATGAGGCGTGATTAAAGAGGCTAGGCCTCTTCAGGTTGGAAAAGAGGAGAATAAGGGGGGATATGATAGAGGTCCATAAAATCATGAGTGATGTGGAGAAAGTGGATAAGGAAAAGTTATTTACTTGTTCCCATAATACAGGAAATAGGAGCCATCCAATGACATTAATAGGCAGCAGGTTTAAAACAAATAAAAGGAAGTTCTTCACGCAGCGCACAGTCAACTTATGGAACTCCTTGCCTGAAGAGGTTGTGAAGGCTAGGACTATAACAGCGTTTAAAAGAGAACTGGATAAATGCATGGAGGTTAAGTCCATCAAGGGCTATTAGCCAGGATGGGTAAAGAATGGTGTCCCTAGCCTCTGTCTGTCAGAGGGTGGAGATGAACATCAGGAGAGAGATCACTTGATCATTGCCTGTTAAGTTCACTCCTTCTGGGGCACCTGGCATTGGCCACTGTCAGCAGACAGGATACTGGGCTGGGTGGACCGTGGCTATTCCTATGCTTAGAGGTGGTCGGAGGCCCACAAAGCAAGTCCCTGTGAATGGGACAGTGTTGATGGCAGGGGGGGTCCTGTGTGGGGTTCCACAGGGGTCAGTTCTGGCGCCACTTTAGTGTCCCAGCTTTATCAATGCCCTGGATGTAGGAATAGAGCATCCGGATCAAATCACAGAGCTAGGGGGGAGCAGGTGCCGCACTAGGCTCTGGCATGGAGTGCCCTCTCCTGTCTCCCTGGACGCTGCGCCCAGCCTGGGGGGTCACTTGGCAGGGGGCGGGGGGAGGCCTGTTGCTCGCTGCTCCCATCTCCCCTGAGCCTGCCCCACATGGCTCCATTGGGCCCCTCGCTCCCTGGGCAGAGCCTCGGGCAAGCCACCCTTTCCCAAGGGCCGGGGGCTGTGACCAGCTAGTCACAAGCTCCCCAGGGCTGGGGCCTGGGCCCTGGGCCCTTGCTGACCCCTCCCCTCCCCCCCCAGGTATGGGAACCGAGGCCACAACCAGCCCTGCATCCACGAGGACTCCCAGCGCTGCTTCATCACCTCGCAGAACCACGGCTTCGCGGTGGAGCCGGGCAGCCTGCCCCCGGGCTGGGCCGCGCTCTTCACCAACGCCAACGACCACTCCAACGAGGGCCTGGTGCACCACACCCAGCCCTTCTTCAGGTGGGAGTGCAGGGGGGGTCCTGGGTGCCCCAGGGGATGGCATCAGGCTCAGCTGTGCCTGGATGGCCCCACACTGATGTCAGGGAGCAGAGGAGACTGGTTGTGGCATGGCTTGTGGTGCCCCGGATGTGGTGCTGCGTAGCAGGGACTTAGCAAGGGTGGGGTGGTGCATGTCATGCAGAGGGGAGCGCTGCGTGTCTGGCACTGGTGGAGGGTGGTGGTCTCTGACCCGGCTGGTGGGGCACAGCAGTGTGTGTCTGACTAGGGCTGGGGGAGGGGGGAGCGCTGCCTGTCTGGCACTGGGCAGGGGCGGGGTGTGTCTGACCCAGGCGGGGAGGTGTGGCAGTGTGTCTCTGACCTGGGCTGGCCGGGGAGGGTGGGGGGAAGTGCTGCTTGTCTGGCATGGCGGGGGGGGTGTCAGACCCGAGCTGGTGGGGCGGGCAGACGGGTGTGGCAGTGCTGTCATGGAGTGTGGGGGAATCCAGCCCTGCACCCCTCTTCCTGGGACTCTCAGTGACTCTCAGCCAGCCAGTAAAACAGAAGGTTTATTGGACGCAGGAGTGCAGGTTACAGCAGAGCTAGTTGGCAAAGCCAGGACTCCTCAATCAAGTCCTTCTGGGGGTTCAGGGTGCTTGGATCCCAGCTTAGGATACCCTGAATTCCAACCACCCAGCCCCAAACCTCCCTCCAGCCGGCCCCTTCCTTTGTCCAGCTTCCCGGCAAAAGGTGCTGACACCCCTCCCCCCCTACCTGGCTCAGGTTACAGGCTTAGATCCTGTTCCTCACCTAAAGTCCTCCCCTGCTCTCCCATCCCCCACACAGACAGCCCCTACTCCATCATATCTCTCCCCACTTCGAGACTGAACTGAGCGGGGTCACTCTGCCCAGTGACTTGGGGAAGTTCAGGGCCCCCTCTCCGGGACAACGCGTCCGCTATCAGGTTGGCACTTCCCTTCACATGGACCACGTCCATGTCATAGTCCTGCAGGAGCAGGCTCCACCTCAGGAGCTTGGCGTTGGCTCCTTTCATCTGGTGCAGCCAGGTCAGGGAGAGTGGTCGGTGTACATGGTGAAGTGTCGCCCAAAGAGATATGGCTCTAGCTTCTTAAGGGCCCACACCATGGCCAGGCATTCCTTCTCGATGGCCGCGTAGCTCTGCTCCCGGGGTAGCAACTTCTTGCTCAGGTACACGATGGGGTGTCTCTCCCCCTTTTCATCCTCCTGCATCAACACCTCCCCCATTCCCGTGTCTGAGGCGTTGGTGAACACCATAAAGGGCTTGTCAAAATCTGGGTTTGCCAGAACTGGGCCACTAACCAGAGCCTCCTTCAGTGCCCGGAGAGCCTCCTGGCACTGCTCGGTCCAGACCACCTTGTCTTTCTTCGCCTTCTTGCACAGATCAGTGAGGGGGGCGACTCTGGTGCTAAAGTGGGGCACGAACCTTCGATAGTACCCCGCCATCCCAATAAAGGCCTGGACCTGCTTTTTTGGTTTGGGGAGCAGGCCAGTCTCTGATCACATCCACCTTGGCTGGTTCCGGCTTTAGGCAGCCGCTCCCCACCCGATGGCCCAGGTAAGATACTTCAGCCATCCCCACCTTGCACTTCTCAGCCTTTACGGTTAACCCAGCCTCCTGGAGTCCATCCAGCACTTGTTTAACCTGGGACACGTGGTCCTTCCAGGTCCGGCTAAAGACACAGATGTCGTCAATATAGGCCACGGCAAAACTCTCTGTCCTCCTCAGTAGCTGATCCACCAGGCACTGGAAGGTGGCCGGCGCTCCCTTGAGGCTGAAGGGCAGGGTCAGAAACTCATAGAGCCCCAGAGGGGTGATAAAGGCCGATTTCAGCCTGGCATCTGCGTCCAGCGGCACTTGCCAGTAGCCCTGTGTAAGATCCATGGTAGTGAGGTAGCGAGCGCCTCCCAGCTTGTCTAGGAGCTCGTCAGGCCTGGGCATGGGGTGGGCATCAGATATGGTGATGGCATTGAGCTTTCGATAGTCCACACAGAACCGGATCGACCCATTCTTCTTGGAGACCAGCACCACTGGCAAGGCCCAAGGGCTGGAAGACGGCTGGATCACCCCCAAAGCCAGCATGTCCCTGACCTCTCTTTCTAGGTCCTGGGCAGTTTTCCCGGTGACCCGAAAAGTGGAGCATCTTAGAGGGGGGTGTGACCCGATCACCACCCAGTGGACAGTCAAATTAGTGCGTCCAGGCTGGTTGGAAAACAGCTGTCGGTATAGATGCAGCACCCCTCTGATTTCAGCCTGCTGGGCCAGGGTCAGCTGATCAGAGAGGGGAATCGCCTCCAGGGGGGAACCCGCTTTGGTCCCAGGGAATAGATCCACTAAGGGGTCATCTCCCTGCTCCTCCCAATGTCCACACACGGCCAACACCACATTCCCCCTGTCATAGTATGGTTTCATCATGTTCACATGGTACACCCGCCGGTGATGTGCCCGGTTTGACAGCTCCACCACATAGGTTACCTCATTTAGTTGCTTGGCAACTTTGAAGGCCCTTCTCAGGCAGCCTGGAGTTTGTTTTTCCTCACGGGGATGAGAACCATCACCTGATCCCCGGTGGCGAAGGCGCGAGCCTGCGCCGTGCGGTCATATCAGACCTTCTGCTTCCTCTGGGCTTGGGCTAGATTCTCCCTGGCTAGGCCCATGAGCTCGGCCAGTCTTTCCCGGAAGGTCAAGACATACTCCACCACTGATTCTCCCTCGGGAGTGGCCTTCCCCTCCCATTCGTCTCTCATCAGGTCCAGGGGCCCCCTTACCCACCTTCTATACAACAGTTCGAAAGGTGAAAACCCAGTAGATTCCTGGGGTACCTCCTTGTATGCAAACAGCAGGTGAGGTAAGTACTTGTCCCAGTCCTGAGGGTGTTGGTTCATAAGTGTTTTTAGCATCATCTTTAGCGCCCCGTTGAACCTTTCCACCAGCCCGTTGGACTGAGGGTGATACGCCGAGGCCCAGTTGTGCCGGACTCCACATTTCTCCCACAAGCACCGGAGCAGGGGTGACATGAAGTTGCACCTTTGGTCCGTTAAGATTTCCTTGGGGAACCCCACCCGGCTGAAAATGGTCAGCAGTGCATCTGCCACGGTGTCTGCTTCAATAGAGGACAAGGCCACCGCCTCGGGGGTAGCGAGTGGCGAAATCTACCACCACCAGAATGTATTTTTTCCCCTACCAGGTCGTCTTGCTGAGAGGTCCCACTATGTTCATGGCCACCTTTTGGAAAGGTTCTTCTATGATGGGTAGAGGCCTCAAAGCCGCTTTCTCCTTGCCCGGGTCTTCCCCACCTTCTGGCAGGGGTCACAGGATTGGCAGTACTGTTGGACCTGGGTAAAGACCCCAGGCCAGTAAAAGTTCTGTAGCAGCCTCTGCCTGGTGCGCTGGATTCCCTGGTGCCCTGGAAGAGGGATGTCATGGGCCAGATACAGTAGCTTGTGGTGAAACTTCTGGGGGACCACCAGCTGTCTCCTGATCCCCCATGCCTCTACTTCCCCGGGGGGAGCCCATTCTTGGTATAGGAACCCCTTCCCCCACAGGAACTTCTTCTTGCAATCTCTCCTTGCAACCTCTCCTCAGGGTCTGTTCCGCACTGAGGTCAGCCCGGTCCCTGGGCTTCCGCAAGGAGGGATCTTTCTGCAACTCGGCCTGGAACTCAGCAGCTGGGACAGGGATGGGGACCTGCTCTCTCTTGCTGGCTGGGTCTGAGGCCACAGACTCTCTGAGCCGTGCCCCTGGGCGTTCTCCGCCCCCTAGGTTAGGGTCCTGCACCTTGGGCCGAGTACCTTCCCCATTGTCAGGGCGCAGTGCCCTTTGCCGACTCTGACTACGAGTCACGACCAGGGCACTCTGGGTGTTACTAGGCCAGTCCTCGAGGTCCCCCCCCATTAACACGTCCGTGGGCAAATGTGGGTGTACCCCCACGTCCTTAGGGCCCTCGGCCCCCCACTTCAGGTGTACCTTTGCCACGGGGACCTTGAATGGGGTCCCACCCACGCCCGTCAGGGTCAGGTAGGTGTTGGGCACCATCCGATCTGAGGCCACCACCTCGGGCCGGGCAAGCGTCACCTCTGCGCCCGTGTCCCAGTACCCAGTGACCTCCCTCCCATCTACCTCCAGGGACACAAGGCACTCTTTCCGGAGGGGCAGTCCCGCGCCCACCCTGTAAACCAAAAACCTGGAGCCTGGAGCATCCAGCCCCCCAGAGGAGCTGACCTGGGGACCTCCTCGCTCCTTCATAGGTGATATGCTGCCAGCCCCCCTTTCTGGGGAAGTTGTCGCTCATCCGACTGGGTCTTTACCCAGTCAACCCTCTGCGGGTTGGGTCTGCTCGGTCTGTCCCTGAGCTTGGGGCACTGGGCCCGTATGTGGCCTCGTTGGCCACAGTGATAGCAGCCCATGTCTCGTGGGTCCCCTCGAGTGGGTCGGATGGACCTGACGCTGGATGTTCCCATTTGGGGGGGTTTCTCCATAGGCCCCCGCTGGGAGGTCCCATGATGACTCTCTCTCTGCGTTGAGGCAGGCCTGCTTCTTCAAGACTCCTCCCTGCCATCCCCTGCCTGACTGTCCACAAATTGGTCGGCCAGCTGGCCTGCATGCTGTAGGTTCTGCGGCTTCTGGTCCCTCAACCACAGCCTCAGGTTGGATGGGCACTGCTCGTACAGGTGCTCCAGGATGAATAGGTCAAGCAGGTCCTCTTTAGTTTGGGCCCCAGCTGTCCACTTGCGGGCATACCCCTGCGCCCGGTTGACCAGTTGTAGGTATGTGACCTCATGGGTTTTACGCTGGCTCCGGAACTTTTTCCGGTACATCTCAGGAGTCAGCCCAAACTTGCGGAGCGGGGCCTGTTTGAACAGTTCGTAGTCCCCCGCCTCCGCCGCTTTCAGTCGGCTGTACACCTCCACGGCTGTGGAGTCCAGTAAGGGGGTGAGAACTGCGATCCTGTCTGCAGGGCCAACCCCGTGCAGCTCGCAGGCATTCTCAAAGGCCGTCAGGAAGGTATCTATGTCCTCCCCCTCCTTACGCCGGGGCAGCAAGCGCTTATCAAAGCTCTTTGTAGGCTTGAGTCCCCCCTCACTCACCGCAGCCAGGGCCTCATTGCTCCTCAGCCAGGCCAGCTCCAGCTCATGTTTACACTGTTTCTCCTCCTCCAGCTCACGCTGGCGCTGGTTCTCCTCATGTTTACGCTGGTTGTCCTTCTCCTCCAGCTCATGTTTACGCTGGTTCTCCCGCTCCTTCAGTTCTTGCCTCCTTAACTCGAGCTCCTCCCGTCTCAGCTTCCTTTCCCATTCCAGCCGCATCTGTTCCACGGATGCCGAGCGTCGCTGGGAGGATCCCCTGCTGTGGGGTGAGCTTCTCTGGGAGGATCTCCTGCTGGCCGGGGGGGTCACGGTGCCCTCGGTATTCGCTGGGCTCCTCCCCGCCCTTCCCCTAGGCCTAGGAAGGGGGGGTCTCGGGAAGCCCTCATCCGCCGGCTGACCACTCCCAGCGGGGACAGACATTGGTGCCTGTGCTGCATCTGCCAGGCTGCTTCCCTCAGAGACAGGGCTCAGTTCATTCAAGCGATCTCCCTCCTCCAGCCGGGCAATCAGCTGGTCCTTGGTGAGCCTCCCTCTGCGCAGCCCCCTCTGCTTGCACAGCTCCAGCAGGTCACACTTGCGCCGCTCGGCATACATCTTCCTGCTGGCCACTCGCAGGTCGGGGTGCTCGCCGCTCCCCACGGTTTCCAGGGGGACCCCTCGTGCACCAGCCCTTCTTGAGGTCACCACCTCTCTGCCAGGGTCGAGCTGCAGACTCCTCTGCCCCTGGGACCGCTCGCTGCGATCCCCCGGGGGACCCTGTTACTGCAAAGTCCTTCTCACTGGGCACACACTCCCAGGGGTTAATCACCCCTTCGTTTTACTGCTTCCCCAATCACTTACTGCAGGAAGTGCCGTCCATGGGCTGCAGTATATCCCGCCTCTGCCACCAGTTGTCACGGAGTGTGGGGGAGTCCGGCCCTGCACCCCTCTTCCTGGGACTCACAGTGACTCTCAGCCAGCCAGTAAAACAAGGTTTATTGGACAACAGGAATGCAGGTTACAGCAGAGCTTGTGGGCACAGTTAGGACCCCTCAATCAAGTCCTTCTGGGGGTTCAGGGTGCTTGGATCCCAGCTTAGGATACCCTGAATTCCCACCACCCAGCCCAAAACCGAAAATGACGCACTCCCCTACAGCCGGCCCCTTTCTTTGTCCAGCTTCCTGGGCAAAAGGTGCTGCCTGGCTCAGGTTACAGGCCTAGGTCCTGTCCCTCACCTAAAGTCCTCCCCGGCTCTCTCACCCCCACATTAACAGTCCCTACGCCCTCACAAGTGCATGTCTGCCCCAGGCTGGTGGGGCGGGCGGGCGGACGGGCGCGGCAGTGCGTGTCTGACCCGGGCGGGCGGGGCACGGTGGGCTGGGGGAAGCGCTGTGTGTCTGGCACGGGCGGGGTGGTGGTGGGGAGCGCTGCATGTCTGACCCGGGCTGGCACTCTTACTCCCTTGCAGCGTTCAGTTTCACCCAGAGCACCGGGCTGGCCCCACAGACCTCATGGGCCTCTTTGACGTCTTCCTGGAGACTGTGCGGGACCTGAGCGCTGGCAGCCAGAACTGCGGAACAGGTGGGAGTTGGCCTGGCCCTGGGGGGCGTGCTGAGCTGGGTCCTGGCCCACAGGCTGTGCCCTGGGAGGAGACTTCCCCGGCCCCTGCGGCTCAGCCGGTCTTTGGTGGTTCATGTCTGAGCAGTGGGGGGAGGGCCCTGCCCCCATGGGTGCTGCTGTGCCATGCCACCCTCTGAGGCAAGGGCAGGCTCCAGATGAGGGGCCTCTGGATGTGACTGTGGCGACGTGGGGTGCCTCTAGGGAATGTGTCCCTGAGCCCCTCGTGATGCCATGGACAAAGGCACCGGACGCCCCCCCAGGGAGCCAGACCCCACTCCATGGAGGTTCCTGGCCTCTCTGCCTCCTCAGGAGCACCAGGCTCAGGCTGCAGCGGCATGTCTGCCCCTCTGCCCCTCTGGGTGGCACCATCGGGCTGTGGTGATGCCAGCAGGGGGGAGAGCCGAGTGCTGCTGTAGGTGGGTGTCCGCAGTGGGAGCGTGGCCTGAGCCTTGGCCCTGCTGAGAATGCTCCCAATCCACTGGCCAGGCTAATGGCCGCCGGGCCTGGCTTTTCTCCCCAGTGCGCGAGAGGCTGCGGGAGTGGCTGGTGTACAAGGAGCCCCCGGCGGACAGGGACGCAGCCCGGCCCCGCAAAGTGCTTATCCTGGGCTCGGGGGGCCTCTCCATAGGGCAGGCCGGGGAGTTCGACTACTCCGGTTCGCAGGTGAGTCCTCTGGGTGCTCTTGGCCTCACTTGGGCCCCAGGCTCTGAGAGGTGAGGCAGGGACAGGGGCTGCAGGGGGGTGTGAGAGTAGAAGCGTTGGTGGAAAGGGGGCAAGGGGTTGGGGGGCTGACACCCCCCAGGGTACAAGTTAGACTGTGGAGCTGCTGTGTCCCCTTAACCCTCGAGCCCAGGCTGGCTCCAGTCCGGCTCTGCTAGCGACCAGCAGCCCCTCCAGCCCTGCTCTCGAGCCATCTGCATGTAGAGGCTCCCCGCAAAGTGCCACTCGTGACCTGTATCCAGGGCGACTCCCACAATCCCCCCAGCCTTGCACCCCAGAAATGTGCGCCTCCCCCGGCTCGATGCGGGCTCATGAATTAGCCTGTCGCTTTGCCAAAGGGCGACAGCTAGTCCCTTGCTCACATGCTGAACCGAGTGTACGAGTGCAGGGAAGTGATTGTAAGCACTGTGGGCCTAGAAGGTGGAAGTAGTTAGCTCGCCGAGCTCTCTGTTGTTTCTGCTGTAATTCTTATACTTTGCCAGGGCTGGTCATTGGAAGAGCAGAACAAGCTGCTTGGCCACGTGCTGCAATACGTTTCACAGGCTGTCTCCTTTGGGCCCGGGACCCCTCCCCACAGTTCAGCGTTAGCTCTTTGCCTTTCAGGGGGTCACGTGGCCTGGGCAGAGGTCGATTCCCCCCGTTTATCTCCGACCCTCTGTCCTGGAGAAGTGTCTGCTGGGCCATAGGGCCAGGCAGTCCCGTGGCCTGCGGGAGCTGCAAAGTGTCCTTGGGGGAACTGTCAATGTCTTGTTTACAACTCCCCTGCTGGTGACTCTCTGAGCAGCTTGGCCATGTCAGTTCCTTGTTGTTTGTGAGGTGCTAGTCAGCGCGCCTGCCCCAGACTCACCACTTGGGTCAGGAACAGAGCAGATTTTCACACCTTCGTAGAGGATGCTGATACCCACCTATTAGCAGGACAATGACACTCAACAGATCAGGATTTCTCAAATGATACCCTGCGAGGCAGACTTTGCCACTTGTCTATAGTTACGTCTTGTACAAACATGGGGGTTAGAGGATGTTATTTTGAAGTACAGTGTGTCACGGGGTTAGTGCAAAGCAGGGAGAGGGAATAGATACAAAGGGGCAGAGAGTGGCTGAGGGATATGGGGACAGAAGGATTGGGGCGAAGGGGCAGAGGGTGGTGGAGGGATACAGGTCGGGAGGGTTGGGGCTGAGGGGGCAGGACCGGCTCTAACTTTGTTGCCGCCCCAAGCAAAAAAGAAGAGCGCCGCCCCACTGTACCCCCCTGCGAGCGCTGCGCCACTGAAACCCCGCCCGCCAGCACCGCGCTGTTCCAGCCCCTGCCCCCCTTAGAGCAGCACGCGGCCCGAAGCCCCGCCCCCTCAGAGTGTTGCACCAGCCCCCGCCCCCTCAGTGTTGCGCCAGCCCCCGCCCCGTCAGAGCACCACGCTGCCCAAAACCCTGCACCCTCAGTGTTGCACCAGTCCCTGCCCCTCTTAGAGCACCATTCTGCCCGAAGCCCCACCCCCCTCAGAGTGCTGTGCCAGCCCCCGCCCCCCCAGCACCACACCAGCCCCCGCCCCCCTTAGAGCACCACGCTGCCCGAAGCCCCGCCCCCTCAGAGTGTTGCACCAGCCCCCACCCCCTCAGTGTTGCACCAGCCCCCGCCCCCCAGCACCGCGCCAGCCCCCGCCCCCTCAGAGCACCACGCTGCCCGAAACCCCGCCCCCTCAGTGTTGCACCAGTCCCCGCCCCCCTTAGAGCACCATTCTGCCCGAAGCCCCGCCCCCCTCAGAGTGCTGTGCCAGCCCCCGCCCCCCCAGCACCGCGCCAGCCCTTGCCCCCCTTAGAGCACCATGCTGCCCGAAGCCCCGCCCCCCTCTGAGCACCGCGCCAGCCCCCGCACCCCTAGTGCCATGCCACCGAACCAAAAAACCCACCCTCCGGCACTGCCCCGACGAACCAAAACAAAAACAAACCCAAAAACCCGAGCGGCGCCCTGCCCCAAGGTGCCACCCCAAGCACGTGCTTGGTCGGCTGGTGCCTGGAGCCAGCCCTGTGAGGGGGATATGGCGGAAGAGGGTAGTGGAGGGATACGAGGGTTGGGAAGAGGCAGAGGGGTTTGAGCAGAGGGTTGGGTGAAGGGGCAGAGGGTGGCGGAGGGATACGGGGGAGGGACACTATGGGCTGTCATGGTGCTCCCCCCTCCCTCCCCACCAGGCCATCAAGGCGCTGAAGGAGGAGAACATCCAGACGGTGCTGATCAACCCCAACATCGCCACGGTGCAGACCTCCAAGGGGCTGGCCGACAAGGTGTACTTTCTGCCCCTCACGCCGGAGTACGTCACGCAGGTGAGCCCCAGCCTGGGGAGGGGGCCATGGGGGGACCTGTGCATTGGCATGGAGCTGATGGGAGCCACCCTGTGGGATGCAGGGTGTGACCAGGAGTCCAGGGCTCCCTGAAAACCACTTGGCAAACTGCCCATGAGGAGCTGCCCCAGGGGCAGGGGGAGGATCCTGGCTCTGGGCCGGCCCCCGAGTAGCAGCCCCTCCCCTGAGGGCTGGGGGGGATCCTGGCTCTAGGCTGGCCCCTGAGTCACAGCCCCTCCCTTGCGCCCAGGTGATAAAGAACGAGCGGCCGGATGGCATCTTGCTGACCTTCGGGGGCCAGACGGCACTGAACTGCGGGGTGGCGCTGACCCAGGGTGGGGTGCTGGCCCGGTACCGAGTGCGGGTGCTGGGCACGCCCATGGCCTCCATCGAGATGACGGAGGATCGCAAGGTCTTTGTGGAGAAGATGGAGGAGATCGACGAGCATGTGGCCCCCAGCGAGGCGGCCTCCTCCCTGGAGCAGGTATTGGCAGGGGCGGGCGGGGCAGACAGTGGGGGTCCCCTCCCTGGAACAGGTACAAGGTGGGGGCCTGGACAATGAGGGGCCATGCCCTGGAGGGGCGGTTGTTGGGGATCCCCAGGATCCCTGCTGTGCTCCAGCTTTCAGACAGTCCCTCAGTGAGGCAGCCCTCCTGGGGGTCCCCCTGTCCCTTCGGGGCTGGCGCAACAACGCCTCTGAGCCCCTGGGATACTGCCTCACCCCGTGAGCTCTGCCTAGTGAGTCCAGCTGCCCCCCCCAGCACTTCCCCCTGCTCCCCCTCCCCCCTGCAGCACTGCCTCTACCCTCACTGCTCCCCCTGCCTCCACTGTCTCCCCCATAGCACAGCCCCCTCTGCTCCCCCAGCCCCCTGCAGTGCCGCCTCTGTTCTCTGCTGCCCCTTGCTGCCCCACAGTGCAGCGCTAGCCCTGCTGCCCGGCCCCGAGCCCCACTCGGCCCCTCTGACTCCTTGGTCTGGTCCTGGCAGGCTCAGACCGCGGCCTCGAGGCTGGGCTACCCAGTGCTGGTGCGCTCGGCCTATGCCCTCGGGGGCCTGGGCTCCGGCTTCGCCAACAGCCGGGAGGAGCTGACGGCGCTGGTGAGCCAGGCCTTTGCGCACACCTCCCAGGTGCTGGTGGACAAGTCCCTGAAGGGCTGGAAGGAGATCGAGTACGAGGTGGTGCGCGATGCCTACGACAACTGCATCACCGTAAGAAGGGGGGCGGGGGCACCCGGGCAGGGGGAGCTGCCATGGGGAGGGAGTTGGGCGGTGGGCAGGGTGGGGGGGGCACCTGGGCAGGGGAGCTGCGGAGGGGAGGGAGTTGAGCGGGCACCTGGGACAGTGGGAGTTGGAGAGTCCCTAGGGAAGGGGGCGGATGGGGTGGGGGGGCACCCAGGGCAGGGGGAACCAGGGGAGGGGATTGCTCTAGGGAGGGGCAGGCTGGTGAGCTGGGCTGGGTGTAGGGTGCAAGAGGAAGGGGCCTGTCCTAGTATATTTCCTCAATCTGAACGTTAGAGTCCAAAATTGAGGTACTAGCATATAGTCCTCTAAGCTTAAACTCCAGCTTAGATCTTTTTTCGCTGCCACCAGATAAGATTGAGGCTCTTATCAGCCTGGGTTCCCCAAATCCTCCTTGGGGGACCCCCTCTCTGGCCTCCCCAACTTCCCCTGGAAAGACCACCCCCCCAAGACTCAGAAGCCTGAGTCCACGGGCAAGGGAATTACCTCCCGTCCCTTCCCGTCTCTCTGAACAGCCTGAGGGAATGATGCAATCTTCTTTACATCAAAATACCAAGAAAGCCCTGTCTCCTTTCTCTCCAAAGAGACAGCTTCAAACACAGGGAAACTAAAGGGATTCTTTCTCTCTTTCCCCGTAGCCTGTTCCCGCCCTGGGGACAATAAGAAACTAACCCACAGCCTGGGCTTCTCCCTTCTCCCCCCCCTTAGCCTGTCACAGATGTAACAGAGCTCTTGGGCACAAAAATTCCTCTCCCCTTTGCCTCAGTAGGAAAGAACTTCCACAAGTTTAAAAAGAAAACTTTATATAAAAAGAAAGAAAATACAGAACAATAATACTGCATTAAAGATCAATACAGGCTCTTGCTTATAAGAAAATATGAATAACCAGTCTGATTTAAAAAATAGCCAATTTAAAACAGTCCAGCAAATCAACACACAGTAAATACAAATCAAAGCACATCACAGCCGATTACTTTGTTTCCTTTTGTACTCACAGACTTTTAGTAGAATTTAGAAAGAAGATTGGAGTTAGAGAGAAACTTGTTTACTCACAGCCGAGGAAACCAACAAAGACACAGATTACCCAATTCCCGCCCCTGACTTTTAAAAAATCCAGTTCTCTGATTGGTCCTCTGGTCAGGTGTTTGGTTCCCCCTTTTTCACCCTTTACAGGTAAAAGAAAATTAACCCTTACCTATCTACTTATGACAGGGCCCCCATCTACATTGGGCTCCCCGGCCTCATGCGTGTGCTGGGGGCTGGGTATCTGCCAGCTCCGGCGCCCCCAGGAGGCTGGGTGGGAGTTGCGTGCTGGCCTGGGGCCTGGCTCTGACTCCAGTCCCCAGCCTGTCCTGGGGGTGGGGGAGGAACTGGCATGTCCCTAATGTGCCCAGTGGGGGCCCCTGGGCTGGGGAGCCCGCTCCACCCCTTTCAGTGCCCCCCATGCCCAGCGTGCTGGGGCCATGGGCATCAGAGGGAGGCAGAGTCCCCAGACTGCACTCGGCTGCTCCCACCTCAGCCTGTTGAGAGCAGCCTGGGGCTGGGACCCAGCGTCTCTGCGCCAGTCTAGGCCGGGCTGGGGCAGCTGGATGGCCACCCTCCCCGCAGCGAGGGGCAGTGGGGTGAAACGCTTCCCCCTGGCAGGTCTGTAACATGGAGAACCTGGACCCGCTGGGCATTCACACGGGCGAGTCCATCGTGGTGGCTCCCAGCCAGACGCTGAACGACCGGGAGTACAACATGCTGCGCCACACGGCCATCAAAGTGGTCCGGCACCTGGGTATCGTGGGCGAGTGCAACATCCAGTACGCGCTGAACCCTGAATCGGAGCAGGTGAGAGCTGGCCAGCGGGCCCCAGGCTGCATCGCATAGGGCCTGGGACTCTGGGACAGCCCCAGCCTGCTGCCCCTGCACCGCTCCGGGTCGTTCCAGCGAGCGCTGGCAGAGCACCATGGCGTCCCTGGCCCGGCCCGCTGCCCCTGCACCGCTCTGGGCCGTTCCAGTGAGCACTAGCAGAGCGCCGCGGCGTCCCTGGCCCGGCCCGCTGCCCCTGCACCGTTCCGGGCCGTTCCAGCGAGCGCTAGCAGAGCACCGCGGCGTCCCTGGCCCGGCTCTGTGCCAGGAGCAGTGAAAACTTCCTAAAAGTGGGGGCATCAGTGCCTGAACTGAGGCCTTGCCCCCAGGCTGCCCCTTCCCCCAGGGCCCTGCCCACTGCTTGCTCCTCTCCATCCTTTCTCCCATCACTGCTCCTTGCTGGTAAAAAGTGGCATTGCCCCCGATCCCGCCCTTGTCCAGCGCCCCTGCTCTGTGTCCCTGCCTGGCCCCGGAGCTGGAGGAGCCGGGGTCTGGGCAGCTGTAGCAGTATCCCGTGCCCTTCTCTTTGCCCGCAGTATTACATCATCGAGGTAAACGCCCGGCTCTCACGGAGCTCCGCCCTGGCCAGCAAGGCGACCGGCTACCCGCTGGCCTACGTGGCAGCTAAACTAGCTCTGGGCATCCCCCTGCCCGTCCTCAGGTAATGGCTTTGGGGTGGGGCCCGGGGGCCGATGTCCCCTGGCCGGTGTGGCACAGAATCCAGAAGGCTCCTGGCCTGTGGGGTGGGTGCAGCTCACATGGCCTGCGAGCAGGGCGGCAGCCGGGCCATGAGCCACTGTGGCCAGGCCCGTCCAGGCCTCCTCGGGCCAGTCTTCCTCAGGTGGTGCTGGGAAGGTGAGACAGGCAGCGGGGGACACTCCTCAGGGAGTCACTGCCCCTTCCAGATCATGTCCCCCCTAAAGCCCCGGGCTGGTAAGTTCCCGTTCCTGGGGCTTTGGCCAGTCCAGCTTCGGATGGGACCAGACATTGGGCTGCCCCCACTACCCATCTTGTCTCGCTGGAGAGTCATCCAGGCTCCTGGGCTCAGCTGCCCCGCCCCTCCCCGCCCTTCCCCCAGTGAGGCCTCCGTCTCCTTTGCCCCCTCCTGGGTGGCCCCTGGGGTGCCTGCTGGTGGGGGCTGGGTGCTGAACCTGCTCTGTCCCCTAACCCCCAGGAACTCCGTCACCAACTCCACCACGGCCAACTTTGAGCCCAGCCTGGATTACTGCGTGGTGAAGATCCCGCGCTGGGACCTCAGCAAGTTCCTGCGGGTCAGCACCAAGATCGGCAGCTCCATGAAGAGTGTGGGTGCGTGGCACAGCAGCCCCTGCCACATCTGGACTCCTGCGCTTCTCGATCTGGCCAGAGGCACCTGGGACCCCACACTCTGACCCAGGGCGGCTCCCCCCGGCCTTTCCGACTCAGGCTGTGCAGAGGGGGCGTCCCTCCCTTGCCAACATGGGGCAGCTCTCTGGGGGCTGCCCCTCGCAGAGGCCAAGCCCTGGCCAGCCCCAGCATAGCGCCTGCCTCCCCAAGCCTGGCCCTGGCCGCTCACTGTGTCTCCTCTCCTCCTGCAGGGGAGGTCATGGCCATCGGGCGGAACTTCGAGGAGGCCTTCCAGAAGGCGCTGCGCATGGTGGATGAGAACTGTGTAGGCTTTGACCACACCGTGAAGCCAGCCTCCGACGTGGTGAGTGGGGGGCTCAATGGGGGGCTCTGCGGGGCATGGAGCACGAAGTCCAGGCTGGGGTCTCTCCCGGATCCTGGCTGAGCTGCTCCCTCCCGGCAGGAGCTGGAGACACCCACTGACAAACGGATCTTCGTGCTGGCGGCCGCCCTGCGAGCCGGCTACCCCATTGAGCGGCTCTACGAACTGACCAAGATCGACCGCTGGTTCCTGCACAAGATGAAGAACATCACGGACCACGCGGTGCGGCTGGAGTCCTACCGCGAGGGGCAGAGCTCCATGCCCCCCGACGTGCTCAAGAAAGCCAAGCAGCTGGGTTTCTCCGACAAGCAAGTGGCCTTGGCCGTGCTCAGGTAATGCCCGGTGTGGGGCTGGGGGAGTCAGCCGGGGATGGGGCGTGATGGCAACATCCAGCAGCTGCTTCTCTGAGTGGGACGGAGCTGATAGCTCCCAGCATGCACTGCAGCCTAATTGGCAGGATCAGCTGGGCATGCCAGGTGGCCAGTCAAAATGGGACCTGTATAGTGTCTGGTCCGATGTTCTGACTGGACACCAAAAGTCCAGTTACCGGTGGTGCTGGGTCATCAACCTGCACCAGCCCCTGCCTCAGGCTGCAGCTCCTGTCCCAGGTCAGGAGCAGAGGGAGCCCAGCTGCTGGGGCGGAGTGGGGTGGAGTGTGGAAGAAGGGGGAAGGGGGTGAGGAGGGGGACGGCCTGGAGGGGAGTGAGTGGGGGTGGGGCCGGAGGGGGAGAGTGGGGTTCGGGCAGGAGGGGAGATAGTGTGGGGCAGGACTCCTGCTGCAGCATCCAATGTTCAGAAAGGAGAAAGTGGCTGCCCCGGATGTGCTGGCGAGGCGCAGCCGTGGGTGCGGGGGGCGTGTCTCTCCCTGCTCTCAGCCCTGCCCTCCCTGCAGCACAGAGCTGGCCGTGAGGAAGATGCGGCACGATCTGAAGATCCTGCCCGTGGTGAAGCAGATCGACACGGTGGCGGCAGAGTGGCCGGCGCGGACCAATTACCTGTACCTGACGTACAATGGGACGGAGCATGACCTGGCCTTCCGCGAGCCCCACGTCATGGTGATCGGCTCCGGGGTCTACCGCATCGGCAGCAGCGTGGAGTTCGACTGGTGCGCCGTGGGCTGCATCCAGGAGCTGCGCAAGGTCAGCGGGCAGGGCGGGGCAGGCTGGCCAGGGCTCGCCGTGCCCTCACGCTGGTCTCCCTGGCTCAGGGCTCCCCTCTCTTGCAGATGGGCTACAAGACCATCATGGTGAACTACAACCCGGAGACAGTAAGCACTGACTACGACATGTGCGACCGCCTCTACTTCGATGAGATATCCTTCGAGGTGAGCCTGCCGGGGCGCTCGGGCTGGGGGACAGGCGGGGCCCAGGTGGCCAGGGGGAGCGGCCCTGATGCCTTTGCTGGCCAGGCTGCCATGCAGTGGGGGGCAGGCCCATGCCTCTGGGGGGAAGGAGGGGGGCGTGCAGCCGAGAGGGGCCTGTCTGGGTGCCTGTGCCAGCGCGGGCCTGTGCCCTTGTCGGGGCCTGGCCCGGCTCCCCGCCCGCCGGCTGGACTGTCCCCTGGCCCCGGCAGGTGGTGATGGATATCTACGAGCTGGAGAGCCCCGAGGGCGTGATCCTGTCCATGGGGGGGCAGCTGCCCAACAACATCGCCATGGCACTGCACCGGCAGCAGTGCCGCATCCTGGGCACCTCCCCTGAGGCCATCGACTCGGCTGAGAACCGGTTCAAGTTCTCCCGCCTGCTGGACACCATCGGCATCAGCCAGCCCCTCTGGAAGGAGCTGTCCGACATGGAGGTGAACGGGGCTGTGGGGCGGGGGGATGCTGCCCCCTCCCTGTGTGTTGTGGGAGGGGCTGCAGGTCTCCTCTCCATGTGTGCTGTGGGGTGGGGGAGGGGCAGTGGAGCCCGTGTGTGTGTTGTGGGGTGAGCAGGGGAGGGGCTGCCAAGTGCCCCCTGCATGTGCCATGGGGAGGGAATGGGTTACTTGCCTCGAGTATGCCATGGGGCAGAGGAGGGTTGCCTGGCCCAGCTCCCCCAGGGCGTGCCGTGGGGCAAGGGAGGAGTTGCCCAGCCCAGGTGTGCCCCCCTCCCCCCCGTGCATGCCACGGGGCAGGGGTGGGTTGCTGGTTCCAGCTCCCCTCTGGGCGGGCCGTGGGACGGGGGGGGGGGAGGGGGGGTTGCCTGGCCTGGCTCCCCTCTGGGCGGGCTATGGGGCAGGGGAGGGGTTTGGGCGGACCGGCTCCCCCCTGGGCATGCCGTGGGGCGGGGGCGGGTTGCCCAGCCTGTCTCTCTGCCCGCAGTCGGCCAAGCAGTTCTGCTGCAAGGTGGGCTACCCATGCGTGGTGCGCCCCTCCTACGTGCTGAGCGGGGCTGCCATGAACGTGGCCTACTCCGACAGCGACCTGGAGAAGTTCCTGTGCAGCGCCGTGGCCGTGTCCAAGGAGCAGCCTGTCGTCATTTCCAAGTTCATCCAGGAGGCCAAGGTCAGTGTGGGCCCAGCTCTGTGGGGGGGTCGGCCACAGGGGCCACTTTCTGGCAGCTGCTGGCAGAGCTTCGCTCGGGGGCCTGGGGGACCCTGAACACCCCCACCTCTCTGCTGGGGCCTGGCCCCAGGTCACACTGGCGAAGACGCCTGACTCTCCGTGGCTCCAGCCTGGGCAGGCTGCCTGTCTGGCGCTTCATGCTGCGGGGGCTGGATAGTGCCCGAAGGGGTGGGGTCGGGTCAGGCGCTGCCTGGCAGGTGGGGGTCACTTAGGTTTCAAGTGGGGGAGGGCAGGCAGGTGCTGTGTGTGTGGGGTGGTACTGGCGGCGGGGGGTCAGGCAGGGGCTGGGTGGGGGTAGTGGTACCGGCAGGCAGGGGCTGGGTTGGGGCACACTCTGGTATGGTCTGTGCACTGGGGGGTTGGAGTGGGGAGGGCAGTACCAGCAGGGAGAGTGGGCGGGGGGGGGCGCACCCTGGTACAGTGGGGGCTGGGAGCGCTCAGGGGTCCGTTCCATTCCCCACCCCACAGGAGATCGACGTGGACGCCGTGGCTTGCGACGGTGCAGTGGTGGCCATCGCCATCTCAGAGCATGTGGAGAACGCGGGCGTGCACTCGGGGGATGCCACGCTGGTGACGCCGCCCCAGGACATCACACCCAAGACCTTGGAGCGGATCCAGGCCATTGTTCATGCCATCGGGCAGGAGCTGCTGGTCACGGGGCCTTTCAACCTACAGCTCATTGCCAAGGTACCGCCATGGGGCAGCAGGATCCGGGGAGCAGTCAGCCTCAATGCCCTGCGTCATGGGGGGAGGGCCCCTTCCCCTGCTGACAGCTTTGGGCTGTGCAGCGTCTCCTGCAACCGGCCCACATCTCCTCCGGGCCAGAGTTGAGAGCGGGAGCAGCGTGCATTGGCCACCCTGGGAAGACAGGACACTGGGCTAGAGGGGCCTTTGCTGTGACCCAGCGTGGCCGTTCTGAGGATAGGTCCATGGGGCTGCTAGCCAGGCTGGGCAGGGCAGGTTCGGGTCTTCAGGCGCCAGGATGGGTCACCCCACACTCCTGTCTGTCTGCAGGACGACCAGCTGAAGGTGATCGAGTGCAACGTGCGCGTCTCCCGCTCCTTCCCCTTCGTCTCCAAGACGCTGGGGGTGGACATGGTGGCCCTGGCCACCCAGGTGATCATGGGCGAGGAGGTGGAGTCGGTGGGGCTGATGACAGGCACTGGGGTCGTTGGAGTCAAGGTGAGCATTTGGGGAGCGGTGGATGCAGTGACCATGGCTGTCTGGCTTGCTGAGCCCCCCCTGCCCTCTGCACTCCCAGGTTCCCCAGTTCTCCTTCTCACGGCTGGCGGGGGCAGACGTGGTGCTGGGCGTGGAGATGACCAGCACAGGCGAGGTGGCCTGCTTTGGGGAGAACCGCTGTGAGGCCTACCTGAAAGCCATGCTGAGCACCGGCTTTAAGATCCCCAAGAAGAACATCCTGCTGACCATCGGCAGCTACAAGGTGAGGGTGGGGCGGGGGCCCGGCACATGCTCAGAGATGCTGGATGTGAAGGTTAAATCCTTGCGCTGGATGGCTGCAATGCACCTCCACTTTGTCTCAGAATCCAGAACACTCATGCAGCAGCCAAAAGTAGTGGGAGACGAAGCAGGCTGCTCCTGAGGCAGGGAGGCCTAACCCCTGCAGCTTGCTCTAGGCTGGCTCCTCACAAACTGACGTGGTCCAGGTCCCTTGTCACACTGGTGATAGGCAGGCACCTCTGTCATGGACCCCCAGGGCCGGGCTAGGCCCCAGCCTGGGAACAGTCTCGGGGGGGGGGTGGGAGGGGCCTTCAGTGACCCAGACCCCCCAGGGTCTCACTCTTCCCCCAGGGTGAGCCACGTGGCCTCCCCTCCTCCTGACACGGCCCCTGGGGCTGCAGCCCCCCCGCCCCACCCCGGGAGCTCCAGGCAGCGAGTCTGGGACAGACCCTGGGAGAGATGTGTACAATCTGGGGAAGCAGCACCCCCCCCGGCGTCTGCGGGGACACCCAGCCAGCGCGGACAGACAGGGGTATATCCACGGCCTGGCACACGGCCCAGGCAGCCCTTGGGGAGCCCAGAGAAGTGACGGTTACAGCCCAGCCCAGCTGCAGTGACCCCTGTGGTTCAAGCTCTGTCCCCCTGTCTGTCCAATCTCCTGTCAGACTCCCAGGGTCCCCCCGACTGCTCCCCACACTTAACCCGGCCCCCCCAGGCCTTTATTCCCGAGCCGGGGGAAGCGGCTCGTCTCCCTGCGGAGAGGCAAGACCACATCTCTCTGGGTTGCTGGTCGCCAGGTGTCCACGTCCCGGCCATGGGATCTGCCCTTGTCTTCTCGAGAGCTGCATGGAGATGGGAGCTAAGGGCCCAGGCCTCCAGGCGCCATCCACACCTGTGTCTTCGCCTGCCCCAGAGCCCCCAGACCTCCCACCCGTGGGGGAACAGTGCCGCACACAGGGGAAACTGAGGCATGTACAGGACTCAAAAAAGCATGTCTAACAATTCCCACTGTGTCCCAACCCTCTAGGCTGCGAGCAGGCCCAGAAATCCCTGCTCCTAGTGACAGCTCAGTCCAGCGGGGCCATGCAGGTGGAGGGGTCTTGGGGCAGGGGGTGCTGGGCTGCCCAGGCCTGGCCTGCTCTGACCCCTCTGGTGGCTGTTGCAGAACAAGAGCGAGCTGCTGCCTACAGTGCGCACACTGGAGAGCCTGGGCTACAAGCTGTACGCCAGCCTGGGCACTGCCGACTTCTACACCGAGCACGGCGTCCAGGTGCCGGGCCGTGGGGGGAGTGGGGAGGGCTGCACGGCCAGTGCCTGGGTGACTAGCGCGGGGTCCAGGGAGCAGGGTCACCATTCCCTTGTCTCCTGGTCTGCCCCGGAGTGAGGAAACCCCCTGCCCCGCCCCCTGTCTGTGCTGGGCCCCGGGAGTGGGGCCACTCCTCTGCCCCTCCACTCCCCCCGATCCGTCCCCGGAGCGAGGAAACCCCCTGCCCCACCCTCCGTCTGTGCTGGGCTCCGGGAGCAGGGCCCCTCCTCTGCCCCGCCATCCATCCCTGGGTACCTGGAGCTAGAAACCGCCTGCCCTGTCCCCTGTCTGTGCTGGGCCCCGGGAGCAGGGCCCCTCGTCTGCCCCGCCATCCATCCCTGGGTCCCTGGAGCTAGAAACCGCCTGTCCTGTCCCCTGTCTGTGCTGGGCCCCGGGAGCAGGGCCCCTCGTCTGCCCCGCCATCCATCCCTGGGTCCCTGGAGCTAGAAACCACCTGCCCTGTCCCCTGTCTGTGCTGGGCCCCGGGAGCAGGGCCCCTCGTCTGCCCCGCCATCCATCCCTGGGTCCCTGGAGCTAGAAACCGCCTGCCCTGTTCCCTGTCTGTGCTGGGCCCCGGGAGCAGGGCCCCTCCTCTGCCCCGCCATCCATCTCTGGGTCCCTGGAGCTAGAAACCGCCTGCCCTGTCCCCTGTCTGTGCTGGGCCCCGGGAGCAGGGCCCCTCGTCTGCCCCGCCATCCATCCCTGGGTCCCTGGAGCTAGAAACCGCCTGCCCTGTCCCCTGTCTGTGCTGGGCCCCGGGAGCAGGGCCCCTCGTCTGCCCCGCCATCCATCCCTGGGTCCCTGGAGCTAGAAACCGCCTGCCCTGTCCCCTGTCTGTGCTGGGCCCCGGGAGTGGGGCCACTCCTCTGCCCCTCCACTCCCCCCGATCCGTCCCCGGAGTGAGGAAACCCCCTGCCCCACCCTCCGTCTGTGCTGGGCTCCGGGAGCAGGGCCCCTCCTCTGCCCCGCCATCCATCCCTGGGTACCTGGAGCTAGAAACCGCCTGCCCTGTCCCCTGTCTGTGCTGGGCCCCAGGAGCAGGGCCCCTCGTCTGCCCCGCCATCCATCCCTGGGTCCCTGGAGCTAGAAACGGCCTGCCCTGTCCCCTGTCTGTGCTGGGGCCTGGGAGCAGGGCCCCTCCTCTGCCCCGCCATCCATCCCTGGGTCCCTGGAGCTAGAAACCGCCTGCCCTGTCCCCTGTCTGTGCTGGACCCCGGGAGCAGGGCCCCTCCTCTGCCCCGCCATCCATCCCTGGGTCCCTGGAGCTAGAAACCGCCTGCCCTGTCCCCAGTCTGTGCTGGGGCCCGGGAGCAGGGCAACTCCTCCGCTGCTGCCCCCATCCATCCCTGGGTCCCTGGAGCGAGGAACCTCCCAACCCCAGTCTGTGCTGGCCCCGGGAGCAGGGCCACCCCTGCCCCGGTTCATGGCCAGGTCACGGCAGTGGGGCTCTGGTTCCCGCCGGGCAGGTGATGGCTGTGGACTGGCACTTCGAGGAGGCGGATGGCAGCGAGGCCGGGGCCAAGGAGACGCAGCGCAGTATCATGGACTACTTGGCCGAGAACCACTTTGAGCTGGTCATTAACCTCTCCATGCGCAACGCCGGGGGGCGCCGGCTCTCGTCCTTCGTCACCAAGGGCTACCGCACCCGGCGCCTGGCCGTCGACTACTCCGTGCCCCTCATCATCGACATCAAGTGCACCAAGCTCTTCGTGGAGGTGGCATGGGGGGTGGCCAGCTGGGCGGGGGTGTGGGGGGACGGGCTAGGTGGGGGCAAGGACTGGCCAGGTGGGGAGTGGTGTGGCTGCTCGTGAGGGGCTGCCTGGCTGTTGGGGGTGTGAGAGGACTGGCCAGCTGAGGAGAGGGTGTGGGGGGACAGGCCAGGTGGGGGAGGGACTGGCCAGGTGGGGAGCCATGGCTGCTGGTGGGGGGCTGCCTGGCTGTTGGGGATGCAAGGGGGCTGGCCAGGTGGGGGCACAACACTGGTGGGGGGAGCCTGCCTGTTGTGGCGGCTCTGGAGAGGCACCGATTGTCCAGATGGGTGTGTCCTGGCCCCAGAGGGCTGTGGGGCTCTGGGCCCTGGGGAAAGGGCAGCTGGGGGGAAGCCCAGCCCCAGAGCTAGCTGTCCTGTCCCTGCCCCCCTTGGCTGGGTCTCCCCTCTCCCCAGCTGAACTGCCTCCCCCGCAGGCCCTGGGCCAGATCGGGACGGCCCCCCCCGCTGAAGATGCATGTGGACTGTATGACCTCCCAGAAGCTCATCCGTCTGCCAGGTACTAGGGGCTCCCAGCAAGAGGAGGGGGCGGCTGGGGGCTCTTCCCCTGGCAGGGAAGCAGTGGGGAGGGGCAGGAGCATGTGTGTGTGGTCCTCCCCCCGCCCACCACAGGGAGCCCAGGGTAAATCCGGGTGGGGTGGGGAGGTGTCTGCGCCCCTCCAGTCAGTGAGAGTCCCTGGCCTGAAGCGGGCCCTGTGGGTCGCGGACTGGGCCCCGCCTGTCGGCTCCGGCAGATTCGGGCCTGTCCTGCCCTGGGGTGCGGCTGCGTGGCCTGACTGGTGTTGCCATGGAGCCCCGTGCGCTGCTTGGCCCCCTGGGATCCCCACCGCTTCCCTGCACCATGGAGTGGAGGCTCAAAGCCGGTCAGGCTCGGGCTGCCCACGGGCACCGTTCCCTAGGGTGGTGTAAGGCACCCCGGGTACCAGGCATTCTGGTACTTGCAGGATGGCGTGAAACCCCCCTCCCCTCTGGCGTGACCCCTGGCGTACGGTGTGTGCGAGGGGGCGACCATACCGGCCAGCGGACAAAGCCGCGAGAAGCAGGACTGTCCAGCTTCACGCTGCCCCCTGGGCCTGCCCCCGTTGAGTCCTGAGGCCAACGGCCCCTGCTCTGACCCCTCTCCCCCACCCCCCCAGGGCTGATCGACGTGCACGTGCACATGCGGGAACCGGGCGGCACCCACAAGGAGGAGTTCGCCTCGGGCACAGCGGCCGCCCTGGCGGGGGGCGTCACCATGGTGTGTGCCATGCCCAACACCCACCCCGCTGTTGTTGATGCCAGCTCCTTTGCCCTGGTGCAGAAGGTGAATGCCCTTGTCCCCCCCCTCTCCCGAGCTGCTGTGCAGAGACCTCCCCTTGACAGCCCCCTCAGGCCCCCTGAGCTGCCGTGAAGAGACCCCCCCCGCGGCCAGTCCCCTGAGCTGCTGCGCAGGGGCCCCCCTGAGGTGCCACACAGAGTCCCCCCAACACCCCAGCCCACGCACCCTCCCTGCTCTGGCAGGTGCCACTCAGAGACACTGCTGGGCACAGAGCTGGCAGCACCAGGCATTGCTCCAGGCTGGCCTCAGCCCCCTGGGGAATGTTGTATGGGCAGCGTGGGCCCTGCAGCTGCTGGAGGATCTGGGGATGGTGCCTGTGCTGGGGGGCCCTGTGGGGGGAGCTCCAGGCTCGGGGGGCCAATCCACACGCTGGCCCAGGCCCGGCTTGGCACCCGTTCGTGAGCCTGTCTGAGCCTGTCTCCCTGCAGCTGGCGGAGGCGGGCGCGCGCTGTGACTTCGCCCTGTACCTGGGGGCTGCGTCGGACAACGCCGGCTCCCTGGGCCCCGTGGCTGGCACAGCTGCCGGGCTCAAGATGTACCTGAACGACACCTTCTCCGAGCTCAAGATAGACAACGTCTCGCTGTGGATGGAGGTGGGTCCTGCGGGAAGGGCTGGGGGGTCCAGCCCCATTCCTGGTGCCAGCAGCACAGCGCCCACTGGGGGCTGAGGACCCAGCCTGCTCTCTGCATCTGCAGCGGGAATGCCCTCCTCCCCCAGCCTGCATTGCAGCCGCTGCCCGTCTGTCCTGTCCCCACGTGCTGTGTTCTGCCCCCTCAAACCTTCTCCACCAGTGCCCTTTCAGTCTGTCCTGTCTCCCCTCCCCTCCCCTCCCCCAAGTCCTGTGCTCTGCCCCCGATCCTCCTCCAGCACCGCTGTCTGTCTGTCTGTCCTGTCCCCCACATGTCCTGTGCTCTGCCCCCACCCTCCTCCAGCACCGCTGTCCGTCCGTCTTGTCCCCCCCCCCCAATACTATGATCTGCCCCCCCAATCCTCCCCCAGCACTTCTGTCCGGTCTGTACTGTCCCTCCCCCACCCCTTGCCCACATGCTGTGCTTTGCCCCCTCAAACTCTCCCCCCCCATGCCCTGCCAGTCTGTCCTGCCCCCCCCCACATGCTGTGGTCTGCCCCCTCAAACTCTCCCCCC
This sequence comes from Aldabrachelys gigantea, assembly GCA_026122505.1. Classification (NCBI taxonomy): domain Eukaryota; kingdom Metazoa; phylum Chordata; order Testudines; family Testudinidae; genus Aldabrachelys; species Aldabrachelys gigantea. The sequence goes on along the minus strand of CM047481.1, from coordinate 1,153,539 downwards.
CCATGCCCCGCCAGTCTGTCCTGTTCCCGTCTCCGTCCCCATCCCCGGTACAGCTGTCGGTTCCCCCCAGCACTGCTCTCTCCTCCCAGCACTTCGAGCAGTGGCCGAGGCATCTGCCCATCGTGGCGCACGCGGAGAAGCAGACAGTGGCGGCGATTCTCATGGTGGCCCAGCTGTACCAGCGCCCCGTGCACATCTGTCATGTGGCACGCAAGGAGGAGGTGGGGCGACCTGGCTCTGGGCTGGAGAGCTGCGATTGTCTGTCTGTAGGCAGGGCGGGAGGCAGTGTCGTCCTCGGGGCCGGGGGGTGTGGGGGGGTCAGGGGGTGCGCTGGGGGGCCAGGAGAGGTTCTAGGAAAAGGCCGGGTTGGGCAGAGGTAGGTCTTAGCAGCACAATGAATCTCAGTGTGAATTGGCTTTTGTGAGCTCCCAGAAAACCCCCCGCCCCCAACCTGCCCCATGGCCCCTCATCTGCCCTGCAAAGCCCCGGATGTGTACCTGCCGCGTTCCTGTGCCGGCGCCTGCCACAGGCTTGGCAGTCCGCTCCCAGCAGCTGCAGGGACTCGACAGCGAGCCAGGGCTGGGGTTGGGTGGTATTTCCACGCCTTGTGTCCTTGTGTAGCCCGGCCTGGGGAAAGCCTCAGAGAGCTCTGGCGCTGGCTGGGCGGGTCACCTAGCGGCTCCCAGCTCGCTGCAGAGATGCTGGGCCCCACTGGGAACCCCCGAAACCTTTTGTGTGTTAATGTGGGAATGACAAGCGCTGAGTGAAACGCAGCGCGCATAGGCCATGGGGGGTGAGTTCTCCTCTTGGCCTGGGCCCTGTGGGGTGGGGGGGTGTCACGGACTCACAGGACTCGTGCTTTCTCTAGGCTTCGTGTGGCCCTGGGAGTAACCCCCAGGCCCTGCACCTCCTGGGACCGTACCTCTGAGCCCCCAGCATGCCTGGCTCTGCCATGGGCCCTCTCAGGGAGCCCCCACCCAAGGGAGCAATGTGTCCTCCCCCCACCTGCAGGGACTCTCAGCCAGGGTAACACAGGAGCCCAGTCCAGGCAGTTCTCAGGCCTGGCCAGTGTCAGCCCAGAACATCCAGGTCTTTCCTGCATCCATGGGGCTCTGGCTGCTCTCCCCTCCTGCCAGCTGAGCCCACTATATCCCCTCCCCCAACAGCTCCTCCCCTGTCCTTTGTTTTCCCTCCCAGGCAAACAGACCCAGACTGCCTGAGCCTCCTTTGTTCCCCTCCACTCCAACCAGCTGGGCAGGTCCCTGGGCCCCTCTCTCCTCAGCCCATTGTTCTCCCACTGGTCAGAACCACCTGGCTCCCAAGCTGCCCTGGGTCACCAGGTCACCAGTCACTGGGTCCCCAGGCTCCAGGCTGTGTCTGGGGTCCCGGCTGCTAGGCAAGGTCTTCTGTCTTCTGCAACTCCCCCCCCCCCCCTTCCACCCCTTCATGACACATGTGCAGCACACAGGGAAACTGAGGCATGAACCGTGTTCATGCAAAACACTAAGAAAATCCCCAACTTGGTTGCAGGGAGGATGGGGGAGGGGGATCTGGGATGGGAGGGTTGGGATGGGGGACGGTGTCTCACCCTCAGCCTGGGCCTGCAGATCCTGATCATCAAGGCCGCCAAGCAGAAGGGCATCCAGGTGACGTGTGAGGTGGCACCGCACCACCTCTTCCTGTGCCAGGACGACATTGGACGCATCGGGGAGGGGCGCGCGCAGGTACGGCCCATGCTGGGCACCCGTGAGGACCTGGAGGCTCTGTGGGAGAACATGGACACCATCGACTGTTTCGCCACAGACCACGGTGAGGGGGTCCGTTCTAGAGCGCCGGGGCACCAGCTGGAGTGTCCTGGCACCCGTGGGACCTGGGATCCAGGGCCTGTCCCCGGCTCCAGGACAGGCATTGGTTGGGGCAGGGATTGGGACACGGGGCCTTGCCCCGCTCTGGGGCGCTGGCTCCCATCCTGCCCCAGTCCAGGGGACTGGCTTGGGGGTGAGGAATGGGGCACAGGTCCTGTCCCCGTTCTGGGGCACTGGCTCCCATTTGGCCCCAGGGCAGGGACTGGCTGGCTGGGGGCGGGTGGGGAGGGGCAAGGAACGAGACATGGAGCCTGTCCCCGTTTGAGGGGTGGGTAATGGGATCCAGCACCTTGGGCCAATACCAAGTGAGTCTGTTGGTCCCTCCCAGCTGATGCTGACGGAGCTGGTGGACGTCTGGGCAGAGGCCTGGCTGGCCTCTTGCTCTAGGCCGGGCGCTGGGGGGAGCTGGCCGTGCAGGGGGTTCACACGTGCAGTGAGGGCGTGGGGCTTGCCCTGGGTCCCTCAGCCTCACCTCATGGAACCCTCCCTGGTGGGGGAGGAGGGGCAGGGCCCCCTGAGCACCTCCTTTGTGCCCATAGCTCCCCACACGGTGGAGGAGAAGCAAGGGAAGGAGCCACCCCCGGGCTACCCCGGCCTGGAGACCATGCTGCCCCTGCTGCTGACGGCCGTCTCTGAGGGGCGCCTCGCCATCGAGGATGTGGTCAAGCGCCTCTATGAGAACCCTCGCAAGATCTTCTCCCTGCCCGCACAGGACGACACCTACATCGAGGTGTGTGTGTGTGTGTGTGTGTGTGTGTATGTCCAATGGGGGGTCGCGCCCCATGGGAACGGCGCTGGCCTGGGCTCTGGTGGAGCTAAGAAGCAATGGCTGGGCCCTGCCGAACAGCTGCCAGATGTGAGCACCCAACTGGAGCCTGGGCCTGGCCTGGTGCTGCTGCCACCTGTCCTGCCCCATCTGTCCTCCTGGGCCTGGCCCCAAAGCGCTGCCTGCCCACCCTGGGCCCAGCCCCACCCTGAACAGCTGCCAGACATGAGAGCCCAGCTCCACTGCCTGCTTGGCCCCCACCCTGTTGCCCTCTCGGGCCCTGCCTCACCACCTGCCCTCCTAGGCCTGTCCCCAATGCGCTGCCCTCCCTGGGCCCAGCTCTACCCCAACGAGCTGCCAGCCAGAGGCCAGACCCAACCCTGATGTGCCACCCACTGCCCCTGCTCCCAACCCCAGCCTGACTCAGCTCTGCCCCCTGGCCAGGTGGACCTGGAGCACGAGTGGATCGTCCCCAGCCACATGGCCTTCAGCAAGTCCCAGTGGACACCGTTTGAGGGCATGAAGGTGAAGGGGATGGTGCGGAGGGTGATCCTGCGTGGAGAGGTTGCCTACATCGATGGGCAGGTAAGGGCTGCGTGGTGGGGGGGCACCTCGGGGGTGACCTGAGACACTGGGTTGTGCTGCTGGGGTGTGGGGGGCGAGTCCCCCAAGACCTCCCCCCCATCTCAGCCCGGGCCTTGGCTCCTTCCCCACTTAGTGTCTGTGTCCTGCAGGTGCTGGTGCCCCCTGGCTACGGCCAGGACGTGAGGAAATGGCCCACGGGGGCAGTGACTGTGCCGCCTCCTGCCCCAGCCAAGGAGACTCTGAAGGTACCGGGGCGGGGGGCTGCCAGGCTGTCACTCACATCTCCCTGTGCGGGGGAGGAGCCTGCTGGTGCCCTGATCCTGTCTGCATGGTGATGGGCTTGGGCCTGGAATGGGGGGATGGAATAGCCAGGATGCTGGGAGGAAGCAGCATGTGGGATTGGGTGGTCTGGCAGCGCGGGGGGAGGTGTGTGTGTGGAGGGGGGGCTGGTGGGACAGGGAGGGCGGTGCTGGAGGGCATTTCCCATGCCTAGTGCCAGCAGGCACCCCTCCTCACCATCCCATGGCGTTGCAGACCCCCGAGCGCCCCCGGCACACGGTGCAGAGCGAGACCCTGCGTAGCCGAGCGTCCAGCCCCCGGCGAGCAGGGCCCGTGGGAGACGGGCGCTTCCACCTGCCGCCCCGCATCCACCGGGCCTCAGACCCTGGCCTGCCAGGTGAGGCACATGTGGGGCTGGAGCAGCGGGGCCAGGCACTTCCCCGGCCCCAGGGCTCTGGCTGGGCACAGGGTTGAGGCCCCTGTGCGAATTCAGCTGGGGACTCATCCCAGCCTCTCCCCTGGAGCCACATGGAATGTGCTGGGGCGAGGCCTGCCCAGAGTGACCTGAGCAGCAGCCAATGAGTGTGCGTGTCGCCCCTCACCCCAGCCCCAGGGTGTCCTTGGGAGGGGGGATGGGCTCAGAGCTTCAGCACCCCCCAGTGCCACCTGCTCATATTGAAACTCCCATTCCTGCCCCCCACCCTCTCACAGGATCCAGGCCTCCGTACTGGTGACCCGGGGGAGGTGGCAGAGATGGGGCAGTTTGTTGTGCGTACGTCCCTGACTGAGCTCTGCCCCCAGCACCTCCCGGACTCACCTCCCCTGGGCAGCGAGGGGGGTCGCTCAGCCCTGTACCAGCACTCTCCTCCCGTGCCAGCCCCCTGTGCGGGTGTCCTGCTGGGTGTGGGGCCAGCCCCCCAGCTCCCTCCCCCGGCACCGTGTCCCGCATGGAGCCAGCTGGGCCAGAGCACGCAGGCTTCAGCGTCTCCAGGGCGCCCATCCCATCCCATCTCATCCCCCTCCTGCTGCCTAGAGAAGGCTGGGGCCCCAGGGTGCCCGGGAGCCTCCCCAGGGGCCGGATGGTGCAGCGCTCGCAGCCACCGTGTCTAACCTTGTTGTGTGTTCCCACACGCCTGGCGCCAGCCGAGGACGTGAGAGAAAAGGCCACCAAGAAGGCCACCGAGCCAGGTTTGTCCCGTCCCACGTGGGGTCTGGGGACCGAGGTCCAGGGAGGTGGTGCTAGGCTGGGGCCCCTAGGGCCAGGGAGAGATGGTCTGAAGCATCTACCCAGGGGCCTGCGTGGTTCGCCAGATGCTGCTCTCTGGGGGAAGGGCAGCTGTTGCCGTCCCCAGGAATGTGCTTCCGGGGGTTGCAAAGCCCCTTCCCCCACACCAGGCTGCGGGCTGGTTGGTGACTGTCCCATCAGTGGCTGTGCATGGAGCTCACCACTGGCTTGCCCCTCCCGGGTCGGGGCCACCCCCTGGCTTGGCCCCAGGAGCTGGGCAGGTGGGAGTTGCGGGCCATGCTCTGGGGTGGGGGTGGGGGGGTGAGTGCTGAGCTGTGACATGGGGCAGGGGTAGGGGGCTGAGCCTCCCCTCCTGCCACGCGGCTGATGGGATGTCTCCCTCCTGCCCCGGTGCTCGCTGATGCCTGCGCTTGGTGCTTTAGATCTGGCTGTGACCCAGGACAGCTGCTGCTACCCGCCAGGGCTGCTGCCCAGACAGACATCGCCCCTGAGCGCGCCCCACCCGCAGACCTCCCCCCTGCTGCACCCCCTCATCGGGCAGCATGTCCTCTCCGTCAAGCAGTTCACCAAGGAGCAGGTACTGTGCAGGGGAGGGCGGCTGGGGGCTCTCCCCGGGGAGTACAGGCTGGGGGAGGAGGGAGGGCCTGGGGTGGGGAATGCATATGGACCCCGGCTGAATGCTGTCTTGTTCCAGATGTCCCACCTCTTCAACGTGGCGCACAACCTGCGCATGCTGGTGCAGAAGGAGCGGAGCCTGGACATCCTCAAGGTGAGCCAGCCAGGCCGGCCGGGATCTGGCCAGGGCTGGAAAAGCGGGGCCGGATCGGGGTGGGTGCTGTGGGGGACGTTGTGATTGGGGCCCTGCCATGAGAGGGGCTGGGGTGGAGGTTTGGGACCTTTCTGCAGGGGAGCTAGGGGGATTGGGGCCCTGCCGTGGAAGGGGCTGGGGGAGATTGGAGCCCTGCCGTGGAGGGGGATGAGGAGGGATTGGGGCCCTGCTGGGGAGGGGGGGATCAGGGCCTCGCCATGCTCACGGTCTCCCCTCCCCTGCAGGGGAAGGTCATGGCCTCCATGTTCTACGAGGTGAGCACCAGGACCAGCAGCTCCTTCGCGGCAGCCATGTACCGCCTGGGGGGCTCCGTCCTGGCCTTCTGCGAGTCCACGTCCTCGGCCCAGAAGGGCGAATCCCTGGCCGACTCGGTGCAGACCATGTGCTGCTATGCGGATGTGCTGGTGCTGCGCCACCCCCAGCCGGGGGCTGTGGAGGTGAGGGGCCTCAGGGGCCAGGCTAATCCCCATCCCCCAGGGAAGCAGGGGCCAGCAAGGGAGGTAGTGGGGGGGATGGGTTGTGGCTGGGCATAAGCTCCCCCTCTCCTCCCCGCTGAGTCCCATAGGGTGGGAGGGAGATGAGCTACCTGTGCCTAGCCCTGGGCATGGGGGGATGGGCTACGGCCACGCTGGGCCCCGTGGATCAGGGGCTGGGGGAGGGAGGGGCTGTGGCTGTGCTCGGCCCTGTGGATCGGGGACGGGCAGCGGTTGCGGCCGTGCTGGGCCCCGTGGATCGGGGCTAAGGGGGGAGTTTGTGGCCACGCTCGGCTCTGTGGATCCGGGGGCAGGGGGGTGGGTTGCGGCCATGCTGGGCCCCCTGGGTCGGTGGCAGGGGCGGGGGGGTTGCAGCTGCGCTGGGCCCTGTGGATTGGGGGCACGGGGGGATGGGCTACGGCTGCGCTCGCCCCCCCCCCATGCCCAGCCCGTGTGTCGTTTGCAGCTGGCTGCCAAGCACTGCCGGAAGCCAGTGATCAATGCCGGGGATGGCGTCGGGGAGCACCCCACGCAGGCCCTGCTGGACATCTTCACCATCCGCGAGGAGCTCGGCACCGTTAACGGCATGACGGTAAGGGGGCCGGGCTGGGTGCCCGCACACTGCCAGGTCTCCCTGACTCCAGGGCCCCAGGCTGGGGGCTCAGGCCTCTGTGGGCGGGAGGAAGGGGGGTTTGCTGTGCTGGGTCTCGGCTCTGGACCCCCTGGCCCCAGACCTCCCCTCAGGAGTCCCGTGCAGCCATGTGAGCGCTGCCCCCTGTTGACCGGGCTCCGGCTGTCTCTCCCCAGATCACCATGGTGGGGGACCTGAAGCACGGGCGCACGGTGCACTCGCTGGCCTGTCTCCTGACGCAGTATCGCGTCAGCCTGCGCTACGTCACGCCCCGCGACCTCCGCATGCCTGCTGACATCATCCACTTTGTCGCCTCCAAGGGCATCAAGCAGGTGAGCCCACCCCCACGGTGCCCCTGCCCCCACAGTGCCCCCGCCCCTGCCCCGCGCTAACACCCTGTCCTCCCCAGGAGGAGTTCGACAGCCTCGAGGAGGCTCTCCCTGACACGGACGTGCTGTACGTCACCCGCATCCAGAAGGAGCGATTCGACTCTGTGCAGGAGTACGAGGCGGTGAGTGTCGGTGCTGCCCCGGGGGGCCTGCGAGCTGCGTCTTGGGGCTGCTCTGGCCCTGGGCAGGGGCTTGGCTGTGGGAGCCTTGCTGTGCCTCTAGGCCCCTTCACTGCTGCCTAGGGGATTGCAAAGGATGGAACGGGGTGACTGTGCCCCGGGGGTGACTGGGTGGGGGGTGACCAGGTGCATGGGGCAGTGGGGTGACCAGGTGGGGGGGCATGGCAAGGGCCATGGACCCCAGGGGCAGTGGGTGAGCAGGTGGGGGGAGGGTGTGGCACCTGGACCCTGGGGGCAGTGGGTGAGCAGGTGGGGGGAGGGTGTGGCACCTGGACCCTGGGGGCAGTGGGGTGACCAAGCTGGGGGGTGTGGCACCTGGACCCTGGGGGCAGTGGGGTGACCAAGCTGGGGGGTGTGGCACCTGGATCCTGGGTCCAGTGGGCTGACCAGGCCGGGGGATGCGGCACCTGGATCCCAGGGCCAGTGGGGTGACCAGGCCGGAGGGTGTGGCACCTGGATCCTGGAGCCAGTGGGCTGACCAGGTGGCGGGTCCCGGGAGCAGTGATGCCTATGGTCCTGCCCACGTTCGGGCTGCTAACAGCCTCTCCCCCCGGCCAGTGCTTCGGGCAGTTCATCCTCACCCCGCACATCATGACCAGAGCCAAGAAGAGGATGGTGGTCATGCACCCGCTGCCTCGCGTCAATGAGATCAGGTGAGGGGCACTGGGCTGGGGGCTGTGGCTCCGGGGTTCCTTCCCCCTGGCAGGGGGCTCCCCAGTGCCTAGCAGTGACTCTCCCCTTGCTCCCTAGTGTGGAGGTGGACTCGGACCCCCGGGCAGCTTACTTCCGTCAGGCTGAGAACGGCATGTACATCCGGATGGCACTGCTGGCCACGGTGCTCGGCAGGTACTAGGCCCCCCTGCCTGAGCAATGCCAGCTGTGGCAGGAACCCCTGTGCTCCAGCCCTGGTTAGCGATGGATGGACCCACGGACGGACCCAGCTCCTTCCCCCCAGCGTGCGACAGGGACTGCGCTGAGCAAGGCCTCCCGCCAACCTAGGGGCTGGGGCAGGGCAGCAGGCAGGGCCATGCCAGCTGGCTGGTTGAGGCTCAGAATGGGTCGTACTTGTATCATTCCAGGGGCAGATCAGCCTGCATATGCTGTGGGGAGGGAGTGATGTGGGGTGCACTGCCCCTAAAGGGTGCCCTATCCCCTTCCCCGACTCTGGGGCTCACAAGCTCCTTGGTATCGGGGTTGGGGTGGCACCTGCTGGCTTCCCTGGGTACCCCTCCTCCTCCAGCCGGGGTCCGGGGCTGGCTCCCTGCGGCGGCTGGTAGTGGAGCCCAGGCTGTTCCCCGGCCCTCCTGGGCCACGGTTCATTGTTACGGTTCCTAGCCCACCCCTAGCAGCTTCTCCCTTCCCAGCACCGGCATGTCCTCTGGCTCCAGCTACCCCCAGCCTCCTCTGCCCCCCGAGGCTGTGGCTCCCCAGTCACAGGGCTCAGGGGGCTCTTTTCCCCAGGACTCCCTCCCCCTTTCCTCCACTTGCTGACCAGCCCCCTTCTCTTGTAGCGGGAGTATAGTCCCCCTCAAGCCGTGTCCCTGGGTGAGAGTCTGGCCTTGAGCACAGTGAGGGGCAGAGCACGTTCCGCCCTGGGCCCTGCTGGCCCCATGGGAAGGGAGGGCAAGCGGCATCTGTTCAGTGACTTTTCTACACCCACCACTGTGAACTAAAGGGCTTTCCTTGGGTTTAATAAACTGAGCTGGATGCAGCCGTTGCCCATGTGGTCTGTGCAGAGGAGCCGGTGGGCCAGGCCAGCCGCTGCTGGGTGGTGCTCGAACGCTGCAGCCTGCCCTGCTCGACCTCAGTGAGTTTGTGCTGCAGCCAGCTCCAGTCAAGAAAAGGCACGTGCAGGAATGCAGCCAGGAAACTCCTGTTCCAGCCCCTGGGGTGAATGCAGCGAATCCGCCGCGTGCAATGGCATAGGGCAGGGTACTGTTTGGTCACAGAGGGATGGACGGAGAATAGCAGCGGGGTGTGTCACGGAGTCACCAGGCAATGCTCTGGAACTGCTCCCCACCAAGCCAGGCAGGACTCTGGGGAGCTTCCTGTCCCTCGGAGCAGACTTGTTCAGGGCAAGAAGCTCACACGGCTTCACCTCCTGGGTCTCTCCTTGGAGCATTCAGCATCCTCTGCCCCTCCGTGCACTTCCCGCAGCGAGTCCACCCAGGCGGGGTCCTGGGGAAGCCACAGGGTCCTGCACTCCCACTTTGCAGTCAGATGTGACTCTCAGCCAGCCAATAACACAGAGGTTTATTCAATGACAGGAACAGGGTCTAAAACAGAGCTTGTAGATACAGCGAACCGGACCCCTCGGCCGGGTCCATTCTAGGGGTCAGTGAGCCAGACCCCCACGTCTGCACTTCACTCCTTGTCCCCAGCCACCTCGACTCCAACCCCCCCAGCCCCTCCTCTCTGCTCAGTTCCTTTCCCGGGCCAGGAGCTCACCTGATCCCTTTGTCTTCAACACCTTCAGCTGGCACCTTTGCAGAGGGGGGCCCAGGCCATCAGTTGCTAGGAGACAGGGTCAGGCATTTAGGTGCACTGGCCCTTTGCTCTGCAGCAATCACACACCCTTTTTCCACCACCTAGATATTAAGAACTGCCTAGGGGACACTGAGGCACCAACACAGTATTCAGAGCAAACATTAAGAACATTCCCAGTTCGTCACATCTCTCCCCCCTTCGAGACCGAACTGAGCCAAGTCACTCCAGCCAGTGACCTAGGGAAGTTTGAACCCACCAACGTTCCCATGGATGCCCCTGCATCTCTCCCATTCCTTGATATGAGTTACACCAGGCCCTTCCAGTTTCGCGCCCTCCCTTTGCTTGAGTATGCTTGATGGCGCTTGCAGGCCGCATGTGGGAAGGTTTATGCGGCTTGTACCCTTTTGCCACCCCAATACCCCTGGGGTTCAAACTGGGACAGGGTCTTCTTCCAGCACGCTCTTGTCTGTGATTTGGGCTCTCTTGGTTAAGAGCCCCCATCTTGGCCTTGGCCAGCTTTGGGCTTGGGCAGCTGCTTCCCACCTTGTGTCCCAGATACAACACCTCTGCCGTCTCCACCTTACACTTTCCAGCTTTTACCGTCAGTCCCACCTCCTTGAGGCAGCCCAGCCCCCTCTTTACCTGGGACACCTGTTCCTCCCAGGTCTGGCTAAAGATGCACGTTTATCTGTGTTTCCCAGGTCCAAGTTCTCCATCCCCCTCTGCTTGTCTAGAATCTCCCCAGGCCTAGTCATGGGGTCAGCATCGGACACCATGATGGCTTTAAGCTTCTGATAGCCCCCACAAAACAAGATCATCCTGTCTACCTTGGGGATCAGCCCCAGGGGTGAGGCCCATGGGCTGTAAAACAGCTGGATCCCATCTAAAGCCAGCATGTCCTTGACCTCTCTCTCCAGGATCTGGGCTGCTTTCCCAGTGACTCTGAACGGGGGACACCTGATGGGGAGATTGGCTCCCACCTCAGGGAAGAGATCCCCCAGGGGGTCTTCTCCCTTCTCCTCCCAATCCTCCCCTTTCCGGTCCAGGGGTCCCCTCACTCTCATCCCATCCAGCGGCTGGAAAGGGAAGAACCCTGTGGATTTCGGGGGCACCACCAGCTGCCTCCCGATTCCCCCCAGTTCTACTTCCCCTTGGGGAGCCCATTCCCAGTACAGGAATCCCTTCTCCCGCAGGACTCTGTCCCTGCAGCCTTCCCCAAGGGGGTTTGCAGCGCTGTGGCCAGCAAGTTCCCTCAGCTTCTCCAAGGAGGGATCTTTCTGCAGCTCGGTCTGGAGTTCAGCTGCTGGGGCAGGGAGTGGGAGCTGCTCCCTCTCGATGGCTGGGCCTGGGGTCACAGCCCCCCTGAGCCCTGTCCCTGGTAGCTCCCTCCCTGCTGTATAATCACTTCCCAGCAGCACGTCTGGACCAGGCAAACCTGGTTGGCAGCCGACCTGCCCTGCCTGGGTGTCCCCCCACTCAGCTGGGGTCTCAGCTCCCCCCCGCCCCCCCCCCGTGCTCAGCGCTGCCCTGGCTGTCCCAGTAGGGGCAGGCAGCGAGCTCTCTGCTCTGGTCACAGCATCAGAGCCAGCGTGAGCCCCCTCTCCGGTGTGCAGGGGGGCGGGGAGCATCTCTCCCTCCCACTCAGCCCCAGGGGGCGGGTTACAGGTAGGCAGGTATCCTAAGCCCAGCAGCCACTCCCCCCTGCCAGACAGGTCATTTGCATTTTCACTGACCATTTCCATCCTAGCCAATTGGTTCCCTGGATTTGAATTCAGACCCTCGGCCCTTACAGGAGCAGGGCCTGGATCCTGTCCCAAAGAGACACAGTCACCCCCAGCTGGGCCTCCCAGCCGATATCCTGGAGAACCCCAACGACCAGCCAGCCCGATCCCTTCTGGGTCTGCACAGGGATCCAGGCCATAGGCAGGGTGAGGGGCTTCACCCTGGGGGCCTTCACCCAGGTCCCACAGCCCCTCAGCATCTGGGGCTGCACCACCACAGTTCCCTCTGTCCCAGGGTCTCGCCCCCGCAGGCGTGTTTCCCCACTGACCCCTGGGCAGCCCCCTGTGTCTTTCTGCTCCACCATCGCCAGTCCATGCTGCTGCTGCTTCTCCTGCAGCTTTTCCTCAGCCTCTTGCTCCCATCCCATCCGTCTCTGTTCCCCTGATGGGGAACCTGATCATGAAGACCCTCGTCTGGTTGGGGACCAGACTCTCGGGGATGCCTGGCTGCTGCTCCAGCTGCTCCCAGATCCTCTTGTAGCCCCATCTGGGTCAGGAATCCGCTCCTCAGAGCGGTCCTTCTCCTCCAGCTGCACGATTAACTGTGCCTTGGTGAACTTCCCCATGCATAACCCTCTCTTTGTGCACAGGATCACAACGTCCTTCTTAAGGGGATGGTGATAGGCCATCACTTCACCGTTCCCAGGTGGCTTTGGACTCACAGGCCTGTGTGCTCTTGGCTCCCCCGTGGTTTCCAGGAAGAACCCCTGGTGTGCCAGCCCGTCTCGTGGTCACCACCTCTTTGACAGGGTCGAGCTGCAGACTCCTCCACCTCTAGGACTGCTCCTGCAATCCCCAGGGGAACCCTGCTACTGCAAAATCCTTCTGTCTCCCAGGGTCGAGCAGCAAGCTCCTCCGCCCGAGACCGCTCGCTGCAGTCCTCAGGGGGACCCTGTTACTGCAACAGTCCTTCTCACTGGTCACACACTCCCAGAGGTTAACTGCCCCCTGAAACCGTTCCTCTCTCAGCCTTCAGCACGCGTGGTCCTCATTATCCCTCCTTTGTTTTACTGCTCCCCAGTCACTTACTGCAAGCAGCGCCATTCACGGGGTGCAGTACATCCCACTACTGCTACCAGTTGTCACAGAGTCACTGGGCGATGCTCTGGAACTGCTCCCCACCAAGCCAGTCAGGACTTTGGGGAGCCTCCTCTCCCTTGGAGCAGACTTGTTCAGGGCAAGAAACTCACACGGCTTCACCTCCTGGGTCTCTCCTGGGAGCATTCAGCATCCTCTGCCCCTCCGTGCGCTTCCCACAGCGAGTCCGCCCAGGCGGGGTTCTGGAGAAGCCACAGGGTCCTGCACTCCCACTTTGCAGTCAGATGTGACTCTCAGCCAGCAACACAGAGGTTTATTTGATGACAGGAACAGGGTCTAAAACAGAGCTTGTAGGTACAGAGAACCGGACCCCTCGGCCGGGTCCATTCTGGGGAGCAGTGAGCCAGACCCCCACGTCTGCACTTCACTCCTTGTCCCCAGCCAGCTCCAGACTAACAACCCCCTCCAGCCCCTCCTCTCTGCTCAGTTCCTTTCCCCGGGCCAGGAGGTCACCTGATCCCTTTGTCTCCAACACCTTCAGTTGGCACCTTTGCAGAGGAGGGGTCCAGGCCATCAGTTGCTAGGAGACAGAGGGTCAGGCATTTAGGTGCACTGGCCTTTTGCTCTGCAGCAATCACACACCCTTATTCCACCACCTGGATACTTAAGAACTGCACAGGGGACACTGAGGCACCAACACAGTATTCAGAGCAAACATTAAGAACATTCCCAGTTTGTCACAGGGTGTCATGGAGTGTGGGGGAGTCCAGCCCTGCACCCCTCTTCCTGGAACCCACAGTGACTCTCAGCCAGCCAGTAAAACAGAAGGTTTATTGGCCAACAGGAATGCAGGTTACAGCAGAGCTTGTAGGCGCAGTCAGGACCCCTCCATCGAGTCCTTCTAGGCTTTCAGGGTGCTTGGATCCCAGCTTAGGATACCTGAATTCCGCCCACACCGCCCCAAACCCAAACTGAAAACCCTTCCCTCCTGCCGGCCCCTAAGGTGTTGACCTTTCCCCTCCCTTACCTAGCTCAGGTATCGTCCATCCCCTAACGTCCTCCCCTGCTCTCCCATTCCCCACACAGACAGCCCCTACTCCCTCACACAGGGTGAAGAGGAAGGAGCAATGAATGGGGGCTACCCACCACAGGGCCCCCAAGTCCAGCGGTGTGAGTGGGCCAGGGCAGACATGGAGCAGTGGAGCAACGGGCAGGAGTCCTGGGCATGGTGCCAGGCAAGCAGTGAGGATGGTGCTAGTAACTATCCTCCAGTGATGTTCCCCGTTACTCTCTGTAACCTGCCCCCCAGCTTTCCTCTGTTGCCCACAGGCCCGGGCCCCACCCCACTCTGGGCAGCGGCGAGATGGCAGCAGGGTGGCTCAGTCCTGCATGGGATGGCCCTAGGGACGGGCGCAGGGCCTCAGCCTGGTTCCAAGCTGCTGTAGGATCCGACTGTCCCCATAGTTAGCTGTTTGGCCCGTGTCCTGAGCGATGTTAGGTCAGGACACAGTTTGTCCCAATATTATGCACTGTGTTTGTTTGAGGCGTGGAGGGGTTGTGCTCTGCCAGCAATTGCGCCCCTCTGTGTGTCAATATTTTCTTCCTCTCATCAGGTCACCCTAGGCTGGTGTCTGGCTCTCCCTGGCTCCAGGCCCTGGTCCAGCTGGGGGGCAAAGGGGCTGTGCTCTAACCCCAGGGTGGGGTACAAGCTGGGCTGGAGAAGGGCTCAGTGCTGCCTGGGGAGAGCCTAGCCCCACTGCCTGGTCACACCCCAGGGGGCACCGCAGTACCTGACCGGGCGGGGGGGGGCAGCCCCACTGCCTGGTCACACTCCGGGGGCACCGCGGTACCTGACCGGGGGGGGGGGGGGCAGCCCCACTGCCCGGTCATACCCTGGGGGCACCGCGGTACCCGACCGGGGGGGGGTTACTCTGCGGGGGGGGGCAGCCCCACTGCCTGGTCACACCCCAGGGGGCACCGCAGTACCTCACCGGGGGGGGGGGTTACTCTGCGGGGGGGTGGGCAGCCCCACTGCCTGGTCACACCCCAGGGGGCACCGCAGTACCTGACTGGGGGGGGGGGTGTTACTCTGCGGGGGGGGGGGGCAGCCCCACTGCCCGGTCACACCCCGGGGGGCACCGCAGTACCTGACCGGGGGGGGGTGGTTTACTCTGGGGGGGGGGGCAGCCCCACTGCCCGGTCACACCCCAGGGGGCACCGCGGTACCTGACCGGGGGGGGGGGCAGCCCCACTGCCCGGTCATACCCTGGGGGCACCGCGGTACCCGACCGGGGGGGGTTACTCTGCGGGGGGGGGGGCAGCCCCACTGCCCGGTCACACCCCAGGGGGCACCGCGGTACCCGACCGGGGGGGGTTACTCTGCGGGGGGGGGGGCAGCCCCACTGCCCGGTCACACCCCAGGGGGCACCGCGGTACCCGACCGGGGGGGGTTACTCTGCGGGGGGGGGGGGCAGCCCCACTGCCTGGTCACACCCCAGGGGGCACCGCGGTACCCGACCGGGGGGGGGTTACTCTGCGGGGGGGGGGGGCAGCCCCACTGCCCGGTCACACCCCAGGGGGCACCGCGGTACCCGACCGGGGGGGGTTACTCTGCGGGGGGGGGCAGCCCCACTGCCTGGTCACACCCCAGGGGGCACCGCAGTACCTGACTGGGGGGGGGGGTGTTACTCTGCGGGGGGGGGGGGCAGCCCCACTGCCCGGTCACACCCCAGGGGGCACCGCAGTACCTGACTGGGGGGGGGGGGGTGTTACTCTGCGGGGGGGGCGGCAGCCCCACTGCCCGGTCACACCCCGGGGGGCACCGCAGTACCTGACCGGGGGGGGGGTGGTTTACTCTGGGGGGGGGGGGGCAGCCCCACTGCCCGGTCACACCCCAGGGGGCACCGCGGTACCTGACCGGGGGGGGGGCAGCCCCACTGCCCGGTCATACCCTGGGGGCACCGCGGTACCCGACCGGGGGGGGTTACTCTGCGGGGGGGGGGGCAGCCCCACTGCCCGGTCACACCCCAGGGGGCACCGCGGTACCCGACCGGGGGGGGTTACTCTGCGGGGGGGGGGGGGCAGCCCCACTGCCCGGTCACACCCCAGGGGGCACCGCGGTACCCGACCGGGGGGGGTTACTCTGCGGGGGGGGGGGGGGCAGCCCCACTGCCCGGTCACACCCCAGGGGGCACCGCAGTACCTGACCGGGGGGGGGTTACTCGGGGGGGGGGCAGCCCCACTGCCCGGTCACACCCCAGGGGGCACCGCAGTACCTGACCGGGGGGGGTTACTCGGGGGGGGGGGCAGCCCCACTGCCCGGTCACACCCCAGGGGGCACCGCGGTACCTGACCGGGGGGGTTACTCTGCGGGGGGGGGGGCAGCCCCACTGCCCGGTCACACCCCGGGGGGCGGGGGGATCCCCCGGGACCCCCCCCGCAGGTCTGTCACGGGGGGAGGGGCTGTTCGGTGCCCGGCTCAGCCCCTCCCCCGCAGGGGTCTTTGTCACGTTATGAATAAATCCCGCCCAACTGTGCATGTGACCGGAAGTCGTAGGTCGAGCGCCCGAGTAACCGGAAGTATGTATGGCGTCACTTCCCACTGCACCAATAGGCTGCGGAGGGGCGGGCCGGAGGCGGAAGCACAGGTACGGGGGGGTGGGCGGTATTAATGACGTCACCGCGCGGTCGGTCCAGGGGCCCGCGTGTTTTTCTCACCCGGGGACCTGGCGGGGAAGGGGGGTCGGTTAGCGTGGCGGGGTCACGTGGGGCAGGTCCCGTTGGGGGCAGGGTCAGGTCCTGGGGGGTCTCAGGTCACGTGGGGGCAGGTCCTGGGGGGCTGTCACAGCTGGCGGGTGGGGCAGGTCCTGGGGGGTCTCAGGTCACGTGGGGTCAGATCCTGGGGGGCTGTCACAGCTGCGGGGTGGGGCAGGTCCTGGGGAGTCTCAGGTCACGTGGGGGCAGGGGCAGGTCCTGGGGGGGATGTCACAGCTGGGGGGTGGGGCAGGTCCTGGGGGGTCTCAGGTCACGTGGGGTCAGGTCCTAGGGGGCTGTCACAGCTGGGGGGTGGGGCAGGTCCTGGGGGGTCTCAGGTCACGTGGGGTCAGATCCTGGGGGGCTGTCACAGCTGGGGGGTGGGGCAGGTCCTGGGGGGTCTCAGGTCACGTGGGGTCAGGTCCTAGGAGGCTGTCACAGCTGGGGGGTGGGGCAGGTCCTGGGGGGTCTCAGGTCACGTGGGGTCAGATCCTGGGGGGCTGTCACAGCTGGGGGGTGGGGCAGGTCCTGGGGGGTCTCAGGTCACGTGGGGTCAGGTCCTAGGGGGCTGTCACAGCTGGGGGGTGGGGCAGGTCCTGGGGGGGTCTCAGATCACGTGGGGTCAGGTCCTGGGGGGGTGGCACTCAGCCAGGACAGCACATTCAGTGCCAGGGCCTGTGGGGCTGGTCTCTGAGCTCCCCGCGAGCTGGGCGGGCCTGCTGGAAATGAGGTGCTGGGAGATGAGCGCAGCGCCCCTGGGCTCTCCCCAGCACTGGAGAGCAGGACTGGCCCCGCTGCCCCAGATTCTGCAGCCCTCCCTGGGCTGTTCCCGCTCCCCCAAGTACTCCCACCTCCTGAGACTGTCCAGAGACCAGGACAGCTCAGAAAGTGCCTCCTCTCAGCAGCCCTGCTCCTCTCGCGTGTCCCCTCTGCCAGTGCCAGCGTGCTGGGGCAGCTGGGTGAGTCTGTGCAGGACACAGGGCAGCGCCTGGGGCACAGCACTGGGCTCAGCATGCGCAAGGCACGGCGGGTCTCGCTCCTTCCTGTGAGGCGCTGACGCTCTCAGAGAGAAGAGACCAGGCGAAGTCTGGCACCCCACGCTGCCTGGGGCCAGCCCTTCAGCCGGGGCAGGAGGGAAGGCATCTGTACCAGGCCCACGGAAGGTGCTTCAGGGCAGGGGGTGCAGTTTGAGGCCAGTTGCCTGGACACTTTTCCATTAAGAGCTTAAAAGAAAATCCTCTTCCCTGGCTTCTCATCCGCCCCTCCCAGCCACCAGCACTGGGGCACGCAGGCAGGGGAGACCAGCTAAGGGCATTTCAGTTCTCATTCAGTCTCCGCCAGAGGCTCCCCAGCAGCTGAGGCAGCCAGCCTGGACAGGTGCTTCGCTGAGTGGATTTGTTACCTGCAGCCACAGCCCTTGGACTCGAGACACTTTAGGGCCAGACAGGGCCAATCATGATCATCTTGGCCTACACATGGCAGGCCACAGAATCTCACCCCACTACATCTGTGATAGCCAGAGGCTCTGGGCCTGAGTCACTGACATCCTCCAATCATGGTTTAAAGACTTCACATGACAGAGACTCCTCTATTCACATAAGTTCAAACCAGTGAGTGACCCAGGCGAAACCGCCGCCCATCCTCTGCTAATCTAAGCTGGGGGAAATTCCTTCACTGCCCTAAATCTGGGGAATCAGTTAGTAAGTAGCATTTTCATTACTTGTTTTTTGGTAGCATTATTCAGAATCTTTTTTCATTTGTTACTGATTTGATATTGTATAGTGCCTTTTACTCACACCAAAGACCTCCTCAGGATTGCAAACCAGGGCCCAAATTTTCAAATTATTTTGCCTAACTTGAGACAACTAGACCCATATTAGTTGAAACTATAGTAAAGAACAGAATTACCAGACACATACATGAACACAATCTGTTGGGGAAGTGTCAACATGGCTTTTGTAAAGGGAAAGTATGTCTTACTGATTTATTAGAATTCTTTGCACAAGGGTGATCCAGTGGATATAGTGTAACATGGACTTTCAGAAAGCCTTTAGTGAGAGACTGTGTCAAAGGCTCTTAGGCAGAGTCAGCTGTCATGGAATAAGAGGGAAGGTTCTCTCACGGATCAGTAACCAGTTAAAAGAAAACAAAGGATAGGAATAAATGGTCAGTTTTCAAAATGGAGGGATCTATACTGGATCCAGGACTGTTCAACATATTCATAAATGGTCTGGGAAAAGGGGTAAACAATGAAGTAACAAAATTTGAAGAAGATACAAAACTACTCAAGACAGTTAAATCCAAAGCAGACTGCGAAGAGTTACAAAGGGATCTCACAAAATGGGGCGACTGGGTGTAACGATGCTGGTTCTGGTGGGACCCAACTGAGAGTGCCAAAGTAGGACAAATTGCTTAAAGCAGGGCAGTTGCAGCCCAAGGCTGGGGTTTTTCCACCTCTAAGGCAAACCAAACCAGACAGACACACAGGACTGTAGTTTTACTGCACTGGCTAACCAGAAGTCACACAAGCAATTCTCTTAGATACTCCAGTTTCCCAGTCTCACCACCAGTGCCACACGTCCTGGGGATGAATGGTTATGAAAACCAATACTCCAGTAAGAGAAAAAAGGTTCTCTCAATCCCAGAGGACCAAGCCCCAGACCCAGGTCAATATACCAATCAGATCTTACCCACAAGTCACACTGTTGCCACTCCTTTAGAATCTAAAATCTAAAGGTTTATTCATAAAAGGAAAAAGGTAGAGGTGAGAGCTAGAATTGGTTAAATGGAATCAATTCCATACAGTGATGGCAAAGTTCTTAGTTCAGGCTTGTAGCAGTGATGGAATAAACTGCAGGTTCAAATCAAGTCTCTGGAGAACATCCCCCGCTGGGATGGGTCATTCAGTCCTTTGTGCAGGGTTTCTATGTAGCAAAGTCCCTCCAGAGGTAAGAAGCAGGACTGAAGACCAGATGGAGATGAGGCATCAGCCTTTTATAGTCTTTTCCAGATGTAAGAACCTCTTTGTTCTTACTGTGGAAAATTACAGCAAAATGGAGCCTGCAGTCACATGGGCAAGTCCCTGCATACTTTGCTGAGTTGTAAGGTGCATCTGCCTTCTCTCAACGGGTCACCAAGCAGGCTAGGCAGAGCTAACACCAACTTATCTGGGATGTCACCCAGAAGCACAGCATAAGTTTGAAATACAGACAGTATAGAGCCAATATTCATAACCTCAACTACAAAATGATACAGACATAGACAGCATAATCATAACCAGCAACCTATAACCTCTCCATAGATCCCTCGCACGACAACTTTTATACAATATTTGCTGCAAATATAGAACAGTAGTTGCAACAGTGATCTCTACAGTTACAGATTATGTTAATAACATGACACTGGGCCACCAATTTGCAGATGAAATTTAATGTTGATAAATGCAAAGTAATTGCACATTGGAAAACATAATCCCAGCTATACTTACAAAATGATGGGATCACCTGTTACCACTAAAGAGAGATCTTGGAGTCATTGTGGCCAGTTCTCTGAAAACATCCACTCAAAGTGCAGCGGCAGCCAAAAAAGTGAACAGAATGTTGGGAATCATTACAAAAGGGATAGATAATGACACACACAATATCATTGTGCCACTATATATTTATAGGTACGTCCACACCTTGAATACTGCCTGCAGTTCTGGTCACCACATCTCAAACAAGGTTTATTAGAATTTTAAAAGGTTCAGAGAAGAGCAACAAAAATGATTAAGGTATGAAACAGCCTTAGATTGTGCAGAGAGATTAATAAGACTGGGACTTTTCAGCTTGGAAAAGAGACAACTAGGGGGATATGATAGAGGTCTAGAAAATCGTGAATTATGGGGAAGTGAATAAGGAAGCGTTATTTACTCCTTTACATAATAAAAAGGGTCACCCAGTGACATTAATAGACAGCAGTTTTGAAACAAAAGGAAGTACTTCTTCATACAGTGGACAGTCAACCTGTCGAACTCATTGCCAGGGGATGTTGTGAATGGCAAGACTATAATCGGGTTCCAAAAAGAATTAGATGAGTTCATGGAGGATAGGTCCATCAATGGCTGTTAGCCAGGATGATCAGGGAAAACCCACATGCTCTGGGTGTCCTTTGTCTCTGGTTGCTGGAATCTGGGAGTGAACAACAGGAGATGGACCCTGGGCACGTGGGTGAGACCCACCAGCCAGACAGCTGGGAAAGAATTCTCTGCAGTGTCCCATCACCGGCCGTTGGGGAGATTTGCTGCTAGCAGTCGCAGATCAGCTCCATGCCATCGTAGGCAGCCCCATCATACCATCCCCTCCATAAACTGATCACACCCAGGCTGGAAGCCAGTTCGAGGTTTTGTCCCCACTGCTCCCCTTGGGCAGCTGCTCCAGAGCTTCACTCCTCTGGTGGTGAGAAACCTTCATCTAATTTCAAGTCTAAACCTGCTGATGGCCAGTTTGTAGCCATGTCTTGTGTCCACATGGGCACTTAGCTTCAATAACTCCTCTCCCAGCCTGGTGTTTATCCCTGGGGTGGATTTAGAGGGAGCGATTCAATCTCCCCTCAGCCTGCATCTGGTCAGGCTAAACAAGCCGAGGTCATTGAGTCTCCTTGAGGTTGTTGAGTCTCCTCGCGTAAGGCAGGTTGTAGACAGGCCAGACTCACCCCTGGGGTGCATCCTGCTCGTGACTTCTGGAATTAGCTCAGTTCAGCTCTGGAGCACTCTCTGCAGGCTGGTGATCCACCTGTCCTCTGGCCCCCATGTCCCTCCCTGGACCAGGTGCCTTTTCACATGGGGTGCTGCCCCCTGGCAATAACCCCTTTCTCTCTGGGTCTCCCCTCCCCAGAGAACCCCCACCTTGCCTCAGTGTATGGCTGCTGCCAGTCATTGTCTAGCCCCACACCCTGGGGCAGACTGCAGTATCAGCTTACTCATCACTGGTAGGGAGGGTTTGGACCTGCTGCCTTTGCCTACCCCTGGGTTGCCCTCTGCAACCCCCAGTACCTTTTAGCCCAATGCTAGGCCACAGCCTGGGGCTTTCCAGGCTGGAGCTCCCCAGCGCCTCTGCCTTTCCCCAGCCTTACTCCACTCAGGTACCTTATGTCCCACTCCCTACAGCCAGACCCAGCTCCCTCTATAGCCAGAGAGAGCCTTACTTGGCTTCTGGCTCACAGCCTCTTATAGGGGCCAGCTGGGCCTGGTTGGAGCATGGCCACAGCTGAGCCTACTTTCCCCAATCAGCCCAGGCTCCTTGCCCCAGCCTAAAGCTGCTTTCTCCAGCCACAGCCCCCTCCCAGGGCTGTTTTTAACCCCTTCAGGGCAGGAGCAGGGGTCCACCCTGCTACACAGGTTCTCCGTTCCTGCGATCAGCCTCGTTGCCCTTCTCTGCACCTCTTCCAGTCTGAATTCATCTTTCCTACCCACGGCAGAGCAGCTCTGCTCACATTGTCCAGCCGAGGGCTCACCAGTGCCTGGTATAACGGTACTAACATGTCCCGTCTCTCTGGGAACTCCCTCGCCAGACGCACTCTAGGACTGCGTTAGCCTTTATCACGGCCGCATCACACTGGCGGCTCATAGTCACCCCGTGATGGACCCAGACACCCAGGTCTCTCCTCCTCCATTGCTTCCGATGCAGACGTCCCCAGCTTAGAGCAGGGATTCCCCAAGTGTGTGACCTGACACCTTGGCATGGGTATCTCTGCTCTCCTCCCTTGGACTAGGCCTGCTTGCCACTGGGCTGGGGGAGCAGGTGGTGCTGGAGATGAGTGTGTCCTGGGGCAGTTACCTGCTTGTGCACATTGTGGTGCTGTGAGCACAGCCGACAGGAGAAGTGAGGCAAAGGTGCATGGGGGGCCTTGCTCTAGGCTCTGTCACACTCACTGGGGGCTGATTCTCCTTCACTTCCTGCCCTGGGAGTCTGTGCCATCATTAAACAGATGCTGTCTCTCGCCATGCTGGCAATTGAGAAGGCTGCAGAGAGCGAGGAGGGGAAAGAGGGCAGTGTGACTTACCTCTGCCTTGTCTGTGCAGCTGGCCGCAGGCAGGATGGCAGCGCTGTGGAGGTCGTACCAGCGGCTTATGGCCCAGCACCCCTGGAAAGTGCAGATCCTCACAGCTGGTAAGAGCCTCTGGCCGTTCCTTGGAGGGTCTCTGTGTCGGGGGTTTCTCAGAGGCTGAGCACGGAGCAGGCCCCAGGCCCGGGAACTGCAGGGTGGAGTGAGGTAAAGGTCCATGGAGTGAGCTGGGTCTCATGCTCTGCAGCTGGGACCCTTCTAGCCGCTGCCCGCACTCGGGTCTGTGGACAGAGAATGCTGGGCCTCGGGGCTGGGGAGCTGGGCAGCTAGCCGTAGTCAGGGATGCGGGCAGGCAAGAGGCCTACCTAGGCAAGGCTGGCTCAGTTCCTCCCCTTGATGCCCTGGTGTTACACATGCGCACGCCCCGGTACTTGGCTGAACATGCAGAGTTGCTGCTTCGGGGCCTAGAGCAAAGCTGGTGGATGGCCAGGAGCAACACTTTGGGACATCCCCTCGCCAGCAAGTGAGCCAGTGCCTCCCTCTGTCTCCCCTCTGTTTGGGGCTGCTGGGGAAGGTGCTAATTCCAAGTCTGAGACGTGTCGTCCCATGCACGTCTGCCATTCACTCAGCCCAGCCCTGGCTGCAGCTTCAGCAGTGACTCTGCTGGGCTGTGTTGGGGAGGGTGGGGGGCCCAGGGACCCTTCCAGTATGAGTGTGGACGTGGGGCTGGGGCGTTGGGAGTGCGGGGCCAGAGGCCATGCTGGGGTGTGGGTTGGAGCCCCGCCCTTGTTGGAGCGCTGGGTGTGCTGTGCCCAGTGGCAGTGGGTCCTGGCTGTGCTCTGGGGCACGGAAGTTGAACACAAGAGGAGCCCCCAGCTGCATGTGCCGGGGCTGCCGGCCTGTTAGTGAGCCGGGCAGGGAGTCACCTTCTGGTGGGTGCTTGGATCTGGAACGAGCTCCGATGCCCTGTCGGAGTCACATTCCCCGTCCCCTGCTTGAGTGGCGGGGGCAGGGCGCTGAGGTGGGCAGCAGCTTTGGCCAGTTGAAGCTGTTCCCTCCCTGCCAGCCCCGCACCCCACTGTTCCTTCCCCAGGCGCCGCAGGCCAGGCCTGAGCTGTCAGCTGCAGCCAGGAGAGGGCAGCACACACTCAGGTTTAGGCACCGTCCGGGGCTGAGCTCGCATCTAAGGGGTCTCTGGCGTCTAAGGGGGCCTCTGCTTCCGTCTGGGCCAGGCCAGTCACTCCCGGCTCTCCCCCGCCCCTCCTCAGTGCTGGGGCTGCCGCTGTCTCCAGGGGTCACTCCTGTCCTGCAGCTCCCCAGGCGTGCACGCGGGGCTGGCTCGGGCTCGAGCTCAGCCCCAGCCCCAGGGCAGGCTGGATGGCCCAGGCTATGAGCACAGGACAGTTCTGAGCTAAGCCAAAGACAGCCTGGCTAGGCTGGGCCCTGTCCCGCCCAGAGATCTGCCAGGCTGGGCCCTGGAGCTCTTTGTTCCCCTTTATGCAGCATTGCGCCCTCAACCTGGCTGGGGAGCGAAGCCCTGGCCCCTTCCACCAGTCCTCCTGCTGCTCCTTGGTCTGCCCTGAGCAGGGTCCAGATGGGCATCCCCTGCAGAGAAACAGGCTTCTGCCCAGAGCTCCAGCCATGCAAGGGGATGGCCCTGGGTCCCAGTCCCTGCCAACTCTGGGGGCAGGGACCCTGAGTGAGTGTGAGGAGCTGGAGGACGATAAGGGCCAGGCTCCAGGAACCCCAAGTTGGCTAGTGGAGGGGCAGCTTGGTGCTGGGGGGCAGGGACCCACCCTGGCAGCTGGCTCAGAGCAGGGTGAGCACCAGGGGACTCTGGCAGGGAGCAGAGTGAGGCTACGTGGCTGGGACAAGCTTGGGCATTACTGCCACCAGTGCAGGGTTCCCCCACTTCCCCGGATTAATCCCTTTGTGCCGCAGAGCAGGAGCAGGAGCAGGGCTTGGGGCAGGATCCTGGGGCATCAGGGGTGCGTCTTTCTGCCACTCTGCGACGGCAGACGGGGCCAGAGAGCAGGCTTGGAACCAGACTTACCCAGTCAGCACAGTGCTCAGATTCCTGCCCCCAGCCACTCCCCTGCTGCCGAGGGTCCCAACCTGGTGCCCCGCTGGGCAGCTCAGTGGGCTGACCTCGCAAGTACCAGGCACGATCGTAACCGCTCAGGCGACCCCTCCTCCCCCCCCGCCGTGTGCGGTTGTTCATGCATAAGAAGATCAGTCGCTGCTTTAGTGCAGATCTTCGCAGTGACGGACCCGCCGGTGTGGAGAGCAGGACACTCTGTGGCCTATTGCCTTTTTGTTGGAACGGGTGGGTGTGTGGCGGGGGGTTGGGTCTCTTGGATGCCCAGGCTGGAGTGGGTTTTCCGCCTCCTGGACTTGAGACTATGGTGATGTGGCCCACAGCGGCTTGGTCTGTGTGTGGAGGCTGTGGCCGGGTGCTGGCTCTGGCCCAGTGGGATGAACTGGACAAGCACGGGCTGGGGAGTTTCCCAGGAGATGTCTGGGGGTGGTTCTGGACCTGCTTGGGCGAAGGGCCCTGCAGCCTAGCAGACAGAGGCAGAACAAGAGCTGGAGCAGGGGCTCGCAGTCGTTCCAGACGACTGTGCCCCTCTCCTCAGGCTGGTTTGTCCCGCATACCCCACGTTTCACCTCACTTACAAAATCAGACATAAAAACCCAGGAGTGTCCCAGCCACACCGTTACTGACAAACTACCGACGTTCTCAGTGTCACCGGCGAATTATAAACCGCGTGGAACGGAACTCGTGTACATACGGGTCAGTCTGTGGTGTACCTAGGGCAGTAGGAACGAGTCCCTGGCTGAAGGAAATGTTAGTTTGTGCTGACGTCGCTAGTGCTTTTTATGTGGCCTGTTGTAAGACTAGGGCAATATCTGAAGGAGTGCGTGGACCCGCTGGGTACCCCCTGGGTGCATGTCCCCCTGGGGTGCACAGCACAGGGCTAGAGAGCGCAGGGTCTCACCGTGAGGGGTCTTTACCTCCAGGCTGGCTGGCTCTGCCTCACGCTCAGCTCTGGGTCCCCAGCAGGGCTGGCCTGGACCCAGGGCCCCTGTGGGAGGCTCCTGGGCCTAGGCCATGCAGGAGAGCAGGCGAGCCAGTCACAACTGCCCCTTTCGGCCTTCAGCTATCTGACTGTCCCCTGCTGAGGCTGAATTGGCAGGGACCCTGGAGGGCGAAAGGCTCTCTCCCGTCTAGGCCGCGGAGCCAGTGGGAGCCTGGGGCTCAGAGCGCCAGAGGGCAGGGGCCAACCACCAGACCTGGGAGACCAGCAGCTGCCCCTGGGGCGGGTTCCTCATTAGTGTTACTGGAGAGCCTGGGACCCGCTATGGGCACTGCATCCCTCTCACTGGCCCGAGGCCCGAGAGATGGACAGCTGGGCAGTGTCTCTGCACACTGCCAGCCTGGCCCCTGGTTCTTTGGGGGCCTCGTGGCAAAGGAGGAGGCATGTGAACCGGGGGCAGGGAGGGGCCAGGACCCACCCCCATGTGGGGGGCAGCCAGGAGCAGCACCGAAAGCCTGTTAGAAATGTAGCGAGTGGGCAGTGGAACCGGCCCCAGCGGGCGGCCCTTCGATGGTAGGCTGGGTGGGGCTGGGCTGTGTCGGGCCATGGCAGTGTCTGAGGCGTTAGCGAGGAGGGATCCCGATGCACTCAGAGTGCTGGGCTAGGACCGCGATCTTCCAGCAGCACCTTGACTGCTCTGCTCAGCTCAGCTGCCCCAGCCAGGGCTCATGGTGGGTTCCTGGTACGAGGTTGGAGTCCTGCGTTCCATTTCCAGGAGGAGAGTTGGGGGCAGAGGGTTGGCTGCGGTGCCTGGGCTGGCAAGGAGTCTTTTTCTGGGCTTGTGGCCTCCCGACTCCATGAGGGTTTGGGCCAGAGCCTGGCTGGACAGCAGCAGTGTCCCGCCAACACCAGTTATTGGCAAGGCACATTCGCTGCGGGAGCTGGGCTGCTCTGCTGACGGGAGCCGTGTTAGCACAGAGACAGGATCTGCTTTCGCTCCAGCTCTGGGGTCTCTGGTGCCCATCCAGGCCAGGGGGCTGGCTCCCTTGGCTTTCACCTGCCTTGGGCAAGGCTGATGGCCAGGTGACAGGCTTTGGGGCAGCACAGGGTCCTGCCTCTTGCTGCTCAGCAGGCAAGGTGCACAGCAGGGGTGGGGAGCAGGACCAGGTGCGTGCCTGGGGGCGGCTGCTGCAAGGCATCACAGTGCCAGCGGTGAAGGTGGTGCTGCAGCCCAGCTGCTCTCTGGCTAGAGGGACCCAATGCTTGGTACTTGCAGACATTTCCAGTGTGCTGGGTTTGACGCCCCAGTGACTGAGCCTGTTTGACGCGCTGCCTTCAGGCTCACTGTGTAATTCCTGGGCATGAATCCCAAAGGATGCGGGTGCCTCGGCTGCCCATTCAGGTGCAGAGTTGGGAGGAATTCCTAGGCTGTCAGGTCCACTCCCGCTCACCTGCAGCGTTGGGACGAGAGCCCTGTTCTAATGGACTGAAGAGGAGCCAGCTGCTAGTAGCATCCTGCAAACAAGCCCTCACGGCAGCGTCTTGAAGCTAGAGCCTGCTGCTCAGGGCTGCCTGCTGGCTGGGCATGGCTGAATCTCCAGCCTGTAGCATGACGACAAAATGCAGCCGTGAGCCAGGCCTGAACTTGCTGTTCTCTGAGCGTCCGTGGGACTTTGCCCCTGCTCAGTTTCCTCTCCTAGCTCTGGCAGCGCAGAGTGCCAGCCAGCCAGCCTGTGTCCTGAGTGGGGTCCTGTGAGCCCCTCCTGCTCTTGCTGTCAGAGTGAGTCAGTAAAGCAGCTCCACCCTGCTCCTGGCACTAGCCCGGCTGACCTGCTGTGCGACTTGCTTCCCTCCCTGCCCCTTTTGGCTGGCATGGTTGTGGGGCAGGGCTGGCTCTCACCCAGATATACTGTGCCTGGCAGGGGCAACACGTTGGAGGGACACAACAGGGAGCACCAGCTAACGAGGGGGCACATGCCCCCCCACGTGGCCTGCACATTAAGGACAGCTACATTATTCAGTTGCTTCTGTCCCGTTGATGCCTGGAGATAATTTTTAAGTCTTCTGAAGCTGGAGAATGAGTTCAGGATGATACAGGCACAGTGAGAAGGATTCTTATGCATTTGCAGTACTCTGGAAAGCTAGTGCTTCCAAAGCACTAAATATGAGTCCAAGATCTTTTTCCTGATGGGTAACAGCTAATTTTAGGCACCATTGTTTTGTATGTATAGAATCATAGAATATCAGGGTTGGAAGGGACCTCAGAAGGTATCTAGTCCAACCCCCTGCTCAAAGCAGGACCAATCCCCAACTAAATCATCCCAGCCAGGGCTGTGTCAAGCTGGGCCTTAAAAACCTCTAAGGAAGGAGATTCCATCCCCTCCCTAGGTAACCCATTCCAGTGCTTCATCACTGTCCTAGTGAAAAAGCTTTTCCTAATAC
Organism: Aldabrachelys gigantea; assembly: GCA_026122505.1. Taxonomy (NCBI): domain Eukaryota; kingdom Metazoa; phylum Chordata; order Testudines; family Testudinidae; genus Aldabrachelys; species Aldabrachelys gigantea. Next base: position 1,125,713 of record CM047481.1, on the reverse strand, counting down.
AGGCAGTCCTCCACTTTATGACATTTAAGTTACAACCAACGGCACTTACACCATTTATAAAGGGACACCCTGTTTCGACTTTCCGACAGAAATTTCGACTTTATGATGCTTGAGCTGACGCAACGCCACGCCAGTGAACAAGTTCATAGGTGCGCGTCGACATTCTGCGCAGCTGATCTCCCTGAGGGAAGGTTTGACATATTGAACCCACAGGTCCAACATATTGAAGCCCTTAACATGTTCCTGAATTCGTACCTTGTCTTTCAGGATGGTCACGATCAGGGGCGGCTCCAGGCCCCAGCACGCCAAGCGCATGCTTGGGGCGGCATGCCACGGGGGGCGCTCTGCTGGTCACCGGGAGGGCACGCCTGCGGAAGGTCCACTGGAGCAGCCTGCTGCCCTCCCGGTGACCAGCAGAGCACCCCCCGTGGCATGCCGCCCCAAGCATGCGCTTGGCGTGCTGGGGCCTGGAGCCGCCCCTGATCATGACCATCCTGAAAGACAAGGTACGAATTCAGGAACATGTTAAGGGCTTGGCTCCTAGGCAAGCCACTGTGATAACTAAGCAGCTTGTTGGACTTATCGCCCAGGCTGAGAAACTGTTCATTGTTTGGCTGGAGGATCAGTCTCAGTGCCGGGCTCTGGTGATTTCAGGCAGAATTCAGAAGGCCAGGAGTCTTTATGATGATCTAAAGAAACAACCGGGGAGAGTTCCAGTGCTGAGCCTTTTCATGCAAGTAGGGGGTGGTTTATGTGTTTTAAAGCCAGGTCCAATTTGCATAACATCAAGATCTCCAGTGAAGCGGCTGGTGCTGATGAGAAGGCAGCTTGTGTTTTTCCTGAGACATTGGCTGAGAGCATTGAGGAGGCAGGGGTTGTGCTCAGCAAGTTTTTAATGTTGATGGAACTGGGCTCTTTTGGGAAAAAATACCATTGAGAACCAACATGACCAAAGAGGGGAAATCCATGCAATGGTACAAAGCTGCTAAGATAGGATCACTCTTTTGCTCGATGCAGATGCTGCAGGTGACTTTAAACTTAACCCTTTGCTTGTGTCTGTTCGGAACACCCCAGGGCTTTCCAGGGATAGTCCCTGGCATTTCTCCCAGTGATATGGAAACCCCATCCTAAGGCGTGGGTCAATGAAAACATCTTTGGGGATTGGTTTAATCATCATTTTGTGCCAAGCATTAGGGATTATTGCAGCAAAAATAATCTTGCATTTAAAGCACTGTTAACCCTCGACAATGCTCCTGGTCATCCACCCAGCCTTGATGACATGCATCCTGACATCAAATTGGTGTTTCTGCCCCCAAACACCAATTCATTGTTGCAACCCATGGAGTAGGGGGTAATTGCATCCTGCAAGGCCCACTATCTTAGGCGCACATTTGCCCAGGCCATCAGGGCAAATGAGAGGAAAGTGGCCCAACTCTGAAGGAATTCTGGAAGGGCTTCATCATTTACCATGTATCAGAGGGGTAGCCACGTTAGTCTGGATCTGTAAAAGCAGCAAAGAATCCTGTGGCACCTTATAGACTAACAGACGTTTTGGAGCATGAGCTTTCGTGCATCCAACGAAGTGGGTATTCACCCACGAAAGCTCATGCTCCAAAACGTCTGTTAGTCTATAAGGTGCTACAGGATTCTTTGCAACATTTACCATGCAGTTAAGAACACTGGTGAGGCATGGAATGAAGTCAAACAATCCAATTTGAATGGAGTTTGGAGAAAATTGTGTCCTGATTTTGTGTCTGACTTCCAAGGATTCACAGACACTGTTGAGGTGACCAACACTGTTGTTGAAATGGGCAAATAACTCAACTTAGACGTTGCACCAGAGGATGTTGTGGAGTTGCTGGCATCACATTCTGAAGAATTGACTAACAAGGAGCTCATTGATCTGAAACAGCAAAAAGGGGCAGAGGAAGAAGACGCACCCACTGTTGAAGAGACTCCTCCTTGTAAAGTCTTGACAACAAAAGTGTTGGCTGAGGCATTTCAGCATTTGGAAGCTGCCCTGTCCCTGTCTGAGGAACACGACCCCACCATTGAGTGCAGTGCATCTGTGAATAGGAGCATATCCAACATGTACAGAGAAAGAGGAGAACGTCTGTCCAAACTTCCTTGGACACTTCTTTTAAGTCCTAACAAATCACTGCCATGAGGGCAGGGAACTGGACTCGATGACCTCTCGAGGTCCCTTCCAGTCCTAGGGTCTATGAATCTATGAAACCTTAAAACCCCCTGAAAACCCCACCCAGTTAGAGCCACCCATGAGCTCAGAAGAAGGTGTCCCATCTCCTTCTTCATTCCTTCCATAGATTTCTTAACCTACAAATCAAATGACAAGATCAGCAATGCCCGGGAACCGATTGTGTCATAAGTCCGAGGACTGCCTGAACTATATTTTTTTATGTACTGTGATGGGGCAAGGCCAGATGGCTACAGTAAAGTACTGAGAAACAGGTATGTTAGCCCCAGGCTAAACAAATCCCTAGGACCCTGGTAACCAAATGGCAGTTGCTCCAGGTTAATCAAGGCACCTGGAGCCAATTAAGATCTTTCTAGAAGGCAGTAGAGTTAGCTACTTTAATTAGAACACCTGCAGCCAATCAAGGCAGGCTAATCAGGGCACCTGGGTTTAAAAAGGAGCTCACTCCAGTCAGGCAGGGAGGAGCCAGAGAAGAAGGAGTGTGTGTGAGGAGCTGGAAGCAAGAAGGCAAGGAGCTGAGAGTGAGAGAGCGTACTGCTGGAGGATTTCGGAGACAAGCGTTATCAGACACCAGGAGGAAGATCCTGCGGTGAGGATAAAGAAGGTGTTTGGAGGAGGCCATGGGGAAGTAGCCCAGGGAGTTGTAGCTGTCATGCAGCTGTTACAAGAGGCACTATAGACAGCTGCGATCTACAGGGCCCTGGGCTGGAACCCGGAGTAGAGGGCGGTCCCGGGTTCCTCCCAAACCTCCCAACTCCTGATCAGACATAGGAGGAGCTGACCCAGACTGTGGGGAAGATCACTGAGGTGAACAAATCCGCCAAGAAGCGCAGGACCCACCAAGGTAGAGGAGGAACTTTGTCGCAGTATATTTAGCTTATTGTTCTATGGCAGCATGATTGCTATTTACAATATAAATATCTTGATGTAGGTATATTACTCATGTATAATTGATTGAGTACAAAAATCTGGGTTATTTTGGTGAAAATAGTGTATTGGGCCTTGGTTCAGGAACCAATCACCCAGTTGGAAAATAGGTTCCAAGTTACAATGTTTTGACTTAAGATGCAATTTTCAGGAACCAGTTGCGTCATAAGTCCGAGGACTCCCTGCCTGTATCCAGGCTAGACCTCTCCCACTGCAACTTGAGACCATTGCTCCTTGTTCTGTCATCCGCTACCACTGAGAACAGTCTAGATCCATCCTCTTTGGAACCCCCTTTCAGGTAGTTGAAAGCAGCTATCAAATCCCCCCTCACTCTTCTCTTCTGCAGACTTAACAATCCCAGTTCCCTCAGCCTCTCCTCATAAGTCATGTGCTCCAGCCCGCTATTCATTTTTGTTGCCCTCCGCTGGACTCTCCAATTTGTCCACATCCCGTCTGTAGTGGGGGGCCACCAATTGGGATTGCATTTTGCCCTGTCCATCACTTTGCATTTAACATTGAATTTCATCTGCTGTTTTGTTGCCCAGTCACTCAATTTTGTGAGATCCCTTTGTAGCTCTTCGCAGTCTGCCTGGAACTTCACCATCTGGAGTAGTTCGCCACCTCACTGTTGACCTCTTTTTGCAGACCATTCGTGAATATGCTGAACAGCGCTGGGCCCAGTGCAGACCCCTGGGGACACCGCTATTTACCTCTCTCCAGTGTGAAAACTGAGCAGTTGTTCCTAGCCTTGGTTTCCTGTCTTCTAACTGGAGAGCCTGGGGATGCTTTCAGTGTCATCTTAGGAGCCTTCATTTGATTTAAGGACAAGCCTCTTGTTATCCGCATCCCCCTACCTCTGTTTGTAGACAGACCTCTGCCTGAAGCAGCACAGAACCCTACATGACTCCAGGGCGCTGCTGGGCCCTTGCTCCCAGCCGGTGATTGGGGGGGCATGTGACCCGCTTGTGCCGAAGTGGGAATGTGGTGGCTGTGTTCTGTGACTGCTGGTGGGGAGTATGGACCTGGGAAGGTTGCAGGGGGTTGTGCTGGGACTGGCTGCACTGGGGAAGGGAGGACACCTGAGCATGTAACAGGATAACCCAGGAGGGGGGTTGGAGGCGAGGTGACACTTCTGCCTGAGACACTGGACAAAGGACACAAAGGCTGGGGGAGGAGCCAGGGGGAGGCTGAGTGAGAGGCTGGCGGAGTTTCAGTTTGGAAGCTGGCTGGGAAATGGAGGGGATCCCCGATGGGGCTTGGGCTTCCCAACAGGGCTGTGGCCTCCCTGGGGGCCCCAGATGGACCTAACTAAAGGGGGTCCTGTTGTCTGTACCAGCAAGACCTGTTTTAGACTGTGTTCCTGTCACCTTAATAAACCTCTGTGTTACTGGCTGGCTGAGAGTCACCTCTGACTGCGAAGTGGGGGTGCAGGACCCTGTGGCTTCCCCAGGACCCCGCCTGGGCGGGCTCGCTGGGGGAAGCGCACAGAGGGACAGAGGATGCTGAATGCTTCAAGGAGAGACCCAGGAGGTGAAGCCGTGTGAGCTTCTTGCCCTAAAAAAGTCTGCTCCAAGGGAGAGGAGGCTCCCCAGAGTCCTGCCTGGCTTTGTGGGGAGCAGTTCCGGAGCATCGCCCAGGGACTCTGTGACACCCCCCCACACCCCCATAGCTCCCTGCCCCTGTCGGCTGTGGCTCTTAGTGCCGTGGATGCTGCTATGTATGGGGGGTGCTGAGAGTTCTGCCAGGTCCAGCCGGGTCCCCCCGACAGTGCCTGGACCAGGTTGAGAGGGTCTCCTCATGGGCTTGTTTGGCCAAAGTGCCCAGGCTGGGGGCAGCAGTCAGCCAGCGCTCAGCCAGACCCCCATGCCGTGTTCGGGGGAAGGCCATGGGGCTGTCCCTGTGGGACAGACTGGGCTCCCCGGCAGTGCTGCCCTGCGGTAGTTTTGCTTCACTGTTCCCTGGGATGCAGCGATTTAATCTCCCTAAAAGGGTTGGTGACGTGTTGTTTGCTGAGGAGGGGAGGTGGCATAAATCCTGGCGCGAGCCTGGCACTGGGCCATGTTTACCCGGCAGAATCCCGCAAATGGCTCCTCGGCCTCAAGGACGCACCCGCCCGTTGTGCTGCCATCAGCTGTTTTGTGTGTCCTGGAGAGCCGCTGCTGTCAGTGGGGCCCATTAGCACGGCTCATTGGGAGGGCACAGCAGCCTGGCTGGGGAGTGCAGGTCCCAGACAACTGGCCCGGGGCTGCAGAGTGTGGGGCAGGTGATGCTATAGGAGCTGCACGCATGGGGCACGTGGGCACCCCCACTCCTCACCCCCGAGTGTGAGGCGCCCCAGAGGGCTCTGTGCACACACCCCCGAGTGTGAGGCGCCCCAGAGGGCTCTGTGCGCACACACACACCCTGAGTGTGAGGTGCCCCAGAGGGCTCTGCATGCGCGCGCGCGCGCACACACACACACACACACCCTGAGTGTGAGGCGCCCCAGAGGGCTCTGCATGAGCGCACACACACACACACACACACACACACACCCTGAGTGTGAGGCGCCCCAGAGGGCTCTGCATGAGCGCACACACACACACACACACACACACACCCCGAGTGTGAGGCGCCCCAGAGGGCTCTGCATGCACGCACACACACACACACCCCGAGTGTGAGGCGCCCCAGAGGGCTCTGCGCGCGCGCACACACACACACACACACACCCTGAGTGTGAGGCGCCCCAGAGGACTCTGCGCACACATACACACCGTGAGTGTGAGGTGCCCCAGAGCGCTCTGTGCACACACACGTGCACACCCAGAAGGTGTGAGTGAGTGTAAGCTGGCTAAGAGACCTCAGCTGCTCACGAGTGCACTGGCCACTCTGGCTGGTCTCTGCTGGTAGCCCTGCCTCCCACCCTCCATCTTCCTGCCATGCGGCTGCTTCTCAGCCACTGTGGTCAGCTGTTTTCTACCTGATTTATTTTTCTCCTGTGCGTGTGGTGTGGAGCGGCATGGCCGCCAGGCTGGCCAGGTAGGGGAGCGGCGGGTCGAGTCAGGTTGTGCTGGCGGCCCGGGGCAGGCCATCCTGTCATGTGGGAGGAGACACGAGAGGTAGTGACAGGCTGAGGGAGGGGAGAAGCAGGCTGGAGTGCTGGGAGTGTGGTGCCAGCCATATGGGAGGAGACATGGTGGCGTGGGGTGTTGGAGAGGGTGGGGCGGGGGACGCGGCTGGCTGGGGAGAGTGGGTTGGAAGGGCAGGGCCAACTGGTGAGAGTGTCTCCAGAGGCGTGGCTGGCCAAGGAGAGTGGGTTGAGGGGCACGGCCGGGATGAGATTTTGTCTCTTCAGTAGACTCAGGATTTCCTAGTTCATCCCAGCCGGACTCGGGCAGATTCTCTGATCCTGGCTTGTTCCTTTCCTAGGCTGCATTTGCACTTCCCGCTCTGCTGACACGCCGCAGAGTCACGGCCCTGTGCATGTGTCCTGCAGAGCGAGGGGGCCAGGCATCCAGCACTGACTTGTCTGGGACCCAGAAGAAAGAGGTTCCGTTTCCAGCTCTGCCACAAAGTCCCCAGGTGGCCTTGGACAAAGGATATCAGCTCACTGCACATTACTTGTAAGACGGGCCTGGCCTTCCTCACCTCACAGGGGTGCTGCCACGTTAGATTTGTTGGTGTGTGAGATGCTCGGATACTGTGGTGATGCGGTCAGAGCAAACAGGCAGGTGATGTATAGCCAGCAATGTGCGCAGCATTGAGAGAATTGCACCTTAGCCAGCAGTAAGCATTTTACAAGGACCTGCGATCGCGAATGGCATTAGCCAGTGCCTCTCCGTAATGTTACAGAGCAGAGCAGGGTTGGGCCTCTGAGGGGTGAATGAGAAAGCGGCAGGGTAAGGACAGCAGCCAGGCTGTCCAAGGGCGGCGGGCTGAGCAGTGGGGCTGGAAGATCGTCGCTGCCGTGTTCCGCGGGCGGCCAGAGGAGGAGGCTGCTGCATTAGGGAGTGGCCTTGGAAGGATTTTAGAGGCACAGTGGGAAGCGCCAGCTCCGGGCACTGGGTGAGCGTTGGCAGAGAAGGGCAAAGGGAAGGAGGTGGAGGAAGGGGCCTAAGGTTTCTGCCAGTTGATGGAATTCGCTCTCTGCTGCCGTCTATCGATGAACCGGGGGAAAGACTTCATGAGCAGAACTCATTAGCAGAGACGCTCGTTGGGCCAGGGCGATGGGTTAAATCTGCTCGTCTGGGCTGCAGGGCGATGAGGGGTTCCTGCCCGTGTCGAGTGTGTGATGCTGTAAGCTGCCTGCTGAGTGTGGAGGCTGTGCACTGGGGGCTGTGAGAGTTTGCCACATGAGGACAGGATCCTGCCAGTGGGGTGCTAAGGAGACATTTGTCCCCAGGAAGGTGGGAAACTGAGGCAGAGGCTGTGGCCCAGGGTGCTGTGGCGGCTGCGGTCCCGCTGTCTGCCTCACAGGACCCAGTGCTGGTGAGGGGTGCACGTTGCCTAGGGGAGATCTCTGGCTGGGGTTTCTGGGTGGGCCCAGGCCCGTTTTGTTGGCAAAGTTAAGAGGAATCCCTGGCAGTGGCCCCTGGCCCAGCCCTGGGGGCTGGTGACACGCCCAGCGAAGGGTCACTTCCGTGCAAAGCAACATGTCCCACAGCACCTGCAGCAGCTCCTGGCTGGCCCCAGAGGCAGAGCGGGGGCCTGTGGCTGCAGCAGTCCTGCTCCCTGCCCTTGGACAGGAGCCTTCGGAGGCAGGAGTGTAATTTGTAAATGGATGGTGTAATTAGGAATTAATAACCACTGGAGAGGCACGCAGGGACTGCAGACACTGTGGCCTACTTAGGCGTGGTCCTGCTTCAGAGTCCTGAGGCGAGGATGAAAAGCAGCCTGTAAGCTCAGCCAGCCCCAGCCAGCCAGCTAGACCCTGTACATCTGGCTCATCCTCTGCTGGGACAGGCGGGAGGGCACCAGAGTCTGCTCTGCGGCCGACAGGCTGTACCATCTCACTAGCCCAGCCTGCCACATGAGAAGCCCCTAGGAGTCCTAGCTCCTGGGTCAGTCTGGACATGCTGGGCTGCCCCAGGGCCATTGCTTCTGGGGTCCCTGAGCCCCGGCCTGACAGCCCAAAGCTGGGGAAGTGCTGGGCAGGCCGCAGTGCCTGTGGGCCCTGGCCCCCCGGCTGTCGCGCTCCGACGTGGCAGGAGGCAGCACTGGCTGCTCTCCGCAGATCCCCGGGGGTGCTGCAGGCTGGCACATGTTCCCAGTGGGTTTGGTGCCAGGCATGCAGTGCATGGGTAAGGCTGTCCCAGCCTGCATTGGTGCCCCTAGTGCATCTACGTGGCCTGAAGCCTTGCTGTGACAAAGTGGGAATGTTCTTAATGTTTGCTCTGAATACTGTGTTGGTGCCTCAGTGTCCCCTATTCAGTTCTTAAGTATCCAGGTGGTGGAATAAGGGTTGTAAATTGCCACGTATTCACAGGGGTGAAAGGAAATGCAGGCCTGTTATTTACCAGGCTGCACGTGGCAATGGACTGTATTGGTAAGGGATGCAAGGAGAGTATGGGCCACGATGCAAACTGCAGACACACACACACACAACTAAAATTAATCAATTTAAAGTTTTATTGGGGATAGTTACAAGGGGTAAGGGAGCAGCGTATGATTAGCTAATAGGGTTAATAAAACTTAAAACACACAATGACTAAAATATCTACTAACAATATTTATAAACAAAGATGCAGCATTTAGTACTAATTGATACTTACAAATACAAACCAACGCATAACGACCGGCAAACGTAGAAACCCTGTTTGAAATGCGTGAGCTGAGAGAGAGGCTTCGACGTGATCAGGCTCGGTTACGGGGGTACACGGGATACACAGGATTCGTTTTTCTTTCTCCTCTCCCTGCCTGCACATGGCAGGCCGGCCTAAAGTACCTACTATGACATCATAGAAGTGTCATAGGGGACGGGGCCCAAAACCTGTTTGTGTTCGTTTCTGATTGGCACAAGCAAAGTTTACACCAAGTAGGAGAGCAGTCCTAGTCTGGCTTCGCCCCCAAAGGGTGAGGAAATGCATATTGTTGTAGAATGTGTTCAACACTGAATGACAAAAGAAGAGGCCAGGGCAATACCGGTATGGGCAAGTTCTACAGGATGCAGACAGGAACTCATCTTAACAGGTGCCTCAGTGTCCCCTATTCAGTTCTTAAGTATCCAGGTGGTGGAACAAGGGTGTGTGGTTGCTGCCTGGCACTCTGTGTCCTAGCAACTGATGGCCTGGGCCCCTCCCCTGCAAAGGTGCCAATTGAAGGTGTTGGAGACAAAGAGGTCAGGTGACCTCCTGGCCCGGGAAAGGGGCTGAGCAGAGAGGAGGGGCTGGAGGGGTTGTTAGTCTGGAGCTGGCTGGGGACAAGGAGTGAAGTGCAGACGTAGGGGTCTGGCTCACTGCCCAGAGTGGACCCGGCCGAGGGGTCCGGTTCGCTGTATCTACAAGCTCTGTTTTAGACCATGTTCCTGTCATCGAATAAACCTCTGTGTTACTGGCTGGCTGAGAGTCACGTCTGACTGCAAAGTGGGGGTGCAGGACCCTCTGGCTTCCCCAGGACCCCACCTGGGTGGGCTCGCTGTGAGAAGCGCACGGAGGGGCAGGGGATGCTGAATGCTCCAAGGAGAGACCCAGGAGGTGAAGCCGTGTGAGCTTCTTGCCCTGCAGACCGTCTGCTCCAAGGGAGAGGAGGCTCCCCAGAGTCCTGCCTGGCTTGGTGGGGAGCAGTTCCAGAGCATCGCCCAAGGACTCCGTGACACCTGTGCAGGGGTGTGTGCAGCCCATGAGAGAGGCCACCTGCAGAGCCTCCAGGCCGTGTACTGGGCCTGAGTTCCTGGGGGCCGTCAATCGCTCAGGGTTATAGCCCAGCCCCGTGGGAGGGGAGCGAACCCAAGCACTAACCGGGGATGGCAGCTGCTCAAGTGAAGTCATCGCGGGGGAGAGATTAATCTAATCTCCTCAGGGACGCAGGCTGCTTCCTGGCGCAGGGACCTGCTCATCCTATTATACTTGGCAGGTGCTGGAGGGGTGAGGTGCTTTGTCACTCACTCCAGTCCCTTCCCCCCAGCTGGGCTCCCGCAGGCTGGCAGGGGGCCTAGCCGCTCTAGGGAATGAATCAATGAAACCTGCCAGGGTGGCACTGAATGGCTGCACATTTATCAATGGAGGGATGGAGAGGAGCTGTCGGAAGTGCTGCCCAGGGAGACGCAGCCAGGCAGGTTCTGGGCTCTCTAGCCCAAGCCCTCCTGTGACTTGGGCCCCCTGTCCCGACCATCCTCAGGGACACACACTGGAGTCTGGCTGCTCCCCTTAGCATCATCCGCGGCAACCAGCTTCCCTGTCGCCCACAGCACGCCCAGCTCATCCCTCGTCCATGCACTGGCACCGTGTCTCTCTCACTCGTGCGCCAGGCCTGGCTCAGGCGGGAAAGCTGAGGGCCTGCTCGTCCTTCAGGGCTGGGCTTCTGCCCCAGCTGTTCGCCAGGTGCCAATTGCTGCTGGTGCGGGGGCGTGATTGGCACCGTGGCGGCTGGTGCCTCTCCGGGCTGTTTTCCGGGCACTCTCCTGCTTTGGCCAAACCCCTAGGTTAGTGGGGCTGGTGCCAGGAGCCTCCCTGGAGCTGCGTCCTGAGCCAGGCTACCTCAGGCCTTTGCTGGCCATCTGAGCCCCTGGGGATCCCGCACGGAGCAGGAATGCCCCAGGGGTGGGACTGGGGTCCATGCCCCTAGCACCAATCCGCAGGCCTCAGCAGTTGGACTGATGGTGCCAGTGAGAGCCCACTCCTTGCGTGGCACAGGCCTCAGCCTCATCCTGTGTGAACGAAGCAGCAGTTCTGGGAAAGGAACCTGTCCCGAGCTGCCAACAGCAGTAATCTGTTTTAGAGGCTCATGTTTTCAAATCCAAATGACACCGCAGACTCTTCTTGGCCCAGCCCAGCGAGCGGAGACGCATGGTCTGACGTCATCAGAGGCTGCGGCAGAGCCCGGGCAGCGTGGCCCCAGGAGCACTCGGCTAAGGCAGGACTCTGCCCTTGGGGTACTTGAGACCGGCAGGCTGTGGGCTTCCACTCGGGCCCATGGCTGGAGTGAGTTGACCCATGGGCTGGTGTAGGGTCAGCAGACAGGAGGGGAGCACACAGTGGGGGGCTGAGAGAGGGCCCTGAAAATACCAGCCCTCCCCCTGGAGCTGCACAGCCTGGGGCCTGGCATGTCCCCAGCAGAGGTGTGGTCCCACCGCTGCATTTTAGCATGAATGAGCCCCTGCTGGCTCAGGCCTTCCACCCACTGGGCTTGAGCCAGGACCCCTGGCCGCTCTGGGGGTACGTTGGCACAGTGATGAAAGCCCCGCAGCCTGGTCTAACAATGACTGTGTGGCTGTTAGCCTGAGCTCCTGGAGCCTCCAGCCTTGCGGACAGATGTCCGTCCCTCGTCCCCTCCGGGGTGGCAGCAGGGCTTGCTACGCTTTGCCTTTGATCCGCCCATGGTGTGCCAGGGGTGACCGCCGGGTAGAGCTCGGAGGGTGCTGTATGTGCAGCCTCGGGGGTCCTGGGCCTGGAGTTGGTGTTAAAGGGACACGGCTGACATCTGAGAACTGCCCGGCAGCCCTTGTGACTAGCCGCCTGCTCCCTCATAGGGGCTGCTTTGCTCTGCTGGCCCCACGGTGCATGGGCAGTGAGAGCTGCAGAGTGGGCCCCACTGGTTTGTGGATGTTGGTGGCACTTGGTTCCTCATGCTGTGGGTCGCTGTGCTGCAGGGAGCAGTGGGGGCTCAGCAGGGGGTGCTCTCCCCAGCCGTCAGTGCTGGCCCTGTTGCCCCAGTGTGGCGCTAGGGGGCCTGTGAACATAAGAACAGTCAGACCAAGGGTCCATCTAGCCCAGGATCCTGTCTTCCCATGGCGGCCAATGCCAGGAGCCCCAGAGGGAATGAACAGAGCAGGGAATCGTCCCGTGATCCATCCGCTGTCACCCTTTCCCAGCTCTTGGCAAACAGAGGCTGGGACACCATCCCTGCCCAGCCTGGCTAATAGCCACTGATGGACCTGTCCTCCAGGAACTTATCTAGTTCTTGTTTGAACCCTGTTCTAGCCTGGGCCTTCACAACATCCCCTGGCAAGGAGTTCCACAGGTTGTTAGTGCTTTTTGTGATGAAATACTTCCTTTTGTTTGTTTTAAATCTGCTGCCTATTCATTTCATTGGATGGCCCCTAGTTCTCATGTTATGAGAAGGAGTAAATAACACTTCCTTATTTACTGTCTCCACACCAGGCATGATTTTATAGACCTTTATCACATCCCCCCTTAGTCTTCTCTTTGCCAAGCTGAAAAGTCCCAGTCTTATTAATCTCTCTTCATATGGCAGCTGTTCCATCCCTGAATCATTTTGTTGCTTGTCTCTGAACCTTTTTCAATTCTAATAGACCTTTTTTGAGATGGGGCGACCACATCTGCACGCAGTATTCAAGGTGTGGGTGTACCATGGATTTATACACTGGCAGTATATTTTCTGTCTTATTATCAGTAATGGTTCCTAATATTTTGTTAGGGTTTCTGTTTGTTTTGTTTTTTACTTCCGCTGCACATCAAGCAGCTGTTTTCAGAGAACTATCCACAATGACTCCTGGTCCCAGAACAGAGTCCGGGGGGACCCCGCTTTTTACCTTTCTCCACTATGAAAACTGACCATTAATTCCTACCTTTTGATTCCTGTCTTTTAACCAGTTACAGATTCAGGAGGGGACCTTCCCTCCTTTCCCATGACAGCTTTCTTGCTTAAGAGCCTTTGGTGAGAGACCTTGTCAAAGGCTTTCTGAAAATCCAAGTACACTATATCCACTGGATCCCTCTGGTCCACATGCTTGTTGATCCCCTCAGAGAATTCTAATAGATTGGTGAGGCATGATTTCCCTTTACAAAAGCTTGGTTGACTCTTCCCCAACAAATCGTGTTCATCGATGTATCTGACAATCTGTTTACTATGTTCCAACCATTTTGCCCAGTACTGAAGTTAGGCTCACCGGCCTGTAATTGCCAGAGTTGCCTCTGGAGCCTTTTTATAAATATCAGCATTACATTAGCTACCCTTCAGTCATCTGGAACAGAGGCCTCTTCGGGAAAAGGTCCTCAGCCGCAGGACTCCTGCCCAGAGCCAGGCTGGGGTGCTGGTGGGTTGGGGCTCCAGGGAGCAGGCTAGCAGGGAAGGCAGTTGCTGAGGAGCTAGATGATTTCTTTGCATTAGTCTGCAGGGAGGAGCATGGGGGGACATTTCTATCCCAGAGCTGCTCCTTTCTGCTAGGAAAGATGAGGCGCTGTCAGAGAGTGAGAGGTCAGGAGAAGGCACCAGGCCTGGCTGCTCCATTCCCCGGGGCTGAGGCATGGGGTGGACGAGTAGCTAGCAGAAGTATCCAAATGCTCATTAAATGCAGCTCTGTTGCAGAGAACTGGAGAGTAGCCAATGCTGTACCTGTACTGAAAAAGGCTCCAGGATGAGCCTGGGGAGCTGTTGAAATGATCAGTAAAAACAGAGCAGCAACCCCCTGTGATGGTGCTGCCTGTGGGAGCCAGCTGAGGTCACTCAATCAGGGTGAACTGCAAATAAAACAGGGCAGACAAATCCCAAACGCTGGTGGTTATTCCACTACTTAGATTTACCAATCAGCACAAAACAGCTTCTATAGTACCTCACTGGTTACTTAGAAGTTTAAACCACGCAGTTCCCTTAAAGTGCCCGGCCTCAGGCCTCCGTCCAGACACACCTGTCAGATATGATGATGATTCCTGAAAATCTTACTTAATCATATCAAAGAAAAGGTTCTTCCAGTCCCAAAGGATCAGCCACATACCCAGGTTCAATTATAACTTAGATCTTAGCCAAAATACACACTACAGCCAATTCTTATTAACTTAGCTAAAATTTATTAGAAAAGAAAAAAAGAAGAGTGTTGGTTAAAAGATCAATATACATATAGACTTGAATTCAATTCTTAAGGTTTAGATACATAGTAGAGATGAGCTTGTAGTAGCCAAAAGTCCTTTTAGAAATAGTCCATAGGTTATGTCCAATGTCCATATTCAGGGTGGCTCCAGTCAATGACTGGGGATCTCAATCCTTGTGACTTAAGTTTTCTCCCCCTTGAAACCCAAAGCAGATCTGAGATGAGGAAGGATCGTGTCCCAGGCTTCTTATACATTTCCAGCGGCCTTTCAGTCTGAGAAAACAATAGGCTTAACTCCTTCTCCCAAACATCCTGGCAATTAGCACAGAGTAATTTATCCATTAAACAGTTCAGATACAGGTTACCACAACCTTCAAAGAGACACATAGACAATAATACTATTTCACTCAAGTATCATCTTAAATGCTAATATTCCTTTTTTGATCTTTGAATTAAAACTATAGCAATAGACAAGACTTGTTTGCTGACATCCCAAGCCCTGAGCAAACACCTCCCCTTCTACCTCTAACGATGCAGACTTGCATTTCAAAGCTCTGTTCATTTACAGATCTTCCTAACCAGTCCTTAAGGTTCACCCATGGGTCAGGTCAGTTACTTAACTCTTTCTGGCCCTGTCATCTTTCAGTGAGATATTATATTACACTCATAACGTCACACCCCCTCAAAGATCAGGGTGTGAGAGCTCCGCCAGCTCCGTTTCTTGGACACACAGTCTTAGCGTATGCCCGGCGTGCCTCAGGTTGCATGTGAGCAGGATTCATCCCCAAATTGGGCCCGCTGGCTGGATCATTCACTTCCCGGCTGAGGCCAGGGACTGATGCTGCTCTGTGCTCCCTGGCATGATAGTAGCATTGGGAGAAAGGAGAACTGGTTGACAGACCTTCAAACTTGGACAAGGGCCCGCCAAAGAGGCTGCTGAGGTGTGCAGGGCTGAAGGCAAAGGGCTGTGACAGAGCAGAGCGTGGCTAGGCGACGAGGGAATGGTCAGTGTTCACTGTGGCTGACGGCTAGCAGCAGGGTGTGGACCCGATCCCATCGCGGGCTTGTGGCGAACTGGGAATGTTCTTAATGTTTTCTCTGAATACTGTGTTGGTGCCTCAGTTTCCCCTATGCAGTTCTTAATATCTAGGTGGTGGAGTAAGGGGGTGTGATTGCTGCAGAGCAAAGGGCCAACGTACATACTCTGTCTCCTAGCAACTGATGGCCTGGGCCCCTCCTCTGCAAAGGTGCCAACTGAAGGTGTTGGAGACAAAGGGATCAGGTGACCTCCTGGCCCGGGAAAGGGGCTGAGCAGAGAGGAGGGGCTGGAGGGGGTTTCAGTCTGGAGCTGGCTGGGGACGAGGAGTGAAGGGCAGACGTGGGGGTCTGGCTCACTGTCCCCTAGAATGGACCTGGCCGAGGGGACCCATTTTCTGTACCCCCAAGCTCTGTTTTAGACCCTGTTCCTGTCATCGAATAAACCTGTTTTACTGGCTGGCTGAGAGTCACGTCGGACTGCAAAGTGGGGGTGCAGGACCCTCTGGCTTCCCCAGGACCCTGCCTGGGCAACTCGCTGTGGGAAGCGCACTGAGGGGCAGGGGATGCTGAATGCTTCAAGGAGAGACCCAGGAGGTGAAGCCGTGTGAGCTTCTTGCCCTGAACAAGTCTGCTCCAAGGGAGAGGAGGCTCCCCAAAGTCCTGCCCGGCTTTGTGGTTAATGATCTGGAAAGGGGGGAGCAGGGAAGGGGCAGCTTGGAGTTAGTCAGGAAGAATAGGCCTGCCAGGCACTGAGCGGGATTGAACCAAGCCAGGTGACTGGGCCACGCACCAGTGAATGAAATTCAGCGTCGGTAAATGTAGAGTAATGGAGGGAAACTTTTGAACTGGCCATTCATCTGCCAGGGGCTGCACAAGCCCCAGAGCAGGCACCTCGGCTCTGGACAGAAACACGACTGCAGGGGCTGGATGCACACGGCATGGGGAGAGATGGCGGACGCTGCGCAGGGCTAGGACCCAGCTCACTTGGGAGCTGGAGGGAGTTTGTGGGCCTGGAAAACTGTCTTGTGCAGAGGGAGTGATGAGCTTGGGATTGTCACCTTGGATAGGAGCTGAATGAGAGAGGGGTCTGGGGAGCTCACTGCCCCAGGCAGTCACTGAGTCAGGAAGATGGGCTGGACCTTTCTGTAGGTCACAGGGCCATCCAGAGTGATGGTTAATGATATGGCGTCACACTAAACCTCCTGCTTCAGGCTTACACCACGCGGGTGTGTCTGCACTGCAGGAAGAGACCCACGCCTGGCCCAGGGCAGCTGGCTCAGGCCCCCAGGGCTTTGCCTGTGGGGCTATAAGAAATGTTTGTCTCCAGCCCGAGCCAGCTGCCCTGCGCCAGGTGCGATTGTGCCGCTGGTCTTTTACTGCGATGTAGCCCTGCCCTGAGAGACCAGCAGCAGGGGGGCGGGGGCTCAGATTGTCCCACATCTGTGACTGAGGGATTCTCAGACCTGGTGCAGCCACTGTCAGAGATGGGGCACGGGGCTGGATGGGCCAGGGGCCTGACCCAGCTGTGTGTGGGGTGGGGTAGCAGGCATCCATGCTCCTGACCCAGCTGTGGGCATGGGGGGACGGGTAGCAGGCATCTGTGCTCCTGACCCAGCTGTGGGCATGAGGGGGCAGCAGGCATCTGTGCTCCTGACCTATCTGTGGGCACGTGGGGGGGGGGGGGCAGCAGATATCTGTGCTCCTAACCTAGCTGTGGGTGTGGGAGGGTGGCAGGGGCGGGCGGAGGCAGCAACCGTCCGCACTCCTGACCCAGCTGTGGGCACGGAGGGGTATGGGGACAGAAGGCATCTGTGCTCCTGACCCAGCTGTGGGCGTGGGGGGTGGGGGCCGGAGGCAGCAAGCGTCCACACTCCTAACCCAGCTGGGGGCTGCTTTGTGCAGGGTCCCTGGTGGGAGTTGGAGATGTGATCTCTCAGCAGCTGGTGGAAAGAAGGGGCCTGAGTGGGCACAGCAGTCGCAGGACACTGAAGATGATGGCCATTGGCTTCTGCTTTGTGGTGAGTGCTGCCCCCCTAGGGCCCGCTGGGAGCAGAGCAGGGACCTGGTGCAGCAGGCTGTGCACATACCAGCATGCAGAGCCGGCCTGGTGCCGGGCGTGCGAGGAGCAGGGCCGGGAGCAGGCAGCAGCTGCAGAATTCTCTCCCTGGGGCTGGCAGGGTCTCCCAGCAGATAGCCATGGGACTCTGCCATGCTGCGGGAGAGCCCAGGGTGGGGGACATCAGCGTAGCACCCCTCTGGGGCAGGAGGGCACTCCCTGGCCGCCCGCTGTCTGGGCTCTGGCCCTAGAAGCTGCTCCCCAGCCCTGCAGTCTGCGCCATGGTGGGTGAAGTGCTAAGTGGTGCTGGAACCGGCCAGGAGCCAATTTGATTATATGGCACTTGGCCGCTCCCATGCCCTTGTGTTGAACAACTCCTGGCTTGAGTCCTAGCACTGAGGAGCCTGGGAGAGGGAGCAGCTCCCTTGGACAGCCCAGCAAGGCTGGCGGGTGAGGGGCACCAGCACTCAGCAGCTGCTTCCACTCAGGCTGCAGTTCTCTCTCCAGAGCTTGGCCTCTGCCCAGCCAGCGTGGGCAGACAGGCGGGTGTATCTGTGGCCTGGCACACGGCCCAGGCAGCCCGTGGGGAGCCCAGAGAAGTGACGAGTACAGCCCAGCCCAGCTGCAGTGACCCCCGTGGTTCAAGTTCTGTCCCCCCGTCTGTCCGATCTCCTGTCAGACTCCTGTGGTGCCTCCAATTGCTCCCCACAGCCCACACTTAACCCCCCCATCCAGGCCTTTGTTCCCGAGCAGGGGGATGGGGCTCAGCCCCCTGCAGAGAGGCAGGACCACGTCTCTCTGGGTTGCTGGTCGCCAAGTGTCCACATCCCGGCCATGGGACCTGCCCTTGTCTTCTCGAGAGCTGCATGGAGATGGGAGCTAAGGGCCCAGGCCGCCAGGCGTTATCCACACCTGTGTCTTCGCCTGGCCCAGAGCCCCCAGACCTCCTACTCATGGGGGAACAGTGCCACACACAGGGGAAACTGAGTCTCTCCCTTGCAGTCTGTGCTGCAGGGAGAGGGGCAGGGACTCAGCAGGGGGCCCTGTCCTCCTCATGGTCAGTGCTGGCGTTGCCTTTCATCTGAGAGCTCCACACGCTGCAGAGGCTCCCCTGCTCCCCAGCCAGGAGCTCAGTCAGGATCAGGTGGGAAAACAGAGGCCTGGAGAAAGCTGGGGACTCTCCCAAGGCCCATAGTGTCAGGCAGTGACGGAGCCAACAAAAGGACCTTGGCACCCTGGCATCCAGCCCTGTCTCTCCCATTCGTGTTTGTTTCGAGAGCCCCGGGGATCTGTATTGGCCGCAGCCACCAGGGCCTGGTGCCCTTCACAGGATTCCTCCTCGCCCTGCTGGCTCCGAGGGAAGATGCCCCCGGCCCCCGTTTGCATTGGGCGGCCCCCAGCCTGTGTGGTGGAGGTCTGTGCTGAGCCCTGGCTGCAGCGTGAGTTTTCAGGGTGCCTCTCTAGGCTGTCATGGGGAGTGTTGTCTCCTTGGTGCCCGTGGCTGAACAGGACTTTGCTGGCTCTGCTGGGGGATCTCCTGCCAGGCTGCGGAACTGCACTGGGCCCTAGGGGCTGGATCCAGACCCTCGATACCAGCCTGTCACTTTCACCTCCGGATCACTGAGCTCTCAGTGCCCACCAGCCCATCCCCCACATTGGCTGTGGGCCAGTCACTTGCTGGCAGCATAGCCACAGCCTGCCCCCATTCCCTGTGCCTCAGTTTCCCCTCTGCACCAGGACAGAATGGCCTGACCCCCCTGCAGATGCAGAGTGTCACAGAGTTCCTGGGCGATGCTCTGGAACTGCTCCCCACCAAGCCAGGCAGGACTCTGGGGAGCCTCTTCTCCCTTGGAGCAGACTTGTTCAGGGCAAGAAGCTCACACGGCTTCACCTCCTGGGTCTCTCCTGGGAGCATTCAGCATCCTCTGCCCCTCCGTGCGCTTCCCACAGCGAGTCCGCCCTGGCGGGGTCCTGGGGAAGCCAGAGGGTCCTGCCCCCCACTTCGCAGTCAGACGTGACTCTCAGCCAGCCAGTAAAACAGAGGTTTATTCGATGACAGGAACAGGGTCTAAAACAGAGCTTGTAGGTACCGCAAACCGGACCCCTCGGATGAGTCCATTCTGGGGCCCAGCGAGCCAGACCCCCCCCCCCATCTTCCTTCACTTCCTGTCCCCAGCCAGCCCCAAACTGAAACCCCCTCCAGCCCCTCCTCTCTGGGCTGTGTCTCTTTCCCGGGCCAGGAGGTCACCTGATCTCTCTGTTCTCCCACACCTTTAGCATCCCCTTGCAGGGGAGAAGGGCCTGGCCATTAGTTGCCAGATGACAGGGTTGGCCAGAAACTGAGGCACCCACACAGTATTCAGAGGAAACAGTAAGAACAGCCCCACTTTGTTATGCAGGGGAGGCATTTTTCTGTCTATGGGGCCTCTGTGATGCCCATCAGGGGGTGCTGGCACAGGACACACCCCTTCCCCTGCTGTAGGGAAGGCCCATCCGTCTGTCTGTCTGTGGGGCATGTAGCTCAGTGCACGGCCGCTGCCTTGAACCGGTGCTCTCTGTAATCCCATCTGAGCCCAGCAGGCAGAGCTCCAGGGACTACAGCAGGCCCTTCCTGGGATGACCCCGTGACAGGAGCCTGGGACTGGGGTAGCACTTTGCCCACTTAACTCTCCAGCCTGGGCTCTCTCTCAATGCTTTGCTAGTGACAGGCAGCAAACCCCTCCAGGTGCTGTGATCACTCAGCATGACCCCATGTGGAGCCCCGCACCCAGCTAGAGTGCATGAATGTTCCCAGAGCCACTCCTGAATCACACAGAGAAAGGCACCAGCTCCGAGCCTTGTACCTCAGAGCTGTACCGTCCTGCCCTGGTCAGAAGCCTGATGAGTGGGAGTGCGTTGCCTGGTCTGCCCATATCTTGATGTGGAGAGGACGCACGCTAGCCCTTGTAACCTGAGCTGAGGTTTCCTAAACACTTCATGCAAAACACACTGTTTAAGGTAAAATCGAAAACAGGTTTATTAACTACAGACACATTGTGACGAACTGGGAATGGTCTTAATGTTTGCTCTGAATACTGTGGTGGTGCCTCAGTGTCCCCTAGGCAGTTCTTAATATCTAGGTGGTGGAAAAAGGGTGTGTGATTGCTGCAGAGCAAAGGGCCAGTGCACCTAAATGCCTGACCCTCTGTCTCCTAGCAACTGATGGCCTGGGCCCCTCCCCTGCAAAGGTGCTAATTGAAGGTGTTGGAGACAAAGGGATCAGGTGCCCTCCTGGCCCTGGAAAGGGGCTGAGCAGAGTGGAGGGGTTGGAGTCTGGAGTTGGCTGGGGATGAGGAGTGAAGTGCAAACATGGGGGTCTGGCTCACTGACCCCCAGAATGGACCTGGCCGAGGGGTCCCATTCTCTGTACCTACAAGCTCTGCTTTAGACTCTGTTCCTGTCATCGAATAAACCTCTGTGTTACTGGCTGGCTGAGAGTCACGTCTGACTGCAAAGTGGGGGTGCAGGACCCTGTGGCTTCCCCAGGACCCCGCCTGGGCGAGCTCCCTGTGGGAAGTGCACGGAGGGGCAGAGGATGCTGAATGCTCCAAGGAGAGACCCAGGAGGTAAAGCCGTGTGAGCTTCTTGCCCTGAACAAGTCTGCTCCAAGGGAGAGGAGGCTCCCCAAAGTCCTGCCTGGCTTGGTGGGGAGCAGTTCCAGAGCATCGCCCGGGGACTCCGTGACACACATGTTCTGTGATAAGTGGTCAGCACAAAGGGTCAGAGAGGGCTACCAGAGAAAAGAAAAGGTGAGCACACAGTCTAAACCAGTCCTCGCACTTCACTGGATGCTACAGGCTTCCCGTAGGCCTGGGACCAGTCTCTTCAGTTGAAGTCTTTGTCTGCTCAGCATTCTTGTTCCAGTGTAGGCGGGGGAGGAGAAGGGCCAAGGCACATCCCTCTGTCCCTTATTTGATCTCTCAGTCCGTGTGCCTGGAAAACACAAGCCCAGACGTGCCCTGGTGGGCTTTGTGGAGTCACCAAGTTGAGCATCCCCCACTGGGTGATACTTGGGCAGCCCTCTTACAGCATTGTAAATCCCTTGCTGATCAGTGGGTGTTTGACACCTTCCGGAGTGGGGAACCTCTCGTGTTGTCACTAGCAAACTGACAGCGTAGCTCAGTAACAACCATGCAGCAAATCTCATCACTTCGCACCCACGAGCCACAGATGTATTTGCACAGACCAGCGGGTTTCAGCAGGTCGTGACCTTTCCTCTGATACCTCACATGGCCTGCTTTGTGTGAAATACAGTTCTCTGATGAGTATGAATATGGGGGTTCCAGGGTGCTGCTTTGAGGTACAGAGTGCCAGACTCCCTTTCTCCCGCAGGGCCCTGTGGTGGGAGGCTGGTATCAGCTCCTGGATCGCCTTATCCCAGGAAACACCAAGATGGTGGCGTTGAAGAAGATGGCGCTGGATCAGGTTTGTAAAGGAAGTGTTTCTGGGGGAAGACTGAGGGGAGTGAGTGCGCAGGGAGGGCACATGAGGTTCGGGGATGGGGGGAGGTGAGTGCCCAAGAGGGAATAGGGGGTGGGGCTGAGAGAGGTGGTTGTCCAGGAGGTGGGGTGAGGGATGGGGCTGCGGGAGATGGGTGCCCTTGGAGGGGGGGGGTACATCTGTGCCCCTGCAGCCATGTGCATTTGCACCTGCATTTCCTGGACTGAGGCCTGCCTGCACTCCAGGCCACATAGCACACGCCCAGGCTCCAGCACTGCCTGGGGCTTCCCTCCGCCAGGCTCCCGTGCCCATGGCCGGTGCCAGCCGAAGGAAGGTGTCCCCCAGGCTCTACACCCCCTGCTAGCCCTGGCCGTTGGCTGCCGCATGGACAATGGGTCCCAGCATGCATTGTTCCATGCTCAGAGCAGCCCGCCTGCATTGCACGCTGGGGCTGGGGTCTCCTGGGGAAGTTCTGCAGCAGAGATGGAGGCAGGCTGGGTTGGAGCCCTGCAAGGAGCTGCATTTGAGCAAAGGGGTGCAGCCCCTCACCTCCTGCCCCCCTGAGCTTGGGCCAGAGCCCCCTGGCCCCTGTGCCCACAGCCTGGCCAGGCTGAGCCACGGGTTCTCAGCAGGGCCAAGTTATGGAGTGGGTCCAGCCTGGGTGCAGAGAGCTGGCCAGGGGGGCTGCTGGGCACTCACTGCTGGCTCCCTTTCAGGGAGGGTTTGCACCTTGCTTCCTGGGCTGTTTCTTGGCCATCGCCGGGGCACTCAACGGCCTGTCCACTGAGGAGAACTGGGCCAAGATCCGACGGGTGAGTCCCAAGCTGTACCGGGGCCAATACAGCCCCTGGGAACTGCAGCTTGTGCTCGCCACTTCCTGTCTCGAGCTGCGGGGTGCTGCCCGGCAGGAGCCCTGGGGGAGTCGCTGGGGGGCAGGGGGGAGGGGGCATTACTAGGGGTGCCTGGCAGGAGCCCCTGGGGGAGTCACTGGGGGGCAGGGGGGGAGGGGGCATTACTAGGGGTGCCTGGCAGGAGCCCCTGGGGGAGCAGGGGGGAGGGGGCATTACTAGGGGTGCCTGGCAGGAGCCCTGGGGGAATTGCTGGGGGGCAGGGGGAGTGGGGGGAGGGAGCATTACTGGGGGTGCCCGGCAGGAGCCCTGGGGCAGTCTCTGGGAGGTGAGGGGGGAAGGAGAGAGGGGGTGTTACTGGAGACCCTGGCGGGAGCCCTGGAAAAATCACTGGGGGGACCAGGGGAGAGGGGGCATTACTGGAGCCCCAGGGCAGGAGCCCCAAGGGAGTTGCTGGGGGGTAGGGGGAAAGGGGAAAGGGGGCATTACTGGAGCCGCTGGCGGAGCCCCGAGGGAGTTGCTGGGGCGGGGAGGGGATGTTACTGGAGCCCCTGGCAGGAGCTGTGGCTGAGTTACTGAGGGGGCAGGGGGTGTTACTGGAGGGGCCCAGCAGGATCCCCATGAGCCTCTGCCCTGGCTATCACGGGCCTCCGGGTGTCTGCCAGGTCCCCAGGAGGGGGTGGGCTGGGGCCCGGGGCCTGTAGATAGGCAGTGCCCTGGAGCCCAGGTGTGCCACCCTCCCGCTCTGACCCTGCTCCCCAAGGTCCAGCTGGAGTCGGGGTCTCCAGTGGGGGAGGGCGTCGTGTGGAAGCTGAGGCAGGGTGGGCTGAGCTGGGTTGGGGAGGAGCAGCCCACACGGGATGTGTCTTGTGTCCCTGGTGCTGGGGCTCGACACAGGCCCCTGCTTCGGGCTCTGGCTCCTGGCAAGGTGCCAGGAGGACCCATGTGGCACCAGGGTGCCAGGGCCCCGTCTGCTGGGGGGGAGGGGACCTGTCTGCGTTGGCAGCTCCCTAAAGTCGTTAGCAGGTGGCTCGTCTACACGGTGGTCTGAGACCAACGCAAGCGGCTGAGTCAGCAAGTGCTGAGTGTGAATCACCCGGCGAGCCGGTGCCCCGGCTCTCCCCCGGTGCCCTGCGCCGCTCCCCGGCTGTGAGTCAGTGCACTCCCTGGCTCTGGCACCCGCGCATCCCAGTCCCCGCCTGAGTCACCACAGCTGGGAGCGGGGCCAGCCAGGCCGGGAAGGGGCTGCTCCCCAGCTTGGCAGCATGCGCCGGCTCTCGGCTGAGCCAAGGGGGGCAGCTGGAACCCCTCTGCCCAGCACACGGGGCCCAGCAGGGCTGCCAGGCCCTCTGCAGTGAGTCCTGAGGGCACATGGAGACTCTGCCTGGGCTGCTTCCTCCTTCAGGAGCAAATGCTTCTTGCTGCTCCAGGGGCACCAAGCCACGTGCCTGCTGCTTGCCCTGGGCCCCAGGCACAGAGCCCCGTCCCTCCTCTGCAGGCAATGGGGGGCTGCTGAGTGAGGCCTGGAGGGACCCAAGCTCTGTGTGTGGGGGGGGGGGGGGACCCCTCTCGCCCCCTCAGCACTCCCAGGCTGGGCTCTGAGCCTGCAGCCCCTACTCCTGCTGCCTGGCACATTCCCTCAGCCACTGCCTGCACTGTGCCCAGTGCTGTGAGCGTGCCTGGTGCAGAGGGGGCTTGGCCGGGGGGGGGTCCATCCCTAAACTGCCTCTCTTGCCCCAGGGATCACCCTGTCCTTGCCCCTCACTGACGCCGTGCTGTGCCCCATGTGACGAAGTGGGGATGTTCTTAATGTTGTTGTGGACTCGCAGACCTGGGTGCTCTCAGCTCCCCACAGTTTCCAGGAAGAACCCCTGGTGTGCCGGCCCTTCTCTGGGTCCCCACCTCTCTCCCAGGGTCAAGCTGCAGACTCCTCTGCCCCGAGACTGCTCACTGCAATCCCCAGGGGGACCCCGTTACTGCAACCGTCCTTCTCCCTGGTCATACGCTCCCAGGGGTTAAGCGTAGCTCCTTCACCCCCGAAACCGCCCCTCTCAGCCTTCAGCATGCCTGGTCCTCGTTAATACTCCTTCGTTTTACTGCTTCCCAGTCATTTACTGCAAGAAGCGCCATCCATGGGGTGCAGTACATCCCAGGAGTCCCTGGGTGATGCTCTGGAACTGCTCCATACAAAGCCAGGCAGGACTTTGGGGAGCCTCCTCTCCCTCGGAGCAGACTTGTTCAGGGCAAGAAGCTCACACGGCTTCACCTCTTGGGTCTCTCCTTGGAGCATTCAGCATCCTCTGCCCCTCAGCGCGCTTCTCACAGCGAGCCCACCCAGGTGGGGTCCTGGGGAAGCCACAGGGTCCTGCACCCCCACTTTGCAGTCAGACGTGACTCTCAACCAGCCAGTAACACAGAGGTTTATTCGATGACAGGAACAGGGTCTAAAACAGAGCTTGTAGGTACAGAGAACCGGACCCCTGGGCCGGGTCCATCTTGGGCCTGGGGGACCAGAGCCCCATCTGGGCCCCCTTCCATTTCACACTACGGCTTCTTCCTGGGAACCGTGGGGAGCTGAGAGCACCCAGGCCTGCGAGTCCACGACAGCATTAAGAACATCCCCACTTGGTCATACCCCACAGCACCCCGGCTCGGTGGGAACATGTAGAGGTTTGGCCTTTGGTAGCCATGGGCTAGGGCAAGTTTTCCTGTGTGTGTCAGGGAGCTGGCAGGCCCCCTGGCTGGCACGTCCATAGCTGCTCCCTGGATGGGCTCCGCATGGGCACCAGCCTTGGCTGCTTGCCTGGCAGGGCTGAGCTGATGAGCCTGGCTGGGGCACAGCCTGATGCTGGCTAGCGCTGGGCGGGTTCCTGGTGTGGACACACTGGGGGATCTGCTCCAGAGCCGGTGTGGGGCCACGTGAGGGGCAGGGGGTGGCGGGTGGGAGGCTGATCATACCCGCACGCCAGGCTATAAATAGCCTGACAAAAATACACTCCAAGCCCAGCCAGAAAAGTGACAGTAGAACCTCCCTCCCCCGCCCAGGCTGATAGCAGCAGCTTCGAGCTCCACAGCCATTGCTTCTCCTTGAGCCCACGCCAAAGGTCGCCCCAGAGTACATGGGCACCAGGCCAGGGGAGTGGGGCGTGCCCAGCCCGCGTGCCCAGGCCAGGGGAGTGGGGCATGCCCGGGCCAGGGGAGTGGGCTTGCCCAGCCCGTGTGCCCGGGCCAGGGGAGTGGGGCGTGCCCAGCCCGTGTGCCCGGGCCAGGGGAGTGGGGCATGCCCAGGCCAGGGGAGTGGGGTGTGCCCAGCCTGCGTGCCCGGGCCAGGGGAGTGGGGCATGCCCAGGCCAGGTGAGTGAGCGTGCCCAGCCCGCGTGCCCGGGCCAGGGGAGTGGTGCGTGCCCAGGCCGTGTGCCCAGGCCAGGGGAGTGAACGTGCCCAGCCCGCGTGCCGGGGCCGGGGGAGGGGAGTGGGCTTGCCCAGGCCGTGTGCCCAGGTCAGGGGAGTGAGCGTGCCCAGCCCACATGCCCAGGCCAGGGGAGTGACCATGCCCAGCCCATGTTCCTTGATGGGTGCCTGGGCCAGCCTTGCGAATAACTGCCCTTGTTCACTCCCCACAGGATTACCCGGACGCGCTGCTCACCAACTATTACGTAAGTGCAGACGCTGCACCAGCGCCACAAGGCGGTTCCCCAGGTGCTCCAGGGCCGGCCCTGCAGGCTGGGGCCTTCCCTCTGCCCCACACCCACACTTGGCTTGTGGGCTGGCAGAGCATCTCCTCCTGGGGCCCATCCCACTGTCTGCATGGCCGTGCCCCACACCAGGGCCTTGCCAACCAGCCAGCCAGCGCTCCTGCCCCACGGGACTGTCCAGGTGCCCCCTGTCTCCTGTGGGGCCGGGGGGGCTGGGGCTGCCCAGGGCTCCCCCTCCCTCCATTACGTATTTACCCTCAGGAATTTGGGTGAATTTCACTTAACCAAGTATCCCAACCCCTGTGGGTGTCCCCAGTGCCAGGTGCGTGGGCTGGAGAGTGTGCTGGGGGGAGGGGCTGAGGCTGGGCATCCAGCTGGCAGCCCTGCTGCAGGGTCCCCGTCAGCATGTGCCTAAGTGCGCCCCCCGCCCCCCCTCCCTGTCTTCTCTCTTTCAGCTCTGGCCAACTGTGCAGATTGCCAACTTCTACTTCATCCCCCTGAACCACAGGTCAGGCCCTGGCCCTGCCCCTGCCTGCCCCCCACCCCCTTGGGTGTCCCAGTGCCCCAGAGCCTGCCCCCCTGCCTGTGCCATGGCTCCCATCTGCACCCAAAATCCCGGCTCCCGTCTGCACCCAAAATCCCGGCTCCCACCTGCCCTGCTCCCTCCCTGCCCCTACCTGCCCTGGTTCCCCCCCCACCCCCACCTCCCCCCTGGGGTACCCCAGCACCCCCCCACCCTGCCCCCTGCCTGTGCCGTGGCTCCCATCTGCCCCAACATCCCTGCCCCTACCTGCCCTGCTCCCTCTCTGCCCCCCCCTGCTCCTTGGGGTGCACCAGCACCCCCCACCCTGCCCCTTGCCTGTGCTATGGCTCCCATCTGCCCCAACATCCCTGCCCCCACCTGCCCTGCTCCTTCCCTGCCCCCACCTGCCCTGGTTCTCCCACCCCCCACCTGCCCTCTGCCCCTTGGGGTGCCCCAGCACCCCCCCACCTTGCCCCCTGCCTGTGCCATGGCTCCCATCTGCCCCCCCCACCCTGCCCCCACTTGCCCCAGCCCAGGGAGGCTGTGCGTTAGGGGACAGTGGGGCCGGGGCACAGAGTGGGGCGTGCAGCTTGGGGTTTCCCGCGCTGGGGCGACAGCTGCTGCCTTGGGAGGAAGGGGCCTGGCCAGGAGCCTCCAGCTAGCCCTGGTCCCTCACTGTCTCCCCCAGAGTGCAGGGCCCAGCTCCACCCCAGGCTAATGGGAGCTGCAAGGGAGCCTGGCCTGAGGCCTGGGGGCTGCCCAGCAAGGGGCAGAGCCTCGCCCGGCAGCTCCCCCATGTGTGCGTCAGGCCCAGCCCATCACTGACCAGGCTCCCGCCTCTAGGATCTGGGGGTCATGGTGGACCACAAGCTAAATATGAGCCAACAGTGTGATACTGTTGCAAAAAAAGCAAACGTGATTCTGGGATGCATTAACAGGTGTGTTGTAAACAAGACACAAGAAGTCATTCTTCCGCTCTCCTCTGCGCTGGTTAGGCCTCAACTGGAGTATTGTGTCCAGTTCTGGGCACCGCATTTCAAGAAAGATGTGGAGAAATTGGAGAGGGTCCAGAGAAGAGCAACAAGAATGATTAAAGGTCTTGAGAACATGACCTATGAAGGAAGGCTGAAAGAATTGGGTTTGTTTAGTTTGGAAAAGAGAAGACTGAGAGGGGACATGATGGCAGTTTTCAGGTATCTAAAAGGGTGTCGTCAGGAGGAGGGAGAAAACTTGTTCACCTTAGCCTCTAATGATAGAACAAGCAGCAATGGGCTTAAACTGCAGCAAGGGAGATTTAGGTTGGACATTAGGAAAAAGCTCCTAACTGTCAGGGTGGTTGGACAGTGGAATAAATCGCCTAGGGAGGTTGTGGACTCTCCATCTCTGGAGATATTTAAGGGTAGGTTAGATAAATGTCTATCTGGGATGGTTGAGACCAGTGGTCCCCAACCTTTTTGGTCTGGCGGGTGCCAGACGACGAGCCACGGAGGACCGTGGCAGTGGATGAGCATCTGCCGAAATGCCACCGACGAGCAGTGTCATCAAGAAGCGTCGCCGCTGAAATTCAGCAGCATTTTGGCGGATGCTCATCTGCCAGCCAGTACACGGGCACCATGGCACCCGCAGGCACCGCCTTGGGGACCCCTGGTCTAGACAGAACTTGGTCCTGCCATGAGGGCAGGGGACTGGACTCGACATCTCGAGGTCCCTTCTAGCCCTATAACCTGTCAATCTCTGTCCCAGGCTGGCTGTCGTGCAGGTGGTGGCTGTCATCTGGAATTCCTACCTGTCCTGGAAGGCGAACCAGCTGTGAAGCCATGGGGCCGGCGCCCCTCCCATCCCCACACCCAACCCAGTCTCTCCCAGCCTTCTGCCTGGCCTGCCCCCCCAACGCCAAACCCTCCTCTGTGACTGCCATAGCAAATGGTTGTGGGGCCAGTGCCCCCTTCCTGTGCCCCCCACCCAGCTGTAGGGCCCCCCCACGCCACACCCTCCTCTGTGACTGCCATAGCGAATGGCTATGGGGCCAGCACCCCCTTTCTGTGCCCCCCACCCAGCCGCAGGGCCTCCCCACGCCACACCCTCCTCTGAAACTGCCATAGCGAATGGCTGTGGGGCCAGTGTCCCCTTGCTGTGCACCCCACCCAGCCGCAGGGCCCCCCCACGCCACACCCTCCTCTGTGACTGCCATAGTGAATGGTTCTGGGGCCAGCCCCCATCCTCTTTCTTCCCACGCCACACCCTCCTCTGCTGCTGCTGCCAGAACAAATGGCTGTGGGGCTGGTCCCTCTTCCCTTTCTCCCCATCCAGCTGCAGGGGCCCCTCATGCCACACCCTCTGTGACTGCCATAGCGAATGGCCTTGGGGACGGCCCCCGCTTCCTGTGCCCCCCACCCAGCTGCAGGCCCCCCCCCATGCCACACCCTCCTCTGCGACTGCCATAGCGAATGGCTGTGGGGCTGGTCCCCCTCCCCTTTCCCCTCATCCAGCTGCAAAACCCCCATGCCACCCCATCTGTGACTGCCATAGCGAATGTCTGTGAGGCCGGCCCAGCAGTGGCTCTTGTGGGCGCTCCAGGGGGCACATCACACAGCAATTCTCAAACTGGGCCCCCTGGGCAGTCTCAGCAAAGAAAGCACTGGCACGTGGTGCTGGGGGGTCTGAACTGTGCCCCATGGCTGTTCCCAGCACAGGGGGAGATTGATTCCTGCCCCACGGCTGTCCCCAGGGTGACTGAGCTGCGCCCCATGGCAGTCCCTGGCACCGGGGTAGACCGAGCCGTGCCCCAGTGATGCCCGCGGTGCTGAGGGCGATGAAGCCACACCCCTGGCTGGAGAGCCCCTGCCCCGATGGGCCCTTTGAGCCATCGTCCATGGAGCCCAGGCAAGGAACTGGAGAAATAAGCTGAGTGACTGGCCTTGCCGTGGCCCTGCTGTTGGGGTGGGGCTGGGGGTGAGGTCTGGGGCCGTCCTGGGACTCCAGGGGCTGGGACAGGGTCCGCAGGAGCCGAGGGCAGCTGGCAGGAGCTGCTCCCCAGGAAGCAGGCTCAGCACCGGCAGGTGCCCATGGTCATAACCTGCTGCGCAGGCAGGACCGACAGGATGCAGCTTCCTGCAGCGCCTTCTCCACATGGGACAGTGGGGCAGCTGGGGCCAGAGCTCAGAGCACCCACCTGGCAATGCCACCTGTGCGTGGGCAGCACTGACCCGAGGGGTTTCCAGCCAGCCCCCTCAGCTCTGAGCTCTGGGACCCTCCCACCTTGTGGGTGACCACACTGGTCCCTATGGGCTTGGGGATCTCGCATTGCAGCCTGGGTAGCTGTACCAGCCTTGCCAGCCCAGGCTGGAGCCCCACGTCCGCACTGCCATTGCTAGCTGTGCTGGTGCCATTGGTACCAGTACCTGCTGCACTCAGCCTGTCTGCACTGGGGCCAGCCTCACCTTGTGAGAGCTACGCTGCCCCCCTCTCCCCCACTCACAAGGTCTCGGGCAGGGGCAGAGGATGTGCAAAGCACATCCCTGCTTGGTGCCTGAGTTTCCCCCTGAAGCAGGGCTGCTGCTGATAAGCTGGAGCAGCCCTGGGCAGTGCCCCCTGGGCGGGGGCTGCGCTCTGGCCTCTTTACTCTGGGCAGAGTGAGCGTGTTAACTCGCTGGGATGTCAGCGTGTGGGTCAGGCTGCAGAGTCACTTCTGGTACCTGGCAGCTCGCATGTGGCATTGGCTGGATCCCGGCAGGAGGTGGGCACGACGGGTGGGGTGGTGAGTGTGGGGCCCAGCCACTGCCAACACTGCAGCAGGAATGTTACCTCCCCGCCCTGCCAGCTCCCAGGGGCAAAGGACAGCTGTCCCGGATCCCCAGGCCTGGTGCTCTCGCATGGCTCTGGCCCAGTCAGCCCCTTGGCTTCCCTACCTCCCGTGACCAAACCTCAGAGCCTTCAGCATCCCTGGGTCACGCCTCGAGCTGAGTCCACCCGAGCTGGACACGAGGGAGACTTGCACGCCCAGACGGAGCAATGCACCCCACATTCTTTACCCTGCAGTGACCCCCAGCCGCAGGGGTAACTCCAAGAATATCCTTCCCGGGCCAGACACCATTCCCAGCTGGGGTTCAGTCCTCCCCCCGACACCCTTTGTCTTGGTTTCTTCCATGTCTCAAGCAGTCATCTTTGGGGGTGGGGTTCAGTGAAAAAGGAACCAAGATTGACTCACTCCCCAGCCTTACATTGGATTTGATATGGCGAGACTCCTTTGTTTCCCACTTTGACCCCCCAGGATGGGAGCCAGTTCCAGGTGACCCTGCAGTGTCAAAGCAGCAGCCCAGGAAACTTCTCAGGAAGGAGGGAGATTCGCATCTTCAGAGACCTATTGGTCCTTCTAATGGCCCACCTAGGCTGACTGCGTTCTGCGTGGTGAGCGTTCCGCCAGGGAAAACCCAGCTGTGACTGTTACATAGTCAATAATCCTAACTTCAGTTACAGAGCTGACATGTGCATACAAATTCAGTAAAGCAGAACCTTCCCAGCGATACCTCACATGAGCCATCTTCCATAAAATACAGCTTAGTTATGCCATGTTCATTCTGTGAAGAATATGGGGTGCAGTGTCACACCTACCCCCTTAGATTCCTGCCACAGGGTTGGGCACTGACTAATGCGAAGGCAGTGTGCCTAATATCCTCTTTAGGTCACAGTTAACTAACTTCGTAGGGCTTGTCTACATTACCATGCAAGTCGATCTAAGATACATGTGTGACCAAGTGACAACGTGACTAGCATAGCTGAAGTCGATGGATTTAGATCTGCTTCCCACGGTGTCTTCACTGCAGTATGTTGACAGCTGGTGCTCTCCCGTCGACTCCACTTGCGCTTCTCATTCTGGTGGAGTGCTGGAGTCGACGGCAGAGCACTCAGCGGTCAAGTTATCACGTCTATACTAGATGTGATAAATCAACCTCCGCTGGCTTGATTGCTGTGTTGCAGTAGGGACTGTCTGTGTGGGGCATGGGAGAGCCGGGGAGGACTTTAGGTGAGGAACAGGATCTAAGCCTGTAACCTGGCCAGGTAGGGGAGAGGGGTGTCAGCACCTTTGCCCAGGAAGCTGGACAAAGGAAGGGGCTGGCTGGAGGGAGTTAGTTCAGTTTCAGTTTTGGGCTGAGTGGTTGGAATTCAGGGAATCCCAAACTGGGAATTAAGTTTCCTGAACACCCAGAAGGAACAGATTGAGGGATCCTGGTTGTGCCTCCAAGCTCTGCTATATCCTTCATTCTTGTTGTCCAATAAACCTTCTGTTTTACTGGCTGGCTGAGAGCCATTGTGAGTCCCAGGAAGAGGAGTGCAGGGCCAGACTCCCCCATACTCTGTGACAATCGCTACCTGCCGATCTGGTGGGTGGTGTAGACAAGCCCTTAGTGTTACCAAAAACAGATGTTTTTACAAAGTTCTTGGTTTCTTTTTACAAGTTGCCTGAAAGCCTTTGAATTACAGCATTGTGAACACAATGTGAATATTAATATCATTTAGGTGTCTTGGCATTTAGCCACCATGCCACGAGCTGGTGGGCCTCCATTTCTCCTTCCACACAGCAGTCTAGATTGGTTCTGCTTTCTCTGCTGTGCCAAGCTCCAGGCCTGTTCACAGGTCCTAGCTGAGAAACAGTATTCCTATAGGGCTTCCCTGTTACCACTCCTAGCCCGTACCAGGGGCGGCTCTAGCTTTTTTGCTGCCCCAAGCACGGCAGTCAGGCTGCCTTCGGCTGCACACCTGCAGGAGGTCCTGGTCCCGCGGCTTCAGCTGACCCTCCGCTGAATTGCTGCCAAATCTGCAGGACCAGTGGACCTCCCGCAGGCGCGCCACCGAAGGGAGTCTGACTGCTGCTCTCACAGCGATTGGCAGGGTGCCCCCTATGACTTGTCGCCCCAGGCATGTGCTTGGAGCGCTGGTGCCTGGAGTCGCCGCTGGCCCATACAAAAGTTTCTTCCAAAAATCATGCATGTTATACATTTTTAAAGGATTTACCATCAGCATGAAATTCTTTGTCTCAGCCCATAGATTGTGAGTGAAGAGGCATAAAATTACAGCAAATTCCTGACAGGGAGGCGCTTCCAAGTGTGATGTTCCTCCCATGCCTTCTGTTCAACAGGCCAGTTGAGCATTCATTGCGTTTCCCAAGCCTTCCAGTACCATCGTATGTGTTCTTTTCTCTTCCCTTTAGTACAGGCCTGTCTTTGGGGTGTCAGGAGCCCTTGCATGTTACTGGCCCTCCCGCGTGGAGTTGCATTTCATCTCCAGGGCTACGTCCATGCAACGAATCCCCTCCTGCCCCCCGGGGTGTCTGTTTCTCACTCCTGTTACTCAGCCCTATGCTTAGCTGTTAGGAGGAGTTTACCTGCCCGGGAAGTGGCTGCCTCCTCCCCTTTGTCAGGTGGGTCATTAGCATTTTCACTGCCACACCAGTTCTTCACACTAGCCTGGTCCCAGCCCGCTCCACTCTGCCAGCTTCCAGCTGCAGGTGGGTACAGGGGGTGTCCTTTCCCCAACCTTCCCGCACTCACTGGTGGTGGGAAGCAGAGCGCCCCGGGACTGGGACCTGATGTGCTGATCCGCGGAATCGCTGCTTTACCACGTTGTATGGAACCCGTGATATATCAGGGTAAAGGTGTATGAGGTGGATAGAAAGCTGGCTAGATCGTCGGGCTCAATGGTAGGGACTAGGTAGGGACCGAATGGCTAGGAAGCAGTTCTGCAGAAAAGGACCTAGGGGTTACAGCAGACGAGAAGCTGGATATGAGTCGACAGTGTGCCCTTGTTGCCAAGAAGGCTAACGGCATTTTGGGCTGTATAAGTAGGGGCATTGCCAGCAGATCGAGGGACGTGATCATTCCCCTCTTTTCAGTATTGGTGAGGCCTCATATGCAGTACTGTGTCCAGTTTTGGGCCCCACGCTACAAGAAGGATGTGGAAAAATTGGAAAGAGTCCAGGGGAGGGCAACAAAAATGATTAGGGGGCTGGAGCACATGACTTATGAGGAGAGGCTGAAGGAAATGGGATTGTTTAGTCTGCAGAAGAGTGAGGGGGGATTTGATAGCAGCTTCAACTAGCTGAAGGGGTTCCAAAGAGGATGGATCTAGACTGTTCTCAGTGGTAGCAGATGACAGAACAAGGAGTAATGGTCTCAAGTTGCAGTAGGGGAGATTTAGGTTGGATATTAGGAAAAACTTTCCCTAGGAGGGTAGTGAAGCACTGGAATGGGTTCCCTAGGGAGGTGGAGGTTTTTAAGGTCTGGCTTGACACAGCCCTGGCTGGGATGATTTAGTTGGGGTTGGTCCTGCTTTGAGCAGGGGGTTGGACTAGATACCTCCTGAGGTCCCTTCCAACCCTGAGATTCTATGATTCTATGATCCCATTGTAATGGAGTCCCCGGCCGATGATCTGGAACTGCTCCCCACCAAGCCAGGCAGGACTTTGGGGAG
This sequence comes from Aldabrachelys gigantea, assembly GCA_026122505.1. Classification (NCBI taxonomy): domain Eukaryota; kingdom Metazoa; phylum Chordata; order Testudines; family Testudinidae; genus Aldabrachelys; species Aldabrachelys gigantea. The sequence goes on along the minus strand of CM047481.1, from coordinate 1,091,499 downwards.
CGTCCTCTCCCTTGGAGCAGACTTGTTCAGGGCAAGAAGCTCACACGTCTTCACCTCCTGGGTCTCTCCTTGGAGCATTCAGCATCCTCTGCCCCTTTCTGCACTTCCCACAGCAAGTCCACCCAGGCGGGGTCCTGGGGAAGCCAGAGGGTCCTGCACCCCCACTTCACAGTCAGACATGACTCTCAGCCAGCCAGTAACACAGAGGTTTATTAAGACAACAGGAACATGGCCCAAATCAGTCTTGCTGGTACAAACAACAGGACCCCCTTTAGTTAGGTCTATCTGGGGCCCCAGGGAGGCCACAGCCCCACTGGGAGGCCCGAGCTCCAGCAGGGCTCCCCTCCATTTCCCAGCCAGCTTCCAAAACTGCCAAACCCCCTCCAGCCCCTCCTTTCTGGGCTTTGTTTCTGTTCTCCCCCATCTTTAGCATCCCCCTGAAAGGAGGAAAGGGCCCATGCCATTAGTTGCCAGGAGACAGAAGGCTGGCCAGAGCTGAGGCCCCAACACAGTATTCAGAGGAAACATTAAAAACAGTCCCATTTCGTCACAGCCATAAACACTGTCTTACATCATCACTAGACATAGTCAGGAAATGTTCCTGAGCAACCAGATCACACATTTCTTCAAAGCTTGAAATACTTTTCCTTTCACCCACTTTCCCAGTAAATCTCTCATTTAATTTACATAAGCCACATTACTCAATCCAGCCCATCTCTTAAGGCTTCTAAATTTTACTCTATAAATTTCAGGTGTAATCTGAAACTGTTTTAAAACTATTTCCTTGAATTTACCATAATGGGTAGCATCACCCATTTGCATCTTATTGAATATCTCCAGAGGACTCCCAGACAACTTTCCAACCAAAGTGGTCGTCTTTTGTCCATCAGGCATCCAGCTAGCAAGGACTGCTCTCACGGCCCTGGGGAGGAGGACAGGGCTCTGGTACAGGGAGGACACTGGCTGCTGGTGACTTCTGGCAGCTCCACCCCTACTCCCAACCCCCCACCATGATGAGGGAGAACCGTTATGCTGCCCTGGCAATGAGTGATGAGGAATCACCGCCAAAAGTTGAAGAGAAGAAGCCATGTAGCCCCAAGGCTGGGAGGATCACAGACTCCACTCCCAGGAGGAAACGTAGAGTAGTGGTGGTTGGAGACTGTCTTCTGAGGGGGACAGAGGCACCCATCTGTCACCCTGACGTGGCATCCCGGAAGGTATGCTGCCTGCCAGGGGCCCGTATCCAAGACATTACAGAGCGATTGTTGAGGATCATCCGGCCCTCTGACTGCTACCCCCTGCTACTCATGCATGTCACTAATAATACTGTGAAGTATGACCCTCAGCAGATCAGAAGTGACTGCAGGGCTCTGGGAATAAGGGTGAGGGAGTTGGGAGCACAGGTGGTGTTCTCTTCAGTCCTTCCAGTCAAGGGGGGAGGCTCAGGCAGAGACAGATGCATCCTAGAGGTGAATGCCTGGCTGCAAGGATGGTGTTACTAGGAGGGCTTCAGCTTCCTTGTCCACGGGATACTGATCCAGGAAGAAGGATTGCTAAGCAGAGATGGGGTCCACCTATTGAGGAAGTGGAAGAGCATATCTGGCAACAGCCTGGCTAACCTAGTGAGGAGGGTTTTAAACTAGGTTCAATGAGGGCAGGTGACCAAAGCCCACAGGTAAGTCAACAAGATGGAGACCTGGGAGAAGGGTCAGAATCTGGGGGAAGCGTGGGCTGTTACAACCAGGATAAAGGAGAAACAAGACAGAACTGGGGTCGTGGGTGTCAAATCAGTATCTTACATGGCTGTACGCTAATGTGGGAAGAATGGCGAATAAGCAGGGAGAACTCAAAATGCTAGTAAATAACACAGCTATGACATAGTTGGCATCACGGAGACCTGGTGGGATAATAGGCATGGCTGGGATATTGGGATAGAAGGGTACAGCTTGCTCAGGAAGGACAGGCAGCGGAAAAGGGAGGAGGTATTGCCTTATATATTAAAAATGTGCCTGACACTTGGCCTGAGGCTGAGACAGAAATAGGAGAGACTTGTTGGAAGTCTCTGGGTAAGGATGAAAGGGGTAAAAAGTGTGATGTCCTGGCAGGGGTCTACTACAGACCACCTAATCAGGAAGAAGACGTGGATGAGGGATTTTTTAAAACTAGCAAAATCATCTGAAGCTCAGGACTGGGTGGTGATGGGGGACTTCAACTCTCCAAACATCTGTTGGGAAGATAACACAGCAAGGCACAGATTATCCAACAAGTTCTTGGAATGTATCAGAGACCATATTTTATTTCAGAAGGTGGAGACAGCTACCAGGGGAGAGGCTGTTCTAGATTTGATTTCGACAAATAGGGAGGAACTGGTTGAGAATTGGAAAGTGGAAGGCAGCTTGGGTGAAAGTGTTCGTGAAATGGTAGAGTTCATGATTCTAAGGAATGGTAGGAGGGAGAACAGCACAATAAGACCATGGATATCAAGAAGGCGACTTCAAGAAACTCAGGGAGTTGGTAGGTAAGATCCCTTGGGAAGCAATTCTATGGGGAAAAACAGTAGAAGACAGTTGGCAGTTTTTCAAAGAGACGTTATTAAGAGCATAAGAGCAAACTACCCCACTGTGTAGGGAAGATAGGATGTATGGCAAGAGATCACCCTGGCTTAACCAGGAGATCTTCAGTGATCTAAAAATCAGAAAAGAGTCCTACAAAAAGTGGAAACTCGATCAAATTATAAAGGATGAATATAAACAATTAACATAAGTATGTAGGGATAACTGGGCGATGCTCTGGAACTGCTCCCCACAAAGCCAGGCAGGACTCTGGGGAGCCTGCTCTCCCTTGGAGCAGACTGTCTGCAGGGCAAGAAGCTCACACGGCTTCACCTCCTGGGTCTCTCTTGGGAGCATTCAGCATCCTCTGCCCCTCCGTGCGCTTCCCACAGCAAGTCTGACCCAGCGGGGTCCTGGGGAAGCCACAGGGTCCTGCACCCCCACTTCACAGTCAGACGTGACTCTCAGCCAGCCAGTAACACAGAGGTTTATTAAGACGACAGGAACATGGCCCCAAACAGGTCTTGCTGGTACAGACAACAGGACCTCCTTTAGTTAGGTCCATCTGGGCCCCAGGGAGGCCACAGCCCCACTGGGACGCCCAAGCCCCGTCGGGGCCCCTCTCCATTTCCCAGCCAGCTTCCAAGCTGAACCCCCCCCCCCCAGCTTCTCCCCCCAGGCTTTGTCCAGTGTCCCGGGCAGAGGTGTCACCTGGCCTGTAACCCCCTTCCTGGGTTCTCATGCTACATGCTCAGGTCTCCTCCCTCAGACCAGTCTCCCATCCCCCAATGCAGATCGTCTTCCCAGGCCAACACCCTCCACTCAGCATTCACAGCCCGCAGTAAGAACAGTCCCAGTTTGTCACACAAACTTAGAAAGGTCAAGGCACAAACAAGATCAGACTAGCTAGGGACATAAAGGGTGACAAGAAAACAGATTTAAACATTTTATTAAAGTTAAGGTTTAAAAAGAAATAGACACAGGAGGGAAGGTTCTGTACACCTTGGGGTCAGGCTTGGGTTATGAGGGATCACAGGTATTGGCTACAAGGCTGCAGAGATACCTACGTATCACAGAACCAGCATAGCCCCAGATTGGGACGTGAGGGGTTTTAGAGTGTCAGTGGATACGTGGGCTCAGGTACGCCACCCCTGGACTGTACTGAGAGTCCAAGTCAGTATCAGTGTCGCAAATAAGTACATGAGTGGGGTGCGTCCCTTGTTCGTCAGGGAAGGAAGTGGGTTATTTCCCTGGTCAGCGTTCTCAGTTACTCAACCTGGTGCTGATAGTGTCCTGTGATGTGTTCCGTGTAGATGTCTCTGGACCACCTGATGGTGTCGGACACCATGAGCTGTCTCATGAGCCAGGTGTAGTGTCCACTGACTGTGCACACTCTCAGTACCAACTAGTTGTGGGGGGTCCCCCAAGCCCAGGGCTCCCATGATCAGGGCATGTATCTGGGCCTTGTAGCCCTGGGCTCTCAGAGTGTTGGCCAGCTGGGTGTACTTCAACGCCTTTTGTGCTTGGGCCTCATGGAAGGCCGGTGACCAGTTTTCAAATGGCATCATGACGTCTATCATGAGAACCTTCTTCTTTTCTGCATCTTTCATGATGTCGGGTCATAGTCGGCTGTCTGTCCCAGGGATGGCAGAGTCGACGGTGATCTTCCCCAGGGACGGCGGGATGGCTTTCACCAGCCGGTTCTGGATGATGATGTGGCAGTGCTGCCAGGCTCCAGAGTGCTGTTTGCATCTACACAGGGCGTGGGGCAGGGTCTCGTTGGCATAGCCGTGCTTCCTGCAGCGCTTGTCCCAGTTGCCATGGTGGACGGCTTCGTTGAGGGGAACGCAGTTGAGTCAGGTGGACAAACCATCAGTTGGTGAACCTGGTGAAGCTGCCCCTGGGAAGGAAGTGGTTGCTTACGTCCCACTTGCTGGACACCTCAAACACCTTGCCCTGGTCTGGCTTCCACTTGAGGTTCTCGCCATAGTGGCAGTGGATGGCGTCTTTCAGGGACCTTTCCAGCCTTGTTCTGGTGGTCGGGGTGATGAAGGTGTGGTCCAGGGTCTTTATGTGCGGCACCAGTATTCCCAGCTCACGGCACTCCTCAAACCACTTCCAGCGGCAGCTGATCCTCTTCCTTAGATGTCTCAAGGCATTGCAGGTGTGGGACCAGAGAGAGGACAGGTCTCCCCCGGCTCTCCCAAACTCAGCCTCCAGGGAGCCGCTGAGGTAAGTGGCAACATCCTGCTTGGAGGGGGCCCTGGCAATGCGTTTCCTGACCACGTCCTGAACGGCTTCCTGTGCGATGCTCCTCACCGTCAAGTCCGGGCATGTCAGGAGGCGGAAGGCGTGGGTGATCACTGCCACATCACACAGGTCACCCATCTGAGGTACGTTGGCGCTGCCCTGTCTGTGGGAAATGTAGATGATGTCAGTGCTGGCCCTCTGGGGAAGGTGGAGCCACTTCCTCACCAGCTGCCTAGTGGTGCTGTCGGCCTTGTTCCGGGGCACCTTTGCTACCGCCGATCCCCTGAGAGCAAAGGAGATGCGGGGGATCACGAAGGTGTTCACAAAACAAGATCAAACCAGCCAAGGACATACAAGGTAACAAGAAAACATTCTACAAATACATGAGAAGCAAGAGGAGGACCAAGGACAGAGAAGGCCCGTTAATGGCGGGGAAGGGGACTGTGACAATGCGGTTCTGGCGGGACCCAACTGAGAGTGCCAATTCAGGACCGATTGCTCAAACAGGGCAGTCACAGCCCCAGACTGGGGTTTTTCCACCTCTAAGGCAAACCAAACCAGCCAGACAAAGAGGACTTCGGTCTCACCCCACTGGCTAACCACAAGTCACACAAGCAATTTCCTTAGACACTCCAGTCTCCCAGTATCACCACCAGTGCCAGTCGTCCTGGGGATGAATGGTTATGAAAACCAACACCCCAGTAAAAGAAAGAGGTTCTCTCAATCCCAAAGGACCAAGCCCCAGACCCAGGTCAATATACACCTCAGATCTTACCCACAAATCACGCTGGTGCCAATCCTTTAGAATCTAAAATCTAAAGGTTTATTCATAAAGGGAAAAGGTAGAGATGAGAGCTAGAATTGGTTAAATGGAATCAATTCCATACAGTGATGGCAAAGTTCTTAATTCAGGCTTGTAGCAGTGACGGAATAAACTGCAGGTTTAAATCAAGTCTCTGGAACATCCCCCACTGGGATGGGTCATTCAGTCTTTTATTCAGAGCTTCAGTTTGTAGCAAAGTCCCTCCAGAGGTAGGAAGCAGGATTGAAGACAAGATGGAGATGAGGCATCAGCCTTATATAGGCTTTTCCAGGTGTAAGGACACTTCTTTGTTCTTACTGTGGAACATTACAGCAAAATGGAGTCTGCAGTCACCTGGGCCAGTCCCTGCACACCATGCTGAGTTACAAAGCGTATCTGCCTCCTCTCAATGGGTCAATTGTGTAGCTGATGGTCCTTAATGGGCCATCAAGCAGGCTAAGCAGAGCTGACACCAACTTGTCTGGGATCTTTCCCAGTAACACAGCACAAGTTTGAAATATAGACAGCATACAGCCAATATTCATAACTTCAACTACAAAAATGATACAGACATACAGACAGCATAATCATAACCAGCAACCCATAACCTGGTCTTAGACACCTTATATGACCCCCTTTACATAGGATTTGGTGCCACTACAGGACCTTGGTTGCAACCCATGTTCTTTATGGTCCCAGTTTATATCAGTAATGTCACAGGGGGAATAACATAAAATATGTAAATGGCAGAGGTGCTTAATGACGTCTTTGTTTCAGTTTTCACCAAGAAGTTTGGTGGCGATTGGACGTCTGACGTAGTGAATGTCACTGAAAATGAGGTAGGATCAGAGTCTAAAACAGGGAAAGAACACATCAAAAATTACTGAGACAAATTAGATGTTTTCAAATCACCAGGCCCTGATGAAATGCATCCTAGAATACTCAAGGAGCTGACTGAGGAGATATCTGAGCCATTAGCAATGATCTTTGGAAAATTATGGAAGACGGGAGGCATTTCAGAAGACTGAAAAAGGGCAAATCTAGTGCCCATCTATAAAAAGGGAAATAAGGACAACCCGGGTGTGACCACTGTTATATATTTGCAGCAAATATTGTACCAAGGTTCTTGGCTGAGGTGTCTGTGACAAGGTTCTGATTTGCTGGTTGTGATCATGCTGTCTGTATGTATGTACCATTTATGTATCTGAAGTTATGAGTATTGGCTCTGTTCTTGTGTCTCAATTTGTTTGATTCTAAGTAACACCATTTGGCCAGCTCACTGAGCAAAGACTCTTCAGATTAAGTGTCCAATCAAGAAACTCTTAACTGACAATGGACCTTGGGAGGCTCCAATCCACATGAGAAGTCTTCTTGGGAATGTGCAAGGCAGCATGTGAGCAATGGCTGATCTCCCTGTAAAGAACTGAGTCATGCAGGAACATGTGACTTGCCCATGTGACTCCAAACTCCATCTTGCTGCTGTGATTTTCCACAGTAAGAACAAAGGGAGGGTCCTTCCACAGGGCAGAGGATATAAAAAGCCCTGGAAACCCCTCCATTTTGTCTTCAATCCTGCTTCTTACCTCTGGAGGGACTTTGCTACAACTGAAGCTCTGAACAAAGGACTGAAGGACCCATCCCAGCGGGGGATGTTCTCCAGAGACTTGATTTGAACCTGCAGTTTATTCCATCACGGCTACAAGCCTGAACTAAGAACTTTGCCATCACTGTATGGAATTGATTCCATTTAACCAATTCCAGCTCTCATCTCTACCTCTTTCCTTTTATGAATAAACCCTTAGATTTTAGAGTCTAAAGGATTGGCACCAGCGTGATTTGTGGGTAAGACCTGATGTGTATATTGACCTGGGTCTGGGGCTTGGTCCTTTGGGATCGACAGAACCTTTTTCTTTTACTGGGGTGTTGGTTTTCATAGCCATTTATCCCCAGGACATGTGGGACTGGTGGTGATACTGGGAGACTGGAGTGTCTAAGGAAATTGCTTGTGTGACTTGTGGTTAGCCAGTGGGGTGACACCAAAGTCATTTTTGTCTGGCTGGTTTGGTTTGCCTTAGAGGTGGAGAAACCCCAGCCTTGGGTTGTGACTGCCCTGTTTGAGCAATTGGTCCTGAATTAATAATCTCAGTTGTGTCCCGCCAGAGGCAGCATCATTCCACCGGAAAATTATGGACCAGTCGGCTTAACTTCTGTACCTGGTATGATAGTGGAGCAAATAATTAAGAAATCAATTTGCAGATACCTAGAAGATAATAAGGTGATAAGTAACAGTCAGCATGGATTTGTCAAGAACAAATCAAGTCAAACCAACCTGAATGCTTGATAACAACCCTTGTGAATGGGGGGAAGCAGTAGACTGGAATATCTTGACTTTAGTAAGGCTTTTGACACTGTCTCGCATGACCTTCTCATAAACAAATGGAGAAAATGCAACCTACATAGAGCTACCATAAGGTGGGTGCAAAAACTGTTTGGAAAACCATTCCCAGAGAGTAGTTATGAGTGGGTCACAGTCAGGCTGGAAGGACATAATGAGTGGGGTCCTGCAGGGATCAGTTCTGGGTCTGGTTCTGTTCAATATCTTCATCAGTGATTTAGAGAATGGCATAGAGAGCACACTTATAAAGTTTGCAGATGTTACCAAGATGGGAGGGGTTGCAAATGCTTTGGAGGACAGGGTTAAAATTCAAAGTGATCTGGACAAACTGGAGAATGGGTCTGAAGTAAATAGGATGAAATTCAATCCGGACAAATGCAAACTGCTCCACTCAGGAAGAAACAGTCAGTTGCACACACACACACTGGGCAATGACTGCCTAGGAAGGATACTGCAGAAAGGGATCTGGGGGTCACAGTGGATCACAAGCTAAATATGAGTCAACAGTGTAACACTTGCAAAAAAAGTGAACATCATTCTGGGATGTATTAGTGGGAGTGTTGTAAGCAAGACACAAGCAGTAATTCTTCCGCTCTGCTCTGCTCTGATATGGCCTCAGCTGGAGTATTGTGTCCAGTTCTGGGTGCCACATTTCAGGAAAGATGTGGAGAAATTGCAGACAGTCCAGAGAAGAGCAACAAAAATGATTAAAGGTCTAGAAAACATGAGCTATGAGGGAAGGTTGAAAAAATTGGGTTTGTTTAGTCTGGAGAAGAGAAGCCTGAGAGGCGACATGATAACAGTTTTCAAGTACATAAAAGGATGTTACAAGGAGCAGGGAGAAAAATTGTTTTTCTTAATCTCTGAGAATAGGACAAGAAGCAATGGGCTTAAACTGCAGCAAGGGAGATTTAGGTTGGACATTAGGAAAAGCTTCCTAGCTGTCAGGGTGGTTAAGCCCTGGAATAAATTGCCGAGGGAAGTTGTGGAATCTCCATCCTTGGGGATTTTTAAGAGCAGGTTGGACAAACCCCTGTCAGAGATGGTCCAGATAATACTTAGTCCTGCCCTGAGTGCAGGGGACGGGACTCAGTCTCTCGAGGTCCCTGCCAGGTCTATGATAATCTCATGGAGCACACGCAGCCTCTCAAAGGTGATGAACTATTCAGCAATGTCCCCAGACTCCCTGTATGCAGGACACTTGTGGATTGTTGGAGAGGGGGGGCCCCTGGTGTGGGGTTCTGGTTCTGCTTCTCTATCAAGGTGTGACGGAATGTTGGGGAGTCTGGGCCCTGCACCCCCGACTTCCTGTGATTCACCAGGACTCTCAGCCAGCCAGCAACACAGAAGGTTTATTAGACGACAGGAACACAGTCTAAAATGGAGCTTGTAGGTACAGAGAACAGAACCCCTCAGTCAGGTCCATCTTGGGGGTGGGGAGCCCAGACCCAGGTTCTGGGCTCCCCTCTGTCTCCCCAGCCAGCTCCGAACTGAAATTCCCTCCAGCCGTCTCACCCAGCCACACACCCCAGCTCCTCCTCCAGCCTTTATCCATTTCCCTGGCAGAAGGGGTCACCTGGCCCGTACCCCCTCCTGGGCTCAGGTTACACAGGGCAGCTGCCATCCTTTATGTGCTGGCCATAAAGTGTCATCCCTCAGTGAAGTCACCCCCTTATTTCCCATCACCATCTAGTATTAAAGCAGACAGTAAACTAGTGAAACTCCCATGCAACATTCCCAGCTTAATACTCCCTGCTCCCTGCTCCATCACATCTCTCCCCTCTTCGAGACTGAACTGAGCGGGGTCACTCTGCCCAGTGACCTGGGGAAGTTCAGGGCCCCCTCTCCGGGACAACGCGTCCGCTATCAGGTTGGCACTTCCCTTCACATGGACCACATCCATGTCATAGTCCTGCAGGAGCAGGCTCCACCTCAGGAGCTTGGCATTGGCTTCTTTCATCTGGTGCAGCCAGGTCAGGGAGAGTGGTCAGTGTACACGGTGAAGTGTCGCCCAAAGAGATATGGCTCCAGTTTCTTAAGGGCCCACACCATGGCCAGGCATTCCTTCTCGATGGCCGCGTAGCTCTGCTCCCAGGGTAGCAACTTCTTGCTCAGGTACACGATGGGGTGTCTCTCCCCCTTTTCATCCTCCTGCATCAACACCTCCCCCAGTCCTGTGTCTGAGGCGTCGGTGAACACCATAAAGGGCTTGTCAAAGTCTGGGTTTGCCAGAACTGGGCCATTAACCAGAGCCTCCTTCAGTGCCTGGAGAGCCTCCTGGCACTGCTCGGTCCAGACCGCTTTGTCTGGCTTCCCCTTCTTGCACAGCTCAGTGATGGGGGCGGCTATGGCGCTGAAGTGGGGCACGGAGCTTCGATAGTACCTCACCATCCCAATAAAGGCCTGGACCTGCTTTTTGGTTTGGAGAGCAGGGCAGTCTCTGATCACATCCACCTTGGCTGGTTCCGGCTTTAGGCAGCCGCTCCCCACCCGATGGCCTAGGTAAGATACTTCAGCCATCCCCACCTTGCACTTCTCAGCCTTTACGGTTAACCCAGCCTCCCGGAGTCGGTCCAGGACTTGTTTAACCTGGGACACGTGGTCCTCCCAGGTCTGGCTGAAGACACAGATGTCGTCAATATAGGCCACGGCAAAACTCTCCATCCCCCTCAGTAGCTGATCCAGCAGGAGCTAGAAGGTGGCCGGCGCTCCCTTGAGGCCGAAGGGCAGGGTCAGAAACTCGTAGAGCCCCAGAGGGGTGATAAAGGCCAATTTCAGCCTGGCATCTGCGTCCAGTGGCACTTGCCAGTAGCCCTTTGTAAGATCCATGGTGGTGAGGTACCAAGCGCCTTCCAGCTTGTCTAGGAGCTCGTCAGGCCTGGGCATGGGGTAGGCATCAGATACAGTGATGGCATTGAGCTTTCGATAGTCCACACAGAACCGGACCGACGTGTCCTTCTTGGGGACCAGCACCACCAGTCAGCTGGAAGACGGCTGGATCACCCCCAAAGCCAGTATCTTCATGACCTCTCTTTCCAGGTCCTGAGCAGTTTTTCCTGTGATGCAGAAGGAGGAGCATCTTATAGGAGGATGTGATCCTGTGTGCAGCCGGTGGACAGTTGGATTAGTGCCTCCAGGCTGGCTGGAAAACAGCTGTCGGTACAAACACAGCACCCCTCTGATTTCAGCTTGCTGGGCTGGGGTTAGCTGATCAGAGAACATAAGAATGTAAGAACATAAGAACAGCCATACTGGGTCAGACCCTGTGCAGTTCGCAGGCCTTCTCAAAGGGAATCAGGAATTCATCTATGTCCTCCCCCCTCACTCACTGCATCAGGGCGCTCTCTGCTCCTCAGCCTGGCCAACTCCAGTTCATGCTGCCGCTGTTTCTCCCGATCCTCCAGCTCTTTCAGTTTGATCTTTTCCCATTCCAACCACTTCAGCTCCAGCGATGGGGAGCTTCATCGTGAGGATCCTCTGCTGGCCATGGGGGTCATGGTTGCCCCAGGGTTCACGGGGCTCCTTCCAGCCCCTCCCCTAGCCATAGGTAGGAGGGGCCTTGGAGTGCCCTCAGCAGCAGTCTGAGCCCTCCCAGCCGGGACAGACACTGGCACTGGGATGCTTTTTTCCGGGGCAGGGATCAGCTCCTCCGAACAATCATCCTCCTCCAGCTGGGCAATCAGCTGTTCTTTGGTGAGCCTCGTAATGTGCAGCCCCCTCTGCCTGCACAGCTTCACCCGGTCACTCTTAAGGATATGGTTATACATCTCCCCGGTGTTCATAGACTCATAGACTTTAAGGTCAGAAGGGATCATTGTGATCATCTAGTCTGACCTCCTGCACAATGCAGGCCACAGAATCTCACCCACCCACTTCTGTAACAAACCCCTAACCTATGTCTGAGTTACTGAAGTCCTCAAATTGTTCTCAAGTTATTGTGGACTCACAGGCCTGGGTGCTCTCAGCTCCCCACGGTTTCCAGGAAGAACCCCTGGTGCATCAGCCCTTTTCCAGGTCACCACTTCTCTCCCAGGGTCAAGCCACAGACTTCTCTGCCCCTGACACCACTCACCACAGTCCCCGGGGGACCCCATTACTGCAACAGTCCTCACTGGTCACACACTCACAGGGGATATGCACAACTCTTTCGCCTCCTGAAACCGCCCCTCTCTGAGCCTTCAGCATGCCTGGTTCTCGTTAATACCCCCTCATTTTACTGCTCCCCAGTCACTTACTGCAGAAAGCACCATCCACAAAGTGCAGTACATCTCACCGCTGCCACCAGTTATCACTGAGTGAGAGGGAGTCAGGGCCCTCCACCCCCCACTTCCTTCCATTCACCGTGACTCTTAGCCAGCCAGTAAAGCAGAAGGTTTATTCGATGACAGGAACACAGTCTAAAATTGAGCTTGTAGGTACAGAGAACAGAACCCCTCAGTCAGGTCCATCTTGGAGGTGGGGAGCCCAGAGCCAGGTTCTGAACCTCCTTCCATCTCCCCAGCCAGCTCCAAACTGAAATTCCCTCCAGCCGTCTCACCCAGCCACACACCCCGGCTCCTCCTCCAGCCTTTGTCCAGTTTCCCGGGCAGAAGGTGTCACCTGGCCCCTACCCCCTCCTGGGCTCAGGTTACACAGGGCAGCTGCCATCCTTTATGTGCTGGCCATAAAGTGTCATCCCTCAGTGAAGTCACCCCCTTATTTCCCATCACCATCTAGTATTAAAGCAGACAGTAAACTAGTGAAACTCCCATGCAACATTCCCAGCTTAATACTCCCTATTCCATCACACAAGGCCAGTTCATGCTTGTGACGCTCTGTACCTCGGGGGAATACTCAGCACCCCCATGTTCAGCCTTATAAAATGATTGTCTGGTATCCAATGGAAAGTTTGTCACATCGGGTGTCTTCGAAAGGCTCATGATGCCCTGAGCATTGTTGTTATAGTTTATAATTTCATGTATATAGTTATGAGGATGAAAATGTGTCCTCATGGCTTAAAACAAGCCCAGGGAAAAACTCTCCAAGAGCAGAGAGGCAGTTCGCACCTCATCAGGGCGTGGATGGGACAAACCCAGCCCGACCACGCAGGAACAAAGGGTGATGGCCTAGGCAGCAACAAAAGAATCTGTTAGACTCTTGAGAGAGTCACTCCCCTTCCTTTGATCAGTTTGGAACTGCAAGGAGGTAATGCTCACCTGACTCTGAAGTGGGGGGGAGGAAGGCGCCAAAGCCAAGAGGAAAGAAAGGACATGGTAAAAGGGAGAGACATTTGCCAGGCTCTCTCTCTCTTCCACTTGCATCTACATACACCACTACCAAGCAACTGAAGTGCTGATCAAAGGGGAGAGCCTGGCTGAAGAGCAACCAGCCTACCTGTGGTGAGAAGCATCTACGTTTGTAAGGGCACTGAAAGTGTTAAGATCAGCTTAGAATGCATTTTGCTTTTATTTAATTTGACCAAATCTGACTTGTTTTGACTTATAATCACTTAGTCTATCTTTATAGTTAATAACTTTATTTGTTTGTTCTACCCGAAGCAATGCATTTGATTTGAAGTGTGTCAGAGGCTCCCCTTGGGATAACACGCCTGGTACATATCAATTTCTGTAAAATTGACATCATCATATAAGCTTGCAGCATCCAGGAGGCATAACTGGACGCTGCAAGATGGGGGTTCCTAGGGTTGTCTCTGGGACTGGAGATATTGGTGTCACGGAGCATGGGGGAGTCTGGCCCTGCACCCCTCTTCCTGGGACTCACAGTGACTCTCAGCCAGCCAGTAAAACAGAAGGTTTATTGGACAACAGGAACACAGGTTACAGCAGAGCTTGTAGGCACAGCCAGGACCCCTCAATTGAGTCCTTCTGGGGGTTTCCAGCTTAGGATACCCTGAATTCCAACCACCCAGCCCAAAACTGAAACTGACTCACTCCCCTACAGCCGGCCCCTGCCTTTGTCCAGTTTCCCGGGCAAAAGGTGCTGACACTCCTCCCTGCTCCCTGGCTCAGGTTACAGGCTCAGGTATTGTCCATCCCCTAAAGTCCTCCCCTGCTCTCCCATCCCCCATGAAGACTGCCCCTACTCCATCACAATTGGCGAGTGTCGTTCGGTTGCAAGTAGCTGGGAGCAGCTGACGTGCCAGAGGCTGTGCATGAACAGCCCAGGCGTGGGGGTTCTCCCAGCAGAGCAGGGTCAGGCTGATTCCCAGAGTCAAGGATTGGGGTGACCTAGCAGATCACTGGTCCAGATAACACCATAGGGGAACAGCACAGTGGTGCAGCGAGCAGGGTGTAGGTGTGGCTTGTTATTCCAAGTGGAGTCAGGGCCACCCAGAGGTGGGGACAAGTGGGGCAATTTGTCCGAGGCCCCAGGCCCCGCAGGGGCCCCCACGAGAGTTTTTTGGGGCCCCTGGAGCAGGGTCCTTACTTGCTCCGGGGGCCCCAGAAAACTCTCATGAGGCCCGGGCCCCTGGAGCTTCTTCCATTCCAGGTCTTCAGTGGTGGGGGGTCCTTCCACTCCAGGGCAGAAGGACCCCCACCTCCGAATTACTGCCGAAGCAGGATCCACCGCCGAAGTGCAGCCGGGTCTTCGGCAGTAATTCGGCAGCGGGGATCCCTTGCCATGGGTCTTTGGGGCACTTTGGCGGAAGGTCCTGGAGTGGAAAGACCCCCCCCCCCCCACTGCCAAATTACTGCTGAAGTGAGGGGCCCCCACCGCAAAGACCCCAGGCTCCCTGAATCCTCTGGGCGGCCCTGAGCGGAGTTCACTCTCTAACACTGATATTTGTGATTTTAAGTGAAGTTTAAGTGCAGTGGCTAAGAACGGACAAGAGGAGGCCACTGTTTTGTTATTTGCTGTTTGCTTATTTTGGGAAAGGAGGTAGGGACAGAAAGGCAGGAAAATGAGTGAAAGCAGAGAAACGATTGCAAAGTTGGAGTTTTTTAGGTTGCAGGTTGCAGAAAAGGCACAGGAGCCCCAGAGATTATTGCAACTGAAAGAACTGGAGATAAAAGAAAAAGAGGCAGCCAGGGAGGAGGCTGCACACAGGAAAGTCACGGAAGAAAAGAAGCAGGAAGAAAGAGAGAGAAATCACCAACTGGATTAGAACCCCCCCGACCCCAGCGACTCCCATCACTCCAAACACCCACACGTGGGAACCCTGACGTCCTGCACACAGGGAGGACAATGATGTTGCTGAATAACTGACTTCCTTCAAAAAGCTGCATGTAATACAAGAAATCAGGGCTAACGAGAGAGGGGGGAGCCAGTCCAAATGACTGGGGCCCGGCAGTCCGGAAAGGGGCCCGGGACCCGATTTCCCTGGCTTCGTCGGCCTGTTTAGCCGGTCCACCCTTGCTGGGGGACTCAAAAAAAATTTTTCACCGGGGCCTGAACCCACTCTCGGCAGCCCTGCATGAAATCCTGGATGATAAGAGAGTTCCTACCCTGATTGTGAAAGTACCTGATAAAGCTCAAAGTTTATTCAATGAAATGCCTTGAAGATGCTTTAGACTATTGTAAATTTAAAGATAGTGTTTTGTGAAGTTTTCAGATTGTCCTTGAAACATACAGTTAAATTTAGGACTCTTAAGAGGGATCTTGGGATGAGTAATGGGGACTATGTAAACAAAATGAAAGCTTTGTTGGGAAAATGGGCAAGGGGTCAAGAGGTGGCAAGTTTTGAGGGAATGTTGGATCGTGTTGTTCAAGAGCATTTCCTAGGCGTGTGTAAGGCTGATGTGAAGCAGTGTCTGTGGGACAAAGATGTAAAGTCTGTGGATGAGGCGGCTTTTTTACCTGATGCCTTTGAACAGACTCAGGCGTCTATTGAGGGCAGGCCACAGAGAGAGGGATTTAAAACCGGTAGGAAGGGAGGATCCCATATTGCCCCTGGGAAAAGAGAAGGGGGCCGGGAGCCTAAACATTCTCTTACCCCCAAACATTCCTCTAACCCTCATCCCAAATCTCCTGTAAGAGCAGAATAGCCCAAGGTGCTAGCAGTATAATCCCACTGATCGTCTGAGGAATAAATGCCCTATGCTAGGAGTGAGCTGGCAACCAATAGCTCATGTTAGTTCTTCTGTCCTCAACGCAGAACCCCCCCAGGCAATTGAAACCTGTCACATTGGCTCTGTGAGATTAGCCTCTGCAGAACCAGACACGGAGCATGTTAAGGCTGCCCAAGTTGATGGCAGGGAAGGCTTGGATCAGAGGATACAGGGCCCAGATCTCTCTGGTTAAGCAGAGTGTGGTCCCAAGGCCAGTATGCTGCCTGGCCAAATGGCAGAGATTGTGGGGGTGGGTGAAAGCAGATTCCTCATACCACTAGCTAAGATCCATGTGGTCTGAGAAGATTTGGAAAGTATTTTAACTGGGGGGGGTGGGGGGTGATGGAAACAGAGAAGGGGCAGGGAATCTCAGAAACCACCGAGGTGGGTGAGAATTCCCATGACTCTGTAACACAGGTGTGACATTACCAGGGCCAGCTCCAGGCATCAGCTTATCAAGCAGGTGCTTGGGGCAGCAACTCCGGAGTGGGGAGACACTTTCAGGTATTCGGTAGCAATTCAGCGGAGGGTCCCTCGCTCCCGCTCAGAGCGAAGGACCTCCCGCTGAATTGCTGCAGATCATGATCGCGGCTTTTTTTTTTTTATTTTTTTTGGCTGCTTGGGGCAGCAAAACCCCTGGAGCCGGCCCTGGACATTACTGACATAACCTGTGACTGTATAAATCATTGTTGTAACCACTGTTATATATTTGCAGCAAGAAGTGTACAAAGGTTGTCATATGAGGTGTCTGTGAAGAGATTCTGATTTGCTGGTGATGATTATGCTGTCTGCATAGCTATATCAGTTTTGTATTTGAAGTTATGAATATTGGGCTCTGTACTGGTATCTCAGTGTGTTTTGATTCTAAGACGCCTCAGTGAAGTGTTTGGGCAGCTTCTTGAGAAGGGACAATTCTCAGTAAGTGTCCAATCAAGAAACACTTAATGGACAATGGACTTTGGGAGGCTCCAATCCACATCTGAGAAATCTTCCTGGGAACGTTCAAGGCAGCATGTGAGCAATGGCTGCTCTCCCTGTAAAGAACTGAGTCATGCAAGGACATGTGACTTGCCCATGTGACTCCAGACTCCATTTTGCTGTAATTTTCCACAGTAAGAACAAAGAAGTGTCCTTACACCTGGAAAAGCTGATGCCTCATCTCCATCTTGTCTTCAATCCTGCTTCTTACCTCTGGAGGGACTTTGCTACAAACTGAAGCTCTGAACAAAGGGCTGAATGACCCATCCCAGCGGGGGATGTTCTCCAGAGACTTGATTTGAACCTGCAGTTTACTCCATCACTGCTACAAGCCTGAACTAAGAACTTTGCCATCACTGTATGGAATTGATTCCATTTAACCAATTCTAGCTCTCATCTCTATCTTTTTCCTTTTATGAATAAACCTTTAGATTTTAGTTTCTAAAGGATAAAAGGGATAAAAGGGAAGGTCCTTTCATGAATTGAGAACTGGTTAAAAGACAGGGAACAAAGGGTAGGAATTAATGGTAAATTCTCAGAATGGAGAGGGGTAACTAGTGGTGTTCCCCAAGGGTCAGTCTTAGGACCAATCCTGTTCAACTTATTCATAAATGATCTGGAGAAAGGGGTAAACAGTGAGGTGGCAAAGTTTGCAGATGATACTAAATTGCTCAAGATAGTTAAGACCAAAGCAGACTGTGAAAAACTTCGAAAAGATCTCACAAAACTTAGTGATTGGGCAACAAAATGGCAAACGAAATGTAATGTGGATAAATGTAAAGTAATGCACATCGGAAAAAATAACCCCAACTATACATACAATATGATGGGGGCTAATTTAGCTACAACGAGTCAGGAAAAAGATCTTGGTGTCATCGTGGACAGTTCTCTGAAGATGTCCACGCAGTGCGCAGAGGTGGTCAAAAAAAGCAAACAGGATGTTAGGAATCATTAAAAAGGGGATAGAGAATAAGAAGGAGAATATATTATTGCCCTTATATAAATCCATGGTACGCCCACATCTCGAATACTGCGTACAGATGTGGTCTCCTCACCTCAAAAAACATATTCTAGCACTAGAAAAGGTTCAGAAAAGGGCAACTAAAATGATTAGGGGTTTGGAGAGGGTCCCATACGAGGAAAGATTAAAGAGGCTAGGACTCTTCAGGTTGGAAAAGAGGAGACTAAGGGGGGATATGATAGAGGTCTATAAAATCATGAGTGATGTGGAGAAAGTGGATAAGGAAAAGTTGTTTACTTATTCCCATAATACAAGAACTAGGGGTCACCAAATGAAATTAATAGGTAGCAGGTTGAAAACAAATAAAAGGAAGTTTTTCTTCACACAGCGCACAGTCAACTTGTGGAACTCCTTGCCGGAGGAGATTGTGAAGGGTAGGACTACAACAATGTTTAAAAGGGAACTGGATAAATTCATGGTGGCTATTAGCCAGGATGGGTAAAGAATGGTGTCCTCAGCCTCTGTTCATCAGAGGATGGAGACGGACATCAGGAGAGAGATCACTTGATCATTGCCTGTTTGCTTCACTCCCTCTGGGGCACCTGGCATTGGCTACTGTCAGTAGACAGATACTGGGCTGGATGGACCTTTGGTCTGACCTGGTACGGCCGTTCTTATGTTCTTATGATTGGTACTAGCGTGATTTGTGGGTAAGATCTGATGTGTATATTGACCTGGCGCTGGGGCTTGGTCCTTTGGAATCGAGAGAATCATTTTCCTTTATTGGGGTGTTGGTTTTCATAACCATTCATCCCCAGGACGACTGGCACTGGTGGTGATACTGGGAGACTGGAGTGTCTAAGGAAATTGCTTGTGTGACTTGTGGCTAGCCAGTGGGGTGAAACCAAAGTCATTTTTGTCTGGCTGGTTTGGTTTGCCTTAGAGGTGGAAAAACCCCAGTCTGGGGCTGTGACTGCCCTGTTTGAGCAATTGGTCCTGAATTGGCACTCTCAGTTGGGTCTCACCAGAGGCAGCATTGTAACAACAAGGTAGCAGGGTGCTTCCAAGTATGGGACTGAAGTAAGTGACTGAAGCGCTGCTCACAGGGGAGAGCCTGGCTGAAGAGCAACCAGCCAGCGTATGGTGAGAAGCATCTAAGTTTGTAAGGGCACTGAAAGGGTTAAGATCAGCTTAGAATGCGTTTTGACCAAATCTGACTTGTTGTGCTTTGACGTATAAACACTTAAAATCTGTCTTTATAGTTAATACATTTGAAAAAATGTGTTTGGTTTGAGATGTGTCAGAGACTCCTCTTGGGATAACAAGCCTGGTGCATATCAATTTCTTTGTTAAATTGATGAACTCATATAAACGTGCAGCATCCAGGGGCCATAACTGGACACTGCAAGATGGAGGTTCCTAGGGTTGTCTCTGCGACTGGAGATATTGGCTAGTGTCATTCCGTTGCAAGTAGCTGAGAGCAGCTTTCATAGAATCATAGAATAGCAGGATTGGATGGGATCTCAGGAGGTATCTAGTCCAACCCGCTGCTGGCTACTATTGCAGCCCAAAATGCTGTTAGCCTTCTTGGCAACAAGGGCACACTGACTCATATCCAGCTTCTCGTCCGCTGTAACCCCTAGGCCCTTTTCTGCAGAACTCCTGCCTAGCCATTCGGTCCCTAGTCTGTAACAGTGAATGGGATTCTTCCATCCTAAGTGCAGGACTCTGCACTTGTCCTTGTTGAACCTCATCAGGTTTCTTTTGGCCCAATCCTGTAATTTGTCTAGGTCCCTCTGTATCCTATCCCTACCCTCCAGCGAAACTACCACTCCTCCCAGTTTAGTGTCAGCTGCAAACTTGCTGAGGGTGCAGTCCATCCCATCCTGCAGATCATTAATGAAGATATTGAACAAAACCGGCCCCAGGACCGACCCTTGGGGCACTCCGCTTGATACCGGCTGCCAGCTAGACATGGAGCTTTTGATCACTACCCGTTGAGCCTGATGATCTAGCCGGCTTTCTACCCACCTTATAGTCTGCACAGTAAGTGGCTTGGCAGTGTGTACACCTCAGGAGTTACAACACAGAAAGCTGCTTTACCGCGCAGAAACTTGTCAGTGTAGACAAGGCCTGAATGAATTCTCCCCTGACAGCAAGCTGGGAGGGGGAGAGACTTTGGGCGTGTTTATGTAAATATAGTTTGCTCCTGCTCTGCTTATATATTCAGCAGATAGAGTGGTGTCAAAGTAATCAATTTTGGCTGGTGTTGGGTATGAATCACTTTAGTACTGAATGCAGAGGCAATGAAATGCTGTTACCAAAATGTTGTAATTATTGTAGGAATGCAAAGAAGCAGGACTGTGCTTAACCTGTCCCAAATGAGGGGGGTGATCATGAGCTGAAAGCACCTTGTTAAGCCAGGGGCTCGAATGCCAGAGGCCTGTGAAAGTAAGAGTGGGTGGGAATGGAAGGTGTGTGGCCTCTGTCTAGGAATCCCTAGACTGTTCAATGAACAAGCTACCTAAGGGCTTGTCTACACTGAGAAGTACTGCCCTGGTGCCAGTGCTCTAAAAGTGCTATCTGCTTGCGGGGGGCAGCTCCCAATGCTGGTGCCCTGTCTACACTGGTGCTTTACACCATTGAGACTTGTGCTCAGGGGGGTGTTTTTTCATACCCCTGAGCCAGAAGGTTGCAGTGCTGTAAATTGCTGGTGTAGACAAGCCCTCAGTTTCATTGGGAGCCTGTCATAAACAGATAAGAAAAGTTAATAGCACAGAAGTACTTGATATCTCTTTGACTGTAAAGGGTTAACAAGTTCAGTAGCCTGGCTGTCACCTGACCAGAGAACCAATCGGGAGCCAGGATACTTTCAAATCTGGAGGGAGGGAAGTTTCTGTGTGTGCTGTGAGTGTTTGGGGTTGTTCACTCTGGGGGCTCAGAGGGACCAGACAAGCAACCAGGTTTCTCTCCAATCTCCCTGATACAGGTTCTTATAGATTCCAAATAGTGAGTACTAAATAGATAAAGCGAGTTAGGCTTATGTTTGGTTTCTTTATCTGCAAATGTGCATTTGGCTGGGAGGAGTTCAAATTTGTATTTTTTGCTGAAAGGATTTTAATTTGTACTTGAATACTTAGGCTGGGAGGGTATTCCCAGTGCCTATAGCTGAAAGACTCTGTACCTATTCCATTTTAAATTTACTAAGATAATTTTTACTGTTTTTCCTTCTTTAATTAAAGTTTTTTGTTTAAGAACCCGATTGTTTTTTTATTCTGGTGAGACCCCAGGGGACGGGGTCTGGATTCACCAGGGAATTGGTGGGCAGAAAGGAGGGAAGGGGGAGAGAGAGGCTAATTCTCTCTGTATCAGGATTACTGTCTCTTTCAGGGAGAGTCTGGGAGGGGGAGAGAGAAGGAGGGGGGGGAAGGTGCATTTCCTCTCTGTTTTGTGATTCAAGGAGTTTGAATCACAGTGATCTTCCAGGGTAACCCAGGGAGGGGAAGCCTGGGAGAGGCAACGGTGGGGGAAAGGGTTTACTTTCCTTGTGTTAAGATCCAGAGGGTCTGGGTCTTGGGTGTCCCCGGGCAAGGTTTTGGGGGGACCAGAGTGTACCAGGCACTGGAATCCCTGGTTGGTGGCAGCGCTACAGGTTCTAAGCTGGGGATTAAGCTTAGAGGAATACATGCTGGTACCCCATATCTTGGACGCCAAGGTTCAGAGTGGGGATAGTACCATGACAGAGCCTCTTTTGTTATTTTAAATGCTCCATCACCAAGAGCTGGAATCACTTGGGCTGGGGCAGTGTCTCTGAGCTGCCTGCAAAGAGCCAAAAATCACTAAGAGACGGAGGAGCAGAGGTCGCAGCAGAGAGACAGGTGCTGGCAGAGGAGTGGCGGGTGAGCGGCCAGATAGCTGTCAGGGGAGCATTCCCTCAGACCCATGGTTAACGGGAACTCAGAAATGCAGGTGCTTAGGCATCTCCTGGCTCACCACCAGACACTGGACTCTGATGAGCGGTTACTGAAAACCAATTTCATCACATGTAGGGGCCTCTAACCCCTGGAGAGCAGCCCCTTAGCCAGGTCAGTAGCCAGCTCAGATCTGCCCCAGTAACCGCACTGCTGCCATCCACGCCCATAGGCACTAAAAGCTACAGGGCTAATAGCAAACGCAAGACGAGTGCAACTAAGAGTTAGCAGCTCACATACAGCCCACCATTGCAAAGCCCTTGTTTCACGGCAGTCGCAGTGATGGAATAGGGTCCCGTTGGCATCTCCCAAAAGTCCATAGTTCAAAAGGCTCCGCACAGCTGGAAAGCCACAGGCCAGAGAATCAGGGCAGGCAATGGAGGGCCAAATGGAGATTTCTCAGGGCCTTTATATCCTCTGCCATGTGCCTGGAAATTCACTGCCTCAAAGAGGCCCACAGCCCAGGGCCATGGAAAGTTACTGGCCCAAGCTGGAGTCCAGGGTCACATGGGCACATGCACATCCCCAGCAGCTGTCTGGCCTTGCAGTAAATCTCTGGGGCTCGTCCCGGCAGCCAGCCCGTGTGTGATGCCAGGGCATTGCCAACACACATTACTTCAGCCAGTCACACATTCCCCAGGGCCGGCGGCCGGGACAGGCTTGTACCAGATTTGCTGCAATTGTCTAACCCTGGCGGCATGCACTCGCCCAGCGTCGCAGCCCGTCTGCCACGGAGCCGGGCTGCGAGACGCTGGCGGGGGGTGCTGGCTGTGGAGCGGCTCCTTAAGCTGAGGGCAGAGGTGAGGGGTTGGCGGTGCCGGTGCCTGCAGGTAGGTGACTTGGAGAGGCTGTGGGGGGAGGGAGTGCAGACGGGCGGGAGGTCTGGGCATAAGGGCTGTGTGAGGTGGGAGCGGGTGGCTCCTATGGGGCATGCAGGAGGGTCTCGCAGCCAGGAAGTGGGGAGGCTGTTTGTGGACCTCCCCTCCCCACGCCTGTGCCCCACATGCCTGGCCTGCTGGGACGAGGCTGCAGCCAGCAAGGGCCCATGATTAACCCTTTCCTAACGAGCTGTTCTGGTTTGTTTTGTGCTCGTGACAGATTTTCACGCGGGTAAATCATCAGCCTCCTTCCCTCTCTCACTCGCCATGGCTGATGGGCCGAGCTGGGGGCAGGGGGCTCTGTGGGGCTGGGCCAGGCCGTTATATAGGTCACAGGACCCCCGCAGCTCACCTGAGGCCTCCGGGACTCCTGGCTAGGAACATCTGAGCGACAGAGCTGACACCGGAGGGTGGAATGACCATTATGCCGCAGCCTCCGCTCGGCCCTGCAGCTGTGGGGCCCAGGGAGATCCCTCCCCAGAGCCAGCCGCAGACACGTCACTGCAAAGCTGCTGGGCCGTGCGGACTTGGCCGTGTAAGCAGCAGTTTGGGTCCTGGCATCAGCAGCTGGAGCTTCCATGGTCCTGATCCTCAGAGCCCCCAGCCATGTCCGGCTTGGCCGTTGCACATACTGGGTGACGACCCCTCACTAGAGCTGGGGCACTGGGGTCCCGATGGGACTGGGGCAGCAGGCCCCTTCCAGAGTCCCTGAGAGTCCCGGGGCCTGCGTGGGTGGCGCCTCTGAACCCAGAGCTTGGCAAAAAGCACAGAGCACAGCCGGGGCCCGACCCCCACTGCCCCCGGGCACGGACCCCTCCCCTGATCCTGCCCCCACCCTTCCCCACCCCATTACACAGATCCCTCCCCCATTGCACAGACCCCTCCCCTCCCCACCCCATTACACGGATCCCTCCCTTGATCCCCACCCCTCCACACCCCATCACATGAACCCCTCCCCTGACCCTGACACCAACCCTCCCCACCCCATCACACAGACCCCTCCCCCATCACAGACCCCTCCCCTGATCCGCACCCCTCCCAGCCCTATCACACAGACGCCTCCCCTGCCCCCCGCCCATCACACAGACCCCTCCCCCGACCTCCACCCCTCCCCGCCGCATCACACAGACCCCTCCCCTGATCCCACACCCCTCCCCTGACCCCCACCCCCATCACACGGACCCCTCCCCTGACACCCACCCCATCACATGGAGCCCTCCTCTGACGCCAACTCCTCCCTGCCGCATCACACAGACCCCTCCCCTGATCCCCACCACTCCCCTGACCCCCACCCCTCCCCGCCGCATCACATGGACCCCTCCCCTGACCCACGGACCCCTCCCCTGACCCACACCCCTCCCTGCACCATCACACAGACCTGTCCCCTGACCCCCATCCCTCCCCTGACCCCCACCCCATCACACAGACCCCTTCCCTGACCCCCACTCCTCCTCTGACCCCCAACCCATCACTCAGACCCCTCCCCTGACCCACACCCCTCCCCGCCCCATCACACAGACCCGTGCCGACCCCCACCCCTCCCCTGACCCCCACCCCATCACACTGACCCCTCACCTGACCCACAACCCTCTCCACCCCATCACACAGAACCCTCCCCTGACCTGCACCCCTACCCTGACCCCCGCCCCATCACACGGACCCCTTCCCTGACCCCCACCCCTCCCCGCCGCATCACACAGACCCCTCCCCTGACCCCCGCCACATCACACAGACCCTCACCCCCACCTCTCCCCGCTGCATCACACGGACCCCTCCCCTGACCCCCACCCCTCCTCTGACCCCCCACCCCATCACACTGACCCCTTCTCTGACCCTCACCCCTTCCCACTGCATCACAAAGACCCCTCCCCTCATCCCCACCCCTCTTCTGACCCCCACCCATCACATGGACCCCTCCCCTGACCCCCACCCCTCCCCTGATCCCACACCCCTCCCCTTCCTATCATATGGACCCCTCCCTGATCCCACATCCCTCCCCTGACCCCACCCCCTTCCTGCCACATCACACAGACCCCTCCCCTGACCCCCACCCCTCCCTTCCCTATCACATGGACCCCTCCCCTGACCCTGATCCCCACCCCTCCCTGCCCCACCCTGAACAACACAGACCATGGAACTTCCACAAAATAATTCCCAGAGCCGATGTTTTAGGAAACCATCCAGTCTTGACGGAAGAACAGCCAGTGCTGGAGACTCGCCCCCCGGCCTCTGTTCTGATGGTTAATCACTCTCATCACTACATTTACTGTATTTACAGTCTGAAATTGTCTGGCTTCACCTTCCCGCCCTGGGCTGTGTCAGACCTTCCTCTGCTCAGCTGAAGAGCCCATTGGCAAATATTTGTTCCCATGTAGAGACTGATAGACCATGGCCCTTCTCTGACCCTCACCGACTGACCAGCATCCTCCCAGAACTGTGCCACCAGACCTGGACACAGGATCCCAGCAGCAGGCACATCAGCACCAAATCCAGAGGGAAAAATAACCTCTCAGCTCCGACACAACATTCCTCTATTTGTCCATCCCAGGATCACATTAGCTGTTTTATTAGAATCACAGACAATTAGGGTTGGAAGGGACCTCAGGAGGTATCTAGTCCCACCCCCTGCTCAAAGCAGGACCAATTCCCAACTAAATCATCCCAGCCAGGGCTTTGTCAAGCCTGACCTTAAAAACCTCTAAGGAAGGAGATTCCACCACCTCCCTAGGTAACCCATTCCAGTGCTTCACCATCCTCCTAGTGAAAAAGTGTTTCCTAATATCCAACCTAAACCTCCCCCACTGCAACCTGAGACCATTGTTCCTTGTGCTGTCATCTGGTACCACTGAGAACAGTCTAGATCCATCCTCTTTTGAACACTGTTTCAGGTAGTTGAAAGCAGCTATAAAATCCTCCCTCATTCTTCTCTTCTGCAGACTAAACAATCCCAGTTCCCTCAGCCTCTCCTCATAAGTCATGTGCTCCAGCCCCCTAATCATTTTTGTTGCCCTTGTGACGATGTGGTTCTGGCGGGACCCAGCTGAGAGTGCCAAATCAGGACCAATTGCTTAAACAGGGCGGTCACAGCCCTAGGCTGGGGTTTTTCCACCTCTAAGGCAAACCAAACCAACCAGACAAAAATGACTTTGGTGTCACCCCTCTGACTAACCGCAAGTCACCCAAGCAATTTCCTTAGACACTCCAGTCTCCCAGTATCACCACCAGTCCCACACGTCCTGGGGATGAATGGTTATGAAAACCAACACCCCAGTAAAAGAAAAAGGTTCTGTCGATCCCAAAGGACCAAGCCCCAGACCCAGGTCAATATACACATCAGATCTTACCCACAAATCACGCTGTTGCCAGTCCTTTAGAATCTAAAATCTAAAGGTTTATTCATAAAAGGAAACAGATAAAAATGAGAGCTAGAATTGGTTAAACTGAATCAATTACATACAGTGATGGCGAAGTCCTTAGTTCAGGCTTGTAGCAGTGATGGAGTAAACTGCAGGTTCAAATCCAGTCTCTGGAGAACATCCCCCGCTGGGATGGGTCATCAGTCCTTTGTGCAGAGCTTTAGATTGTAGTAAAGTCCCTCCAGAGGTAGAAGCAGGATTGAAGACAAGATGGAGATGAGGCCTTCGCCTTATATAGACTTTTCCAGGTGTAAGAACACTTCTTTGTTCCTACTGTGGAAAGTTACAGCAAAATGGAGTTTGCAGTCACATGGGCCAGTTTCTGCTCACTTCAGTGAGTCACAGGGCGTATCCGCCTTCTCTCAATGGCTCAGTTGTGTAGTTGATGGTCCTTAATGGGCCATCAAGCAGGCTAAGCAGAGCTGACACCAACTTGTCTGGGGTGTCACCCAGAACTGCAGCACCAATTTAAAATACAACAGCACACAGCCAATACTTATAACTTCAACTACAAAAATGATACAGACATACAGACAGCATAATCCTAACCTGTAACCTAGTCTTAGACACCTTATATGACTCCCTTTACATAGGATTTGGTGCCACTACAGAACCTTGGTTGCAACCCATGTTCTATATGGTCCCAGTTTATATCAACAACGTCACAGCCCTCCACTGGACTCTTTCCAATTTTCCAATCTTCTTGTAGTGGGGGGCCCAAAACTGGACACAGCACTCCAGATGAGGCCTCACCAATGTTGAATAGAGGGGAATGATCACATCCCTCAATCTGCTGGCAATGCCCCTACTTATACAGCCCAAAATGTTGTTCACTGTAACCCGTAGGTCCTTTTTTGCAGAACTGCTGCCTAGCCATTCGGTCCCTAGTCTGTAGCAGTGTGTGACATCATGTGTCTGATCTAATATCTCACTGAAGGTGACAGGGCCAGAAAGAGTTAACTACCTCACAGACTGACCTGATCCTGGGCCGAACTTTAGAAACTGGTTAGGAAGATCTGCAAATGAACAGAGCTTTGAAATGCAGCCGGCATTGTTAGAGGTAGAAGGGGAGGTGTTTGCTCAGGGCTTGGGATGTCGGCAAACAAGGCTTGTCTATTGCTAGAGCTTTGATTCAAAGCTCAAAACAGGAATATTAACATTTAGGAAGACACTTGAGTGAAATAGTATTATTGTCTATGTGGCTCTTTGAAGTTTGTGGTAACCTGTATCTGAACTGTTCAATGGATAAATTACTCTGTGCTAATTGCCAGGATGTTTGGGAGAAGGAGTTAAGCCTATTGTTTTCTCAGGCTGAAAGGCCGCTGGAAATGTATAAGAAGCCTGGGACATGATCCTGCTTCATCTCAGATCTGCTTTGGGTTTCAAGAGGGGGAAACCTTAAGCCACAAGGATTGAGATCCCCAGTCATTGACTGGAGCCACCCTGAATATGGACATTGGACATAACCTACGGATTATTTCTAAAAGGACTTTTGGCTACTACAAGCCACTTCTACTATGTATCTGAACCTCAAGAATTGAATTCAAGTCTGTATGTATATTGATCTTTTAACCAACACTCTCTCTTTTCTTTTCTAATAAATTTTAGCTTAGTTAATAAGAATTGGCTGTAGTGTGTATTTTCGGTAAGATCTAAGTTATAATTGAACCTGGGTATGTGGCTGATCCTTTGAGACTGGAAGAACCGTTTCTTTTGTATGATGAGATAAGATTTTCAGGAATCATCATCATATCTGACAGGTGTGTCTGGACGGAGGCCTGAGGCTGGGCACTTCAAGGGAACTGTGGTGTTTGAACTTCTGAGTAACCAGTGAGGTGCTACAGAAGCTGTTCTGTGCTGACTGGGAAATCTAAGTATTGGAATAACCACCAGCATTTGGGATTTGTCTGCTCCATTTTGTTTGTAGTTCACACTGATTGAGTGACCTCAGCTGGCTCCCACGGGCAGCACCGTCACAAAGTGAATGGGAGTCTTCTGTCTTAAGTGCAGGACTCTGCACTTGGCCTTGTCAAACCTCATCAGGTTTCTTTTTGGCCATAGCATTGCTGTGGGAGCTCATGTTTGTCTGACATGTGCCCCAAACTTTTCCAGAGTCCCTGCTGCCCAGGATTGAGCCCCCCAACCTGTATGTACACCCATACCCTTTGTTCCTAGATGGACACATTTACACCTGTTTGCTTAACATAAGAACAGCCATAGTGGGTCAGACCAAAGGTCCATCCAGCCCAGTGTCCAGTCCTCCCACAGTGGCCAGTGCCAGGTGCCCCAGAGGGAATGAACAGAACAGGGAATCATCAAGTGATCCATCCCCTGTCACCCATTCCCGGCTTCTGGCAAACAGGTTTAGGGAGACCCAGACCATTGGGTTGCATCCCTGCCCATCTTGGCTAATATCATTCAGGAACTTATCTAATTTTTGTTGAACCCAGTTATATTTTTGGCCTTTACAACAGCCTCTGGTGAGGAGTTCCATGGGTTACCTGTATGCTGTGTGAAGAAATACCACCTTTTGTTTGTTTTAAACCTGCTGCCTAGTAATTTCATTGGGTGGCCCCTGATTCTTGTGTTATGTGATGGGGTAAACAACACTTCCTTCTTCACATGATTCATCTCTCTCGTATCCCACCTTGGGCAGCTCTTTGCCAAACTGAAAAGTCCCAATTTGTTTTCTCTCTCCTTATACAGCAGCTGTTCCAGCCCCATAATCATTTTTGTTGCCCTTCTCTGAACCGTTTCTAATTCCAATAGATCTTTTTTGAGATGGGGCAACCAAGTCTGCACGCAGTATTCAAGAGCTGGGTGTCCCATGGATTTATACAGAGGCAATATGATATTTTCTGTCTCATTATCTATCCCTTTTCTAATGATTCCCAACATTCTGTTCGCTTTTTTGGCTGCCACTGCACATTGAGTGGATGTTTTCAGAGAACTATCCACAATGACACCAAGGTGTCTTTCTTGAATGAAAACAGTTAATTTAGACCCCATCATTTTATATGTATAGTTGGGATTATGTTTTCCAATGTGCTTTACTTTGCATTTATCAACACTGAATTTCTCCTGTCATTTTCTTGCCCAGTCACCCAGGTCCCTTTTTAATCAGCGCCTCCTTCTTGCTGACTGTTGGATTGTGGGTTTTGGAGCACCTGGTATGGTGTCTCACATGATTTCCAACTATCATTCACATTTTTCTGATTTAAACTTTTCCTCCCAGCTGATCTGGATCATAATTGTTTACAGCTTTGTGAAACTGGCCTGCTGAAGCCCCAGATGTGTATATTGCTGGTCCGCGCTTTATGCTGGTTGCACACTATAAATGTGATCAAGTCATGATCGCATGTACGTAAGCTGCCAGTAATTTTTTGCTCTGTGATCAGTTCCCCTCTTTTAGGACCACAGGCACCAACTTTCCTTGGTGCCGGTGGGTGCTCGCACCCCCCCCCCGCCCCGGTCCTGCCCCAACCCACCTCAACTCCACCCCCTCCCTATCCCATTGGACCCCTCCCCAAATCCCTGCCCCATGTGCAGTGTTCCCCCTCCCTCCCCACCCAGCACTTGCAGCACAATACAGCTGTTTTGTGGCGCAAGCACTAGGAGGGAGAGGGGAGAAGCAGGACTCAGTGGTGTCCTCGGGGAGGATGCAGAGGTGAGCTGGGACAAGGAGCTGCCGGTGTTGGAGTTGGCACCTATGGTTAGGACCAGGTCTAAGGTACAATCCCCGCTGTTGGCTGCAACCCTTTGGGAGGTAGGGAATTCCCATTCCAAGGATGCTTTGGCACTGGCAGGCCGAGCCCCCCCAGCATGTCACTCAGTGTGAAGGCACCAGCTTGGTACCCTGCATTCTGTAGGTAGGTGCGTACAGAGCTGGTCATCCTGGGGGTCTGTGACACACACCAGCTCACACCCTGCTAGGTCATCGAGCCAGAAACAGCTCCAATCATTTTCTTCTGAGGTATCCATGACTTGGAGCCAGGTAATGCCCCCCGCCCTCCCGTTTTGCCCACTTGAGCTTGTCCGGGTGGGCTACAGCCACTGATTGTGACACATGAGTCATCCCACCAGCTCTGTGTCAGAACAACTAACACACTCAGAAATCAGCAACCAACACCCCCCCCAGCTCCGCGCAGTGGTGCAGTGGTACAGAGAGGAGCGGAGCCCTTCTCACCATGGCCTTCGGCGCCTTAACAAGTTGTGTTCTCAGCAGCTCCATCCTGTGCTGAGCACTCAGCTCTTCTTACCCCTCTTGTGCTCTTAGCTTAACCCCCCAGCTCCTCCAGCCAGCCCATCTCGAGGAGAGCAGCTCATACCGCCCCCTCGCCCTGTAGAAGGGGGCCCCATATTCCACTGCCGCAAAGCCCGCCCCCTACACGCCTCACCTAGCCAGCGATTTCCCTCCCGCATCCTCTGGCTCCTTGCTCATGGGACAGTAAGGCGCTCGGAGAAGATGGCCTGGCCACTCCTCATCAGCAGGCTGCTGCGTGCTGTGACGTCTCCCCTTACCCATGAGCCAGCCCTGCAGCAGTGTCATTGGTCCGCTCAGGACCAAGCCCCAGGTACCCCTGCCTGTGGCCGTCAGCTACCTGGCCAATCTTCACTCCAGGGAGGGCGCACGGCTTGGGGAGGGATGTTCCATGTGGGTGCATTGCTGGGGGGAAGACCATCCCTGTTGGTGCATTGCTGGCCAAAGCATGTGTTGTGTGTCAAGGGATGTGCGATGTGGGAGGGGTGGGATGTGTTGTGGGATGCACTGGGTGGGGGTGAGCTGCGCCGTGTGGGGATGAGATGCAGTGTATTGCTTGGCAGAATGCGCTGTGTGGGGATGGGATGCTCTGTGACGTGGTGGAATACACTGTGAGGGGGTTGGATGCACTGTGAGGTGGTGAGATGCAGTGTATTGCTTGGCTGGATGCACCACGTGGGGGTGGGATGTGCCATGTGGGAGTGGTATGCACCGTGTGGGGGTGGGATGTGCCATGTGGGGGTGGGATGCACTATGTGGGGGTGGGATGTGCCATGTGGGGGGGGTGGAATGCACCACGTGGGGGTGGGATGGGTTGTGGTGTGCATCACAGACTCACCGTGTGATGCTCCGGAACTGCTCCCCACCAAGCCAGGCAGGACTCTGGGGAGCCTCCTCTCCCTTGGAGCAGACGGTCTGCAGGGCAAGAAGCTCACACGGCTTCACCTCCTGGGTCTCTCCTGGGAGCATTCAGCATCCTCTGCCCCTTCGTGACAGGCTGGAACATCTGGGGATCCCTAGAAATGGCCGGTCCCTTGGAATCACTCAGTTCTGGACCTCAGAGACTCCCAGTGACAGAGAGTTCCACAGGCTACGTACACCTGGTGTGGAGAAGCGTTTCCTCTTCTCACTTTGAGCCTGCCACCTTGAGTGCCACTGACTGTCCCCTAGTCCTTGTGTTCCGTGGCTGGGAGAACAGACACTGGGTCCAGTGCATGTGTCCTGGCCTCCCTTATCCATCTGCCCCCCGTTCCACCCTCCCTGCCTGGTAGTTTTCCCAGCTCCTGATCACACTGGTCGCCCGTCGCTGGCCCATAGCTCTGTGCTAGCCCAGGGCAGGTGGGGGCTGCGCTGCAGTGGCAGGTGCCTGCCCGGCGCTTGGAGGACACATCCCGCAGCTCTGGGCAGCGGGGGCCGAGCCAGGGCAGTGCTCACCAAACCCCAGCAGAGAGATGGGCACCGACCAGCCCCCGGCAGTGCCCACCCAGGGGCATCACTGATGGACCCCAGTGCGGGCCAGACTTCCCTGCCCCTGGGTTCGGGAGCGGAATGGCCGGCAGCAGAGCTCAGTACCATGGACAGCAACACGGGCAGGCCCGCGCCTCCGGCCCTGGGGGGAGACATGGGGGGGCAGTGACTCGGGGGGGGGGCTATGGGGAGCAGTGAGTGTGGGGGCTATGGGGGCAGTGGAGGGGGGATATGAGGGGCAGTGGACCGGGGCATATGGGGGCAGTGGGGGCTATAGGGAGCAGTGAGTGTGGGGGGACTATGGGAGCAGTGAGTGTGGGGGCTATGGGGGCAGTGGAGGGGGGATATGAGGGGCAGTGGACCGGGGCATATGGGGGCAGTGGGGGCTATAGGGAGCAGTGAGTGTGGGGGGACTATGGGAGCAGTGAGTGTGGGGGCTATGGGGGCAGTGGAGGGGGGATATGAGGGGCAGTGGACCGGGGCATATGGGGGCAGTGGGGGCTATAGGGAGCAGTGAGTGTGGGGGGACTATGGGAGCAGTAAGTGTGGGGACTATGGGGGCAGTGGAGGGGGGCTGTGGGGGCAATGTGTTATGGGGGCTGGTTCTAGGGGAGGGCTGTGGGTACTTGGGGCTGTGGGTGGCACGGTTATAGCTGGGCAGTTGCTCTGGGGGGCAGTGCAGGGGGCTATACGCTATGGGGATGGTTATGGGGCGACCAAGGAGGGGGCATGGCCATGCAGGAGGAACTGAATGGGCACCACATACCTATGGGCTGGCTATGGGTGGGGGAGGCTTTCTGGCTGCTGCGCTGCGCCCCCGGCCAGCAGCTAAGAATCTGAAAATAAAGCGCAGGGAGAGGAGAGACGCAGGGCCTGGGGCCGGCCCGGAACAAACCGTCCCCGAGCCGCAGCGCTCGGTGGCCCCGGGGCTCAGGCTCGCCAGCTGCCAGCGCTGCGCGGCCGGTGGGATGGCGGGGGGCGCGCAGCGGGCCGGTCCCGGCGCTGGCCCAGGCCGGACCCTGAGTCGCTCCATCTCTAATCAGTTCATGTCCCACTGACGTCAATGGAGCTCCCGGCTCTATATAAACATCCCGCGAGCCGCCGGCTCAGCGCGCTCGGGACGGACCGGACCGGACCGGACTCACCCCGCACGGCACCACTCGGTGAGGCCGCCAGAGGGGCCGCGCGTCCCGCCCGATTCCGCAGGACCGGGCTGGCCGCTGGACCCTGCGCCGGAGCACGCAACCCGAGGCGGGGTGGGGTGTGACGGGGGGGCTCGGCGGGGCGCGGGGAGGGGTTCGGGGGGGGAGCGCAGCCGGGGGGGGTGTGAGGAGGGGGCTCGTTGGGGCGGGCGCTCGGCGGGGCAGCCCGGGGCGGGGCGGGAGCTCGGCGATGGGGGCTGCGTGGAGGGCGCTCGTTGGGGCGCCGGGAGGGGCTCGAGGGGGAGCGCAGCCGTGGGGGGTGTGGGGAGGGCGCTCGTTGGGGCGGGGACGCAGCCCGGGGTGGGGGGGATGGCGCTCGGCGGGGGGCTCCGGGGCAGCCCGGGGCGGGTCCGGTTCCCCGTCACCCTCGCGGTCTCTCCGCAGGTCCCGGACCGCGCCCGGCATGAGGCGGGCGCTGCTGACCGCGCTCCTGGCGTCGCTGCTGCTCTCCCCGCTGCGCCCCGCCGGGCTCCGCAGCAGCGCCGAGGCCGCGCCCCGCCCGGGTCGGTCCCTGCGGGGCCCCGCGCAGCGCCCGGAGCCGGCCCCGCTGCTGCGCGCCCTGCGGCCCGTGGGCGGCCTGGCGCGGGCGAGGCGAGAGGAGCCGCCGCTCTCCATCGACCTGACCTTCCACCTGCTGCGCCACATGCTGGACGTGGCGCGGGCGCAGAGCCAACGCGCGCAGGCCGAGCAGAACCGGCTCATCTTCGACTCGGTGGGCAAGTGAGGCCACGTGCGCGGGCCGCTGCGCTGCGCCGGGCCGGACCGGGCCGCCGGGGCGCGCGCAGAGAGCCCGGGCCAGCAGCGCCCAGCGCCAGGGCGCAGCTGGAGACGCGGCTCGGCCGCTGCGATTTTCTAATAAAATGTCTTGGGAAAAGCCCTGGCGTCTGCGCGTCTGTGCTGGGCGGGGGTGCGGGGCTCTCCGGGGTGCGGGGTTCTCCCGGGGGCAGGAGCTGTGCGGGGTGCGGGGCTGTTCAGGGCTCTCCGGGGGGCAGGGTTGCTGCAGGGCTGTGCGGGGCTCTCCGGGGGCAGGGTCTATGCGGGGTGCGGGTCGGTGCGGGGCTTTCTCGGGAGCAGGGTTGGTGTGGGGCTGTGTGGGGCTCTCCAGGGGCAGGGTCTGTGCGGGGTGCGGGCTGTGCGGGGCTTTCCTGGGGGCAGGGTCGGTGCAGGGCTCTCCCGGGGGGGGCAGGGGCTGTGCAGAGGGCAAGCTGCCTGGGGGCTGGAGCCACAGGGCCAGGGACCGCGGGGGGCCATGCGGGGACAAGGGGATCTGGGCAGGGCTGCGCTCTGCTGGGGCAGCGCTGCCCAGGACTGGAGTGGGGCCGCGGGGCGCGGGGGCCGGGGCCCTGTGTGCACCCCGGACCCGAGGGAGCGGGCAGGAAGCGAGCTGGCCCGGAGCCCTGCAGCGGAGCTGCCTGGGGTCCCAAGGAGCGGCCGGGCCCGGCCCCCATTGGTCACTAGGCGGGTTGTTAGCCTGGACCCCCTGACACCAGCCCCCCACCTAAGCCCCATGAGGGGGAAGGGGAGTCTGAGTGGGGGGGGAGCCCAAGGGGGCAGACCCCGAGAGGGAGCTGGCAGAGGTGGGCCAATAGCTCTGAGGGGCTCCAGCCCCATTGCTCCGGACCTCACCCCTCAGCCCAGGGTCAGTTCCGGAGGCCCCCGCCTGTCTGGGGGAGCTGGGGCCTGAGGACCTCCTGGTGCATGTGCCTGATGCTGAGCCGCTGCCCTTGGGGAGACAAAGTGGGGAGGGGCGCTGCTTCCAACACCCAGTGGGCCTGGGGGCAGGTACCGCGGCCCCGGAACATTGGCCTGCCCCACGGGGGGCCAGGAGGTCAGGTGTGAGGCGCCCCCCCATGCACAGGGCAGAGCAGGGTGCTGAGCCCCAAGTTCAGTCCACCTGCCCCTTCTGGTTGCACCTGCAGGTGGGGGGCAGGAGGCGATTCCTATGAGCCAGGGGCATGGGGTACGGGAGGAGAAGGATCCCGATGGGCTGGGGGCAGGGAAGGGGCAGGACCCCGATGGGCCAGGGGCATGGGGGAGGGGGGGAAGGACCCCATTGGGCCGGGGGGCAGCGGAGGGAAAGGACCCCGATGGGCCGGACCCCGATGGGCCAGGGGCATGGGGGAGGGGACGGGAAGGACCCCGATGGGCCAGGTGATGGGGGAGGCATTGGCAGCCCCCTCCCATTGCAAAGTCGCTATTGACTCTGGTGTTTCGTGCTGCCCATCTCAAGGTCCCTGGATGCCCAGGGTGGCAGATCCTGTAGTTGGGGGCTTGGTGGTGCCTGCTCAGAGCACAGGGGAAGGCAGTGGGTGCCCATGGGGCTGGCCCCGGCCCCTGCTTCCTTTCCCTCAAGGGGGGGGCAGGCTTTCTTTGGGTGTTTCCCGGCTCTCCACAGGGCCCAGTCACCAGAGTGCCAGGGACTGGGGCGCCCGGGTGGGTGGGAGACAGGGCAGGGCCTGGCCCTTTGTGGCACAGTGCCCAGGGGGGGCCATATGGTGCTGCTGGCAGGGTGCTGGGGCCCAAGACAACCCAGACCCGGCAACCTGCCGCAGCCTTGCGGGGCAGAGCCAGGTAAGAGCCTTCGTGGGCTGCAGCAGACCAGCCCCTCGGCACAATGAAGGCACCTGGAGATTCCCTGGGCACCCGGCAGCTCTGCACGGGCCCAGGGCTGGACGGATTTGCTTAGCTGCAGACCCGAGGAGTGGGTCCAGTTCCCTGCATTGGGGGAAGCAGCTTGTAGGGCCCAGGTCTTGCTGGGTGGCACAGGGTTTGTGGCATGGGAGACACTGGGGGGCATGGGAATGGAGGAGTGGTGGATCTGGGGGGCACAGGGTTTGCAGCACAGGGACAGAGGAGAAGGTGGCACTGGGCAGCACGGAGACAGAGGTGTGGAGGGACCAGAGGCAGCATGGGGACAAAGGAATGAGGGAGCTGAGGAGGACAGGGACAGAGAAGCAGGTGGCACTGGGCAGCATGGGGACAGAGGAGTGGGCGGCACTGGACAGCATGGGGACAGAGGAATGAGGGAGCTGGGGAGTGCTGGGGGGACACAGGGATGGAGGAGTGGGGGAGGTGGGGGGACAGGGACAGAGAAGCGGGTGGCACTGGGCAGCATGGGGACAGAGGCATGGAGGGACCAGAGGCAGCATGGGGACAGAGGAATGGGGGAGCTGGGGAGTGCTGGGGGGACACAGGGATGGAGGAGCGGGGGAGGTGGGGGACAGGGACAGAGAAGCGGGCAGCACTGGGCCCTGTGGGGACAGAGGAGCTGGCAGCACTGGGCAGCATGGGGACAGAGGAACGAGGGTGCTGAGGGGAACAGGGACAGAGGAACGGGCAGCACTGGGGAGCATGAGGACAGAGGAGCGGGGGCACTGGGAGGACACAGGGACAGAGGAGCGGGGGAGCTGGGGGGACAGGGACAGAGGCGCGGAGTAGGTGGAGGGACATGGGGGACACTGAGGGGCATGGGAAGGGAGGAGCAGTAGTTCTGGGGGGCACTGGGGAGACACAGGGACAGAGGCATGGAGGGACCAGAGGCAGCATGGGGACTGAGGGGCAGGTGGCACTGGGCAGCACAGGAACAGAGGCGTGGAGGGACCAGAGGCAGCATGGGGACAGAGGAGCAGGGGAGCTGGGGAGCACAAGGACAGAGAAGCAGGTGGCACTGGGTCATACAGGGACAGGGGAATGGGGCACTGGGGGACACAGGGACAGAGGTGTGGAGGGGGGAGCTGGGGGAATGGGGATAGAGGTGCAGAGTAAGTGGGGGGACCTGGGGCACAACAGGTGACAGAAGAGCTGGGGGGCACGAGGACAGAGGAGCAGAGGGACCAGGGGCAGGACAGGGACAGGCGGCAGGCGGCACTGAGCCATACAGGGACAGAGGAACGGGGGGGCCCTGGGGGGACACAGGGACAGAGGAGTGGAGGCCTGTGTATTGCACCATGTCTAGGTGGTGGGAATAAGGGGTGTGACTTTTGCAGAGGCCCAGGAGGGGGATGTGGCCAGGTGACTCTGGCCCGGGAAGTGAGACAAAGGCTGGAGGAGGAGCAACGGGCAGGGCAGGGGCCAGGCAGCTGTCTTGGGGTGCAAGGGGAGGACAGAGCTCTGGCTCAGGGCTCCCCTCCCCCCAAGATGGACTTGGCTTAAAGTCACTGATTTCTGTGCTAAGCAGTTCTGCTCTATGCTGTGTTCTGTCAACTAATAAACTTTCTGTTTTCCCGGCTGGCTGAGTCATGTCTGACTGTGGAGTTGGGGTGCAGGACCCTGTGGCTTCCCCAGGACCCCGCCTGGGCGGACTCGCTGTGGGAAGCGCACGGAGGGGCAGAGGATGCTGAATGCTCCAAGGCGAGACCCAGGAGGTGAAGCCGTGTGAGCTTCTTGCCCTGCAGACAGTCTGCTCCGAGGGAGAGGAGGCTCCCCAGAGTCCTGCCTGGCTTGGTGGGGAGCAGTTCCAGAGCATCGCCTGGGGACTCCATGACACGATGCACCTTTGGACGCCTGTGGGGTCGGGCCCTGGGGGTGAGCCCAGGTCTGGGTTCTGGGGGCTCTGGCAGGCAGTGGGCGTCCCAAGGCTGCTGACCTGAGCTCCTGGCTGGCCTGGGCTCAGGGTTCTTCACAGGCCGCAGCGCCACCCGCTGCCCTTGGAAGTGACTATAAAACTCTACTGCTCCATGGGCTGACACTGAGGCCCTGGTGGGGTGGGGACCCAGGTGCGTCTTGCGGCTGCCCTGATGCTCCCATGGCGTCCTGCAGCCCCAGAGCAGCTTGCATTGCGTGTGGCATCTTGTACAGGGCTGGGCAGCTGCAGACTGGAGGGGCCACCAGTCCCTCCACTGAGGGCCAGGCCCTGCCATGGCTGGTGTCTGGGGGCCACAGCTCAGCCAGGCCCCTGGCCCCAAGAAGCAGAGGCTGCTCTGGGGCAGACACCTGCACTTTCCGGGCACCAGCAGTGAGCTGGGGAAGGGAATATCAGCTTCCTTCAACCACAGGAGAAGGGAGGCCAGTCCTGGTGTGACAAACTGGGACTCTTCTTACTGGAAGGCTGTGAATGCTGAGTCGGGGGTGTTGGGAGGACGATCTGCATTGGGGGATGGGAGGCTGGCCTGAGGGAGGAGACCTGAGCATGTAATGTGAGAACCCAGGAAGGGGTTAGAGGCCAGGTGACACCTCTGCCCGGGAAGCTGAACAAAGGGAGAGGAGACGCTGGAGGGGGAGATTTTCGGGGGCTGGCTGGGGAATGGAGGGGAGCCCAGATGGGGCTCTGACACCCCAGTGGGGCTGTGGTACCTCTGGGATCCCAAGATGGACCTAACTGGAGGGGTCCTGTTGTCTATGCCTGCAAGACCTGTCTGGGACTGTGTTCCTGTCGTCTGAATAAACCTTCTGCTTTCCTGGCTGGCTGAGAGTCACGGTGAATCGCAGGGAGCCAGGGGTGCAGGGCCTTGTCTCCTCCACACTCTGTGACACATTGCCCCCCCACCATGGGGGGTATTCCAGGGGGGGGGCTGAGCCCCTCCCATGCTATAAGTTCTGCGCTGATCCGCCTCAGCAGTGGCGTCAGAGCCCAGCTCGGGCCGTGCACAGAGCTCCGCCCGAGCGCCTGCAGCTGCCCCCCGGGTGTGCTGAGCCGGGGCTGGCTCCTGCGTCACTGGGCCTGCCGGCAGCTCCAGGGCCAGGGTCAGGTTTGTGGAGCTGGTGTGGGCTGCTGCAGACCCAGCGCTGGGGGCAGGCGGGGGCGCATCTCCCAGCTCACGACAGTAATTGCACACAGCCCCACGCTGCTGGCCGCCCGCTCGGCCCAGCGCTGTTTGCTCGCTGCTGCCAGAGGAAATTGCATGAGACGCAGCACCTGCCCCATCTGCACAGGCCCATGGCAACGGGGGGGCTTCAGGGGGCTCCGTGCTGCTCCCCCTCCCCAGCCGTGCCCACAGCTACTTCCCATGGGGGAGCCACCATCCGCACAGCTGGATGCAGTTGGAGGCCCAGCAGGCAAAGCCAGAGCCCTGCACCCAGGCAGTGTGTGCAAGGTGAGCAGGACAGGAATGCAGGACACCTGGCTTCTATTCCCCGACACCCCCCTCAGTATATTAATACCTCACAGCACTGGCCCCAGGCTGCTGCCAGGGAGCAGCTCAGCAGCGGGCGCTCTCCCCTTGGCAGGCAGGGCTGGCCCCAGGGCAGCACTAAGGGATGCTGGGCTGCAGGGTGGGGGTGTGGGGGACTCAGCAGGGGGGCGCTCTCCCCTTGGCAGGCAGGGCTGGCCCCAGGGCAGCACTAAGGGATGCTGGGCTGCAGGGTGGGGGTGTGGGGGACTCAGCAGGGGGGCGCTCTCCCCTTGGCAGGCAGGGCTGGCCCCAGGGCAGCACTAAGGGATGCTGGGCTGCAGGGTGGGGGTGTGGGGGACTCAGCAGGGGGGGCGCTCTCCCCTTGGCAGGCAGGGCTGGCCCCAGGGCAGCACTAAGGGATGCTGGGCTGCAGGGTGGGGGTGTGGGGGACTCAGCAGGGGGGGCGCTCTCCCCTTGGCAGGCAGGGCTGGCCCCAGGGCAGCACTAAGGGATGCTGGGCTGCAGGGTGGGGGTGTGGGGGACTCAGCAGGGGGGCGCTCTCCCCTTGGCAGGCAGGGCTGGCCCCAGGGCAGCACTAAGGGATGCTGGGCTGCAGGGTGGGGGTGTGGGGGACTCAGCAGGGGGGCGCTCTCCCCTTGGCAGGCAGGGCTGGCCCCAGGGCAGCACTAAGGGATGCTGGGCTGCAGGGTGGGGGTGTGGGGGACTCAGCAGGGGGGGCGCTCTCCCCTTGGCAGGCAGGGCTGGCCCCAGGGCAGCACTAAGGGATGCTGGGCTGCAGGGTGGGGGTGTGGGGGACTCAGCAGGGGGGCGCTCTCCCCTTGGCAGGCAGGGCTGGCCCCAGGGCAGCACTAAGGGATGCTGGGCTGCAGGGTGGGGGGTGTGGGGGACTCAGCAGGGGGGCGCTCTCCCCTTGGCAGGCAGGGCTGGCCCCAGGGCAGCACTAAGGGATGCTGGGCTGCAGGGTGGGGGTGTGGGGGACTCAGCAGGGGGGCGCTCTCCCCTTGGCAGGCAGGGCTGGCCCCAGGGCAGCACTAAGGGATGCTGGGCTGCAGGGTGGGGGTGTGGGGGACTCAGCAGGGGGGCGCTCTCCCCTTGGCAGGCAGGGCTGGCCCCAGGGCAGCACTAAGGGATGCTGGGCTGCAGGGTGGGGGTGTGGGGGACTCAGCAGGGGGGCGCTCTCCCCTTGGCAGGCAGGGCTGGCCCCAGGGCAGCACTAAGGGATGCTGGGCTGCAGGGTGGGGGTGTGGGGGACTCAGCAGGGGGCGCTCTCCCCTTGGCAGGCAGGGCTGGCCCCAGGGCAGCACTAAGGGATGCTGGGCTGCAGGGTGGGGGTGTGGGGGACTCAGCAGGGGGGCGCTCTCCCCTTGGCAGGCAGGGCTGGCCCCAGGGCAGCACTAAGGGATGCTGGGCTGCAGGGTGGGGGTGTGGGGGACTCAGCAGGGGGGCGCTCTCCCCTTGGCAGGCAGGGCTGGCCCCAGGGCAGCACTAAGGGATGCTGGGCTGCAGGGTGGGGGTGTGGGGGACTCAGCAGGGGGGCGCTCTCCCCTTGGCAGGCAGGGCTGGCCCCAGGGCAGCACTAAGGGATGCTGGGCTGCAGGGTGGGGGTGTGGGGGACTCAGCAGGGGGCGCTGTCCCCCAGCAGGCAGGGCTGGCCCCAGGGCAGCACTAAGGGATGCTGGGCTGCAGGGAGTGGGGTGGGGGGCTCAGCAGGGGGCTCTCTCGCCTTGCCAGGCAGGGCTGGCCCCAGGGCAGCACTAAGGGATGCTGGGCTGCAGGGAGTGGGGTGGGGGGCTCAGCAGGGGGCGCTGTCCCCCAGCAGGCAGGGCTGGCCCCAGGTTGGCACTAAGGGATGCTGGGCTGCAGGGAGTGGGGTGGGGGGCTCAGCAGGGGGCGCTGTCCCCCAGCAGGCAGGGCTGGCCCCAGGTTGGCACTAGGGGATGCTGGGCTGCAGGGTGCGGGGGTGCGGGACTCAGCAGGGGGCGCTCTCCCCTTGGCAGGCAGGGCTGGACCCAAGGCAGCACTAGGGGGCGCTGGGCTGCAGGGTGCGGGTGTGGGGGACTCAGCAGGGGGCGCTGTCCCCCAGTAGCCAGGGCTGGCCCCAGGGCGGTGCTAGGGGGCGCTGGGCTGTAGGGAGTGGGGTGGGGGACTCAGCAGGGGGCGCTCTCCCCTAGCAGGCAGGGCTGGCCCCAGGTTGGCACTAGGGGGCGCTGGGCTGCAGGGTGGGGAGCTGCGGGACTCAGCAGGGGGCGCTCTCCCCCAGCATTCAGGGCTGGCCCCAGGTTGGCATTAGGGGGTGCTGGGCTGCAGGGAGTGGGGTGGGGCACTCAGCAGGGGGCACTCTCCGCAGCAGGCAGGGCTGGCCCCAGGGCAACGCTAGGGTCCCATGATGCAGGAAGCGGGGCAGGGGGCTGCACTGGGGTGCGCTCCTGTTGCAATTAGCACGGTGCTATCCAGTGTTTCCCTGGTGGAGGCGCCATTGCATGGCAGAGGTGTCGGATCAGGGGTGTGAGGCCTGATGTGACAAACTGGGAATGTTCTTAATGTTCCCTCTGAATACTGTGTTGGTGCCTCAGTGTCCCCTAGGCAGTTCTTAAGTATCCAGGTGGTGGAATAAGGGTGTGTGGTTGCTGCAGAGCAAGGGGCCAGTGCACCTAAATGCCTGGCACTCTGTCTCCTAGCAACTGATGGCCTGGGCCCCCCTCTGCAAAGGTGCCAATTGAAGGTGTTGGAGACAAAGGGATCAGGTGCCCTCCCGGCCCGGGAAAGGGGCTGAGCAGAGAGGAGAGGCTGAAGGGGTTGTTAGTCTGGAGCTGGCTGAGGACGAGGAGTGAAGGGCAGACGTAGGGGTCTGGCTCACTGCCCAGAATGGACCCGGCCGAGGGGTCCGGTTCTCTGTACCCACAAGCTCTGTTTTGGGCCATGCTCCTGTCATCGAATAAACCTCTGTGTTACTGGCTGGCTGAGAGTCACGTCTGACTGCGAAGTGGGGGTGCAGAACCCTGTGGTGCCCCCAGGACCCCGCCTGGGTGGGCTCGCTGTGGGAAGTGCACGGAGGGGCAGAGGATGCTGAATGCTCCAAGGAGAGACCCAGGAGGTGAAGCCGTGTGAGCTTCTTGCCCTGAACAAGTTTGCTCCAAGGGAGAGGAGGCTCCCCAGAGTCCTGCCTGGCTTGGTGGGGAGCAGTTCCAGAGCATTGCCCGGGGACTCTGTGACACCTGGTCATTGAGCTCGGGGTGGGAGGAGGGCTGTGATGGCTGGGGTCCCCCTCCCTCTATATGACCAGTGCTCTGTAGGATGGGGCCTGATGGCCCTCAGAGCTAGCGCAGCTGGTGACACAATGGGAAGATCCGGCCCCCACCTGTGTCATCTGAAGCCCAGCCCCCTCCACCCCACCCCATCCACAGCACCACCCAGCCAGCAACACTGGAGGGTTTTTCACATGCTTTTAACAAAATTACAAACAAAATTCCATTATTCTTGGAATATAGAAAACCTGAGGGAAGGGGGCCAGGAACGTGGCAGGGATTTAGCTGGGGGGGGGGGGGGCCAGTTTCAAGTGCGGGCCAGGAACGCAGGGTCTCAGCTGGGGGAGCGGAGGCCAGGAAAGAAGGGTCTCGGCCGGGGGAGAAGGGGCCAGGAACGCAGGGTCTCGGCTGGGGGAATCAGTCGCTGATGACACCACGTCCTCAGGGTCTCACTCGTGGGCTCCTCTTGCAGTGCTGGCTCTCAGTGCTGACCTGGCGTGGGGAGAGGGGGATCAGCACTCACCCCTGTGCTGGAGCCCCCTGAGCGGGCACTGGCTGAAATCCCAGAGGGTCAGACCTGGTGCCAGGCTGAGCACATGGCGAGGTGCTTGGGGGCAGGGGCTGGAGGCTCCCAACCCAGCCAGGCCAGGGTCCAGGGCAGGGTCTGGGGCAGGGCCTGTCCTGACAGTCGGGGCTACTGGGCTCTCCCTCGGCTGGTTCCTAAGCATCTGAGCAGCAGTGTCCCCGGCTGCCCCCATCTCCCTGCTG
Source organism: Aldabrachelys gigantea (assembly GCA_026122505.1). Taxonomy (NCBI): domain Eukaryota; kingdom Metazoa; phylum Chordata; order Testudines; family Testudinidae; genus Aldabrachelys; species Aldabrachelys gigantea. Next base: position 1,048,234 of record CM047481.1, on the reverse strand, counting down.
GGGAGTTTGCAGTTCCATCCAGTCACCCCCTAGCTCCCCTCCCCGCAAGGCCTTTGCCATTTATCAGCCCCTGCCCCCTGTGGGTCAAGACCTCCAGCTGGACATCAGCTGCCCCCGGTGTAGGGCCCTCCCGACCCCAGGCTGGCCTGGCTGCACCTCGGCCCAGTGGGGGCCTGGCGGGGACAGCACTTACCATGCGGGGAGCTCGCTGGCTTCTGTCTGGGCCCCACTGCTAGGGAGGGAGGGAGAGAGGGCTGATGAGCTGGAGCAGGTGGCTGCCTGCATCTACTCTTCCCCAAATATTCCCCACGGCCCTGCTGCCCGGTGCCCCCACCCAACCCCGCTGGGGAGCCTGGGCCAGGTGAGCTGATGGAGGAGGGGTCAGTGGCGGGCCAAGAGCGGAGCTAGGCAGTGGGGCAGCGAAGGCACGTGGGGCCCTGGGCTCCAGCCAGACCCACCCCAAGTGGAGGCCACGCCTGTCCCTCCCACCTTCCTGTGGCCCAAGTTGCAGCCTCTGACCCGTATGGGCCCCGGGCTGGGACTAGGGGGCATTTTCTGTACTATTTTATGAGCCCTGTGTGTGCCTCAGTTTCCCCTCGGTGCTACATGATTACCGAGTGGGTGGAAAGGGGCTGTGTGCTCTCAGGGCAGGGGGAGACAGGGGTGGGTGTCACCCAGCTGCCCAGGCCCCCTACCAGCAGAGCTCTGCAGGTGACAGTGGCAGATCCAATCGCCAATGCCCCAGAGGGAGAGGGACGTCCCACCTCTCTGCAGGGCAGCTGAGCACCAGTCCCCAGCTCAGAACAGGCTGTGGGGGTTGGCTGCTGGAGGGGGGGGCCTTGGACCAGGGATTTGGACCAAGGAGTGAGATGGAGACAGACAGAGCTTGAACCATGGGGGTCACTGCAGCTGGGCTGTAACCGTCACTTCTCTGGGCTCCCCAAGGGCTGCCTGGGCCGTGTGCCAGGCCGTGGATACACCCCTGTCTGCCCGCGCTGGCTGGGTGTCCCCACAGACGCTGTGGGGGGGGTGCTGCTCCCTCAGATTGTACACATCTCTCCCAGGGTCTATCCCAGACTCGCTGCCTGGAGCTCCCGGGGTGGGGCGGGGGGGCTGCAGCCCCAGGGGCTCAGTGTCAGGAGGTGGGGAGGCTGCGTGGCTCACCCTGGGGGAAGAGTGAGACCCCAGGGGGTCAGGGTCACTGAAGGCCCCTCCCAGGGACTGTTGGAATCATACACTTTAAGGTCAGAAGTCCTATACATTTCTGTATAGGACTTCTTACTTATTTTTTAATCTATATGTGATCATCTAGTCTAGGGGTAGGCAACCTATGACATGTGTGCCAAACGTGGCATGTGAGCTGATTTTCAGTGGCACTCACACTGCCCGGGTCCTGGCCACCGGTCCTGAGGATTCTGCATTTTAATTTAATTTTAAATGAAGCTTCTTAAACATTTTAAAAGCCTTATTTACTTTCCATACAACAATAGTTTAGTTATATTATAGACTTATAGAAAGAGACCTTCTAAAAAGGTTAAAATGTATTACTGGCACGCGAAACCTTCAGTTAGAGTGAATAAATGAAGACTCGGCACAGCACTTCTGGAAGGTTGCCGACCCCTGATCTAGTCTGACCTCCTGCACAATGCAGGCCACAGAATCTCACCCCCTACTCCTGTAACAAACCCCTAACCTATGTCTGAGCTATGGAAGTCCTCAAATTGTGGTTTGAAGACCTCAAGCTGCAGAGAATCCACCAGCAAGTGACCCATGCCCCACACTGCAGAGGAAGGCGAAAAACCTCCAGGGCCTCTGCCAATCTGCCCTGGAGGAAAATTCCTTCCCGACCCCAAATATGGCGATCAGCTAAACCCTGAGCATGTGGGCAAGACTCACCAGCCAGCACCCAGGAAAGAATTCTCTGCAGTAACTCAGATCCCAACCCATCTAACATCCCATCACAGGCCACTGGGCATATTTACAGCTAGTAGTCAAAGATCAATTAATTGCCCGTTTGCAGCCAGGGGCGTAGCCTGGCGCTGGGGGCCTGTGACAGAGGGTCAGACATGCACTAAGAGGCCGGGAGTGAGATCAGGAAGGAGGTTGAGAAACGGGAGAGGGGTCAGGGAAGAGCCGTGGGAATGATTGAAGGGTTAGAAACCTGCCTCAGTGACACGCCAGGAGCTCAAGCTAGACCAAGGGAAGGTCTAAGGGGTGACATGATCCCAGCCTAGAGCAGTGGCAGCTTCCCCACCTTTGTGGGCTCAGGGCCCACGTGTAAATGTCACGACCCAGTAACTAGTCTGGGGGTGGGCGCCCTGGGGTGGTTTTGAAGGGGGGGGGCGGGGTTTGGTCCTGCCCAGCTCCTGCAGTTCCTGTGCTGGTGGGGGTTGGGCTTGGCTCTCTGCTCGGGGCCTTGCACCTCGGGGTGGCAGTGCTGCTCGGGTTTGGCCCTTCCCCCCTGCCTGGGCCAAACTGACGTGAGCGGGGCTGTGCCCTGGCTCACGGGTGGCAGTGCCAGCCACTCAAACCTGGCCGACGCAGACTGAGTGGGGCAGGGACCCAAGGTGCCGGAACGGGGGGAGCACAAGGTGCCATGGCCCTCCCACTTTTGAAAGTGAACAAGCCTGGCCTAACCCCCGCCCTCCGAGGCCTGCCCACAAGCTGGAGCCCAACCTGGGTCAAAGCAGCCCGAGGAGCCCGGGCAGCTGTGAGAAGCCACAGACTCGCTACCTGCCCAGGGCCTGGGGCAGGGCTGAGAGCAGCCCCTAGCCTGTGTCCCCACCCCATGGTCCAGCTGCGGCTCTTGGGTCCCCAAGGCCCCCCCCCCGCCCCCTCCCCAGGCTGGAAGTCGGAGCCAGGCCAGGGTAAGAGCAGTGCAGGCAGCTGTGATGAGCCGCGCACCCGGGGGCCAAGGGTTGGGGACATAGGCTAGGGGGTGCTCTTGGGCTCCCCCACCCCGAGCAGGAGGGGCAGGGGTGGGGCCACAGAGGGGGGCCTCATGGCTCCCCCACCTTTAGGAAGAATCTGTAGCCCCTGGCAGGGACCAAGAGGGAGCCCAGCCAGCTCTGTGGGACAGGAGCTGCCACACGACCCTTCGACACAGTCTGGGACGGATGGTGGGTTCTGACGCCCGGGCAGAGAAGCCCTGCTCTGGCAGTGCCTCCGCGGGAACAAGCATTGCCCAAGGGGCTGTGCGGGCAGGTGGAGAATGGGCGAAGCTGAAGCGGGACAGATCCCCACTGGCAATGGGAGTTTCACAGGGAGGTAATTAGCCATTGGACAATCCCCCAGGGCCAGGCAGTTCTCTGGGTCTGTCAGCTGTTCAGTGCAGCCAGCTCTGCTCTGGGGCAGGTCTCTGGCCCGGGTCGTATGGGGGGTAAAGCACATGGTCACGGGCCCTGCTAGCTGGAGGATCTGGGGGGCTCTGTACAGCAGGAGGAGGCTGTTACCCTCGGGTGGCCCGGGGTGACTGTCCCTCACTCCAGGCACTCACCTTCGGCCTCCTCTAGTGCCTCTGGCCTGTCCTCGTCGGCTACAGCATCTCCTCCATCCCCGCCTGCAAACCCGTCCATGTCGTCCTCACCCAGAGAGTCTGGGAGAGCGAGGGAATCCAGAGTCAGCACCCACGCCAGTGGGGGCTGAGCCTGCCCCACCCTCCCCACTGAGGGTCCCTGGCCAGGCCGCCCCAGAGAGCCCAGCGTGGCGGAGGCGTGGGGCAGACGGACAGGAGGCTCTGGCCATGCCACCTGCCCCCAGCACACAGCCAGCTGCATGTGGAGAGGGGCAGAAGTCAGGACCCACTGCCAGGGAGGGCCGTGCTGGCAGCCACCCCAGGAGGCTGAGATCAATGCTCTGCTATCACCTCCTGCACCCCATCCCTCCACCTGCACCCCAGCCACACTCCGAGAGCCCATACACCCTGGTACCCGCACCCTTCGGAGGGGTCCCCCTGCCACAGCTAACACCAGCCCTGCCCCTGCCTTGGTGCATGTCAGACAGACACACAGATGGACGTCTGGGCTGAGGAGCATCTCTGCCCACCTCGCACAGCACCCAGGGCCGGGACTCACACCATGGCCCCAGCAGGACCCCCCAACCCTGCACCACCCCCTGGGTCACCTGTCTGGAACTCGATGGTTCTCAGCATCTCGGCCAGGCTGTCCACATTGACAGAGAAGTGGTCCATCTTCTCGTAGCCGGGCTCCGGGCGGCTACTCATTGACACCTTGGACAGGTCCGTGATCCTGCCAGGCAGAGCCAGGGGCAGGTCAGCCTCATTCAGAGCCAGCGCAGAGCACCAAGCCTGACTCCATGATGCCCCTGCACAGCCCGACCAGCTCCCCCCACACTCTGCAACTGGGGGCACTGGCCAGGCTGTGTGTGAGGAGCCCAGAGCTGGGGCACCAGGGGGCTGTGCATCAGCATTGGGGGCACTGGCTGACCTGTGTGTGAGGAGCCCAGGGCTGGGGCACCAGGGGGCTGTGCATCAGGATTGGGGGCACTGGCCGGGCTGTGTGCGAGGAGCCCAGGGCTGGGGCACCAGGGGGCTGTGCATCAGCATTGGGGGCACTGGCCAGGCTGTGTGCGAGAAGCCCAGAGCTGGGGCACCAGGGGGCTGTGCATCAGGACTGGGGGCACTGGCTGAGCTATGTGCGAGGAGCCCAGGGCTGGGGCACCAGGGGGCTGTGCATCAGGACTGGATGCACTGGCTGAGCTGTGTGCGAGGAGCCCAGGGCTGGGGCACCAGGGGGTACAGGTCAGGTTTTTTGTGCTCACACCCTCCCAGAGACACAGGCATCGCATCATGGGATCCCAGCTTTGGGACAACCTTCCTGTGATGAAGTGGGGATATTTTGTAATATTTTATTAATCCTATGTGTGCCTCTGTAACAAGGCTGGTTCTGGCGGGACCCAACTGAGAGTGCCAATTCAGGACCAATTGCTCAGACAGGGCAGTCACAGCCCAAGGCTGGGGTTTCTCCACCTCTAAGGCAAACCAAACCAGCCAGACAAAAATGACTTTGGTTTCACCCCACTGGCTAACCGCAAGTCACACAAGCAATTTCCTTAGACACTCCAGTCTCCCAGTATCACCACCAGCTCCACCTGTCCTGGGGATGAATGGTTATGAAAACCAACACCCCTGTGACGAACTGGGACTGTTCTTACTGGGGTCTGTGAATGCTGAGTGTGATGCAGTAGGGACTGTCTGTGTGGGGGATGGGAGAGCCGGGGATGTCTTCAGGTGAGGGACAGGACCTAAGGCTGTAACCTGAGCCAGGTAGGGGGGAGGGGGTCAGCACGTTTGCCTGGGAAGCTGGACAAAGGAAGGGGCCGGCTGGAGGGAGTTAGTTCAGTTTCGGTTTTGGGCTGGGTGGTTGGAATTCAGGGAATCTCGAACTGGGAACTAAGCTCCCTGAACCCCCAGAAGGACTCAATTGAGGGGTCCTGACTGTGCCTACAAGCTCTGCTGTAGCCTGCGTTCCTGTTGTCCAATAAACCTTCTGTTTTACTGGCTGTGAGTCCCAGGAAGAGGGGTGCAGGGCCGGACTCCCCCACACTCCATGACAACTGGTGGCAGAAGTGGGATAAACTGCAGCCCGTGGACGGCACTTCCTGCAGTAAGTGACTGGGGAGCAGTAAAACGAAGGGGTGATCAACCCCTTGGGAGGTGTGTGCCCAGTGAGGACTTTGCAGTACCAGGGTCCCCTGGGGTATCGCAGCGAGCGGTCCCAGGGGCGGAGGAGTCTGCAGCTCGACCCTGGCAGAGAGGTGGTGACCTCAAGAAGGACTGGCACATTAGGGGTCCCCCTCGAAACCGTGGAGATCAGCGAGCACCCCGGCCTGTGAGTGGCCAGCAGGAAGATGTGTGCCGAGCGGCGCAAGTGTGACCTGCTGGAGCTGTGCAAGCAGAGGGGGCTGCGCAGTGGGAGGCTGACCAAGGACCAGCTGATTGCCCAGCTGGAGGAGGGAGACCGCTTGAATGAACGGAGTCCTGTCTCTGAGGGAAGCAGCCTGGCAGATGCAACGCAGGCACGAGTGTCTGTCCCCGCTGGGAGTGGTCAGCCGGCGGCTGAGGGCTTCCCAAGAGCCCCCCATTCCTATGCCTAGGGGAAGGGCGGGGAGGAGCCCAGAGGCTACCAAGGGCACCGTGACCCCCCCAGCCAGCAGGGGATCATCCCGGCGATGCTCGGCATCCATTGAGCAGAAGTGGCTGGAATGGGAGAGAGAGCTAAAACTGAGAGAGCTGGAGGATCATGAAAGACAGAGAGAACATGAAGCGAGACAGAGGGAACATGAAGAACGACAGCGTCATCATGAGCTGGAACTGGCGAGGCTGAGAGGCAGCGGACTCCCAGCTGCGGGGAGTGAGGGGGGACCCAGGACTATGCGGAGCTTTGATAAGTGCTTCCTGGCCCAACGTAAGGAGGGGGAGGACATGGATGACTTCCTGGATGCCTTTGAGATGGCCTGCGAGCTGCACCAGGTAGATCCTGCAGACAGGCTCCGGGTTCTCATCCCCTTACTGGACCCCAGGCTGTGGCATTGTACCACCAGCTGGGAGAGGAGGAGAAAGGGAACTACAAACTATTCAAGCAGGCCCTGCTGCGCAAGTTTGGGCTGACTTCTGAGATGTACTGGGAAAGGTTCCAGGGTGTGACGTTATTGATATAAACTGAGACCCATATAGAACATGGGTTGCAACCAAGGTCCTGTAGTGGCACCAGATCTTATGTAAAGGGGGTCATATCAGGTGTCTAAGACCAGGTTATGGGTTACTGGTTATAATTATGCTGTCTGTATGTCTGTATCATTTTTGTAGTTGAAGTTATGAATATTGGCTGTATGCTGTCTGTATTTCAAACCTGTGTTGTGTTACTGGGTAACACCCCAGACAAGTTGGTGTCAGCTCAGCTTAGCCTGCTTGATGGCCCATTAAGGACCATCACCTACACAATTGACCCATTGAGAGGAGGCGAATACGCCTTGTGACTCAGCAGGATGTGCAGAAACTGGTCCATGTGACTGCAGACTCCATTTTGCTGTAACTTTCCACAGTAGGAACAAAGGAGTGTTCTTACACCTGGAAAAGTCTATATAAGGCGAAGGCCTCATCTCCATCTTGTCTTCAATCCTGCTTCTTACCTCTGGAGGGACTTTGCCACAAGCTGAAGCTCTACACAAGGAACTGATGACCCATCCCAGAAGGGGATGTTCTCCAGAGACTTGATTTGAACCTGCAGTTTACTCCATCACTGCTACAAGCCTGAACTAAGAACTTTGCCATCACTGTATGGAATTGATTCCATTTAACCAATTCTAGCTCTCATCTCCATCTTTTTCCTTTTATGAATAAACCTTTAGATTGTAAATTCTAAAGGATTGGCACCAGCGTGATTTGTGGGTAAGATCTGAGGTGTATATTGACCTGGGTCTGGGGCTTGGTCCTTTGGGGTCGAGAGAACCTTTTTCTTTTACTGGGGTGTTGGTTTTCATAACCATTCATCCCCAGGACGGGTGGAGCTGGTGGTGATACTGGGAGACTGGAGTGTCTAAGGAAATTGCTTGTGTGACTTGTGGTTAGCCAGAGGGGTGACACCAAAGTCATTTTTGTCTGGCTGGTTTGGTTTGCCTTAGAGGTGGAAAAACCCCAGCCTTGGGCTGTGACTGCCCTGTTTGAGCAATTGGTCCTGAATTGGCACTCTCAGTTGGGTCCCACCAGAACTGCATCGTCACACAGGGTCAGGATAAAACCCCTGGGGTCTCATATCTGCAACTAGCCATCCGCATGGAGGGATACGCCAGCAAGTGGGCCAATGGGGCCCAGACGAAGAGGGACCTGGTTAAACTGCTGGTACTGGAGCAACGGTATGAGCTGTGCACATCCAACCTGAGGCTGTGGTTGAGGGACCAAAAACCAGAGAACCCGCGACACGCAGGGCGGCTGGCCAATGAGTTTGTGAAGAGCCAATCGGGGGGGTGGCAGGGAGGAGTCTCAAAGGAGCAGGCCTGCTGTGATGCAGAGAGAGAGTCATCCTGGGACCTCCCAAAGGGGGAATAGGGAGAATCCCCTCCCAAAGGGAACGCCCAGCATCAGGGACAACTGACCGGTTCGAGGGGACCAACGGGACATGAGCTGCTACCAATGTGGCCAGAGGGGCCACATACGGTCCCAGTGCCCCAGACTCAAGGACAGACTGAGCAGACCAACCCCACACCAGGTTAACTTGGTAGAGACTCAGCTGGACAAGAGGCAGCATTCGCAGGAAAGGGGGGCTGGCCGCGTACCACCTGCGAAGGAGGGAGGAGGGCCCCAGATCAGCTCCTCTGGGGGGCTGGATGCTCCAGGCTCCAATTTTTTGGTTTACAGGGTGGGTGCGGGGCTACCCCTCCGGAAAGAGTGCCTTGTTCCCCTGGAGGTAGATGGGAGGAAGGTCACTGGGTACTGGGACACGGGTGCAGAGGTGACACTGGCCCGGCCCGAGGTGGTGGCCTCAGATCAGGTAATGTCCGACACCTACCTGACCCTGAGGAGCGTGGGCGGGTGTGACATTATGAGTATAATATAATATCTCATTGAAAGGTGACAGGGCCAGAAAGAGTTAATTAACTCACCTCACTGACTGACCTGACCCATGAGTGAACCTTAAGGACTGGTTAGCAAGATATGTAAATGAATAGAGCTTTGAAATCCAAGTCTGCATTGTTAGAGGTAGAAGGGGAGGTGTTTGCTCAGGTCTTGGGATGTCAGCAAACAAGGCTTGTCTATTGCTATAGTTTAAATTCAAAGATCAAAAAAGGAATATTAGCATTTAAGATCATACTTGAGTGAAATAGTATTATTGTCTATATGTCTCTGTGAAGATTGTGGTAACTTGTATCTGAACTGTTTAATGGATAAATTACTCTGTGCTAATTGCCAGGATGTTTGGGAGAAGGAGTTAAGCCTATTGTTTTCTCAGGCCAAAAGGCTGCTGGAAATGTATAAAACCCTGGGACACGATCCTTCTTCATCTCAGATCTGCTCTGGGTTTCAAGAGGGGGAAACCTTAAGTCACAAGGATTGAGATCCCCAGTCACTGACTGGAGCCACCCTGAATATGGACGTTGGACTATAACCTATGGACTATTTCTAAAAGGACTTTTGGCAACTACAAGCCACTTCTACTATGTATCTGAACCTCAAGAATTGAATTCAAGTCTGTATGTGTATTAATCTTTTAACCAACACTCTCTCTCTTTTCTTTTCTAATAAATTTTAGCTTATCAATAAGAATTGGCTATAAGCATGTATTGTGGGTAAGATCTAAGTTATAATTGAACCTGGGTATGTGGCTGATCCTTTGGGATTGGAAGAACCTTTTCTTTTATATGATGAAGTAAGATTTTCAGGAATCATCATCATATGTTTGACAGGTGTGTCTGGATGAAGGCCTGAGGCTGGGCACTTTAAGGGAACTGCGTGGTTTAAACTTCTAAGTAACCAGTGAGGTACTATAGAAGCTGTTTTGTGCTGGCTTGGTAAATCTAAATAGTGGAATAACCACCAGCGTTTGGGATTTGTCTGCCCTGTTTTGTTTGCAGTTCACCCTGATTGAGTGACCTCAGCTGGCTCCCATGGGCAGCACTGTCACAGCGGGACCCCATTCAAGGTGCCCGTGGCAAGGGTACACCTGAAGTGGGGGGCCAAGGAGGGCCCCAAGGACGTGGGGGTACACCCACATTTGCCCACAGAGGTGTTAATGGGGGGGAACCTGGAGGTCTGGACAAGCAACACCCGGGGTGCCCTGGTTGTGACCCATAGTCAGAGCCAGTGAGGGGCACTGCGCCCCGACAACGGGGAAGGTACTCTGCCTGAGGCACAGGACCCTAACCTGGTGGGGAGGGAACACCCGGAACATGGCTCAGAGAGGCTGCGGCCTCAGACCCAGCCAGCGAGAGAGAGCAGGTCCCTATCCCTGTCCCAGCTGCTGAGTTCCAGGCCGAGTTGCAGAAAGATCTCTCCTTGCGGAGGCCAAAGGACCTGGCTGACCTCAGTGCGGTACAGACCATGAGGAGAGGTTGCAAGGAGAGATTGCAAGGAGAAGTTCCTGTGGGAGAAGGGGTTCCTATACCAAGAATGGGCTCCCCCCGGGGAAGTAGAGGCATGGGGGATCAGGAGACAGCTGGTGGTTCCCCAGAAGTTTCACCACAAGCTACTGTATCTGGCCCATGACATCCCTCTCGCAGGGCACCAGGGAATCCGGCGCACCAGACAGAGGCTGCTACAGAACTTTTACTGGCCTGGGGTCTTTACCCAGGTCCGACAGTACTGCCAATCCTGTGACCCCTGCCAGAGGGTGGGGAAGGCCCGGGCAAGGGGAAAGCGGCTTTCAGGCCTCTACCCATCATAGAAGAACCTTTCCAGAAGGTGGCCATGGACATAGTGGGACCTCTCAGCAAGATGACCTGGTAGGGGAAAAAATACATTCTGGTGGTGGTAGATTTCACCACTCGCTACCCCGAGGCGGTGGCCTTGTCCTCTATCGAAGCAGACACTGTGGCAGATGCGCTGCTGACCATTTTCAGCCGGGTGGGGTTCCCCAAGGAAATCTTAATGGACCAAGGGTCCAACTTCATGTCGCCCCTGCTCCGGTGCTTGTGGGAGAAATGTGGGGTCCGGCACAACTGGGCCTCAGCGTATCACCCTCAGTCCAATGGGCTTATGGAAAGGTTCAACAGGACGCTGAAGATGATGCTAAAAACATTTATGAACCAGCACCTGCAGGACTGGGACAAGTACTTACCTCACCTGCTGTTCGCATACAGGGAGGTACCCCAGGAATCTACCGGGTTTTCACCTTTCAAACTGTTGTATGGAAGGCGGGTAATGGGGCCCCTGGACCTGATGAGAGATGAATGGGAGGGGAAGGCCACTCCCGATGGAGAGTCAATGGTGGAGTATGTCCTGACCTTCTGGGAAAGACTTGCTGAGCTCATGGGCCTGGCCAGGGAGAATCTGGCCCGAGCCCAGAGGAAGCAGAAGGTCTGGTATGACCACACGGCATGGGCCCGCGCCTTCGCCACTGGGGATCAGGTGATGGTTCTCATCCCCGTGAGGAAAAACAAACTCCAGGCTACCTGGGAAGGGCCCTTCAAGGTTATCAAGCAACTGAATGAGGTAAACTATGTGGTGGAGCTGTCAAACCGGGCACATCACCTTTGGGTGTACCATGTGAACATGATGAAACCATACTATGACAGGGGGAATGTGGTGCTGGCCGTATGTGGACACTGGGAGGGGCAGGGAGATGACTCCTTGGTGGATCTATTCCCTGGGACAAAAGCTGGTTCCTCCCTGGAGGCAATTCCCCTCTCTGATCAGCTGACCCTGGCCCAGCAGGCTGAGATCAGAGGGGTGCTGCATCTGTACCGACAGCTGTTTTCCAACCAGCCTGGACGCACTAATTTGACTGTTCACAGGGTGGAGATCGGGTCACATCCCCCTATAAGATGCTCCCCTTTTCGGATCACTGGAAAAACTGCCCAGGACCTAGAAAGAGAGGTCAGGGACATGCTGGCTTTGGGGCTGATCCAGCCGTCTTCCAGCCCTTGGGCCTCTCCGGTGGTGATGGTCTCCAAAAGGACGGGTCGGTCCATTTCTGTGTGGACTATCGAAAGCTCAATGCCATCACCGTATCTGATGCCTACCCCATGCCCAGGCCTGACGAGCTCCTAGACAAGCTGGGAGGCGCTCGCTACCTCACCACCATGGATCTTACAAAGGGCTACTGACAAGTGCCGCTGGACGCAGATGGCAGGCTGAAATCGGCCTTTATCACCCCTCTGGGGCTCTACGAGTTTCTGACTCTGCCCCTTTGGCGTCAAGGGAGCATCAGCCACCTTCCAGCGCCTGGTGGATCAGCTACTGAGGGGGATGGAGAGTTTTGCCGTGGCGTATATTGACGACATCTGTGTCTTTAGCTGGACCTGGGAGGACCACGTGTCCCAGGTTAAACAAGTGCTGGACCGACTCCGGGAGGCTGGGTTAACCATAAAGGCTGAGAAGTGCAAGGTGGGGATGGCTGAAGTATCTTACCTAGGTCATCGGGTGGGGAGCAGCTGCCTAAAGCCGGAACCAGCCAAGGTGGAGGTGATCAGAGACTGGCCTGCTCCCCAAACCAAAAAGCAGGTCCAGGCCTTTATTGGGATGGCGGGTACTATCGAAGGTTCGTGCCCCACTTTAGCGCCACAACTGCCCCCATCACTGAACTGTGCAAAAAGGGGAAGCCAGACAAGGTGGTCTGGACCAAGCAGTGCCAGCAGACTCTCCAGGTGCTGAAGGAGGCTCTGATTAGTGGCCCAGTTCTGGCAAACCCAGACTTTGACAAGCCCTTTATGGTGTTCACAGATGCCTCAGACATGGGACTAGGGGCGGTATTGATGTAGGAGGATGAAAAGGGGGAGAGACACCCCATCGTGTACCTGAGCAAGAAGTTACTACTCCAGGAGCAGAACTACGTGGCCATCGAGAAGGAATGCCTGGCCATGGTGTGGGCCCTTAAGAAACTGGAGCCATATCTCTTTGGGCAACACTTCACCATGTACACCGACCACTCTCCCCTGACCTGGCTGCATCAGATGAAAGGAGCCAACGCCAAGCTCCTGAGGTGGAGCCTGCTCCTGCAGAACTATGACATGGACGTGGTCCATGTGAAGGGAAGTGCCAGCCTGATAGTGGACGCATTGTCCCGAAGAGGGGGCCCTGAACTTCCCCAGGTCACTGGGCAGAGTGACCCTGCTCAGTTTAGTCTCGTAGGGGGGAGAGATATGATGGAGTAGGGGCTGTCTGTGTGGGGGATGGGAGAGCTGGGGATGACTTTAGGTGAGGAACGGGACCTAAGCCTGTAACCTGAGCCAGGTAGGGGAGGAGGGTGTCAGAACATTTGCCTGGGAAGGAGGACAAAGGAAGGGGTCGGCTGGAGGGAGTTAGTTCAGTTTTGGTTTTGGGCTGGGTGGTTGGAATTCAGGGAATCCCAAGCTTTGAACTAAGCTTCCTGAACCCCCAGAAGGACTAGATTGAGGGGTCCTGGCTGTGCCCACAAGCTCTGCTGTAGCCTGCATTCCTGTTGTCCAATAAACTTTCTGTTTTACTGGCTGGCTGAGAGTCACTGTGAGTCCCAGGAAGAGGGGTGCAGAGCCGGACTCCCTCATGCTCCGTGACAACTGGTGGCAGAGGTGGAATCTACAGGTGTTGGCCTGGGAGAACGATCTGCATTGGGGGATGGGAGTCTGGCCTGAGGGAGGAGACCTTAGCATGTAATGTGAAAACCCAGGAAGGGGTTAGAGGCCAGGTGACACCTCTGCCCGGGAAGCTGAACAAAGGCTGGGGGAGAGGCTGGGGGGAGTTTTTCAGCTTGGAAGCTGGCTGGGAAATGCAGGGGACTCCCAATGGGGCTGTGGCCTCCCTGGGGCCCCAGATGGTCCTAACTAAAGGGGGTCCTGTTGTCTGTACCAGCAGGACCTGTTTTGGAGTGTGTTCCTGTCATCTAAATAAACCTCTGTTTTACTGGCTGGCTGAGAGTCATGTCTGACTGCAAAGTGGGGTGCAGGACCCTGTGGCTTCCCCAGGACCCCGCTGGGGAGAACTCGCTGTGGGAAGCGCATGAAGGAGCAGAGGATGCTGAATGCTCCAAGGAGAGACCTAGAAGATGAAGCCGTGTGAGCTTCTTGCCCTGCAGACAGTCTGCTCCAAAGGAGAGGAGGCTCCCCAGAGTCCTGCCTGGCTTTGTGGGGAGCAGTTCCAGAGCATCGCCCGGGGACTCCGTGACAACCCCAATAAAAGAAAATGGTTCTCTCAATCCCAAAGAATCAAGCCCCAGCCCCAGGTCAATATACAAATCAGATCTTATCCACAAATCATGCTGTTGCCAATCCTTTAGAATCGAAAATCTAAAGGTTTATTCATAAAAGGAAAAAAGATAGAGATGAGAGCTAGAATTGGTTAAATGGAATCAATTCCATACAGTGATGGCAAAGTTCTTGGTTCAGACTTGTAGCAGTGATGGACTAAACTATAGGTTTAAATCAAGTCTCTGGAACATCCCCAGCTGAGATGGGTCATTCAGTCCTTTGGTCAGAGCTTCAGCTTGTAGCAAAGTCCCTCCAGAGGTAAGAAGCAGGATTGAAGACCAGGTGGAGATGAGGCATCAGCCTTTTATAGTCTTTTCCAGGTGTAAGAACACTTCTTTGTCCTTACTGTGGAAAATTACAGCAAAATGGAGTCTGGAGTCACATGGGCAAGTCCCTGCACTTTGCTGTATTACAAGGCGTATCTGCCTTCTCTCAGTGGGTCAGTTGTAGCTGATGGTCCTTAATGGGCCAAGAAGCAGGCTAGGCAGAGCTGACATTGACTTGTCTGGGGTGTCACCCAGAAGCACAGCATAAGTTTGAAGTACAGACAGTATAGAGCCAATATTCATAACTTCAACTACAAAATGATACAGACATAGACAGCATAATCATAACCAGTAACCCGTAACCTAGTCTTAGACACCTTATATGACCCCCTTTACATAAGATTGGTGCCACTACAGAACCTTGGTTGCAAACCATGTTCTATATGGTCCCAGTTTATATCAATAACATCACAGCCTCTATGCTGCTGTGATGTTACTGATATAATCTGTGACCATATAGATTATTGGTCCAACCACATTTATATATTTGCAGCAACTATTGAACAAAGGTTGTCGTGTGAGGTGTCTATGAAGAGGTTCTGATTTGCTGGTTGTAACTATGCTGTCTATATGTGTGTATCAGTTTTGTATTTGAAGTTATGAATATTGGCTCTGTACTTGTATCTCAATGTGTTTGATTCTAAGAGGTCTCAGTGAAGCATTTGGTCAGCTTCTTGAGAAGGTAAGTGCCCAGACAAGAAACACTTAACTGACAATACAACCACATTTGTTCCAGCCCCTCAGACAGAGACCAACACCTACAAGATCTTCACCAAGCATTCTCAAAACTACAACACCCACATGAGGAAATAAGGAAACAAATCAACAGAGCCAGACGTGTACCCAGAAGTCTCCTGTTGCAAGACCAAGCCCAAGAAAGAAACTAACAGAACTCCATTGGCCATCACCTAGTCCTCAGCTAAAACCTCTCCAATGCATCATCAGTGATCTACAACCCATCTTGGACAACGATCCCTCGCCTTCAGAGGCCTTGGGAGGCAGGTCAGTCCTCACCCACAGACAACCTGCCAACCTGAAACATATTCTCACCAGCAACCGCACACCGCACCATAGTAACTCTAATGTAGGAATCAATCCATGCAACAAACCTCGATGCCAACTCTGCCCATATATCTACAGCAGCGACACCATCACAGGACCTAGCCAGATCAGCCACACCATCACTGGTTCATTCACCTGCACGTCCACCAATGGTATATATGCCATCATGTGCCAGCAATGCCCCTCTGCTGTGTACATCGGCCAAACTAGACAGTCCCTATGTAAAAGGATAAATGGATGTAAGTCAGATATCAGGAATGGCAATATACAAAAATCTGTAGGAGACACTTCAACCTCCCTGGACATACAATAGCAAAAAAACTTTAGGACCAGACTTCAAAGAGAAACTGCTGAGCTTCAGTTCATCTGCAAATTTGACACCATCAGCTCAGGATTAAACAAAGACTGTGAATGGCTTGCCAGCTACAAAACCAGTTTCTCCTCCCTTGGTTTTCACACCTCAACTGCTAGAACAGGGCCTCATCCACCCTGATTGAACTAACCTCGTTATCTCTAGACTGATTCTTGCCTGCATAATTATACCTGCCTCTGGAAATTTCCACTACATGCATCTGACGAAGTGGGTATTCACCCACGAAAGCTCATGCTCCAAAACATCTGTTAGTCTATAAGGTGCCACAGGATTCTTTGTCGCTTTTTACAGATCCAGACTAACACAGCTACCCCTCTGATACTTAACTGACAATGGATTTTGGGAGACTCCAATCCACATCTGAGCTTTCCTGGGAACATTCAAACTAACATGTAAACAATGGCATTGGCCTGTAAAGAACTGATCATCATGGACATGTGACTTGCCCATGTGACTGCAGGCTCCATCTTGCTGCTGTAATTTTCCACAGTAAGAACAAAGGGAGGGTCCTTCCACCTAGAAAAGCCTATGTAAGGCTAATGCCTCATCTCCATCTTGTCTTCAATCCTGCTTCCTACCTCTGGAGGGACTTTGCTACAAACTGAAGCTCTGCACAAGGGACTGATGACCCATCGCAGTGGTGGATGTTCTCCAGAGACTTGATCTGAACCTGCAGTTTACTCCATCACTGCTACAAGCCTGAACTAAGAACTTTGCCATCACTGTATGGAATTGATTCCATTTAACCAATTCTAGCTCTCATCTCTATCTTTTTCCCTTTATGAATAAACCTTTAGATTTTAGATTCTAAAGGATTGGCACCAGTGTGATTTATGGGTAAGACCTGATTTGTATATTGACCTGGGTCTGGGGCTTGGTCCTTTGGGACTGAGAGAACCTTTTTCTTTTACTGGGGTGTTGGTTTTCATAACCATTCAGCCCCATGACAAGTGGCACTGGTGGTGACACTGGGAGACTGGAGTGTCTAAGGGAATTGCTTGTGTGACTTGTGGTTAGCTAGTGGGGTGAGACCAAAGTCCTCTTTGTCTGGCTGATTTGGTTTGCCTCAGAGGTGGAGAAACCCCAGCCTGGGGCTGTAACCTCCCTGCTCTGAGCAATTTGTCCGGAATTGGCACTCTCAGTGGGGTCCCACCAATGGCAGCATTGTTACAGCTGCATTGTTACCCAATGAGGGGAGGGCTGGTCACCCCCAGGCAGGCTTGGGCACAGATGGGAATGGCGCCCAGGTGGGTAGGACTACGTGGATCATTGGAAAAGGACTGGCTGAAGCCAACGCCATATCAATGGAGAATCCATGGCAACGCTGGCAAATCTAACTGCCGGGACATGGATACCTGGCCCCACCTATCAGCAGGAGCCGAGCAGCATCTCCCCATCTGGGGAACAGGGGCTGGGAGGTGCGAGGGGGGGATAAGAGCTGGGGGCTGGGAGGAGTCGGGGGCAGGGCTCTCACCTGGAGTCTGACCAAGGAGGGTGGACGGAGAGACAGACAGAGCCGTCTGGGGGTCACTGCAGTTGGGCTGGGCTGTAACTGTCAGTCAGTTCTCTGGGCTGCCCGAGGGGCTGCCTGGGCCGTGCGCCAGGTGACCAATAAACCCGCCTGGATTCACAGGGCTGGGTGAGTGTCCCTGCAGACACTGGGCGAGAGGCACTGATCCCTGAGGAGAGGACACGTCTCCCCCAGGGTCTGTCCCAGACTCGCTGCCCGGAGCTCCCAGGGTGGGGCCCAGTGTCAGGGGGAAGGGAGGCTGTGTGACTCACCCTGGGGGAAGAGTGAGCCCCTTGGGGGTCTGGGTCACTGAAGGCACCTCCCAGAGCCTGTTCCCAGGCTGGGGGCTTAGCACTGGCCCCGAGAATCTGTGACTCTGCCCCAAGGGCCCCCGACCCCCATAGAGATGGGCTCCAACCAGAGGTTCCTCTCCTCTGTTGTCTCCCCCCACTCCTCCCCCCAGACTTACTTTTGAAGCAGCTCCTTGGATTGCTGCAGGAAGGGAGAGGCAGAGAGCTTGGTTAGCGTCAGCACCTGCTCCTGGAGCCCAGCCCTCGCCAGCCCCCTGAGCCCATCAGCCTGCAGACTAGCACTGGCATCGCCACCAGCTCTGGCTAGGGGCAGGCGCAAGACCAAGTTTCCCTTCCAAGCGGCCTGTGGGATGAGCAGCCCTTGAGCTTTACCCCTCAGCCAAGCAGGACCTTCTGGCTGGGGGCAGAGCGGCAACCACAGGCGTTTGTGGCCTAGCAGGCCCCTGCCCTGAGCCCTTTGTCCAGGCTCTTGTTCCAGGAGGATGGTTCCCCTGGCTTGGCCAGATCTCAGCATGGAGAAGCCCCTCTCCTGCCCTCCCCTTCCCAGGCTGCCCCCTCCCCGCACGGACCTGCAGGTACGAGGCCATCTGGGGCTCCTCCATGGCCTGGATGGCCGACTCCACCAGCTTGGCGGAGATCTCCAGGTGCTCCCCGTACTGGCGGATGAGGGAGCGCACGTGGCTGACCCGCTCCTCCTGCTCCCGGCTGATGCGCTGCACCAGCTCCTTCTTGCGCTCCTCCAGGGTGCTGTAGAGGGAGTCGAAACGCTGGCTCAGGTGCTGCTTCTGCCGCCGACTGTTCTCCTGCAGGGGGAGCCACACGCACATCACTGGAGGGGCTCGGGGGCCACCCCTCCTCCAGCCCCACATTCCCAGGTCAATCCACCCCGCTCCCTACTGTGTCGCACTCCCTCACTGCAACTTGACACCATTGCTCCTTGTTCTGTCATCTGCCACCACTGAGAACAGCCGAGCTCCGTCCTCTTTGGAACCCCCTTCAGGCAGTTAAAGGCAGCTATCAAATCCCCCCTCATTCTTCTCTTCTGCAGACTAAACAATCCCAGTTCCCTCAGCCTCTCCTCAGAAGTCATGTGCTCCAGCCCCCTAATCATTTTTGTTGCCCTCTGCTGGACTCCCTCCAATTTTTCCACATCCTTCTTGTAGTATGGGACCCAAAACTGGACACAGTACTGTGGATGAGGCCTCACCAATGTTGAATAGAGGGGGATGATCACATCCCTCGATCGCTGGCAATGCCCCTACGTATACAGCCCAAAATGCTGTTAGCCTTCTTGGCAACAAGGGCACACTGTCAACTCATATCCAGCTTCTCATCCACTGTAACCCCTAGGTCCTTTTCTGCAGAACTGCTTCCTAGCCATTCGGTCCCTAGTCTGTAACAGTGAATGGGATTCTTCCATCCTAAGTGCAGGACTCTGCACTTGTCCTTGTTGAACCTCAGCAGGTTTCTTTTGGCCCAATCCTCCAATTTGTCTAGGTCCCTCTGTATCCTATCCCTACCCTCCAGCATATCTACCACTCCTCCAAGTTTAGTGTCATCTGCAAACTTGCTAAGGGTGCAGTCCACGCCATCCTCCAGATTATTAATGAAGATATTGAACAAAACCGGCTCCAGAATGACCCTTGGGGCACTCCACTAGATACTGGCTAACAACTAGACATGGAGCTGTTGATCACTACCTGTTGAGCCCGACATTCTAGCCAGCTTTCTAGCCACCTTATAGTCCATTCATCCAGCCCAGACTTCTTTAACTTGCCAGCAAGAATACTGTGGGAGACCGTATCAAAAGCTTTGCTAAAGTCAAGGAATAACACATCCACTGCTTTCTCCTCATCCACAGACTCAGTTATCTCCTCCTAGAAGCCAATTAGGTTAGTCAGGCATGACTTGCCCTTGGTGAATCCATGCTGACTGTTCCTGATCACTTTCCTCTCCTCTAAGTGCTTCAGAATTGATTCCTTGAGGACCTGCTCCATGATTTTTCCAGGAACTGAGATGAGGCAGAGTCTACTCACATTGGCCACTTTGGGTTTACCCCAGTCTCACTTCCGGGGCATCTCCACGTCCGTCTCCCAGCACCCAGGCTTAGGCCTGTCCCCTTCGGGTCTCTCCATCCCCAGACTGACTGCCCCCAAAGTGATCTGCCCACGGGCCTGTGCGGCACAGCCTCTTCAGCATCCTGACCACTATCCACGGCCTAGGCTCATAGGGACACATCTCCTGGAGTTGTTCTGACCCAGCCAGGTTACACGACCCAACCAGGTTACACAAATCCTCCAATGCAGTGACCCCTCTGTCATAAATTGATAGCTAAGGGTTAATGTTTCTTTTACCTGTAAAGGGTTAACAAAGGGAACCAAACACCTGACCAGAGGACCAATCAGGAAACTGGATTTTTCAAAGTGAGGGAGGGAACTTCTGGGTTTTTTTGGCTTTCTTCTCTCTGTTTATTTTCTCTCGGCTATGAGGGAAGAGTTTTTTTTCTGTCTCCAGGCTTCTTTCTACCCTGCTCTTACCAAGTTGTGAGTACAAAAGGAAAAGCAATAGGTTTATATTGTATTTTGTATCTACATGTGTGTAACTTGCTGGAATGTTTCAAATTGGATATCTTTTTGAATCAGACTGTTATTCATATTTTCTTATAAGCAATAGCCCTGTATTTGTCATCTTGATGCAGAGTTTATATTCTTAGGTATTTTCTTTCTTTTTATATAAAGTTTTCTTTTTAAGACTTGTTTGAGTTTTCTCTCTGGATAGGTCAAGGAACAAGGGGAGGGGATTCTCTTTGTGTTAGATCTACGGAGGGTAAGCTGCAGCACCAGGGAGTTGGTGGGAGGGGGAAAGAGAGATAGGATCATCTCTGTTTTCTTGTATTTGGGGTTTGTCTCATTGTGGAATAAAGGAGACATGCTTCTGGGTATTGTGATGTAAAGAGATTGCATCAGCTCTCCCAGGTTAGCCCAGAGAGGAAAGTCTGCGTGGGAGAGGGAGGGGGAAGGGAAGTGGAGTATTTTCCTTGCCAGTAAGACTCAGAGCTTCTGGGTCTTGGGGATTCCCCCAGGGAAAGGTTTGGGGGAGACCCGGGAGAGTTTATCAGGTACTCCGAATCCTGATTGGTGGCAGCGAGATAAGATCCAAGCTGGTAATAAGCTTGGGGGATTTTCATGTTAAGCTTCTCAGTTTATGAACGCTAAGGTTCAAATCTGAGTAGGAAGCTATTACACCCTCCCCCCACCCTATTTGTGGGGAGCTCCTCCCAGCGGGGAGGGGGGCTTCCATGTAGGTCACCCCTGGGATCTTCTGCACACCCCAAAACCTGTTCCCATAACCCTCAGATGCCCATTCAGACCTAAGCAGTGGAGCCTGGCTGAACTGTTCCTAGTCCCCAGTATTGGTTCCGCCTATCTGGCTGGGCTCCCCTAGGGCTCTGGGACCGAGCAAGGGGGGTGAGACGTGGAGCTGGCCCGCAGGGTCAGCCTGGTTCTATCACAGGCCTCCTCAAAGGCAGTGAGGTGGGAACCGATATCCCACCCCTCCTCCAACTGGGCAACAAGTTGGGATCTAGGCTCCCCTAGAACTGGCATCCTGGGGCCTTACCCCACTTTCCCCTCAGTGGGTCCTCTGGCCCTCGGCTTCTCCAGCCCCTGTTCTCACTTTCACTGCCTCTCCTGCTTGCTCGTGTTTTCACTGCCTCTTACAGGCTGCTCCAACTCTCAGCACTTCAAATCCATCGCTGGGGAACCAGGCCGTGAAAACGCCCTGCTGCTGCCTCCATTACTGCGGGACTTTTCTGGAACCTCACTGTGACGCAGGAAGGAGTGGGGTGGATTGACCTGGGAATGTCATTTAGTTTTACTGGGGCTGTCTGCATGGGGGAGGGGAGAGCAGGGGGTGACTTTAGGTGAGGTACGATACCTGAGCCTATCACCTGAGCCAGGAGGGGGGTGGGGCCAGATGACACCTTTGCTAGGGAAACTGGACAAAGGAAGAGAGCCGGCTGGAGAGGTTTTTAGTTTCAGTTTTGGGCTGGCTGGGAGGAGGCAGGGAACCCTGAGTCTGGGGTCTAAGCTCCTTGCTCCCCAGATGGACCTGGCTGAGGGGTCCTGGTTGTACCTACAAGCCCTGCTTGGGACTGTGTTCCTGTCATCTTATAAACCTTCTGTGTTACTGGCTGGCTGAGAGTCCCAGGGAATTGCAGGAAGTGGAGGGTGCAGGGCCCGGACTCCCCCACACTCTGTGACACCCACTTGAGCCTGGAACCTGCTTCTTGGACCGACAGTCCTTCTCCAGCCGTGCAACCAGCTGCAGCTCGAGTTTCCCAGTGTTTAACCCTCTCTCCCTGCACAGGTTTGGACGTCCCTCTTATGGAGGTGGTTATACCCCGCTTTCTTGCTGTTTCCTTTAAATTGGCCTTGTTTTACTGTTGCAAGTCACTTATTGCAAAATGCTAGTGGTGCATCCAGGATCCCACCACTGCCACCAGCTGTCATGGCTCCACAGGATGAGTGCGATGGCCTCAGCTTGAGAACAGTCTCTGGAAGGACCCTTCAGTGGGCCAGACCCCTCGGGGGCCTCATTCTTCCTTCAGTGGAGGTCACATGGCCACATGCCTCCTTAGACTGAATTTCTGGGGCTCCAAATCTCCTGCGTCACCCCGGGAGCTCTGTTCAGTGACTGTAACTGAGCCAGACCCTGGGGGAGACGTGTTCTCTCCTCAGGGATCGGTGCCCCTCGCCCAGCATCTCCAGGGACACTCACCCAGCCCTGTGAAACCAGGCGGGTTTATTGGTCACCTGGCGCACGGCCCAGGCAGCCCCTCGGGCGGCCCAGAGAACTGATGGTTACAGCTCAGCCCAGCTGCAGTGACCCCTCAGATGGATCTGTCTGTCCCTCCGTCCACCCTCCTTGGTCAGACTCCAGGTGAGCTGACTCGTCCCAGCCCCCAGCTCTTAAATCCGTCCCCTGCTGGGGCGTAGGGTCCCTGGTGTCAAGGTCCTGGTGACTGGATCAGCCACTGATGTGGGGGTCAGCCTTGGCCAGTCCTTTTTAATGCCCCGCCTGGCTCAGGATGCTGGGCGCTGTTCCCACCTCTGTCTCTTAGCCTATCCTGAGAGCAAACGGTCCCTTCTCCCCTGTGACGAGCTAGGAATGTTCTTAATATGCCCTCTGAATACTGTGTTGGTGCCTCAGTGTCCCCATGGCAGTTCTTAAGTATCCAGGTGTTGGGATAAGGGTGTAAGGTTGCTGCAGAGCAAAGGGCCAGTGCACCTAAATGCCTGGCACTCTGTCTCCTAGCAACTGATGGCCTGGGCCCCTCCTCTGCTAAGGTGCCAATTGAAGGTGTTGGAGACAAAGAGATCAGGTGACCTCCTGGCCCGGGAAAGGAGCTGAGCAGAGAGGAGGGGCTGGAAGGGTTGTTAGTCTGGAGCCGGCTGGGGACGAGGAGTGAAGTGCAGACGTGGGGGTCTGGCTCACTGCCCCTCAGAATGGACCCGGCCGAGGGGTCTGGTTCGCTGTATCTACAAACTCTGTTTTAGACCCTATTTCTGTCATTGAATAAACCTCTGTGTTACTGGCTGGCTAAGAGTCACGTCTGACTGCAAAGTGGGGGTGCAGGACCCTGTGGTTTCCCCAGGACCCTGCCTGGGCAAACTCACTGTGGGAAGCGCACGGAGGGGCAGAGGATGCTGAATGCTCCAAGGAGAGACCCAGGAGGTGAAGCCGTGTGAACTTTTTGCCCTGAACAAGTCTGCTCCAAGGGAGAGGAGGCTCCCCAGAGTCCTGCCTGGCTTTGTGGGGAGCAGTTCCAGAGCATCGCCCGGTGACTCCGTGACATCCCCACTGCTACATAAAGAGGAAACTGAGGCACATGCCGGCATGATAAAAATATTACAGAAAATTCCCCCTTTGTCTCACCATCACTGTTCGACATCTGCACCTTGTTCCCAGACTGAATTCATGTAGCGCCCGCTCCCAGCTGCGGCTTGCAATACTCTCTGGCAGATGGAGGAGCCGTCTGCTCTCACAGATCTCTCCCCACGCATGTACAAGCAGACCCTGAGCAAGTCACCTTTCAACTGTCTCTTTGGTGAGACAATCAGATCCGCCTCCTCCAGGCCCTCCGCAGCCAGTGGATTTTCTAGCCCTCTGTCCTTTTCCCTGAACCCTTTCCAGTCCATCAATCCCCCAGACCCGTCCACCTTGTACATCAAAGGCGCCTTCGCCCTCTTAGCTACAGCCTGGCATGGGCTACGCTGGGCTGGCTACTTTCCCCAGGAGCCATTCCCTGCCCTCCCGCCCCACCCCCAGCCCAAGGCACCTAGCCTGTGACCTGGCGTTCGGCTACAAGGTCATTGTGCCACAGGGCCCCGCTTCCCAGGGCACAAGGGCCACGCTGCGCCAGGGCTATTTATCGCTCCACTGTCCCCAGCAGGTTTGACCAGCCGGGATCTTTATCTTGGCTGCCAGGTCTCTGATGAAGACCGCGAAGAGCCCATTCCCAACCCCTGCGGGAGGAGAGAGCCCTGCGCAGAACCACCGGCTGCTCTCGCCCTGTCCGGGGGCCGCCCGGGGACCCCTCACCTCGATGGCCTTGCAGATCTCCTCCATCTGGGTCACGATGGCCTGGATGCGGTCATTGCCAGCCACCAGCATGGCGACGCCATCGCTCAGTTCACTCTGCCACAGGAGGGGGGGGGGTCAGTGCTGGGCACGGGGGGGGGTCAGTGCTAGGCACAGGCAGGGGGCAGTCCCCCCTTGCTGCGGGAGGGGGCCTGGCCGGCAACTACCACAGCAATGAATTTTTGGGGAGCGCAGCAAGCCCAGACTGGGCCCTGCAGGCTCCCTGCCAGCCCCCCCTACTCCGTCCCTCCGCCAGGAGCCTCATAGAGCCTGCACCTGGGGCAGCTCTGGCCCCTCAGTGTCCCCGGAGAGGAGAGACCTGCCCCAGGCCCAGAAGGGGGGCAGCCACTGAATCGCACAGACCCGGGGGTGGGGCTGTCCCCCTCCTGCTGCTCCAGCCAGGCCAGGCCAGGCCAGGCCAGGCTGGATCCTGGGGGAATCAGGGCAGCCCAAGGGCCCCCGTGGCCACATGGGCACCAACTGCCGCGGAGGAGAACGGGACACGGGGACCCTGCCATGCCCCCAGCCACGCGCCCCCTGCCCTGGTTCCTGGCACCCCAGCCGCAGCCCCAGGTACCTTCTGGCGCTTGTAGACGCTGGGCAGCGGGGCCACCTCGCAGTCCTTGTGGGCCCCAAACACCTTGCACAGGGAGCAGGTGGGCGCCTCGCAGCTCAGGCAGTAGATGTTGATCTTTTCGTCCTCGTGTTCATCGCACATCAGCTGCTGCTCTGCCTTGGCGTGCAGGGGCCTGGGGGATGGGCACAGCTTGGGCCCCGCTCCCCACTCACTCCCTGCCGCCCCCAGGGCCCCCCACCGTCCGTGTGCCCTGCAGCCACCCTGCACGGCCTGGAATCACCCCACAAGCTCAGGAACATCCCCCCGCACCTCCTGCCAGCCCCTCCATCCTCCGTGTGCCCTGGAGCCACCCCGCACGGCCTGGAATCACCCCACATGCTCAGGAAACCCTGCACTCCCTGCTGGCCCCCAGAGCCCCCCACCTTCCGTGTGCCTGCAGCCGCCCCGCACAGCCCAGAATAGCCCCATGCATTCAGGAAACCCCGTGCACCCCCTGCCGGCCCCCAGGGCTCCCCGCCTTCCGTGTGCCCTGCAGCTGCCCCACACGGCCTGGAATCGCCCCACGTGCTCAGGAACACACCCCACGCACCCACTGACGGCCCCCAGGGTCCCCCATTGTCTGTGTGCCCTGCAGCCGCCCCACATGGCCCAGAATTGCCCCACGTGCTCAGTAACACCCCCCATGCACCGCCTGCTGGCCCCCAGGGCCTCCTCACACTCCATGTGCCCTGCAGCCGCCCCACATAGCCTGGAATCGCCCCATGCATTCAGGAAACCCGGCGCACCTCCTGCCGGCCGCCAGGGCCCCCCATCGTCCGTGTGCCTTGCAGCCGCCCCACATGGCCCAGAATTGCCCCACGTGCTCAGGAACACCCCCCACACACCGCCTGCTGGCCCCCAGAGCCCCCTCACCTTCTGTGTGCCCTGCAGCCACCCCACATAGCCCAGAATCGCCCCATGCATTCAGGAAACCCTGCGCACCCCCTGCCGGCCCCCAGGGCCCCCCACCATCCAAGGCCTGGAATCACCTCATGCACTCAGGAACACCCCCCCGCACTCCTTGCCCCCTATGCAGATCTTCCCCTCCCCTCCCCAAGCCTTTGGGCCCCCCAGGCCCTGGCAGACCCATGCCCCTCGCTGGGCCTCTGCCCCCCACCTGGTCGACTCCTGCTTGTAGATGTCGATGATGTTCTCCACGAGCAGGTTGCGCTGCAGCCCGTAGACACCGTGCCGGTCCAGGACGACTTCGTGGCGGCAGGAAGGGCACCGGAACCGCCCCCCCCGATGACACCGAGCTTGAGCCCCGCGACTGCCACAGTGGGTTGGAAGCCTGGCATGGAATGGGCACAAATCAGGAGGATGGGGCTAGCAGGTGCCAGGAACGCTAAGGCCAGGAGGCCCTGGGGGAGACCAAATATGCCTGCCTAGCACTGAGCACCCCTCCATGCTCCGGCCCCAGAGCAGGCTGCAGGGCACCGCCTGGGCACCTGGCATAGACACAGCAACATCCAGGGGAAGTGCAGGGCAGAGTCACTGTGATGAAGTGGGAATGTTCTTAATGTTTCCTCTGAATACTGTGTGCATGCCTCAGTTTCCCCTATGCGGTTCTTAAGTCTCCAGCGTGCATAAATGGCTGACACTCTGTCTCCTGGGAACAAATTGCCAGGGCCCTTCCCCACTGCAAGGGAATAGCTAAAGGTGAACAAAGAGCTCAGGTGGTCTCCTGGCCCGGGAGAGAGACAAAGCAGAGAGGAGGGGCTGGAGGGGGTTGTCAGTCTGGAGCTGGCTGGGGACGAGGAGTGAAGGCCAGACGTGGGGGTCTGGCTCACTGCCCCCCAGAATGGACCCGGCCGAGGGGTCCGGTTCGCTGTATCTGCAAGCTCTGTTTTAGACCCTGTTCCTGTCATCGAATAAACCTCTGTTTTACTGGCTGGCTGAGAGTCACGTCTGACTGTGAAGGGGGTGGTGCAGGACCCTCTGGCTTCCCCAGGACCCACACCAGCCCCACCCACAGCGGAACCAGGCCGCCCACTCCTCCTTCCCTGCACCCCAGCGCACCTCGCCGGGCCCCTCTCCGCAAACCCCAGACAAATGGGCAGCCCAGACTGAAAGACGCGTCCCCTGGGAGCCCAGATGGGCCTGGTCTGTCCCGATGGCCAGGCCTGAGCCCACAATGGGGAAACTCACTGCCAGCCCCCACAACCTGCTCCTTGCCTGTCTCACGCTCCCGACTTTCCATCAAAGCCTGAATAACCTGCCCTGCATCGGCCCCATGAGACGAGCTGGCCACAGCCCGGCCGGCCAGAGGAGACAAAGCCGGAGTATGACCCAGAAGCCGGGACTCCCTGCCAGCCAAAGCCCCGTCTGTGGCTGATCAACCGCCCCCTGCTCCAAAGCCACATTTCCAGCTTTCCTCTCCACTCTCTCCTCCGCCTTGTGTCTGGCTGGTGACCCCTCTTCACACAGCAGGACCATGGCCAGGGAGCCCTTTCCGCCCCCCCCAAGGCCGGTCCACAGTGAAAAGGAGACACAAGTATTTTACCGCCAAAGCAGAGAGACTTTCACGTATGTTTATGCTGCACAATCGCTCAGTTTCTTTTCTGTGCAAATGCTTGTTTGAATTTCTTGTTCATTCCTGTTTGAGCAGGAACCTGCCGGGCTCAGAACGAATGCGGAGGGGAGGGGGTTGGGGGTGTTTGCCGAGGACCCGAGTGTGACGAGGTGGGGGTGGTTTCTTGTGTTTTCCTTGTTTTTCCAGGGGGCTGCATGCAGAGGGAGGGGGACTCAGTGTCCCTGGGTGTTACTGGCTTAACGAGGTGAGGGGAGAGGAAGTTTGTTGTTACACAGGACCGGAGAGGGAACGTGGGACCCCAGCCGAGGGCCTGGAGGATGGAGACCCCAGCAACTGGTGACCTGGGGACCAGGAGGCTCACTTCAGGAGTCGCAGCTGGTTCTGGCCAGTGGGGGTGTCACTGAGTCCCCGGGCGACGCTCTGGAACTGCTCCCCACCAAGCCATGCAGGGCTCTGGGGAGCCTCCTCTCCCTCGGAGCAGACTGTCCCCAGGGCAAGAAGCTCACACGGCTTCATCTCCTGGGTCTGATCTTGGAGCATTCAGCATCCTCTGCCCCTCGGTGCGCTTCCAGCGAGCCCACCCCAGCGGGGTCCTGGGGAAGCCAGAGGGTCCTGCACCCCCACTTCGCAGTCAGAGGTGACTCTCAGCCAGCCAGTAACACAGAGGTTTATTAAGATGACAGGAACACAGTCTAAAACAGGTCTTCCCGGTACAGACAACAAGACCCCCCTTAGTTAGGTCCATCTGGGGCCCCAGGGAGGCCACAGCCCCTTTGGGAAGCCCAAGCCCCGTCAGGGATCCCCTCCATTTCCCAGCCAGCTTCCAAACTGAAACTCCCTCAGCCTCTCACTCAGCCTCGCCCCCGTCTCCTCCCCCAGCCTTTGTGTCCTTTGTCCAGTGTCCCAGGCAGAAGTGTCACCTGGCCTCCAACCCCGCTCCTGGGTTCTCCTGTTACATGCTCAGGTGTCCTCCCTTCCCCAATGCACCCAGTCCCAGCACAACCCCCTGCAACCTTCCCAGGTCCATACTCCCCACCCAGCAGTCACAGAACACAACCACCACATTCCCACTTCGGCACAGGAGGACAATGGACTGTGGGGAGAGGATCCCGGTGACCTGACCAGCCGGTTCCAGCCAGAGGGGCCAGAGGAGGGCTGAGAGTTAGCCCAGGCGACTGGATTATGACCCTGTTTACCTGGAGAAAAGACAATGGACAGAGGGGGCTTGGGGCCAGGGGTATCAGAGGCCCAGCTAGGAAGCAGGGGGGCTCTGGGCTGGAGAGGGGAAGCAGGCAGAGCCCACCTGGATGCAGGGGGACTGGAATGTGCTGTGCTGAGGGAGGCCAGGCCTGAGGCCGGAGAGTTTCCTGTGATGGGTTCAACTCTCAATAAACTCTCCTATGTTACACTGGCTGAGAGTCGCTCCGGGCTAGAGAGCAGGAGGCATCAACCCCTTCGGGGGTGAGGAGGCCTGGGGGCCCAGAGTGAGTGGACTCCCTGGGGGGGCCCACGGCAAGAGACAGACATGCTGAGCCTCAGAGAAGTGCGGCTCCAGGAGATGGAGAGGCCTGGCCCCGAGAGAGAGTGGACCCCCTGAGAAGGGCTGTCACACTGGAAGGGGCACCCCCGCCCCCCACGGACCACACGGGGCCACGAGTGGGCATGATCTGAGTCCGTGACACCGAGTCAGCCATGGGCTCTGGAAACCCCCCAAATCCAAGAGTCACTGTCCTAAGGTGGGACAGTGATAGAGTCACTAAACACCTTGAACTCTTTCGGCCCTTGAGATCAATGCAACAGGCCTCGGCCCCGGGAGCGTGTGTGGGACCCAGCCAGTGCCCCGCGGGGGAGAGCCTCGCTGACTTGCACTACCCCCATGGGATAGCGGGCTCTCGCCACAGGGAGGACATGAGTGAGGAGGCACATGGCACAGGGACGGGGGATAGACACTTGTCTGAGCTGCAGCCACAGGGGGAGATGGCAGCTGTGCCTCTTGAGGGCGGCGCAGGCAGCTCAGAAAACCCACAGCTGAGCCAGTTCCCTGCCTCCCGGCTACGGTGTTGTGACGTTATTGATATAAACTGGGACCATATAGAACATGGGTTGCAACCAAGGTTCTGTAGTGGCACCAAATCCTATGTAAAGGGGGTCATATAAGGTGTCTAAGACCAGGTTATGGGTTACTGGTTATGATTATGCTGTCTGTATGTCTGTATCATTTTCGTAGTTGAAGTTATGAATATTGGCTGTATACTGTCTGTATTTCAAATTGATGCTGCAGTTCTGGGAGACACCCCAGACAAGCTGGTGTCAGCTCAGCTTAGCCTGCTTGATGGCCCATTAAGGACCATCACCTACACAATTGACCCATTGAGAGGAGGCAGATACGCCTTGTGACTCAGCAGGATGTGCAGAAACTGGCCCATGTGACTGCAAACTCCATTTTGCTGTAACTTTCCACAGTAGGAACAAAGGAGTGTTCTTACACCTGGAAAAGTCTATATAAGGCAGAGGCCTCATCTCCATCTTGTCTTCAATCCTGCTTCTTACCTCTGGAGGGACTGTGCTACAAGCTGAAGCTCTGCACAAAGGACTGAATGACCCATCCCAGCAGGGGATGTTCTCCAGAGACTCAATCTGAACCTGCAGTTTACTTCATCTCTGCCACAAGCCTAAACTAAGGACTTTGCCATTACTGTATGTAATTGATTCAGTTTAACCAATTCTAGCTCTCATCTCTATCTTTTTCCTTTTATGAATAAACCTTTAGATTTTAGATTCTAAAGGACTGGCAACAGCGTAATCTGTGAGTAAGATCTGATGTGTATATTGACCTGGGTCTGGGGCTTGGTCCTTTGGGATCGACAGAACCTTTTTCTTTTCCTGGGGTGTTGGTTTTCATAACCATTCATCCCCAGGATGTGTGGAACTGGTGGTGATACTGGGAAACTGGAGTGTCTAAGGAAATTGCCTGTGTGACTTGTGGTTAGCCAGTGGGGTGAGACCGAAGTCCTCTTTGTCTGGCTGGTTTGGTTTGCCTTAGAGGTGGAAAAACCCCAGCCTTGGGCTGTGACTGCCCTGTTTGAGCAATCGGTCCTGATTTGGCACTCTCAGTTGCGTCCCGCCAGAACCACATCGTCACAGGTGTCCCTGGAGCTCCTGGCCTGGCAACGTGTGGAGAACGTGGGAGCACATCGGGGGCTCAGACGCAGATCGCAGGGGCTGGGGGCCAATGTCCAGGGCCAGCCATCGCACGAGAGAGCAGCACACCCCATGGACCTGAACTGAGCCTGCGGGCCCCTCACTGGAGCAGTGACCCTGCAGGTCCAACCAGGGAGGGGACGTGGGGCTAGATGGACCCTGGTTCTGATCCACCTGCTCATTCCCACCTCCCCCTGGCCAGAGCTGAGGAGCACCCCCAACTCCAGCCCCCTAACTTACCCCTCCAATCCAGAAGCTGCACTAATCACCCAAAGCAGGGCCCCCACAACCTGAGCAGAAGCAGCAGGCACCAAGCAGGACCCAGGGAACCCTGGCATCCACCCTGCCATGCCCAAGAGGCCCCCTCACGCCCCCCACCCTGCTGGTCGCACCGGGCATTCACGGCCATGGAGGCTGCCCCGTACTAATAGACCAGCTGTGCTGGTGTCTCTGGAGGGGGCTGCAGAGGTCAGGTCCCCAGGGTGCCCTTGGGAGGAGCCCAGGGCAAAGGCCAGTTGCTATTGGAGATGGAGACAGGACGCGCGGGCTTGTGAGCTGGCCACAGGGAGCCCCCTGACCAGCCATGGGGGTATCTGTGTGGAGGTGAGACAAAGCTGGGGACCACTCCAGGGCCAGACATGTGACGCTGACCCTGGCCAGGCTCTGCGGTGTGGATGAGAGTGTCAGGGGGCCTGGCCCTCCATGCAGCCCCCCCAAACTATCCCCCACTGCTACTCCCAGCCCCTTACACAGCCCCCATTCCATCCCCCAGTGCCGCTTCCAGCCCCCCACTCAGACCCCACCCCATCCCCCAGTGCTGCTCCCAGCCCCACCCAGACCCCCAGTGCTGCTCCCAGCCTGAATGCCACCCATCCCGATAGCCTGTCTCTCCAGCCCCCCACCCCCTCCACACACACCATTCAAGCCCAGCCTGTCCCAGCTGCGCCCGCACCTGGAAGATGTCGTTGGCACATTTACGGCACAGGTTGTGCTGGCAGGGCAGGATGACCACAGGCTTGCTGAACATCTCCAGGCAGATGGGGCAGATCAGCTGCTTCTCCAGGCTGTCCATGCTGTGCGAGTCCCCCAGCATGGGCTTGAATCCCACCGCAAAGTTCATCCCCGCGGCCTTGCCCTGTGCCCCGTGCCTGCTCCCACGCTGTCCCCCAGCCTCCCCTTGGCCTGGCTGCCTGGCCCTGGCCTACGCTTGCCCCGTCTGCGCCTCTAGCTCCGTGCGTCCGTCTGCCCCAGAGCCGCTTCCTTGCCCGTCTGCACTTGCTGCCCGCCCCGGCCGTGGCCCCAGCCCCAGCGGTGAGCACGGGCACTAATTTTAGCAGCACGTGGGCCCCATGGAATTCCATAGCCAATTTTATCGCGGACCAAGGCTGCAGCTGTCAGCGGCGTCGGGTGACACTGAGTCACGCAGCCTTGGCGGGGTCCTGCCTCCCACTGGGCCCAGCCTGTGCTGCCGGGGGCTCTAGGCCAGGCTGGTCATGCTAGGTCCTGGCAGGCCAGTGTGCTCCTCCCCATCGCAGCTGACGGCCCTGCGGTGCTGTCCCAGGGAGGTCAGCAGGACGGAGGCCTGGGGGAGGAAAAGGGCTCATGCAGCGGGATCACCCTGGAGGGCTGCCTGCTCCTTGGGTCCAGGAGGGGCAAAGACCAGAATGGGAGCAGCCCCCGCAGCCAGGGCCAGTGCAAGGATGTTTCGTGCCCTAGGCGAAACTTCCACCATGCCCCTGCACTGAGGCGGCCTCCCGCAGCATCTCCCCCCTCACCCTGAGGCACCCCCCTGTGGCAGCTCCCCCCCTGCCCTGAGGCACCTGCTTGTGCAGCTTAGGTGCCGCAAGCTTGGGAGGTGGGAGAAGTAAAGCGGCCATGGCGTGCTCGGGGAGGAGGTGGGACAGGGGTGAGCTGGGGTGGGGAGTTCCCCTGAGTGCTGCTCCCCGCTTACTTGCTGCAGGTGGCCCTCCCCACGTTCCCCTGCCCCAGCTCCCTCCGCCTAAATGCTGGCGGTGACCGGGGTGGCCGAAGATCCAGCCATCGCCGTCTCTGCTGAAGACAATGGTGCCCCCCCAAATGCCAGTGCCCTAGGCGACCACCTAGGTCCCCTAAATGGTTGCACTGGCCCTGCCCGCAGCACTGGACCCTGCCCAGATGTGCTCTAAGGCCAGGCCACGAGGCACCACCGGGAGAGTAGGCAGAGGGCGGCCAGGCCAAGCTGAGACGGGCGCGTGCTGGTTACTCCAGGCTGGCGGGTGGGTGCTGCTGCAGCCACCCCTGGGTTCATGGGCTAACATGACTGCTCTTGGTGACTCTGTGCCACACACCAGGGCCCCTGTGCCTGTAATTCCACTCAGGGGCCAGCAAGGCCCTAACCCCATCCCCCTCCCTCCTGTGGGAGCATTGCCAGGCTGCACAGCCGCCTGCCTTCTCTGGGCTGTTCCCGGCAGAGACAGGCTGCCAAGTGCCAGGCTGGCTTCTGGCTGACAACACAGTGACTGTCCCGGTATCAGAGCCGCACAGCTCCCCTGTGTCACCCAAGCACCCGGCTGCTTCAGGCTAACAGCAGAGTGACTGTCTTGGTGTGACGATGTGGTTCTGGCGGGACCCAACTGAGAATGCCAATTCAGGACCAATTGCTCAAACAGGGCAGTCACAGCCCAAGGCTGGGGTTTTTCCATCTCTAAGACAAACCAAACCAGCCAGACAAAAATGACTTCGGTTTCACCCCACTGGCCAACCATAAGTCACACAAGCAATTTCCTTAGACACTCCAGTCTCCCAGTATCACCACCAGCGCCACCCGTCCTGGGGATGAATGGTTATGAAAACCAACACCCCAGTAAAAGAAAAAGGTTCTCTCAATCCCAAAGAATCAAGGCCCAGACTCAGGTTAATATACACATCAGATCTTACCCACAAATCACGCTGGTGCCAATCCTTTAGAATCTAAAATCTAAAGGTTTATTCATAAAAGGAAAGAGGTAGAGATGAGAGCTAGAATTGGTTAAATGGAATCAATTCCATACAGTGATGGCAAAGTCCTTAGTTCAGGCTTGTAGCAGTGATGGAATAAACTGCAGGTTCAAATCAAGTCTCTGGAACATCCCCCGCTGGGATGGGTCATCAGTCCTTTGTGCAGAGCTTCAGTTTGTAGCAAAGTCCCTCCAGAGGTAGGAAGCAGGATTGAAGACAAGATGGAAATGAGGCATCAGCCTTATATAGACTTTTCCAGGTGTAAGAACACTTCTTTGTTCTTACTGTGGAAAGTTACAGCAAAATGCAGTCTGCAGTCACATGGGCCAGTTCCTGCACACCCTGCTGAGTCACAAGGCGTATTTGCCTTCTGTCAATGGGTCAGTTGTCTAGCTGATGGTCCTTAATGGGCCGTCAAGCAGGCTAGGCAGAGCTAACACCAACTTGTCTGGGGTGTCACCCAGAACTACAGTATCAATTTGAAATACAGACAATACACAGCCAATATTCATAACTTCAACTACAAAATGATACAGACATACAGACAGCATAATCATAACCAGCAACCCATAACCTGGTCTTAGACACCTGATATGACCCCCTTTACATAGGATTTGGTGCCACTACAGGACCTTGGTTGCAACCCATGTTCTATATGGTCCCAGTTTATATCAAAAACGTCACTCTTGGTGACAGGGCCACTGACATTACTGACTTGAACTGTGACCATATAGAACATGGGTTGCAACCAAGGTCCTGTAGTGGCACCAAATCCTATGTAAAGGGGGTCATATCAGGTGTCTAAGACCAGGTTATGGGTTGCTGGTTATGATTATGCTGTCTGTATGTCTGTATCATTTTGTAGTTGAAGTTATGAATATTGGCTGTGTATTGTCTGTATTTCAAATTGATACTGTAGTTCTGGGTGACACCCCAGACAAGTTGGTGTTAGCTCTGCCTAGCCTGCTTGACGGCCCATTAAGGACCATCAGCTAGACAACTGACCCATTGACAGAAGGCAAATACGCCTTGTGACTCAGCAAGGCAGGGACCTGCCTATAGACAGAACTCTGAGGTTTTTCCAGGATACGGGCTGGGTAGCTTGTGTTTGGAACAAAGGAAGAGAGGCCACATGACAAGATACTATAAAAGGCTGCTGCAGCTTCTTCATCTGGTCTTCAATCCTGCTTCTTACCGCTGGACGGACTTTGCTACAAACTGAAGCTCTGAACAAAGGACTGAATGACCCATCCCAGCGGGGGATGTTCCAGAGACTTGATTTGAACCTGCAGTTTACTCCATCACTGCTACAAGCCTGAACTAAGAACTTTGCCATCACTGTATGGAATTGATTCCATTTAACCAATTCTAGCTCTCACCTCTATCTTTTTCCCTTTATGAATAAACCTTTAGATGTTAGATTCTAAAGGATTGGCACCAGCGTGATTTGTGGGTAAGATCTGATGGTCTCGGACACTATCCGGTGGCCCAGGGACATTTACACTGAACACATCACCGGCCACCGCCAGTACCAGGAGTGAGCCCATGTGGCTCCACGCACCCATGGGGGGGAGGGGGAAACCCTTACAACCCCCCTACCAAACTACATCCCCTGAGTCCTGAACCCACCGATCTGGATTCCACCACGTGAGGGTCACCCTGTCCCCATTACCCGGCCCGCTTGCTCTAATCATGACTATGTGTAACCCATTAGATGAGCGATGTACCCTCACTGCTCCCCTACTATATTTTGACCGCACCCACTGTACACCCCACATTGGGGACATTACAGACTGTATGTACTATATACTAACCCATAACCAAATACCAGCGTCCCCCCATACTCTGTATGTTGCCCCCGATGACTAATGACTGACACGCCAAACTCTGTGTATCATCTTTATTTAAATATTCTCCAATAAACATATTGACCTGGGTCTGGGGCTTGGTCCTTTGGGATCGAGAGAACCTTTTTCTTTTACTGGAGTGTTGGTTTTCATAACCATTCATCCTCAGGATGTGCGGGACGGGTGGTGATACTGGGAGACTGGAGTGTCTAAGGAAATTGCTTGTGTGACTTGCGGTTAGCCAGAGGGGTGACACCAAAGTCTTTTGTCTGGCTGGTTTGGTTTGCCTTAGAGGTGGATAAACCCCAGCCTAGGGCTGTGACTGCCCTGTTTGATCAATTGGTCCTGAATTGGCACTCTCAGTGGGGTCCCGCCAGAACCACATCATTACACTGTCCCATAATGCTTCGTTTCTGTACTGGATTGACTCGGAGACCAAAAGGGGATATTGTCCTTTAGACGGGACTTGTGTAATATTATTTGTCCTCAACTCTCTTTGAAGCCTGTAATTCCACAGAGCAGCTCGCCTGTGAACTGTCTCGTTCCTTCGAATGGCTGCTTCTGAAGGGAGTCTGAGCAAGGACCCACTGAACGGCGATCGCAGCACATGGACTCGCTGCCATCAAAGCCCACGTGTGGAGCTGCTGGTCAGCGCCCAGCCTGCAACTAGAAAGGAAGCTTCAGGCCTGATGCGGCCGTCTCAGGTCTGCTTAGACTTTGAACAGGAAAAGCGTAGGCCAGAGTCTTGGAAAGACTCGCAGCCTCTGCCCCCGGACGGCCTGTTGAACTATAACCCTTCACAGGGGTTCCTGAGAGACTGTTACAGCTCAGCCGCCCCGAACTTGACCTGGGACTTCACACACTCATGATCAGCCACAGCAACGCTCGTCTTCCTTTCCCTGTTAGCTGTAGTGACTGGAGCTTACTGGGTAAGGGCTGAGAGGCACACGGACCTGGGGATCAGCGTTCAGGCCTTTGGGATTGCTGAACCCAGAGGCAGATTATGGTTTTGTGGAGCCCTGGGTCAGAACAAGAGAGGCCCTCTCCGAACTCTTGCTGGGAAAATGGGCTCCGGGCACAGGGGCTTCCCCCACTCTCTGGCAGGAGCACCAGGCAGAGTGGAGTGAGGGTGTCCATCTTTCCAGCCCCCCAATTGGCTGCAGCCCCTGGGCACAGGCTCCATTGGCCCATGGCTAATCCACCACTGGGGGAACCCCAGACATGGTGAGCCAGGTTTCCAGTTACCCCCCGTATTACACCTGGCTGCTCCAGGAGCCGGAGTTTGGCTGCTGGATCACCAGGTAGGGCTGCAGAAGTCGTTATGTCACTGGCCTGGTGACTCCAGTTATAGACTAACCCAGCAGCTTTGGGGGCTGGCGGCTCCACTTCATGCAGTCTGCCCTGCACGTGGCACCCCTGTGTGACCCATCCAGGCAACTGCTCACACTCCCAAATGCGATTTACCACCCCTCCCAGGTACCTGCAGGGTCTCCCCACGCTCAGCCAGGCTCTCAGCCCACAGGGCTCAGCTCAGCTCTGCTCCCCTCCCAGCAAGGGCAGGCCGGGAGCTGCCACTGTCAGGCACAGCATCTGGCTGAGGTTACACCTGAGTCCATGGGAATCACAGCCCCTCTGGGAACCTGGGTGGGCCCTTCCTCTGCCCCTCGGGCCCAGGGCTGGTTACAGACAGGAAGGTGCCCTGAGACTAGCAGCCTTTTGCATCACAAGTAGGGGGGAAGGACTCTCCCTCTCCCTGCCAGACAGACACCTGCGTGTTCCTGGCACCTCCACGCCCAGCCTTCTGGCTGGGGGTGCAGGAACCGAGATGGAGTTTAGTCCTACAGTGACCCAGGCATTCCCCACAAGAACGTCTGAGCTGGTGACCTGGAGAACTCTGACTACCAGCCACCACCCCTGCCTGTGTCTGCCCAGGGCTCTGAGCCAGAGGCAGGCAAATGGCTCCACGCCTGGGCCCATAGCCCCAGTCACAGCCCTTTGGCATTCGATGGGGTGGCACCACACAGGGTGTGACACGGGGCCTCTGTCCGAGGAGTGTCTGCCCTGGGGGTCCGATGAGTCCAACGAGATGTGCACCCATGTCTGGAGTGGGAGCTCATCCACCAGCACTGTGAGAGTAGGAATTTTCTGTAATATTTTTAAAACCCCTGTACATGCCTCAGTTTCCCCTATATTTTGCATAGCTACCCAGTGGGAGGAAAAGCCTCCTTGACAGTAAACAGTCATAAAAGCCCTAAGTGTGAATGGCCCCATCTGTCTCAGCTGGGATGGGTCGTTGAAGAGACCTGGCCTCATATCAATGGAGAGCCTGAGAAAATGGGAAATCAAACCATCAGAACACTGACACCTACCAGCCAGCAACCCAGAGGGATACAGGTGTGACGATGTGGTTCTGGCGGGACCCAACTGAGAGTGCCAAATCAGGACCAATTGCTTAAACAGGGCAGTAACAGCCCAAGGCTGGGGTTTATCCACCTCTAAGGCAAACCAAACCAGCCAGACAAAAATGACTTTGGTGTCACCCCACTGGCTAACCTCAAATCACACAAGCAATTTCCTTAGACACTCCAGTCTCCCAGTATCACCACCAGTTCCACCCGTCCTGGGCATGAATGGCTATGAAAACCAACACCCCAGTAAAAGAAAAAGGTTCTCTCGATCCCAAAGGACCAAGCCCCAGACCCAGGTCAATATACACATCAGATCTTACCCACAAATCACGCTGGTGCCAATCCTTTAGAATCTAACATCTAAAGGTTTATTCATAAAAGGAAAAAGATAGAGATGAGAGCTAGAATTGGTTAAATGGAATCAATTCCATACAGTGATGGCAAAGTTCTTAGTTCAGGCTTGTAGCAGTGATGGAGTAAACCGCAGGTTCAAATCAAGTCTCTGGAACATCCCCCACTGGGATTGGTCATCAGTCCTTTGTGCAGAGCTTCAGTTTGTATCAAAGTCCCTCCAGAGATAAGAAGCAGGATTGAAGACAAGATGGAGATGAGGCCTCCGCCTTATATAGGCTTTTCCAGGTGTAAGAACCTCTTTGTTCTTACTGTGGAAAGTTACAGCAAAATGGAGTTTGCAGTCACATGGGCCAGTTTCTGCTCACTCCAGTGAGTCACAGGGCGTATTCACCTTCTCTCGGTGGGCCAGTTGTGTAGTTGATGGTCCTTAATGGGCCATCAAGCAGGCTAAGCTGAGCTGACACCAACTAGTCTGGGGTGTCACCCAGAACTGCAGCATCAATTTAAAATACAGACAGTACACAGCCAATATTCATAACTTCAACTACAAAATGATACAGACATACAGACAGCATAATCATAACCAGTAACCCATAACCTGCTCTTAGACACCTTATATGACCCCCTTTACATAGGATTTGGTGCCACTACAGGACCTTGGTTGCAACCCATGTTCTATATGGTCCCAGTTTATATCAACAACATCACAACAGGTTTCCCCACCTCAGCGGTAAAGCTGAGCAGAGACCCAAGTTCCCTCTAGGCTGCTGTGTGGCGGTGCAGCTTATTAAGGGCCATGCAGGTGCCTCTCCCATGGCCCTAGCCCCAGAGCTGCTGCAGCCATGGAGAGCTGCTCCCGCTACCCCAGCCCAGGTGCTGCTGTGGGAGGGCTGGGGTGAGTCCTCTCTCCCCACCGCAGCCCCAGGGCAGCCTGCACCCCAAACCGCTCATCCCTGGCCCCACCCCAGACCCTGCACCCCAACCCTCTGCCTCCACCCTGATCCCCCTCCCACACACCAAACCTCTCATCCCAGCCCCACTCCAGAGCCTGCACCCCAACCCTCTTCCCCAACCCTGAGCCCCCTCCCACACACTGAACCTCTCATCCCCAGCCCCACCTGAGTCTGTGCCCCCTGTACCCCAACCCTCTGCCCCAACCCTGAGCCCCCTCCCACACACCAAACCTCTCATCCCAGCCCCACTCCAGAGCCTGCACCCCAACCCTCTTCCCCAACCCTGAGGCCCCTCCCACACACTGAACCTCTCATCCCCAGCCCCACCTGAGTCTGTGCCCCCTGTACCCCAACCCTCTGCCCCAACCCTGAGCCCCCTCCCACACTCCAAACCCCTCAGCCCCACCCTCACCATACATCACCTCTATATTGGTGCACATAAAATTCATTCTGCACATGCATGGGGAAAATTAGAGGAAACATTGGCAGAGATCTCAGCTGAGAACAAAGGGTTGGGAGGTGCAAGGGGGGATAAGACCTGGGGGCTGGGCTCTCACCTGGAGTCTGACCAAGGAGGGTGGATGGAGAGACAGACAGAGCTGTCTAGGGGGGTCAGTGCAGCTAGGCTGGGCTGTAACCATTAGTCAGTTCTCTGGGCTGCCCGAGGGGCTGTCTGGGCCATGCGCCAGTGTAAGCCGGTCGGTTCGGGCCTCGTCCCCCTCAGGTGCGGCAGAGAGCCAGGGCGCCTCCTTCTCTGCAGCGGGACAGGCTCTGCGCCAGTTCTGTACTCAAGGGTCGAGCAAATGAGGTCTAGGGGCCCTGGCCCTCAGGCAGGGTGGGGCACCAAACAAACCGTAGCACAGCTCAGGGGTTCTGGGTGCAGGGGGAATTCTGCCAGCCGGGTACGGGGGGCAGGGGGAGCCCAGGCCCACCCACTCCTCTGCGCTCCAGCCCGCAGCCCTGGTAGCAGCGGTCGCCGTTAAGGCGGTCAGTGGGGATCCGGACCAAAACACACTGACAAGGTGACCAGTGGGGATCCTGGCCGATACACAC
This sequence comes from Aldabrachelys gigantea, assembly GCA_026122505.1. Taxonomy (NCBI): domain Eukaryota; kingdom Metazoa; phylum Chordata; order Testudines; family Testudinidae; genus Aldabrachelys; species Aldabrachelys gigantea. Next base: position 1,008,173 of record CM047481.1, on the reverse strand, counting down.
GGCCATAGGCTCAGGGCCTTCTGCAGCCTGACTGTTGTCAGCCGCCCCCGGGCTGCTTCCAACTTCCCCCTCCCCTGGTACCTGTCCTCCGTCGGCGCAGTCCGGTGGGTCCCAGACCATAGGTTCCTCGGAGAACTGGGGGACACAGGCTCTGGCGGCTCCTCCGGCCAGCGGGCGCAGGGGAGTTCAGGCTGAGGGTCCTCAGGATACCCGGCCCGGGGCAGGTCTGGCCAGCGCTCCTCTGGATACCCGGCCCGGGGCAGGTCCGGCCAGCGCTCCTCTGGATACCCGGCCCGGGGCAGGTCCGGCCAGCGCTCCTCTGGATACCCGGCCCGAGGTAGGGAGGTCCGGCCAGCGCTCCTCTGGATAGTGAGCACAAGGCAAGCCAGGCCGAGCAGGAGCTCGGGCCTCCACGTCTGTACTCTTTGGCGTCCTGGGCTCAACTGAGCTCTGGGCCCTGGCTTTTATACTTCCTGTCCCGCCCCTTGACTTCTGGGGGGCAGGAACAGGCAGTACTGGCTCCGCCCACAGAGGTGCCTGCTCTGCCTCTTCTCCCTCAGGTGTGGCAGGGAGCCAGGGCGCCTCCTTACAGCCAGGTGGCCAATAAACCCACCTGGTTTCACAGGGCTGGGTGAGTGTCCCTGCAGACACTGGGTGGGGGGCACTGATCCCTGAAGAGAGGACATGTCTCCCCCAGGGTCTGTCCCAGACTTGCTGCCCGGAGCTCCCAGGGTGGGGCCCAGTGTCAGGGGGCAGGGAGGCCATGTGGCTCACCCTGGGGGAAGAGTGGGACCCTGGGGGTCAGGGTCACTGAAGGCCCCTCCCAGGGACTGTTTTCAAGCTGGGGGCTTAGCACTGGCCCTGGGGGTCCGTGACCCGCACACACTGTGCCAGAGCAGCTGGCTCTGTGACCACTTCCCAGTGAAAGGTCACACACTTAGTTCACTCCACAAGGTTCAGCTACAGGCTGACATCTTAGCCTGGCAGATGATGGTGAACCCCTCAGTCCCAGGCTAATCTCATGTTCTCAAGCCTTGGACACTTCACCCACTTATGCCTTATCCTCTATCTTATTCCTGGGGGGAAGTCTGCACTGATGCACATGTGCATTATTAATGAACCATGCATATTTTGAATTTTTTGCACAGAAAAAAAGCTTCTGCTGGAACTTTGCTGCAATTCCACCTTTTGCCCACCAGAGGGCATGGTAGCAATAGAACAAAGCTGCAGCTCCTGGCCAGCTAGGGAAGAGAAAGAGCCTGTAGTGCCTTGTTCACAGTGCCTGTCAGGCCAGGTCAGGAAACAGGGGATGTCATGGTACAATTCCCCACTCTGAACCTTAGCATCCAAAAGATGGGGTACCAGCATGAATTCCTCTAAGCTTAATTACCAGCTTAGAACCTGTAGCGCTGCCACCAACCAGGAATTTCAGTGCCTGGTACACTCTGGTCCCCCCAAAAACCTTGCCTGGAGAACCCCAAGACCCAGACCCTCTGGATCTTAACACAAGGAAAGTAAACCCTTTCCCTCACCGCTGCCTCTCCCAGGCTTCCCCTCCCTGGGTTACCCTGGAAGATCACTGTGATTCAAACTCCTTGAATCACAAAACAGAGAGGAAAATGCACCTTCCCCCCCCTCCTTCTCTCTCCCCCTCCCAGACTCTTCCTGAGAGAGACAGTAATCCTGACACAGAGAAATTGCCTCTCTCCCCCTTCCCTCCTTTCTCCCCACCAATTCCCTGGTGGATCCAGACCCAGTCCCCTGGGGTCTCACCAGAATAAAAAAACAATCAGGTTCTTAAACAAGAAACTTTAATTAAAGAGAGAAAACAGTAAAAATATCTTTGTAAGTTTAAGATGGATTAGGTACAGGGTTTTTCAGCTATAGGCACTGGGAATACCCTCCCAGCCTAAGTATTCAAGTACAAATTAAAATCCTTTCAGCAAAAAATGCAAATTTGAACTCCTCCCAGCCAAATGCACATTTGCAAATAAAGAAAACAAACATAAGCCTAACTCGCCTTATCTATTTAGTACTCACTATTTTGAACTTAACAGAACCTGTATCAGGGAGGTTGGAGAGAAACCTGGTTGCTCGTCTGGTCCCTCTGAGCCCCCAGAGTGAACAACCCCAAACACTCACAGCACACACAGAAACTTCCCTCCCTCCAGATTTGAAAGCATCCTGGCTCCCGATTGGTTCTCTGGTCAGGTGACAGCCAGGCTACTGAACTTGTTAACCCTTTACAGTCAAAGAGATATAAAGTACTTCTGTGCTATTAGCTTTTCTTATCTGTTTATGACATGGGATATGGGGAGACAGACAATGTGGGGCTGCTGGGGGGTCAGATGGGGCCTCATAAGGGCTAGTGGAGGAAGACAGACGGGGCAGAGGCTAAATGGGAGTGGGGACACAAGGCCATGGGGGAGGAATGCAGGGCTACAGCGGGATGGAGTGGCTGAGTGGGGGAACAGAGACACTTGGGGACAAGGTGCAGGGCCACATAGGGATGGGGGAGGGGGTGGCTGAGTGGGGCTGCAAGGACACATAGGGATGGGGCTGTTGTGCCTGACTGAAGGGAGAAGCTGGGATCAGTCAGGTCTGCATGGAGGAAGCACCCCAACAATCCCCACACTCCAAAAAAAAAATCTGTTCCATCCTTCTTCCACCCTCACCCAACAACCCTCCAGGTTTGTTCCCTGCTCAGCAATTACTTCCCTCTCCCTCAGCTCCTCCACTACCCCTGACTCCTCCCGGCCTTTGCACTGCTTCTGAGGGGTGTGGGAAATACGGTTCTGTGTTGTAGTTAAAATGAATTATTATTCAAAGGTCTGTATTAGTGTGCCTAGTAAATCTAATTAAAATGCCTAGTATGAATCTATTTGTCAAAAATCATTTCCTGAATCTTTTTTGTTGTCTGTATTGTTACAGACATACTTGCTGACAGGTATTTTGAAATAAATGACCAAAAATAATTGAAACTGGTGTGATTATATTGTGTTATTTTGACAAAAAATATGCAGAATTTTAATATATTGTGCACAGAATTTTAATTTTTTTGGCATAGAATTCCACTGGGAGTAATAGACTCATTGATTGCCAGGCCAGAAGGGACCACTGCAACCAATTTGTCTGACTTCCTGCATAACACATGCCAGAGCCTTTCCCCACTCTAATTCCCAGAGTAGAGCTTTGAGGAAAACATGCCATTGTGACTGAAAAATGGCCAGCAATGGAAAATACGTAGCTCCTGGTAAACTGTTCCAATGGCTAATTAATTACTGTTACCATTACAAATGTATACGTTCTTTCCAGCCTGAATTTGTCTGGCTTCAACTTCCCACCACTGGCATTAAACCTTCCTCTGCTAGAATGAAGCACCCACTATAAAATATTTGTCCCCCATGTAGGTACTTACAGACTGGGCTCAAGTCACCAGAGCACCAATATATTTCCGCTTGGTGGCAGACAACCCCTGAACGTTCAGCTGGAGGACCATAAGTACCAGACCTATGACTAGGAAACCATCTGAAACCTGTTTGACCGTGATTCATGATAATCCTCAAATTCAGTTTGCTAAGTTGCATTGGCTGTTTCTCCAGACCACAGACAAGCTGCCACTGGGTGCTTACTGCGGACGCATCGTGAACACCGATCCATTGCCCCTGTAACAGGGGTGGCACCCACCTCTCTCAAGCACTCCCTTTCTCTGGTTGACATGCCTGCAAACACAGATCTTTTCACAGGACAGCACCCACCTCTCATGGACAGCCCCTTTCTCTCGGTTGAGTGTGAGCCACTTGTGTTTCTGTTCTTACACCAGGGTGGCACCTACCTCTCGTGAACACCCCCTGGCTGATGGTTCTCTCAGCAGGTCTTCAGCAGCTCAGCCCTCCAGCTGAGCCACACACACTGCTCCCCTTCCAGGATATTCAGTCCAAGTTCTTATCTCAGCCCTGGTACGGGGCCACAGCACTCAGGCTTCTCCCAGGGACACTTCTTCAGCTGCCCAGCCGGGGCCCACCTTGGTACCCGCAGTTGGTGGTGTTTCAGCAGGGCCCCCTGTGCTCAGTGTGTGACCAGGCCAGCAGAGCCCATCTTGGTATCCTCACTGGCCTGGCCAAGTTCTGTGCTCAGTCCCTTGGACACAGTCTGCCTGCACTGATCTTCTGCTGGTCCTGCTGCTCTTCCTGCCAGCCAGGCACCTGGTCGTCAGCAGCCTTCCCTGGGCTTCCATCCTGTCTACATGGAGCTGTTCGTGCTGTTCTAGCCAGCCAGGCACCCAGTCCTCTCTTGCTGAGCTCCACACAGCAATGAAGGCTCTGGTCTGCTGATTGCCTTTTATCAGACATTTCTGGTCCCTTATTGGTCGGTCCAGCAGCCCCTCTGATTGGCCACTCCTCTGCAGCCACTCTAGGCAGCCTGGAGGACTCCTCACTGCTCTATTCTGGGGCAGGGTGACACAGGGTGGCGAGGCCTCCAGCAGGGGCCCCCGGACCTAAGTCCACCCTGCCACAATCCCCCTTTCACATATTGTGAGCATCTTACAAAAACAGCAAATAGGGTCAAAACACACAACAACTGCTCAGAAAGCTAGCCAGAACGCCATGGGGCACCAGTGCCCAAACATTACACACATTAGCCTTGGCACTCATTGGCAGAGCACTGCGCTCCAGTCTGGGCTCGCTCGTCTCACACAATGATCAACATATGACTTAATTCCACCATGCATATTATTTTGGGTACACTTAAATATACTCCTCAGCCATGATTACTGGTCCTCTGCAATATTGCTCCACCCAGTGTTCGCAGAGAGAAAAGTGTAGCCAAGTGAAATTGTGTGATATGCCACACCTACCATCAACTAAAGACTTGTTTAATCTGCCACATGGTCATCTGCCCTCATGGTGTCCACTGTGGGTAAGTTTACCAAGTGAGGGATTTACAGTAGAGGATGTGTGGCGAGTTTCATGGTTGGCAGAGAAAGTGACAAATAATTAGCTTGTCTCTGACCCCACTTAACATCAACCCAGGGTTGATTTACCACAAAGGCAAAGGTTGGAGATATACCAATCTCCTAGAACTGGAAGGGATCTTGAAAGGTCATTGAGTCCAGTCCCCTGCTGTTACTAGCAGGACCAATTTTTGCACCAGATCCCCAAATGGGCCCCTCAAGGATTGAACTCACAACCCTGGGTTTAATAGGCTAATGCTCAGACCACTGAGCTATCCCTCCCTCCCTGCCTAAGGCAATAGAGCCTTCTCAGCTCCTTTCATACTGGATGTGAAATTTGTGCTGCAGCAGAATTTCAGTGGTGTTTTAGAGCCAGTCACTCTGTCAGTATGGGCAGCAACATTGCTGAGAATGCAAAATGACTCAACTTCCTGGAGAATTCATGCCTCAAACAGTGTTGATAAGGACACTGGGGCTTGGCTTGACCAGATTACGCACGCCAAATAAATCAATCAATCAAGTTACTCCTTAGCTTTCCCTTAAAAGGATTAGATTGAGCTCTTTGAGTCTATCGCTATACGTTTTGTAATCTTTTAATCATTCTTGTGGCTCTTCTCTGACCCCTCTCCAATTTATCGACCTCTTCCTTGAATTGTGGGCATCAGACCTGGATACAGGATCCCAGCAGCAGTCGCACCAGTGCCACACAGAGGCACAAGAACCTCTGCTCCTACTCGAGATTCTCCTGTTTATGCTCCCAGGATGGCATTAGCCCTTCTGGCTAGTGTTACACTGGGAGCTCATGTCCAGCTGATTGTCCACCATGACACCCAGGGTAAAGTCCCTCAGCCTGTAACTGGGGCCTGCACCCTTTGTTCCTAGTGGTACATTTACATTTAGCCGTACTGAAATGTATAGTGTTTCAGACCACTGTGTCACTGACTTGTCCTCTTTGTTATTCACAACTCCTCTAGTCTTTGGGTCATCTGAAAACTTCATCCATGTTGGTTTTGTTTTCTTGCAGGTCATTGATAAAACTGTTAAATAGTGTAGGGCCAAGACCCCATCCCGGTGGGACCCCACTGGAAACAAACTCGCTTGATAATGAGAACCCCCATTTACAATTATCTTTTGAGACCTACCACGTAGCCAGTTTTTAATCCATTTATTGTGGGGACAGGTTCATTTTATATCATTCTAGTTTTTAATCAAAATGTTGTGTGATACCAAGTCTAATGTGGACACTAAGTGAGGTGTCTACACTGACACTGCATCGCTCTACCTATGTCGCACGAAGCTCCGCGCCTCTGGTCACTCTACCTACATTGTGCCAAGCTCCGCGCCTCTGGCCACTCTACCTACATTGTGCCAAGCTCCACGCCTCTGGCCACTCTACCTACATTGTGCCAAGTTCCATGCCTCTGGCCACTCTACCTACATTGTGCCAAGTTCCACGCCTCTGGCCACTCTACCTATGTCGTGTGAAGCTCCGCGCTGCTCGCTGCTCTACCTATGTTGTGCCAAGCTCCACGCCTCTGGTCACTCTACCTACATTGTACCAAGCTCCATGCCTCTGGCCACTCTACCTACATTGTGCCAAGTTCCATGCCTCTGGCCACTCTATCTACATTGTGCCAAGTTCCACGCCTCTGGCCACTCTACCTACGTCGTGTGAAGCTCCGCGCTGCTCGCTGCTCTACCTATGTTGTGCCAAGCTCCACGCCTCTGGTCACTCTACCTACATTGTACCAAGCTCCATGCCTCTGGCCACTCTACCTACATTGTGCCAAGTTCCACGCCTCTGGCCACTCTACCTACGTCGTGTGAAGCTCCATGCTACTTGCTGCTCTACCTATGTTGTGCCAAGCTCCACGCCTCTGGCCCCTCTACCTACATTGTGCCAAGCTTCAGCCTCTGGCCACTCTACCTAGGTCGTGTGAAGCTCCGTGCTGCTCACCGCTCTACCTACGTTGTGCCAAGCTCCACGCCTCTGACCACTCTGCCTACATTGTGCCAAGCTCCATGCCTCTGGCCGCTCTACCTACGTTGTGCCAAGCTCCACGCCTCTGGCCACTCTACCTACGTTGTGCCAAGTTCCACGCCTCTGACCACTCTACCTACATTGTGCCAAGTTCCACGCCTCTGGCCACTCTACCTACGTCGTGTGAAGCTCCGCGCTGCTCGCTGCTCTACCTATGTTGTGCCAAGCTCCACGCCTCTGGTCACTCTACCTACATTGTACCAAGCTCCATGCCTCTGGCCACTCTACCTACATTGTGCCAAGTTCCACGCCTCTGGCCACTCTACCTACGTCGTGTGAAGCTCCGTGCTGCTCGCTGCTCTACCTATGTTGTGCCAAGCTCCACGCCTCTGGCCCCTCTACCTACATTGTGCCAAGCTTCAGCCTCTGGCCACTCTACCTAGGTCGTGTGAAGCTCCGTGCTGCTCACCGCTCTACCTACGTTGTGCCAAGCTCCACGCCTCTGACCACTCTGCCTACATTGTGCCAAGCTCCACGCCTCTGGCCATTCTACCTATGTTGTGCCAAGCTCCACGCCTCTGGCCACTCTACCTACATTGCGCGAAGCTCCACGCCTCTGGCCGCTCTACCTACATTGCGCGAAGCTCCAAGCCTCTGGCCGCTCTACCTACGTTGTGCCAAGCTCCGCGCTGCTCGCCGCTCTACCTACGCTGTGCCAAGCTCCACGCCTCTGGCCATTCTACCTACGTTGTGCCAAGCTCCACACCTCTGGCCACTCCACCTACGTTGCACCAAGCTCCACGCCTCTGGCCACTCCACCTATGTTGCGCGAAGCTCCGCACTGCTCACCACTCTACCTACATTGCGCGAAGCTCCGCGCCTCTGGCCGCTCTACCTACATTGTGCCAAGCTCCGCGCTGCTCGCCGCTCTACCTACGTTGTGCCAAGCTCCACGCCTCTGGCCACTCTACCTATGTTGCGCGAAGCTCCGCACTGCTCGCCACTCTACCTACGTTGTGCCCAGCTCCGCGCCTCTGGCCACTCTACCTACGTTGTGCCCAGCTCCGCGCCTCTGGCCACTCTACCTACGTTGTGCCCAGCTCCACGCCTCTGGCCGCTCTACCTACATTGCGCGAAGCTGCGCACCTCTGGCCACTCTACCTACATCACGTGAAGCTCCATGCTGCTCGCCCCATGTCGTGAAAAGCTCCGTGCCTCTGGCCACTCTACCTATGTTGCGCAAAGCTCTGCGCCTCTGGCCACTCTACCTACGTTGCGCCGAGCTCCGCACCTCTGGCCACTCTACCTACGTTGTGCCAAGCTCCGCTCCTCTGGCCACTCTACCTACATCACGTGAAGCTCCACACCGCTCGCCCCATGTCGTGCAAAGCTCCGTGCCTCTGGCTGCTCTACCTACATCGCATGAAGCTCCGTGCCTCTCGGAGTGGTGGTTTTCTCAGCATGGCAGGGGCATTCCACCAACAGGAGATGCAGTGCAGCATATACTCATCCAATGTTTTGTCAATGAAACTGACTTCTGTCAACAAAACCGTGTAGTGTGGACAAGGCCTTAGAGAAGTCTGAGTATGTTATGTCAACTGTTACCTTTACCAATCAAACTTGTCATCTCATAAAAAATACATCGTTAGTTTGACAGGGTCTATTTCCCATAAAGCTGTGATGTTTGCCATTAATTATACCACCCTCCTTTAATTCTTTATTAACCAAGTTCTGTATCAGCTGCTCCATTTGTTACACCTCCCCCATATCGGTGCTACAACCCCAGCTTTGGAACAGCCTCTTGGAGGAACTCTTCAGTAGGCCAGACCCCTCAGCAGGTCCCACTCTTCCTTCCGGGCAGGCCATGCAGCTACACCACCTCTGGAGATGGGACTTCCCTGGCTCTAGCACTTACTACTTCTGGGTGCAAGGGCACTGGCCAGTGGCCTTTGGTGAGATCTGTGGTAATGAGATACCAGGCCCCGCCCCAACTTGTCTAGGGTCTCATCAGTCAAGAGCACGGGGTAGGCATCAGACATAGTGATGGCACTGAGCTTCGGATGGTCCCCACTGAACCAGATCAACCCGTCCTTCTTGGGGATCAGCCCCACAGGCAAGGCCCAGGGGTTGGAGGATGGCTGGGTCACCCCTAAAGCCAGCATGTCCTTGCCCTTTCTCTCCAGGTCCTGGGCTGGTTTCCTGTCTGCAGCAGACACCAAGTAATGCCCAGCATGTGCGGTATCTGTTTGCCCTTGGCGCCAAAGGCATTTAACAGACTTTTCCTTCGAGTTGCTAGTGACTCACAAACAGGTGACAGAGTGCCCCTTCTCCTCCCCTTTTGCCCACTCTTCTCACAAACGTTACCGTCAGGGCTTTGGGATCCCTACGTGGGGATCTCCTGGGGTCAGCTACCCCCACGTTGCCTTTCCCCAGGTCCCACATCTGGAGCAGCCCCACTGGTTAGTTTCCCAGGACCCAGGCTTGGCCTCATCCCTTTGGGTTCATTTTCATACCCAAACCCACAAACATCTGCCAACCAGCCTGCATGGTGCGGCTCCTCCAGCTTCCTACTACCACCAGGTTCAGCTCGCAGGACAGATCCTGGCGTTGCTCAAACCCGAGCAGCTCATAAAAACGTGTGCGGAGACAAACTCCCATCTGGGGGCAGGGGAGGCTTCCACGTACATCGATCTCTTGGGCACTGCACACGCCAAAACCTAGTCCTGTGAGCACCACGCCCTCCATCTGGCTGTGCACCTCTATCACCAGGGATCGGGCAGGGGCGAGAGGGTGGGACCAGGCTCAAAGCGCAGCCATCTCAAAGGCCAAGGTCTGTATCGCCCTCCCTTAAACTGGGCACTTTGTACAACATAGGTGCCCGTAGACTCTCCCCACTCACCCCTCAATGGGACCTCATGCTTGTCCACATCCAGGGGCTGCTGTGGCTGCTTTTCCTGGTATACCCAGTGTCTCAGTCAGCTCCCTGCCTTGTGTGCACCACTGGGCTCCCTCCCTCCCTCTGTTGTAGCTCCAGAGATGGGAATTGGGTGTCAGGACGCCCTGCTGCTGCATTCATTGCCCTTGTGCTCTCAGGGCCCCGCCTGCATCTGACCAGCCTTCTCCAGCCATGCAACCAGCTGCACCCCCGCACAGCTCTGCCATGCTCTTCCTAGGGAGGGGGGTCTCACGGACCCACAGGGTCGGGGCTCTGACCCCGAACCTGTGAACAGTCCCTGGGAGGGGCCTTCAGTGGGCCAGACCCCCGGGTCTCACTCCTCCCCCAGGATGAGCCATGCGGCCTCCTTGCCTCCTCCCATCACTGGGCACCTGGGAGCAGTGATTTCTCTACACCCCCCCCCCCCCCCAGTTTTGTGAGCTAGTTACATACCAATTTAGTGACTGTTTGGAAATCTGAATTTAAACTGAAACATTAATACACACTTTAAAAGCTTATACAGTGTATGATAAAATATGTGTATCTGAAAAATATAATAGATTTGAAAAGTATGAACATAGACTAGTCTCCTTGCTTCCTTATACAGCGGTTGTTTTTTATGTCAGTGCATTCATTTCAGTGATGTTGGCCAACCTAAGAATTTCAAATGATGATTTGTAAGCGAAGTCTAAATGAGCTTTCCCTGACAGCTAGTGAAGAGCTGGGGCTGTGGGGAAAGGCTTCAGGGCCAGATTATATTTACATTCACACCTAATCTACCTAGGTATCCAGCAAACACAGCTGTGCTGTCCAAGTGATAGATTTTGGCTGGGGTTGGGTTACAAAACACTTGAATGTGGGGGGAATGGGGGATGAAATGTCCTTATTGTATGAGTAAAGGGCAGTAGAACTGTACTTAGCCTGAGATGATTTGAAGGCATCAAGAGAGAGAGTGGGGACCTGTCCGGCTCCACTGTTTAAAGACAGAGCTGATTAGGCTCCATAGAGAGTCTTTTCTTCTGTTAAGTGACCACTGCAGCTGAAATCACTGACAATCAGGTCTAAGTGCTTAGTCCTGTTGTGGGGACAGTGTTTTTGTGTAACAGACAGTCCAGGCTGCACTAGCAGCGATCGAGGTTCCCCTACTGAGAGCTGAGCTGAAATCACTGAGAGCTGGTGGAACCTCAAGAGACCAAGTCGCAGAGGTCACAGTGGCAGGTGGCAGCAGAAGGTGACTGCGCAGGGCCATTGGCAACAGAGCAGTGGAGTAAACGGTGAGCAGCTGGAGGAACAATGAACAGACGTGGCCAGAGCGAACAGTGAGCAGCTGGAGGAACAAGCAAGGTCCCTTCTTGTCCCCCACCTGGAAGGTGTACTCACATGAAAGCACCTCTGAACTCCGAGTCTCCACTGACCCAGGACAACACCGGAGAGTGGAGTGCGGTGGAGGGAAAAGTGAGGGGCATGTTAAACAAACATTTGTTTGTTGGACTATATTTTAGTCACTTTGCTCCAGAATGCTAGATTTGTGACTGGGAATGGAAACTTATATAAATGTTTCCTAGTAGGCCAAGATTTTTAAAATGCATCATTTGCCAAGGTTATCTCACATCGTTGCTATCTTGGGAGGTCATGTTGGGGAGTTTTTGTACGAAACATTTTTATTATTATAATTAATTTTTACATAAGAATGGTCATACTGGGTCAGACCAATGGTCCATATAGCCCAGTATCCTGTCTTACAACAGTGGTGAAGGCCAGGTGCTTCAGAGGGAATGAACAGAACAGGGAATCATCAAGTGACCATCCCCTGTTGCCCATTCCCAGCTTCTGGCAAACAGGCTAGGGACACTCAGAGCATGGTGAGCATCCCTCCCCATCCTGGCTAATGGCCACAGATAGACCTGTTCTCCAGGAATTTATCTAGTTCTTTTTATAATCCTGTTATAGTTTTGGTCTTCACAGCATCCCCTGGCAAAGAATTCCTTGGGTTGACTTTATATTGTGTGAAGAAATACTTCCTTTTGTTTTTGTAAAACCTGCTGCCTATTAATTTCATTGGGTGACTGCTAGTTCTTCTGTTACGTGAAGGATTAAATAACATTTCCTTATTCACTTTCTTCGCACCAGTCAAGGTTTTTAGACCTCTATCATATCCCCATTAGTCATCTTTTTTCTAAGCTGAAAATTCACTTTAATCTCTCCTGTTTCATACCCCTGATCATTTTAGTTGCCCATCTCTGTACCTTTTCCAATTCCAGTATGTCTCTTTTAGGATGGGTGACCAGATCTGCACACACTATTCAAGCTGTGCACGTAGCACAGCTTTATATACAGACAATATGATATTTTCTGTCTTATTATCTATCCCTTTCCTAATGATTCCCAACATCCTGTTAGCTTTTTTGACTGCTGCTGCACATCGAGTGGATGTTTTCAGAGAACTATCCACAATGACTCCAAGGTGTCTTTCTTGAATGAAAACAGTTAATTTAGACCCCATCATTTTATATGTATAGTTGGGATTATGTTTTCAAATGTGCATTACTTTGCATTTATCAACACTGAATTTCTCCTGTCATTTTCTTGCCCAGTCACCCAGTTTTCTAAGATCCCTTTGTAGCTCTTCACAGGCTGCCTGGGACTTAACTACCTTGAATAGTTTTGTATCATCTGCAAATTTTGCCACCTCACTGGTTACCCATTTTTCCAGATGAATATGTTGAACAGTACTGGTCCCAGTACTGACCCCTCAAGGATACCATTATTTCTCTCTCTCTCCATTCTGAAAACTGATAATTTATTCCTACCCTTTGTTTCCCATCTTCTAACCAGTTACTGATCCATGAGATGACTGCCCTCTTATCCCATGATGGCTTACTTTTCAAAAGTCAATTTAAATTAAATACATTTTTTTAATTTTTTTTTTTTTTTTTTAGAAATCTAGATCTGCTTTGTGTTGTGGTGTAACTTGCATTATTCTTATGTTAAAAATGCATAATCCTAACAAAACATTTACTTTATTCATTTTTTTTATTTATCTCATTGGTCCTAACACCCCCCCTGTAAATTTGAACACCTCCCCTAATTTCAATTCCTGGGGAAACCACTGCCTGGGAGAGACTCAGCCACTCTGCAGGGATCCCTACGCCCACCAGTGCCTGCAGTGACACCACGCGGCCTTTCCCCAGAGCCGGTCTTGGGCCCCTGGGCACAGACTGGGGAGCCCTCAGGTTAAGTTACAGTCCAGCCAGCCAAGCTGTTGTGGACTCCACTTTTGCCCCCTCCCCCTCGAATGTCTGTCCGTCCCAGGCAGCCCTAGGTCTCACCAAAGGCCAGCTCCTGTACCAGCCATAGGTCAGCCCCCAGCCCCACTTGCTGGAGCTTGTTCAGTCCTGGGGGCTCCCACTGTTCAGCCGGATCCTCACTGGAGCTGAGGTGGGGGCAGCCTGGCCATAACACCCTGACACACCCCTCCTGCTCTGCCCAGGGGCATTTAATCCCTCTGCTCCCTGGCAGCAGCCCCCACCCGGGAAGTCTCCCCAGGCTCAGCCTTCAGGAAAGCATTGCAAGCAATTCCCACTTTGTTGCAGGGGGCCTGGTGTGCTGCCGTTGTGGGAGGGGGGACCCGAGGTTGGTGTGGTGCCACTGGTGGGGCACGGGGGCTGGCCTGACATGGTACAATTGGTGGAGGCATCTTTGAACCACCTGGTACTAAGAAAGGCCAACAAACCTGGCCCTATGGGTTGGGGGAGGGGCTCCCTCCTGAGTGACACAGAGCTGAACTGGTTAAAGGGCCAGGTCACCCCCTGGCCTGGTCGGTCCTTGCCTGGTCTCTGCTACCAGCATGTGACACTGACTGGCCCCTCCCGCAGAGCGTACTCCATGGCCTCTCTGCCCCAGGGGCTGACAAGCACTGGGGAATGCACTGCCCCTGCCCAGCCATGCCCTGGCACCCCCACCTGCCCAGCTGATTCCAGCCCACAGGCCAGGGGAGAGGGCAGCCTGAGCAGACAATTAACCCTTGGCACACCGAGCAGCCCCAGAAGTCATCTGTGCCCTGGCAGGGCAGCAGCCTCCATCCACTGCCCCCTCCCCACACAGCACCTGCGATGGAGGGCAGCCAGAGACAGCTGGGGGACAAGCATTGGTGGCTCCAGCTCACAGCAACTCCCTTGGGAGCAGAGGCCTGGGCAGGTGTCTTCCCCAGGCCCATCTCCACACAGGGGAGGAACCTGGACTTGGGGGGTGGGGGTTAACCACCCTCCATGGGAGGTGCACTGCAGGGAGCAGCTGCATGGTGGGGTGTGAGGGTCTGTATGTGATTCCAAGGGCCTCCTGCCCTGCCCCAGGCCCATTCAGCCTCTAGGGCAAGGTCATACTCCACTCCCAGCTCTGCCAGGTGCCGCCCCCCCTTGGCACAGCACAGTGGGAGCTGCTGCCCAGGAGAGCCAGGAGGCAGCATCCAGCAGGCCAGGGGCACTTGGCTGTAACCCCTCCACTCTGAGGTCAGCCAGGCGCTGAGGGCTGGACGCAGGAGGTGTTGGGGGACGCTCCAGGCCAGCTGATGTGGGGGGCACAATGGGCCCTTCCAGCTGGACTCCACCCCCATCCCACCTGGACCCCCCTCCCCCCCCCCAGCACTGCCATAATGATCTACATGCCATGGCCCCTCCTGACTTCAGCAGAGGGATAGGACCCCACGCCCTCCCCAAAGAGCCCCCCAGCTCACAGCTGCATTGCCTCTCCCCTCTAGGGAGCAGCCCCAGGCTGCAGGATGGCAACCCCTCTCCGGCCACAGGCGCACACACACAGGGGGGCAATGCCTTGGGCAGGGAGTCCTAAGCTAGGACAGCTGGGTTCACACCCCTCCCTGAGCCAGGCCATCTAGACTTCCCCCCTCCACCCACCCAAGGAGGAGCAGAACCTGGCTTGTGGTGTGATACCATTAGCCTCACACCCGGCAGCTTGGGACAGCCGAGAGTGGCACAGCGGGTGCTGCTAGGCGAGCCCAGCCCCAGCTGTTAGCAGCAGCCTCAGAGCCCAGGGTGCCCTTATCCTGGCTCTCTCCTCACCCCACGCAGCATGCAGTGGCAGGAAGTTCCGCAGGCAAGTTATAGGTTATAAGAGAACTAGGCAGCTTTGGCTCTCTTCACAGGGACGCTTGGATTGCCCAGTGGGCTCACGCCTTCCTCCATGCTCAAGCCAGGCTGCAGTGCAGCTGCCAGGGGCTGAGGGCTGAGCAAGGACCCTGCCCCTGCTCTGCCAGGCTCCTAGAGAGGTGGCCACAGGCAGCAGACGCTGAGGTCCAGCCATGTCCCTCCCCCTCTCTGGTCCCTCACTGTCCAGCTGACTGCCCCTGCAGGGAAGGCTCCCGCCCAGCTGTGACCACACACCCTTCACTGGCTCTCAGCACACAGTAATGCAACAGCGCTAGAGCGGCGGGGCCTCTGGTGCTGGGGCCAGTCCTGGGACACGGGCGAGAGGAGCTGCACACAGCCTGTCTCTGGACACACTCCTGAGGACATAGCCTGGAGCAAGGCTGGGCAGGGAGCTGGCCGCACAGGTGCAAGTCATGGACTCAGAGCGGTGCTGGCAGGGCAAAGACCATGGTGAGAGACAAGCCCCCAAGCAGCCTTTAATGGTGCCACCAAATCCAGACAACAGGTTCCTTTATTGCCCTGACACATCATCCCAGTGGGCCCCAGGGTGCTGGCAGAGACACCCATGAGGCTCAGACACAGTGACTGAGGTTGTCTGTGCCACATAGAGGCCAGGCCAGGAGGGCTGAGGGAGGGGGTGCTGCCTCCCGGGGGGGGAGGGCAGCAAGCCACAGTGCAAGTAGGCAGTGAGTGTACTGTCTGCCAGGACCACGCCCAGCCCGCCAGGACGACGCCTGCCCAGAGAGCTGTGTTTGGCACCCAACACAGGGAAGGAACAGGCCCTTGGAAGCAGCAGGGTGCCCGGCAGGCTCAGCCTGCAGCTGCCCCGTCTCCATGGGCTAGTTACAGTGGGGTTGGTCTCATTTGCCTCCAGGCTGCATGGCTGGGGCACAAGCTTGTGCTTCTCAGGCCAGGGCCTGTGAGCTGGGCGTCCGCACAGCTGTAAACACTGGGTTGTGGGGGGAGGGGCCCGGCTGGGGAGAAGCCAGGCGGGTGCTGGTGCTGGGTGACCGGCCGAGGCAGGGATGGGGGCTGCGCAGCAGTGCAGCCTTCTGTGGGGAGGTTACCCAGGGGTTTCCAGTCTCAGGTTCCTTGTGCAGCAATGCCAGCGCAGGGAGCCTGGCCAGTCAGCAGGCTGCTGCAGCAGCCAGAGAAGTCACAGCATGAGGAGCCTTGGGCAGGCGCAGGCCGCAGGAGCGAGTCCTTGCAGGAACAGCCGCCCCACAGGCATTGCCAGTTTACCTGAGATTCGAGCCGCAGCCAAGTGGCCTGGCTGCCCCCAGCACAGGGGCCAAGAACCCAGGCAGCGGCAGTTCCAGTGGGGTTCCCACCCAGAGTCCAGGCGAAGGGACAGGCAGTCAGCAGGTCGAAGTCGGCCTCATGCGTCAGTCCTGAGGCTGGCATCTGGCAGCAGCTCCTCTCCAGCTGCTGCAGGCAGGGGCTGCACCACAATGGGTGTCTGGGTGTCTGAGGGGCAACAGGCTCAGTGGAGGGGCAGGGGATTCAGGGGTCTCAGAGCACCCCCACTTCCACCCGGGATCCCCCCAACCCCACACCAGGCTACCTGCTTGGCACAACCTGGCAGCCACAGGGCTCCGGACAGCTGCTCCAGGCTCCAAGAGGATGCAGGCCCCAGCGAGGTGAGAGCCATGGAGTAGGGTATGGACTTGGCCAGCCCAAATGGCTATTATTGGCCCACAACTGTGGGCAAAGATGGCGGGGTACTGGCAGCGAGGGAGAGCTGGGGGAGCCCAGGCTGGGCAGGTGGGAGGGGAGGTGGGGGGGGGGGGGGGAGACCAGGCTGGGGGGCTGGGAGCAAAGGGTGGGTTCGGGGGTCAAGGGAGCTGTAAGTGCTTCCCTGACACACTGAAAGGCTCCTCCAAGCCAGGAGTTACCACAAATCCTGTGGGTCCGTGACAAAGGGCCACCCACAGCAGGCACCCGGAGCGCCCCATCAGCTGACGGACAGGCGTAGCAGCCATGCCCCCTCCCTCCATTCCTGTCTGGGCCCCCAAGGGCACGCAGGGAGGGGAGACTGTGGCAGGGCAGGGCCTGGGGGATGTGGGCTGGTGAGTCCCAGGGCGGCCTTGCTCCAAGCGTAGGGCCAAGACAACCACCTTGTGCTGGGGCCCCACCCCGGCCACTCGGAGCACTGTCACCCAGCCTCCCGGACATCAGCTCAGCCAACAGCAGGACTCCCCCACCCTCTCGCTCTGGCCAACGGCAGGGAGGACTCAGCCCCATGCTGGAGGGCAGGGTCCCCCCAGCTGCACACAGTAGGAGCAACAGCAGGACTGGGCATGTCAGGCGAGGCAGCAGGGCAGGCCCCAGGGATGCTCAGCTCCCTCCGGGCACCTGGATCCCAGCCGTTGTCTGCTCTGCCCTGCACCCTGCTCACAAACAGCCCTAGTGCCTGGACCGACCGCAGGCTCAGCCAAGCCCCTGCTCCCACATGGGCTGCTAGGCAGGGGGCAGGATAGCACAATCCCCCAAGAGCTCCAAGCACTAGGCCCAGCCCTGCCTGTCCCAGCCCAGAGGGGACCCCAGGGTGTCAGCGAGATCCTGACCCCACTTTCCTCCATTCCCAGCACAGGCGCTGGCGGGGAGCGGGGGGCTTCTTACCAGTCCCCTCTCCCTGGTGCCAGCTCCCAGGCCCCACCGCAGCCCCTGGGATGGGCCAGCCCAAGCCAGCCACAGGCTTGTGTAGAGACAGAGCAGGGCAGGGCAAACGAGAGACCTGCCCAGAGTTCACAGCAAGCTGTGGCAGAGCTGGGAGGCTAGGCTGGAGCCCAGTACTGCCCGCTCCACTAGCTCCTGCTCTTGCTATCATCTGCCCAGTCCCTGCCCCATGCTGCCCATCCCTGGTGCTGGCCATGTGCCTGCAGCCTCCTGCCCCAACCCCCCAGTTACCCTCACTGCCTCTGGCTCAATCGTGCATCTGCCCTGGGGGTTCCCTGCCCCACTCAGAGTGAGGCTTGGACGAAGAGCAGGTCCCAGGCTGAGCTGGGCTCCCCTCTGGCAGCAGGAGCGCGGGCAGGGCAACTCCCCCTCACCTTCAGCCTCAGCTTGGATCTGCGCCTCCAGGTCCTCGGGGTTGACGTATTTGTAGGAGTCCTCGTCCTCAGGTGGACGGCACTTCCCGCAGCAGAAACAGCAACAGCAGCAGCAGCAGCAGCAGGTGAAGATGCCACAGCACACGGCCAAGGCCTGCATGGAAGGGAGCAGCCAGGTCATCGACTCCGAGGGGCTGCGAGGGGCCTCCCAGTCCAGTGCCTCGCACCGAGGCAGGACTAAGGATTCTCTGACCAGCCCTGACAGGGGTGCGTCCAAGCAGCTCTGAAAAACCTCCAGTGACCGAGGTTCCACAGCCTCCCTGGGCAATTTGTTCCAAGACTTAACCACCCTGAAGTTAGGACGTTTTCCCTAATGTCCAACCTAAACCGCCCTTGATGCAATTGAAGCTCATTGCTTCCTCAGGGGTTAAGGAAAATAATTTACCTCCCTCCTCTTTGTAACAACTGTTTATGTGCCTGAAGACTCATTCCCCCACAATCTTCTCTTTGCCAAACTAAACAAACCAATTTTTCAATTCTTCCTGGAAGCTCATGCTTTCCTGGCCTATAATCGTTTGTGCTGCTCTTCTCTGGCCTTTCTCCAGTGTGTCCAGTTCAGGAAAGAAGTGGACAAAATACTCCAGCTGAGGCCATATCAGGGTGCAGTAGAGCGGAAGAATCACTTTTCCTGTTTTGCTTCCAACACTCCTGCTAATACAGCCCAGACTGATGTTCACTTTTTATGCAACAGTGTTACACTCTTCATTCACATTTAGCTGCGATCCACTATCACAGATCCCTTTCCATAGTACCCTTCCTAGGCAGTCATTGCCCTGTGTGTATGGGTGCAACCGATCGTTCCTTCCTGAGTGGAGCACTTTGCATTTGTCCTGATTGAATTTCATCCTGTTTACTTCAGACCATTTCTCCAGCTTGTCCAGATCATTTTAAATTTTAATCCTGTTCTCCAAAGCACTCGCAACCCCTCCCAGCTTAGTAGCGTCTGCAAACTTCGTAAGTGTGCTCTCAATGCTATTATCTAAACCACTGATGAAGACATGGAATAGACGTAGCCCCAGGACAGATCCATGCGGGACCCCACTGGATGTGCCCTTCTAGCTGACTGTGAACCACCGATAACGACTCTCTGGGAACGAGTATCAGAGGGGTAGCTGTGTTAGTCTGCGTCTGACGAAGTGGGTATTCACCCACGAAAGCTCACGCTCCAAAACGTCTGTTAGTCTACAAGGTGCCACAGGATTCTCTGCTGCTTCCTCTGGGAACGGTTTTGCACCTACCTTACAGTAGGCTACATTTCCCTAGTTTGTTTATGAGACAGTCTCATCTCTCAACTTCAGTAAGGCTCTTATCCCATCTACCACTTCCCCCTAGCCCCAAGGCTTGTTACTCTGTCAAAGGAGGATATTATGTTGGTTTGCCACGATTTGTTCTTGACAAATACACGTTCGCTGTCACTTATCACCTTATTATCTTGTAAGTCTTTACAAATACATTGTTTGAGTATTTGCTCCACTATCTTTCCAGCTACCAAAGCTAAACTGACTGGTCTGTAATGCCCTGGTTTGTCCTTGTTCCCGTTTAGTGATAAGGGCTATATTTGCCCTTTGCCAGCCCTCTGGGATCTGGCTTCCGGAGTTCTCAAAGATAAGCACTAACGGCCCAGAGGTCTCGTCAGCCAGTACCTTAAGTATTCTAAGATGTATTTCATCAGACCCTACCGACTTGAAGACACCTAACTTGTCTATGTAATTCTTAGCTTAGCCTCAGATCCTGCCCCATTTACACCGATGGTCAGTCTTACTGTGAACTCCCACCTCTGCCACAATGGGGCACCCAGTTGGGTTGGGGCACCCAGAGCCCAGGAGACCTCTCCGCGTCACCCCACCTGGCAGCCTAAGCCACGTGGCTGGAGCAGCCAGTGCTGGAGAGTGGCCCGTGGTGTCTCCGTGGGAGCCCGACAGGTGCACAGAACAGACCAAGCAAACAGCAGGCACTCACCTTGAACCACCACTTGGACATAAGGAAGTAGTACTTGACACTCTCCTCGCCGAACTGCTCCGCCACATAGAGCCCCATGGAGCCATACTCATCATAGATCCGCCGCTTGTTCTCATCATTCAGCGTCGCGTTCGCATTGTTGATCTCCTTGAACTTCTCCACTGCCTCGGGATTCTCAGGGTTCTTGTCCGGGTGGTACTTCAGGGCCAGTTTCCTGCATGGTGCAGAGGAGCAGCAGGGCTGAGGAGACATCCCAAGCCGCCCGCCCAGATCTCAGGGGGGCACCCAGAGAATCCTCCCTCCCTTTTCCCTGGGGCTGGGAGACCTTGAGCTACTTGGTATGGCCCTGCCCCATGCTGGGGGCAGGAGGACCCTTGGGACAGGAGGGCATGGTGTAACTCCACCCTGCAGTTCTAGGGTGTGCATTCCTCTCCAGACACAGGGCCAGAGCCCAGCAGGTGTGCGGAAGCACTTGCCTGCATGGTTGGCTGGGCTATCCCTGCCCCACAGGTCCAACAGCAGAGGTGCAGCCACAAAGAGCCCGTGGGAGAGGCTGAGGTCACTGGGCCCAACAGGTGGGTTCTCTACCTGTATGCCTTCTTGATCTCCTCTGAAGAAGCCCCCTTCTCCAGGCCCAGGACTCTGTACAAACTCTCCCCAGCCCGGGACATTTTCCGCTGGAGTCGGCCGGGTTCCGCCATGTTGCTCTGTATTGGAGGGGATATGGGAGGTGTAAGTAAACAGGCTCATGCCCTGCAAGTTTGCGGGCAGAACTAGTGAGGACACAGGGAGCTGGGCACAGGGGCTGGCACGTCAGCTATTCCAGCTCCCTAGAGCAAGCAGCAGGGCATCTGCTGGCCAGGATCCTGTCACCCACTGCAGGGCCATCCAGGCAGGCAGCAGGGCACAGCTGCCTAGAGGGTTCCCCTCCCATCACAGGGCCCACTGAGCAGAGCCCCCCGGGGGATTATGAAACCATGCAGACAGCAGCTCTCCAGCAGAGGGCCAAGCCCAGCGCTCACAATGCCAGCGAGGAAGTAGGGAAAGGCAGATTTCCGGCAGGCCCCGCAAGCACACCTGGCCTGGGTCTCCCACACGCAAGGCCAGGCCAGGCCAGCAGTGCCTACCGCTCCCTCCATACTAAACTTGGACACTGGATACAAGGCCACATCAGTGCCAGGTGCAGCAAAGCAGACCAGCACTATGGGCCCCAGCAGCCTGGGGCGAGCCTGCCACCTGCGCAGACCCTCGTCCTGGGGCAGTGGTACCCTCTGGCAGGTCGCTCGCAGCAGCTGCTCTGCCTCCCCTTCACCCTCATGAGTCAGGGCTGCCAATGGCCAGCACTGCCCCCTCCTGGCCACAGGACCCACAGCCTGGGGACCAGAGTACTCCCAGATACACGCCAGCGCAGCACACCCCACTCCCAGCCATGCACTAACTGCAGACATCGAAGTGCATCTGCCCACACAGTCACCCCCAAACCCTCAGTCTGCAGCTTGTCAGAGCTTTGGGCTTCTCTCATCCTGCAAGCTCCCAAAAAGGGAACAAGAGCTCAGGAGCAGGACAGGGGCCAGGACACAGCACTTACCTAGCTGAGAATCCAGGCTCACCCGGCAGCAGGAATGAGGAAGTGAAACAAGGCAGGGCAAAAACTGCCCAGACAAGGACGAGACACAGCCCAGCAACCAGCCTGCCCACCAGCCAAGGGAGGGCACAGACAGCCCAGAAACCAGCGTACCCATGAGGAGGGGAGGCAGGACACAGCCCAGAAACCAACCCATCCGCTGCCAGCACCCACCTGCCAAGCCCGGGCACAGGCAGCCCAGAAACCAGTCTGCCCACTGCCAGCCCCTGCCTGGCTAGCAATACGGCCCCATGGATGTGACCGAGCTCTTGGGCTGCATCCCTGGTTTCAGGGAATCACTTCCTGCTCTGAGCCCCAGCCCAGCCCTGACCGGCTGCAGGGCGGGAGCGTGGGCAGCAGGGTCACCACAGACTTGGCAAGCTCGGAGACTGCCCCGCGTTCATCCCACTCCGCGGCCAGGGCCCCGGGTGACACTGAGCAGGCCCTCACCGCGCGGGGCCCGCTGCAGACGGCTCCGCGGGGCCCTGGCAGGGAGGACTTTAAAACAAACACGTGGGGCTGGTATTCACCGCGCGGGGCCGGTATTCACCGCGCGGGGCCCGCTGCAGACGGTTCCGCGGGGCCCTGGCAGGGAGGACTTTAAAACAAACACGTGGGGCTGGTATTCAGCGGGGGCACTTCGGGGCGGGTCCTTCACTGGCTCCGGGCCCTCAGCAGCACGGAAGGACCCGCTGCCCCGGCTGATACAATGGAAAAGGCGCCTCCAGCCGGGGCAGGGATTGTGGAACAGGCCTGGAGCCGCCCTGCCGCACAGCAGCAACGGGCCCCAAGCAGCGCCCGGCCCCGGCCCCGGCCCCGGCACAGCCCAAGGCCCGGCCCGGCCCTGCCCTGCCGGCTGCGGGGCACGCAGAGCCCAGCGCGAGTGGCTCCCAGGACTCTGCTCCCCGGCCGCGGGCACGCGGGGCACCGGCCCCCGGCAGCTCCCAGGGCCCCACCCCGCACCCGGCGGGGCAGCGACCCCCGCAGCCCTGAGCCGCGGCCCGGCCTCGCCCGTCTGTCCGTCTGTCCATCGCGGGCAGTTCCGCAGGCAGCGGCGGCGGCCGCACAGCGCCCCTGCCCCGGCGCGTCTCTCACCGGCGGCTCCCGCGGCCCCGCGCAGCTCCCGCCACCGACCCGGTGGAACCAGACCCCGTCACGACTGCGCACGCGCAGTCCGAGCCCTGCGCACGCGCCTTAACCCTGGCCGGCCCCTGCGCATGTGCAGATCCTTGTACAGCGATGAAAGGGCGCAGCCGTGGGGCCGGCCCAAACCGCGGGACCACCGGGCCTGGGACCCCCTCCAGAGACACAACTCCCGGCATGCCCCGCTCCCTTCCAGCGACACCAACTCCCGGCATGCCCCGCTCCCTTCCGGCGACACCAACTCCCGGCATGCCCCACTCCCTTCCGGAGACACCAACTCCCGGCATGCCCCGCTCCCTTCCGGAGACACCAACTCCCGGCATGCCCCGCTCCCCTCCAGAGACACCAACTCCCGGCATGCCCCGCTCCCTTCCGGCGACACCAACTCCCGGCATGCCCCGCTCCCTTCCGGAGACACCAACTCCCGGCATACCCCGCTCCCCTCCAGAGACACCAACTCCCGGCATGCCCCGCTCCCTTCCAGAGACACCAACTCCCGGCATACCCACTCGCCTCCAACTCCCGGCATGCCCCGCTCCCTTCCAGCTACACCAACTCCCAGCATGCTCCGGTCCCTTCCAGAGACACCAACTCCCAGCATGCCCCGCTCCCTTCCAGAGACACCAACTCCCGGCATGCCCCGCTCCCTTCCAGAGACACCAACTCCCGGCATGCCCCGCTCCCTTCCAGAGACACCAACTCCCGGCATGCCCCGCTCCCTTCCAGAGACACCAACTCCCGGCATACCCACTCGCCTCCAACTCCCGGCATGCCCCGCTCCCTTCCAGCTACACCAACTCCCAGCATGCTCCGGTCCCTTCCAGAGACACCAACTCCCAGCATGCCCCACTCCCCTGCTCGTTGATTGCCCTCACTATAGAGCCCATGTGCAGAAAGGAGGCGCGCGGGGAAATCCTGGGAGACCCTTTATTAGCGTGTACAAAACGAAGGCAGCCATGTACAGTATTGCAAAGGCAGAGCAGGTTGGTGCCCAGTCCCAGGGCTGACAAAGAACCACTTGCAGGAACCAAGCACTAGGGGCATCTGCCACTTCCCGGGCATGTCAAGCGGGCCCAGGAGATCTTGCAGAAGCCTCGGATGCCCTTACCAGTCTCAGTAAAGGGCCAAGAAAAGCATGCCCCACCAGCATGCTGCTGACGCCATTCCTGGGCCCTGGGCCCAGAGCCCCAGCGAGGCACAAGGCAGCCCCTGGCTTCTAGCACTGTGCATGGCAATGGGAGACTCCCCTGAAACCAGCTCTCCAAAGAGAAGGAAATCCTCTTGTCCCAGTCTGTGGTCCTGATTTCCTGTGCACTGAAGTAATGGATGAGCCAGCGCTGGCATGGAAGCCATCTCCCCATGCCCCGGGCACGGAGGCAGCATTGTGGGAAGGGGCTCAGACAGGGGGCTGCTGAAACACATTGAGACCTCCTTGCCACACTCCCTCTTGGAGCAGCTTCTGCAGCAGGTAGCTGTCCTGCCCTGAGCACGAGACAGGAGTCAAGGAAGGAGCTTAGGGTCTCCTCCCAAGCCCACACCCGCATAAGGATGAACTGCAATCCCCCACCTGCCTCCCAGACAGCCTGAGCATCTCCACCAGAGCAGCAGAGTGGCCCTGGCCACCCACCTGTGGCCAGTGGCCCACAGAAAAGGGAGCTACCAGACTCACTAACCTGGCCCATGGCTGGAATGCCCGCTGTGGAAGGTGAGGGGCACCTCCTATTCTGCACAAGCCCTAGTTCCCTGCCAGCACCAGACTGCTCCAGGCTAAACAGCCCCAGGGCCCAGCCCCACATACAGGACTATAACAATGTTTAAAAGGGAACTGGATAAATTCATGGTGGCTAAGTCCACAAATGGCTATTAGCCAGGGTGGGTAAAGAATGGTGTCCCTAGCCTCTGTTCATCAGAGGATGGAGATGGATGGCAGGAGAGAGGTCACTTGATCATTGCCTGTTGGCTTCACTCCCTCTGGGGCACCTGGCATTGGCCACTGTCGACAGGCAGATACTGGGCTAGATAGACCTTTGGTCTGACCCGGTACGGCCGTTCTTATGTTCTGTACTATCAGGGCACTGAGGTGGGAGGGGAGAAGCGTAGAGCTGCAGGTTGAGGGAGATGGGGCTGTTCCCTTCCATTTGATCCTTTGTCCCTGACAATTTTTCAAGTAGCTGGCCCCTGAGCCGGAACGTGGGGGGAGTAATTGCTCAGAGCAAATAAACATATAGAGCCTGCCCCACCCAGTGCATGGGCCTCACCTTCTAGGCCATAGGGATTGTCTCTTACAACCTCCACCACTCCACACGCACCCACATCCATGTGGGGCCACAGGGAGAATCTGATCCTCCCTCCGCCCGCCCACCCACCCGTGGGGGGCACAAGGAGTGTGTGCCCAGCATGCGGACACCAGGCCACAGGCAGTCTCTGCCCTGCACGTACACTGGAGGGCGCTGGTGGGCAGTTTCCAAATGGCTGCCCACCCGACAGCGTGTGGTCCAGAGGGAAGTAGCATCCCACTAAGTTCCACAGGGCCTGTGAGGCCAGCCGGGAGGGGCCATCCTGGGGGAGCAGAAGGGCAAGGCTGGAGGGAGGGAAGGAGGGAGGAGGCAGGGAGGCCATTGCGCAAGGCAAGGAGGCCAGCTCAGTAGTCCGTGCTCTCACTTTCACACCAGGCGGAGGGGGCATCAGTACCAAAGTACCTGTCTCCAAAGTTACCTAGACACAAAAGCAACACGGTAAGGCGACCAGCAGCAGCACCACACCCTCTCCCCCGAGGCAGCCCCAGGAGAATGAAACCCTTGCCTCACATCAATCCCCCCGTCTGCAGCCCAGTCCGGCCCTGCCGGGAACACAGCTGTCTCGGGCCAAGGAAGGGCACCGTAGGGCCTGCTCTGAGCGGCCACAGGCAGTCGCCCAAGCCAGGCTGTGCTCCCCGTCCCCCTTACCGATACCAGGGATGATGTGGAATTCCTCGTTGACCCTCTTGTCCACAGCCGTAGTGATGATGCGGACACGGGGGAAGGCGTAGGCCACGGAGTGAACCCCCATCTCTGCCATCAGCAGGGACAGCAGGAAGATCTTCTCCTCATGAACATCGTGATCCTGCAGCACAGACAGTGCTGAGCAGTCTGGCCCCAGAGTGAAGTGCATGGGCGGCAGGTGGAGCCCCCTTCCAGGAGGCTAGGGCCCCAGCCCTGCCCCTTCTGCCCAAGCACCCCTGCGGCCAGAGGAGCACCGGGCCACCCCAAGCCCACTCCCCCATCCTCCTCCCCTGCCAGGAGCCCTGTACCCACCCCCTCCATCGTGAGCCCTGGGCCGGCCCCAGCCACACTGCACCTCCCCTTCTGAGACGCCCCATTGGAAAAGCAAAGATCCTCCTGAAGACTGAGTTTTTTCTATGCCCCGTGCAGGTTCCAGGACGGCTGAGGAGGTGGTATCTGCTACTCCAGGAGATTACTGATGAACTGGGGAAGTTGACTAGCACATACCATATCCTCAACCACCTCAATATCTGCCTGGCGCAGAATAAGAAGCAAAAACTTACTCCACGCAAACCGCCAAAACCTGCAACCAAGGGGCAGCGGCTAGGCCAGGGGAGGCTTAGTCTATTATACCACCATCTATGGCCAAGTGCCCCATGCTCTCAGAGTAGTAGCCTCCCTGCTTCCATGTTGGAAACCTCAGCCTACACTCCCCAGGCAGCCCGCCCCGATTCCCAGAGTCCTGGCAGGCTCACCAGCAGGACGCGCACGGCCATCATGGCTGCAGCCCCCGTGGACACGGTGCTATCCATCAGGATGACATAATCTTCACTGATCTCCTTGGGGAGCCGCAGATAGTGAAGCTGAAGAGAGATGGGGGACAGGGCTTATGAAGGAGTCAAGTGCGATGCCCTGAGCCCGCCCCCCACGCAGCCCCTTGTGCAGCCCCTCAAGTGCAGCAGGGTGGCTGCTGAAAGCACAAGCACTCTGTGGACTCTGGGGGCAGAGAAGGGACGGACATGGCAACGCTCACCTCAGGTTCCCCTGTGTCGTGGTTGGTCTGGATCAGAATCTTGCCCAGTCGAATGTCTTTGCAGACAGCAGTGAGCGCCTGCTCCATGGTCTCCCCCGCCCGCAGGATAGACACACCTGTGATCTGGTGCAGAGGGAAGACAACAGACACCTTAGATTGGACTGGGCATGCAGCTACCCCGAGGGGGCAGCGACCGCCTCCTGCCTCTCAGACACCCCCCCACCCCCCGCAAGCAGCACTTCCCTCTCTGTCCCCTGCCTCCTACACTGGGGTAGCACCTCCCAACAGCCCCCTAGCCCTCACACTGGGGCAAGGAACCCCCAGTCACCCTCCCTATTCCCCAAAGCAGTCTGAGAAGCCGTGCATCTCCCTCCTGGAGCCCAAAGGGGGTGTTGTCCTAGATGGGTGGATAGACGTTTCTCTGGTCCTCATCAGCCCGGGACCTGAGAGCCTCACCATCTTCTCGCTGCACAGGACAGGGAGAACTGACCTCGCAGAAGCTAAGTGACTGGCCCGAGGTCACACAGGCAGTCTGTGCAGAGCAGGGAATGGGAGCAGCTCTCCCCAGGGCAGGGCCATGGAATGGCCACCCTTCCTCCAAGAGTTCGGGGGGGACCTGGCCAGTCTCACCCGCTGCCTGTGGAACCGCTTCCCTTCATACATGGTCCCCTGAGGCGTCTCCACAGTCACTGGCTGCAGGAGAAGAGCAGGTCATTAATGTGGGGGCAGACCCTGAGCCAGGCTGCAGCAGGACGCAGCAATTCCGTCCAGACAGCGTGAGAGCAGGTAGCAAAGGGCAGGGCCTGGGCCTTGCATGGCAGGTGGAGGCAGGTCACCAGGAAGGGGCAGGGCCTGTACCGTGACTGGCAGGCAGGAGGGGCAGTCACTGGGGAAGGGGCACGGCCTGTACCATGAGTGGCAGGCAGGAAGGGCAGGGCCTGTACCATGAGTGGCAGGCAGGGCCTGTACCATGAGTGGCAGGCAGGAAGGGCAGGGCCTGTACCATGAGTGGCGGGCAGGGCCTGAACCATGAGTGACAGGAAGGAGGAGCAGGGCCTGTACCATGAGTGACAGGAAGGAGGAGCAGGGCCTGTACCATGAGTGGCAGGTAGCAGAGGCAGGTCACCCAGGAAGGGGCATTACCTTTACTGTAAGCAGGAGGAAGAGGGGCAGGGCCTGTAGCATGAGTGGCAGGCAGGAAGGGTGGGTCACCAAGGAAGGGGCAGGACCTATAGCATGAGTGGCAGGCAGGAGGGGTGGGGCCTGTACCATGAGAGGCAGGCAGGAAAGGCCAAACACCAAGAAAAGGGCAGGGCCTGTAGTGAAAGTGGCAGGCAGAAGGGGCAGGGTCTGTACCATGAGTGGCAGGCAGGAAGGGTGGGTGGGTCACCAAGGAAGGGGCAGGGCCTGTAGCATGAGTGGCATGCAGAAGGGCTGGGGCCTGTACCATGAGTGGCAGCCAGGAGGGGCAGGTCACCAGGGAAAGGGCAGGGCCTACAGGTCACATACTTTGAGTGGCAGGAAGGAGAGGGCATGTTCAATCAGCAGCCTCATCAGGCGCTTGGAATAGAAGATGAATTCGTCTCTGGTTGTGTCCTTGTTCCTGTGGGACCAGTGACAGAGATAAGAGCAAACTCTAGGCCCTGGGGCCCCTAACTCCCCCCACTTCAATGGCACCCCAATTCCAGCCCCATCCCACAGGCAGGAGACTGCAGTGCAGGGGAGTGGATGGGGGCAGAGCAGGCATATTGGGGAAAATATCTCGTCACTCTCCAGACTGAGCCAGGTTCTCCCAGACGGCTGCCAGGGTAGATCCATGCACGCCCTGCACTGGGGCCTGTCACCTCTCCCATGTGGGGGTCCCACGGCATAGAGGGAACCTAGCCATCACCTCCCCTCCAGGGAAAATAAGGGAAGAACTGATATGGGAGTCATTTAATAAAGAATGGCATTAATTATATTCCTCTCCTTTTCAATCACCGTGGATTTATGGAAATAGTTTGATAGGATCTCTCTCTTTCTGATGAGGTTACAAGTTTGGCTGATAAAGGTATCAGTGGTGATGTGATAGACATAGATTTCTGTAAGACATTTGACTTGGTACCACGTGACACTAACTAAAATGATACATATTCAAAATAGCACACGGTAAGTGGATTAAAAGCTAGCTGACAAGTCTCAAAATAACACTGTAAACAGGGAATCATCCTCAAGAGAGTGCTCCTAGTGAGGTCCCACAGGGATCTGTTCTTGGGCCCTCTGAAAGAAAACAAAACCAACCCTGATAAAGATTGGGGATGTGGTAAATAATGAAGAGGACAGGTCATACAGAGAACCAGATCACTCTTTTAATATGGCTAGATGTAAATGTATAGCTCTAGGAACAAAGAATGCAGCTGATACTCAGCACAGGGGACACAGTTAATTTGTGAACGATTTGGGAGTGGGGATGGATAATCAGCTCAACGTGAGCTCCTCCTGTAATGCTGTGGCCGAAAGAGCTAATCTCAGCCTTGGATGCATAAATGGGGACTCTCAAGTAGGAGTCAAGAGGTTATTTTACCTCTGTATTTGGCACCGATGGACACCCTGCAGCAAAGGGAACCAGGGCCAAAGGAAGCCCATGTTTGAGAGACTTTGTCAACCACATCTCAAGGGTGAGGCGGGGGGGGGGGGGGGGGGGGGGGCCTTGATTTGAAATATGCCTGTCAGAGTGAGTTACTGGAAAAGTCAGAAGAGAAACTGAGGCGGGACAGGAGTGCTCCAGGACTGCAACTAGGCCAGCCCCACTGCCCGCCCGGGGGAGAGGGTGGGCGGGCGGAAGGAGAGGACAGGCGTGGGGGGAAAGGAGAGGCTGCCCCCAGGGGGAGGGGACAGGGGAGAAGGAGAGCCATGCCTCCAGACACAGCAGTCGGGAGGACACAGTACCTGATGATGGTGTGCATGCCACGCACCTGCGGCGTGCTCTCGAGGACACTCAGCGACTTGGGCAGCGGCTGCCCTTGGTGGGCAGAGGCCAGGGCCGCTCTGCAGAGATAGACAAGTGAGTGTGGCTCTGCCAGGCATTGGCACAGGCATGCACGCACCAGGAGCACATGCAGGGACGTGCCGGTGGCCCTGCCAGCTCCACCACGTTCACTATCCCGCGGGCACGTGTGTGTCTGATATCTGCACGGCAGCACTGTCCGCCAGGGGGCTGCCAGACAGTCCCATGCCCTGCTCCTGGGGCTCCCTCCAAACACAGGACACAGACCCCCAGCTGCATGGGGTGGGGGGAACACGTAGACACTTGCTCTGGCACATCAGGGAGGGCCCCACCTCCAAGGAGTTGGACTAGCAATGGCAGTGAAGCTGCAGTAGCCTGGGAGGTGTTGCAGGCTAGCCCCACCCCCTGGGGCCCTGGTACATACTTATCACTCAAGCGAGTTGTGATCTAGCTAGATTGACGCTAGTTTAGACAGAAGCTAACGCAGATGCAGCCGCCCCATGCAGTACAGACAGCCCTTAAGGGCCTGCTGTGACAAGGGAATTGTAAGAGCTGTTCTGAAGCCTCGCCGTGCACTGTTACTCACTGGGGAAAAGGGATGACGCTGGCTCCCAGGGCAGGCTCAGAGACCTAGGTTGGTGTCATCTCCCCATTTGGGTGGAATGAACGGAATCATCAGCAAACCAGCTGACACCTCCCAGATCAAGAAGGGGGCCAGAGAGAAGACCAGCTCCGATGACTCCTCTCAGCAAGGAGGCTGAGCCGAGAACAAATGACTGGCGAGTGAGAGTTGGGATGGGTGCTGGCTTCTGGAGGAAACGCTCTCCCCTAGGAACTGTCGACCTAACTTCCGTCACTCAGGGGTGTGAAAACGCCACCCCCCGCGCAACGCGCTTTACAGGCGCTGGTCAGCGGGAGACGCTCTCCCACCACCATCGCTTCCGCCCTTTGCCGAGGTAAAGTAATTACCCCAATCGGAGAGCGCTCACCTGCTGGCATAGCGCGCCTCCACCAGATGTGCTGCAGGCTGGGCCATGTGGCGCTTCTGGTGCAGACTAGCCGTGACTGAGGAGGTCAGACTTAGGCAGCTGCAGCATTTTGAGCATAGACAAGCCCTTGCTGTAGCAGCTCAGTGCAGACACGCCGAAAGGACGCGGGTGTCGATAATCCACGTCCCCAGGAGGCAGGAGCTAGGTCGATGGAAGAATTCTTCTGTCAACCTGGCGCTGTCTAGATGGGGACTTAGGTCAGCTCAACTATGCCACTTTGGGGGGGGGGGGGGGGGATTTTTCACACTCCTGAGCAACATAGTTACACTGACCCAATTTAAACCGGGAGTGGGGCGGGGGGGCACTCGAGTTCACTGCAGCCTGGCTGGGCTCTGCACTGACCACCATGGTCCATGCTTCAAGCTTCTCCTCTCTGGGCTCAGCCAGAACTCCCCTCTCTGGGCTCCTCACCCTGTTTAAAGCAGCTGTGAGTGTCACTGCAAATACCCAGCGAGGTGCCTGGATCGCTGCAAGTAGACAAGTCTCTACTCGGATGGTGTGACGTTATGAGTGTAATATAATATCTCACTGAAAGATGATAGGGCCAGAAAGAGTTAATTAACTGACCTGACCCATGGGTGAACCTTAAGGACTGGTTAGGAAGATCTGTAAATGAACAGAGCTTTGAAATGCAAGTCTGCATTGTTAGAGGTAGAAGGGGAGGTGTTTGCTCAGGTCTTGGGATGTCAGCAAACAAGTCTTGTCTATTGTTATAGTTTTAATTCAAAGATCAAAAAAGGAATATTAGCATTTAAGATCATACTTGAGTGAAATAGTATTATTGTCTATGTGTCTCTGTGAAGGTTGTGGTAACCTGTATCTGAAAAGTTTAATGGATAAATTACTCTGTGCTAATTGCCAGGATGGTTTGGGAGACGAGTTAAGCCTATTGTTTTCTCAGGCCAAAAGGCTGCTGGAAATGTATAAGAACCCTGGGACATGATCCTTCTTCATCTCAGATCTGCTTTGGGTTTCAAGAGGGGGAAACCTTAAGTCACAAGGATTGAGATCCCCAGTCATTGACTGGAGCCACCCTGAATATGGAAATTGGACTATAAGCTATGGACTATTTCTAAAAGGACTTTTGGCAACTACAAGCCACTTCTACTATGTATCTGAACCTCAAGAATTGAATTCAAGTCTATATGTATATTGATCTTTTAACCAAATCTCTCTCTTTTCTTTTCTAATAATTTTTAGTTTAGTTAACAAGAATTGGCTGTAGTGTGTATTTTGGGTAAGATCTAGGTTACAATTGGACCTGGGTATGTGGCTGATCCTTTGGGATTGGAAGAACCTTTTCTTTTATATGATGAAGTAAGATTTTCAGGAATCATCATCATATCTGACAGGTGTGTCTGGATGGAGGCCTGAGGCCGGGCACTTTAAGGGAACTGCATGGTTTGGACTTCTAAGTAACCAGTGAGGTACTATAGAAGCTGTTTTGTGCTGGCTTAGTAAATCTAAGTATTGGAATAACCACCAGCGATTGGGGTTTGTCTGCCCCATTTTGTTTGCAGTTCACCCTGATTGAGTGACCTCAGCTGGCTCCCACGGGCAGCACCGTCACAGATGGG
Organism: Aldabrachelys gigantea; assembly: GCA_026122505.1. Taxonomy (NCBI): domain Eukaryota; kingdom Metazoa; phylum Chordata; order Testudines; family Testudinidae; genus Aldabrachelys; species Aldabrachelys gigantea. The sequence goes on along the minus strand of CM047481.1, from coordinate 975,676 downwards.
TCTCAGTGGGACTCACTGACCAGAGCTCTTGGAGTGAAGCAGCACTGCTGGAGCCCAGCGGTTCAGACTCGGGAAGGGAGAGTGGGACCTGTGGGGTCTGGCCACTGAAAGACTCCTCCGAGAGTCTGTTCCCAAGCCGGGGACGTAGCACCGATCCCGTGGCTCTATGACACCCACCAGTCCTGAACCCAGCTGGGTGCCCCTTCCAGGCCCAGCTGCTCTCACGGCTGTGGTGCAGTTTGAGGCCAATGAAGCATGTCTCGCTGGAGGAAAAGCAGGAGCAGCCTGCCCAGTGCTCCCCTGGGTGAAGCCCATATCCCGACTGCGCAGGCCGCAAAGTTCATACAAAAGCAGCAAAGAATCCTGTGGCACCTTATAAACTAACAGATGTTTTGGAGCATGAGCTTTCGTGGGTGAATACCCACTTCGTCAGACGCATGTAGTGGAAATTTCCAGAGGCAAGTATATATAAGCAAGCAAGCTAGAGATAATGAGGTTAGTTCAATCAGGGAGGATGAGGCCCTCTTCTAGCAGTTGAGGTGTGAAAACCAAGGGAGGAGAAACTGGTTTTGTAGTTGGCAAGCCATTCACAGTCTCTGTTTAATCCTGAGCTGATGGTGTCAAATTTGCAGATGAACTGAAGCTCAGCAGTTTCTCTTTGAAGTCTGGTCCTGAAGTTTTTGTGCTGCAAGATGGCCACCTTAAGGTCTGCTATAGCGTGGCCAGGGAGGTTGAAGTGTTCTCCTACAGGTTTTTGTATATTGCCATTCCTGATATCTGATTTGTGTCCATTTATCCTTTTCCGTAGAGACTGTCCAGTTTGGCCGATGTACATAGCAAAGTGGCATTGCTGGCGTATGATAGTGTATATTACATTGGTGGACGTGCAGGTGAATGAACCGGTGATGGTGTGGCTGATCTGGTTAGGTCCTGTGATGGTATCACTGGTGTAGATATGTGGGCAGAGTTGGCATCGAGGTTTGTTGCATGGATTGGTTCCTGAGCTAGCGTTACTATGGTATGGTGTGCAGTTACTGGTGAGAATATGTTTCAGGTTGGCAGGTTGTCTGTGGGCGAGGACTGGCCTGCCACCCAAGGCCTGTGAAAGTGTGGGATCGTTGTCCAGGATGGGTTGTAGATCCCTGATGATGCATTGGAGGGGTTTTAGCTGGGGACTGTATGTGATGGCCAATGGAGTCCTGTTGGTTTCTTTCTTGGGTTTGTCTTGCATTAGGAGGCTTCTGGGTACACGTCTGGCTCTGTTGATCTGTTTCCTTATTTCTTCATGCAGGTATTGTAGTTTTGAGAATGCTTGGTGGAGATTTTGTAGGTGTTGGTTTCTGTCTGAGGGGTTAGAGCAGATGCGGTTGTACCTCAGTGCTTGGCTGTAGACAATGGATCGTGTGATGTGCCCGGGATGGAAGCTGGAGGAAATGAAGGTAGGCATAGCGGTCGCTAGGTTTTCGGTATAGGGTGGTGTTAATGTGCCATCGCTTATTTGCACTGTGGTGTCTAGGAAGTGGACCTCACGTGTAGATTGGTCCAGGCTGAGGTTGATGGTGGGGTGGAAGCTGTTGAAATCGTGGTGGAATTTTTCCAGTCTCCTTCCCGTGGGTCCAGATGATGATGTCATCAAGGTAGCGTAGGCAAAGAAGGGGCGTGAGTGGATGACAGCTGAGGATGCGTTGTTCCAGGTCGGCCATAAAAATATTGGCATATTGTGGGGCCATGCGGGTGCCCATAGCGGTGCCACTGATCTGGAGATATATATTGTCATTAAATTTGAAATAGTTGTGTGTGAGGATAAAGGCACAGAGCTCAGCAGCCAGTTGTGCTGTGGCATCATCAGGGATACTGTTCTTGACAGCTTGTATTCCATCTCTGTGTGGGATATTTGTGTAGAGAGCCTCTACATCCATGATGGCTAGGATGTTGTTTTATGGAAGGTCACCCATGCATTGTAGTTTCCTCAGGAAATCAGTGGTGTCACGGAGATATCACTGAAGGACTGTCTGGATATGTGGACTCTCTACTCAGACCCTATGACACCAGCACTCCCAGCTATCTCCATGACACCACTGATTTCCTGAGTTCATCTGCAAATTTGACACCATCAGCTACGGATTAAACAGAGACTGTGAATGGCTTGCCAACTACAAAACCAGTTTCTCCTCCCTTGGTTTTCACACCTCAGCTGCTAGAACAAGGCCTCATCCTCCCTGACTGAACTAACCTCGTTATCTCTAGCTTGCTTGCTTATATATATACACCTGCCCCTGGAAATTTCCACTACATGCATCTGACAAAGTGGGTATTCACCCACGAAAGCTCATGCTCCAAAACGTCTGTTAGTCTATAAGGTCCCACAGGATTCTTTGCTGCTTTTACAGATCCAGACTAACACGGCTACCTCTCTGATACTTAATACAAAGTTCATGCAGCATGGGACGCTCGGCTTCACTGCCCCCCAGTTCCTCCAGGGGCAGGGCTAGCAGCAACTGAGCTGGGCTGCAGCAACTGCTCCCCAGGCCTATCTGCCGCCTTCCCAGTGACCAGAGCCCTCCTCCCACAGCAGGGAGCCCAGCGTGCACCAGGGCCCTGCCTGGCAGGGGGTTAGTGCCAAGAGGCTGCGGAGAGGCCTGGGTGACAGCACCAGCCCCGCAGGTCACACACACACACACAGCACCGTGGACAGGCTCTGCTCCGCTCCACTCCGGGGGGCTGGAGCTCAGGGCTCAGAGACAAACAAAGCCAGTCATGAGCCAAGGAGACGTCCCCCCAAGCCAAGCAACACACACAGGAGCGGCCAGGGCAGCAGGGAAGGAACAGAGACAAACTGTCCTCACATATCCCAGCGCAGCTTCCTCTGGTGCAGACACTGCGGGCCCACAGGGACAGGGGAGGGCACGACGGGGGACAAAAGAGAGAGACAAATGGGAGTTAGAGGGCAGCAGGCGGCAGCAGCTTTCTGCTGTGGGGAGAGGAGGGCAGCCCAACAGGGCCCAAGGGGAGAAGCATCTGGCCCCAGCCCTAGAGAGAGCACGGAGCTACTGGAAGCACTTGGAGGAGGGAAGCAGCCTGGTCCCACCTAGCTGCAGGGACAGGGATGGGGTGGAGCTGCCTGGCCCCAGCAGGTGGCCATGGAGGACTCCCGCCCCGTTTTGGCTTTGCCCTGCCATAGCCTGGCAGCAGCAGCACAGCAGTGTCTGAGCAGAGCACGCTCAGCAGCGCTGCGTTAAGCTGGCAGTCCCGGCGTGGGAGTATGCACTGGGGCTGCTGCCCCTTTCCAGACCCCCTATGGAGGAGCCAAGTCAGCCCCCCACATACGGCAGCTGAGCCCCATGAATCAGCAGCACAGCCTGGCCCAGTGCCCAGTGCAAGCAGCAAGGAGAGCAGCCAGAGCGGTCCCAAGGGGTCAGACCCCCTTCCATATACACACATACTCCCCTCGGCTGCCCAAGAGGAGGCCAGCAGAGGAGGTAGGGCACGGGTCCCAGCGCACCTCCCTCCGGGGAGCTGTGCCAACAAGCTGCCAGCAAGCTGCAGCAGCTCTCCCTGCTCAAGGAGCCCCTCGGACTCCAGAGGGGATGTGATCGGCAGCTCCCAGGCTGCAAGCCACTCAGCGGCGAGCTCAGCTGCACCAAGCACAGGCCCCCCAGAGACCCCAGCACACGCTGCAGAGGGCCGGAGCCATCCCCAGTGGGCAGGTGGCAGCTGCAGGGGCTCCCAGGCAGCCTGCTCCCTTCCCCGGTCTCCGCACTGCGCCCCAGGGACAGGTCTGGGCTGCTCCACTCCCTGCACTGAGGGGAAAGGGGTCGCACTGCACCCATCATACCTGACCGTGATTTCACGCTGCAATGGCAAGAGCCCACGACGGGAGACAAGGCGATTACAGGGCAGAGGACGGGGAGAGAAATACAGAACATCTGTCACTGCACGCAACTGGCCATAAGCCATCCAGCACCCAAGCCAGCCCCACAGCATCCCAGCCCCAACACCCACCCCGATGGCAGCCCAGCACCTCCAGCCATTGCAAACTCCGAGAGCAGGCAAAGCCACAGCAGAGCCATCGGCAGAGGATGCACGTATATCCATGGAGGGGCAGGGCTGGGCAGGAAGGGGGCTGTGGGGTGGGATGGGGGCACTGGCAGGGCTGTGTGTGGGGAGCTCAGGGCTGGGCTGACAGGAGGCTGTGGGACAGGATGGAGGCACTGGCAGGGCTGTGTGTGGGGAGCTGTGAAGTTATTGATATAAACTGAGACCATATAGAACATGGGTTGCAACCAAGGTCCTGTAGTGGCACCAAATCCTATGTAAAGGGGGTCATATAAGGTGTCTAAGACCAGGTTATGGGTTACTGGTTATGATTATGCTGTCTGTATGTCTATCATTTTGTAGTTGAAGTTATGAATATTGGCTGTATGCTGTCTGTATTTCAAACTTGTGCTGTGTTACTGGGAATGATCCCAGACAAGTTGGTGTCAGCTCAGCTTAGCCTGTTTGATGGCCCATTAAGGACCATTAACTACACAATTGACCCATTGAGAGGAGGCAGATACGCCTTGTGACTCAGCATGGTGTGCAGAAACTGGCCCAGGTGACTGCAGACTCCATTTTGCTGTAACTTTCCACAGTAAGAACAAAGACGTGTTCTTACACCTGGAAAAGCCTATATAAGGCTGATGCCTCATCTCCATCTTGTCTTCAATCCTGCTTCCTACCTCTGGAGGGACTTTGCTACAAACTGAAGCTCTGAACAAAGGACTGATGACCCATCCCAGCGGGGGATGTTCCAGAGACTTGATTTAAACCTGAAGTTTATTCCATCACGGCTACAAGCCTGAACTAAGAACTTTGCCATCACTGTATGTAATTGATTCCATTTAACCAATTCCAGCTCTCATCTCTACCTCTTTCCTTTTATGAATAAACCTTTAGAGTTTAGATTCTAAAGGATTGGTACCAGCGTGATTTGTGGGTAAGACCCGATGTGCACATTGACCTGGGTCTGGGGCTTGATTCTTTGGAATCGAGAGAACCTTTTTCTTTAACTGTGGTGTTGGTTTTCATAACCATTCATCCCCAGGACGGGTGGGAGACTGGAGTGTCTAAGGAAATTGCTTGTGTGACTTGTGGTTAGCCAGTGGGGTAAACCGAAGTCATTTTTGTCTGGCTGGTTTGGTTTGCCTTAGAGGTGGAGAAACCCCAGCCTAGGGCTGTGACTGCCCTGTTTGAGCAATTGGTCCTGAATTGGCACTCTCAGTTGGGTCCCGCCAGAACCACATCGTCACAGGAGCTCAGGGCTGGGCTGACAGGAGGCTGTGGGGTGGGATTGGGGGCACTGGCAGGGCTGTGTGTGGGGAGCTCAGGGCATCGCTGGCAGGAGGCTGTGGGGCAGGATGGGGGCACTGGCAGGGCTGTGTGGGGGGAGCTCAGGACTGGGCTGGGCTAGCTGGGGGCTGGAGGTCAGGACTGTGGGACCAGGCGAGCAGGGGCCAGCTACCAGCGCAGGGCGCCAGACTGGATAACAAGGGGGTGCGGGTGACATGCAATGGGGTGCCGTGGGCCAGCCAGCTCGGCTCCTGCTCGCTCTCACCCCTCCCCCCTCAGCCTGGCTGGAGGCACCACTGGGGCACCAGGGGCCTTGAGACTGGGACAATCCTGCGTCAGCAGGAGCCACAGGACTCGGGGCCCATGTCCCCCGCAAAGTGCACACTGACCAAGGAGCCAGAGACAGCAGCCACCAAGCTGGGCCCAGCCCCTCCCCCCCACAGTCCTTCCTGCCCCCGGCCCTAGCCCAGCCCCCCTCACCTTCTCCAACCCCCCCACTCTGACCCTGGCCCAGCCCCCCTTACCTTCTCCAGCCCCCCACCCTGGCCCAGCCCCCCTCACCTTTTCCAGCTGGCTGTGCACATGCTGCACAATGAGATCCAGGGCCACAAAGTTCTCCCCACCTGACAGGGGAGCAAGAATCGGAAATGAACCACAGCCCTCCTACCCCCCTCAGCCCACCAGCCCTGCCCACTCCACACTTATCCCCTCCCCGGAGCCCAGCCCACCCCACACACCACCCCGCCCCTCAGCCCAGCTCCTCACCCACTCACCCCACACCTGGAGCCCAGCCCCCCAGCCCTGCCCACTCCACAACTCCACCCACCTGCAACACAGCCCTGCCTACACGACACCTCTGCCCATCTGGCGCCCAGTCCCTCCCACCCCAACCCCCCAGCCCTGCCCACACACAACCCTGATCCCCAGCCCAGCTCCCCACCCACTCACCCCAACACTTCCACCCCCCTGGAGCCCAGCCCCCAACTTACCCACCCTGACCACCCAGCCCTGCTCACCCTGACACCCCTTCAGATACCCAGAGCACTGCCTCACTCACCCTTGCCCCTCCTGTCTGCCCGACAGCCCCACCCACCCTGCCACCCACTGCCCACCTGGAGCCTGGCCTCACTCCCAGATCCACGGAGACCCGCTCCCCCCACCCTGGTCTCACCTCTGGGCACCACAATGTCGGCCACCTGCACAGTGGGCTCGATGTACTGCTCGAAGGCCGGCTTGACGAACTTGTTGTACTGCTTGATGACACCAACAATGTCACGCCCGCGCTCCATGATGTCACGCTGCAGCCGCCGCACCAGCCGGATGTCGGAGTCCGTGTCCACAAACACCTTCATGTCCAGGAGCTGGGGGTCCGGGAGGGTGAGCACCCATCTGGGCCCTCTCCCCGCACACCCAGCTCTGACCACACAGAGCACAATGGGGTGGTTCTCAGGAATGGCCAGCTGGTTGTTCCCCCTCGCCACAGGCCAGTCTCCCCCACCCCGCCAGGGTGCTCTGAGGACAGATCTGTCCTCCCCACCAGTACCCAGGCAGCGCCCAGCCCCCGCAGGGGCCTGGGACAGCACCCCCTGCCCCAGGCAGCACCCAGCCCCCCCAGGAATGCCATACCTTCAGCAGCTCCTTATTGGCAAAAGATAAAATCCCCTCGAACACAACCACATTGGCTCCATAGATGGTTTTCTGTAGGGAGAGAAGGGCCACACCACACTTCAGAGACCGGTAACCCTGCCCCTGTCCACTCCCCCACTGCACCTCATGCCCCTGCCCTACCCTAACCCGTCCCCACACACCCCATCCTTTCCACAAACACACACACAGTGCACTGCCCCCAGCCCTCCCCTCCCCTCGGGAAGCCATGCGTCTGGAGGGGCTCCCCCCCTGCCCCCACACGCCCACTGCCCCCAGTCCTCCCCTCCCCTCCGGAAGCTGTACGTCTGGAGGGGCTCTCTGCCCTGCCCCCACATACCCACTGCCCCCAGCCTTCCCCTCCCCTCGGGAAGCTGTACGTCTGGAGGGGATCCCTGCCCTGTCCCACATACCCACTGCCCCCAGCCCTCCCCTCCCCTCGGGAAGCTGTACGTCTGGAGAGGCCCCCAGCCCTCCCCTCCCCTCAGGAAGCTGTACATCTGGAGGGGCTCCCTGCCCTGTCCCACATACCCACTGCCCCCAGCCCTCCCCTCCCCTCGGGAAGCTGTACATCTGGAGGGGATCCCTGCCCTGTCCCACATACCCACTGCCCCCAGCCCTCCCCTCGGGAAGCCGTACGTCTGGAGGGGCCCCCAGCCCTCCCCTCCCCTCAGGAAGCTGTACGTCTGGAGGGGATCCCTGCCCTGCCCCCACATACCCACTGCCCCCAGCCCTCCCCTCCCCTCGGGAAGCTGTACGTCTGGAGAGGCCCCCAGCCCTCCCCTCCCCTCAGGAAGCTGTACATCTGGAGGGGCTCCCTGCCCTGCCCCACATACCCACTGCCCCCAGCCCTCCCCTCCCCTCGGGAAGCTGTACATCTGGAGGGGATCCCTGCCCTGTCCCACATACCCACTGCCCCCAGCCCTCCCCTCGGGAAGCCGTACGTCTGGAGGGGCCCCCAGCCCTCCCCTCCCCTCAGGAAGCTGTACGTCTGGAGGGGATCCCTGCCCTGTCCCACATACCCACTGCCCCCAGCCCTCCCCTCCCCTCGGGAAGCTGTACGTCTGGAGAGGCCCCCAGCCCTCCCCTCCCCTCAGGAAGCTGTACATCTGGAGGGGCTCCCTGCCCTGTCCCACATACCCACTGCCCCCAGCCCTCCCCTCCCCTCAGGAAGCTGTACATCTGGAGGGGCTCCCTGCCCTGCCCCCACATACCCACTGCCCCCAGCCCTCCCCTCCCCTCCCGTCAGGAAGCTGTACGTCTGGAGGGGATCCCTGCCCTGCCCCCACATACCCACTGCCCCCAGCCCTCCCCTCCCCTCGGGAAGCTGTACGTCTGGAGAGGCCCCCAGCCCTCCCCTCCCCTCAGGAAGCTGTACATCTGGAGGGGCTCCCTGCCCTGCCCCACATACCCACTGCCCCCAGCCCTCCCCTCCCCTCGGGAAGCTGTACATCTGGAGGGGATCCCTGCCCTGTCCCACATACCCACTGCCCCCAGCCCTCCCCTCGGGAAGCCGTACGTCTGGAGGGGCCCCCAGCCCTCCCCTCCCCTCAGGAAGCTGTACATCTGGAGGGGCTCCCTGCCCTGCCCCCACATACCCACTGCCCCCAGCCCTCCCCTCCCCTCCCGTCAGGAAGCTGTACGTCTGGAGGGGATCCCTGCCCTGCCCCCACATACCCACTGCCCCCAACCCTCCCCTCCCCTCGGGAAGCTGTATGTCTGGAGGGGCCCCCAGCCCTCCCCTCCCCTCAGGAAGCTGGAGGGGATCCCTGCCCTGTCCCACATACCCACTGCCCCCAACCCTCCCCACCCCTCGGGAAGCTGTACATCTGGAGGGGATCCCTGCCCTGCCCCCACATACCCACTGCCCCCAACCCTCCCCTCCTCTCAGGAAGCTGTAAGTCTGGAGGGGATCCCGCCCTGCCCCACATGCCCACTGCCCCCAGCCCTTCCCTTCCCTCCCCTCCCCTCAGGAAGCTGTACATCTGGAGGGGATCCCTGCCCTGCCCCCACATACCCACTGCCCCCAACCCTCCCCTCCTCTCAGGAAGCTGTACGTCTGGAGGGGATCCCTGCCCTGCCCCCACATACCCACTGCCCCCAGCCCTCCCCTCCCCTCCGGAAGCTGTACATCTGGAGGGGATCCCTGCCCTGCCCCCACATACCCACTGCCCCCAGCCCTCCCCTCCCCTCCGGAAGCTGTACGCCCTGTCCCACATACCCACTGCCCCCAGCCCTCCCCTCCTCTCAGGAAGCTGTAAGTCTGTAGGGGATCCCGCCCTGCCTCACATGCCCACTGCCCCCAGCCCTCCCCTCCCCTCGGGAAGCTGTATGTCTGGAGCGGCCCCCAGCCCTCCCCTCCCCTCAGGAAGCTGTACGTCTGGAGGGGATCCCTGCCCTGCCCCCACATACCCACTGCCCCCAGCCCTCCCCTCCCCTCGGGAAGCTGTATGTCTGGAGCGGCCCCCAGCCCTCCCCTCCCCTCAGGAAGCTGTACGTCTGGAGGGGATCCCTGCCCTGCCCCCACATACCCACTGCCCCCAGCCCTCCCCTCCCCTCGGGAAGCCGTACGTCTGGAGGGGCCCCCAGCCCTCCCCTCCCCTCAGGGAGCTGTACGTCTGGAGGGGATCCCTGCCCTGTCCCACATACCCACTCCTTGCGGCGGCTGTGTGTGGTGAAGTCGTACACCGGCACCTTGACGCTCTTGCCCTTCTTCAGCTTGCGCAGCACGCTGATCAGCAGGTCGAAGTCGAAGGCATCGGGGTGGTCAAAGTTGTACTCGTTGCAGGCAGCCAGCTCCTGCTGCTCCTTATTCAGCACCTGGGGACGGTGGGGGGAGCACAGGGAAGGGGGCGCACGGGGAAGAGGGTGGAGCAGCATACCGGGGAGGGGCACAGGTGCAGTATGTGGAAGAGAGGGAGACGGGGAAGGGTTGATAAGATGGAAGAAACTTAGTCTGTTCAATTTGCCAAAATTCAGAAAAGGAGCCCAGTGCCCCCACCCTGACACCCCCCCAAGCAGCTGTGCCACTGGTGGGGACCCAGGGCTGTCTCCCAGGCAGAGCTCAGGAAGCCCAGCTCCCCAAGCCTTCAACCTCAGCTAGGCTCTGACCCCCAACCCCATTCCCGGCAGCTGAGTGCCAGAGCCCTGTGCAGCCCTGTCGGGCTCCCCCTTCCCCCGGGGCACACAGCTCACCTTATAGAAGCAGTCCATGGACAGCAGCACCACCCAGGGCACATCCAGGGCCTCAATGATCTTATTGGCCACCGTGGTCTTGCCTGACGCGCTCCCTCCACATAGGCCTGGGGAGAGAAACCCACCTGGGACGCTGGCACTAGCCGCTGCTTTCCCAGCGCAACGCAGAGGGGCCCGAGCCGCCTCCCCATCCTGGAGAGTCACAGGAAGGTCAGCATGGAGAAAACAGCCACATCCCACCCCACATCTGGGGAGGGGCAGGGGAACCCTATCGGCAAGGGCTTGTCACCAGTATGCTGCAGCTTGGGCCCGCCCCCCACATACCCAGCAAGGCCCCCCAGGGAATGCTCTGGGCCAGTTAGCAAGGGCTCCCGGCCACAACACTGACACCAAAGCTCACGGCCCTCAGAGTCAGGCACAGCCCCTGCTAAGCCACACCCTCAGCCATGACTGTCACCCTACCCCACCCCCGAGGAGTAGCAACCTCCCACCATGCACGCTGCTGCCCCAGCAGGCACTGGGCGCCCTCGGGGGAACACCGGAGAAACGGCAGGCAACACATGCCCGTCCCCGTGGCTTCAGGGCAGCTGGTCCCTGCTTGGGGAGCAGGACGGGACAGAGTTGCCTGACCCACATCATCTCTCGAATATGCTGTCTGGTAGCATTGTTCCAAACTTTGCAGAGACTCTGCCGAGGGCTAAGCTCAGGCATGGCAGAGACCAGGTGGGTCGGTGCAGCCTGCTGGGCAAAGGGACGAGGCCTTTCATTGAGCAGCTCTGAGAACTGGCCAGACACCCCCCCACCCCAACTCACCAGCACCTGCTGACCCCTCCAGCTCACTGTCACCCCTAGACCCCCATCCCCTCCCTACTACTGCCTTCCCCACCCACGTCACCTCCCCAACTCACCAGCACCTGCTGCCACCCCTTGAGCCTGCCCCCCTATTCTTCATCATCCCCTCCCTGCCTGCCACTGCCCCTCCCATCAGAGGGGTAGCCATGTTAGTCTGGATCTGTAAAAGCAGCAAAGAATCCTGTGGCACCTTATAGACTAACAGACGTTTTGCAGCATGAGCTTTTGTCGGTGAATACCCACTTGGTCAGATGCATGCCTCCCATCTGCGTCACTCCCTCCCCCACTCACCAGCACCTGCTGACCACTCCAGCTCACTGTCACCCCTAGACCCTCCATCCCCTCCCTACTACTGCCCTCCCCACCTGCGTCACCCCTCCCCCACTCACCAGCACCCACTTACCCCTCCAGCTCACTCTCACACCTTGACCCCGCTCCCCCATCCCCTCCCTGTCCCCTCCCACCTGTGTGGCCCCTCCCCCACTCAACAGCACCCACTGACCCCTCCAGCTCACTGTCACCCCTTGACCCTGCCCCTCCCACTGCCCATCATCCCCTGCCTATTAGCCACTTCCCTCCTCACCCTCTCATCCCCCCCAGCTCCTCCCTCCACTTGCCATCACCCCTCTGCCCCCTCAAGCTCACTGTAACCCCCACACTTGCTTCCCGTCACCCCACACAAATCATGATCCCCTCTGATCCCTGTGTCCATGTCGGCTGCTGAATCAGGAAGCCTCATGGGGCAGGACTCTTCAAGGCAATCAGCATTTCCATTCTGATACGTCAGCCACATGGGCTCCCTCCCCCCTTGCTCTCTGCCCCACTGAGACCCAGGGAGCTCAGACTGGGGAAAGAGGGGCTATTCCACAGCTGGTGCAGGCAACAGCGGTGCTTGGAGCAGGCAGCTCATCTACTCACAGCAAGGCCCAGTGGGGTGAAGGCAGAGAGGGAGAACGGCGCCAGGCTGCAGCAGGGAGGCTAGCAGCGCAGAGCCGGACCTGATCGGGGGTGGAGGAGTGGTTGAGTGGGCAGGAGAGGCCTGGGGGTTGAGGGGTGCACAGCAGCAGGTTCACACCCACTGACAGTCAGTGCAGTCCATAGTCTAGGACAGGGATCGGCAACCTTTCAGAAGCGATGTGCCGAATCTTCATTTATTCACTCTGATTTAAGGTTTCGCATGCCAGTAATACATTTTAACGTTTTTAGAAGGTCTCTTTCTAGAAGTCTATAATATATAACTAAACTACTGTTGTATATAAAGCAAATAAGGTTTTTAAAATGTTTAAGAAGCTTCATTTAAAATTAAATTAAAATGCAGAATCCTCAGGACCGGTGGCCAGGACCCGGGCAGTGTGAGTGCCCCTGAAAATCAGCTCACATGTCAAAGGCAGCACGTGTGCCACAGGTTGCCTACCCCTGGTCTACGAGACTGCTGGGGTCCTCGCTCAGCAACACCCACAAGTAACGCTGCCTGAAACCTCCAGCTGGCTAGGAGACACCCCCCTCGCCCCTTCCTGGAGGGCAACGACCTGCCTCAGTTATACACACTCCAGCCCCCATCTCCATCACAGCAACAAGACACACCTGGGCAGGGAGCCCTGGGCACAGTGGGGAGTCCAGCTAGCTCAGCCTGCTGCAGCACCTCTCCCTAGACACATGGACTCCTGCCAGCACATCCCACCTGGGCAGGGAGCCCCGGCCATTGGGGGCGGTCCAGCTAGCTCAGCCTGCTGCAGCACCTCTCCCCAGCAACATGGGCTCCTGCCAGCACATCCCACCTGCCCACGGGCATCAGGTCAGGTTCAAGGTCTGGGCCCTTCCCTCTGGGGTGCTCCCAGGGCCTGGGCCCAGCGGACCTAGCAGCGCATGGCCAGGTCTACGCCGAACCTTTCGCCTGTCTAGCAACATGGGTGAGCAGTGAGTTTGAGCCACCCTTGGATGCCAGCCCAAGCCCACACAGCCCCAGCGATGCTGGCCCTGCTGTGCCTGTTGGCTGAGGCAGGCCCCTCCTGGCGGGTCCCGCATCTGGCACAGTTGCAGGGGGGAGGGGGTGTCTCACCGATGACAAAGGCTTCCTTGAAGGGCGTGCCCGTCTCGGTGTACCAGGGCGGCCGCCCCGCCGTGTAAATGGTCCGTTTGCTAGTCCGCAGCAGCGGGGGCTCCGTCTTCGACTGGCTCATGGTCCGCTTCCGCGGGGACAGCATGGGTGTCAGCGGCAGGCGGCTCAGCAGCGTGTCCAGGGAGTCCTCACCGCTGCCGCTGCGGGGCACCACACCTCAGAGCTGGTCCCGGCTAGGGGCAGTGCGCCCCAGAGAGCCCGAGTGCCCCCCACACCCCCACCCGCCGGGCGGCGCGCCCCAGAGAGCCCGAGTGCCCCCCACACCCCCACCCGCCGGGCGGCGCGCCCCAAAGAGCCCGAGCGCCCACCCCCACCCGCCGGGCGGCGCGCCCCCCCCCCACCCCCCACCCGCCGGGCGGCGCGCCCCCCCCCACCCCCACCCGCCGGGCGGCGCGCCCCAGAGAGCCCGAGCGCCCCCCCCCCACCCCCACCCGCCGGGCCGCGCGCCCCAGAGAGCCCGAGCGCCCCCCCCCCACCCCCACCCGCCGGGCGGCGCGCCCCAGAGAGCCCGAGTGCCCCCCCCCCCACCCGCCGGGCGGCGCGCCCCAGAGAGCCCGAGTGCCCCCCCCCACCCGCCGGGCGGTGCGCCCCAGAGAACCCGAGTGCCCCCCCCCCACCCGCCGGGCGGCGCGCCCCAGAGAACCCGAGTGCCCCCCCCCACCCGCCGGGCCCCAGAGAGCCCGAGCCCCCCCACCCGCCGGGCGGCGCGCCCAGAGCCCGACCCCCGCAGCGCGCTCGGAAACGACCCCGCCCTCACCTGTCCCGCCGCGACCCGGGCCGCTCCTCCGCGCCCGCCGCCGCCATGGTGCCGTTTGCCGCAGGGGCTGCCGGGAGCTGCGGTCCCCAGAGCCGTGGCTCGGTTGGCCGGGGCGGCGGGAACTACAACTTCCAGCAGCCCCTGCGCGGGTCTCTGCCCCGCCCACTTCCTGCCCAAAGTCCGCCCACTGTAACCCCCGTCTGATGCATGGCCCCGCCCATTGACTGCCCCATGCTCACTCCCACCAATCCTGCCCCATAAACTGCCCCCTCTTGCCCCCAAACCCTGCCCACAGCCCTACCCACCTCCCCATGGCCCCGCCTACTGCCTTCCCAAACCCGCCCATGGCCCCCCCACCTTCCCATAGTCCCACCCACTGCCTGCCCAACCCGCCCATTACCCCACCCACCTCCCCTTGGCCACGCCCACTGCCTGCCCAAACCCTGCCCATCCCCCCCCCGCCTTCCCATGGCCCAGCCCACTGCCTGCCCAAACCCACCCGCAGCCCCACCCACCTCCCCTTGGCCACGCCCACTGCCTGCCCAAACCCTGCCCATGGCCCCTCCACCTTCCCATGGCCACGCCCACTGCCTGCCCGGGGAAGGGGGGATTCCCGCACTCTGCGAGAGGGGTCTGGCCTGGGGCTGTGGGGGGCGACTGGCAGCAGTCAGGATCTGTGAGGGTGGGATGGCCAAGGGGGGCTCCACTGTGAGCAGAAAGTGTGGGGCGAGCGGGGGGCTGGGATAAGCACCTGATACTTTGCTGCAGGGGGCATGGATCTGGAACAAGAACAGAACCAGTGTTTCCCACGGAGACTCGTCTGTTCTATGGCAGCCTCTTGAGTGCTAAGATTATCTCCTCTGGGGGAGTTCCTGTGGCGCAGGGGCGGGTGCCTTTGGACTTCTCCTGGATGCCGTGAGCAGGGACAAAGCTGGGAGGCTGGAGGAGGCATTTGCTGGTCGCCTGCCCTGGTGCCTTGATTCTTTCCTGTCCTTTGCAGGGTTTCTGTGTCTCGAGTGCCCAGGGGCCCCAACTTGGAGCTGCACCATTGCTAAACCGAGGGGAGCCCCATGGCTGCTCCACCTGCCAGCCTGGCCAGCAGCCCTGCCCCTCTGCCGGCCCAGCACCTCCATGAGCAGCCCCTGCCAAGGTGCCCACCCTCCAGCAGGGCACGCTGCATAGGGCCACCGGAACGTCCAGGGCTTCCCACAACAGCCCAGATTGACTGCTCTAGCCCAGACTCCTGGGCCTTGCCCCCTACGGGTGCTGCTCCCAAGGGCTTTGCTGGCCCCAGATCTGGGTTCCTCGCCCGGTGTGACGTTATGAGTGTAATATATTATCTCATTGACAGTAATAGGGCCAGAAAGAGTTAATTACCTCACAGACTGACAGGGACGCCCAGACGATTCAGGGGGCCTGGGGCAAAGCAATTTCGGGGGCTCCTTCCATAAAAAAAAGTTGCAAAACTACAGAATATTATGTTCTCGTGGGGGCCCCATTTCCCCCTCCTCCCCCTACTCCCCCCACATCCCTGCAGACTGACCTGAGCAATGGCCTAACTTTAGAGACTTGTTGGGAAAATATGTAAATGATGAGAGCTTTGAAATGCAAGTCTGCATTGTTAGAGGTAGAAGTGGAGGTGTTTGCTCAGGGCTTGGGATGTCAGCAAACATGCTATGGCTTTAATTCGAAGATCAAAAAAGGAATATTAAATTTAGGAAGACATTTGAGTGAAATAGTATTATTGTCTCTATGTCTCTTTGAAGGTTGTGGTCACCTGTATCTGACTGTTCAATGGATAAATTACCCTGTGCTAATTAGCAGGATGTTTGGGAGAAGGAGTTAAGCCTATTGTTTTCTCAGGCCAAAAGGCTGCTGGAAATGTATAAGAACCCTGGGACACAACTCTGCTTCATCTCAGATCTGCTTTGGGTTTCAGGAGGGGGAAACCTTAAGCCAGTGGTCCCCAACCTTTTCGTCTGGCAGGTGCCAGACGAAGGACCGTGGCGGCGGTGGAGCATCTACTGAAATGCCGCCAAATTTCTGCTGTATTTCGGCGGCGACACCTCTCGATGACGTCACTTGTCGGCGGCGAGCGGCGTCATCGAGAGGTGTCACCACTGAAATGCCACAGAAATTCGGGGGCATCATCTCTCGATGACGCCACTTGCCACCGACAAGTGACGTCATTGAGAGGTGTCGCCACCGAAATGCCACAGAAATTCAGCGGCATTTCGGCAGATGCTCCACTGCCGGCCAGGACGCGGGCACATTTAGATGCCCCTGCAGGTGCCATGGCGCCCGCAGGCACCGAGTTGGGGACGCTTGCCTTAAGCCATAAGGATTGAGATCCCTAGTCACTGACGAGTCACCCTGAATATGGACATTGGACTATAACTATGGACTATTTCTAAAAGGACTTTTGGCACCTACAGGCTCATCTCTGCTATGTGTGAACCTCAAGAACTGAATTCAAGTCTGTCTGTATATTGATCTTTCAACCAACTCTCTCTCTCTTTTCTTTTTAAATAAATTTTAGCTTAGTTAATAAGAATTGACTATAGCGTGTATTTTGGGTAAGATCTAAGCTATAATTGGACCTGGATATGTGGCTGATCCTTTGGGATTGGAAGAACCTTTTCTTTTATATGATAAGATTTTGAGGAATCATCATCTTGTTTAGTTCTTTTACTATGTTTCTTAATTTGGGGTATAAAGGCCCAGCTTCAATTTATAGCCCAAATTAAGAAACACTGTAAAATAATTAAAAAAGAGCCACCATGGTTTAACAACCATGTAAAAGAAGCAGTGGGAGATAAAAAGACTTCCTTTAAAAAGTGGAAGTCAAATCCTAGTGAGGCAAATAGAAAGAAGCACAAACACTGCCAGCTTAAGTGCAAGAGTGTAATGAGAAAAGCCAAAGAGGAGTTTGAAGAACGGCTAGCCAAAAACTCCAAAGGTAATAACAAAATGTTTTTTAAGTACATCAGAAGCAGGAAGCCTGCTAAACAACCAGTGGGGCCCCTGGGTGATCGAGATACAAAAGGAGCGCTCAAAGATAATAAAGTCATTGCGGAGAAACTGAATGGATTCTTTGCTTCTGTCTTCACAGCTGAGGATGTTAGCGAGATTCCCAAACCTCAGCTGGCTTTTGTAGGTGACAAATCTGAGGAACTGTCACAGACTGAAGTGTCACTAGAGGAGGTTTTAGAATTAATTGATAAACTTAACATTAACAAGTCACCGGGACCAGATGGCATTCACCCAAGAGTTCTGAAAGAACTCAAATGTGAAGTTGTGGAACTATTAACTAAGGTTTGTAACCTGTCCTTTAAACCGGCTTCAGTACTTTTGCATAAGACGGGAATCCTTTGTCCCTCTCTGGGTTCCCACCCCCTCCTTCTCACGGGAAAGGCATCACATTAAAGATGGATTCCAGTTCAAGTGACATGATCACATGTCACTGTAACAGGGCCAGCTCCAGGCGCCAGCTAAAGAAGCAGGTGCTTGGGGTGGCCAATACTAAGGGGCAGCACTCCGCCCGCTATTGAGGCAGCACACATCCGGGTGTTCGGCGGCAAGTCCCTCAATCTCTCTTGGAGCGAAGCACCTGCCTCCAAATTGCTGCCAAAGAGTGGAGCGGCACGACCACACTGCCACGGCCTTTTTGATTTTTTTGCCGCTTGAGGTGGCAGAAAGCCTAGAGCCGGCCGTGCACTGTAAGGCTTCAAGCCTTCATTCCTCATAGCCTGACTCACAGGAAGGCCTGCCTGCAAACAGAACCATCCACAGTCAATTGTCCTGGTTGATGGGAGCCATCAAGATTCCCAGCCACCATTATTGGCCCACACTTTGCATAATTACAATAGGCCCTCAGAGTTATATTTCATATTTCTAGTTTCAGATACAAGAGTGATACATTTGTACAAATAGGATGACCACACTCAGTAGATTATAAGCTTTGTAATGATACCTTACAAGAGACCTTTTGCATGAAGTATATTCCAGTTACATTATATTCGCTCATTAGCATATATTTATGAAATCATATAGAGTGCAATAGCCATGAGTGGAGATTGTCCCTCAGTAATTGAGTATTCAGGATAGGTTGTCCGTTAAAAAATACAATCTCTCAGGGAAGTATTTCAGTTACTTTCCCCACTGTGCTTCTCATCGGCACTCCAGCTCATCCCACCTGGTATTCCCGATGTCCAGGGATGAGTTCTAGGTAGATGTCCCTTGACCACCTGATGGCATCTGACACCATGAGTTGCCATATCAGCTGAGCATAGCATTGACTGATTCTGCATTCTCTCAGCACTTGCTCATTCCTGGGGCCCATTGGCCAGGGCTCCGATGATCAGTGCATGTCTCTGGACCTGGTAACCCCTAGCTCTCAGGGTGTTGGCCAGAGGGGCATATTTCTCCACCTTTCAAGCTCAGGCATCATTGAAGGCCAGGGTCCTGCTCAAGGGCACTCTGATGTCCACCATGATGATCTTCTTCCAGTCCTCATTGGTGATGGCGATGTCTGGTTGCAGTAGTCTGTCAGTTTAGGGGATGGTAGAGTTCATGGCAACCTTCCCCAAGGGTGGTGGGATGGCATTGTGTCACAGCTACCAGACACTGGAATGGGGCTTGCAGCTACACAGGACATAGGGTAGTGTCTCATTGGAATAGCTGCACTGCCTGCATCACTTGTCCAGTCAGCAAATCAGGTGAAGCTGCCTCCAGGGAGGAAGTGGTTGCTGACATCCCCCTTGCACGTTACTTTGAGCGCCTTGCCCTGGTCTGGCTACTACACTTGATCTCAGCAACAGTGACAGAGAAACAATACTGCTACCCTGCAACACTACGCAGCCCTATCACCCCCACAGCTTTCCACATTACCGGGAACAGACCACAGACCACCCCAGACACCATTAACAAGACTTGCAGAACTATGTCACTGAGTGACAGTCACTGCCCTGCAATGACTCCCAGGCCGGAATCTGCAGCAAGGTCCCTGCACACAGACTCCAGATCAGAGACAAAGAATTCTCTCCACCCGGTTAGTTTGGTGCCTCTCATTGGTTTCCTTGGTTGCCCACTTCCTTGTGATATGCTCTGTCCCCAGGAGCTCTCACAGCAACACAGGGAACAGACAGGTGTGCAAGGGGCGCAGCAGCCCAGGCTGGTGTCTGCTCATACACACCTAGCTGGGGCACACAACAGACACATCCCATGTCTCTCAACAGCAAGCCAGGCCCTGGCTCTCCCGTATCTAACCAGGGCATGTCTGCCCTGTCTGTTGGTGTCACTAAGCATAACCCTAAGTAACTCGGGAGGGTGGAAGGCCACAAGGGTATGGAGCCTTCCTGGTTTTAGGCCTCAGCAAACAAGAGTCCCTCCATGTTTGAACTTTAATCGACCTAAAAGGCCAGATGTAACAACCGTTATCAGTTGCAACAGTTCTAACTGGTCTAAAGCAGAAATAATGATGCCTGTGCACCTTTAGCAGAAGGACAAGATAACTTGCAGAAGGAAAACTTACTAACGAGCTGCCGCAGCCAAGATTACTTAATGCACCTGCGCTTACGTAACTGCTACAGGGGGAGGAAGGAGGAGGGGTGCGGGGAAGAAAGAAGAAAGAGAAAAAAAACTTATAAAAAGGGAAAAGTCGCTTGTGTAGGTGTGCTGGATCTGAGGCATGCCAAGTCTCCAAGCACCGCTTTGAGATCTCAAATAAACTTTGCTTGCTTCTCCACCCTGGTGTGTTTATTGGAGCTAAGCACTTTGGGCACGAACCACTGTTGCTTGCCTCGGGTGCCCTCTGTGCCTGCAACATGTCCTGAGCTGATTCCCAGCTATCAGGAAAGCAAGAGTGGGGAGATTTCCCCTGGGGGAATTCTGCACCACTGCACACGTGCATAATTAATCAACCAGGCATAGTTTTAATTTTTGGCACAGAATAAAGCTCCTGAGGGAAAGTTGAGGCAGTTCAGGGTTTTACCCAGCAGAGCGCACTGTGTTGATAGACCAGAGCATTAGCTCCAGAAGAGCTAGGGAAAAGAGAGAGCTGCCTTCTTCATAGTACCTGTCAGGTCGGGTCAGGAGACAGGGGCTATGGGGAAACAGACAGCACAGGGTGCTGGGGGGTCAGGCTCATATGGGCTAATGCAGGAGAACAGACTGGGGCAGGGGCTGAATGGGAGTGGTGGCATAGGGCCACAGGGGGTGCGATATGCAGGACCACATGGGGATGGGGGCAGTGGGGGCATCTGAGTGGGTTTGGAGGGACACATGGGGACAGGGGCAGATGTGCCTGATTGAATGGGAGAGGCTAAGGGTCAGCCAGGGTCTGCATGGGGGAAGCTCTCTAACAATCCCTCCCTGCTCTCCCAAAAAAACCACCTGTTCCATACGTCTCCCACCCACACCCAATAACCTTCCAGGTTGACACCCAGGCTCCTTCCCAGCAATTTACTTCCCTCTCCTTCAGCTCCTCCGTTACCCCGACTCCCCCCGGCCTTTGCACTGCTTCTGAGGGGTGTGGGAAATACAGTTCTGTATTGTAGTTTAAATGAATGACTCAGAATTCTGTATTAATGTGCCTAGTATGAATCTATTTGTCATAAACCATTTCCTGAATCTTTTTATTTGTCTATATTATTACAGGGTCTTGGGGCCCGCACCTGACTGTGACCCTGCCCACTGCTCCTCCTCCAGCAAGTGCCAGCCCTGCCTTCTCCTTTCCCCCCCCTGCAGCCCTGCCCCTTGGCCCAGTCACAGGAGAAGCTGGGTAGTGCAGGGGGCTGCTGTTCTGGCTGGTGCTATTGTACCAGTGGCCTTGGCACTCCCCTGTTTTCTCCTGCTGCTGGTGACTGGGGCCCCAGGGCTGCAAATGCTCCTCAGCTCCTCACTGCTCTTTGACTGCTCACAGCCTGTAAGAGCTGCCTGGACGAGGAACCCGTTTCTGTGGCCAGCAGAGCCCTCTGGAGCAGCAGCCCCCAGATGCACAGACACTCTTCCCTTAACCTGTGTATAATATAATTTTAACATTTGCTTCCATAAATGCTCTGACCAGTTTAATATGTGACACGTTCTCTATCTAAGAACTCCCTAGTAAATGGATTTTTGCAGCAGGGAGATGGAATAGGAGCTTGCTCTGTCCACTTCGCGCACCCTTCCAGCATTGCAGTGCTTCTAGGAATGGTGCACCTCCCTTCGGGGAGAATAAACTGGTTAGAAAAACAGAACAAACATGTTGTGCTATGAACGGTGCTGTTTGCAATGTACACAGATATCTGGCTCATGTTTAGCTCTTTGATTAGTTGTTTCTATTGTGTTTACAATGATGTTTCTTGAGTGGGGAGACCGCTCTTGCCGGCTTTGCTCTATTTGTGTTTGTAGGTCAGTTAAGCTGCTGCTTTCACATTAGTCTATGTAGGTTCTTTGCCTGCTCTCATTAGCAGAGGCAGATTAGGGGTTTGTGGGGCCCTGGATGAGAGCAAGTGGGGCACCTCCCCACCTCTTCCACCTGCAGCCCCTTTGCATTCCTGGTGCTCCTATCAGGGAGTGGGGTCATGGTGCAGGGGCTTCCCCTGCTACCCAGTGGGAGTGCCAGGTGAGTGGAATGAGTTGGGGTACATGGGTGCCCATTTTTCCAGGGGTCCCCCAATTGGCCAGGGCCCCTGGGCACAGGCCCCCTTGGCCCAGTGGCTAATCCACCACTGCTCATTAGCATCCCTTCTGAAATTGCATGGTGTGGATGGTTCTTTCCCTCCTCTGTCTCCACACAGGAGAGAGTTTTTCCATCCCTTTCCCCTTGAGAAAACCCCACTGATGTAACTTGGGGAACAGTCTCTGAATGGTCTCTCCAGACTAGGGCTACTTCATAGGCGCAGAAGAGGAGGAGGATCGTGGCCCTTTAGGAACCACCAGATCAGCTGATCTGACTTCCTGCATCTCCCAGGTCACTACACCCCATGCAGTTACGCCCGCAAAGGGGCCAATCACCTGGATTAGACCATCTGAGGACTAACTCTTGTCCCCCATAGGCAGAGAATCGGAGGAACTGAGGTGCACTGATGCCTGAGGCCCTGCAAAGTGAGACACACCCAGATGAGTCCAGCACGTGAGCCACGCCCCATGCTGCAGAGATAGGTGGGAAAAACCCAGGTTCCCTACAGTAAAATTCCTTCCTGACCCCCAAAATGGGCATTTTGACCTCGATCACGTGAGCAAGACGCATCAGCCGAGCATCTGCGAAGGACAATTTGTTGAGCCATCCTGGTGGGGGCCCATCTCCAGCCATGGCCAATTGCTGACACTAAGGGGGAGGAGAAAAAATAACGCCCAGAATGCACCAGGGGAGGGCTCTGTCTTTCCTGATGTCTGCAGACCAGCTGAATCCCAAACATGAGATTTGGGACACAACACACAGGACAAAAAGGGCCACTGATCCCAGTCTCTCACATGGGTGGTGCTGGGCAGGGGGGCTGCAGGAGCTAAAGCCACCCCAAAATGTGTCTTAGCCCCCCCATAGCCACCCTTCCCAGTGCAAATGTTATGACACTCTTACTTCTGTGCTGCTGCTGACAACAATGCTGCCTGCAGAGCTGGGGACCCAGTCACCAGCCGCCACTCTGCAGCTACCCAGGGCCTTGTGGTGAGGAGGATCACTCCCATTTTCTGTCTAGCCCATCTCAGCCCCTGTGACGATGCAGTTCTGGCGGGACCCCACTGAGAGTGCCAAATCAGGATCAATTGCCCAAACAGGGCAGTCACAGCCCAAGGCTGGGGTTTTTCCACCTCTAAGGCAAACCAAACCAGCCAGACAAAAATGACTTCGGTTTCACCCCACTGGCTAACCGCAAGTCACACAAGCAATTTCCTTAGACACTCCAGTCTCCCAGTATCACCACCAGTGCCACTCATCCTGAAAACCAACCCCCCAATAAAAGAAAACGATTCTTTCGATTCCAAAGGACCAAGCCCCAGACCCAGGTCAATATACACATCAGATCTTACCCACAAATCACGCTGGTGCCAATCCTTTAGAATCTAAAATCTAAAGGTTTATTCATAAAACAAAAAAGCTAGAGATGAGAGCTAGAATTGGTTAAATGGAATCAATTCCATACAGTAATGGCAAAGTTCTTAGTTTAGGCTTGTAGCAGTGATGGAGTAAACTGCAGGTTCAAATCAAGTCTCTGGAGAACATCCCCCACTGGGATGGGTCATTCAGTCCTTTGTGCAGAGCTTCAGTTTGTAGCAAAGTCCCTCCAGAGGTAAGAAGCAGGATTGAAGACAAGATGGAGATGAGGCATCAGCCTTATATAGGCTTTTCCAGGTGTAAGAACCTCTTTGTTCTTACAGTGGAAAATTACAGCAAAATGGAGTCTGCAGTCACATGGGCCTGTCCCTGCACACTCTACTGAGTCACAAGGCGTATCTGCCTCCTTTCAATGGGTCAGTTGTGTAGCTGATGGTCCTTAATGGGCCATCAAGCAGGCTAGATAGAGCTGACACCAACTTGTCTGGGATGTTTCCCAGAAACACAGCACAGATTTGAAATACAGACAGTATACAACCAATACTTATAACTTAAACTACAAAATGATACATACATATAGATATCATAATCATAACCAGCAACCCATAACCTGGTCTTAGACCCCTTATATGGCCCCCTTTACATAGGATTTGGTGCCACTACAGGACCTTGGTTGCAAACCATGTTCTATATGGTCCCAGTTTATATCAATATTGTCAACCCCCCCACCAGGAAGAGACTGGTGCCACCCCTGGGCCATGCCAGCTGGGCTGGGGGATGGAGACTGGAGCCCATGCTGGTGCCTTGTGAGTTCTGGCCCCATCCCACTGGGCACAGAACCAGCCCCAGCAGTTGCTGGGGCACCGGGCAGCTTACACAGGCCTTGTGTGGTCTGTTCAGCAGCTGCAGCCACCCACCCAGTTGGGGAGAGCAGGTCCAGGGCCGGGATCTGGTGGCCCTTTGGCAAGGGCTCAGGCTGGACTTACACCAGGGGAGCCGGGGCTGGCCGGAGGCAGGGAGGAGTGCAGGTGGGCTGCGGTGGGCGGTGCCCCGTGAGCACTGCAGATCCAGGTGCAAACAGAGCACTGTGGGAGCAGGAGTAAGCTGCCAAGCAGGGCCCCAGTGGGTGTCCGGGGCTCAGTGGTGAGAAGGGGCCAGCCCAGGAGTGTGGGAAGCTCCCGAGAAATGGGTGGGTCAGGCTCCCCCAATTGCTCACACTGTGGTCCTGTCTATGCTTGGCCCTTCCCTCCCTTCCCCTTGTCCTGTACCTTGTCCATGTGGCCCCCACAGCCAAGTACCCTCCTGCCCCTTGCTCTTCTCTTTGCCCTTAAGGCAGGAAAACAGTAGAACAAAAAGCGATAAGGCTTTGGCCCTGCAGTGCTCCTCCAGGGTAGACACTGTGGTCCTGCAGGGGCTCTGCCAGGGGAGGCTTCTCCATTGCATGGTGGGCTCCTGACCCCTGGGATTCCCCTGCCTGGTGGTGACAATGGGGCCCTAACCCTAACCCTAACCCCCAGGCCTTGGTCAGCAAAGACAGACAAAGCAGGAAAGTGCAGGGTTCCACTGTCTTCTCAGCTACGCCCCTGATAGGGGGTCTGAGGCCCAGACAGCTGGGTGACATCCACACTGATGTCTCTGACCCTGCCCTGGGAGCAGACAGGCCTTCCCCACGCTGAGGAGCAATACAAAATACAGAGGAAACTGAGCCACACACAGGAGTCATAAAAGCTCCAGGAAATTCTGACTTCATCTTGTGGGACAGAGCGGGGATTTTCTGTAACAGGTTTATGAGGCCTATGTGTGCCTCAGTTTGCCCTGTATTTTGCATTGCTATCTACTGTGTTAAAAGGGTTAACGCCGAGCTAGGCGGCACATGTGCCACTCACTGTCTGTGGGGAGTGATGGGGTCACTAAAGAACTGGCTGAAATCGACCCAGATCAACAGAAGATCCGGAGAGACAATGAGAAACGCCAACAATTGCCAGGAGCCCCCAGCAGATGGGCGGTGTGATGGAGCTGGAGAGCAAAGGCAAAGAGCAGGCTGGAATAAGGGCTGCCTTTGGTGGGACTCAGCACCTCTCACTGGGGACCTAAGGACAAGGAGACAGATTCAGAGACCGAGATGGGTCTGGCCCAGCTTGGCTGGCTCCTTGTGCTGCCTTGGCTGGGCTGGCAGACGCTGTAGCCAGGTGGCTGATCCTTGGCTCCCCTGTTTGGGCAGGCGGCTGAAGCCACTGCAGATCTGCCCCGGAAGCATCGCACTCAGATGGGGCACGGGACAAGCCTCCTGCAGGGGCCTGGCTGGGCTGGACTTGCTGCAGCAGCTGTGCAGACAGACGGGGGTCGCTGTGGCCCAAGGCCCAGTCTCAGAGGCCACAGACCTGTCCCTGAAGAGTTGTGGGAATCCCGGGGGCACCAAAGGGGTCGCTCCCTAGGGACTGGTCACAGGCTGGGCAGAGACCAGACCCTGTGGATCCAAGAAAGCCCCTCACCCTGCACTGCCCAGCGGCTCCTCATCACCCCCCACTGCCCAGCCTGCCACGTGGCCTCTCACCCCCACCACTGCCCAGCGGCTCCTCATCACCCCCCACTGCCCAGCCTGCCACGTGGCCTCTCACCGCCCCACTGCCCAGCCTGCCATGTGGCCCCTTACACAAACCCCACTACCCAGTGGCTCCGCATCACCCCCCACTGCCCAGCCTGCCACGTGGCCTCTCACCGCCCCACTGCCCAGCCTGCCATGTGGCCCCTTACACAAACCCCACTACCCAGTGGCTCCGCATCACCACTGTCTGGGCTGCCACCTGTCCCCTTCCCCACTGCACTGCCCAGCGGCTCCTCATCACCCTCCCACTGCCCAGCCTGCCACGTGGCCCCTCACCGCCCCCACTGCCCAGCGGCTCTCATCACGCCCCCACTGCCCAGCCTGCCATGTGGCCCCTTACACACACCCCACTGCCCAGCGGCTCCACATCACCCCCCCACTGTCTGGGCTGCCACCTGGCCCCTCACACACCCCACTGCCCATTGGCTCCTCATCACCTCCCCACTGCCCAGCTTGCCATGTGGCCCCTCACCCTCCCCATTGCCCAGACTGCCATGTGGCCCCCCACCCTCCCCACTGCCCAGTGGCTCCTCATCACTCTCTCCACACTGTCCAGACTGCCATGTGGCCCGTTACCACCCCCCATTGCCCAGTGGATCTTCCTCACCCCCCACTCTCCAGCCTGGCACGTGTCCCCTCACCCCCCACCACTGCCCAGCGGCTCCTCATCAAGCCTTCACTGTCCAGGCTACCACATGGCCCCTCACTCCTCACTAGCATTTTGCCCCCCAACCTTTTCCCCCCTCTGTCCAGGCAGAGAGCAACATGCCCCAACCAATCAGCCAGGGGGCCGTGTGTCCCATTCCCCGCCCCCCCCGTGACACTGTGTCTCCCACTGCCAACTAAGGGGTACCTCCCCCCCCACTAATCAACTAGGCAGCACTGTTCTCATGCCCATCCACGGGGGACCTTCCCCCCACCTCTGACACCTACTCCCTTTGGGGGCCCTGTCCACCCCATGTCCCTCCCACCAAATCCTGGAGCTCACCAGGGTTACTATGCCAACCACCCCCAACACCCCATCTGCCCTGCATGGGGGGCACATGCCCCCTTCCCCACACCCTAGCTCCACCCCCTCCCACAGGTCTCTTCACTCCCCCACGCTGCACACCCTCCCCCTCTGGCTGCCTTAGGGTTTCCTGCAGCTTCGGGGCAGGACAGGGTCCCACCCCACTGCCAGGGTGGTGTCTCTGGCTCCCTGGGCGGGGCCCTATCACTGTCTGGGGGCATGGCACTAGCTCTGTGGGCGGGTCCCAGTCCTGGGGGCAGAAGGTGTGTTGGTTAGGGTACCCCATTCCAGCACTGAGAGCGGGGCTCCCTCGCTATGGGCGGGTCTCAGTATTGGGGGTGGGACTCCAACATTGGGGGCTTGGCTCCAGCTTTATGGGCGGGGTCTCCACGTTGGGGGCGGGGCTCCGGTTGTAGGGCTTGTGGCCAGCCTCTGGGGAGTTGCTTCGACTTAGGTGTGGGGCTGGTGCGTTGCGCCGCCCTGGAGGGGATCTGGGAGGTCTCCAGATGTAGGGGCGGAGCTTTGGCCGGGGGCTGGGCTCTGCGGTCCCTACTGCCCGCACACACCTGGCTGGAGCCGCGAGGGACCCGCAGCCGGAGCCAGGGCTAGTGCCGCTCGCAGCCCGCAGGGAGCCCGGCCCGCCGGAGCTCAGCCCCGCACTTCCAGGGCGCAGCAACCGGAGCCGAGATGGACCCCGCGTCTGGGGCCGGGGACCTAGAGACCGCCCGGCTGGTGAGCGCCCGGGGCAGCCGCAGCACTGGCACCCGGAGCCTCAAGAGGTAAAGGAGCCGCCAGCCCTTCTGAGATCCAGCCCACAGCCTGCCCCCGGGGCCCCTCCATCCTTCCCTCCATCCCACCCCGCTCCCTTCACCTTCTATCCCCCTCCATCCATCCCCCCCTTTAAATCCCCTCCATCCACCCCCTCCCTTCACCTCCTATCCCCCTCTATCCACCCCCCTTAAATCCCCCTCCATCCATCCCCGTCCCTTCACCTTCTATCCCCCTCCATCCATCCCCCCTTAAATCCCCCTCCATCCATCCCCGTCCCTTCACCTCCTATCCCCCTCCATCCATCCCCCCCTTAAATCCTCCTCCATCCATCCCCCTCCATCCACCCCCCCTTAAATCCCCCTCCATCCATCCCCGTCCCTTCACCTTCTATCCCCCTCCATCCATCCCCCCTTAAATCCCCCTCCATCCATGCCCCCTTCACCTCCTATCCCCCTCCATCCATCCCCGTCCCTTCACCTCCTATCCCCCTCCATCCACCCCCCCTTAAATCCCCCTCCATCCATCCCCGTCCCTTCACCTCCTATCCCCCTCCATCCACCCCCCCTTAAATCCCCCTCCATCCATGCCCCCTTCACCTCCTATCCCCCTCCATCCATCCCCCCTTAAATCCTCCTCCATCCATCCCCGTCCCTTCACCTCCTATCCCCCTCCATCCACCCCCCCTTAAATCCCCCTCCATCCATCCCCGTCCCTTCACCTCCTATCCCCCTCCATCCACCCCCCCCTTAAATCCCCCTCCATCCATGCCCCCTTCACCTCCTATCCCCCTCCATCCATCCCCCCCTTAAATCCTCCTCCATCCATCCCTGTCCCTTACCTCCTATCCCCCTCCATCCATCCCTGTCCCTTCACCTCCTATCCCCCTCCATCCACCCCCCCTTAAATCCCCCTCCATCCATCCCCGTCCCTTCACCTCCTATCCCCCTCCATCCATGCCCCCTTCACCTCCTATCCCCCTCCATCCATCCCCCCCTTAAATCCTCCTCCATCCATCCCTGTCCCTTACCTCCTATCCCCCTCCGTCCATCCCCCCTTAAATCCCCCTCCATCCATCCCCGTCCCTTCACCTCCTATCCCCCTCCATCCATCCCCCCTTAAATCCCCCTCCATCCATCCCCGTCCCTTCACCTCCTATCCCCCTCCATCCACCCCCCCTTAAATCCCCCTCCATCCATGCCCCCTTCACCTCCTATCCCCCTCCATCCATCCCCCCTTAAATCCCCCTCCATCCATCCCCATCCCTTCACCTCCTATCCCCCTCCATCCATCCCCCTTCCATCTGCCATCCGCCCCCAGCCCCTCCATCTCTTCCTCCTCCAGCCCCGTCCTATGCCCCTACCCGCCGCTCCGTTCGCTGCCCCCTCACCCCGGCAGCGCGGGGAGCCGGGCTCGGGCGGGCGCGGGGCCAGGGCTGCAGGGACTCGGCGATCGGGGCCGCCTGTCCGGGCGCGGCTCTGCCAGAGACCGGGCGGAGGCGGCGATGCTGCCCCTGGACGTGACCCTTCTCCAGGGCAGGGAAAGGGGCGCGCTCGAGGGGAAAGAAACCTGTGACCCGCCCCGCTGCGCCCCGGCCCCCAGTGGAGCCCCGCAGCCCCCCTCCCCTTCAGACAGGAGCTGGGTCCACCCCAGAGCCCAGGGCTCCGTTCCCTGCAGAGACCCGGAGCGCAGTGGGTGGGGTACCTCTGCCACCCCCGTATGTGCGTCTTGGGGGGAGGGTCGGTTCCTCTGCCCCCGTGTGTCTCTGGGGGAGTCTGTTCCTCTGCCCCTCTGTGTGTGATGTGGGGGGAGGGTCAGCCTCTTTGCTCCCCCCAGTGGGTGTCTGTGGGGTCCTGTCCCTCGGTCCCCCTTTCCCCATGCTCGATGGTAAATGATTGTTGGCATGTGGGGTTTGGGGGGGTGCTTCCCAGGCTGGGGAATTTAGAGCTATAGGAAGGCCATAGTGCAGGGGTCAGAGCCCCACTCTCCGGGCGGGCGGGGAGAGTGATTGGGCTCTGTGGGATCTCTTCAGGCAGCAGGAGCTGGGGAGTGTCTGGGGGACTCCCCCGTGCCACAGTAACCACAGGGCACAACACTGCTCTAAGCTTCGCTGCTGCGGTTGGCTTTGCTGGGCCACTGCACCAAACGCACATGACTCCTGGTGCTGGGCTGAGAGCAGGATCCTGCTGGGTGGGAGCTGGGCCCTGGCGAGTGCCGGGCACACGGTGGGGGGCCGGGGCCTGAGGAGCTGCATCTGTATCTGCAAAGAGACCAAGCTGCAGCTTCCACAGGGCCGGGGGCAGGGTAAGGGGTGCTGGGAGGAAGGGGGGACCTTACCCAGAGAACTAGTAAGGTAAGAGCTAACAACAGCTCCCGGAGCAGGCCAGGGGTGCAGCTGGGGATGCAGGCGTCTGCTGGGGCAGGGTTGCAGGAGCAGAGTGGAGTGGGCACTGGGCGGTTGGCAGTACCCATCTGTGCACCTGGCTGGCAATGCCAGAAAGATCTGCAGCCTCAGGGCATGGGGCCTTTGGCACAGACCTTCCCTGGCTGCTAGAAGGGCCCCAAATGCCCCCCATGGTAAAAGCCACTGAAATCCTGGGCTGTGGGGTGGACTCTGGCCCCTGCATGCCCCCCAAAGGCGAGGCAATGGCCATCTGGTGCCAGGGCATTTCAATCCTTGGTAGGGGCACACATGTAGCCACATAGATAGCTGGCTCCCAGGGCCCCTCCCAGCCCAGCCAGACTCATCACTCTTCCTGTCCCCGCTGGGCCTGGGTACAGAGATAAGCCCTGGAGGCGAAGGGCAGGGGGAGGGCTGCGCTTCATTCCCGCATAGGGAGATCAATGGGTCAGTCCCCTGGGACTGGCGGCAGGGGGGCTATAGCCTGTCTCTGCAGCACTGGCTAGCACAGTGCATGGCGGGCCAGACCCCAGTGTAGGCCACGAGCCCGAGAACATGGCCAGGGCCTGGCGGGTGGCTGCGGGGGCGCCTAGTCCCTGCTGCCAGAGCGTCACTGCTGCTGTTACCCGCACAAGCGAGACTGACCCCTGCTGCAGGCACCCCTCTGACAGCCATGGAGAGCCCCCCGGGGCAAACAGCCAGGCCATGCACCCTAGGGGCTGCCCCAGGGCCGTGTGGTGCAGGGAGTCAGCACTGCCCTCCCCGCCTCCTGAGCCTGCAGCCCCCTTGCTACATCCCCGGAGCTCTGGGCAGCGAGTCTGGGACAGACCCTGGGGGAGACGTGCCCTCTCCTCAGGGATCAGTGCCTCTCGCCCAGCATCTGCAGGGACACTCACCCAGCCCTGTGAAACCAGGCGGGTTTATTGGTCACCTGGCACACGGCCCAGGCAGCCCCTCGGGCAGCCCAGAGAACTGACTAATGGTTACAGCCCAGCCCAGCTGCAGTGACCCCCGTGGTTCAAGCTCCGTCCCTCTGTCTGTCCGATCTCCTTTGTCAGACTTCGGGGGTGCCCCCAACTGCTCCCCACAGCCCACACTTAACTCCCACCCCCGGACTTTGTTCCCGAGCAGGGGGATGGGGCTCAGCCCCCTTCGGAGAGGCAGGACCACGTCTCTCTGGGTCGCTGGTTGCCAGGTGTCCACATCTCGGCCATGGGATCTGTCCTTGTCTTCTCAAGAGCTGCATGGAGATGGGAGCTAAGGGCCCAGGCCGTCAGGCGCCATCCACACCTGAGTCTTCATCTGCCCCGGAGTCCCCAGACCTCCTACCCGCTGGGGAACAGTGCCGCACACAGGGGAAACTGAGACATGTACAGGACTCATAAACATATTACAGAAAATTCCCACTTTGTCACAAGCCTCTACTGAAAGCCAGGGCACGGCACCCAGAGCTGTGCTTTCAGACCAGCGCTGCCTCTCACACCTGGCTCCTTTCGGGGAGAGTTGGAGACTAAAGACCCAGGAGAAGTGAAGGAACCTGCCCCCAGCTGCCCCACTCGTCCTTGGCCTGTATGCCCTGGGGCATGGCCCAGGCTTTGGGAGGTGCTGGTTTAAAGAGTAGGGGTGGGGATGTGGTGGGGAGGGAGTCAAGAGACCTGACTGTGACTGGCTCCCTTGGTTAGATCTCGTGTTCCTGTCTCCAGGCCAGCTACCCCAGTACCACCAATGCTGCGCCGCTCAGAGACCCTGGCCTGATGAGCCTCCCCTGCTTCGGGACCCCCTGGGGCGGGGGAGGAATGCTCCAGTCCCCACAAGCTGCATCTGGCTCCCAGCTGGGCAGAGAGAATCGCATCAGTGTGGGGCCTGGCGCAGCTGGGGATGCAACCCTGCCTGGAGCCTGTGACATGGGGCTTGGGCAGGGGCTCTCGGGTGAACACACCAGGCCCTGCACGCTGAGGGTGATGGGTGCGCAGGCATCGGCCCAGCCAGCTGTCTGCACTGGGGCTGCTGGGGCCGAGCGCATGCGGCCTGAGCCAGAGGCTGGCAGGGTCTCTGCAGCCCCTAGATGGATGGGAGGCGCTTTCTCAGGGAGCGCTGGCCCCACGGTTCTACCCACTGGCCACAGCTACCTTGAGCAGCCAGGGTGGGGCCCTGCCTGTAGGGCTTCTGGCTCTGGCCTGGGGCTCAGGTGCCCTGCTCCAGCTCCGACCAGCCCAGGGGGTGCCAGCACTGCCACCATAACAGCTCTGTGGGCTCCCCACTGGATCCCCAGCCCTGGGACAGAGCCCCTCTCCCCTAAGCCCCCAAGCGGCCAGCGACAGGCACGGGGGCGGGGGAGGGAGAATGGGGTGTTTTGGGGGGTGGGGAGGGACGCGGAGCTAGGGCTGCAGTGTGGGGAGATGGACAGGGGAGGGGAGCGCAGCGATATGACACATTGTTCTGCTGCCAGGATCACCGTCTGCTTTATAGCTGGAGCCATTTGGGGGGTACCGAGGCATGAAATAACAAACCGCTCTCGGGGGAGCAGGGCTCAGCTCCTGGGAGGGAGAGCGGCTGCCTCAAGACCCCTTTTCTGATTCTGCAGTGCCACTTGCTCACGACCCACAGCCCCGGGCCCCCCATCCCCAGCTGTGCCCGTGCCCCTCTCCCCCGACCCACTGCCCCTGCCAACTCGGGCCCCCATCCCCAGCTCTGCCAGTGCCCCTCTCCCCGGGCCCCCCATCCCCTGCTCTGCCGGTGCCCCTCTCCCCAGGCCCCCCATCCCCAGCTGTGCCCGTGCCCCTCTCCCCCGACCCACTGCCCCCGCTAACTCGGGCCCCCATTCCCAGCTCTGCCAGTGCCCCTCTCCCCGGGCCCCCCATCCCCAGCTCTGCCGGTGCCCCTCTCCCCAGGCCCCCCATCCCCAGCTGTGCCCGTGCCCCTCTCCCCCGACCCACTGCCCCCGCTAACTCGGGCCCCCATTCCCAGCTCTGCCAGTGCCCCTCTCCCCGGGCCCCCCATCCCCAGCTCTGCCGGTGCCCCTCTCCCCAGGCCCCCCATCCCCAGCTGTGCCCGTGCTCCTCTCCCCCGACCCACAGCCCCCCCAACTTGGGCCGCCCATCTCCAGCTCTGCCGGTGCCCCTCTTTCCCGACCCACAGCCCCCCCGACCCAGGCCCCCATCCCCAGCTCTGCCGGTGCCCCTCTCTCTGACCCACAGCCCCCCCCCCAACCTGGGCCCTCCATCCCCAGCTCTGCTGGTGCCCCCTCCCCTGACCCACAGACCCTGCTAGCCCAGCCCTGCCCCCAACCAGCTCTGCCAGTGCCCCTCATTCCTGACCCACAGCCCCCTGCTACTCAAGCCCTGAGCTTCCCCCAGCTCTGCCGGTGCCCCTCAGTCCTGACCCACAGCCCCTGCTAACCCTGCCCTGGGCTCCCCTCAGCTCTGCTGGTGCCCTTCAATCCAAACCTGACCCCATATCCCTGTCCCATAGACCTGACCAGCAGTCACCCCCCAACTATTCCAGCTTTAGGCACCCCTGGGGAATCCAGGCTTGGGGTGATGTCCTAGGGCCACCAGGTTCCCCACTTGCCAAGCCTCCTTTACCCACGGCCTCTCCCAGGAGCCAGGGCTGCTTTGGGCTTTGCCCAGCCTGTGGCAGGCCCAGTCACCTGGGCCGTCGGGGGACCCCAGCCGAGCAGGTGCCCTGGACTCACTCCATTGCTACCTAGCAGCAGAGCTGGGTGGAGCCAGGGTCCCCAAAGATGAGGGCAGATGCCGGGTCATAAATAGATAGCTAAGGGTTAATGTTTCTTATACCTGTAAAGGGTTAACAAAGGGAACCAAACACCTGACCAGAGGACCAATCAGGAAAGAAGATTTTTCAAATCTCAAGGGAGGGAAGGTTGGCTGTGTGTCCTCTTGTCTCCTCTCTGTTGCTCTCTCGGCTCTGAGAGTGATCTCTCTATCTCCAGGCTTTCTAATCTTCTGTTTCCAAGTGTCAGTACAAAGGTAGAAGACAATAGGCTTATATTGTTTTTGTATTTACGTGTGTGTAGTTTGCTGGAATGTTTAAATTGTATGTCTTTTTGGATAAGGCTGTTTATTCATTTTGTTTTCT
Organism: Aldabrachelys gigantea; assembly: GCA_026122505.1. Lineage (NCBI taxonomy): Eukaryota > Metazoa > Chordata > Testudines > Testudinidae > Aldabrachelys > Aldabrachelys gigantea. The sequence goes on along the minus strand of CM047481.1, from coordinate 941,860 downwards.
TTTAAGCCAATGACCCTGTATATTGTCACCTTGATACAGAGACCATTTTTATGTCTTTTTCTTTCTTTTTATATAAAGCTTTCTTTTTAAGACCTGTTTGATTTTTTTCTCTGGTTAAGGCTAAGGAACAAAGGGAGGGGAAAATCTCTTTGTGTTAGAGTTACAAAGCTTGCGTTTGCAGGGACTCTGAGTGAGGGTGAGAGAAACCTGATCTCTCTGTGTCTATGTTTCAAGGAATTGAAGCAGGATAATCTCCTAGAGTGCCCAGGGCGGGAAGATCTGGGAGGAGGTAAAGAGGGGGAAGGGAAGTGGGTTATTTCCCTTTGTTGTAAGACTCAGGGCATCTGAGTCTTGGGGTTCCCCAGGGAAGGTTTTGGGGAGACCAGAGTGAGCCAGACACTGGAATTTCTGGCTGGTGGCAGCGCTATCAGACCTAAGCTGGTAATTAAGCTTGGAAGGTTCATGCAGGCACCCACATTTTGGACGCTAAGGTTCAGAATTGGGACTTATGCTTTATGACAGCCCCTGCCGTCCCGGTTCCCAGCCCAGCTCTGAGCCCAGCAGGGCAGGGGGTGAGGAGGTGTCCCAGGTGTCCCGTGGGTTGTTGGAACTGGAGTGACCTTTGCACTGACCCCCTTGTGTCTCAGTCTCTTCACAGGCTCCCGGGAGTCCTTCCCTGGCCTGCCTCCAGAGATCAGCCCTGTGGCTCCATCCCTGGAGCTGGATCGGCGCCTGGCCAGGCACTGCCACGGCAGCCCCCCCGCCCCTAGCCAGAGCCATGCAGAGCTGCAGGCCTGCCAGAAGCTGGGCATCGCCTGCGCCATCTGCTTCGTCTTCATGATCGGCGAGGTCGTCGGTAAGGTGGCACCGGAGCCCCAGCCTGGCTTGTTCCTGGCTCTGCTCAGCCTGTGCTGCGGGACATCCTGCTCTGCACCGTGCTCCTGTGCTGGCTGGCAGGCACAGCCCGGGTCTCTGGGGGCCAGGAGAGAGGTGCCTGGCGTGGGCCTGGTGCAGCCCCTGTGGGATGGGGCAGCTTCCCTCACCTGCTGCCAGGGTCCCCACATTTATGGGAGTCACCTGGCTGGACCCCGCCTGCTGTGGCAGGCTCCCTGGCAGTGCAAGGGGACGTTGTGTCAGTGCCCAGCACTCTGGCGAAGGAGCCAGCCCCCGCAGGCCAGAGCAGAGGGCAGAGATGCTGCCTGGGGGCTGTGGGGGGGGCCCTGCCAGCAACTTGCACTGATCTGGCCAATCTCTACTGCAGGCGGGTACCTGGCGCACAGCCTGGCCATCATGACTGACGCTGCCCACCTGCTGGCAGACGTGGGCAGCATGTTGGTCAGCCTCTTCTCCCTGTGGGTCTCCGCCAGGCCGCCCACCAAGACCATGACCTTCGGCTGGCACCGCTCAGGTAAGGGCCCCACCAGGACGTGGCTCCAGCCCAGCGCTCACTGCCCTCACAGATCTTCCCCCCCCACTGCCCCCCTGCCATGCCAGGGCAACCTGGAGGCTTATTTCCCTGAGCCTGGGCAGCCCAGAAGGGCAGGTCCCCCCCAACTTTTGACCCGTGGGGAGCTGGGGGGGCAGAGCCCTCACCCCCAGGCCACAGGCAGATCCTCCCCACTGGCCACCTTGGTACACCATGTTACCCACGATGCCTTGCCCCACAAATGCTTCATAGATCCCCAGGTCTGTGCTTTGCCTTGGCTAAGTGCCCTGTCCATGTGTCAGCCCCACCCCCCCAGGGGTCCTGCTCGACCCCCAGGGGTCCTGCTCGACCCCCAGGTCTGTGCTATGCTCCATCTGTGTGCCAGCCCTCAAGGGGTCCTGCTCTCCCCCCAGGTCTGTGCTATGCCCTGGCTAAGTTCCTTGTCCATGTGCCAGCCCCCCCAGGGGTCCTGCTCACCCCCCAGGGGTCCTGCTCTTCCACCAGGTCTGTGCTATGCTCCATCTATGTGCCAGAACCCCAGGGATCCTGTTCTCCCCTCGGGGTCGGCCACACAGCCTCACTGCCTCCGATCCCGAGCCCCTGGTCTCCGTTGCCCTGCCCAGCGAGTCCCACTGAGACAAACGCCCAGGAGAGACTCAGCCGCTCTGCAGAGACCCCTGCGCCCGCCAGTGCCTGCAGTGACACTAGGCAGCCTCTCCCCAGAGCCGGTCTCGGGCCTCTGGGTGCGGCGTGGGGGGCCCTTGGCTTGGCCCAGAGAATTCGGGGTTAAGTCCCTGCTGGCCAACACCAGGGCCACTGGAGCCCGGCAGCTGCATGCGGGTTCCTGTCTCTGTCTCTGTCAGTCCCAGCCAGTGAGAGCTGCCATGTCTCTGGTGAGCCCAGCTCTGGTCCCGGCTCCTGTCACCTCTGCTCCATGGCCCTTCTCCTGCAGTGCCGGCTCCGCGCTCAGGCTTTCTCGTGGCCAGATCAGTGGTCCAGGCCTTCGGGTGCCCATTGTCTGGACCCTTCCTGATGGACTAGTTCTAGCCAGGCCTAGCAACCCCCTGGGCTGACCCTAGGCTGCCCTAGGGCCCCCCGGTCTCCTGCCCTTGGCACAGTGTGCACAGCAGCGCCAGGCACAGAGGGAAACTGAGGCAGGCATGGGCTGCCCACAGACATTGCCAGCGTCCCTTCAGCAACAGGCCCCACAGGCAGGTCTTTAACACCGTCCTCCCTGAGGCACGTGGACGGGTCCCAGCTGGGCTGCTCCTGGCCACTCCCCTCCGCCCCCATAGCTGCGGGCGGTGCTGACTGCTGCCCCGTGCCTGCAGAGATGCTGGGTGCCCTGGCCTCAGTGCTGTCCATCTGGGTCGTGACCGGAGTCCTGGTGTACCTGGCCTCAGCCCGCATCATCAGCAACGACTACGAGATCGATGCACGTGCCATGCTGGTCACCTCCGCCTGCGCCGTGGGCGTCAACATCATGTACGTGGGACCCCTGCCCCCCGGATCCCTGCCTGCCACCCCCCCTCAGATCCCAGCCCCCCCGGATCCCTGCCTGCCTGCCGCTCCCACCCGCAGATCCCTGTCCCCCCAGATCCCTGGCCCCGATCACTGTCCACCCTGCCCAGGTGACTTCCCCCCCCCAGAATGTTGCCCCCACCCTCCCTGGATTACACCCCTCCCCACCTCACCCATTCCTGCCTCTGCCCAGCCCCCTAGTCAGTGCCCACCCACCTTGCCCATTCCAGGGGGAGGGGCTCTGGGATCTGCGGCCCCCGGGGCTCTGTGTCTGCCCGTGGCCGCTCAAGCTCCCTCTTCCCTCCAGCATGGCCTACATCCTGCACCAGTCGGTCACGGGCCACGGTCACGCCCAGGGCTATGAGAAGATGGAGGAGAGTCCTGGCTGCTGTGCGCCCCCCGGGGACCACCTGCCCGGCAGCACCAGTGTGCGCGCCGCCTTCGTGCATGTGGTGGGGGACCTGCTGCAAAGCCTCGGGGTGCTGACAGCTGCCACCGTCATCTACGTGGAGGTATGGCACGAACAACCCCAGGCCAGCCTCTAACGTGGCTCTGCCTCGGCCTCCCTCCGCCCGGCGCCCCTGCTAACCGCCTCCCTCCCTCCGCCGCCCGGCACCCCCGCTAACCGCCTTCCTCCGTCTGCCTCCCTCCCTCCGGCGCCCCCGCTAACCGCCTCCCTCCCTCCGCCTCCCGGCACCCCCCGCTAACCGCCTTCCTCCGTCCGCCTCCCTCCCTCCGGCGCCCCCGCTAACCGCCTCCCTCCCTCCGGCGCCCCCGCTAACCGCCTCCCTCCCTCTGTCCAGCGCCCCTGCTAACCGCCTCCCTTCCTGCACTGCCCGGCACCCCCGCTAACCTCCTCCCTCCAGCCGGCGCCCCTGCTAACGGCCTCCCTCCCTCCACCTCCCTCCGTCCACCACCCCAGCTAACCACCTCCCTCCCTGCACTGCCCGGTGCCCTGCTAACCGCCTTCCGGCGCCCCCGCTAACCGCCTCCCTCCGCCCGGTGCCCCTGCTAACCGCCTCCCTCCCTCCGCCTCCCTCCGTCCACCGCCCCCGCTAACCACCTCCCTCCCTGTGCCTCCCGGCGCCCCCACTAACCGCCTCCCGGCGCCCCCGCTAACCGCCTCCCTCCGTCCGCCCGCTGCCCCCGCTAACCGCCTCCCTTCCTCCACCTCCCTCCGTCCACCGGCCCCGCTAACTGCCTCCCTCCCTGCGCCTCCCGCTGCCCCCGCTAACCGCCTCCCGCTGCCCCCGCTAACCGCCTCCCTTCCTCCGCCTCCCTCTGTCCACCGCCCCCGCTAACCGCCTTCCTCCCTGCACTGCCCGGCGCCCCCGCTAACTGCCTCCCTCCCTCCGCCACCCCGGAGCCCCCGCTAACCATCGGCTCCCCGGCGCCCAGCTAACCATGGCCCTCCCTGCGCTGCCCTCTGCCCCTCTTCCCACATCCCATCCTCTGTGAGGCCCAGCTGCCCCCTCCCCCATGGGCTCGCCTGTGCGCAGACACCCGTGTGCCCTGCTCCCTGCCTCGGCCTGAGCTCCTGCGGTGGGAGATGCTCTGTCCCAGGTGGCAGCAGGCCAGTGACCCTGCACTGCAGTTCTTGCCTGTCCCGGGGCTCCCTGGGGCTCGGGGGGAACAGGATCTGCCTGGAAGAAATGCACTGAGATCCCCACAGGCCCCCTCGCTGGGACCCTGGTGCCCAGCCCCAAGGAAGTGCCCTATGCCAGCTCCCCATGCTGGGCTCTGCCCACTGCCCTCTGCTGCCACGTTCCGTCAGTGCCCCCCTCTGCCAGCCTGAGGAGACAGTGGGGCTGGGCCAGGGACTCTTGGGTTCCGCTCCTAGGTCTGACCCCTTGCTGGGGGGTTCTGGGGATCCACTGGCTGCTGGGGCATAACCCTGCCCCTGCCCCTTGCAGCCCCAGTACAAAATCGCAGACCCCGTCAGCACCTTCCTCTTCTCTGTCTTCGTGCTGGGCTCCACCATCTCCATCCTCAGGGACGTCTTCCGGGTGCTCATGGAAGGTGAGCTGGAGGCACGGTGCACTGGGAGCTCAGGGCTGGGGGGCAGAGGCTGCGACTGCTGGGCAAGGGCAGGAGGCAAGGCCAGGGGCAGTCTCAGGGCAGGGGGCATGGGGCAGGGGAGGCTGGGTGCGAAGCCGGGCGAGAGCTGAGGGCAAGGCAGTGCCAGGGGCTGGGGACAGGGACAGGCTTGCTTGGCAAAGGGTCTCACTGAAAAGGGAGCTGGGCAGATTCTCTGCTGTAAAAACCAGAATTACTCTGAGCTACGGCAGCCACAACCTGCCCTCTGACCGCCCCACAACCTGCCCCCCGACAGATCGCCCCGACCTCCCCACAACCCGCTCATCTGCTCCCCACAACCTGCCCCTCGACAGATCACCCCAACCCCCCAACCTCCCCACAACCCGCTCATCTGCTCCCCACAACCTGCCCCCGAACAGATCGCCCCAACCCCCCAACCTCCTCACAACCCGCTCATCTACTCCCCACAACCTGCCCCCCAACAGATCGCCCCAACCCCCTGACCTCCTCACAACCTGCCCCCCGACAGATCGCCCCAACCCCCTGACCTCCTCACAACCTGCCCCCTGACAGATCGCCCCAACCCCCCTGACCTCCTCACAACCTGCCCCCTGACAGATCGCCCCAACCCCCCTGACCTCCTCACAACCCGCTCATCTGCTCCCCACAACCTGCCCCCCGACAGATCGCCCCAACCCCCTTGACCTCCTCACAACCCGCTCATCTGCTCCCCACAACCTGCCCCCCGACAGATCGCCCCAACCCCCCAACCTCCTCACAACCCGCTCATCTGCTCCCCACAAACTGCCCCCCAACAGACCACCCCGACCTCCTCACAACCTGCCCCCCGACAGATCGCCCCAACCCCCAGACCTCCTCACAACCTGCCCCCCGACAGATCGCCCCAACCCCCCGACCTCCTCACAAGCCACTCATCTACTCCCCACAAGCTGCCCCCCGACAGATCACCCCAACCCCCAGACCTCCTCACAACCCGCTCATCTGCTCCCCATAACCTGCCCCCCGACAGATCGCCCCAACCTCCCCACAACCTGCCCACAACCTGACCCCTGACAGATCGCCCCAACCCCCCCTGACCTCCCAACAACCTGCCCTCCGACCTCCTCACAACATGCTCATCTGCTCCCCACAACCTGCCCCGCGACAGATCGCCCCAAACCCCCCTGACCTCCCCACAACCTGCCCATCTGCTCCCCACAACCTGCCCCCTGACAGATCGCCCCAACCTCCTCACAACCCGCTCATCTGCTCCCCACAAACTGCCCCCCGACAGATCGCTCCACTCAACCTCCCCACAACCTGCCCCCTGACAGATCGCCCCAAATCCTCCCTGACCTCTCCCCAACCTGCCCCCCCCAACAGATCGTCTTAAGCCATCACCCTCTGGGTCCCTGCTGGGTTGCAATGCAAAGTATGGGAGAAAGTGAGGCACACATAGCATTTATAAAAAAAAATAATACAAAAAATTCCTCCTTTGTAACATCTCTTCCCCATCACAACTGAACTAAGTAGGTCCCTCTAACCAACATCCTGGAGAAGTTTGAACCCACAATTTGTTGGGGAAGAGTCAACATGGTTTTGTAAAGGGAAATCATGCCTCACCAATCTACTAGAATTCTTGGAGGGGATCAACAAGCATATGGACAAGGGGGATCCAGTGGATATAGTGTACTTAGATTTTCAGAGAGCCTTTGACAAGGTCCCTCACCAAAGGCTTTTAAGCAAAGTAAGTAGAAATAAATGGTCAGTTTTCAGAATGGAGAGAGGTAAATAGTGAGGTGTTCCCCCAGGGACACATCATAAAGATCTGGAGAAACGGGGAAGCAGTGAGGTGGGAAAGTTTTTGCAGGTGATACAAAACTATTCCAGATAGTTCACTCTTTGCAATCTGCTTTGGAGTTACAAAGGGATCTCACTAAACTGGGTGACTGGGCAACAAAATGGCAGATGAAATTCAGTGTTGATAAATGTCATGGAGTGTGGGGGAGTCCGGGCCCTGCACCCTCCACTTCCTGCAATTCACCGGGACTCTCAGCTAGCCAGTAACACAGAAGGTTATAAGATGACAGGAACACAGTCCCAAGCAGGGCTTGTAGGTACAACCAGGACCCCTCAGCCAGGTCCCTCTGGGGGGCAAGGAGCTTAGACCCCAGACTCAGGGTTCCCTGCCTCCTCCCAGCCATCCCAAAACTGAAACTAAAAACTTCTCCAGCCGGCTCTCTTCCTTTGTCCAGTTTCCCAGGCAAAGGTGTCATCTGGCCCCACCCCCCTCCTGGCTCAGGTGACAGGCTCAGGTATCGTCCCTCACCTAAAGTCACCCCCTGCTCTCCCCTCCCCCATGCAGACAGCCCCAGTAAAACTAGACGACATTCCCAGGTCAGTCCACCCCGCTCCCTCCTGCGTCACAATAAATGCAAAGCGATGCACATCGGAAAGCATAATCCTAACTCTACAGATAAAATGATGGGGTCTAAATTAGCTGTTACCACTCAAGAAAGATCTTGGAATCATCATGGATAGTTCCAGGGGTGGCTCCAGGCACCAGCACGCCAAGCGCGTGCTTGGGGCAGCAAGCCACAGGGGGCGCTCTGCCGGTCGCCATGAGGGTGGCAGGCAGGTTGCCTTCGGCGGCATGCCTGCAGAGGGTCCGCTGGTCCCACGGCTTCAACGGACCTCCCGCAGGCGTGCCACCGACTCCGCGGGACCGGGGACCTCCTGCAGGCAAGTCGCCGAAGGCAGCCTGCCTGCCGTGCTTGGGGTGCCAAAATGCCTAGGGCTGCCCCTGGATAGTTCTCTGAAAAGATCCACTCAATGTGCAGCAGCAGCCAAAAAAGCGAACAGAATGTTAGGAACCGTTAGGAAAGGGATAGATAATAAGGCAGTAAATAACATAATGCTGCTATGTGAATCCGTGGGACGTCCACATCTTGAATACTGCGTGCAGCTCTGGTCGCCCCATCTGAAAAAAAAGATGTATGAGAATTAGAAAAGGTTCAGAAAAGGGCAACAAAAATGATTGGGGGTCTGGAACAGCTGCCATCTGAGGAGAGATTAATAAGACTGGAACTTTTCAGCTTGGCAAAGAGATGACTGAGGGGGGATATGACAGAGGTCTCTAAAATCATGACACCTGCTGAGAAAGTGAAATGGGAAGTGTTTATTTACCTCTTCACATACCACAAGAACCAGGGGTCACCAAATGAAGTTAACAGGCAGCAGGTTTAAAAGAAACACAAGGCAGTATTTCTTCACACAACGCACAGTCAGCCTGTGGAACTCCTTGCCGGGGGATGTTGCGAAAGCCAAAAGTCTAACTGGGTTCAGATACGAATGAGGTTAGTTCCTGGTGGCTTGCTGCCCAGGTGTGTCTGTTCCCAGCATCAGGCTGCCTGGAGTGGCTCATACCTGCGAGTGCTGCCCTTAGGGCAGGCTGGCGAAAGCAGGGCAGACCCCCCAGCTGGCGGCGGGGCCTACAGTTAGAGATCACTAAGCCAGTAACAAATGTGAACTTCTAGGGCTCTGCACCAGTCTCCCCAGGAAGTCCTAGCCATGCCCTGGAGCTCCCCATCCTGCCTGGCCCCCCGACAAACTGCGCGAGTGATCAGTGGTCACTGACACCAAAAATCACGCCCCATTCAGGTTGCTCTTACCCCAGGACAATCGGCCCCCTGGCTCTTACACCAATGTCAGCCTCTGTAGCCAGTCCTGGAATCAACGAGCAACAGGTTTGTTAATCAAGTGCCAGGTTCCAGCCAGCGAGTGAAGCGCTGCAGTGAGCTGTCACTTCACAGGGTGTTCAGGGCAGCCCCAGGGGCTCGGGCTTCAGTTTCGTGTTTCTGGCCCCGTGAGGGCTCAGACAGCGACAAGATGAAAAATCTTCACATCCATGATTTTTATTTCCCTCTTCCAGCCTGCAGAGCGGTGGGCCGAGGCTGCTGCACTTCTCCATGGGAGTAGGGGACTATTAACAAAACTTTAGCTAATAATGGCCCGCTTGTAATTTGAGCACCATCCTGGGTGGGTCCGTTCCTGTGGCTGGCATCACATGGTCAGAACGACCATTGCCAGGGAGAGTCATGCAGCCTGTTAGGGAGTAAACCCACACCTCCTCATCAGTCTGACCCTGCTGTGAGCCACACTCACCTACAGGGAGCCAGTCTAGGGCACCGGCTACGAGTTTGTCGGTTCTTAGCTAATGCCTGCAGTTGTGGTGCCAGGCCTACCAGCATCAGCCTCACCCTTCACTGGGGCCTCTCTCACCCCTGGGCAGGGCAAACCCATCTGGCCCTCGCCCTGCCCAGGTCTCCCAGCGCTCAGCCAGGCTCTTAGCCACCACAGGGCTCAGCTCTGCCTCTGCTCCCCAGCGATGGCAGGCTGGGCTGGTGTAACGCCGCCGGACCCTGGTTGGCGGTGAGCGGGATCGAACTGGGGACCTCTGGAGCTTAGTGCATGAGCCGCTACTGCCTGAGCTAAAAACCAACTGGCCATAGCTAAGGCTGTAGCACAGACTCAGTCTAACTCTACGGGGTCTCGGTGCCACTAGCTGGGACAGCGCCAGAGTCTTCCCCAGGAATTGAAAGTGGGGGCGGGGGGTTTGAATTTATCTGGGGGTGTCAGGGCCAATGGGAGGTGAGACCGTGAGGGTGAAGCGGGGCTCTATGGCACCACAGTAAAAACTGAAAATGTTTCATGACCGTTTTATTAGATGTAAGTCGTGTTTTCAAATCATCACACAAATGAAAGTTCACTGCTCAAGCCTTCTATGGAGCACGACATCTACATCCTTCTTGGTTTGTTACAATTTTGCACAACTCTGTTAATGACCTTCTTGAATGCAACACGCTCATCTTTGTGTCTTCTCGTGTGTCCAGCACTTCCCTTCCTTCAGCTGATATGCTCATTAGTTCAGTCACATGATCAGGCAGAAGGCGACTTCTTTCCGAACACAAAACTCTATTCACTGATGAAAAAGACACTCAGCTGTAGCTGTTGTGACTGGGAGTAGCAAGAGATGAATTCCTACTTCTCTCACCCCAGGAAACAGAGCACAAAGATTGGGTTGAGCCACTAGTGATGATAAAAAATAAGTTGAAGTCAAATCTTCATTAATTCGTTGTATGATATTCCACTCTGTGTTCAAATTCTCTATTCTGCCCTGATCACATGGCAGCCCCATTGTTGGTAGTGCCTCACTCCGCTCAACTGTTGGTGTTTTCTAGGACAGGCATCTGTAAAAGCTACGTAGAGGTTGAGTAGAATCTAGAAGTTGCTGTTGTAGATTTTTAAGAATCAAGTCTGTGTACTTGTTCAGTTGTCTTAACAAACACTTCTTTTCCTCTTCACGTAAGGATTCAATATAAATGCCTTCATTAGTCAACTTCTGGACTGAAGTCTTTCCTTCTTCCAGTACTTTTTCAATGGATAGCTCTCTGAATGATCCAAATGTAGCTTCTATTGCTGGACAAAGATCTATTACTGTTGTAGCAGATGCCTGGATGGCATTGTTTAATGACCCAAATGGTTTCAACAGTAGACTTACGAGAGAGAGAGACCGGTGATACTCTTCTCTGAACATAGTAGCAAAAGTAATCCACCAGCCTCACTCCTTAGATCCATCCCATCTTGGTAAATACTTTCCAAAGCCACTAATAATGGCTGGAGTAATTTTAAGACAACAGCCAAGGATCGCTCATGAGAAAGCCAGTGGGTTTTCCCAGGTTGGACTAATTTGAACTTCAGTCCCAGTGTATCTTCTGTATTTTCCAAGATATTCAGTCTTTTTCGACTCTTGCTGAAAAAATAATATAATGAAGACATTCAATTTGTAGCTTTTTTAATGTCTTTTGAAGAGTCTGCAGCTCGTACCAGTGCTAGTTGGAGTAGATGGCCTCTGCAGTGTGTATAGGAGAGATTAGGGTTACACTTTTCTCTGAACAAAGCTTGGACTCCACCATGTCTTCCAGAGAAGTTTGCAGCTCCATCAAATGCACAAGCAGCCGTCTGTTTGGGGTCCAATTAACTCTCCTAAGATGTGGGTTGTCACAGATGCAGCCGATGTGTCTTCTATAACTTGAACATCTAGAAATGCATCTACTGGCCTACCCCTGACATCAAGATAATGTACACAATGACTTGATGGCCATTTGCATCGATGCATTCGTCAGCCATGTACGCACATTGTCTGAATGCTGTGAGAGAGTTCTTCACTTTTTCAGCTGCTGAGTCTTTCGCTGTTGCACCACATGCTTCTAGCCAATGTGACAGACCCAGGCCAGTGGGGTACAGGAGTCTGGTAGAGGGCAAATATACTGGTCACTGGCAGAGTAGTTTTCTGTTCCCTGAGTGACCAGAGCAGGGGCTACACTAGAGTAATCAGGAAACTGCTAGAACCAATTAAGGCAGACAAACTGATTAGAACACCTGCAGCCAATCAAGGCAGGCTAATCAGGGCACCTGGGTTTAAAAAGGAGCTCTCTCCAGTCAGGAGAGGAGTAGCCAGAGGAGAAGAAGTGTATGTGAGGAGCTGGGAGCAAGAGGCACAAGGAGCTGAGAGTGAGACGGTGTACTGCTGGAGGATTTCGGAGACAAGCGTTATCAGACACCAGGAGGAAGGTCCTGTGGTGAGGATAAAGAAGGTGTTTGGAGGAGGCCATGGGGAAGTAGCCCAGGGAGGTGTAGCTGTCATGTAGCTGCTACAAGAGGCACTATAGACAGCTGCAAATCCATCGGGCCCTGGGCTGGAACCTGGAGTAGAGGGCGGGCCCGGGTCCCCCCCAAACCTCCCAACTCCTGATCAGACACAGGAGGAGTTGACCCAGACTGTGGGGAAGATCACTGAGGTGAGCAAATCTGCTAATAATCGCAAGACCCACCAAGGTAGAGGAGGAACTTTGTCACAACTGTCAGTTGAGTTTCTTGCAGAAAGACAGTGAGCATTTGCTGGTCTTGTTCGGAACCAGTGTTCAGCTTCAGGATGAACAAGTGACAATGCACTTAACATTGGCCTCCAGTCTGTAGTGCGTGGTATCTCTTGCTTAAATAGCAAGTAGGATGCCACAGCCTTGTTTGTTCTCATGAAGTGTGTTGTGTCTCCAGCATTCTTAACAGCCTCATTAACAGTCAGCGGTGTTGTCCTTGGTCAGTGGCGACTCAGAGTTCAGAGGTGCTTTCACATGAGTTCACCTCCCAGGTGGGGGGCAAGAAGGCACCTTGCTCGTTCTTCCAGCTGCTCACTGTTTGCTCTGGCCACAGCTGTTTGTTGTGTCACCTTTCACTTCATTGCTCTGTTGCCAATGGCCCTGCGCAGTCACCTTCTGCTGCCACCTGCCCGTGTGACCTCTGCGAGTTGGTCTCTTGAGGTTGCACCAGCTCTCAGTGATTTCAGCTCAGCTCTCAGTAGGGGAACCTCACTGCTAGTGCAGACTAGGCCGTCTCCTCCACAGAAACAGTGTCCCACAGCAGATCCAAGCACTTAGACCCGATTATCAGTGATTTCAGCTGCAATGGTCACTTAACAGAACAAAAGACTCTCTATGGAGCCTAATCAGCTCTGTCTTTAAACAGTGGAGCGGGACAGGTCCCCACCCTCTCTTGTGATGCCCTCAATCAGCACCCGTCTGCCACTCCCTGGTGCCTCTGAGGAGCTGGCTGGGTGGCTGCTTCCCTCCACGGGTCAATCACATTGTCCCTCTCCACATTGTCCCTCTGGAGCCAGAGCTCCAGATTGGGCCTCTGTGCCCTGGGCCTTCCCCAGCTCACCCCTCATGGGCTCTGTCTGGCCTCTGTTCCACTAACCCTGGGCTTCTGCCCACGTACGCCCTGTTTTCCTACAGACATCACAGCTCAGGGTTCTGAGCCCCTTGGAGGAGTCAACCCACATCCAGCCCCCCCGAATTCCCACTTCCAGGGCGTCTCCACGTCCCTCTCCCAGAACCCCGGCTTCGGCCTGTCCCCTTCAGGTCTCTCCATCCCCAGACTGACTGTCCCCAAAGTGATCTGCCCACGGGCCTGTGCGGCACAGCCTCTTTGGCGTCCTGCCCACTACCCACACCCTAGGTTCGTAGGGACACATCTCCTGGAGTTGTTCCGACCCAGCCAGGTTACACCACCCAACCAGGTTACACAAATCCTCCAGTGCAGTGACCCGTCCCCCCACCCCATTTGTGGGGAGCTCCTCCCAGCAGGGGGGGGCTTCCATGTAGGTCACCCCTGGGATCTTCTGCACACCCCAAAACCTGTTCCCATAACCCTCAGATGCCCATTCAGACCTGAGCAGTGGAGCCTGGCTGAACTGTTCCTAGTCCCCAGTATTGGTTCCGCCTATCTGGCTGGGCTCCCCTAGGGCTCTGGGACCGAGCAAGGGGGTGAGACGTGGAGCTGGCCCGCGGGGTCAGCCTGGTTCTATCACAGGCCTCGTCAAAGGCAGTGAGGTGGGAACTGATATCCCGCCCCTCCTCCAACTGGGCAACAAGTTGGGATCTAGGCTCCCCTAGAACTGGCATCCTGGGGCCTTACCCCACTTTCCCCTCAGTGGGTCCTCTGGCCCTCGGCTTCTCCAGCCCCTGTTCTCACTTTCACTGCCTCTCCTGCTTGCTCGTGTTTTCACTGCATCTCACGGGCTGCTAGTCTCTGTTCCTCCAGCCAAAGCTCCGTTGCTCTCAGCTCCAACTCCCAGCACTTCAAAACCATCGATGGGGAGCCAGGCCGTGAGGACTCCCTGCTGGATGGGGACCCTCTGGGAACCCCACTTGGGCCTGAAACCTGCTTCTCAGATCAACCGTCTTTCTCCAGCCGTGCAATCAGTTGCCCCTTGTTGAGCTTCCTCACACGCAACGTCTATCCCCACACAGGCTTGTGCCGTCCCTCTCAGGGAGGTGCTTTCACACCATTTTCTTGTTTCCTTTGCCTACACTTGTTTTCCTGACACACGTCACTTACTGCACAACACTACTGGTGCATTCAGCATCCCACCGTTCCCACCACCTGTCAGGGATCTCCAGGGCTGGACTATGCCCCAGCCTGGGAACAGTCTCTGGGGAGAGCCTGCAGTGATCCAGACCCCCCAGGGTCTCTCTCTTCCCCCAGGGTGAGCCACGCAGCCTCCCTGCCTCCTGAGACTGGGCCCCTGGGGCTGCAGCCCCCCTGCCCCACCCCAGGAGCTCCAGGCAGTGAGTCCAGCTGAGCCAGACCCTGGGGGCTCAGTGCCCCTGGCCCAGTGTTTGCAGTGACACTCACAGCGCGAGCAGACAGGTGGCTTATTAACCACCTGGCACACGGCAGATGATGCCCTTAGTGTAGCCAGAGAGTTGAAGGTTAAAGCGAGTCCAGTCTGGACCACCCAGTGCAGCTGTCACAGACCTCGTGTTCGGACTGTCTCCGACTGCCTTCCTCAGTCAGTTCCCGGGTGAGAGCTCCCCTGGAGCCCCCTCCCAGCTCTCTGCCCAGCCCCTTGCTGAGCCTTGAGCCAGGACTCGCTTGGGGCTGGCGCTAGGTCTCTGGGCCCCTCGATTAGCCAGCTCCAGGCTGACTGTTCAGTCTACCCACCTTGGGCTCATAGCCTGCCCTGCAAGCCAACCCCACCCCTGCCCGACCCTGGGGAGCAATGCAACGTACTGGGGAAACTGAGGCACACCTATACATCGTAAAAAGAGCACAGAAAATTCCCCCATGTCACGGGTGGGTTTCCAGTCACCTGCCCAAGCCTGAGGTGGCTTTGGGGCAGCTCTGAGACGCAAAGGGAAGGACACAAGGCAGGATGCTGTGGCATGGGTGTAGTTCTGTGTCATTGTCTGGCACACCCAGCTGAGCCCTGTGTCGCTCAAAGGCAGTGCTTGTCCCAGCCTCCGGTCCTTTCTCTGGCGCTCCTAGCAAGTCTCCCCTGACCCCTTCAGAGCCATCCCCCAGCATCACCCCAACAGCCCGATCTATCCTGGCACCACCCTGACAACCCGCCTCCTGCAGCATCACTCAGACATCCTGCCAGCAATCATCCGACATTCTCTCCCCCAGCAATCACTCTGACATCCTGCCCCCCAGCAATCACCCCAACATTCCCCCTGATGTCCTGCCAGCAATCACCCCGACATCCTGCCCCCCAGCAATCACCCCAACATCCTGCCCCCAACATCCCCCCAGCAATCACCCTGACATCATCCCCCCAGAAATCACCCCAACATCCTGCCCCTCAGCAATCACCCTGACATTCCCCCCAGCACCACCCTGAGATCCCCCCAGCAATCACCCCAACATCCCCCCCCCAGCAATCACCCCAACATCTTGCCCCCCAGCACCACCCTGACATCATCCTGACATTCCCCCCAGCCTCTGCCCTGACATCCTGCCAGCAATCACCCCGACATCCTCCCCCACTGCAATCACCCCAACATTCCCCCCAGCACCACCCTGACATCCTGCCCCTCCAGCAATCACCCCAACATTCCCCCCAGCAGCACCCTGACATTCTCCCCCACTGCAATCACCCCAACATCCCCCCCAGCAATCACCCGACATCCTGCCAGCAATCATGCCAACATCCTGCCCCCCCCAGCAATCACCCCAACATCCTGCCCGCCAGCACCACCTTGACATCCTGCCAGCAATCATGCCGGCATCCTGCCCCCCCAGCAATCACCCAACATCCCCCCCAGCAATCACCTAACATCCTGCCAGCAATCGTGCGACATTCTGCCCCTCCACGAATCACCCTAACATTCCCCCCAGCAGCACCCTGATATCCTGCCCCCCAGCAATCATCCCAACATCCCCCCAGCACTCACCCCTTGCCCCCAACAAGCCCCCCCACCCAGCACTCCTCTAGTGTCCCACCCCCACTGACAGCAGTCTGTCAGGCTGTCACGGAGCCGCAGGAGTGAAGCGACCCCCAGCTTGGCACAGGCTCTTGGAGGCTCCCATGGGTGTGCCACGTCCCCAGCCCCACACACTGAGCCTTTGGGCTCCAGCACTCCTGCTTCATGCAGTGATCTCTGTCCAGCTGAGAGAGGCTCCTAGTCAGAGATTTTTCCACGCCTCAGGGACTGATGCACCCTGGCCAGGCTTTGTAATGACACCAGGCAGTGTGTTTTCCAAACAGAGCAGGGTTTATTAGTCACCTGGACACAGCACCAGGAAGTCCTTAAGTTAGCAAGAGAAACAAAGGTTAAGCCATAGTCCAGTTGGCCAAGGCAGTGCAGTCAGCCAGCCAAGATGCTATGGACTCCATTTCAGGCTCTGTCTCTCTCTCCTTTCTCAGTCCCAGGTGAGAGGTTGGGGTCTATGTGGAGGGAAGCGCACTTAGCCCTAACATCTTAGCCTTTGTTCTTGAGCTGGGGTGTTGTCTTGGCTTCCCTGCTGAGAACTGGGGGTGGGAAATCTCCTTCTTCTGGGGCTTTTGCTGGGTGGGAATGTTCTGGGCAGTGTCATCAACAGTCCTTAATGGCCCCCAGCCCCCCCCAATAACACGACCCATCTGTTGCTCTGCCCCACTAGTACTGGCAACCCTGCTGCAGCTGCTGGGCAGCAATGCAAAGTGTGGAGGGAAACTGAGGCACACATAGGGTTCATAAGTGTCCCACCAGCATGGGGAGAAATGCCTGGGTGCTATGGGGCTTTCTAAACTGAGGGGTGGGGGCTGGTAAAATCCAGTGACTGGAAACTGAAGCCAGACAGTCCATTGGCCAGCAGGCCCATGTGTTAAACCCATGGCAGTGACCCACAGGCCCAAACAGCCCAGGGCAGCAGTGACTGCACCGGCTCCTGGCTGCCTTTCAGGCCGTCGTGGTAGCCCAGGGTGGGCAAACTTTTTGGCCTGAGGGCCACATTGGGGTTGCGCAACTGTTTGGAGGGGCAGGATAGGCAAGGCTGGGCCTCCCCAAACAGTCTGGCCCCTGCTCCCTATCACCCCTCCCACTTCCTGTGTCCTGACTGCCCCCCTCAGAACCTCCAACCCATTCAACACCCCCCTGCTCCTTGTCCTCTGACCGCCCCCTGCCGGGACCCCCACCCCCTCTCCAACCCCTCTGTTCTCTGTCCCCTGACTGCCCTGACCCCTATCCAGACACCTCCACCCCCTGACTGCCCGCCTCAGAACCCCCCACCCATCCAACCCCCCCTGTGTCGGTGCTGCCCGTGGGAGCCAGCTGAGGTCACTCAATCAGGGTGAACTGCAGACAAACCCCAGACGCTGGTGGTTATTCCACTACTTAGATTTACCAACCAGCACAGAACAGCTTCTAGAGTCCAAACACCACAGTTCCCTTGAAGTGCCCGGCCTCAGGCCTCCGTCCAGACACACCTGTCAAACATGATGATGATTCCTGAATAATCTTATCTCATCATACAAAAGAAAAGGTTCTTCCAATCCCAAAGGATCAGCCACACACCCAGGTCCAATGATAACTTAGATCTTACCCCCAATACACACTACAGCCAATTCTTATTAACTACGCTAAAATTTATTAGAAAAGAAGAGAGAGAGAGTTGGTTGAAAGATCAATATACAGACAGACTTGAATTCATTTCCTGAGGTCGTTTTTTCATCTTTGAATCAAAGCTCTAGCAATAGACAAGCCTTGTTTGCTGACATGCCAAGCCCTGAGCAAACACCTCCCCTTCTACCTCTAACAATGCCGGCTGCATTTCAAAGCTCTGGTCATTTACAGATCTTCCTAACCAGTCTCTAAAGTTGGCCTCTCGGTCAGGTCAGTCTGGGAGGTAATTAACTCTGTCTGGCCCTGTCACCTTCCAATGAGATATTATATCACACTCATAATGTCACACACACACCCTGCTCCTTGTGCCCTGACCACCCTCTCCCGGGACCCCTGCCCCTAACCACTCCCGGGACCCCACTCACTATCTCCCTGCCCTCCCCCAGAACCTCTGCCCTATCCAACTGCCCCCTGTTCCCCATCCCCTGACCACCTACCCCGAACCTCTGCCCCCATCCAACTGCTCCCTGTCCCTTGACTGCCCCCCGGCACATTTGCCCCTTATCCAACACCCCACAACCCCATGACTGTGTGGGAGGGGGAACAGTGGAGGAGGGGCAGGGCGAGCCTCCCAGCCCAGGAGCTCAGGAGCCGGGCAGGACTGTCCCGCGGGCTGGATGTGGCCCATGGGCCCTAGTTTGCTCACCTGTGTGTTAGCTCAATGCAGGTTCCTGGACTCAGGGCAGGGGTCGCAGATGAGGGACTCTGGCTGGTGGGACCTGTCTGGCCTGAGTTCTGAGGACCCCACCACCGCCTGGCTGGACAATGGGAGGACATGGGCAGCCTGGCCCTGGCATGCTCCTGATAGTGCTTGGGGGAGGGTGGGGACATACCTCGTCCTAGCTCTGCTGGGCTGTGGGGCAGCCCCTAGGTGCTGGCTGCCCAGCACCGTCCTCCCCATGCCCAGAGTGCCCCACCCACCCGTTCCAGCCACCCAGTGATTCCCCTTCTCTAGGTGCATCTCCTTCCCCCACCCTCACAGGCTCCATGGGGCCACCCCAGGACAGCCTGGCCCCTCCCTCCGCAGCCTGCTCCAGTGCCGCTCTGGCGTCCCCTCCAGAGAGCTCTGGGGAGCCCCTGTGCCAGTGCTGGAGCCCTGCCAGGCTGGGGGAGCTGCACGCCTGAACCCCCAGGAACTGGGCTGCCCTGGTGCCAGGCTCACCCGCCCTGTTTGGCCCCAGGGGCACCGCGGGGTGTTGAGTTCAGTGCAGTGAAGGACGTGCTGCTGGCCGTCAAGGACGTGAAAGACGCTCACAACCTGCACCTCTGGACCTTGACCCTCAGCCACCACATGGTGTCTGTGCACGTGGCAGTTGGTGAGTCCTCCGCTGCCCCCCCACCTGACCCCTCCCTCCAGCGCAGCTGTGGGGCACCCCTCCCCCTACAGAATGGGGTCCCTGCCCCCCATCCCACCAGGGACGGGGTCCTTGCATGTTCCACCCTGACATGTGCTCCCTGCATGCCTTGCCCCTGCAGGCCCCACTCCCACACATGGTCCCTGCGGGCCCCTCCCAAGCGATGCTCACAGGGGGCTGGGCTGCCCCCTTTGCCTGCAGATGCCGACGCAGACATGGAAGATGTGTTGCAGGAAGCCACCGCCCAGCTGCAGAGCACCTTTGGCTTCATCTCGTGCACAGTGCAGGTGGAGCGGTACCTGGAGGACATGGCCGCCTGCCGCCAGTGCCAGGACCCCCAGGACTGAGCACCAGGCCTGCAGCGCTCGGGGCCAGAGATCGAGACACCCCAGCCCTGAGCCTCTGCTTTGCCCAGCAGGCCCCCCACGTCCAGCCAGCTGGCTGTGGGGCTGCCCCACCAGGCCCTACCCTTGGCTCTTTCCACTGCCAATGGGGTGCAAGAGCCTCACCCACACTGACCAGGGGCTGTCCCCCACAGGTAGGGGAGAGCCGTGGGGCAGCTGGAGCTCGGGCAGAGGGGCCCTGCTGGGATTCTTCTCCCCATCTGCCTCTGGTGAGCTCTTGGGAAATGGGGGAGCCACCGCCCCGGGGCCCATCCGGGCAGCCTGCCTTTGCGCAGTGGGGTGCGCTGCAGAGCGCCCCCTGCAGGGTGAGGGCACCAGACTCCCTGAACCCCGGGCTGGGGCAGCTCTGCCCTGGTGCTGCTCCCACAGCTGGTGTGCTGGGGCCCTGCGCCTGCCCATGGGCACTGACATATTCCTGCTGGTCTCCGTCCTGCTCCTTACTTAGCAACGGCCACAGTGGGTCAGACTAAGGGTCGCTCTAGCCAGGTCTCCAGCCAGTGCCAGGTGCCCTACAGGGAATCAACAGAACAGGGACTCAGCAAGCCCAGGTGCCGACTTTCCCTCTTTCTTGGGGGGTGCTTGACCCCCCCTGTGCCCCACCCCTATGCCATCCCTTCCATGAGGCCCTGCCCCTGCCTCACCCCCATCCTAACCCCTTCCCCAAAGCCCTGCCCTGGCCCCACCTCTTCCCCTCCTCCTCCCCTGAGCGTGCCACATTCCGACTTCTCCCCCCGCCCCTGCTGCCACCCCCACCCCCACCCCCACCTCCCAAGCATGCAAACAGCTGTTTGGCTGCAGCTGGGCGGGAAGTGCTGGGAAGGAGGCGGAGGAACAGGGACACGGCACACTCAGGGGGAGGAGGCAGAGGAGGTGGTGGTGGAGCAGGAGCAGGAGAGGAGCTTGCACCCACCAATTTTTTTCCTGTGGGTGCTCCAGCCCCGGAGCATCCACGGAGTCGGCGCCTATGTCACCGAGTGACCCACCCCGTGTCGCCCATTCCCAGCTCCTGGCAAACAGAGGCTGGGGCACCATCCCTGCCCAGCCTGGCTAATAGCCATTGATGGACCCGTCCTCCAGGAACTTCTCTAGTTCTTCTTTGAACCCTGTTCTAGTCTGGGCCTTCACAGCATCCCCTGGCAATGAGTTCCACAGGTTGACTGTGCGTTGTGTGAAGAAATACTGCCCTGTGTTTGTTTTTCAACCTGCTGCTTGTTCATTTCATGTGGTGACCCCCTAGGCCCTGTGTTATGAGGAGCAAACAACACTTCCTTATTCACTCTCTCCCCACCAGTCACAATTTTCTAGCCCTCTGTCAGATCCCCCCCATACTCATCTCTTTGCCAAGCTGAAGAGTTCTCAGCTGGTTAATCTCTCAGCTCTTTTCTGAACCTTTTCCAGTTCCAGTCTCTCTTGCCCAAGCCTGCTGAGGGACTGGTCCCTGGGAGTCAGGGCAGCATCAGGCCACTAGTTACTGCAGCTGACTGCCACACACACACACAACCCCCAAGCTGTGTGGGGAATTAGCGAGCCAGAGAGCCCCGCCCCCACCCCAGCAGCCCAGCCCAGCCCTGCCTGGGGGGGACAGCCCTCTAAGCCGCAGGTGCCTGGCAGGGTTTTTTTGGCTCACACGCCCGTCCAGCAGGCCTGCAGTGTCTGTCATGCCCCCTGCCACACCCACCTGAGTGTGTGTGTGTGTGTGGGGGGGGCTGCCAGGACCCCCAGAGAGGGGTATTTGTCCTCACCCCGGCTCCCTGCTTAGAACCCCTCCCTGGTAGCCCCCTGCCAGCAGCACTTCCGGGGCATGACCCCAGTGCCGGCAAGGTGTGACCCAGGGCGGGGGGCGTGGCCCCAGTGCCAGCAAGGTGTGACCCAGGGCGGGGCATGGCCCCAGTGCCAGCAAGGTGTGACCCAGGGCGGGGGGCATGGCCCCAGTGCCGGCAAGGTGTGACCCAGGGCGGGGGGCATGGCCCCAGTGCCAGCAAGGTGTGACCCAGGGCGGGGCATGGCCCCAGTGCCGGCAAGGTGTGACCCAGGGCGGGGTGGGGCCCCAGTGCAGGCGGGGTGTGACCCAGGGCGGGGGCGGGGCCCCAATGCCGGCAAGGAGGCGAAGTGGACAAGGAAGCTGGATTCCTGCTGGCGGCAGCTGCTCAGTGCCCAGGCCCGGGAAGCAGCCCCTCCCACCCACGGGCAGGCAAACCCCAGACCCGCCCCCAGTCCCACTGCTGCAGGATGAGCCACAGCCACTTGCCAGGCGTGAGGGCTTGTGTGCGCCCTGCTCATGCCCCTTGGGCACAGGACGTCTCGTTCCGTCCAGAGCAGATGGGGAAGAGTTACAAAGCTAGGTGCGGGGGCAACAGAACAGCAGCAGCAGCACTCAAAAAAAGTGAGTAACGTTAGAACCCATCAGGAAAGGAATTGATAAGAACACAGAAAATATCATGTGCCATGGTACAAATCCAGGGGACGCCCACAGCTTGAATCCTGCACACACAGCTGGTCACCCAGCTCAAGCAGAACAGACGTTGTTACAACCGAGGAGAATACAGAGAAGGGCAACACAAATGATTTGGGGGGTGGAACAGCTTGTGTCTGAGGGGAGATTAACCAGATGGGGTCGTTCAGCCTGGCAAAGAGGCGACTACGGGGGATATGACAGAGGTCTGTAAAATTGTGACTGGGGTGGAGAGAGCGAATCAGGCAGCGCTATTTATGCCTTCTCCTAACCCAACAACTAGGGGGTCACCCAATGCCATTAACAGGCAGCAGGTTGAAAAGCAACACGAGGAAGTTCACACCATGCAGAGTCAACCGGTGGAACCCGCCGCCAGGGGATGTTGTGGGTGCGTTCAAAAGGAAATCGATACATTCTGGAGGATAGAGCTATCAGCCAAGACGGGTGGGGTCACAACACCATGTTTGGGGCACCCCTAGACCTGTTTGCCAGGAGCTGGGGAGGGATCACTGGACAATTCCCTGTTCTGTTCATTCCCTCTGGCAGAGAGAACACTGGGCTGGATGGACCCGTGGTCTGACCACGTCTGGTCATTTCTATGTTCTAACGTGAGCTCTCAGTGGGATGCTGTGGCCAAAAGAGCAAATGTGACCCTGGGCTGCACAAACAGGATTTTCAAGTAGAAGTCAGTTACTTTCTCTTTGTATTTGGCATCGGTGCGGCCACAGATGGGATCCCCTCTCCAGTTCTGGGGCCCACAGTTCAGGAAGAAGATTGATAAACTGGAGAGGGGGCAGAGACGACCCATGAGAATCATTAAGGGATTAGAAAACCTGCCTATAATGCTAGACTCCAGGAACTCCATTGATTTAGCCTAGCGAAGAGAGGGTGAAGGAGTGACTTGAGCCCAGGCTGTAAGTACTGACATGGGGAACAAATATTTAACAGTGGGCTCGTCCGTCTGGCCAAGGAGAGTCGAACACAGGCCCAGGGCTGGAAGCGGAAGCCAGACGGACTGGAGCGGAGATGTAGACAGTGAGGGGAGTGACCCATAGGAACAAGTTCCCCAGGGTCCTGGTGGATTTTTTCACTCGATAGGATGTTCTTCTAGCCGCTCTGCCCTGGGGCAGGTCTCTGGCCTGCATGATGCAGGGGCTCAGAATAGATGACAAGAGACCTTTCTGGCCTGGGGATCCAGGAAAGTGCTGGGCGCGGCGCGGCGCTGCCCTGCCCTAGGAGGGGCCAAGAGGCCCAAGCCAGGAACTCCCTGTCCAGCTGCTGTGATGGCAGCAGTTCTGCCTCCCTGAGCAAGCCAGGGAGAGAGCTGGCTCTGGAGCATCCCTTCCCACCTGCACGCCCCGACTGTGCTTACCCTCCCCCCTAGTACTACCCCCGCTCTGCTTACCCTTCCCCAGGTACTGCCCCCGCTCTGCTTAACCCCCCTAGTACTGCCCCCGCTGTGCTGTCCCCCCCCGGTACTGCCCCTGCTCTGCTTAACCACTCCAGGTACTGCCCCCGCTCTGCTTAACCCGCCCAGTGCTGCCCCCCCCATACTGCCCCGCTCTGCTTAACCCGCCCAGTGCTTCCCCCGCTGTGCTGCCCCCACACTGCTTAACTCCCCCCTATTGCCCCTGCTCTGCTTACCCTCCCCTTGGTACTGCCCCCGCTGTGCTGCGCCCGCTCTGCTTACCAGCCCCAGTACTGCCCCAGCTCTGCTTAACCCACCCCAGTGCTGCCCCCACTGTGCTCCCCCAGCCCATGCCACGGCTTTGTCAGTGTCGCCCTGCGTGGGCCATGTGTCGCTGTCCGTCACCCCGTGCTGTCCATCCGTCCGTCCGTGTCTGTCTGTGCTCATCTGGGGCAGGAACCTGACCTGCATCCAGACGCGAAGGCAGCAGAGACACCACCAAGGACTCCAATAAACTGTCCCCCTCAGACAAGCCCCCCGTGATCTTTGCTGCTGTTTGTGGGCTGGGCTGGGCAGGCTACACGCAGCACAGGGTGGGGTTAGGGGGCTCATGTGCCTTTGCCTGGGGCGGACACTGCCCCTCCCAGCCAGCAAGCTGCCCCAGCAGCGGGGGCCCCAAGCCTGCCCTTTGCTGGGGGACAAGGCTACTGGCCTTCCAGAGCACAAGGCAGCAAGTGGGGCACGTCTGCTCCACACCAGACCCACGCAGCGCCCTGCTCACCCAGTGCACCTCCCCCACTCCCTGCCTGGTGCCTTACCCCCCACCAACTGCTCCCTACCAACCCCATCCAGCACCCCCCTGCTCCGTGTCAGCCTTGCTGCTGCCCCGCCCGCCCAGCACCCCACCCTGCCCCCTTGATAGCAACCTACCAGCCCCACCCAGCACAGCACACCTCCACCACCTCCCCACCAGTCCCCCCAGCACCCCATGCCCCCCACCAGCCCCATGCAGTGCTCCATCCATCCTGCTCCAAGGAGCAGAAAACCATGAGGACTCTTTAAAAAACAAACACTTTATTGAACAGTTAAGATCACAGCAGCTCAATGTGAGCGAGTTCTTGGCTCCTGGCCTGGGTGCAAGGCGCTGCTTGTACAGCCTGGGCCCAGCCCCACAGCTGCTCTGCAGCCTCTCCCCAGTGCCCATAGGCACCCGCACCCAGGCCTGCAGGAGGTGCCTGAGCCAGATGCTGGGAGCCAGGCGACGACCAGAGAGCAACAGGCACAAAACCACAACGCTACACACACACGGGCTCACCCCGGAGGGAGGGACCCCTGCACAGAGCATCAGCCCCCCCCTGCCCCCACCGACTTCCAGGGCCGGGTGAGGGGCCCCTGCACAGAGCATCAGCCCCCCCCTGCCCCCACCGACTTCCAGGGCCGGGTGAGGGGCCCCTGCACAGAGCATCAGCCCCCCCCTGCCCCCACCAACTTCCAGGGCCGGGTAAGGGGCCCCTGCACAGAGCATCAGCCCCCCCGCCCCCACCGACTTCCAGGGCCGGGTGAGGGGCCCCTGCACAGAGCGTCAGCCCCCTCCCACTTCCAGGGCTGGGTGAGGGACCCCTGCACAGAGCATCAGCCCCCCCTGCCCCCACCGACTTCCAGGGCCAGGTAAGGGGCCCCTGCACAGAGCGTCAGCCCCCCATCCCCCCGACTTCCAGGGCCGGGTGAGGGGCCCCTGCACAGAGCATCAGCCCCCCCTGCCCCCACCGACTTCCAGGGCCAGGTGAGGCGCCCCTGCACAGAGCGTCAGCCCCCCCTGCCCCCACCAACTTCCAGGGCCGGGTAAAGGGCCCCTGCACAGAGCATCAGCCCCCCCTGCCCCCACCGACTTCCAGGGCCAGGTAAGGGGCCCCTGCACAGAGCGTCAGCCCCCCATCCCCCCGACTTCCAGGGCCGGGTGAGGGGCCCCTGCACAGAGCATCAGCCCCCCCTGCCCCCACCGACTTCCAAGGCCGGGTGAGGGGCCCCTGCACAGAGCGTCAGCCCCCTCTGCCCCCACCAACTTCCAGGGCCGGGTAAAGGGCCCCTGCACAGAGCATCAGCCCCCCCTGCCCCCACCGACTTCCAGGGCCAGGTAAGGGGCCCCTGCACAGAGCGTCAGCCCCCCTCCCCCCGACTTCCAGGGCCGGGTGAGTGGCCCCTGCACAGAGCGTCAGCCCCCTCCCACTTCCAGGGCTGGGTGAGGGGCCCCTGCATAGAGCATCAGCCCCCACCACTCCCCATAGTTGGCTGAGAGGCCCCTGCACAGTTCTGCCTCTGGCTCACAGACTGGGTCAAGCGGACAGCTGAAGGGGCTAGCCACAGCTCGCCCAGCCAGCCAGCCCCTGTGGCGCTCAGGCCCATGCCCGCACCCCGCGGGGGACAGATGGGAGAGGCAGGCTGCATGATACACTGAACCGGTCCCAAGCCTGACCCTGGCTGGGCTGCTCGAGTATCCTCCCAGGCCTAGTGACCCCCAGAAGGCGCTGCAGCCTAGAGGCAGCTCCCCGTGCAGGGCTCTGGCCGGGCGGGCAGACGGCGGTCGGGTGGCTACTGTTCCTGCAGGAGGCCGTGCTCAGCAAGCCTGCCGCTGGGGCTCTCCGGCCTGTCCCCATCCATGGCGCTGAACTGGGCCCGGCACTCCTGGAGCAGCTTGTGGCCCACAGGGGAGGTGAGCCCCACCAGGCAGTGCGCCCGCACGATGCCCGACTGGCCACCCGACACCAGCCAGCCGTGAGAGTCCAGGTTGGGGCTGAAGCGAACCTGCCGGGAGAGGAGAGTCAGGCAGCTCACAGGGGTGGGGGCCGAATGAGAGTGGGGGGGTCACCAGCTGTCGCAGCAGCAGGTCTGAACAGGACAGGGGGGCACAGCTCTTCCTTCCGACTGGGAGGGGCTGCTCGCCCCCCGCCCTATGGGATAGACAGGCCTGCTGCAAGGCCGCCTCCTGCGGGCTGCCCCTGCTGCATGTCCTGGGGCCCCCTGGGCTGCCCTTGGCCCTGCCCCAGCTGAGGGGGGGCTCAACAGCCCAGAGGCCAGTGGCTTCAGGTCTCCTGCCCCACATATTCTGCATCTCCACCTTGCACTGGGCACCGGCTCTGAGAGGAGGAGGGCAGGCAGTGGGTGGCAAGGGGCTCCGGCTGCAGCCTGGGACGATCCTACCTGGGCTGAGCCAGGTCCCACCCCCAAGTCCCCTGGGGTCCAGCCCTGCCCCCCAGCACCCTCCCCCCCCACTGCAAGGCTCTAAAAGACAGTGCAGGGAGAGCACGTGGAGATCCTGCTGGGACTGGCACGGTGTGGGGGGAGGTCAGGCCCACCCTGGCATGGCAGGAATGAAGGGGGACCATTGGAGGGAGGCTGGGCCCCTCCAGCACAGCAGGGGGGAGCAGCGACCGGCCTTACCGGGAGAGTTCTCCGGCACAGAGCTGGCGCTCACCTTGTGGATGGACTCCAGCTGCATGCGGTCCAGGCTCAGCTCGGCCTTCACCTCCTGCTCGTGCATCCTGCGCATGGGCTCCCGGCTGAAGAAGTTTCGGAAGCTACGCTGGGGGGGTGAAGGGGGCAGGGTACAGAGTGAGCAGGACGCTGGGGCCGGGCCCCTGGAAGGGCAAACTGGGGCCAGGGTGGGTGTCTGACCCTGGGGACAGCCACCCCCTCAGCTCTTGGCCCCTAGCTAGCCATGAACACAGTGGCCTGAACGCTCACAGCCCCCTTGGCAGCAAAGACTCACAGCTCGGAGCACTGTGGGGCGCCCAGCCAGCCTGCACAGCCCAGCAGGGCCACGGGCGAGGGGCAGGCCCACGGGCCATGCAGCCTTGTGGGTAGTGCTCTGCCCTGGCTCTCAGCACACATACAGGAGGGGAGCAGAAAGCCCCCCCCACACACACACAGAGGAGGAGGAGGGGAGCAGAAAGCCTCCCACACACACACACAGAGGAGGAGGAGGGGCACAGAAAGCCCCCCCCACACACACACAGAGGAGGAGGAGGGCGCAGAAACCCCCCCACACACACACACACAGGAGGAGGAAGGGAGCAGAAAGCCCCCCCACACACACACACAGAGGAGGAAGGGAGCAGAAAGCCCCCCCACACACACACAGAGGAGGAAGGGAGCAGAAAGCCCCCCCCCACATACACAGAGGAGGGGGAGGGGAGCAGAAAGCCCCACCACCCCACAGACACAGGAGGAGGGGCGCAGAAAGCCCCCCCCCCCCACACACACACGCACAGAGGAGGAGGGGCGCAGAAAGCCCCCCACACACACACACACGCACAGAGGAGGGGAGCAGAAAGCCCCACCACCCCACCGACACATAGGAGGAGGAGGGGAGCAGAAAGTCCCCCCCCACACACACACACACAGGAGGAGGAGGGGGGGCAGAAAGCCCCACACACACACACGCACAGAGGAGGAGGGGAGCAGAAAGCCCCACACACACACAGGAGGAGGAGGGGCACAGAAAGCCCCCCCACACACACACAGGAGGAGGAGGGGCGCAGAAAGCCCCCCGACACACACGCACAAGAGGAGGAGGGGCACAGAAAGCCCCCCCACACACACACGCACAGAGGAGGAGGGGCGCAGAAAGCCCCCCACACACACACAGGAGGAGGAGGGGCGCAGAAAGCCCCCCCACACACACACGCACAGAGGAGGAGGGGCGCAGAAAGCCCTCCCCACACACACACAGGAGGAGGAGGGGAGCGGAAAGCCACACACACACACGCACAGAGGAGGAGAGGAGCAGAAAGCCCCCCCCACACACGCACAGAGGAGGAGGAGGGGCGCAGAAAGCCCCCCACACACACACACAGGAGGAGGAGGGGCGCAGAAAGCCCCCCCCACACACACACACAGGAGGAGGAGGGGCGCAGAAAGCCCCCCACACACACACATGCGCAGAGGACGAGGGGAGCAGAAAGCCCCCCACACACACGCAGAGGACGAGGGGAGCAGAAAGCCCCACACACACACGCACAGAGGAGGAGGGGAGCAGAAAGCCCCCCACACACACACGGAGGAGGAGGGGCGCAGAAAGCCGCTGCCCCCCTCCCGCCCCCCGCCCTCCACACACAGGCAGGTGGAGACAAAGGGGCTCCCTGGGTTGTCCCAGCCGCGGCTGTACCAGGTCTGTGTCCTGGAAGCGGAGGCAATGCTCCTTCGTCATCTCGCTGTACATCCTGCTCTTCGGCCTTGGCTCCTCCTCGCCTCCCACAGAGCTGCAGGGCACCAGATCCGCTTTGTAGATGGGCTGGGGAGGAGACAGTTCTTGAGGGCAGGGCCACGCCGCTCCCACCCCCAGGACTTGGCTGGGGCTGCTGTTCCCCAGGAGATCAGGGCCTGGGGTGACAACGGGGCCTCACCGTGGCTCCTGTCTGAAGTCAAACCAAGGGCCAAGGACGGTGTTGCCAGCTGGGGCGCTGGAAGGCAGTGAGTGAAAACGGGTCTGTCAGACACTGGGCACAGTAACAAGGGGCCGGGCTGCTCCCCCTAGCGCTGTGGGGAACCAGGGCAGCTGTAGGAATGAGGGAGGTGGCTGGAGGGTGCAGCACCATCCTTGCTGCCCCCCCAGGCCCTCGTCCCGACCCTGAGAGGTTCCTGACCAGGGCAGCCAGAGAGGGGCCGAGAGGACACTGCCGCCCAGCCCCGCATCATGGCAGCTCTGGCCAAGGGACAGTCTTACCAGGGGCTTCCCCTTCCCAGCCTCACCAGGGGCCAGCAGACGGTGGTACAGTTAGAGCCTTAGGAAGATTTCCTTGTTGCTGGGGCCAGCCGACTGTTCCTTAATCAGAGGTCGTTACGGGCGGGGCCATGGACACCACAGGCCGAGGCCTCAGGTCAGGGCTGGATGGGGGCCAGGTCACGTTAACACATCTGTCCCCTTTATTCCCTCAGCTGCCACAGCCCTGCCGCTGGGCCCACAGGGCCCCTCGCTCCCAGTGACACAGTCCGGTACTTGCCTTGTGCCCCATAGCCCCTCACGCACCACTGCCCCCAGCCCCTTGGTCCTCCCAGCAGCTTACCCCCCACCCCTCCATCCCACTCGTCCCAGCCCCATGGACCACCCAACTCTATGGTCCCCCAACTCAGTTCAGCCCTTGAGCCCCATGGCCCCTGCCCCCCATCGCATGCTATTCAGTTCAGAGCCGTGTTCTCAGCCCACTGGGCTGCTCCCCCAAGGAGAGAGACTTACAAATCTGCGCTCCGAAGGGCGCTTGATGTTGAGCGGGTTCATGGCCAGGTCAGGCAGCACCGCCGCCAGCAGCTCCCCAGTGATGTCCCCGGCCGCCACAGTGTTCAGCCAGTCGGAGCTGGAGATGCTCTGCCCAGGGAGAGGGGAGCAAAGGTGTCAGCACAGGCCCTGCTCCGAGACAGAGGTGCCCCGGCAGGCCTCAGCCACCAAGTCAGAGAGGTGCCCACGTGGCAGGGCTGGGCTGGCCCCGGCTCCACCCCGCCGCAGGCTCCGACCAAGTGGGAGCCAGGGGCCCTGCTCCAGGCAGCACAGCTGGCCCCAAGCACCCCAAGACCCTGACCCCTCCCTCCACCAGCTCTTACCCACACAGTTCCCTTGCGCGGGGCCACAAAATAGGCCTTGAAACCCAGGTAGCCGGCGTCAATATAGTGGATTCCACACAGTCCATACCTGCAAGAGAAAGCGAGTGAGAGCCTGATGCTGGCAGGCTGCCCTCTCCCGGCAGGCTCAGCCCAGGGAAGGAGCCAGGTGCCCAGCCGCGCCGCAGCATGGCACAGGGAGGGTCACTCACGAGGCGTAGCAGTTGTCCTGGGCCACAGTGACGCCACTGTAGGGCAGCAGCCAGGTGATCTCAGTGGTCAGGAAACGCTTGATGCTGTTGATGGGCTCGTAGAGCCGCCGCAGGTCCCAGAACTTGATCTTCCGGTCATTCCCCGCCGTAACCAGAAAGTTGCTGAGACCCAGAAGAGGAGCAGCGCTCAGAGCCCCACGCCCCCACACCCCAAGAGCCCTTGGCCACCTCCCCATCCCTCATGGGAGCTAGCACCTCTGGGCCAGCTCAAATGCCTGGCCCACACACCCTCCCCCACAGGTAACTGGGCAAGCAACACACTTCCCCCGCATCCCGAGGGGTAGGGCCTTTCCCAGCCAGGCTGGGCCCCTCCCTGACAGGCACTACCTGCCCCCACCCGCCACCCCGGCCCACCACTCACCTGTTGACTTTGCACCACTCAATGCTCCTGACGGCATGGTCGTGGGCAAGGAAGCACCTGAAGGGGTAGAGCTTGAGGGAGCCATCGGCCTGGCGCACACGCTGCAGCAGGGACTTGGTGGGCAGGTTCCAGATGGCCACGGTGCCTAGAGGAACACACCGAGACGCCTGTGAGCCCAGCACCGGCAGCCCAGAGCTGGGGAGCCCCCACCCTGCCAAGGGGCAGCATCGGGGCTAAGGGGGCTGTGGAAATTGTCTGATTTCTATGAGCAATCTTTATGACTCTGTACAGATCTGCTTGGCACTGCTACTGTGATGCTGACAGACCAGGTGTCAGCTTATGCCAAGGCCCCGAGCTCTCACCTGCGCTAGTGCTGCTAACACAGGGGGTAAGTTTATACCAAGGTGTTCTGTCTTTGAGATGCTTGCAGGATGCTCCTCTCTCATCTGACATCTGTGCCCCACAGGACAAGGTAGTAGTAGAGATATGCATTGCAAACACTTAATGGTGCAAGCCATCCACCTCATGAAAGCAGCATGAATCCATGGAAAATACTGGCTTCCTGCAGAAGGCACTATCCTGTCCACCAAGGCGGTCCACTGAGCACTGTGAACTCTCCCAGAACAAAGCCTTTGTTAACTGCCTCCCCCAACCCCATGAAGGAGACACATGAGACCTCCTGGCCTCCCCCCTTGAGCTCTGGGGGAAGGGGATAAAAATCCCTGGCAAGAAGAAACTGTCTCCGTGCTGCCTGGACCTTGCAAGGGCAAGGATGTCTAAGCACAAGCGAGGGTTCCTCTGCTGCTCAGCCTGGGCTTGCCCTGCAGGACATAGAGAGCATGCTTGTTACAGCAGCTTCTACCACCTTTTGAGACCCAAGACTAACTGGTTGGTGTGTGTGTTTGCCTGCTTTAACTCTGTAAATAACCCTTATTGCTGCTCCATGGCCACACGGAATCTTCAGTTAATGACAGGGTTGGCTAAAAGCATCGTTGGTGTGGGACTGAAGACTGGGGTGAGGGACTGGTCCTTTAGGGCTGGGAGTAACCTGAATATTGGAGTAAGGGGCCAGCAGGCCCACGAGGGTGACAAGACAGAGCAGAGAGCCCCAAGCACTGGCTGTACCTCCATGCTGAAGCTTGGATTGTGCCTGAGGAGTTTGCACTGATAATGGGTGGGTGAAAACTAAGCACAGAACCCCGAGCCAGCATGGGGCGTGTGCCCTGTAGCCACCCCAGACAGTCACCCAGTGGTGGGGGGCAGGGCGGAGAGACTGATTTTCTCCTGAAGCCCTGGCCCATAGAATCATAGAATCTCAGGGTTGGAAGGGACCTCAGGAGGTATCTAGTTCAACCCCCTGCTCAAAGCAGGACCAATTCCCAACTAAATCATCCCAGTCAGGGCTTTGTCAAGCCAGGTCTTAAAAGCCTCTTAAGGAAGGAGATTCCACCACCTCCCTAAGGAAACCATTCCAGTGCTTCACCACCCTCCTAGTGAAATAGTGTTTCCTAATATCCATCCTAGACCTCTCCCACTGCAACTTGAGACCATTGCTCCTTGTTCTGTCATCTGCCACCGCTGAGAACAGCCGAGCTCCATCAGTTGGCGGATTTGAGACTCAGCTGCCAGGACCCACCCACTGGCACAGCCGGCCCTGGAGTGCCCAAGGGAACCCCACTGAGCGCAGAGTGACACTCAGCTGTGGCAGCTGAGCATGGCTGGGTGTGGAGAAGACAGACAAGACCTGTCTGGTGGCTGTGTTGAGCTCTGGCTCTCAGACAGCACACACACCTCAGACAACAAACAAGGAGACTGACAGAGAGAGCCAAGACAGCAAGCTCTGACCTGGCACTGACCAGGCTGCATCATGGCTCCACCGTAGCCTCTCAGTGCTAGGGGCTGGCAGGTGGCTGATCCACAGTTCCTGTTTGGCCAGGAGGCTGGTGCCACTGCAGATCTGCCCCAGGAGCGTTGCAGCTGGATGGGACACAGGACAAGCCTCCTGCAGGGGCCTGGCTGGGCTGGCTCACTGCAGGAGCCGCATAGATTATCTAGTTCTTGTCTATTATCTTTGAAAACTCATGGCGATTGGGGGAGGTCCCAGATAACTGGAAAAAGGCTACTGTAGTGTCCATCTTTAAATAAGGGAAGGACAACGATCCGGGGAACTACAGGCCAGTCAGCCTCACCTCAGTCCCTGGAAAAATCATGGAACAGGTCCCCACGGAATCAATTCTGAAGCACTTAGAGGAGAGGAAAGTGATCAGGAACAGTCAGCATGGATTCACCAAGGGCAAGTCACGCCTGACTAACCTAATTGCCTTCTGTGAGGAGATAACTGGGTCTGTGGATGAGGAGAAAGCAGTGGATGTGTTATTCCTTGACTTTAGCAAAGCTTTCGATACGGTCTCTCACAGTATTCTTGCCGGCAAATTAAAGAAGTCTGGGCTGGATGACTGGACTATAAGGTGGCTAGAAAGCTGGCTAGATTGTCGGGCTCAACAGGTAGTGATCAACGGCTCCATGTCTAGTTGGCAGCTGGTGTCGGAGTGCCCCAAGGGGGTTGGACTAGATGACCTCCTAGGGTCCCATCCAACCCTGATATTCTATGATTCTAAGGGTCGGTCCTGGGGCCGGTTTTGTTCAATATCTTCATTAATAATCTGGAGAATGGCGTGGACTGCACCCTCAGCAAGTTTGCAGATGACACTAAACTGGGAGGAGTGGTAGATATGCTGGAGGGTAGGGATAGGATACAGAGGGACCTAGACAAATTACAGGATTGGGCCAAAAGAAACCTGATGAGGTTCAACAAGGACAAGTGCAGAGTTTTGCACTTAGGATGGAAGAATCCCATTCACTGTTACAGACTAGGGACCGAATGGCTAGGAAGCAGTTCTGCAGAAAAGGACCTAGGGGTTACAGTGGATGAGAAGCTGGAGATGAGTCAACAGTGTGCCCTTGTGCCAAGAATGCTAACAGCATTTTGGGCTGTATAAGTAGGGACATTGCCAGCAGATCGAGGAACGTGATCATTCCTCTCTATTCAGTATTGGTGAGGGCTTATCTGGAGTGCTGTGTCCAGTTTTGGGCCCCACACTACAAGAAGGATGTGGAAAAATTGGAGAGTCCAGCGGAGGGCAACAAAAATGAATAGCGGGCTGGAGCACATGACTTATGAGGAGAGGCTGAGGGAACTGGGATTGTTTAGTCTGCAGAAGAGAAGAGTGAGGGGGGATTTGATAGCTGCTTTCAACTACCTGAAAGGGGGTTCCAAAGAGGATGGATCTAGACTGTTCTCAGTGGTAGCAGATGACAGAACAAGGAGCAATGGTCTCAAGTTGCAGTGGGGGAAGTTTAGGTTGGATATTAGGAAAAACTTTTTCACTAGGACGACGGAGAAGCACTGGAATGGGTTCCCTAGGGAGGTGGTTGAATCTCCTTCCTTAGAGGTTTTTAAGGTCAGGCTTGACAAAGCCCTGGCAGAGGGAGGGATAGCTCAGTGGTTTGAGCATTGGCCTGCTAAACCCAGAGTTGTGAGTTCAATCCTGGAGGGGGCCATTTAGGGATCTGGGGCAAAAATCTGTCTGAGGATTGGTTCTGCTTTGAGCAGGGGGTTGGACTAGATTCCTCCTGAGGTCCCTTCCAACCCTGATATTCTATGATTAGTTCACAGAGGACAGGTCCATCAATGGCTATCAGCCAAGATGGTCAGGATGCAACCCCAGGCTCTGGGTGTTGCCTAAGCCTCTGATTGCCAAATGCTGGGACTGATGAGATGGGATGGATCCTGGGCTAATTGCCCCATTCTGTTCATTCCCTCTGAAGCACTTGGCACTGGCCACTGTCGAAAGACAGGCTACTGGGCTACATGGACCATTGGGTCTGACCCTGTATGGCCATTCTTATGTTCTCATAACCCGCAGCCCCCCCATCCCAGCCCTCCCTCTGCCGAGGCCCCTCAATCCCAACCTGCAGCCTCTGCCACTACTGCAGAATTGGGCTCTGACAGGCAGGGGCAGAACAGACCAAGGCTGCTGCATTGCTGGGGCTGGGACCGCCTTGCTGCCATCACTGGGACAGCTCGTGGGCTGGGGAAGGGAGAGAGAGCAACAGCCCAGCACTATGTATCTGGGCTCAGAGGGCCCTGCCACACAAGGTGCTGGGTGGGCACCTGTGGCTCCTGAGCAGGTAGTTGAAGGTAGGCATTTCCAGGGCCCCTGTGCCCACCCCATCCAATCGCCCTCCTGTAAGGTCTGAAGCCTTTGTCTGCAGCCATATTAGAAGAGCAGCGGCCATGAGCTCAGAAGCAGGAAGTCACATCCCATCTAAATGACATTGAAACAATGTAATATCAGGCTGTTAAGGAGATCCTGGTCTAATAGCACCCACTATCACCAGATAAAGAAACAGCTCTTAAGATGGTGAAAGAAAACGTAGTTTGCTAGCATTCTCTCTGGCAAGAAATCACTTCTCAATAGTTGTGGTTGTGAAATCCTCACTTCTTTAGGTTCTGTCATTATGGTCCCCACTTCCCGATTGTTTGTCTGATGTATGATCTCTGTCTGGTTCTTTGATTGTTTCTGTCGGTTACATAACTAATTTTGCAGGTGTAAATTAATTAAGGTGGTGGGGTATAATTGGCTAGAGAATTTTTTTACAATATATTAGGATTGGTTAGTAAAATGATTGGTTAAGGTATAGCTAAGCAGGACTCAAGTTTCACTATACAAATTAGGATCCAAAAGGAAGTTCTTTGGGAACCAACTCCAGGACACAGCCCCATCAGGGCTGCCAGTCCTCAACACTCTGCCAATGACACCATGTAGAAAGTGGAATCCCCCAGATGACCAGATCCTGACTGGCCCCCGAGAAAAGTTCATCTGTCTTACTGGGAGTGGTGAGCATTGTATGTGTAGCGTATGCATTCTTGTTTGGGTGATTGTTAATAAATAGAG
Source organism: Aldabrachelys gigantea (assembly GCA_026122505.1). Lineage (NCBI taxonomy): Eukaryota > Metazoa > Chordata > Testudines > Testudinidae > Aldabrachelys > Aldabrachelys gigantea. Next base: position 906,569 of record CM047481.1, on the reverse strand, counting down.
GATAAGGATATTACTATGTAAGGCTCTTTCACTGGAAAAAGACCCTGTAAACTCGCAGGGTTGCACCTGAGCCCCGGAAACAGGCTGGGGTGAGTGCCTAGAGTGTAAGGTGACACCTGAGCCCCGAGAACGGGGTGAGGGCAGGTGCCTAGAGCATAAGGTGACACCTGAGCCCCGAGAACGGGGTGAGGGCAGGTGCCTAGAGCATAAGGTGACACCTGAGCCTCGGGAACGGGGTCGGGGCGGGTGCCTAGAGCGTAAGGTGACCCCTGAGCCGGGGAAAGGGGGGAGGACGGATGCCTACAGCATAAGGTGAAACCTGAGCCTTGGGAACGGGGGGAGAGCTGGTGCCTAGAGCGTAAGGTGACACCTGACCCCAGGAACAGGGTGTGGGCAGGTGCCTAGAGCGTAAGGTGACACCTGAGCCCTGGAAACGGGGTGAGCCAGGTGCCTAGAGCGTAAGGTGACCCCTGAGCCCAAGGAATGGGGTGGGGGCGGGTGCCTAGAGCATAAGGTGACACCTGAGCCCCAGGAACAGGGCGAGGCGGGCGCCGTTAGAGTATGTGAGTAGCAGAGAATTTTGTGCGGGTAATACTCCACCCTGCAGCCACGCCCTGCCCCCTATCCACCCTGTCACCTCCCTGCCCATCCTCCTGCTCCACCAGGCATCCCACCCAGCCTCTTTGGCACCCTGTCCCTGCCCGTCCTAGTGCCAAGCAGGAGGCTGACTCACCATCGTAGAAGCCAGCTGCCAGGTGCTGGTGGGGCTTGGAAGGCATCCAGGAGACGCTGAAGCACTGGCCGCACTCAGAAGAGTTCCCTGCCTGGATGGAGCCAACCTGCAGGGTGGCGACGCACTGCACCTGCGGGTGCCAAGGACATGGCCTGGATTAACAGGGTCCTGGCACTAGCCACCCCATTCAGGCCCCCTCATCAGCCCCACACCCATGGTGCCAGCGCCATGGGACCAGGCATCATGCAACACCATGAGCTGCACAACCACCAGGGCTAGTGCTCTGTAGGACCCAACTCCCATCTCCCTGCTAGACTGGGCCCCCACAGGGGGAAATGCCCTGTCCTGCTCTCACTCCACCTCCCAGCCCCACACTGCCCAGGGGCTAGGAGCCCTGCTGGAGCTCAGCACTGGTGCCCCCTAGCGACCCAGATTCCCCCTGCAGTCCTAGGCCACAGGGGCAGAGAGTGTGATGGGGGTGAAGGGCTGCCAGGAACGGGGGCACGAGCTGGGCCAAGTGCGCCTGCACCAGCAGACACTCACCTTGCAGATGGTGTGCTTTGGGAAGGGCCCACCTAGGAGGAAGGAGAGAGCAGGACAGTCAGAAAGGGCAGAAGCTGTGCCAAGGACCAGCTGAGCTGGGTGAGGCTGCCCCACAGCCCAGGTGAAAGATGCTAGTCCCTAAGGGTCCACACACTGTCCTGGGCCCCTGCGGCCTGGCAGCTTGGTGGCCTGGGATGCAAGGGGTGGAAGAGACGCTGTGCAGTGAGATAGATGGAGCCCAATCTGGTCACCGAGCAAAGACGGAGAGGGGAGTTGATCGCAGGCATGGGATCCTAGCCCCTATCTGCCGAGAAAATCCCAGCTCCAAGGGGCTTTTCAATGCAGCTGAGAACAGCTCAAGAACCCACAGCAGGACGCTGATGCCAGATGAGGAAGGGTGTTGAAACGTCAGGACAAGCTCTTAAGGGCAGGGGTGGATTCTCCACCCAGTGAAGGCGTCACATTGAGCACGGCTGCCCTCAATGCTGGGGGAAAAGCGGGTGAGGTCCCCCAGCCCGTGTTATCCAGCAGGTGACACTACATGGTCCCTATGAATCTAGGAGCTCTGCCTTCATCATTAGTCGTTAGGCAGCCCCATCAGACAGGTACGTGGCCTATCAGGCCAGTTACCCCAGGGCTGCGCAGAACCTTTCGCTGAGCTCCACACAGTGCCTGGCCAGCTGGCTGCAAGCAAGCCAGCCAGAGCACTCGCAGGGCCTGCCCGCCCCTTTGGCAGGTTTATGCATGCCCTTGGCGGGGCTCAAAGGCAGGGCAGCAGGACCCCCACCACTGGTGCAGCTGCCTATGCAGGGCACACAGGCTGGCATGGACCCTGCTCCTGAGACAGGGCTGGCTGGCACAGTGGTGACCCCTAACTGAAGCCCCACCCTTGTGTCAAGAGCCTCTGCCTCCCCAGCCAGCTCAGAGGCAGGAGCTGGTAAGGATAGCAGGGCTCCCAGCGCTTCCCCTCCATGGCACTTCTGGCAGCCCTGGGCTCATCCTGCCAGCCAGCACAAGGGCACCGTGGGCACTTTGCTTTGAAGGACCCCAGACTTTCTGGGACTAGTGGTGGCAGGGGTGTCCTGGATCTCCAGGATCTGTGCCATACCCAGCTTTTAACTGTTCCTCAGAGGAACCCCTTCCGTGTGCCAGATCAGCTGGGTGTGTGTGTGTGTGTGTGTGTGTGTCCCCCACTCTTCCTTGGGGACAGGCCACACAACCTCCAACCCTCCAAGACAGCCTCTGGACCCCAGCCCTCCCTGTTTTACCCCAGGAGCTCAGCCCAGCTGAGCCAGTTGCCTGGTCAGGGACTTTCTACTCCTCAGGGACTCATGCACCCAGCATGTACTTGCAGCGGCACCAGGCAGCCAGAGCAGGTCTATCAGCCCCCTGGCACTGTGTGGGAAAGTCCTTCGGTTGGCCAAGGAACCAAAGGTAAAGACACAGAATTATAGGACTGGATGGGATCTCGAGAGGTCACTTACTCCAGTCTCCTGCACTCAAGGCAAGACTAAGTGTTATCTAGACCATCCCTGACAGGTGTTTGTCCAACCTGCTCTTAAAAATCCCCAAGGATGGAGATTCCACAACCTCCCTAGGCAATTTATTCCAATGCTTAACCACCCGGACAGCTAGGACATTTTCTCTAATGTCCAACCTAAACCTGCCCTGCTGCAATTTAACATGGTCCAGCCTGGCCAGTCCCAGGGCTCCCTCAAGCCAGGCTGCTGCAGGACTGCCTTGGTTTACTGTGTCTGTCCCTTTTCCTAGATTCCGAGGCCTGAAAGGCCCTTGTAGGCAGCTAATCTGACCACGTTTCCCACCAGCCAGAGATCTGCCGCACAAGGATTCCTAGAGCAGAGCTTATAGAAAAACAGCCGATCTGGACTGAAACATTGACAGTGATGGAGCATTCATCAGGATCCTTGGTCACTTGTTCCAATGCTTAATGACTCTCCCTGCTAAACATTTACACCTTATTGCCAGTCTGAACGCGTCTGGCTTCAGCTTCCTGTCTCCGCTAGCCTGAGTAGCCCGTTATTAAATCTTTGTTCCCCATGTAGGGGCATAGTCTGTAACCAAGTCACCCCTTAACCTTGTCTTTATTAAACTAAAGAGTCTCCAGAAGCTCAATCACTATAAGGCAGGCTTTCTAAACCTTCAGTCCTTCGCATGCCTCTTCTCTGGCTCCTCTCCAATTTATCAGCATCCTTCCTGAACTGTGGGCACCAGACCTGGATGCAGCAGCAGTCGCACCAGTGCCAAACAGAGGTACAATAACCTCTCTGCTCCTACTCAAGACTCTCCTGTTTATGCTCCCAGAATGGCATTAGCCCTTTTGGCCAGCGTTACACTGGGAGCTCATGTCCATCTGATTGTTCACCATGACACCCAGGGTAGAGTCCCTCAGCCTGTAACTAGGGCCTGCACCCTTTGTTCCTAGTGGTACATTTACATTTAGCCGTACTGAAACGTAGTGCTTGCTTGTGCCCAGCATCCCAAGGGATTCAGACCACTGTGTCACTGACTTGTCCTCTTTGTTATTCACCATTCCCCCAGATCTCTGGGTCATCTGAAAACTTCGTCAGTGTTGGTTTTGTCTTCTTCCAAGTCATTGATAAAACTGTTAAATAGTGTAGAGCCAAGACCCCATCCCTGTGGGACCCCACTGGAAACAAACTCACTTGATAATGAGAACCCCCTGTGACAGGGTCAGGGCAGATGGCTACAAGAGAGTGATTGAAAGTAGATACATTAGCTCCAGGTTAAGCAGGTCCCTTTGCCCTGGGTAAGATAACAGGAACTACTCCAGAATACTCAGGAACTTTCTAGAGCTAATTAAGGAAAACAGGCTAATTAGGACACCTGTAGCCAACTGGGAAGTCACTAGAATTAAGGCTAATCAGGACACCTGGTATAAAAAGGCTCTCACTCCAGTTAGTGAGGTGTGTGTAAGCAGCTGGGAGCAAGAGAATGTGCTGCTGGAGGACTGACGAGTACAAGCGGTTAACAGACATCAGGGGGAAGGTCCTGTGGTGAGGACAAAGAAGGTGTTGGGAGGAGGCCATGGGGAAGTAGCCCAGGGAATTGTAGCTGTTGTGTAGCTGTTCCAGAAGGCACTCTAGACAGCTGCAGTCCACAGGGCCCTGAGCTGGAACCTGGTGTAGAGGATGGGCCTGGGTTCTCCCCAAAACCTCCCAACTCCTGATCCAACACAGGAAGATCTCTGAGGCTAGGAAAATCCACCAATAAGAGCAGGACCCACCAAGGTAGAGGAGGAACTTTATAACACTCCATCTTCAATTACCTTTTGAGACCTACCACTTAGCCAGTTTTTAATGCATTTAATGTGAGACAGGTTCATTTTATATCATTCTAGTTTTTTTAATCAAAATGTCCTGTGATACCAAGCCAAATGCCTTAGAGAACCCTAAGTATATCGGGTCAACACTATTACCATTATCAGCCAAGCATGCAAGCGCTTAATAACATCTATAGATCAAGTTAGTTGGACAGAATCTATTTCCCATAAACCCAGATGATTGCCATGAATCACATCACCGTCCATTCATTCTTGAGTAAGCTGTGTCTGTCAGTCCCGGGCCAGCCTCCTGCAGAGCCCTGCTGACTTCACACAGTCCACCCCCAGAACTTCCCCTGGATCAGATCAGTCCTTGGGCCTCACACTGCCTGCATAGATCCTCCATTGCCGTGGGCTGGCTCTAGCCAGTCCTTAACACCCAGCCATGTGACACAAATGCCGAGTCTCCGGCTCTGCCCCAGAGCAGCTTTTTACCCTTTCTGCCCCCATGGGGTAGCATTCCCTAGGCCAGGGAGTCACTGCCATGCGCACCATTCACAAATTCCCAACTCTGTGGTGAGGCGGGGATGGCAGCTTCACTTTTGGGCCTGGGCACAGGACACTCAGCTACTGATAGGACAAACTGGGGCCAGGGGTGGGAGTCTGACAATGTGGGACCGGGCCTATGGCTTTCCCTTGTGCAGCTCGTCCTGCCAACAGCTGCCCAGCAACTTGAACTTAGGTGCCACCCCCCAAATAGACCCACCGTGACTCCTCCTGCCATCACAGCCTGTCTACTGGGCCCAGCCACGCAGTGCCAACCTGCCCACCAGATAACATTCCCGCCCCCCAACTCTGGCAGTGGGCTGGGTGCCCTGTGTCTCACTCCCAGGCCATCCGACAGTCTGCCATGCACCCCTCCCCCGTCTGTCCGGTACAGCAGGAAACCCCTGGCATGGGTAACGAAGCCACCCCACAGTACAGGGCTTCTCACACCACCCCAGTGTTCCAGACACAGGCAGCAGCCCACCCCAAGGAGGCAGGGAGAGCAGATCCCCGTGAGATCAGCAGGTTTAGCAGCCCCTCCCTGCCGCATGTGCCTTCCATTCCTCCTGCTCAGACCTGACAGGCAGGGCAGACAGTGGACAGGCACTTCAATTACTGCACAGAGCAGTCATGCATCTTCTTGGGTGCTTCAATTACAGATGGCCAGTTAGGCGGGGGGGAGGTGAGGAGTACCCATGGAGACACTGGGGTGGGGGGAGCGGCCCCTTTGCCCACAGCCCTGGAAAGGGGGGGTGCATGGAGCAGAGGGAGGGCAGTTCACGTTGACCTGGGGATCTCCAACACCAGCAGCCCCTAGGCCATGGCAGCTGGGCTGGGATAGCTCCCCCACACTGAGCCCAGAGCTGTCTGCACTGTGCTCCAGCAGCACCAGGCCAGCTGGCAGGGCAGGAGGGGAGCCCCCACCTCACAAAGGGGGCACTGTGCCAGCAGGGATTCACCTGCCAGCCCGGGGGTATCAAACCAGGAGGCAAAGGGTGAACCCGCTGTACCTGGCTGCCTGGGGGTACAGCAGGGATGCTCCGAACTTCAGGGGCTTTGCCAGAGGAGCAGGGCCCAGTCCCCACCCTGCTGCAGAGCCTGCTGCCTAGAGTGGTTTCAGGGTGTGGGGCTGCAGATGCTGATTAGTGCCCTGGCACAGGCCTGCCCCACGGAGGAGTGAGTGGGCTGGGATTCACATTGTTACAGCGCCAGCACAGGAGACATTGGCCAAGGCTGAGCGAGCACAGCACCGGGCATCCATCACACCCAGCCCCCACGGATGAGCCTCCTTACTGACAGACTCAGCTGAGAGCACAGAGGCCCCTCCCAGCCCAAGGAGGAGGGGGAGGAGCCCCCCAGCTCCCCCATTCCTCAACCCAGCTCACACTTCGACACCCCAGGCAGCAGCCTGCTCCCCCCTGCCCCCCGACTCCCTGTGGGCAGCTCCGAGTGGGGCCGCCCCACAGCCGGAGCATGGGGCAGAGTTGCACCTCCAGCCTGCACCCTCTGGTGCCATGACGAATAGCTGCACCTCACCAGCACCATTCCAGGTGCCTGGCCTCCCTGCTCTCCCATCCAGCCAGGTGGGGACGTAGGTGAGAAACTCCGCATCAGCCTGTTCACCTTGGCAGCCCCCTCGGCAGGCAGGCTCAGAGCCCTCGCCCTGCCCACGTGGGGTGGGCTCTGCCTTATCTGCAGCAGGGCTCCCAAGCATGTTCTAAGCTCGTCGCTGGCTCTAGCTGTCTGGCAGGGAGCCCTCAGCCAGGATGCAGCATGTCCAGCAGGCGCTATGGAGGTGCAATGCGTCAAACGAGGGGCCTGGTGCTAACATGACATGGGCATCACCCAGACACCTGCCACGGGCAGCGCCTCCTGGGGCACACCCCCTACCACCTGGCCTGGCCCAGTCCCCTTTCTGCAGCACCCAGCCTGACCTTTGAAGAGGGAACCCCCATGAACAAGGGAGCGCAGCCAGGCTGGGGGAGAGTCTGCCAGGCCAGGCAGGGAGGAGATATGCCCCACAGGCAGCCAAGGGGCACAACTAGGCTGGGCTAGCTCATGGAGAAATGGCAAACAGCCCTAGCGGTGCCGATGGCTGGCTCCCGCCTGTCGGCAGACAGAGGCCAGACACCCATTCTTGCCCTGCGTCCCCTCGCCAGCTCTCGACCTGCTACCCAGGGCATGCCTGGCTGGCCTGAGAGAGGTGGACGGCTGCAAGGGAATGCGCTGAAGTGGGCTGAGTCCTTGCTGGAGGAACGCACCCAATGAGCAGCACTGGGAACGGCCTCTCCCCCCAACCCTTCCCTGGCTGTGCACCACAAGGACCAGGTCTCCCTTGGACCCTTCCCAAAGCCACCTGCAGCTGCTAGGTGAGCAGGTCAGATGCCGGGGCTCCAGCGCCACCTCCCTGGCTGCCCTTCACCACGTTCCAGCCCCTACGACCATCGAGATGGCCCCAGGCGTGGAGAACAGCTGGCTCCAACGCCCCCGAGCCAGGCTGAGGCCATCTGGCCCCAGGGCCATCTCCATGGGCGAGGGTCAGGTCAGTCCCCGGCCTGGGAGATGGATGGATTCCTCGCTGAGCTCTCACACAGCAGCACCCAACAGCACCGCCACCGATCACCTCCATCCAGCTCAGAGCCTGTGCCCGTCCCGGAAACGCTGCTGCCGCCCACCTCCGCCCGGCTCGAGCCCGGCCCCGTCCGTGACGCCGCCGCCCACCTCCAGCCAGCTCGGAGCCCAGCCCCAGCCCCATCCTGGCACCACCGCCGCCGCCGCCCACCTCCAGCTGGCTCAGAGCCCAGCCTCGTCCCGACAGCGCTGCCGCCACCCACCTCCGGCCGGCTCGGAGCCCGTCCCCGTCCCGGCAGATCAAGACCCTGCCTCTGTCACCCCTCTCGGGTGGGCTACAGCAGCACAATGGACCTGGGCATGGAGCTGTCAACTCCTTCAGAATGCTGCAGGTCTCCTCAGCACCACACCTACCACCAATCTTTCAGCCCCATCTCTGCTCTCTACGCTGGCTTCCCAAGCTTTTCAAATCAAGTCCCAGGGCTCAGCCCTTCTCCTGAAAGCACTGCATGACTTGGGCTCCGGGAAGCTGGACTGCCTAACGCTCTGGACAAAGACCACAGATGACAGCTTTGCTCCTCTGGCGCAACAGAGCTCTCAGCAATTCAAGGACAGCTGCTCTGTGCTGGAGATGGGCCATTTACCGGGATGGGCCCAGACTGGAGTGAACTTGCCCAGAAGCAGCCTCCCACTTCCACTCCAAGGGTGGAGTGCGTTACTTTAACTTCTCTTCTCTGTCACGGAGTCCCCGGGCGATGCTCTGGAACTGCTCCCCACAAAGCCAATCAGGACTCTGGGGAGCCTCCTCTCCCTTGGAGCAGACGGTCTGCAGGGCAAGAAGCTTACACGGCTTCACCTCCTGGGTCTCTCCTTGAAGCATTCAGCATCCTCTGCCCCTCCGTGCGCTTCTCACAGCGAGCCCACAGGGTCCTGCACCCCCACTTTGCAGTCAGATGTGACTCTCAGCCAGCCAGTAACACAGAGGTTTATTCAATGACAGGAACAGGGTCTAAAACAGAGCTTGTAGGTACAGAGAACCGGACCCCTCGGCCGGGTCCATTCTGGACAGTGAGCCAGACCCCCACGTCTGCACTTCACTTCTCGTCCCCAGCCAGCTCCAGACTAACAACCCCCTCCAGCTCCTCTTCTCTGCTCAGCTCCTTTCCCGGGCCAGGAGGTCACCTGATCTCTTTGTCTCCAGCTCCTTCAGTTGGCACCTTGCAGGGGAGGGGCCCAGGCCATCAGCTGCTAGGAGACAGAGTGCCAGGCGTTTAGGTGCACTGGCCCTTTGCTCTGCAGCAACCATGCACCCTTATCCCAACACCTAGATACTTAAGAACTGAATAGGAGACACTGAGGCACCAGAACAGTATTCAGAGAAAACATTAAGAACATTCCCAGTTCGCCACACCACAGCAGGGACGTCGAGACCCCAACTGTTACCAAACCCAAATGCTGCATGCACACAAACCTGAGGCTGCCTGGGTAGTCACGCTGCTCAATGCACAGCTGGCAGGTGAGGAACTCCAATACCAGTGCAGAGTGCAGTGCGAGAACCTCGCTAGAACAGCCAGGCCCACCAGGGATCAGTCTGCCGGCAGAGCCCGGTGCGAGAACCTCACCAGGATAGCCGGGCCCCACCAGGGATCAGTCTGCCAGCAGGGAGCGGTGCGAGAACCTCGCCAGGACAGCCGGGCACCACCAGGGATCAGTCTGCCGGTAGGGCCTGGTATGAGAACCTCGCCAGAACAGCCGGGCCCCACCAGGGATCAGTCTGCCGGCAGGGAACCGTGCAGTGTGGTGTGAGAACCTTGCTGGGCCCCACCAGGGCTGGGAAGCTCCTGTGTCAGGCCACATAGCTAAGTGTGGGCTGACACAGGGAGCCGCATGGCTGCTTTGGGGTGCCCTGAGGCTAACACCAGGCCCAGGATCCATGAGTGGGGCCCTGGGCATTGCATTTCTCAGGGGTTTCCCAGAGCCCCATGCACTGCCCCGCCAGGGTTTCTGTACTGTCATCCCCAACCCAACCCCCACCCCCGCCAACAGCACGGCTCTTCCTACCTTTTACCTGGGCTCTCTTGTGAGCGATCAGGCCCTCAGGGTGCGGGAGGCTGTACACGAGCACTTTGCCATCAGAAAAGGCTGCTGCCAGGAGGCCCAGCCGGCTCATCTGAGGGGGCTGGAGGGACAGACGCACAGGCTGAAGGGGCCAGGCTCAGGCTCCTGGGGAGACTCATCCAAGGCACTCCACCCCCCACCAGGTCATGCTGGGAGGCTGCAGTGCAATGATTCCATTCTGTGACCACGGGCGGGTACAATCCGTGGGCATGGCTCTGTGCTGGGCTGCAGCCTCCCCACAGACTGCTTGGAGGGGGGCAGGATCCATATCTGTGGGGCCCACTGCAGGGGCCATCCCCAGAGCCTTTGTGCAGGCAGACCCAGCCTCCTCCCTGCTCTGCCACACCCCTACCTTCCTGCAGGTGGTGGGCGGCTCCCAGGCTCCGCTGGGGCAGAACTTCATGTCCCAGATGCAGCCATGGTCGGTGGCGATGGCGTAGGCCAGTCTGGCTTTGGTGGCAGAGCTGCAGGCAGAGGCAAGTTGGGGGGGCCTGCCTGGTGGGTGTCAGGAGCCCCTCTCCACCCGCACAGGGGCACAGCTGCAGCACAGCCCCAGGGCACATGGAGCAGACAGGGAGAGCCCAGCACAGCTCTGCAGCCGCTGGCTCTGCCACCCAGGGCCAATCCTCCAGCCATGACCAAGGTGGTGAATCATGCCCTCCCCTGCAGAGCAGCTCCTGGGCACCTGGGCCACAGTTTCCCAGAGTGCTCAGCCTTGGCCTCTGCCCAGAACGGAGCCACTGAGCTCCTGGGGCCTGGAGTGAGTGACGGCCTGTGCAGGGCATGGCCATGTGCCCCAGGAGGGCGAGGCCCCAGGCCCACTTCCCATGGGGGGTGGGGAGAGGGAGCCCTGCTCCACTCCCACGAGCTACGCATTTGCCAACCCCGCAGGCTGTAGGTTCACCATCCCAACTCTCCCCCCTCCTCCACCTCGCACAGCTCTGGGTTCACCTGCCTGCCCCCACTTCCCATGGGCTCTGGGCTCGCCCTCCTACTGTCCCCCAGAGCTCTGCGCTTCCTGCCCCCGCAGGCTGTGGGCTCACCACCCCAACTCCCCCCCTTCCATCAGGGCTCTGCGCTCCTCCCCCAGGGCTCTGTATTTCTCCCCACCCTGCAACAGCCCCCAGGTTCTGCAATCACCCCCCACCCCCAGGGCTCTGCACTCCCCCACACCCTGCACCACCCCCCAGGCTCTGTGCTCCCAGAGCCTCTCCCCCACACGACTCACCCTGCCTCTGGCTGCAGGATGCCCAGAGCCCAGAGCTGCAGCAGTGCAGGGCCTGTGTGGAGCTCGGCCAGGCTGTGCCGCTCGTCCATGCCCTTGTTACAGTACAGCGCCACATACTGGGGGGCGGCAGAGCCCTCTGGACACGGGCACCACTCCATGGCCCACACCGGGCCACCCACAAAGAAAGACACGTCCAGGCGCTCCTCGTGGGGCTGCAGGGAGTTGAACCTGCCGGGGGGAATGGGAGCCGTGGGTACCAAGCAGGCACGACCAGCTAAGGGCAGAGCAAGGCAGAGGAGCTGCAGGCTGTCCCGACACTGTGCCATAATCAAGCCGCACTCCGGGTGTGGGAGCCCTGCCTGGACACGGACCCAGGCCCCTGCATCAACGCCCGGGGTACACTGCAAAGGGAAGCTGTAAGGAGGAACAGAGCGCACTGCAGGCTCCGTTGGTCGTGATGCTAGGGGCCTCGATTCCCATCAGCACCGGGCGGTGGCTGTGCGAGACCTCAGGGGCAGAAGCCGCTCTGGGTTGTTGCCAAGGCCCAGCAAGCCATACTGGAGTAGGCACAAAGCTCCCCAGCTGCCAGACCCAGCTCTGGACAGCGACCCTGGGGCTGGGCCATACCTGTTGATGCGGTACAGGACACCGTCTTCTTCGATGCCCTCCCGCTGGATGGAAAAGAGGGGAGACTTCATCTCCCCCGGCAGGTACTGGGCACATTCGCTGAAGGAGCAAAAGGAGAGCAATGAGTAGCCACTGTCTCCTCTCTCAAGGACTTGACGTGGGAAACAAACCCGGCTTGGAGCTCCGGCCTGGCCCTCGGCACCCCCCTCCCCGGGGGCTCCAGCCTGGCCCTCTTATATTATTGGACACCTGCCAACCACTGAGGTCAATGTAGGGAACTGCCTCTATATTGTGCATTCACTCTTTACCCACTGCTCCATTTCCAGCCCCCAGGCCGGGTCCGCCCCATGCCCGGACTTGCCCTGGCCTGTGGAAGACCATTCTCCTACCTCTCCGAGAGAAATGTCCACTTGCGCGTAGAAGGGAGCCAGTCGGGGAATTCCCAGGAGGAGTAGTGCCGGTCTCGCCTGCAGAGCACAAGGCATCAGAACCCCACATGCCCCCTGCCTGGCTGCTCTCCTTGCTGCTATATGCCCAGGCTAGAGGCAGGGGCTGCAGGTTGGGGCAGGAAGACAGTGGGGAATTCGAGCCCAGTCTGACCCCAGTCCCTCACTCCTGAAACTCACTATTCCAGGGATCCTTCTGCCAAGGGCTCCCTGCCCCTTCTCGAGTCACCTGTATGCAAAGGATCCTGCAGGCCTCTACGCACAGGGCAGCCCTAAGAGAGGCTGATGCACCCAGCCCTGCCACCCCAACTGCAGGGCAAGGGAGCCTTACCCATGCCACCCCAGGCAGGCAGGTCCTGCCACCCAAAAGGCCCCTGGGAGAGAGAGCCTGCAGTCCCTCCAGCACACCAGTCCAGCCAGCTGTGCATGTCACCCAGCCTGTCGCAGTCCCAGGGCCAGGCGCTCACCTCTCAGCACCCGCCCTAGACTTGCACAAGTGTGGCCATACTCACAGGCTGCGGGTGATGCTGGGACACTTCCACACAGGGGCCATGATGGAGTTGTGGAAGCCATTGGGAGCAAGCCCTCGGCACTGGGGCTTGGACTTCTGAGCATAGGAGAAAGCAGGGTTAGAGCCAGGCGCTAGGTATCCAGCCACACCAAAGAGATATCCCAGACCAGGCCAGACACCCATGCCATTAGCCCCAGCTAGTTTGCCCTCTGCCAACCCACCCACAACCCAGATGCAGCCCCGAAACACACCCTCCACCCATCCCCAGAACCCCTGAACGGCAGGGGGATGCAGCCATCCCATGGAGCCCTTACCCTCCCTCCCTCCCTCTCCAGGGCCGTGTCCGCCATGAGCCCCTGCTCAACCTGCTGGCTTGGTCGGAGCACAAAGACTGCGGCAAGCTGGAGAAGTGCAGCCCGTCCTGGCCAGCTGCAGGGACCAGCAGGTGCGTGCCCACACCCCAGCCTCAGCCCTGGCCAGAATCAGCCCCAGAACTGCCAACCCAGTAGACAGGAAGAACTGTCCCAGTGCAAACCAGCAAGTCTGGTAGCAAGGATCTGTAGTTAACCTATTGGCTCCAGACCAGGCAGAACCTCTGAACCCCTGGGACTGGCAAACCTGCCTTAGTATAACAGGCCACCGCCTGCACTACAATCCCAGTCCAGACGAGCTTTCTGGTTAATGCTGACTCCTGCAGACTGTCCAGAAAGTGAGGGTGCTTCCTGGGGATGGGAGCAGGTACAGTGCCCCCACACCTGGGATTCCTGGACAAAGGGGCTCCTGAGACTCAGCCCCCACAGGACAACAAGGGCTTTTGTTAGGGTTGCCACATTCTGCCAACTTTTTGGGGCCAGAGCTGGAACTCAAAGCAGGGCTCTGGTCCTGGCAAAGAGTTATCCCTAGGAGCACCGGTCACAACTGCTCCGAGGAGCCACAATCCGGAGCCTGTTTAGTGCTCCTGAGATGTCAGAGCAGCACAGATCACACCTAGTAATTGTGGACAGAGGAACAGGAGGGCTTGCAGCCTCAGCAGTCTCTCAGTCGCTGCAGAACCCCAGGTAGAGTGACCAGACAAGAAGTGTGGAAAATCGAGACAGTGGGTCAGAGGTAATAGGAGCCTATATAAGAAAAAGGCCCAAATATTAGGACTGTAAAATCGGGACATCTGGTCACCCTGGCCCCAGGGCTAAGCAGCAGCCTCTGATCCTGATCCAGCCACCGTAGAGCAGGTCTAATCCCAGAAGGCAGGTCGCTGAAGAGGCCGAGAAGACAGCATGTAGCTTACACCTTTCTTTCCAGGGATGTAAGCAAAGTACTCTGGAAAAAACCAGACTGGCATCTGCTTGCTGGGAAGGGGCGTGGGGGAAATATCAGAAGGCTCAGGTGAGTGGGTGAAGATTTGGGAGGGTTGGTCTAGGACATGGGAAAGGGGTGCGGGAGAATAGGGGCAGGGCACCTGTTAGTCCCCATTCTCCCACCTCCCGTGGGCACATCAGGATCCAAGGGTCCTGTGCCCTTCTACAGGGTCCTCCCAGCCCCTGCCCCCTCACATGAGCCAGGATCGGGGGAGCCTGAAGCCCTCTCCCTAATCTCCTGAGTGTGCTGCGATCTGTGGGGGGAGCGGCTTCTCCCCCCATATGAGCAGGGGAACATGGTTACTCTGAGGATGTCCCTGCCTCCCCCTTGCGATCTTGTGGCTTTGGTTTCCTGGAGGAAAGCAGAGCCCCACTCCAGCCAGGATCTCAGCCTCTCCCCCTGCCCCATATGAGCCAGCATGTCGGAGGTACTGGTCCTCGGGGTGGGGAGCTCCCAAGAGGCATGGCGGGCACACGAGCCTAGAGCACACCGCTGAGACCAGGGTGAGAGCTGAGACTGGGTGTACTTGCTGCACATCCCAGGCTTCTAAAGCAGGAAGTGTGGGGATGGGAACAGCCACTGGGATGAATGTGATGGCCAGTCAGGATCAGGTCATCTAGGGAACACCAGCTTCTGCACCATGTGATTGGTAGGGTGTTGAGGTCTGGCAGCTCTGATCTTGGGGCTGTGTCCTGGAGTTGGTTCCAAAGAACTTCCAGCAATGGCGCAGTGCACAGCAGAGCTATAGGTTTAGGCTTTTTCTGTCTCCCTTCAGCTGAGCCTATCACACTGAGCCAAATGGGACACTTCACATTGCTCAGAACCTCCTACGCTTTCAGGATTCCTCAGTGCTGACTGATTACTGCCTTCTGTACACCACTGGCTTCTCATGCGCTAATGACTTAAAGGGATGGGAAGGGGAGGAGGGGGAGCTGGGAAGTGTGTGTGTGGGGGTGCTACTTGGGGGACAGAGAGAGACACACCAGTCTTCTCTCACATGCTTAATTCCTATAACCACCATGTAATAAAGCTGTCACATAGCCCATGGCTGGGCTTTCTCCTCCCAGCCTGGCTGGCAACTACACATTACAAGCATTTCAAAGCATAACCATTACGCCTGGTCCACTGTAACTAAGTGCAAAGGGGGCGGGGGGGAGATGGGAATTATGGGTCACGAAGCAACCGTGTGGGCTAGTGATGAGAACAGTGGACTGCGACTCAAAGCTTGGGCTCTATTCCCAGCTCCATCACTGACCTGATGAGTGACAGCCAATTCTCCATGCCTCAGTTTCCCCATCTATACAATGGGGATAATGATTTTTCCCTCCTTGAAACATAATGATGAAAAGCACCATGAAAGACTTAGGTTATCCCCTTCATTACCTGGCCACAGCAGCGTCTGGACTGCACACTTATGTAATGACCACTACCTAAATGACCACTAACTCCTACCCACATCACTTCTCCTGATAAAAAAAAAACTAGGAAATTCACTGACCAAAGCCTTCATGCATGCAGAGCTGCAGCTTGCAGTGCTATATCCTGCCCTTCTAGAACGCTGAGTTCAGCAAAACTCAAACTTGTGAAAACCAGGAAAGAGAGGGTTATGGGACATGGCCTCTCAACAGGACACCTCCCTCTGAGTGCTGCCCCAATAGGTTCATATCACACATACTCACATTCCCCCTTCGCACTGTGCTGCATAGGAACAACCCACACTTACCTACTGTCACACACTTGGCCTACTCCACAGAAACATCTTCTACATTTTATAATCCTTTATCCTCTTTTATGGGTTGTGCTGAAAGGAGAACAGTTAGGCTACAGGGAGGATACTAGGGGAGTTCCTCAAGGATCAGTCTTGGAACTGATCTTTCTAATCTTTTCATTAATGACTTTTGCACAAAACCAGGAGTGTGCTAATGAACTGTGTTGATGAGACAAAGTTGGGAGGCATTGCCAATGCAGTGGAGGATCAGAATATTACATAAAAAGAACTGGATGAGCTTGACAACTGGAGTGACAGAACTGGAATGAAATTCAATAGTACCAAGTGCAAGGGGGGGATAAACAACAAGAGTTTATGATATAAAATGGGGACTCAGCAAAGACCTGGGTGCATGGGTGGATCACAGGATGACTGTGAGCCATCAATTCGACGTGGCTGTACAGCCCTAGGACTTCAGAGGGGAGGTACCACTAGCAGAGATAAGAAAATAATAATGCTCTTGTGCACAGCATTTGTAAAGACCCCATCTGGAACACCATGCATAGCTGTTTACCTGTGTGCAAGACAGGAACTCAGACGGGAGCAGGCGCAGAGAAGAGCTGCTAGGCTGATGAGCGGAACACAGGGCCTGTCTTATGGGAGCAGGCTGGCAGCGCTTTGACTACCCTAGCAAAACATAGGCTGGGGAGTGGGCTGGGGGGGCATCTGACTGCTCCCAAGGAATACAGCATGGGGAATGTCCAAGACAGGGGAGAGCTGCTGAAGCTAAAGGCCAATCCTGGCACAAGACCAAACAGGGATAAGCTGATCATGAACACGCTGAGGCTGGAGAGGAGAAAGTTTTGGACCATCGGAGGGAGGGTCGGGAACGGATTCCCAACAGAAGCTGTGGGAGCAAATCACCTCTCTGGCTTTAAGATAGAGCTTGACAAACTCACAAAGGGGCTGCCTGTGACCTCGGGGGACCAGGGGCTCCCTGCTAGTCCTAGGCCCTATGTTCAAATAGGGAGTTTGCGTCCCTTTAAACAGGCAGCTCTGCCTCCATGCCATGTCCCAGAGCCCCCTCCCCCTGCGCGCAGGAGGGACTGCTTCCCTCCCCCAAAGCCATGCGCTATACACCCAGGGGGAGGGTGTCCACTTCAGGGCTCAGAGCTCAGAAGCTGACTGACTCCCTTCCCGCTCTGCCCCATACACACGGCGGTGGAGAGGGGGGTGCACATGCGTGTTGGGTTTGCGCATGTGTGCACATCAAGGCTCAGTGGCCAGCCCACTCCTCCCCAACATTAACCCAGGGCTGGTGTGACAATGGGGCAAGGTGAAGAGGATGCTGTTACCCCTGCTGATGGCATCCTCGGGGTGTGGCCTCGGACAGCCTCTGGCTCTGACTCAGAGACCTCACTGAGCAGGACGTCACTCTCCTCCTCCTCCGCCGCCTGCAGCAGCACCTCCTCTGAGGGCACAAAGTCCACATCCCGAGAGAGGTCATCCTCATCAGTCTCCTCCTCTTTCCTCCTCCTGCTCCGGCGCTTCTTCCTCGAACTGTTGGACTCTGATTCCTGGGGGCCCTCGTTGGAAGCCAGAGGCTGGTACACTGATGTCAGCTCCTCGGCCAGCTCCTGCAAGTAAAGCAAGGCCCTGGGGGCACCAAAGGCATCACTGGTAAGAGAGCTGAGCTGCCCTGCCCCCTCTAGCCCTCTTCCTGGGCTACAGTCATCAGGCCTGGTGCTCTGGGAAGGAGCATTTCTGCCACTGGTGCCCCGAGGGACCAGGCTGCACCGGGATTGGAGACTTACCAGCAACTTCACACACCCCAGCCAAGCTCTGGATGCAAGAGACATGGCTTGCCCCTCTGCGGGAAAGCATACACTGGATCTGAAAGCCAATCTTCCCCCACAGGTGCTCCAACAGAGCCCAGCAATGCTGCTCTGAATCAGCCAGGGCCACTAGAGACTAGAAGCACCGCTGCCCGCCTTGGCTGTTTCCCTGAACAGCAATCACAGCCAGGAAGAGAGAGAGCCAGACTCGGGCTCCTTCAGATCAGCTCGACAGGCAAAGGGAAAAAAGACCCTGACCAGGCTACTGGGTGATTCGAGGCATTAATTCTGTGCAAACAATTAAACAAGGAGACCATGCTAGATACCTGAGAAAGCAGAGGGGTCAAGAAATACCAGAGGTAAAGGTGCATGCTTAACCTTAACTCTGCCCCTTGGGCCTGGCCAGCACAACAACAGACTCCAGCTCCAAAGCTACAGGCTAGTGCTTGTGTCACACAACCAAGGATCAGCATATCCACCCCTGCCATTAGGGCACCGCGATATTCAAAACTTGCTTCACTGCTGACATTCAGCATCACAATGACCCTCTATGTGCCCCAATGGACGCCATCAACGCGACTGATCTCTGATGCTTCTTCCCTACACCCTTTGCCCAGGATCCCTGGGACTGAGGCAAACTCTCCCCTCACAGGTGGCTGGCTTGGACGATGGAGCAGGGATTGCTCTTTTCTTGGACAATTGGTCGGTCTCTGCCCTGTGGAACACTAGCAAGGGGCAGAGAACCCACCCACCACAGACTCTAGAGAGGCCACCAAGAGGGATGACATAGCAGACAGCCAGGTTGGCTGGAGTTAAGGTTAACACCAGCTTTTTGTTTAAAGCTGGACTCTTGGAATCTGCAGTTATTCACATTGCCCTAAATTACAGTGTGCCTCATAGGGGTATGGGCTAGCTTTAGTGACCCAAATGTGGGTTGACAAAGATTCCTGAGATACAGCTCCCTGAAGGCGGGGGTGGGGAGAGCAGCTTTTTTTTTTTTTTTAGGTCAACATATTCTACCTACCTTTTTTTGGCCCAGTCCTGGGGGATCAAACCAGGGCTCTGATCTTGGCACAAGAGTCTCAGTTTCTTGAGAATTAATCCCAACTAGTCTGTGGCACCCACTGCCCCTCTGTGGGAGCCAAATTCAGAATGGTTTCATCACAGGGTTTACTTCGCATTTTAGGCATGTGCCAACTGCTCATGAGCCAAACAGATTCCAGTGAACAGCACAAAGAAGACAAAAGGATCTGTAGCGTGGAAAATCTCAGTGCACCGGCTTAGCTCAAAGGGCTAAACAGAGGCTTTAATTCTGCCTCAACCAGGCAGAGTCAGTTGAGATCCCATGGAGGACAGAAATCAGGAAAAGGTTTGAAGGCATGTTGCTGAAATCAGTGTCTGGCAGTGTGGTTTTGTTTTTAAATCAGACATGCAAATGCTTCCTGGGAGGTGAGGGGAGATAAACAGGGATGGGTGGTAGGTGAGTTTGGAGCCTTGGGACACTTGCAAGATGGAAATGGGGGTAAATGGCAGAGTATGAGGCAGGATCTTGGGAGCCCCTGCCCTTTTATAGAAGTCTGATCCCCTCCCTCATTATGGGCCAAGATATGGAGGAGGCCTGACACCCTAGGGGTGTCTGTGCCCTCTCCTCCCCATCTCTCATGGGATTGGGGGAGCTATCAAAGACCTTCTCCCTGCCCCATGTGGGGAAACCCTGGCCTCTGGGTGTGGCACTGAGAACAGGCATGCTAGGAGCATGTACCAAGAACACACTGCTGAGACCGGGCATACCTGGGGCACATCATAGGCTGCTGAAGGAGGGAGAGTGCGGATGCGAACTGAGATAAATGGAGCAGTGCACACTTCCCAAAACTGTTGTTTCAGGCTGTATTCATCTTCATGATGCTCTCATTCAAGCTGAGACCATCACATGGATGGGCCATATCACACCCCATAGACCATCCTAAGCTTTCCGGGTTCTCCTGTGCTGGGAATCTGGATATACCAGAACCATGGCTATTTTTCTCAAAGTTTTTTTTGTGCACAACTGGCTTCTAACTAATGCGGAAGGGAAGGGAGGAGGGTGAGCTGGCAATGCCGGCCGGAAGGTAGGACCACATATTTGGAGAGTGCTTGTTGTACATTACAGGGGACAGAGACACAGGCACTAGCCTTCTTTCACAGGTTTAAAGTTCCCATAACCATCATGTATAAAAGTCTCACACTCTTGGTAGCTAGACCAGCCGTGTTTGAAATCTCTTGTAGCCCTGGTCGGAACTGAACACTGCAAATATTCCAATCATGGCCATTATTCCCAGTCCATGATAACAAAGGGCAGAGGGTGGGCCACTTAGGGAATGTCTATACTGCAACGTAAGACTGTGTTTGAGCCTGGGCTCTAGCCTAGTCTCACCTTGTGTCTACACTGCAATTACTTGAGCCAGGTCCCAGGATTCAGCCAGCAGTATCTCACAATTCCATGGGATAACCTCCTTAGTCCTCTCTATCCCAACACTCTGCAATCCACTCTATAGAAAATGAAAGCCCCCCACCCTCTGTGAACAGCAGCAACTCAGGTCAGCATCAACCCATTCTTTGCTGATCACCAATCTGCAAGTGCGCTGTCAGAGAGCCTCCCGGGTCTGCAGTGGAGAGCAAACAGATCAAACCTTTTGCAAAATGAGCAGCTTCAACCTTCCTGTAATGTGCAGGATGGGCAATAAAGTTTTCCCTGCAGTGCACCACGGTCCTAGTACTAGAGTGGACACATTTCACGGTGCTAGGGACTCTGGGATAGTTACTTTGACTAGGGTCTGCGTACTGCAGTGTGGACACTAGAGCCCTAGGATCAAGCACAGATTAGAAAACCCTTAATGAAGGGTAAAATACAGTGTAGATGCTCAGGCCCAGGGTTCCCTAGTTCGGGTCAGCTGACTGGAGTCCCACTAACTCTGGGCTTACATTGCAGTGTAGACATACCCTCTGGCATCACATCCCTAGCCCACATGGTTGCTGATGGGGACTCAGGAGAGCTGGACTCTATTCCCAGCTCTGCCACTGGCCTGCTGGGCGAAAACTGAGATGTACTGATGCAAAATGCTATGTCGGGCTAGGTGTTATCATTGTCTGAGCTGCACTCCTACATCTGCCTAAGTGACCTGAACTACCAACACCACATGAGAAGAAACTAGGAAGTTCACTGACTAAAACATTATCAATGCAAAGGCGCAGTTGTCTGGTGGTTATCTTGTACCTTTCTAGAATGTTGAGTCCATCAAAACTCCAGCTTCTGAAAGCCAGGAAATACTGAGTTAGGATACACGCTCATGCAGCCTTAGCTCTGCCCTCTGAGCAACACCCCAACAGACTCATTGAATGCTTACGCGTGCTCTGCCTTTGCATGGTACTGAACAGGAGCTCATTCAAACACAGCTTGCTCCATAGAAAGACCATCACCCTGCTACATTTCACAGCGCCTTCACCCCTATGCACTCTGCTTCCACTCACTCTTCATTAAACCCACAGCCACTCACCTCCCACAAACTGCTGGCAATCCCCATTGCCAGAAGACCCATGCCCTGCTCCTGACAAAGCATACACGATGCAATACTGACATGAGGGCTCCTGAATCTCCTAAGGCACACAAGTACCTCTTTCCTTTGATCACACAACACAGGGGTCAGGGAGAGGGGCTCACAAACAGCCCAGAGGGCCACAGCCCCCTAGATCGCCTCATATTACACTCTCAGCTCTGCCAAGCTGTTCCAACTAATGTATCCATCATTCAATACAGCTATAACTAAGGCAAGAGCTTCCTGTGGCTAGTGCCAGCTCCAGAGTTGGGGGGTAGAGTTAAGGTTACACAGGCATGGACTGTAATTCTATTTCCTGGGTTTGAGTTTTACCAAACTCGATGATGTGGAAGGGCATCAGATGTCGCCGGGCAACCTTATCTCTGGGCTAACGACTGTTTTGTCAGTGAATTTTCAGATGAGAGTTGCTGAACTGGCAGGTGTTCAGCCCCTTGAGCTCTCCCACCCCAGGCCTGAACTGTCAGCATCCCACGGCCATTTCCTATTCAGCCACCAGCACTGCCCTCCCAGGGGCCCCTCTGAGGACAGGGGAGTGAAGTCAGCTCCACACTTAGCCAATACCGTCCCATGTCCAGTACGACTGTCCTCTGCAGGGAACATGCGTGTGTGTTTGGGGGGTGAAGGCAGTGAGTAACTGCAGCTCATGGGAATGGATTCCCCAATCAGTCTGCTGACCGCAGCCCAGAGCGCAGCATGGCAAGCAGCAGCCCTACAAATCCCATCAGATAGCCTATTGCATTGAAAACCAGGCCCCGCAGAGCACAGTCAATCTGGCCCCTGGCTTCCCTAGCTCGGTGTGCTTCACCGAGCAGCCCGAACCACCTATACAGCAGTTTTATGACTGTTCTTGTGACTTTCCCAGGCGCCTTCTGTGACAAAGTGGGACTGGTTTTAATGTTCCCTCTGAATACTGTGTGGGGGCCTCAGCTCTGGCCAACCCTTTGTCGCCTGGCAACTAATGGCCAGGCCCGTCTCCCCTAGGGGATGCTAAAGGTGTTGGAAACAGAGAGATCAGGTGACCTCCTGGCCCAGGAAAGAGACAAAGTCCGGAGAGGAGGGGCTGGAGGGGGTTTGGTAGTTTTTGGAAGCTGGCTGGAAAATGGAGGGGAGCTCTGAGGAGGCTCAGGCCTCCCAGCGGGGCTGGGGCCTCCCTGGGGCCCCAGATGGACCTAACTAAGGGAGGTCTTGTTGTCTGTACTGGCAAGACCTGTTTTGGACTGTGTTCCTGTCATCTCAATAAACCTCTGTCTTACTGGCTGGCTGAGAGTCATGTCTGATTGCAAGGTCGGGGTGCAGGACCCTCTGGCTTCCCCAGGACCCTGACTGGGTGGACTCGCTGTGGGAAGCACACGGAGGGGCACATGCTGAATGCTAATGCTATGTGTGAGCTTCCTGCCCTGCAGACAGTCTGCTCCAAGGGAGAGGAGGCTCCCCATAGTCCTGCCTGGCTTGGTGGGGAGCAGTTCCAGAACATCGCCCGGGGACTCCGTGACACCTTCCCAAGAGAGCAGACAGAGGAGTTCCAGGAACAGAACCTGTCCCAAGAGCACCATGTCCAGCTGCACAGCCTCCCCTCCTCCTATTGAGTCTTCATAGCACCGCAGGACCTAGAAGGCCAGCCACGGACCAGGGCGCAACAGCGCTAGGAACTGTATAAACCCAGGACAAAGAAATGATGCCTGCTCTGCCCCCAGCGGCACTCTTACACTGCCACTAGCACCCTGCCCCTAGTGCACGTCTATTCCCCATCCCCCCACACCCACTCTTACACTGCCACTAGCACCCTGCCCCTAGTGCACGTCTATTCCCCATCCCCCCACACCCACTCTTACACTGCCACTAGCACCCTGCCCCTAGTGCACGTCTATTCCCCATCCCCCCACACCCACTCTTACACTTTAGCCGCTCGCCTCTTGGGGCGCCCACTGGGCGTGGCCTCCAAGCCGTCAGGTGCCTCGTTGCTCCCCAGTATCTTCTGCACACAGATAGGCTCCGGCGCTTGGCAGTCCAGACCCTGCGACAGCTTCAGCAGGAGCAGCTCTGCTTTGGACTTACGGCCTCGTTTCTTTGGCACTTTCACGGGTGAGGCGGGCCCATTCTCTGAGGTCCCCGCCCCATGCCCTTCAGCTTCCGCCCGGGCTGGACGCTTGCAGGCAGGCGGTTTCGGTTTCCTTTTAGATTTTCGGCTTCGGACAGGCTTCCTCCTGGGCATGGCAGCTGCCAAACCCCCTTCAGGGTGGGCTGAGACCTCCAAGCCCACCAGCGCTGGAAGCTCACCTGGCCAAAGAAAGGAAGCCAGATGTCAGTGATGTGCAACTCAGCTCACCATTCACCTCTCCCACCCAAAGCTGTCTTGCTGCCCACAAGTGTGGGGGTGACAGGGCACCCTTTGCAGACACCAAGGCCTTTGCTTTGGAGCAGTCAGGCACTGACCCTCTCGGTTAAGCCCAGGTTCCAGCAGCTATCAGGGCAAGCTCAACCACTCTGCCCCTTCCTGGGGCACTCCTCAGCAACAGGGACCCCTCTGGGGAGAGGGGCTCTCTCCAAGGCTAGGGGCCTGGTGTCAGATAACGAACTGACTTGGATCATTTCCTGTTTGACAGGGCCTTGCAGGATGAAGGAGCCCTGGGTTATCTGAAAGAGAAGAAAGTCCCTGTGGCAAATGGTTGGGCTGGAGGGCACCAGCAGAGCACACGAGGTGAGTGATGGGTGAGGTCAACAGGACTGCAGAACACAGAGCGATAGAGTAAGAGCTAAGACTAGAAACCAAATCACTCCATCCACAGCCACAGCACCTCCTGCCCACACCCTCTCTCTCCCATGCCAACGCTTTTCACCTCCGTGGCCCTTCTGCAGCTGCCAATGTGCTGTGATCTAGTGCTCTGCGATCCCAGAGAGCTGGGTTCTGTTCCTGACTCTAGCACAAGCTTTCCATGGGACAAGGCTCACTCACCACCCTACGAAGAAGAGTCAGGTCTCATTTAAACAGAGACGCTTGCGGAGAAATAGCTCAGTGGTTTGAGCATTGGCCTGCTAAACCCAGGGTTGTGAGTTCAATCCTTGAGAGGGCCACTTAGGGATCTGGGGCAAAAATCAGTACTTGGTCCTGCTAGTGAAGGCAAGGGGCTGGACTCGATGACCTCTCAGGGTCCCTTCCAGTTCTAGGAGATAAAAGAAAATAACGGAGATATCCTTTTTTCTAGAGGATTATTGAGGGAGCAGCTCTCAGGTAAGGAGGAATGGAAGACCAAGAGGGTCTCCATTTTCCCTCAACATGGCCTAATTCAGGAAACTCCATGAGCTGAGTTGGTGGCTCAGTGTAGCTTGCCAGCACTTAGAAAGCTCCCAAACTGTGCACGCAGAGGGCGATTTCCACTGATCAGTCCCAGAACTCTCCTGACTTCAGCAGCAGGCAGATTCTCACATGGGAAAGTTGCCCACATGGCCTCCAAATTTGAACAGGCTTTGATTCAAATTCTCAAAAAGGTCCTGAGCCAAAACCCGGGCTCTCGCAGGCCTAAAGATGGACATTTCAGAGAGTTATGCTATGGCAACCCAAAACTGGGGGCTTGCAACAGAAAGGCTCAGGCAAGCTAAATGAGAGCTGGAGCTCTGGCTACAACAGAAATCACCATTGAAATGCAGCCACCAGCAGGGGACCCTGGCAGCTGTTTAACCACGCACAGCTTAGAACAGGAATTGAACAAGGATCCTGTACACGACAAAGAGCACAGGGGACTGAGCGAGAGGAAAGGTATACTTGGGATTGAAGCACAGGACTTGGACCTATGAAGCCTGGGATTTATTCTCTCCACTGCTACATCATCTGGCAAGTCCCTTCCCCCCTGTCTCCTAGTGATCAAATGGGGGTCACATCCCGGTGTAAGGCAGGTGTTACAGAGTGCTCTGATACCCTTCAGACGAGAGACAGCGGGGGGGGGGGGGGGGCTCTCTAGGGTCTTGTCAGCAGCTCACAATTCATTAGCGTGTTTCCCTCCTGGGGTCTCACACATGTGCCAAGCTTTGGATCCTGCAGCATTGAGAATCCACTATTGCAGGCTCCAGGTTCTCTCCACAATTCCCCTGTTGAACTCAGCCCACCTCAGAGCAGACCCCTTAACACTCCACCCAGAGGCAGAGCTGTGTCGGGCCCCACTGTGGGGACAGGGTGACAGGGGGGCAGAGCTGTGTCAGGCTCCAGTACTGGGATGGGTTGATTGGGTGGGGGCCAGCAGAGCTGTGTCAAGGTGACTCGGGGAGGGGCGCGCAGCAGAGTTGTCTGAGCACCAGTGCTGGGATGGGGTGGGGGAGGGGCAGCAGAGTAGTGCGTGGGGGGGGGGCAGCAGAGTTGTGTCAGGGTGACAACAGAGAGGTGGGGGGGGCGGGACCTGCGCTGTGTCAGGGGGGGGCCGACAGAGTTGGCACAGGGTGACTGGGGGAGGGGGGGGGAAGCAGAGCTGGGACAAGGTGACTCCGGGGGAGGGCCCCAGCAGAGCTGTCTCGGCCCCAGTGCTGGGACGGGGTGACTGTGGGGGCAGCAGGGGTGATGGGGGGGCCAGGAGGACTGTGTCAGGGTGATTCGGGGGGCAGCAGCAGAGCTGTGTCACGCCCCAGCGCTGGGATGGGGTGACAGGGGGGGTCAGCAGAGCTGTCTCATAGACTAGAATCATAGAATATCAAGGTTGGAAGGGACCTCAGGAGGTCATCTAGTCCAACTCCCTACTCAAAGCAGGACCAATCCCCAGACAGGGGGGCTGGCAGAGCTTTGTTGGGGTGACTTGGGAGGGGCAACCAGAGCTGTATCAGGGCCAGCGCTAGGCAGGTGATGGGGGGCGCTGTGTGCGGGGGGCCCAGGCTGCTGGCACAGGTGACATGCTGGGGTTCCCTGCGCAAAGCCAGACTGGCGGGCTGGGACAGGGTAACGGGGGGGGGGGGCGGCAACAGAGCTGTGTCAGGCCCCAACACTGGGACAGGGCGACAGGGGCAACGGGGTGATGGGGACGCTCCGTGCGGGGGGCGGGGCAGGCTACCGGTGCGGGGCGACAGGGGGGGACCAAGGTGGCGGGGGAGGCCCAAGCTGGAGGGAACGCTGGGGTGGGGGGGGGCGGCCCAGGCCGACACGCGGGGGAGCTGCGGGGGGCGGCCCAGGCCGACACGCGGGGGAGCTGCGGGGGAGCTGCGGGGGGCGGCCCAGGCCGACACGCGGGGGAGCTGCGGGGGGCGGCCCAGGCCGACACGCGGGGGAGCTGCGGGGGGCGGCCCAGGCCGACACGCGGGGGAGCTGCGGGGGGGCGGCCCAGGCCGACACGCGGGGGAGCTGCGGGGGGCGGCCCAGGCCGACACGCGGGGGAGCTGCGGGGGGCGGCCCAGGCCGACACGCGGGGGAGCTGCGGGGGAGCTGCGGGGGGCGACCCAGGCCGACACGCGGGGGAGCTGCGGGGGAGCTGCGGGGGGCGGCCCAGGCCGACACGCGGGGGAGCTGCGGGGGAGCTGCGGGGGGCGGCCCAGGCCGACACGCGGGGCTCCCCGCACAGAGCCGGGCTGGGACTCGGCGGGAGGCGGGTACGTACGGGCGGCAGCCTGCGGCGAGCCCGGCTCCGGCCCCTCGATCCCTCGGGATCCGCGTCCTGTCGTGCGGCGGCTCGGCTCCTCCCGCAGCGCGGTCCGGCCCCCCGGGGCGGACGGTCCCGCGGCGGCCTCCGCGGCACAGGGCGGCTCCGAGCGCAGGGTCCCGCGGGGCCCCGCGCCCGCCACCCCCATGGCCTCGGCTGCAGCACGAGCCGCCATCAGCGCCCGCGGCCTCAGGCCGGCGCCGCCCGCATGGCTCCGGGGGGTCACGCAGGGCCGAGTCCGGCTCCGGCCCCGCCGCCCTCACCTCAGCTCCCTGGCGGCGCGCGCGGAGCCGGGCTCTCCAAGATGGCCGCTCCGCAGGCGCGCGGCAATCGACGCCCGGCGCTCCCTGGCGTCACTTCCGGCGGCGTCCCCGGCAGCCCGTGGGACCAATCGCTGTCTCGCTCCCACAATGCTCCGCTCGTTCTCGGATCTGCATGTGCGGCCACGCCCCTCGCCAGCCTCCGCCCGGAGCAGCGCGAGCCCCGCCCAGCTCCCAGGAGGCGCCGGCCGGAGCCGGATCCTGGGACACAGCCCGTGAGGGCGGAGCTGGTTCCCCGTGGGGGAGGGGCTGCGTACTCTGAGAGGAGCCCGTGGGGGCGGGGCTGGTTCCCGGGGGGGGAGGGGCTGGGTACCCTGAGGGCGGGGGGGGGGGAGAGCTGGGTACTCTGAGAGGAGCCCGTGGGGGTGGGGGGCTGGTTCCGGGGGGGGGGGGGGAGCTGGGTACACTGAGAGGAGCCCGTGGGGGAGGGGGCTGGTTCCCCTGGCGGGGGGGGGGCTGGGTACACTGAGAGGAGCCCGTGGGGGCGGGGCTGGTTCCCGGGGGGGGGAGGGGCTGGGTACCCTGAGGGGGGGGGAGGGGGGGAGAGCTGGGTACTCTGAGAGGAGCCCGTGGGGGAGGGGGCTGGTTCCCCAGGGGGGGGGGAGCTGGGTACACTGAGAGGAGCCCGTGGGGGTGGGGGCTGGTTCCCGGGGGGGGGGAGCTGGGTACACTGAGAGGAGCCCGTGGGGGGGGGGGCTGGGTACACTGAGAGGAGCCCGTGGGGGAGGGGGGCCTGGGTACTCTGAGAGGAACCCGTGGGGGCGGGGGCTGGTTCCCCTGGCGGGGGGGGGCTGGGTACACAGAGAGGAGCCCGTGGGGGCGTGGGCTGGTTCCCCTGGTGGAGGGGGGGGGGCTGGGTACACAGAGAGGAGCCCGTGGGGGCGTGGGCTGGTTCCCCTGGTGGAGGGGGGGGCTGGGTACTCTGAGAGGAGCCTGTGGGGGGCGGAGCTGGTTCCCCTGGGTGGGGGGGGAGCTGGGTACACTGAGAGGAGCCCGTGGGGGAGGGGACTGGTTCCCCTGGCGGGGGGGGGGGGGCTGGCTGGGTACACTGAGAGGAGCCCGTGGGGGAGGGGGCTGGTTCCCCTGGCGGGGAGGGGGGGGCTGGCTGGGTACACTGAGAGGAGCCCGTGGGGGAGGGGGGCTGGTTCCCCTGGCGGGGAGGGGGGGCTGGCTGGGTACACTGAGAGGAGCCCGTGGGGGAGGGGGCTGGTTCCCCTGGCGGGGGGGGGGGCTGGGTACTCTGAGAGGAGCGCGGGCGGGGGGGGCTGGGTACTCTGAGAGGAGCCCGTGGGGGCGGGGCTGGTTCCCCTGGGTGGGGGGGGAGCTGGGTACACTGAGAAGAGCCCGTGGGGGAGGGGGGCCTGGGTACTCTGAGAGGAGCCCGTGGGGGCGGGGCTGGTTCCCCTAGGGGCAGGCAGGGGCACTGGGTACCATGAGAGGAGCCTGTGGGGGCGGGGCTGGTTGCCCTGGGGGGGATGGGACAGGTTCCCTGAGGGGGGGGCTGGTTCCCCTGATAGGAGCCTGTGGGGGAGGGACTGGGTTCCCTGAGGGCAGGGGGGGCTGGGTACTCTGAGAGGAGCCCACGGGGGAGGGGCTGGGTTCCCTGAGAGGAGCCCATGGGGGAGGGCAGAGGGGGGGCTTGGTACTCTGACAGGAGCCCATGGGGCAGGGCACATTTCTCGGGGGGCAGGATACTCTGAGGGGAGCCCATGGGGGAGGGGCTGGTTCCACTGAGGGCAGGTGGAGGCAGGGGGGACTGGGTACCCTGATAGGAGCCTGTGGGGCAGGGCTGGTTCCCCTGGGGGCAGGTGGGGGCCCATGCAGCGCAGCTCTGGCCCTCTCCCTCAATTATGCAGTCACAGCAGGCAGCCGTGAGATCAGCAGGGTTTATTGAGGGTCCATGCAGCCCCCATCCCACCCACTACTGTTCCACATTCTTGACACGCAGGACGACGGGCACTGAGGTGCATGGGATCATGCCCAAGTCTGTGATCACCAGGTCCACTAGCTCGGGAGGGGTCACGTCATAGACCAGATTGAGAAGGCGCAGGGACGAGTTTTCCTTCCAGCCACGCAGATGGGCTCCTCCCTTCCCGGACACGATCAGATCATCGGGGTCATCTATAGAGACATGCTACAGGGTCAGGCACTAGGGTGCACCTGCATCCCCTCCCCGGGAGGAGCTGCCTGGCACCGGGACAGCCCCCTATGACTTCCCTGGCTGGCCGGAACTGGCTGGGACCGGGACAGCCCTCCCCGTGCCCCACACAGGCTCCCGCCCCACGACTTCCCTGACTGGCCAAGGGAGTTGACTAGCACTCGGACAGTCCCCCAGCCAAAGGAGCTGGCTGGCGCTGGCACTGGCACAGCCCCTCCCTGCCCCCATGACTTCCCCAACTGGCCAGAGGAGGGCCCAGCGCTGGGACATGCCATACATTGGGCAGTCTGGCTGCACTGTGGCCCGCAGCTGCT
This sequence comes from Aldabrachelys gigantea, assembly GCA_026122505.1. Taxonomy (NCBI): domain Eukaryota; kingdom Metazoa; phylum Chordata; order Testudines; family Testudinidae; genus Aldabrachelys; species Aldabrachelys gigantea. Next base: position 877,049 of record CM047481.1, on the reverse strand, counting down.
CTGAGGGGAGTGGAGCCCACGGCATGGGAGGACACAGGGCACGTACCCAGCTCATTGGAGACAAAGGAGTCCGTCTGCACCCGCTCACAGAACTTGTAGGTCTCACAGCACACCAGCACAGGCACGTTGTAGGCCTTGGACACCAGTGCGATCTGGGATGTCCCCACCCTGGACATGACAGAGCCATTGGCCAGCAGCGCGTGAGCCCCCAGCAACACCTTGGAGACCTGCAGGGGGAGCACCGTGTGAACTAGCACCAATCTACGGCTATGGCAGGCTCAGCCTCCATCACCCAAGCAACACCCTTCCCCTCTGCCCTCAGCAAAGCTGCCTGCTCACCTCGGGCAGCATGTAGGAGATGGCAGTGATCATGACGTAGGTGCAGCGGATGCCCTTGCGCACCAGCCTGCGTAGTGTGTCCCGGCCCTCCAACCGCGGCCGACTGTCCACCACAATCACCCGGAAGGCACGACCGTTGGCATGGGCATCACACAGTGTGCGGTTCACTAAGGAGGAACTGACAGGACACCACAAGTGTATTCATAGAGCTTATCGTGGGAAGGGACCATCTAGTCTAATTGGCAGAGAACCTCATCCATGTAGCCCAATAACCTGGGATAGGCTAACGCACACTCAGAATGGCAGCCAGTCTGGATCTGAAGCCAACGACAGAGGGAGACTCCACCCCTGCCCTTGGCAGTTTGTCCCAAGAGTTCATCACCCTCCTGGTGAGAATTTTTGCCTTCTTTCTAGTTTGGATTTGTTGAGCTCCAGCTTCCAGGTATGGGTTCTTGTTCTGCCTTTCTGCACTAGACTGAAGAGCCCTCACTGTTCTCCCCCGTGAAGGTGCTGTTATGACACTGTAACAAAGTCACCTCTCACTTTTCTTACTGAACAGATCAAACTCTTTAAAGCTCATCCTGCTTCATTCCAAATACTGAACAGAAATATTTATTGAACAGTTCTGCCTTTTCCACATCAACAATATTACCAAAATCTGTCTAGTAATGGGCCTACACCATTGCTAGAATTTCTTTTGTTCCTGATATATTTGAAATCCTTGTCCCTAGCCCTCACAGCCATGCATTTTTCCTTGAGGTCTTTAGCCTCCCTTATCAATTTTCTACACCACTTAGATTCTAGTTTATATCAATTGCTATCTATTTCCCATTTGTTATATATTGCTTTTTTATTTCTTACTGCTGCCTTCACTTCCCCACTGACCCAGGATGGGCTTTTAGGCATAGCTGTCCTCTTCTGTGATTGTGGAATCATGGATTTTTAACCATCTCATGAATTTCTCTTAAACAACACCTGATTTCCATTCACATTTTTCTGTCTAAATTTTCCTTCCAGTCAACTTTGCTCATGGAAAATTAGCCTTTTGAAGTATCTGTATTTTTGGTTGGGACTGTCCAGTTCGCCCACAGCAAACATAAGGAAGGCTCCTCCACCCTGGGTCAGATCATCCACACAGGGAAGCCCCCTCCTCCATACCATCCATACACCAGGATGACATCACCATCACTGATCTTCTCAAAGGCATATTTGGAGATAGCTTCGGCTGCCAGCTGGATCTTCTCCCTCACATATCCGTCGATGCTGCCCTGCAGCTTCCCCTTTGCCTGGGGAGAAGCAGTGCCAGTCACTCTGGGGCCTGAGAGCCCTGACATCCTTCCCTCTGGCTCACCCCACAGCTGGCCATGCTCCACACTCCTGGTAGGAGTGTGCACTCTCATCCCACCTACCCAGGGCACCCTGACTGGGCCTAGCTGCCACAGGCCCCCAGCACATGGTTTGGGAGAGCCCCTCCGCACTGGGGGAGGAAGGGAAGGGAACAGGTCTGTGCTGCACAATTCAGCCAGGGCAGCTCCCATCCCCCCATCCTATCCTCGTGAGCAGGAGGCAGGATGCACTGCATGGCACAGGCCTTACCATGAGTCCAAAGGACCCATCACCCCACAGGACTGGAGAGGAAACCCAGGGGAAACCCTCTCTCCTGCAGGGAATAGGCTGGCAGAGCAACTGCCATTCCTGTACCATCTTCCAGATACAAGGCCTCCAAAGCACTCCCATCACCCCACCCATATGGAGGTGCAGTCCCCTCTGGGGTGGAACTGGGCACTTGTAAGAGCCACACAGAAATGCTGCAAAATAGATGAGATCAGCAGGTGAAGGAGGATCCTCTACGAAACAACTGCAGGGGGTTAGCTCACCCAAACATAAATTACCTAGGCTGGAATTTGGCCAGGCCACAGGAGCTAACACCCCAACTCCGACAGACAGCAAGTTGCAAGAATCTTTAATATGGTAGGTCAGGCCTTTGTCATCGCACCTCAGTTGAGGGGGACAGAGCCCTCCACAACCGTGCTGGGGCACCGGGGCCAGCCCTAACTGCAGGGGCAGAATGCTCCCTGCAGCACCCCAGTAGCACTGCACTGGGGCCAGTCCCCTGCCCGGCTCCCTGCAGCAGGAGAAAGAGGAAGTAGCTGATTCAAACACAGAGCTGTGTGAAATGGGAGACAGGGTAGAGAAGAAGCAGGAGGGGGGCAGACAGGAGGAGAGGGGGACAGGAGCCAGGTTGAGGGGTGGATATGGGCAGAGGGGGACAGAGGCAGGATACTCCTGAACTTGAGTCCCAAGTCTCTGTATTCACCCGTGATCAGCCAACAGCAGGAAATCCACCAGCAATCAGGGCCGGCTCTATCCATTTCACCGCCCCAAGCACGGCGGCTCCGGTGGACCTCCTGCAGGCGTCTCTGCGAGGGTTTGCTGGTCCCGCGGCTCCTGTGGACCTCCCGCAGGCAGACCTCCAGTCCACTGGAGCCGCCTACCGCCCTCCCGACAACCAGCAGAGCGCCCCCCGCGGCATGCCGCCCCAAGCACGCACTTGGCGCGCTGGGGCCTGGAGCCAGCCCTGCCAGCAATGTGTCTCATCCCCTTTAGCGCCGGGGCAGAAAACCTAGCAGGCAGTTACGCCACTGCTGGAGCGATGGTTCTGCGAGATGCTGTGTGTAGGAAGTGCAGGTCCCCCTGGGCATGGCCAGGCGCCTTGTGCACATGGGATGGGACGTTTTAATAGCCAGGTGCCTCAGGACCACCCATGCACCCCAGGCCTCCTGATGCTCCTGTGCAAGGGGAGAGGGGGTGGGGTAGCTGCGACAGTCCCTCACAGGTCAAAGCCCCTGGTAGCTGAGGGCTCTGAAAACAGGGACAGAGGGTGGGTCATGGGAGCCACATGGACTGCACCATCTCGAAGCACCACAGCTCCAGCCCAGTACTAACTCTCTCAGAGTACAGGTCAGCAGGGAGCAGTGTCCCTCAGGGCAGGGAAATGAGGAGCTCCAGCTGGCCGTGACTGGAGTACCTGGCTCAGACCTAGCTGCTGAATCGCAGGCCTAGGGTTTGACAAGGTCAGCGGGTTACTGGCAGATCTCTGATACTGGCATGTGTCTGAAGCAGATGGGAGTGAGCCGGCGGGGAGGTGCACCAGCCAGCTGGTAACACCGCCAGGTACAGCGTGTGATCCACTTTGATATTCTCTGTAAAGAGATGGCTTGGTCCAGGGCTCTGGCAATAAACGGAAGGGGGTGGGGGGGTCGGAATGGTTTGGTCAGTACAACAAAGCAAAGCCCTGGATGCATCACAAGTGTGGTTTCTTTTCTCCTGGCACCAAGTGCGGCTGGGGGAGGAAGTCTGGTAGTGAACTGGCCTATTCAGATGGAAATCTGAGACCAGCTCAGCAGTGAACGTCAGCTGAGGTCTCACCCCACCTTGTCCCATAAGGAGGCTCGGCAATACATCCCTGAAGTCACAGCCACTAGCAAGACCGACTTCAGAGTGAGGTGGTGCAGGGACCATCCTGAGAGCGGTTCAAACCAAGGCTCCACGACTCTCAGGAGGTCCCAGGCAAAGGCAGGTTCTCTGATCAATGCAGGAGTCCCTTGGAAATCTCAACACTAGGGAGACAGGTGTGTGAAAAGAGCAGGCATGATCACACAGGGGGGCGAGCTGAAATGCTGCGAGGGGCACGTTAACAGAGTGAAGTGAAGGCCAGCCTGCTTCCAATTTAACAGGGAGTCCAGGATCTTTGGTTCTAAAGCTGGGGCTCAGACCAAACAGGGCTGGGCTGCCATATTGAGACCACCTTCCACCTAGAGGAGTCCATCAGTCTGGCAGATATTTTCCTGCATTCAGTTAGGATTTCCTAGGCCCCAAAGGAGCAGTGCCTGCCCGTGGCACTGAGTCAGCCCACAGCCATGCCATCAGGTGCAGCGACCCCAGGTCTGGATGGAGCAGCTGGCCACGGTGCTGCAAGATCAGCTCCAGGAGCCAGATCAGCGGCTGGACAGACACACTTGTCACAGGGCTGTGAGCCACAGCTGCCTTGGCCAATGTGGCAATGAGACAGACTGTGGGAGATCACTGTGGGACTCGGGAGCAGGTGGAATGGGATGCAGCAGGCTCCATTCCACTGCAGGAGGACGAGCTCTGGGGACAATCCTGGGCTCAGTCCTTCTTGGGAGCCAAGGTTCTGACCTTCGGCATCGTCTGTGGTGGCAAAGGGGCCTCTTAGGGGAACTCCCAAGGCAGAGTATGGATCTGTGTGGGGACTGTTCGTGGCTGCTGACTGCTCATGAAGCCCTCTCAGTTCGTGCTGGCTGCCGCGGGGATGCAAGGGCTGACGGCATTGAGTCCAGACTCTGACGGCCTCCAGACGTGTGAGGAGCAGGCGTCTCCTTTTCGCTGCTGTGTGTCATGCAGGAACCTCTGCAGGGCTGAATTCCAGCAGACAGGTAGGAATGTCACACCACCCTGAGCTCCAGGAGATTCCCTCCATGCCGGCCAGGGACCAAGTCCCCTGAATCTGTAAGTGATCCAAGTGAGCCCCCAGCCTGACGCATCCATGATCAGTGTCTTCATCTGCAAGGGGACTGGGAAGGGCAAACCTTTCCAAGGGTGTGTGGGGCCAAACACCTGCAGCTCTGCAGTGACGAGCTGGGGCAGACACATCCCTGCCTGTCTGAAGGCTCGGTGCAGGCGAGACCGACCTGAGCCAGAGTCAGAGGGACCGCAGCTGACGTCAGGCAAGAGACTCCCTGTGCATGCATGCTAACACGCGAGCTAGCGCTGCAAGCCATGGCTGTCCTGGCCTCCGTAGTGCTGGAGCCCACCCTCGGACATGCATGCTTTTCCTGGCTGGAGTCGACACTGCCTCCCGTGAACTCTGCGCCCAGGAGGGTGAGACATTACTGTTAGTATCTAGGCCCTGAGATCGAATTTTGGGTTTGATTTTTGATACTTTTATATTCTAACTAATGTGTGTGAACAAAGCCACTGTGTGTTGCATCTGTCCACTATAGATGAGGTTTACCGCACAATGTGAGAAGATAAGGAAGAGAGTTCAAGTGTTGCTGGGTATGGGGGGAGTTTTATAGACGAGCATACACTTGAAGGCTACCTGACTCTTCTCCCAAGCCAAGGTCAAGCAACTGGTTTGGGGGGTGGGGGGGAGGAGTAAGAAACACTTAAAGCCAAAGAAATGGTGATCCTGCCCAAAACACAACCTCACTCCCTACCCCTCCCATGGGGGGGTACCGAAGCCCCCAGACTCAAGACCCTCCAAGACAGACCATGATCATAAGTTGTAAGGGGTGGGACCAGGGCCGGGCACAACAGGTATATTTGGGCCTGCTAAGAATGAGGGAAGGAAAAAGAGCCAGTGTAGCATGGTATATAGGTGAGCTCAACACCACTCTGGCCCCCTACGAGAGGTGTCCCTGGTACCGCCTCTAGGGCCGCTGTGAGCCAGAAGCGGGGAGGAGTCTCCTCTTGGTGCTGGGAAGAAGGCACAGTTTGGTGACGGTGACGAGGTGTATTCCTTGGCCAGTGCCACAGGGGAAGTCTCTGCTCCAGCTCTGCGCCCATGGCTGCCCAGCAGTGAGGGCGTTCCATGGTGCCTCTGTCAGTGACTTAGCACTGCTCCCTTGGCACAGCACAACGGCACCCTGCCCTTTCCTCCCAATCGGGTGACATCTCTATGCCTGGAGTCATGTCTGTCTCTGTTTGGCCCTACACTCATGCCTGCTGCAGTGATGATGGGGTCTCTGCTGGAGCAGCTGGTGCAGGCTCTGCCGGTACCGGTGCCAAAGCAGTAGCCAGCCTTGGTGCTGATAGTACCAGGCAAACAGTGTTGATGTGACCTGTGCCAGTTTTGCTACAGTTGTCTTGCCTGCCTTCCTCGTGCTTCTCGAGCCCAGGGGTGGGTCTGCTCACAGGGCACTTGCTGAGGATGACCCTGTGGGCTCCTCGGAGGGAGGTGGATGTCTCCTCCAGGTCTGAGTGACACGCATTTCAGCCACGCCTCTCTCGACATGCGAGTCCTTACCCCCTGTGCGTCTAATGGGGATGTGGATCTTCCCCAGACAGAAAGGGCATCGGCCATGCCTGTCGGCAGGGGGCTTGGCTTATGCCCTGCAGGTTTAGAGTCTAACACAGAGTCAGTGCAATGCACCGCGACCCGCGGCACTGGGGGACGGAAAGCGCGAAATGTCCACAGGAAAGAATTAATTGAAGCTAAGAGGGGGATGAAGAAGCATTTTGTCACCAAACTGAATGTAGATGATGAGTCTGAAGGGAGGAGAAAGTCAGCGGGCAGGCACTCGCCAGGCTCCGTATTGCTGACATGGGTGGGCTGTAACTTTTGCCTGCTTAGATATGTACAGTGGAAAGTAGGTCAAGTCATTTTCAATAAAGAGTGTTATAAACAGGTGCAAGAGAACCAGAGAGAGACTGGATTAGCCTACAGCAGAAGGCCTTACTGATACAATCCAAGGAGTGTTGAAATTCTAATTGTTAGAAACAGATGATGTGGAGCCAGAAGTTAATATATTCAGATATCAGACCTAATTGGTGGACAAAATAACGAGGGGATGGACTATTCCCCCACTGCTCCCCATGTGGGTCCTTAAAGAGACTTTGGGGGTGGGGAGAAGACGGACAGAAGGATGGAAAGGAAGAACAGACAGTGACTACTCAAGTGAGTATCAGAGGGGTAGCGGTGTTAGTCTGGATCTGTAAAAGCTGCAAAGAATCCTGTTGCACCTTATAGACTAACAGACGTTTTGGAGCATGAGCTTTCGCGGGTGAATACCCACTTCGTCAGATGCATGTCTTTACTACTCAAGTGAGCTTCACCATCATGGCTGCTGCCTCCACCCTTTCCAGGGACCCTGGGCTTTGGTCGTCCTGACCAGAACAGGCCAGAGAGAGAGATCCAGACAACATCGCCATCTCCACCAGCCACAGCTGAATCCCAGACAACACCTGGGATGATGCGGGATTGACTTTAACAGCAGCAGCAGCTCCAGCTCATCTCAACTTGCTTCTGCCCATAACAACAGCTGATACTGTCTAGGAGATGGTCAAATGGCTGGAGGATTTTCCTTCTAAAACCCTCTCCAGCTACAGGGCAAGAGAACACGGGATGCGGCTGGAAGGAAAGTCTGATTTAATGCTTTGCATTTCAAATGCTTTAACTGTTTGTCGTCCTTTTCTGTAGCTGTTATAGCAGGTGAACAGGCTGTTTAATGGGGTGTTTGCCCTGGTGCTAGGCAGGCTGAGGTCTCTGGATACCAACCCCCACCCTGTCTCTTGTTTAACAGTTTAATGTTGGATGGTGGCTGGGTTTTGTTACCACCTTTGGCCCATTTGCTCCATCTAAATGAACACAACAGTGGCACAAGAGAACTGAGGGAGAGCTGCTGATTTTGCAACCGATCAAAAGCTACTTTGATGTCAATACGTGCATTGTGAAGGCCCAGCTCTCTGGACGTCCTGACTACACCTTGGGGTCTCTCACCACATAGAACAGGTTAACGCTGAGCAGCACTGGGTACAAGACAGCCCTTGTCAAAGAACTCTCACACTACAAACTCACAATCCCCGGCACCACAAAGTGATCCTCATTGTGGAAGAGGCAACCTTCCTCCACTCCAGTGCTCCACACCCAATTCCAGGTGTGTCACTTGTTATCAGACACCACAAGTGCATCCTTACCCACCCAGAACCCCACTTCTCCCGCCCTACACAAACCCCAAAGGTTTTAGTTAAACTCCAGCACTGCACCCCTCAGGAGACTGAACAGTTGTGGCCACAGGCAGAGAACTGGAGAGACCAAGGTGCCCCCAGGATTGTGGCCCCCGCAATGGCAGAGAATTGATCAGGTGAGATGTGTCCAGGTGATCCCAGCAGGCGCCACAAGCCCCACACTATAGAGGGAGATGAAAAATCCTCAAGGCCCCTGCCAATCTGACCTCGGGAAAATTCCTTCCCAACCCCAAATCTGTCCATCAGTTTGACCCTGAGCCTGTGACCAAGACCAGCAGCTGGGCATGTAGAAAGGATCCTCTGCACCACTCCAGAGCGATGGGCCACCCCGCGTAGTGTTCCATCTCCAATGCTTCAGAGGAAGGCGAAAAAACCAGAATCCATCCTCCCACTTGTGCACTGGGGGGGAATTCCTTCCTGGCCCCCTGCAGGTGAGTGGCCGAAGGCCCAAAGCATGAGATTTGAATATAGTCACTGCCATAATGCAGAGCTGCAGGTGTTACGAGCACATGGAAATCAATGCAGACAATCCTGTTCTCCTGCCTTCTCTGAGGCTGCGCCGACACGGCACCGCTGCTGTGGCAGCATGTAGGGTACGTGTAGGTACACGCCGCTGCGTCCATACTGTGATGTGTAGCTGCACAGACCGGTAAAAGGCCCTGGCAGGTGGGAGGCAGCGGGGAAAGGCTCAGCAGCTGGGAGCTGCGGGAAACATTCCCCACTGCAGGGAAAGATTCCTGCAACAGGGAGCTGCCGGACCCTCTCTCTGCTGCTTTCCCACCGCCAGAGCCTTTCCCCGCTGCCTCCTACCTGCTGCCGGAGCCTCTCCCTGCTGCTTTCCCATCGCCAGAGCCTTTCCCCACTGCCGGAGCCGTTCCCCGCTGCCTCCCACCTGCTGCCTGAGCTGTTCCCCGCTGCCTCTCACCCGCTGCCGGAGTCTTTCCCACTACCTCCCACCCGCTGCCAGAGTCTCTCCCCGCTGCTTTCCCACTGCTGGACCTTTCCCCGCTGCCTCCCACCTGCTGCCGGAGCCTCTCCCTGCTGCCGGAGCTTTTCCCTGCTGCTTTCCCACTGCCGGAGCCTTTCCCCGCTGCCTCCCACCCGCTGCCAGAGCCTCTCGCTGCTGCTTTCCCATTGCCAGAGCCTCTGCCCGCTGCCTCCCACCCGCTGCCAGAGCCTCTCCCTGCAGCAGGGTCAGAATCCAGCGGTGGGGCACTACGATGCTAAGAACATCAGTGTGGATGGGGGTGCTACGTGGGCGAGCAGAGCCACACAGGGTATGTGCCCTGGTGCGACCACCAGAGGCCAGGAGTGTCTGTACTCCCCCAAGCAGAGCCTCCCCGGCTGCAGTGCTGTTCATGCCAGTGCTTGGGGGTGGCAGCTGTGGATGTATTCGACGCACCGAAAACAGGGTGCAGTGCAGATATACCCTGAAGTTCCTCACGACCCTACATAACTCAGTGTCACCTGCACATTCTGCCCCTTCACTGCCCCCCCGTTCCCTCCTCAATAAATACATTAACAAGATCTAGTTCAGCACCTCAAGGCCCCCATTTGCCTTCAGCCGTAATGGAAGGTGACAAGATGCTGTGTCCTAGCATCTTTACAGCCTCTTGAGCCTTTCCCCGCTGCCGGAACCCTTCCCCGCTGCCTCCCACCCGCTGCCATAGCCCCTCCTGTAGCCCTGGTGAACCCCCAGACCCCACTGCAGGCTTCCTGCTGCTGGAACGGCGTAAAGCCCGTGTCCTGTGCTCAGGCACCTGCTCACCTCCTCCTCTCTCAGGGTGCTGGACAGGCCTGAGATCTCCTTCTTGAGGTACTTAATGGCGTTGCCCATGCTGGCGGAGAGGGGCCGGCACTGGTTCAGGAAACTGCAGAGAGGAGACAAATGTTGAGAGGCACGGACTGGAGCCAGCCCTGGGGGACAGGGAGCACCCCCAGAGCGGGGGAGCACCTCAGCTCATTAATGGGGATCAGCAGCTTTTCAGCATCTGCAGAGAAGCCCCTCCCCAGTAACCCCCAGCCTGGGCCTGGGGGGGAGCGGGGGATAGGAACAGCAGTGCCAGCGGAGATGACCAGCCTGGACTTGGGGGTCCAGGGGAGAACCCATATGAACTGCAGCCCCAAGAGCCCCTCCCTTGGAAGATCCTCCCGTCCTGTCTCTCTCGGCTCACCTGATGTAGGGCTTCAGCCTGGCCACCAGGTCTCGCGAGAGCTCCTCATTGGGCGGCGTTGAGTAATCCCGGATCACCTGGAATAAGCCACGCGAGAGACCATGACACCCAGGCACCAGGACAGGGTATCCTGGCCTGGCAAAGGAGTGGAGGGGCAGGCAGTCAGGGCTCATCTAGAGAGAGCAGCAGGTATCCAGCCAGGCACGTTAACTGGGAACATCTCCCAGGAGCAGGCATGGGCGGGGGGACACGGGCTGGGGTGGGGCGGAGGTGTCATACCCAACCCCAGTGCTAGCACAGAGTGCTGTCATGTGGAGGTGGCAGGGTGAGCTGTGGTGGGGCAGGGCAAGCTGGAAAAGGCTGTGAGGAGGAGGGAGGCGCTGAGCTAGCAGTGAACTGAGCTGGGCTGGGAGGCAAGGTGATCAAATAAAGGAAGGCCAGAGGGAGGCACCGGGAAGGGCGACGGAGGAAAGCAGGGAAGGTTTTAGGGCCCGAGGAGGAGAGAAAAGCAGAGCTGGGGATGTGAATAGGCACTACCAGAGACGGAAGGTGAGGGAATAACAGCTACAGACGTGCTGGAGAGAGGATCAGGGAAAGATGCTTGGTGAAAAGGGAACTGATCACAAAGCAGATCCTGAAACCAGCAAATGAGAAGCCCACCCACCCATGGCCTGCAGCATATGGCCTGAGCGTGACAGGTACTGAAGGAATGCAGCTCGCTGCACCCAATGGGCAGGCGAGGGCCTAAGAGGCGCAGAAAGCCAGCTTGTGGATACCCGCCATGGGAAGAGATACAGCCGCAGGACAGCGACTCTAAGGAGCATGCCAAGCCGAACAGAGGCAAAGAGCAGGACAGCGAGCGTGGAGCTGGGCTTCCAGCCAAGGGGACGAAAAGATCATTCTCCGGAGTGACCCAGTCTGCTGCTGACCCAGCTCCATGTTCTCGGACAGAGCGAGGAAGAGCAGCGTGTGCGAGGCCAGTGTGTGAGGAACCCGTCACTCATCGGCACAAGCAGTAAGTGCTCGTTGAGGGTCTAGGTTATTTCTGTGCTGGGTACAGTGGTGGGGTTTTCCCTTCTAAACTTTTAAAAAGGCAAATGATCCCTTTTGTCTTGGTTTGCCTCTACTCAGTTAGCACAGCCCGCCTCACCAGTCGCTGCCGAGGGGCACTGGCAGAGCGGGAGAGTGAGGCTTCCAGAGAGCTGGAGGGCAGGGCGGGGCAGTGCAGGGTTGGGGTGTTTGGGGCTGAGGCACTGGCAGCTCTGGGGGTTGGGGCAGGAGGCACCGGCAGCGCTGGGGAGCACCAGCAGAGCAGGAGGGTGGAGCAGGGGGCACCAGCAGCGCTGGGGAGCGGGGCAGGGGGCACCGGCAGAGCTGGCGGGCAGGGCAGAGGGCACCGGCAGAGCTGGGGGGCGGGGCAGTTCCTCAGGCTCCGCGGTACCAGCAGCCCGACCTGTTCTGCTCCCAGGCTGGGCTGCGGCACCACGCAGGGCCTGGCCTCACCGGCCCAGGAAGCTGGCACACGACAGACTGGCCCAGCCCGAGGGAGTGAGGGACCTGGGCCCAGGCCCCGAGCCAGGGCAGGACACAGTGTCTCAGCCTGTGTCCCGCGGAGGGGGTGGGGGCAGCGCTGACGCAGCCCAAGGGACCCAGGCCCAGACCCCGAGCCGGAGCAGGATGCGGTGTCTCAGCCTGCGCCCCGCGGTGGGGGCCCAGTGCAGCCCAAGGGAGCGAGGGACCTGGGCCCAGGCCCCAAACTGGGGCAGGACACAGTGTCTCAGCCTGCGCCCTGCAGTGGGGGCCCAGTGCAGCCCAAGGGACCCAGACCCAGGCCCCGAGCCAGGGCACGACACAGCGTCTCAGCCTGCGCCCCACAGGGGGGCCCAGCACTGGCGCAGCGGGGCAGTCAGTGGTACCTGTCTGAAGACTTGCAGCAGGGCAAGGCAGCGCACGTTGGAGCCGTTCAGCAGCCCCTGGGAATACTGCAGGCCGAGCCGCACCACAGCCGGATGGATCGCCGTGGAGGGGATGCTAGGGACGCACGCAGGGCACAGATGAGAGGCCTTGGAGCTGGGAGGCTCCACCAGTGCAGAAGGGGAAGGACCCTACAGCCTCCAGTGCTGGGTCACCCACCCTCTCCCCCCAAGAGCTTCCACCTGCCAGTGAGAGGCACATGTGCCTTTCATGAACCAGGCCACCCCACACACACACACATCCAGGGTATCCCCGTAACCCCTACACCCCCTAGGGCACCCCCATCACCCCATAACCCCCAGGACATCCCCATCACCCCATAACCCCCATGCATACCCAGAACATCCCTTTCACACACACACCCACGCACACCCAGGACATCCCCGTCGCCCTGTAACTTACACACCCACACATGGCATCCCTGTCAGACACACACACCCAGGGCATCCTCATCACCCCACCACGCACACACCTGGGGCATCACCCTTTGCCCCACACTTGTTCCAGGCCAGGGCTCCCTATTTGTCACATACTCCCCTAACCACCCAGGTTACCCCGTGCCCCAGACACCCCTGCATACAGTCACAGTGTGCCCCCCTCACCCCATACCCCTCCAACACACACTGGGTGCCCCCTTCATTCCATACCCCCCCACACTCACACAGCCAGTACGCACCCATGCCCCATATCTTCCCCACATGCAGGAAATGGGATGTTCCAGCCAACCCCACCCCCAGCTGGCCAGGGCTCACCCTTCGCCCCACAGCCCCACCAGGGCAGCAAGACCTGTCCCTGGGGTGGACACCTAGAGCTGGGCAGCCCACAGCAACAGGGCATTGCCCCAGCCGGGGCTCGTCAGCTTCCCCACATCCAGGAAGGACACACGGAGGCCAGGCTGCCTGGGCACAGCCCACCCCAGAGTGCAGGCTGCAGCAGACGTCTTCACCAGCCTCAGGGCCGGGGGGCACAAACCTCATCTGCTGAGTCAGTGGCATCTTCCGGCTGTACTGGTGCAAGTGGGAGAAGAGATTGACTTTGGAACCATAGTCTGGCCTCAGAGGAACCTGGCATGGAAATTTCAGAGCACGCAGCTTCAGTGCAGGTCAGCAAAGGCCCTCCCCAGCAGGCACAGCCTGTCCATGGCACACCCCCCCTCCTTCACCAGACACCACCCACCTGCCCTCTCCCCAGCGGGCACAGCCTGCCCATGGCAAACCCACACCCCTGGCCTCACCCCTGCTGGGCACTGCCCACCTGCCCATGGCACACTCCCCACGCCTGCCAGGTACCACCCACCTGCCCCCTTTACAGCAGGCACAGCATGCCCATGGGACACCCCCCCACCCCTACCCCGCCGGGGACAGCCCTGACACCCCCTCGCTTCGCACAGCCAACCTGCCCGTCAGGAGGTGAGCTAGCAATTAGGACCTACCTGTATGTGAAGGATCTATATACACATTGATATCACATGCTGCTTAGTAACCTACATGAACGTAACTTATACAACGGGGGGCCAGGTTTTAGGGTGCCCAGGATTAACCCTTTGGGGAGCAGGACCAAACACAGCCATTTGGCCTACTAGGAACCGTCCCTGGTATCTGGGTACAGAACAGGGATGGGGCTACGACAGGTCATGACGGCCCCGCCAAACAGAACCAGCGACGAGCCCGACGAGCGTGGGGACAGGCTGGTTATTGCTACTAAGCAGATAAGTGACTTCCCTTGCTTGGCGTGAAGGGAGCCCCTTAGTTTGGGTCACAGCCGAACGCAGCCAGGGAGGGGGCGGGCAGAGCCCCGGTATAACAAAACGCACTAAGACAGAAGGATCTACCTGCATCCACACACCTTGTCTGTTCCCACAGCCACCCCACCCGCCTACCCTGCCATCACTGCCACCCAGCCAGCCCCAGGCCCGTGCCCCTAACTCCTGCCCCACTGGGCCCAGCCCAACTGCCCCTGAGCCCCGCTGGGCACAGCTGCCTAGCCCACTATGCCTTGGGCGTCCCGCTTCACGGAGACGAGACCACAGGATTCTCCCCAGGCCCTTCCCCCCGCGAGTCCCTCAGCATGTGGCAGTGCCCGGGCACCCTGTACCTGCTGCCGTTCCAGCTTCTTCGCCAGTCTCCTCTGTGCTGCTGGGTCGTCCACCTGCACGTGCTCCGGCACCCGTTTCACCGCTGGCAGAAGCAAGGAGAACAGGCTGAGCAGGGCATGACTCCAACACGGAGCCACCCAGGCACCCTGGATGGGCACAGCCACACTCCACCGTGACCCAGGCACCCTAGAGGGACAGGGGGCAATAAAGAGCCTAGGGACCCAGGAAGGGGGTGGGGGACGAGGGCAAAAGCACAGTCACAGCGACCTGGGTACAGGGGAGATAGGGCAGCACCACCCAGGGGGCGCTGAGTCAGACAGCCGCCCCCGCCAGCTCACCAGGGGGTGCTGAGTCAGACACCACCCCCCGCCGGCACATCCAGGGGGCGCCAAGTCAGACCCCCACCGGCTCACCCAGCCCCACCCAGGGGTACTGCCCTGGGCCACCCGCCGGCTCACCCAGCCCCACCCAGGGGTACTGCCCTGGGCCACCCGCCGGCTCACCCAGCCCCACACAGGGGGCGCTGTCCCGGCCCACCCGCCGCCTCACCCAGCCCTATCCACAGCGCGCTGCCCCTGGTCAGCCACAGGCTAACCCAGACTCACCCGGGGGTGCTGCCCTGGACTTCCACCAGCTCACCCAGCCCTACCCTGGGGGCGTTGCCCCAGGTTACCCATTGGCTCACCCAGCCCTGTCCAGGGGGCACCGCCCCAGGCTACCTGCCCACTCACCCAGCCGCACTCAGGGGGCGCTGCCCTAGACCCCCCACCAGCTCACCCAGCTCCACCCAGGGAGCACTGCCCTGACCCCTTTAAGCCCACAACGCTGAGGAGGGGAGCAGCCATGGCATAGCAGTTCTGTCCTTACTGGACTGGGGCTCGCTGGGCTGCAGCCTGGGCTTGGCCAGCACAGTTGCCAGGGTCGACTCCACTTTCTTGGTTTGTTTCAGGGCGCGGTCGGCCTCCTGCTTGGCCCGGCGCTCTGCTCGCAGCTCCGCCTTGGTCTTCCCCCCCGCCAGCTTCTCGCTGCCGGCCAGGCTCTCGCTGGGCACTGGGGCCAGCATGGGGGCCACAGCCCCTACAAGAGGAGAGACCAGTCAGCATGTGGGAGCCTCCCACACCCCCAGGCTCCAGAGAGCACACACCCGTGGTGGGGGGAGAGGGAGGCGCAGTGATCAGAGCATTCGATGAGGATTCAGGAGACCAGGGCGCATGTCCCTGCTCCACCACAGACTGGCCAGGCACTGGGCCTCTAGTCCCCACCGGCAGCATAGGGACGGTAGCCCTTCTGTGCCATGGCTGGCCGGGTGTGCGCAGGGGACGGTCAGAGGTGGGACCTGGATGGACAGACAACGGGCTCGTAACCCAGGGGCCACATGCAAATGTGCAAAGGCTTGGGACAAAGAGGAAACTTTTTGTACTATTTTATGAGCCCTGCGTGTGCCTCAGTTTCCCCTCGGTGCTACATGATTACCGAGTGGGTGGAAAGGGGCTGTGTGCTCTCAGGGCAGGGGGAGACGGGGGTGGGTGTCACCCAGCTGCCCAGGGCCCCTACCAGCAGAGCTCTGCAGGTGACAGTGGCAGATCCAATCGCCGATGCCCCAGAGGGAGAGGGACGTCCCACCTCTCTGCAGGGCAGCTGAGCACCAGTCCCCAGCTCAGAACAGGCTGTGGGGTTGGCTGCTGGAGGGGGGGGCCTTGGGCCAGGGATTTGGACCAAGGAGTGAGATGGAGACAGACAAAGCTTGAACCACGGGGGTCACTGCAGCTAGGCTGTAACCGTCACTTCTCCGGGCTCCCCAAGGGCTGCCTGGGCCGTGTGCCAGGCCGTGGATACACCCCTGTCTGCCCGCGCTGGCTGGGTGTCCCCGCAGACGCTGGGGGGGGGGTGCTCCCCCAGATTGTACATGTCTCCCCCAGGGTCTGTCCCAGACTCGCTGCCCAGAGCTCCTGGGGTGGGGCGGGGGGACTGCAGCCCCAGGGGCCCAGTCTCAGGAGGTGGGGAGGCCGCTTGGCTCACCCTGGGAAAAGAGTGAGACCCTGGGGGGTCTGGATCACTGCAGGCCACTCCCAGGGACTGTTCCCAAGCTGGGGCCTAGCCCAGCCCTGGGGGTCGGCGACAGGGGCACGCGCTGATAAGGGGCAGCCCCTCAGCTGTACCTGGCGGCTGGGCCTGCTGGTGCCCAGGGGTGGAGGACTCAGCTGGCTGCCCCTTCTCATCTCTCCGCTTCTTCTTCTGCTGCTTCTTCTCCTTCCGCAACTGCAGCTTTTCCTCCTTGGAGAGCTCCTGGGTTGGGGGGGAACCCTGATTCAGCACGGCCCCCCATGGGCAGCCTGTCCACCCCCTGCTCTGCGGGCAGCGGTCACCCAGCCAGCTCCCCACATACAGAGCATGCCGGCTGCAGCCCCCAGCACCCCCCAGCCCAGACCCCCCCACACACACACACACCCTGCCGGCTGCAGCCCCCAGCACCCCCCAGCCCAGACCCGCACACACAGCCTGCCGGCTGCAGCCCTCAGCGCCCCCCAGCCCAGACCCCCACCACACACAGCCTGCCGGCTGCAGCCCCCAGCGCCCCCCAGCCCAGACCCCCACCACACACAGCCTGCCGGCTGCAGCCCCCAGCGCCCCCCAGCCCAGACCCCCACCACACACAGCCTGCCGGCTGCAGCCCTCAGCACCCCCCAGCCCAGACCCCCACCACACACACCCTGGAGGCTGCAGCCCTCAGCGCCCCCCAGCCCAGACCCCCCACACACACACACACACCCTGGTGGCTGCAGCCCTCAGCGCCCCCCAGCCCAGACCCCCACCACACACAGCCTGCCGGCTGCAGCCCCCAACGCCCCCCAGCCCAGACCCCCACCACACACAGCCTACCAGCTGCAGCCCCCAGCACCCCCCAGCCCAGACTCCCACCACACACAGCCTGCCAGCTGCAGCCCTCAGCACCCCCCAGCCCACACCCCCACCACACACACCCTAGCGGCTGCAGCCCTCAGCGCCCCCCAGCCCAGACCCCCACCACACACAGCCTGCCGGCTGCAGCCCCCAGCGCCCCCCAGCCCAGACCCCCACCACACACACCCTGGTGGCTGCAGCCCTCAGCGCCCCCCAGCCCAGACCCCCACCACACACAGCCTGCCGGCTGCAGCCCTCAGCGCCCCCCAGCCCAGACCCCCACACACACACAGCCTGCCGGCTGCAGCCCCCAGCACCCCCCAGCCCAGACCCCCACCACACACACCCTGCCGGCTGCAGCCCCCAGCGCCCCCCAGCCCAGACCCCCACCACACACAGCCTGCCGGCTGCAGCCCCCAGCGCCCCCCAGCCCAGACCCCCCCGCCGGCTGCAGCCCCCGGGCCCGTCACCTGTCGGTCTGCGGGCAGCTCGCGGCTCGGGGGGGGGCCCGGCACTGGCGGGGTTCGCGGGGGGGGACCCGGCCCGGCGCTCGCGCTCACCGCCCCGCGCCGCCATCGCTGCAGCCTGCGCCGGGCCCGGCCGCTCACAGCGCCGCCCCCGGCCGGAGGAGGAACCGCCTCCCCGCGGGCCTGAACCCCCCGCCGGGCTCCGGGGTGTGACCCCCCCCGCGGGCCTGAACCCCCCGCTGGGCTCTGGGGTGTAACCCCCCCGCGGGCCTGAACCCCCCGCCGGGCTCTGGGGTGTGACCCCCCCCCGCGGGCCTGAACCCCCCGCCGGGCTCTGGGGTGTGACCCCTCCCTGGCCTGAACTCCCCCCCGCTGGGCTCTGGGGTGTAACCCCCCCGGGCCTGAACCCCTCCCCGCCGGGCTCTGGGGTGTAACGCCCCCGGGCTCAATCCTCCCCCCCGGGCTCAGTCCTCCCCCCCCACCAGGCTCTGGAGTGTAACCCCCCCCGGGCCTGAACCCCCCCCCCCCGCCGGCCTCTGGGGTGTAACCCCCCCCAGGCTCAATCCCCCCCACCAGGCTCTGCCGTGTAACCCCCCCAGGCTCAATCCCCCCTGCCAGGCTCTGGGGTGCAAACCCCCCCCCCCACTGGGGTCTGAGGTGTAAATCGCCCCCCCAGCTGGCTGGGTGGGGGAGAGGTGAATCCCCCCCGACTGGGCTCTGGGATGTAACCCCCTCCACTCCCTGCCCTCTGGCAGGAGCTCATCGCGAAAGCTTTGGACACATATTTCTCTGCTAAAGTCCTATCCTGGCCCCCCAGGACCCATCTGGAGTGTGGCTGCCATCTCACCCATGAGCTCCCCAGCCAGATTTGCTGCTCCATGGCCGCACTGGCCCATGGCCCCTGTCCCCTGCAGCCTGCCCCAAGCCGTGGGGGGAGACGAGCGTGGGCCATGCTAAATGCAGGGATGATGTCAGCTTGGGTCACAGAGCCCCAGCCCTGTCTGTCCACTCCAGCCACAGGCAGCTTCCCTGCATCCCACTGGCTGCCCTGCCCTGTCCCTTGTGCCCGGTGCGCTTAGGGTCGCCAACCCTCCCGGTTTCACCAGGAGTCTCCCGGAATCGGGCTCAATCTACCAGAGGCTACTGAAGCCAAAACGGGAGATTTTAGGCCACTAAAAGTCCGGTGGCACGGTGGGGCTAAATCAGGCCCATCTGCCCTGGCCACATGCTGCTCCCAGAAGCAGCCGCCACATCCCTGCAACCCCTGGTGGGGGCTGGGGGACTCCGTGCACTCTCCTGCCCCAGTCCTGAGCACTGGGCCAGGAACTGTGGCCCATGGGAGCTGCGGGGGCAGTGCCTGCAGGCAGGGACAGTGCATGAAGCTCCCTGCCCCCTCCCAGGGGCTGCAAAGACTTGCCAGCCACTTCTGGGCCCACTAGGGTGACCAGATAGCGAGTGTGAAAAATCGGGACGGGGTGGGGGGTAATAGGTGCCTATATAAGAAAAAGCTCCCAACATTGGGACTGTCCCTATAGAATCAGGACATCTGGTCACCCTAGGGCCCACATACCACAACCCCCTGCCCCAGCTCGGTGAAAGTGAGTGACGGTGCAGGGGAGCAAGTGACAGAAGGAGGGGGGAATGGAGTGAGCGGGGCAGGGCCTCAGGGGGCAGGGGCTGGGGCAGGGCAAGGCTGTTTGGGTTTGTGTGATTAGACAGTTGACAACCGGTGTGCTCTGGAGGCTGGAGCCCATGTGATGGGAGAACACAGACCACACCGTTGTGCAGGGAAAGGGTCATCTCCCTTCCAGGGGAGCCACGCAAGGGGCCTAACACCCCAGCTGTCCAAAGGTGCGGCCAGCTGCAAACAGCCCCATCTGGGCTCCTAGAGGAGAGCCACTTGGGGCAAGCGGGTCACTGGGGTAAGATCTGCCCATTCAGCATGTTGCGATACAGCCACGTATACAGTCACACACCTAAGACTAAATAACGGATTCCTAGATCCCCAGGCCAGAAGGGACCAGTGTGATCCCCCAGCCTGACCCCCCTGGATAGCACAGGCCAGAGAGACCTGCCCCACAGTGATTCCTAGAGCAGGTCTCTTAGAGAACCAGCCAGTCTGGACTGAAACATTGGACAATCCACCACGACCGCTAGTACAGTGCATTGTTCTAGGGGTTAATTCCTCTCATTGTTACAACCTCATGTTTCATTTCCACTCGGAATGTGTCTCGCTTCAACTTCCAGACACTGGCCCATTACAGCTTTCTCTGGTGGGCTGGAGAGCCCGGTATCAAACATCTGTCCCCCACATGTATACCAAGTCACCCCTTTTCCCTCGCTCTGCTAGGCTGAATAGATCAAGCTCCTTGAGTATCACTCTCAGGCAGGTTTTCGAACCCTTCAGTCATTCTTGTGGCTCTTCTCTGAGCCCTCTCCAAATTATTAACATCCTCCTTGGTCTGTGGGCACCAGGCCTGGACACAGGATCCCAGCAGCAGCTGCACCACTTGCCAGATACAGAGGGACAATAACCTCTTAACTCCTGCTCGAGATTCTGCTGTTGCTCCATCCCAGGAGGGCAAATCTAGCGCCAATCCCTAAAAAGGGAAATAGGGACAACCCAGGGAATTACAGCCCAGTCAGCGTAACTTCTGTACCCGGAAAGATAATGGAGCAAATAATGAAGCAATCACTTTGCAAACACCTAGAAGCTAATGAGGTGATAAGTAACAGCATGGATTTGTCAAAAAAAAAAAAAAAAAAAGGGTCAACCCAACCTGCTAGCTTTCTTTGACCGGGTAACAAGCCTTGTGGATGGGGGGAAGCAGCAGACATGGTCCATCTTGACTTTAGTAAAGCTTCTGATACTGTCTCGCATGACCTGCTCATACACAAACGGGGGAAATGCAGCCTAGATGGAGCTACTATAAGGTGGGTGCAAAACTGGTTGGAAAACCATTCCCAGAGAGTAGTTATCAGTGGGTCACAGTCAGGCTGGAAGGGCATAACGAGTGGGGTCCTGCAGGGATCAGTTCTGGGTCCGGTTCTGTTCAATATCTTTATCAATGATTTAGAGAATGGCATAGAGGCCGAGTTGTCAAATCAAATGTCAGTTGAAAATAACAGCGTGAAGCATGTTTTTATGGGATTCAAGGGGTGTGGGTTTTGTTAAAAGGGAATTAGGTTGCCCCATAGTATGCGTCCAGTTAGGTTACAGTGTGTCAACAACAGCAAGATGTATATAAGCGACCTGTTCCTTTAACAAAGACACACCCAGCCCTGGCGCTTGTGCATGAGGGATATAGGCTGTTGGGGCACCTGGACCATTGCAAAGCAACCCCAGAACACCTCTTAAATCATACTGTCTTCTGCTCCAGATGGACCTTTTAATGTCCCCCCACGCCCCCAGGCCCTCTGCATTAGGACTTAATCATGACCCCTCTGACTTCAACAATGCCTCAGGTCTCTTGTCTACTGGTTCATATTACTTCATGCTGTACGTCATCTAGGTTTACAGTTTGCATAAAAGTGTTTCATACAAATCAAACAAAAAAAATACTCTCTAGGGGCTTAGACAAGATAATGATAAACCAAATTGTAAATGTTGCTTTGCAGGCACTGCTACAAAGTATCTTTACGTTTGTTTTTGTTAATATTTCTAAAAGGCCATAGGGTGAGGGAGATAACACCTCATAAAGTGGGGAATCCAAAATGCTTGCCTGTGCTAAAGCAGACCAACTAACACAGAATGGCTGCCTACAAAACAGTTTCACTAAAAGAGTTATCGATATTCCCCCTTAAAACTCAGGACAGCTTTCTCACCCTCATGGCCTGTGGCTTTTAAAATTGAAATCTGTGTCTGTGGCTTTTTAAATAAATTGTTTGTCCTCAGTTTAGATTTTAAAAAACATTAGAAACGAAAGTGAGGAGTGGGGGGACTAAGAAGAGGGGGGCAGACCGCTTATCTCTGACAAAAAAAAAAAAAAGCCAACTTTTTTTACATAAGCTCTTTTTTCATGTGTTTTTAGTATAAATCCAAATTTTAAAAAGCAATCTTGTATTTTGTTGTTAATTTTTTTTTATTAAAACATATCTGTAAACTCCTCTCAATTGCAGGTTTTCCAATTCTTACCCAATTACTGTTTTGGTACTTTAAAACACTATTTTTAAAAGGATAGGCTAGTATCTTAAGCCTTTTTGATTCACTAAACTTCTACAAAATACTCCTAAGAGAGGCATTGTTTTGTTACAGCTCAGTCAATGCTGCTTTTTCATGTTAAATTTAAAAAAAAACAAACATCATGCTTCAAATAGGCCTCACGGCATACAGTATATCGTTTAAAAAGGTCATGTTGTTATATCTCAGTCAATGCTGTATTTTCATGTTAAATGTTAAAGCGAGATATATATATAGATATAATGAAACACTGCATGTTTAGCAAGTGTAAAAATATGGGGCAAAGTCGAGGGGTGAGGTGTTCTTCAAATAGGCTATCTCTAAGCTTCATGGAGTCACAAAGCGGTGGATTTTGTCCTTTACAATCAGTAAATGGAATAAAATACTTGTTATAACTGTCACAAAGTGTCTTTCAGTTTAATCTCACCATTTGTTAAAACTTTAACAAGGTTTTAAAAGTTAGGAAAGAAGGCTGTGTGAAAAAACAAGCAAACTGAAGGGGCGACTCCTAAAGAATTGCTAAGGCAGAGTACAGGGCAGGGGTAGGCAAACTAAAGCCTGTGGGCCGGATCCGGCCCCCGGGAATTGCCTCCTGTGGCACTGCAGGCCCTGTGCTGTTCCCGGAAGCGGCTGGCACCATGTCCCTGTAGCCCCGGGGGCGGGGGGGGGAGGAGGGAGGCAGAGGGCTCCACATGCTGCCCTCACCTGTGGGTTCCACACCCAAAGCTCCCATTGGCCATGATTCCCTATTCCAGGTTAGCAGCGCTGGGCCAGAGCCCACACTCTAAACCCCTCCTGCACCCCAACCCCCTGCCCTGAGCCCTCTCCTGCACTCTGCACCCCAACTCCTTGCCCTGAGCCCTTTCTTGGACACTATACGCCCTCCCACACCCAACACTTCCTCCTGCTCCCCAACCCCCTGCCCCAGCCCTACATTCATGGCCCTGCATGCAATTTCCCCACCCAGATGTGGTGCTCAGGCCAGAAAGTTTCCCCACCCCTGCTATAGTTCAAGGATCACTGGCTAGCCTAATTAGTCTTATCTGATTTTAAAATGTAGAGAAAGCCACAGCTCCAGCCTGTGAAATATTATTTCAATAAAATCTATAGACCCTAAACAAACACAGGAGCTTGTACCAGTATCTCAGCACAGTTTGCAAACATATGAAAACAAAGACAGTCCTACTTCATATAACTTTCACATGATTTGTTAAAAAGCAGGGAGAAAAATAAACTTCTTTCTGATCCCCTGGTGTACAGAATAAGGAGAATATAAACTAGCTGTTACTAAGGTTCTGTGTTTTTAACTCAGGGGTGCGTCTGCAAGCTCTTTTTTTTTGTTGAAGAACATTGTAAATGTTAAATAAAGGGCTCTGTCTTCATATAGGCTTGTATTTTAAAGTGTTTATTCCTTTACAAAACTTAATAATAACTTTAACTCATATTTGTTAAAAAGCAGGTGAAGAAGTAGCCTTCTTATCTCTGATCCACTGGCTTGGAAAGGCTGTTTTTGCTGACAGTGACTTTGCTGAAAAAGCATGCTGCTTTAAATCATCCTTACTAAAAAACAGCCAATGTTAGTCTAAACCATAGGTAAAAAAAAAAATTTTTTATCACTATAAATTCCTTTTATAAACAGGTTCTCTGTGGTTTTAACCCTGGGATGTTTCTGTGTGTTGATTTTTTGTTGGAACATATGCAAAAGTGATAAACAAAGGGAGGTGTCTTCAAAGAGGCTTGTCTTTTAAAGTGTTTATTCCTTTACAAGACTTAATGTCACGGAGTCCCCGGGCGATGCTCTGGAACAGCTCCCCACAAAGCCAGTCAGGACTTTGGGGAGCCTCCTCTCCCTCGGAGCAGACTTGTTCAGGGCAAGAAGCTCACACGTCTTCACCTCCTGGGTCTCTCCTTGGAGCATTCAGCATCCTCTGCCCCTCCGTGTGCGTCCCACAGCGAGCCCACCCAGGCGGGGTCCTGGGGAAGCCACAGGGTTCTGCACCCCCACTTTGCAGTCAGACGTGACTCTTAGCCAGCAAAACAGAGGTTTATTCGATGACAGGAACAGGGTCTAAAACAGAGCTTGTAGATACAGCGAACCAGACCCCTCGGCCGGGTCCATTGTGGGGGCAGTGAGCCAGACCCCTAGGTCTGCACTTCACTCCTTGTCCCCAGGCAGCTCCAGACTAACTCCCCCTCCAGCCCCTTTCCCGGGCCAGGAGGTCACCTGATCCCTTTGTCTCCAACACCTTCAGCCGGCATCTTTGCAGGGGAGGGGCCCAGGCCATGAGTTGCTAGGAGACAGAGTGCCAGGCATTTATGTTCACTGGCCCTTTGCTCTGCAGCAACCTTATCCCACCACCTAGATACTTAAGAACTGCCTAGGGGACACTGAGGCACCAACACAGTGTTCAGAGCAAACATTAAAACAGTCCCAGTTCGTCACACTTAACATAACTGTCACCTCTATTTGATAAAAAGTGGGGGAAGAAGCAATGTTCTTCTCTCTGATCCACTGGCTCTCAGATGCTGTTTTTGTTGCAGCTTCAACATAGGGAAAAGCTTTTAAAGCATTTTTGTTATTAAGGGTTTATGGGTTTAACCTGGGGGTGCTTCTGCATGCTAATTTTTTATTGAAACACATGTGTAAGGTGGGTCTGAATGAGCTCTCCCCTGACATCTAGTTGTGAACTGTGGAAAATGACTTCAGAACCTGATCTCCTTTGCATGGAGACACCTACCCTGCCTGATTGGGTTGCTTGCCCAAATGATCACTTGTGGCTGGTGTTGGATCCCCAGTCTCCTTGTTATTGGGGCAGGAGTAATAAAGTGTTGTTATCCTTGTTGTGTGAAATGAGGGCAGCAGAACTGTACCTGGCCTACCTCATGTGATGTTATTGACATGAACTGTGACTGCACAGAGCAGGGGTCAGCAACCTTTCAGAAGTGCTGTGCTGAGTCTTCATTTATTCACTCTAATTGAAGGTTTTGCGTGCCAGTAATACATTTTAACCTTTTTAGAAGGTCTCTTTCTATAAGTCTATAATGTATAACTAAACTATTGTTGTATGGAAAGTAAATAAGGTTTTTAAAATGTTTAAGAAGCTTCATTTAAAATTAAATTAAAATGCAGTCCCCTTGGACCGGGGGCCAGAGCTTGGGCAGTGTGAGTGCCATTGAAAATCAGCTCGTGTGCCACCTTCAGCACCCGTGCCATAGGTTGCCTACCCCTGGTATAGATCATTGTTGCAACCACTTTTATATATTTGCAGCAAATATTGTACAAAGGTTGTCGTGTGAGATGTCTATGAAGAGGTTATGATTTGCTGGTTATAACTATGCTGTATGTACGTGTATATTGTTTTTGTATTTGAAGTTATGAATATGGGCTCTGTACTTGTATCTCAAATTTGATTCCAAGTAGCCTCAATGAAGCGGCTTCTTGAGAAGGGGTTATTCTCAGTAAGTGCCCAAACAAGAAACACTTAACTGACAATGAACTTGGGAGACTCCAATCCACATCTGAGCTTTCCTGGGAACCTTCAAACTAACATGTAAACAATGGTGTCAGCCTGCAAACGGAGTCATGCCTGCACATGTGGCTTGCTCTTGTGACTCCAGACTCCATCTTGCTGCTGTGACTTTCCACAGTAAGAACAAAGGGGCGAGAGAGCTGCAGGGAGTCCTCTCTCCCTGCTGCAGCCCAGGACAGCCTGCACCCCAAGCCACCTCTATTGGGGTGGCACCAACAATATGAGGGGTATTACAGGACTGACGGGAGCCCTCTTAGTCAATTCCTCTTGCCACTTTAATGGACAACCCTCCATAACTCATATGCAGGGCCAGCTCCAGGCCCCAGCACGCCAAACGTGTGCTTGGGGCGGCACGCCGCAGGGGGCGCTCTGCCAGTTGGGTGGCAGGCGGCTGCGGTGGACCTGCCGCAGCCGTCCTTGCGGAGGGTCTGCCAGTCCCGCGGCTCCAGTGGAGCATCCGGAGGCACGCCTGCGGGAGGTCCACTGGAGCCACGGGACTGGCAGACCTCCACAGCCACGTCTGTGGGAGATCCACAAGAGCCGCGGGACCGGCGAGCGGCAGAGCGCCCCCCACGGCGTCCCGCCGTGCTTGGGGCGGCAAAGTGGCTAGAGCTGACCCTGCTGGTGTGTGAGCTTCTCATTCCATTTCTCCTTTGGTTCTCCTGCCGTCATGAGCCAGGGCTCTGCTCCAAGCCCTGCTAGTGGAGACAAGATGCAGAAGCCCTGCAAAGGGTAGCAAAGAAACCAACAACCAGCTGCAGCTGCCCCACCAGAGCAGGAGATGGGATAGCGCTGCCTGCAATCCCCCCAGCTCCATCTGTTCTTGCTGACAGAGGCCAAGGGAATCACAGGAGGCAGCCCCCCCACAGGGAATAGAGACACACCCCCATCAGGGCCCTAGTATTCCTCACCCCACAGGAGTGTGAACTACTCCCGCCCCCCCATCAGTCCCCTCACTCGCCCAACACTCTGTGTTCATGCTGGAGGCCCCCTCAGACCTCCCACTGTCCCAGCCAACACCAGCCCTGACTGCCGCAAGCTGCCCTGCCACGGCTCCAGCCCCTTCTCGCCAGCAGACCCCCGATGCCAACTTAGGGCCCTGCTTGACAGCCTGGTCCTGCTCTCGCTCCCACCGCTCCCACCCAGATCTGCATACCAGCTCATGTGGCCCCACCCCTCCCGCAGCCACTCACAGCTGGCTGTCAGCAGGGTGCAGGGAGCTGTGCAGGGGTAAAGGGGAGAGGCTGGGGGCACTGCATCGCAAGGGGACGGGGGCTGGGGCAGTGCTTTGGCGATAGTACAGGGAGAGGGTCAGAGAGTCACTGCAGGGCAGTGCACTGCAGGGGGGACTACGGGACAGGGGTCTGGGGTGCAGTGCAGTGCAGGGGGAATCCACCACTACCATCAGTACATTGTTGTAGGGGTTAATTCCTCTCACTGTTACAAACTTGTGTTTTATTTCCAGTCTGCATTTCTCTAGTGTCACCGTCCAGCTACTGGCCCAAGACCTTTCTCTGGTCAGTCACTGGGGGCGGGTTGCTGAAGGGAGGGTCACTGGGGCGGTGCAGGGCTCAGAGCTATTGCCTCTAGGCATAAGCGGACTAAGCCATTCCTTAGGGCCCTGAGCAGCGCAAGGGGGCCCCTTATTTACTTTGTATGTGTTGTGGGGGATCTCAACAAATCCTTGCTTAGGGTCCTCCATGGGCTAGCACCACCTCTGCCTGGGGTGCATCGCACAGAGTGAAGGGGAGGGTCCTTGGGGGGCGGTGGTGGTGCAGGGGTTCACTCAATGCAGTGGGGAGGGGGTGATTGCAGGAGAAGGGGCACTGGGGAGCAGTGCAGGGGGACAGTCAATGGGGTGGGGAAGGGGTGATTGCAGGGGGAGGGTTGGTAGGGGCACAGGGGTTAATTGCAGGGGTTCAGAGGAAGGGTTGGTGGGGTGCAGGGGGACAGTGAGGGGGTGCATGCAGGGGGAGGGATGCTAGGGGACACTGGGAGTGCAGGGGGTGATTGCAGGGGGAGGGGTGCATTGCAGAGGAGGGGGCAGTGGGAGGCAGTGGTGGTACATGGTGTGCATTGCAGGGGTGCAGAGGAAGGTCAGTGGGGGCAGGGGGTGGATTGCAGGGGGAGGGGCGCTGGGGGGCAGTGCGGATGCAGGGGGTGATTGCACGGGGAGGGGTACTAAGACAAGGGGTTAATTAAAAGGGTGCAGAGGAAGGTCAGTGGGGTGCAGGCAGAATGAGGATCAGTGCAGAGGAAGGTCAATGGGGGCAGGGAGTGCGTTGCAGGGGAGGGGCGCTGGGGGCATGGGGGTGAGGCAGGGGGTGCGTTGCAGGGGTGCAGAGGAAGGTCAGTGGGGGGCAGGGGGTGCGTTGCAGGGGAGGGGCGCTGGGGGCACGGGGGTGAGGCAGGGGGTGCGTTGCAGGGGTGCAGAGGAAGGTCAGTGGGGGGCAGGGGTGCGTTGCCGGGGAGGGGTGCTGGGGGCAGGGGGTGCATTGCAGGGGAGGGGCACTGGGGGCACGGGGTGCGTTGCAGGGGTGCAGAGGAAGGTAAGTGGGGGGCACGGGGGGCACTGCAGGGGAGGGGCGCTGGGGGCACGGGGGTGGGGCAGGGGGTGCATTGCAGGGGTGCAGAGGAAGGTCAGTGGGGGGCAGGGGTGCATTGCCGGGGAGGGGTGCTGGGGGCAGGGGGTGGGGCAGGGGGTGCGTTGCAGGGGTGCAGAGGAAGGTCAGTGGGGGGCACGGGGTGCACTGCAGGGGAGGGGCGCTGGGGGCAGGGGGTGGGGCACGGGGTGCGTTGCAGGGGTGCAGAGGAAGGTCAGTGGGGGGCAGGGGTGCGTTGCAGGGGAGGGGCGCTGGGGGCAGCGAGGTGCATTGCAGGGGTGCAGAGGAAGGTCAGTGGGGGGCAGGGGGTGCGTTGCCAGGGAGGGGCGCTGGGGGCAGGCGGTGGGGCAGGGGGTGCATTGCAGGGGTGCAGAGGAAGGTCAGTGGGGGACACGGGGTGCGTTGCTGGGGAGGGGTGCTGGGGGATGGCGATGGGGCAGGGGGTGCGTTGCAGGGGTGCAGAGGAAGGTCAGTGGGGGGCAGGGGTGCGTTGCCGGGGAGGGACGCTGGGGGCAGGGGGTGCGTTGCAGGGGAGGGGCACTGGGGGCAGGGGGTCGGGCAGGGGGTGCGTTGCAGGG
The DNA here is from genome assembly GCA_026122505.1 of Aldabrachelys gigantea. Classification (NCBI taxonomy): domain Eukaryota; kingdom Metazoa; phylum Chordata; order Testudines; family Testudinidae; genus Aldabrachelys; species Aldabrachelys gigantea. The sequence continues at coordinate 848,438 of CM047481.1, read as the reverse complement.
GTGCAGAGGAAGGTTGGGGGGGCAGGGGGTGCGTTGCAGGGGAGGGGCGCTGGGGGACGGGGGTGGGGCAGGGGGTGCGTTGCAGGGGTGCAGAGGAAGGTCAGTGGGGGGCAGGGGGTGCGTTGCAGGGGAGGGGCGCTGGGGGCAGGGAGTGGGGCAGGGGTGCGTTGCAGGGGAGGGGCGCTGGGGGCAGGGGGTGGGGCAGGGGGTACGTTGCAGGGGAGGGGCGCTGGGGCAGGGGGTGGGGCAGGGGGTACATTGCAGGGGAGGGGCGCTGGGGGCAGGGGGTGGGGCAGGGGGTGCATTGTAGGGGTGCAGAGGAAGGTCAGTGGGGGGCAGGGGTGTGTTGCAGAGGAGGGGCGCTGGGGGCAGGGGGTGGGGCAGGGGGTGCGTTGCCGGGGAGGGGCGCTGGGGGCAGGGGGTGGGGGAGGGGGTGCGTTGCAGGGGAGGGGCGCTGGGGGCAGGGGAGGGGGTGCGTTGCCGGGGAGGGGCGCTGGGGGCAGGGGGTGGGGCAGGGGGTGCGTTGCAGGGGAGGGGCGCTGGGGGCAGGGGTGGGGCAGGGGGTGCGTTGCAGGGGTGCAAAGGAAGGTCAGTGGGGGGCAGGGGTGCGTTGCCGGGGAGGGGCGCTGGGGGCAGGGGGTGGGGCAGGGGGTGCGTTGCCGGGGAGGGGCGCTGGGGGCAGGGGGTGGGGCAGGGGGTGCGTTGCAGGGGAGGGGTGCTGGGGGCAGGGGGTGGGGCAGGGGGTGCGTTGCCGGGGAGGGGCGCTGGGGGACGGGGGAGGGGCAGGGTGTGCGTTGCCGGGGAGGGGCGCTGGGGGCAGGGGGTGCGTTGCCGGGGAGGGGCGCTGGGGGCAGGGGGTGGGGCAGGGGGTGCGTTGCAGGGGAGGGGCGCTGGGGGCAGGGGTGGGGCAGGGGGTGCGTTGCAGGGGTGCAAAGGAAGGTCAGTGGGGGGCAGGGGTGCGTTGCCAGGGAGGGGCGCTGGGGCCAGGGGGTGGGGCAGGGGGTGCGTTGCCGGGGAGGGGCGCTGGGGGCAGGGGTTGGGGGAGGGCGTGCGTTTCCGGGGAGGGGCGCTGGGGGCAGGGGGTGGGGTGCGTTGCCGGGGAGGGGCGCTGGGGGCAGGGGGTGGGGCAGGGGGTGCGTTGCCGGGGAGGGGCGCTGGGGGCAGGGGAGGGGGTGCGTTGCCGGGGAGGGGCGCTGGGCGACGGGGGAGGGGCAGGGGGTGCGTTGCCGGGGAGGGGCGCTGGGGGCAGGGGGTGCGTTGCAGGGGAGGAGCGCTGGGGGCAGGGGAGGGGCAGGGGGTGCGTTGCCGGGGAGGGGCGCTGGGGACAGGGGGTGGGGCAGGGGGTGCGTTGCCAGGGAGGGGCGCTGGGGGACGGGGGTGGGGCAGGGGGTGCGTTGCCGGGGAGGGGCGCTGGGGGCAGGGGGTGGGGCAGGAGGTGCGTTGCAGGGGAGGGGCGCTGGGGGCAAGGGGGTGGGGCAGGGGGTGCGTTGCAGGGGTGCAAAGGAAGGTCAGTGGGGGGCAGGGGTGCGTTGCCGGGGAGGGGCGCTGGGGGCAGGGGAGGGGCAGGGGGTGCGTTGCGGGGGAGGGGCGCTGGGGGACGGGGGAGGGGCAGGGGGTGCGTTGCCGGGGAGGTGCGCTGGGGGACGCGGGTGGGGCAGGGGTGCGTTGCCGGGGAGGGGCGCTGGGGGACGGGGGAGGGGCAGGGGGAGGGGCAGGGGGTGCGTTGCCGGGGAGGGGCGCTGGGGGACGGGGGAGGGGCAGGGGGTGCGTTGCCGGGGAGGTGCGCTGGGGGACGGGGGTGGGGCAGGGGTGCGTTGCCGGGGAGGGGCGCTGGGGGACGGGGGAGGGGCAGGGGGAGGGGCAGGGGGTGCGTTGCCGGGGAGGGGCGCTGGGGGACGGGGGAGGGGCAGGGGGTGCGTTGCCGGGGAGGTGCGCTGGGGGACGGGGGTGGGGCAGGGGTGCGTTGCCGGGGAGGGGCGCTGGGGGACGGGGGAGGGGCAGGGGGAGGGGCAGGGGGTGCGTTGCCGGGGAGGGGCGCTGGGGGACGGGGGAGGGGCAGGGGGTGCGTTGCCGGGGAGGGGCGCTGGGGGCAGGGGGTGGGGCAGGGGGTGCGTTGCCGGGGAGGGGCGCTGGGGGACGGGGGTGGGGCAGGGGTGCGTTGCCGGGGAGGGGCGCTGGGGGCAGGGGAGGGGCAGGGGGTGGGGCAGGGGGTGCGTTGCCGGGGAGGGGCGCTGGGGGACGGGGGAGGGGCAGGGGGTGCGTTGCCGGGGAGGGGCGCTGGGGGCAGGGGAGGGGCAGGGGGTGGGGCAGGGGGTGTGTTGCCGGGGAGGGGCGCTGGGGGACGGGGGAGGGGCAGGGGGTGCGTTGCCGGGGAGGGGCGCTGGGGGACGGGGGAGGGGCAGGGGGTGCGTTGCCGGGGAGGGGCGCTGGGGGCAGGGGGTGGGGCAGGGGTGCGTTTCCGGGGTGCAGAGCAAGGGGCGGGGGGTGCAGGGGCCACTCAAGAGGAGGCGGGGGAGGCTCTCTGGGCGGGGGGGGGGCGAGGGGAGGAGCCGCCAGCGCCTCCCTCCGGCACGTGCCGCACCGCCCAGCGGAAGCGGGGAGTCCGTCCTGGGCCGTACCAATGCCCCGAGTGGAGCGAGGTGCCGAGCCGGGCCCCGCCCCCAACCCTGCCTCCCGGGGCGTGCCACTCACGCAGACAGCGGCTCCCCCTGCAGGGGCCGCTTAGTACGTCCCAGGCCCGGGGCGGGGAGGCCCCGCCCACGCGGCCCTTCGGGCCGTACCATCCGCCCCATTTCCCCCCCGCTGGGTGGCGCAGTGGTGTGGCCCGACATGGCGGCGGCGCAGGGGCGATAGCGGCGCGCGGCACGATGCACTTCTCCATCCCCGAGACCGAGAGCCGCGGCGGGGAGGGCGGTGCCGCCTACGTGGTGAGGGGGCGGGGCCGGGCTAGGCGGGGTCCCGGTCCGGGGAGTCTGCGGCGGGGCGTGCTGTCCGGTCCGGGCGGGGTCTGTCCCGCGGGGGTGGAGGCGGGTCTGGGGGGCTGGGCTGTGCTGGGGGGTCCCGGTCCGGTCCGGTCCGGTCCGGGGATTCTGAGGGGGGTGCTGGGGGGGTCACTGTCGAGTCTGGGCGGGAGGGGCCGTGCTCAGGGTCCCTGTCCGGGCGGGGCTCTGTCGCGGGGGGGTGTAGGCGGCTCTGGGGGGCTGTGCTGGGGGGTCCCGGTCCGGTCCGGGGATTCTGAGGGGGGTGCTGGGGGGGTCACTGTCGAGTCTGGGAGGGAGGGGCCGTGCTCAGGGTCCCTGTCCGGGCGAGGCTCTGTCCCGGGAGGGTGGAGGCGGCTCTGGGGGGGCTGTACTGGGGGGTCCCGGTCCGGTCCGGGGATTCTGAGGGGGGTGCTGGGGGGGTCACTGTCGAGTCTGGGAGGGAGGGGCCGTGCTCAGGGTCCCTGTCCGGGCGAGGCTCTGTCCCGGGAGGGTGGAGGCGGCTCTGGGGGGGCTGTACTGGGGGGTCCCGATCCGGTCCGGCGATTCTGAGGGGGGCGTGCTGGGGGGGTGTCACCGTCCACTCCGGACGGGGGGGCCGTGCTGGGGTCCCTGTCTGGGCAGGGGGGGCTCTGTGCCAGGGTGTGAAGGGGGCTGTGCTGGGGGGCTGCTGTCAGGCTGTGTGGGGCCGGCCCTGTGGCTGGGCGGCTGCCTGTTCAGTCCCAGATTCCTAGCGTTACAGTGGGGCCCTTGGTATCAACTCTGCCCTTCCATTGCCCACCGTCCTGCAAACGGCTGCCAGCGTGGGAGGGTCTGGATTGTGGGCTCCCCAAGCCCTGCAGCAGCAGGGTGACCCAGTGCCAGCTGCCTGCCCCAGTATCCCTTGCGTGTCCTGAGTTAGAAGTTGTTGATACAACCCATGGATGTTGGGGGTGTGTGTGTCTGTGACATACCCACTATGAAACTCCTCCAGAGAGTCTGCACCAATGAACCGCCCCGCAAGCCTGCTGAACGCTGTTTAATATAGCTAGATGCAAACAAGGGACTCCAGGGAAGCAGTGACCCTGGAGAGGATTTGGGGGTGGGGGTGGATGATCAGTTGCATGTGAGCTACTTGTGCAGTGATGTGACCAAAAGCGCTAACGTGATCCTTGGATGCATAAACCAGAATCTCAAGAAGGAAGTGAGAGCTTATTTTACCTGTGTTTGGCACTGGTGCAACCGCTGCTGGAATCCTGTGTCCAGTTCTGATGCCCACAATTCAAGAGGGATGTTGGTGATAACTTGGAGAGGGGTTCAGAGAAGAGCCACAAGAATTAATAAAGGGTTAGAAGATATTCCTTATAGTGACAGACTCCAGGAGCGCAGTCTATTAACTTGACAAAGAGAAGGTGAAGGGGTGACGTGATCCCAGTCTAAGTACCTACGTGGGGAAATAACAGTTAACACTGGGCTGTCCAGTCTAGCAGAGACGGTACAGCACGATCCAGTGGCTGGAAAAGCTGGGGCTAGACAAATTCAGACTAGAAATGTTTAATGATGAGGGGAGTTACCCACTGAACAATTCATCAAGGGCCGTGGTGGGTTCTCCGGCACTGGCAATACTTCAATCCAGATTGGATACTTTTTGAAAAGAGCTGCTCTAGAAATTATTTTGGGGAAGTTCTCTCGCTTGTGCTATAGAGGAGGTCAGACTACAGTCGTGGACATGTTGGACTGGAAGGGACCATGACAGGTCATCTGGCCCCATCCCATGCACTGAGGCAGGACTAAATGTTGTCCAGATCAGTGATACTCAGACCTCAGTGGTTCAGGAGCCAAATTAGTGATCAGCATTCCCCAAAAGAGCCACAGGAGTGTGAATCCATCATTTCATTGACTATAATCCTATATAATCATATATTCATTAATGATCTGGAGGATGGCGTGGACTGCACTCTGAGCAAGTTTGCAGATGTCACTAAACTGGGAGGAGTGGTAGATACGCTGGAGGGTAGGGATAGGATACAGAGTGACCTAGACAAATTGGAGGATTGGGCCAAAAGAAACCTGATGAGGTTCAACAAGGACAAATGCAGAGTCCTGCACTTAGGACGGAAGAATCCCATTCACTCTTACAGACTAGGGACCGAATGGCTAGGCAGCAGTTCTGCAGAAAAGGACCTAGGGGTTACAGTGGATGATAAGATGGATATGAGTCAGCAGTGTGCCCTTGTTGCCAAGGCTAATGGCATTTTAGGCTGTATAAGTAGGGGCGTTGCTCCGATATGTCTGTTAGTCTATAAGGTGCTACAGGACTCTTTGTTGCTTTTCACAGATCCAGACTAACACGGCTACCCCTCTGATACTTAATTGTTTTTGTGCTCTTCTCTGGACTTTCTCCAATTTGACCACATCTTCACTGAAATGTGGCACCCAGACCTGGACACCATGCAGCTGAGGCCTTGGCTGATCACAATGGTCCCTTCTGGCCCTGGAGTCTAAGAATCTCGGAATGCCCCCCAGCTACGGCTGCAGTGGGCAAGGGACAAGGTGAGGAGAGAGATACTGTCCCGCTCTGACCCTCCCCAGAGTTATCCCTAGCCCTCGCTCTCACATGCTCGTAGTGGGCCTTGTGCCTGTTGCCAATGGTGTTAAGGGCCAGTGTGTTACTCTCCCTATGGGACTGAACTGCACATACCCCAGTGCCCCTGCTGCAGCTCACCCGCCCTCCTTGATCTGCTCGGTCTGTGTCACAGGCTGGGACAGTGGGATTGTGTGTAAGATTTGGCAGGCAAAATCCGCTGCCTCTTTATGTGGTGAGAGAGAAACACAGGCCCAGCTCCCGAGCCTGCACTAGCGCTGCTGCTTCGGTGATCACTGCTGTGTTCCCAGGGCTCTTCCCTGCTGTAGCTACAGACTCCAGCCTGGCCTTTCCTCCTCTTGGCCCCTCTGGCTGGGTCTTCAGGGCTTTTATGCCTTGTTTTCCTTTGCTCAAAACAAGCCAACAGTGCTGTTATCCTGGGCTCCTGGTGGGCTGGGAAACTCTTCCCACCTTCTCTTCCTGCGTCTGTTAGCTCCTGGTCGTCTGGGCTGCTGGCCGAAGCATGCACTGGAGTCCTCCTCATGCCTTGCTGCAGGGCTCTAAGGGCTTTTGGGGGAATAAGACAGTTGGCTGCTTCTCCTACCTCTATAGATTGGAGTTTCCCCAGAGCCGCTGATGCCCACTAGGACACAGATGTTTGTGCACTTTGGCCACTCCTGTTAACTCCCTCTGGCGTGTCCTAGTCTGGTCTCCTGTTTGGTCGTTGTGTTCAGTATGTGGGTGCTGGGTGGTGGTGGTGGCTTGTGATATACTGGAGGTCAGACCGGATGATCTGGTGCTCCCTGCAGGCCTTAAACTTCACGACCCTGCCCTAGAGGGTCTTCCTGGATGTGCACTGTGGTGTTGGTGCATCCAGCGAGCTGGAGCACTTGAAGCTTGAATCCCATCTAAATGGGGAAGTGTTGGCTTGACAGCCCTGGAGCCTGAGGCCTCTGTAGCCCCCGAGCTGTGGCAGTGCTGGGTGCACAGTGTCGCTTCCACGTTGCTCTGGCCACCATGGTAACTGTGACATGGGCACCTGGCCTTGAGAGCTGGGCTGAGACTATCCTTGTCATCGTGTGGGCTCCCACACAACGTGTGTGGGCAGTGTCAGGTAGCACCTGGTGCTGCATCTGACTCCATCTCCCCTGGAAGCTATTAAAAACCACATATGCGAATCAGTCTCTATTTGCAGGGGTCCTAGGGGCTCCCGTGGGCACTCCCCCTACCAGCTCTGGGGAGCAGATTTCATAGATTCACAGGCCAAGACTGAAAAACTCAAATGAGGAGCTGTGGGGTCCCGGAGCTGAGTTCCTCAGCCTGGGCTTGGGAGCCTGGCTTCATGCCCTTGTTCTTGGGCAGGGCCCTTCTGATATCTAGTCTGACCTGCGTGGCTTAGGCCCCACCCAGTAGTGTGTAGTCGAACAGGAGCTGATGGCTTCTCTAGTCTCAGACCCCAAGTGACAGGGAACTCTCCATTCGATGGTCGTTTACCTGCACTGTAAGTGCGTGCACCTTATTCCCACCTGAATTTGTCTAGCTTTAGCTTCCAGTCATTGGTGCACGTTCTGCCTTTGTGTGCCAGATTGAAGAGCTGTCTGCTTTCAGAACCATTCTCTGCACTGAGCTGCTAGTGGACGGTCAACAAATCACCCCTTAACCTCCTCTTTTCTCAGCTGAGGAGCCTGAGCTCCTTTTCTCTCTCACTGTAAGGTGGGTTTCCAGCCCTTGAGTCATTCCTGTTCTCTTCTCTCAACCCTCTTCAGTTTTTGAGCATCCTGTACGAAGCATGAGAAGCCCAGAGCTGGGTACAGTGCTGCAGTAATGGTCTTATGAATACAGTGTCAGGTAATACCAGCTGTGACGATGTGGTTCTGGCGGGACCCAACCGAGAGTGCCAAATCAGGACCAATTGCTCAAACAGGGCAGTCACAGCCCAAGGCTGGGGTTTTTCCACCTCTAAGGCAAACCAAACCAGCCAGACAAAAAGGACTTCGGTTTCACCCCACTGGCTAACCGCAAGTCACACAAGCAATTTCCTTAGACACTCCAGTCTTCCAGTATCACCACCAGTCCCACACGTCCTGGGGATGAAAGGTTATGAAAACCAACACCCCAGTAAAAGAAAAAGGTTCTGTCGATCCCAGAGGACCAAGCCCCAGACCCAGGTCAATATACACATCAGATCTTACCCACAAATCACGCTGGTGCCAATCCTTTAGAATTTACAATCTAAAGGTTTATTCATAAAAGGAAAAAGATAGAGATGAGAGCTAGAATTGGTTAAACTGAATCAATTACATACAGTAATGGCAAAGTCCTTAGTTCAGGCTTGTAGCAGAGATGAAGTAAACTGCAGGTTTAAATTGAGTCTCTGGAGAACATCCCCTTCTGGGATGGGTCATTCAGTCCCTTGTGTAGAGCTTCAGCTTGTAGCACAGTCCCTCCAGAGGTAAGAAGCAGGATTGAAGACAAGATGGAGATGAGGCCTTCGCCTTATATAGACTTTTCCAGGTGTAAGAACACTCCTTTGTTCCTACTGTGGAAAGTTACAGCAAAATGGAGTTTGCAGTCACATGGGCCAGTTTCTGCATACCTTGCTGAGTCACAAGGCATATTTGCCTTCTGTCAATGGGTCAATTGTGTAGCTGATGGTCCTTAATGGGCCGTCAAGCAGGCTAGGCAGAGTTAAGGCCAACTTGTCTGGGTGTCACCCAGAAGAACAGCACAAGTTTGAAATACAGACAGTATAGAGCCAATATTCATAACGTCAACTACAAAATGATACAGACATACAGACAGCATAATCATAACCAGCAACCCATAACCTGGTCTTAGACACCTGATATGACCCCCTTTATATAAGATCTGGTGCCACTACAGGACCTTGGTTGCAACCCATGTTCTATATGGTCCCAGTTTATATCAATAACATCACACCAGCACCTGGAAATTCTCCTCTCCTTGCATTTCCCTGCGTGACAGAAAGGTCCAAGTGCTATGTGAACAAAGTTCCTCAATACCCCAAACAGGCTGAGCTGTGAACAATAGTGTTTCCCGCGGAGAGCGGGGCACCTCAGCTGCATCCTTCCTGCTCGCTGCTCTCACTTCTTTGCATAATCTGTGAGGGTCAGGGTTGGGATCTGCCGTGTCCTGTTGAGAATCATGCCAAGCTTCTCTCTGGCCCTTTGGGCTTTTCTCTGGAGAGCCATGGGAAAGCAGACGTGCTGTTGTCCTGGGGAGGCTGCGAGGAATCCTGCAATGGGAAGGACTGGCTTGGTTTGGCTGTTCTCGTGTCATTCCCTTTGGTGGGGGACAGCGCTGGCATGACGATGGCCAGTTGTCACTTGCACGCCTTTCCCCAGGTTGGGGCAGGCTGGTTCACAGTAACAGTGGCAAGGTGGCAGGGTTAGTGGGGTTGGTGGCCTGTCCACAAGACCCCGATAAGTGGCAGGGATTCCTGACCCAGAATTGGGGGGCTTCCTGCTTGTAGGAGGTGCTCTTAGAAAGGCGATCATCTTGGATTGAGCCCCAATTTGTGTGTCTCTTACCTGCGCACTTACCCAGTAGGGAGGCAGAAAGGTGCTGTGCTCGCCAGGAGTGGCATCTGGGCTGCTGATGCCCATCACAAGGCTGCATGCTTTCTTACGAAAGGTCAGTGCAGTGCGTTGGGGCAGCTCACCCGGCTGTCCTACTGACAGCATGCATGTTGTGGGGAGAGCCTGAGGAGCCTGGGGTGTTCGGCTGCTGCTGTCTGAAGGGAGGGAGTCCTGAGGTGACACTCAGAGAAGGGGGCACTGGAGGCTGCAGGATATTGGGCTAGTGTTTCAGACGTGCCGCACAACTGTGCGGTTACCTCCGCTGGGTGAGGATGGAGACGTGTGTTCTCCTCACGCTGCCAGGGCAGTAACAGGTCTGCTGCATTGTGTGTCCTGTGGGGCAGGCCACAGGTACTGAGCTGGCCAAGAGTGATCCTGTGTAGGGGCATCTTTGGGTCTCTGACCATCCGGGAGTGAGGCTGTCCCCTGCCCAAGAGGGGCTCAGAGACTGCAGTGGCCAGGCTGCAAGCCCTGTCAGGAGCAAACCCTGGGGCTGGGATGCGACAGGCCTCAGCTCCTCCAACCCCTCAGGAAGGGTGGAGAGAGCCATTGGCATGTTTCACACCCAGCGGCTCTTCACATGGCTTAGGCGTGAGCCCTCTGCTCAGAGTGTGCAGAGCCATAGGCCGCAGCCCCACTGTGTTCCTGGCCTGGGAGCACCGAGGGCTGCCCTGGGGACTCTGCTGAGGCCTTGGCTGGGTTTAATTCTTTTTTGGTTGGACTCCACTGGGTTGTTCCCCGTTCGGGGAGGGGCTGAGTCCCTCCTCAAACCTCTTCTCCCCCCTACCTCCCCCCCGACTGTATCCAGGGAGGGCAGTGGCCCAAAGGGCCCTTAGAAAGAGCTCAGAGAGGGCACCAGAATTGCCCCACCTGTAGCTCCTAGCCTGGCCCGTATGGGCAAAGCCGCTGGCCCTGCTCAGGCTCTGCAGGCGCTGGGGATAAGGAGCTGGCTTTGCAGGGGACCAGTCCCTTCCCAGGCTCCTGCCACTCTGCAGAAGCTGACTTAAAGATGCAGCTGCTGTGTGTTGAGGAGCGGGATGAGACAGTCCAGCCCTGCCTGGCCTCCAGGGGGTGGGGTGCTGGTGCCCAGGTGACTTGTGGGCCTGGCACCAGTGGCTTGTTTGTGGCCTGGAGGGAGGGATTTGTGCTCTCTGTCTCCGAGGGGGCTGGAGCGCACAGCTTGGCGCAGGAGTCAGCCAGCCCCCAGCTTCCTGTTTTGTTCAGCTGGAGCAGGAACGCCCTCCCAGCTTGGCTGCTCATTGGAGGAGCAGGGCCCTGGAGCATGAGCAGACTGTCTGAGGCAATGGATTTGGCAGCTTCCTGGGCGTCTGGTGCTGCTGTGGTGGTGTGTGCTCACTCAGGGCTGGTGGCCGAGGGTCTGGCTCTCAACGCAGAGCCATCTCTGACCGCAGGCTGCCACTTGGCGAAGGCCCCTGGGCTGTGCGGGGGCGGGGTTGGGAGCTCCTGGCATGAAATCAGCACCTACTCTGCTGCTTTGGCCTCTTCCTTGCCTTTCCTGCTGTTTGTGGGGCTGTGTCCCTGGAGCAGCGTGACCATCCCCATCCCCCACGAGGGCTCAGCCTCCGGCTGCGCAGGATTGAAGGGGTCCCCAGCTCAGTAGGGGTCACTCAGTGGCGCAACCCGACCCAAATGTGACTAGGAGTGTTGGGTTGGGGGGGGGCATCTCCTGCCTGTGGGGTCGGCACAACTGAGGCTGCATGCCCTGCTCCCGCCAGCCATTGCCACCTGCCTCCGCTGTGTGTGCTGTGGGTTGAGTGTGCCAGGGTGGAGCTCCAGGGTTGGGTGTTTGTGTGACTGTGGCCAGTCCCTGCTAGCACAGGCAGCCCCCTCACATCATCCTGCTCGTAAACTTGCCAAGAGCCGTCTCCAAACTAGTGGCGAAGCGAGCTAACTGGGTCCCAGAGCCTCACTCCTCAGCGCTAGCCTGTGTCCTGGTGACTGGTTTATCTCTGTTTGCTCTTGGGCCAGCACTGACCTTTAGCTTCAGCAGCTCGTCTCCCTCCCTGGTGTGTACTGCCCAGCTGGCTACGGAGAGAACAGTCCGATCCCTGCTCAGCCTGTCTTTGGCTAGGCTAAGCCAGGCCAGTATCCTCTTGCCCAATCATCCTAGGAGCTCTTTTTTGCACTGGTCCTGTTTGAGCAGTGGGCGCTCTCACTCGGCTTCATGCTGCAGGGCGCCAGCTGCGCAAGCAGCAGTGCATCCTGGATGGGGGTTGCTCGGGGAGAGGGGCAGGGAGTCCCGGGCACCTCCGGCAGTTTTGTGGGCTGTGCCAGGGGCTGGAGTTGGGGAGCTGATGTGGGGGGTGGCCGGGGTGCTGAATGCCAGCCCTGCTGGTTCCTGTGGCTTGTGCCGGTGGGCAGTGGGCTGCCTGTGTGGGTGGGAGGGAGTAGACTCATGAGCCCTCTGTGGCTGTCCACCGGAAAGCTGTGTCCACATGCAGGAGGAAGGCGTGTTCTTACCATGGGTTTGCGAACCCAAGGTGAAATACCAGTGAAGATGGGGCAGCCTGCTGTTTTCACACGCGTTCACAGGGGAGCGCTGGCTGTGGTAAAACACTCTGTTCCTAGTGCAGAAAGGGTCTCGCCTACCTGGGGACAGAGGCTTCCTCTCTCCAAATGATTGTTGCCTAGTGTTGTTGTTACCTGCCAGGACTAGAGCTGAGTCTGGTTCCATGAGATCTGACTTCAGAGCAGCGCTGTTCTCAGAATCTCATCTGCTTGTGCCTTGGGCAGAGCACAAAACTGGCAGAGATCCCCAAAGGTCTGTCTAAAATCAGCCTGAACCCTGAGGGTCGGTGGGTGGGCAGGCAGGGGCTGTCAGTGGCACACAAATGCTCCCCATCTTGTTAGACTGGAGATTAAAAGCAGCAGTCGCAAGATGTGGGGCTCTTGAGTCCCCATTAGACCCCAATGCAAGTTATGTCCTGCCCCTGTTTGTACCACACAAGGGGTTTTCCAAACAAACAAGGGTCTGTTTCTCTGCCCCTCCCTGGAGAGAGAGGGGAACTGGAGGAATACCAAAGGCAGTGGTGATCTCTCTCTGGCAGTCTTTTGGTTTTGCCCTTTTTGGGCTTGGCTTCTCAGCTGGTAGAGTGTCTTTAATTGGGGTCTACCTTCAGCCCCTCCTCTTGGGGGCACCCTACCTTACAGCTGGTCCATTTAATTCAGGGGTGGTGAGGCCTGCGACTGTGTCGCTCTTGGCTGATCCTCCCTGTGGTCAGCAGTCTCTGTGTACAGCTGTCTTCTTCCTGTTCACACTTTCCCCTCTTGTCCAGGTTAGCGCTGAATGAGCCCAGAGAGCCTGCTAGCCTCCGTAGGACTGGCTCAGCATAATGGGTACCCCAAAGGAGAAAAGACAATGAGAGGACCAGAAGAATGCCACCATGGCTTAACGGCCGAGTATTGCCATTAGAGGCAAAAAGGCATCCTTTCAACTCTAGAAGTCAGAGTGAGGCTAACAGGAAGGGAAGCAGACTCTGGCAGGTTAAGTATAAAAGTGTAATAAGGCAGGCCCAGAAAGAATTTGAGAAGCAACATGCCAAAACAACCAGTGAGAATTGTTTAAAGTGCATCAGACGCAGGAAGTCTGCCAAACAGGCAGTGTCAATGGAATGTTTTAGTACAAATTGATAAATTAAATAGTACCAAGTCTCCAGGAGCAGGTGGTATCACCCAAGGGTTCTGAGGGAACTCAAATGTGAAATTGCAGAACTCTTATCTGTGGTATAAAATCTGTCACTTAAATCAGCTGCTGGACCACATGACTGGAGGGTAGCTGATGTGACACTGATTTTCTAAAAAGGGCTCCAGAGGTGATCCTAGCACTTCCAGGCTGGTGAGCCTACATGGCACGTTGCTTGGAACTGTAGTAAAGAAAAGAATTATCGGACACAGAGATGAACATGGTTTGTTGGGGAAGAGTCAGCAGGGCTTTTGTAAAGGGAAATCCTGGCTCACCCGTCTGTCAGAGTTCTCTGAGGGGGTGAACAAGCATGTAGAGAGAGGTTTTCCAGTGGCTAGAGCGTACTTGGATTTTCAGAAAGCCTTTGATGTGATCCCTCATCAAAGGCTCTTAAGTAAACTGAGCAGTGATGGGATATCAGGGGACGTCCTCTTACGGATTAGAAACTGGTTAAAAGAGGTTAAAGATGGGAAACAAAGACTATGGATAAGTGGTCAGTTTTCACAATGGAGTAACAGTGAGCAATGCATTCCCCTGTGTATCTGTACTGGGATCAGCGCTGTTCAACATATTCTTTAATGATCTGGATAAAAGAGCGAGCAGTGAAGTGGCAGAGTTTGCAGATGATAAGAGATCTTGGAGTCGAGGTGGGTAGTTCTCTGAAAACTTCAGCTCAGTGCACAGGAGCAGTATAAAAGGCCAACAATGTTAGGAAGTGATAGAAAATAAGACTGAAAATATCCAAGTGCCACTATATAAATGTGTGGTACTCCCACACCTTGACTGTCCAGTTCCAGTCACCTCATCTTAAAAACAATATAGTAAGAACTGGAAAAGGTTCGGAGAAGGGCAACAGAGAGATCCATACGTGGAGAGGGCAGTTCAGCTTAGAAAAGAGATGACTAAAGGGGGATATGATAGAGGTCTAGAAAATCATGCTTGATGTGGAGAAAGTGAACAGAGAAATGTTATTTACCCTTTCCCACAATACAAAACCAGGGGTCACCTGATGAAATTAATAGAACCAATCATAGAATATCAAGGTTGGAGGGGACCTCAGGAGGTCATCTAGTCCAACCCCTTGCTCAAAGCAGGACCAATCTGCAGATTTTTACCCCAGTTCCCCAAATGGCCCCCTCAAGGATTGAACTCACAACCCTGGGTTTAGTAGGCCAATGCTCAAACCATTGAGCTATCCCTCTACCCCACAGAACTTGTTCGCATGGATTCTTGTGATGGTCAAAAGTATAAGTGGATTCTCTCAAATTGCACTGTTTTGTACGCTCTCCCTGAAGCTCTGATACAGGCCACTGTTGGAGGCTGGACGCTGGGCTAGATGGACCAGGATCTGACCCTGGTTGGCAGCTGTTATGTTCTCAAGCAGAGAGTGGAGGGGCATCCCATGGTTTCGACCCCGATAGATCCTGCGGATGCCTGACTGCTGCTCTGTGCTGGCCAGAGCGTGATATGTTGTTGTCCCGCGGTCTGGAGTGACTCATAGCTGGGAAAGTCGACCTCAGGGCAGGTACCCCAAATGGATGGTGTGAGCGGTGATTGGATTTCAGCAACAGCCTGTCTCCCACCTAGACAAACAGAACATTGTGATAATGCACTGGAACCAAAAATCAAACCACATCAGATTTCACCCAATCCCAAGAGACCAGTCACTTATCCCAGATCAACTGGCACTCTGGATCTTACACCAAAGGCCACACTGGCAGCCAATTCTGGAGTAAACTTACTAAAGATTTATTAGCTAAGAGAAAGGAATGAGAGTTACTGAGAGGTTAAAGCAGGTACAGTATGTGCACAGGCGAGTCACAGTCTGTAACCCCAAATGGTGACAGTGATGTAACAAATGGCCAGTTTCACAAAAGTATTTCGGAGCTGGGTATCTCCGCTTTGCATCTGGTGCACTTCCCTGTAAGAATCCAAATAGTCCAGAGACGAGGGATCTTCCTTTGCATCCATTCTTGTATCATCTTCCGGCAGAAGAGACCAGCGGGGCTTTTCCTTCCATGAGGATGAGCAAGGAGCAATGCACTTTGAGTCTCTGACCTCTGCTCATCACAGGTCATGGCCATTTGCTTTGGAATTAGCAGCTTTTCTGAGAGTCCTTCGGTAGCATTGCCCAAGGCTGTTGAGTTGTTTAGTTCTGTGGGTATGTGCAGTGTAAATGGTTGTGTCCCAGAGTCGCAGGTTGCTAGTACATTAGAACAGGATACAGATAGGTAAAAACAATGCATGTAACATCCCGTTAGTTTTATGAAGTTTAAACACCAAATACGCTCTTCCCCGGTTATCACTTGGCTTTACCCTAGTGTACTGGGGCAATTCACTGTGCATGAGCTGCTCTGCCAGCATCACAGCAGAGGCAGGAGGCTGTTGCGGTGGCCCAGGCTGTTACCAGCCAGGCCTGTAGGAGCAGGGCACTGCGGAGCAGCAGAGCTGCGGCAGCACAGGTGCTGAGCTGGAGGGGGTAGCAGTGCCTCCCAGTGTGTGTGGTTCCCGTGGTATGTGGCTCTAGTGCCTGGTTCGCTAGCAGGAGGGGACATGCCAGGCCTGGTTTGGGTGTCCCAGCGTAGCCGGGGGCAGCTGCTGGGTCGTGGCACTGAGCTTGGCTTGCCTCCTAGAGACCCCTGAGTGGGTCATCTGAGCTGGACATTGAATTTCAGAGCCTAAGGACTCTGCCATCAGCCTCAATGAACTGGCATGATCTAGTCTGCCAGCAGAGAAAAGAAAGTTACAGCAGAGTCCGTTCTGGTCAGCACAGAGCCCGGTCCCTCTGACCCCTCTCTGTCCCAGTTTGTGGGCCCCGACTTCTCCAGCAGCCAACCTTTAACCACCTCCTGGCACCTCCCCAGACATGGCGTGGCTTCTTGCCGAGAGGGGGCCTTCCATGGGCTCTGGTTCCTAGGTATCAAAGTCAGAGAATCGTAGGACAGGAAGGGTCCTTGAGAGGTCACCTACTCCAGTCTCCTGTACTCGGGGCAGGACTAAGTGTTATCTAGACCATCCCTGAGAGGGGTTTGTCCAACCTGCTCTGAAAAATCCCCATGATAGAGTCCATAATCTTCCCAGGCAATTTATCCTAGGGATTGGATTTGTCATTATCTTTTCGAAAATTCCATTGGTATGGGGCCAAGCCCCTGACACTTGGGAGCCATCCAGCCCTGAAATCTCCTGGCCTCCGCAGCAAGCAAACAATCCTTCCTACTCCCTAGGTAATGCTGGAGCATGCAGGGGAAACTGAGGCACATCAGATTAAAAACTATATTCCAGAAATTCCCACTTTGTCATAGAGGTGGAGCACTGGCCTGGGCATCTGCAGAGCCACTGGGGCCTGTCGGCCACCCTGGCCCGGCCGCGAAGCTAGCCACCCTGCCCCCACAAGCTGGCCTTGCCACAGGGTTGTGTATACACACTCTCTGTCTCCTTGGCCCGTTTGCCACCAGGCTGCAGTGTGACTTTGCTCCCACATGCCTGCAGCCAGTGAGCACAGCCCCTGCTTGCCCTTGTGCTGGGGGCAGAAGGGTGCCTCTCTCGTGTGTATCTGTGTTGGTGCATCTCCCGGTTGAGAGCGGCCCAGAGGTCCCCATACCACTGCAGAGCTGCTCTGTGGGGAGGGCAAGGAGGCTGCCTGCCATGAGGCCCCTTTCCCTTGGGGCTGGCAGTGAGTCCCGTGGTGCACGGCTCTACGCAGCCAGGCTGCGAGCCCTGCTCAGAATTGCCTCCCCTCCTGGAAAGTTTCTGCCTCTTTGGCAGGGCTCCCCATGGATTTGGTGACTGGGGCTGTGGCTCAGGTTAGAAGGAATGAGGCCTTGGGGTCACAGTGCCCAGCACCTCTGTAGCCAATCCCAACCTACACTATTCACTGTCCCCCCTCCCTGCTCTTAGTTCTGGAACTCCGTCTGGCTGGGCTGTGATCCGAGCCAGTCTCTGGAGCGCTGCCTCCCTGCGGCTCCCCCAGCTCCTGATTGGTATTCCAGGCAGGGCAGCATCCGCATCAGCTGCGTGGCGCAGCTCCTCGCTGCCTCAGAGGCACTGTCCTCTGGGCAGGGACCCCCAGGGAGGGCGAGTCGCCCCACAGCAGGCATGGCAGGTCCCAGCATCTGGAGGGTATAGCAGGGACCTAGCAGGCCTGACGATGGAGTGAGCAGACCCTCTCACCTCCTCGGCCCCTGTTGACTGCAGTCCCCGCTATCCCAGCTCTGCCAGGGAGGGGAGGGCAGTCTCCCTGTATGCTTCTGGCCTGTGGCAGGCCAAGTGCACTGCCCCTGCTAGCTTGGGAAAGGGTTTGGAGCTCCAGGGCCTGCTGTTGGGTGAGGCGAGGCGAGGACCCCTCGAGCTGTTCTGCCTCCCCGTGACTTGGGGCTCTGAGCCAGGGAACGGAGCGGACCCTGGTATGTGCTTGCAGGCTGTGGCAATGCAGGTGAGTAGGGGGTGGGGGAACCCCCTGGCTATTGATCATGCCCCCCCAGTGGGGTTTGGGTTTTTAATAGGGACCATCAGACCATAGTCTGACCTGCTGGGTGTCACAGGCTATGGCATTTCCTACATCTCAGTAACTTGGGTTTGTCTAAACATCTTCCAGACAGGCAGCCAGTGTGAATCTTAACGATCAAAACACGGAGACTCCACCGCTGCCCTTGGCGGCTCCTTACCGGCACTGGTGCCTTGTTGGGATGTCTGGCCATGGCTCCTTACTCTGCCCTTCTCTGCTAGGCTGACAGGCCCTTTAGCACCTGGCATTCTCCCCAGGAAGGCCCTTAGATGCTGTAATCAGGCAGCTTTCTGATTGCCAGTCTGAGCTAGCTTAGCTAATAAGGTGTAAATGTTTCATTACCCACTGGAACAGCTGACCAAGGAGCGGTGGCGTCTCCAGCACTGACCATTTTTCAATCCCACTTGGCTGTGTTTCTAAAGGATCTGTGCTAGGATTTATTGTAGGGCGGTCTGTGGCCTGTGTGATACAGGTGGTCAGACTGGGTGATCACAGGATCCCATCTGGCCCTGGAATCCAGGAATCTCTGTGGCCCAGACACCCTCTCTCAAAGTCCCCTGTGGAGGCAGCTGGTGCACGGCACTCCACTCTCTTACAGGGACACCTTGTGGCATACAGCCTCTCCGCTTGCCCTGCTGCAACATTGACACACACCCTTGCACTCTTGAGGAATTTCTTTGACACACCACAATGTATTAACACCAACGTTTAGTGTGCCAGAGAGAGGAACAGAGGACTGGAAAGGACCTTGAATCATTGAGCGCAGAGGATAGGACATAAAAATGAACCAATGGTCCAGCTAGCCCAGTGTCCTGTCTTCAATCGGGCCAGTGCCAGGTGACTCAGAGGGCGTAAACAGAATTTGGCAATTTATCACGTGATCCAACCCCTGTTGTCCAGTCCCAGCTTCTGGCAGTCAGAGGTTAGGGGGCACCCGAAGGATGGGGTTATATCCTGACCATCTTGGCTAATAACCGTTGATGGACCCATCCTCCGTAAACTTCCCTTTTTTTGAATCTTATATTTTTGGTCTTCATAAAATCCCCTGGCAATGAGTTCCACAGGTTGACGGTGCTCTGGTTGCTCCCTCTTAAGTATCTGTCACTGGCCACTGTCAGAAGAGAGGACAGCTGGGCTAGGTGGACTTTCGGTCTGAGCCATTCTTATGTTGTGTGAAGAAATACTTCCTTATGTTTCTTTTAAACATGCTCCCTACTGATTTAATAGGGTGACCCCTGGTTCAGGTGTTAAGTGAATGGGTAAATTACACTTCCTCATTCACTTTCTTCACATCACTCATGATTTTATAGATCTCTATCATATCCCCCCCTTAGCTGTCTCTTTTCCAAGCTGAACACTCCCTGTCTTTTTAATCTCTCCTCATATGGGAAGTTCTTCCATCCCTCTAAATATTTTTGTTGCCCTTCTCTGTACGTTTTCCAATTCTAGTATATCTTTTTTGAGCTGGGCTACCAGATCTGCATACAGTATTCAAGGTGTGAGCATCCCATGGATGTATATAGTGGTATTATGTTATTTACTGTCATCTTATATATCCATTTCCTAACATTCTGCATGTTGAGCAGATGTTTTCAGAGAACTATCCACAATGACTCCAAGATCTCTTTCCGGAGTGGTAACAGCTAATTCAGACGCCATCATTTTGTATCGTTGAGATTGTTTTCCAATGTGCATTACTTCGCATTTATCAACACTGAATTTCATCTCCCATTTTATTGCCCAGTCACCCAGTTTTGTGAGGTCCCTTTGAAACTCTTCGCAGTCTGCCTGGGACTTAACTATCTGGAGTAATTTTGTATCTTGTGCAAATTTGCCACCTCACTGTTCACCCCTTTTTCCATATCATTTGTGAATATGTTGAACAGCCCTGGTCCCAGTACAGAGCTATGAGAGAGATCCTGCTATTTACCTCTCTGCACTGTGAAAACTGACCATTTCTTCCTACCCTTTGTTTCCTGTTTTTTAACCAGTTACTGATCCATGAGAGAACCTTCCCTCTTATCCCATGACAGCTTACTTTGCTCAAGAGTCTTCGGTGAGGGACCTTGTCAAAGGCTTTCTGAAAGTCCAAGTACACTATATCCTTTGGATCCCCCCCTTTTCCACATGCTTGTTGACCCTCTCAAAGAATTCTAATAGATTGATGAGGCACAATTTCCCTTTACAAAAGCTGTATTGAATCTTCTCCATCATATTATGTTCATCTGTGTCTGACAATTCTGTTATTTACTGTGTTTCATCCAATTTGCCTGGTACTGAAGTTAGGCTTACTGGTCTGTAATTGTCAGGATCACTTCTGGAACCTTTTTTAAAAACAGCATCACATTAACTAACCTCCAGTCATCTGGTATGCAGGTTGATTTAGGCGATACCATGCTTATTTTTTCTTCAGTTTCATATTTAAGTTCCTTCAGAACTTTTGGGTGGATGCTCTCTGGTCCTTGTGACTTAATACTTTTTAATTTATCAATTTTTTTCCAAACCCATCTCTATCAAGCCGTCAATCTGGGACAGTTCCTCTGATTTGTCACCTAAAAAGAATGGTTAAAGTATGGGAATCTCCACCATGTTTTCCGCAGTGAAGACTGATGCAAAGAATTTATTCTCCACAATGGCCTTGTCTCCCTTGAGTGCTTCTTTAGGCACTTTGAGCATCCTGTGGCCCCACTGATTATCTAGCAGGGTTCCTGCTGATGATGTACTTCAAAAAAAAAAAAAAATGCTGTTAGTTTTTGTCTTTTGGTAGTTGCTCTTCAAATTCTTTTTTGGCCTGCCTGATTATACTTCACTTGCCAGAGTTTATCCTTTCTATGTTCCTCAGCAGGATTTGATTTCCAATTTTTAAAAGATGTCTTTTTGTCTCTAACCCCCTGCTTGGTCATGATGGAATGTGTTTGGTCATCTCGTTTTTCTTTTCTTTTTCTTTTTTTTTTAAATGTGGGGTAACATTTAGTTTGAGCCGGTATTTCGGTGTTTTTAAAAAGTTTCTGTGCAGCTTGCAGGCATTTCACTTGTGTGGCTGTTCCTTTTAATTTCCATTTAACTAGTTTCCTCAGTTTTGTGTAGTTCTCTTCTTGAAGTGAAATGCTGCTGTGGTGGGCATCTTGGGAATTTTTCCCTCACAAGAATATTAAATTTAATTAAATTTTGGTCTCTGTTACTAAGCAGATCAACACTCTTATTCACCTCTTGTATCAGATCCTGTGCTTCACTTAGGACTAAATCAAGAATTGACTCTCCCTCATGGTTCCAGGACTGGCTGCTTCAAGAAGCAGTCATTAATGGTGTCTAGAAATGTTATCTCTGTGTCCTGTCCTGAAGTGACCTGTTCCCAGTCAATATGACTGTTTCCCAGTTGAAATCCCCGTTGTTACTGGGTTTTCTGTTTTTGTACCCTCTCTAATCCCATTTCAGCATTTCACTGTCCTGGTGAGGTGGGCGGTAGCATATTCCTACTGCTATACTGTGATTATTCCAGTAGGGAATTTCTATCGATAGAGATTCAGTGGCACTGTTTGATTGGTTTAAGATTTTTGCTATATTTGACTCTTTTCATTCAATATAATGTCACTCCCCCACCAGCGTGACCTACTCTGACATTCCTGTATATTTTGTACCCTGGTATCACCACGTCCATTAATGGTCATTGTTCCACTGAGCTTTTGTGGTTGCCTGTTACATCAATATCCTTATTTAATACCAGGCCCTCAGGTTCACCCATCTCTGTATTTCTGCTTCATGCATTTATAAACAAGCACTTATCCAATTTGTCACTATTTAGTTGTCTGCCTTGTTGTGATGTCATTGAAAGGGACACTTTTGTTTGTTTCTTTTCGGTTCCTACTTGCACTTTATCAACATCTGTCCTCTCCCCTTTACTAGGATAGAGAGAGTCTCTGTTGATAGCTTGCTCCTGGGGGTATTCTGTGCCAAAACAGTCCAAATTCTGTGCGCAATATTTTAAAATTCTGCAAATGGTATTTGTCAAAATAACACAATATAATCACACCAGTTTCAATTATTTTGGTAATTTATTTCAAAATACCTGTCAGCAAGTATGTCTGTAACAATCCAGACACACACACACACATTCCCCCAGGAGTAGAGAGTTAAAGAAACCCCTATGACAAGCCAGTTCTTGTTTCTCTCCCCCCACTCCCTCCAAGCCCAGACATCTGCAATCCCTCCTTCCCCAGATCCTAGCTGTGGGCGCCCCCCAGCCCAGATACCTGCACTCTTCCCCCCCACCCCAAGCCCAGCCGCAGCCCCCCTCCAGCCCAGACACCCCACACACACACGCACCCCCGAGCCCAGGGATCCAGAGGGAGAAGCAGCCTAATGCTGGGTCCCAGGCTTGTGTTGAGTTTCCTGTGTGCCACATGCAGCTGCCAGGAACCCTCCAGCTCCCTCCCCACTGCAGTGTCTCTGTGTGAGCTGGACTCTGCCGTGTGCAGCAGCACCTAATGGTGGCCAGCAGCACTGCAGCCTATTTCTGTGGGAGGAAGGAAATTCTGCACGTACAACAGTAATTTCTGCAAAATTCTGCATTGCGCAGTGGTGCAGAATTCCCCCAGGAGTAATAAATCCTTTGCTATGGGATGTCTCCGGCCGTACCAAGTGCTCCTCCACGCCTGTCAGGTCTCCCCCAGCCCTTAGTTTAAAAACTCCTCTACAACCTTTTTAATTTGACATGCCAGCAATCTGGTTCCAGTTTGATTTAGGTCGAGCCCCCCCTTCCTATATAGGCTCCTTCTTTCCCACAAGTTTCCCCAGTTCCTAGTAAATCTAAACCCCTCTTCCCTACCCCATTTTCTCATCCACACATTGAGACCCTGCAGTTCTGCCTGTCTAACTGGCCTTGCGCATGGAACTGGAAGCATTTCAGAGAATGGCTCCCATGAAGGTCCCAGACTTCAATCTCTTCCTTAGCAGCCTGCGTTTGGCCTCCAGGATTCTTTTCCTACCTTTTCCTATGTCAAGAGTACCTATGTGTACTGGCTCCTCCCCAGCACTACGCATAAGTCTGTCTAGATGTCTTGAGAGATCTGCAACCTTTGCACCAGGCAGGCAAGTCACCGTGTGCAGACCCAGTTATCTGTATTTCTAATGATTGAATCCCCCATTACTAACACCTGTCTCTTCCTAATAACTGGAGTTCTGTGCCCCGGAAAAGTTTCCTCAGTGCAAGAGGATACCACAATATCATCTGGAATTAGTCCCAACTATGGGCTGTAGCCCACGAAAGCTTATGCTGAAATAAATTTGTTAGTCTTTAAGGTGCCACAAGGACTCCTGTTCTTTTTGTGGATACAGACTAACATGACTGCTACTCTGAAAACTATGGAATTGTTTCCCACTGCTTCAGTTGGATGGTCTCCTTCCCTGAGACTTTCATCCTCCTCGACAGCAGAGAGGCTGTCAGACCAGGGGTGGGACCGTTCTACTGTGTCCTTGAAAATCTCCTTGGGGTGCTTCTCTGTCTGCCTTAGCTCCTCTGGTTCAGCCACTCTGCTCCCCAAAGCCTGCACTCTGTCTCTGAGGGCCAGGAGCTGCTTGCACCGAATGCACACATACGCCACTGGCCCACAAGGCTGCATGCTGCATTCAGTGCAATAAAGGACAGTCCCCACTCTGTTGCTGGACTCCTGCTGGGGATTGGTTTGTTCTCTGTGTTTTTTCCCTTGAGGTGGGGGCTACTGGCCTAAGTTTGGAGAATGATTGTTCCGTATATCTGGCTCTCATGCGCCCTCTCTAAAACTCCCATGTTTGCTGCTCCTGTTCACTCGCTCCCTCTGTCACAGGCAGCCCTTCCTTTTCCGCCTCTCTTGGGACTCTGTGCAAGGGATCCAAGCCTGCTGGTTGATTAGAAATTATTGATTCCTAGTAGATGCAGTCTGGGGGGTCTGGAACAGCTCCGAATGAAGTCAGGCAGGACTCTAGTGCAGTCTCTCTCCCCTCAGGGCCACTCTCCTGGGGCTGACCTTGGAGCATTCAGCCCCCTGGTTACCCTGGGAGCTCCCCACAGCAAGTCCCCCTGGATGGGTCACCTGGGGAAGCCCGATGCCCCTGAAGGGCCCTGCCCCCCACTCTGCAGCCAGCAGTGACCCAGCCAGCGTGTGACGCAGATGGGTGGTTAGTCGTCGGGATAACAGTGCAGAACAGAGTATGTTAGTCCAGGGAGCAGGGGCCTTCCGCAAAGTCCATCTGGAGGGAGCCAGAGCCCTGGGCTCCCCCCCCCGAATCCCAAACTAAGAGACTGACTCGCTTCCAGCAGCCCAGCCTCAGTCTCCCCAGCTCCCCGCCTCTGTCCTTTGTCTCTTTCCCAGGCAAACGGGCCACCTGGTCTCTATTCTCCAACATCCCTGGCTGGCTCCTTGCAGGGGCTGGGCTCCGGCTATCGTTTGCCAGTGTACAGAGTGTCGGACAGTCTCTGTGCCCAGACAGCCAGTTGACATCACACCAGCCCTCCAGGGGTCTCTGCAATGATCACACCTCCGATCTCCCCACCTAGATAGTCGAGTAACACATAGGAGAAACTGAGGCGCACACAATATTCAGAGAAAACATTAAGGGCACTCCCACTTTGTCACAGATGTCATTTCACATCCTCCTCTGGCACTGATGGACTGGAAAGAACTTCATCATCCTCATGCTGCTTCTTTCCAAATACAGAACTTGAACACTTCTGGCTTTCCTGGATCGTTACTCACATTTCCCCATATCCATCTAGTAATGGGCTTGTACCATTGTCAGGAACAAAAATCCCACCCTACTTCAAACCAAAAAACCCTCCCTCCTATCGTCCTTATCTAAGTTCCGTCAAAGCTGCGTAGCCGCGCAGGAGCTTATTAAACACCGCACAGGTACTCGGGACTGCAGCAGGGGGAGATGCCCCCGCTCCCCAATCAGTGCTGCTGTGGGGAGAGAGAGCTTGGGGGGAGTCCTCTCTTTCCCTGCTGTAGCCCTGGGGCAGCCTGCATCCCCAAACCCTCATCCCCAGCCCCACTCCAGATCTTGCACCCCCAGCCAGAGACCACGCCCCAGCCTCAGGCCCCTCTCACACTCTGAACCCCTCGGCCCTACGCATCACCTCCATATTGGTGCACATAACAAAATTCATTCCGCACATGTGGGAAAAATTAAAGGGAACACTGGTGCTTACTCTGCCAGCATGGATTTCTCCATGCTGTCTTTAGCTTTCCTTTTCAATTTTGTACATGTCATAATTTCTAATCTATGTTGATAGCTATTTCGTTCTCCTTTTTTCCATTTGTTATATATTTGTTTAAACAGCGTTGTCCTTGTGAGTGGTCCTGCTGCTTTGTGTCATCGCTATCTGGCTGGCTACCGGCAGCGAAAGCTCAGCGCCATTGAAGCCAGCAGTGCCCTGGGGAGTGTAGGGGACAGCTCTGTGCAGCGTGGGCCCTAGCAATCTAAAACAAGAGCAAACAAGCCAAGGGAGTTATCACCTCCTGAGTCAGCAGCTGCTGCTAAGGGATGAGTCCTTTTCTGTTCTCTCACAAGCCTGTCTTCAGGCAGCCCTGCCCCCCTCTCCCAGGGGCAGCCAGAGAGTTGGCAAGCGCCTGACCTACCCCGGAAAGGCCTGTGTGGCATTAGCCTGAGAATTCTCCCTCCTCAGGCATCCGACTTTTCTGGCTAGTGAACACAGAGAGTGAGTCAGTCCCTGCCCAGGTGGAGGGAGGGAGCCGGGAATCCCATGCTGGGGACTGGATGGTGTCAGGCAAAGCTGCTGCTTCCTGGGGTGGGGTTTCCAGAGCTCGGGGCCAAGGGAAGGTTGGTGCATGTGATGCAGGCAGATCTTTGCTGTCCCAGGCCAAGGCAGGACTAAAGGTGCCAATCTTACTGGGGAGGGGAAATCGCCATTGGGACAGAGCGGATCTCCTGCCCTTGGAGGCTTCACAGTCAGCTGTGCTGTGTCTGCCAGTGGCTCCACCGAGTGTCATTGGCGGGTGCATGGTGTGCCAGCGTGGGGGGTGTCCCTGTCCAGCGCGGTGCATGGGTCATATGGTCCCTTCTGGCCTTGGATGCTCTGAAGTCCCCCACGAAAGCTTATGCTCAAATTAATTTGTTAGTCTCTAAGGTGCCACAAGTACTCCTGTTCTTTTTGGAGTCCCCCAAGTGACTCACAACCCATCAGGATTGCCCTGAGGAGCCCAGCTGCTAGTTCCCCTCCGCTGGGTCTGCCCTCACCCTCAGGCTCCACACTCGCCCCTCCCCCAGAGATACTAGCCCCTCACCTGGCTCGGGCTGAGCCTTCATTGTGCTGCCCCACAGCCAAGCCCCATCTCTTGGAGGGTGCCGGTGCCCCAGCCGCTAACCCTGTAACAACTACCAGGGCTGAGCAGGAGCTGGTGGCCAGCCGCTGCCCACAGCAAAACCCACGTGGTCAGAGAAAGTGGGTTCTGTGGGGCTGGCACAGGGCCTGGCTGTGGGGGGTCGTCTCCCTGTGGCCCTTGGCTCATGGCCCTGCCTGGGAGGCCTGAGCTGTGCCAGGGGGCTGGGGGGCTAAAAACCTCTGGGAGCCAGCACAGGGCAGTGCCTTCCCGCAGTGCCCGTGCCAGGCCACAGGCAAGTGCTACCACTTCCACAAAGGCCCCCTTGCCTCCCCCTGCTCAGCGGGCTCTGGGGTGTCTCCTCCCCTTTCCATGCTTGGCAGGTTCCCCTGCCCCCTTCAGGGCTCCCCCGCTCTGCTCCTGGCAGTGCTCCAGACGGGCGTCTAAGCCCCTGTGCTGGGGGTTGGCTGTGATGCTGGGATCTCCTTTCCGCCTGCAGGCCTATAACATCCACGTGAACGGCGTTCTGCACTGCCAAGTGCGCTACAGCCAGCTACTGGGCCTGCATGAACAGGTGAGTCGCTCCCTGCCTGCCTCAGCCAGGAGGGTGGGCCTGTCCCCTGCTCCCTGCCCAATCCAGAGTGCCCCAGTGCCTGCTGCGCTGGGCGTCCTCAGCACCAGTCATGCCCCTGCTCACATCTCCGGCCTGTGTGCTGACTGGGCTCTGGGCAGGGTGGGGGGAAGCTGAGCCGAGCTGCTGAGAGAATCCACCATTTGCAGCTCCACACAGGGCAGAAGCTGTCTGGGGTGGCTCCTGGCACAGTGCCGTGCCAGGCCTCGGGCCGACAAACTGCTCCCTGCTGCGTGGAGAAAGTGCTGTCGCAGTCTGAGCTGTGAGTGCTGCTGTGTGAGGCCAGCCTGGCTCCCAGGATGGGCACTCGCTGCCTGGGCCGTCTCCGGGGTCGGGCAGAAGTTTCCCTTGTGGTGCTTTCATGAGACATCTCTCAGGGTCCCGGGTGGTTAGAGGGACGGGCTCTCCCTCACTTCTGGGGCAGTGGAGTTAGATGCCACTCCATCCCCACCTGAGGTTCAGAGGATGGTCCCAATGAAAGGCTGAGGCCAGGGGGCGATGGTGGGGCCTGTGGGTCTGTTCAGTTGGCCTGTGTTCTGTGCTCTCCTTCCAGCTAAGGAAAGAATATGGGGCCAACGTGGTGCCTGCCTTTCCTCCAAAGAAGATCTTCACCCTTACCCCAGCGGAGGTGGAGCAGAGGCGAGAGCAGCTGGAGAAATACATGCAGGCCGGTAAGTGGGCAGACAGAGATACCTCAGCGCCTGGCACCAGCCAGGGTGTGCACACGGCCTGGGCAGAGACCTGCCTGCATGGTCCCAGCGCCTGCCTCCCTCACACCCCACAGCGCTGTTGGGCACAGACCTGCCTGCAGGGTCCCAGTGCCAAAGTTGCCTCCTCCCCCCCCATGCACACACCCCAGAGTGCTGCTGGGCAGAGACCTGCCTGCAGGGCCTTGGCGCCTGCCTCCGCCCCACACCCCAGAGCGCCCCCTCTTCTTCTGCCCCACCCCGGGAGCTCCAAACAGCGAGTCTGGGACAGACCCTGGGGGGAGATGTGTACAATCTGGGAGAGCAGCACTCCCCACCAGCGTCTGCGGGGACACTCAGCCAGCACGGGCAGACAGGCGGGTGTATCTGTGGCCTGGCACACGGCCCAGGCAGCCCTTGGGGAGCCCAGAGGAGTGACGGTTACGGCCCGGGCCAGCCCAGCTGCAGTGGACCCCCGTGGTTCAAGCTCTGTCCCCCCGTCTGTCCAATCTCCTGTCAGACTCCTGGTGTGCCCCTGACTGCTTCCCACAGCCCACACTTTTAACCCTCCCCACCTCCAGGCCTTTGTTCCCGAGCTGGGGGATGGGGCTTAGCCCCCTGCAGAGAGGCAGGACCACGTCTCTCTGGGTCGCTGGTTGCCAGGTGTCCGCGTCCCGGCCATGGGATCTGTCCTTGTCTTCTCGAGAGCTGCATGGAGATGGGAGCTAAGGGCCCAGGCCGCCAGGCGCCATCCACACCTGTGTCTTTGCCTGCCCCAGAGCCCCCAGACCTCCCACCTGCAGGGGAACAGTGCCGCACACGGGAAACTGAGGCACACACAGGCTTCATAAAATCATTGCTAAAAATTCCCACTTTGTCACAGTCTGTGTACGCATGTCTGTTTGCGCTCAGCGCTGGGGGTTCCATGGGAGATGGGGGGTGTACCAAGGTGGATCGGGGGGTTCTGTGAGAGGTCAGGGGCATTGTCTCTGGGTGTGTGCGGTACCTTAGGGGGTTGGGGGGTTCTGTGGGGATTTGGGGGTGCTCCCTGGGTGTGAAGTACACCATATGGGGAATTGGGGTTCCATGAGGGGCCGAGGGGTGCTCTCTGGGTTTGTGGGGAACTGTGGGATATGGGGGTTTTTGTGAGGGGTTGGGGGGTGTTATCTGGGTGTATGGGTATCATGGAGGATGGAGGGTTCCATGAGGTGTCGGCGTGCTGTCTGGGTATATGGAGTACCATAGGGGTACAGGGAGGCACAATCTAAGGGCTGCATGGGGGTTTTAAGGTGCGAGCAGGTGCATGCTCTCACGGAGGGTCCCATGTGGGAACGGGGGGTTGCACACTCCGTGGGCTGGTAGGGCTTCTTGGAGGGGTTCCCTGGCAGCTTGAGGGGGGACTCTCGGGGCTGCGGGGGGTGGAGGTGTGCACTCTCTGGATGTGCAGGTACCATGTGGAGATGAGGGAGGCATGCTTTTAGGACTGGAGGGGAGGTTCCATGAGGGAACTGGAGCCAGTGCATGCTCTCTGGGATGGGGGCTGGTTCCATGGGGCACGGCGCTCTCTAGGCTGAGGGGTGGGTTCTAGAGGGGAGCAAAGTGGCTCTCTCTAGGCCAGGTTTCATGGGGAGGAGGTGCTCTCTGGGCTGGGAAGGTGCTGTGAGGGGGAGATGCGGCTGTCTCTGGGCCGGGGGTTTCCCCGGGGGTGTGTGTGGCTGTGTCTGGGCCAGGGGGTTCTCTGGGGGGAAGGGTGCAGCTGTCTCTGGGCCGGGGGTTCCCTAGGGGTGTGTATGGCTGTGTCTGAGCTGGGGGGTGCTCCGGGGGGGAGGGTGTGGCTGTCTCTGGGCTGGGGGGTGCTCTGGGTGGAGGAGGATGCGGCTGTCTCTAGCGTGTGTGGCTGTCTCTGGGCCTGGTGCTGTGGGGTTCTGGATGTGCCGCCTGACTCCCAAGTTGTTCCAACCTTAGTGCGGCAGGACCCGGTGCTGGGAGGCAGCGAGACCTTCAACAGCTTCCTGCGCAAAGCGCAGCAGGTGAGCGGGGGTCAGAGGAAGTAGGGGGGCTGCTGGCTGGTGGGGTCGAGGCTATGCCAAGCTCTCAGAGTATGTAGGGGGGACACCGCAGTGAACCAGACTCTCTGGGCTCTCACTCTGCCCCCGGGGTCAGCCGCGCGGCCTCACTACCCCCTTGCCCTTGGATTCCAGCCCCCTGCCCCACCGCATGCAGGCTCCTGGAGAGGGACCACGCTGGCCCGGCATTCAGGGTGTCAGCGCCGGTGCATGGCACAGATAGGCTGTAGGGGAGCCCAAAGCAGCGCCTGAGGCCATCCCAGTGAGCCTGTGGTCGGGCTGTGTCTCTGACTGCCTTCCTCAGTCAGTTCCCAGGTTAGAGCCTACCCCGGGCGTCCTGCCCAGCTGGGACTTGTGGGGCTGGCGCTGGGTCTCTGGCCCCCTCGATCAGCCAGCTCCGGGCTGACTGTTCAGTCCACCCAGCAGGGAGGTGACCCCCACCTCGGGCTTGTAGCCTGCCCTGCGAGCCAACCCCACCCCTGCCCAACCCTGGGGAGCAATGTAACGTACCGGGGAAACTGAGGCACTCCTAAACGTAGTAAAAAGAGCACAGAAAATTCCCCCTTGTTATGGATGGGGGTGTGGGCGGGGACAGGGTGCAGAGCTTCCTCACCTTGTCCCCATGTCCCAGGAGACGCAGCAGATCCCCACCGAGGAGGTGCTGCTGGAGGTGCTGCTCTCCAACGGCCAGAAGGTCACGGTCACCATCCTGACCTCAGACCAGACGGAGGACGTCCTGGAGGTAAGTGCGGTGGGCAGAGGTGCTGAGTGGGCACAGACGGGGAAGGGGCTGGAGATAGGTGCAGGGGGCAGAGGCGCTGGTGGGGGGCACAGACGGGGAAGGCACTAGAGGTAGGTGTGGGGGGCAGGCATGCTGGGTGGGCACAGACGGGGAAGGGGCTGGAGGTAGGTGAGGCAGGCAGAGGTGCTGAATGGGCACAGACGGGGAAGGGGCTGGAGGTAGGTGGGGTGGGCAGAGGCATGGTGGGGGCATAGACGGGGAAGGGGCTGGAGGTAGTTGCAGGGGGCAGAGGCGCTGGTGGGGGCAGACGGGGAAGGGGCTGGAGATAGATGAGGAGGGGCCCGCCCGGCTGTCTCTGGGGTCACTCACCAGCGTGTCATTCCTCCTCCCCCTCCCCCACCCGGCTATCTCTGGGGTCATTCACCGGCCCCCCGTCTTCTCCCTGGCTGTCTCTGGGGTCGCTCGCCAGCGTGTCATTCCCACCCCCCACCTGCCCCTGCTGTCTCTGGGGTCACTCACCAGCATGTCATTCCCCCTCCCCACCCCCAGCTATCTCTGGGTCCCTCACCAGTCCCCCTCCCCCCCAGCTGTCTCTGGGGTCGCTCACCGGCCCCACGTCTCCCCCCCAGGCTCTCTGGGGTCGCTTACCATTGTGTCATCCCCCCGCCCCCCATCCCAGCTGTCTCTGGGATCGCTCACCAGACCGCCTTCCGGTGCCCCAGCACGGCCCTCCCCCCAGGCAGGGTGAGACATGGGGAGCTGCCTGGCCCGGCCCTTCCTGGCACGAGGTGGGCTCTGCCCCACCCCAGATCAGTGCCAGGCCTGGAGGGCTTTGGGTGGGGCTGGGGAATGCCGTCTGGGGTGCCCAGGACCCTTGTGGCTTCCTATCCCTGCGTGTGCCCTTTGCGCCAGCCCCCCAGCGGGGCCCCTCCGCAGCCTCGTGGGAAGCAGAACGCGGTGGGGACTGCCGGCCCCGGGCTTTGCTCGGGGTCTGCGAGAAGAGGTGACTTTCCGCTCGCTCCCCAGGCTGTCGCCTCCAAGCTGGATCTGCCCGAGGACCTAGTCGGCTACTTCAGCCTCTTCCTGGCGAGAGAAGCCAAGGACGGAGCCTTTTCCTGTGAGTGCCACCCTCCTGGGGGGCCGCAGACGGGGAGCCCCGTGGTGGGCCTTGGGGTGGGGGAAGGAAGGGCAGGGCGCCATGTGTGGGGCAGGGAGGGGACAGCCCCAGTGTGCCTTGGGGGAGGGAAGGGCAGGGAGCTGTGGGGGGGCAGGCCCCAGGGAGGGAGGGCAGGATGTAGGGCAGGGCCCTAGGGAGGGAGGGCAGGGTGTTGAGTGCGGGACAGTCCCCCGGGAAGGGAGGGCAGGCACCGGGCAGGCCCTGGGGAAGGAGGGCAGGGCGCCGGGCATGGGTCAGGGCGCCGGGCAAGCCCTGGGGAGGGAGGGCAGGGTGCTGGGCGTGGGGCAGGGCACCGGGCAGGCCCCAGCTAGGGAGGGCAGGATGCTGTGGGGGTGGCAGACCCCTGGGAATGGAGGGCAGGGCTCCGGGCAGGCCCCCGGGAGGGAGAGCAGGGTGCTGTGGGGGTGGCAGGCCCTTGGGAAGGGAGGGCAGGGCGCCGGGCAGGCACACGAGGAGGGCAGGGTGTGGGGCAGGGTGCAGGGAGGCCCTGGCTAGGGAGGGCAGGATTCTGTGGGGGTGGCAGGCCCCAAGGAGGGAGGGAGAGAGAGAGGAGACAGCTCTCCTGCTCTCAGAAGGGTCCCTGGCCCGGCTGAGCTGCAGGCTCTGAGCGCTGCTTTTCCTGGGCAGTCCTGAGGAAGCTGCAGGAGTTTGAGCTGCCGTACGTCTCTGTCACCAGCCTCCGCAGCCCCGAGTACAAGATCATCCTGCGCAAGAGGTGAGTGGCTCGGCCGGCCGGGCTGCCTGGGGCAGGGACCTCGCTGGCTGGCTTGGCTGCCCGTGGTGTCCCCAAGCCGGGCCCGGTGTCCCTGGGGAGCGAGGAGCAAGGCTGAGCCTCGCCGCTTCAGGGATTTGTGACTCTTCCTGCCCTGTTCTCCGGGGCGCTACGTGGCCGAGCTTTCCCCAGCGCAGGTCACAGCCTGGGTCTCACCATGGTGCCCTGCCGCATGCCCCGCAGAGACCCTCCCCTCCCATGAGCCGCACACCCAATGCCGCTCGGCAGGGCCTCCCAGCTCAGCCTCGCCAACCAAGCGCCAGGCCAGCCGTGCTGCTGGGAGCAACACCCCCACGCCAGGCTCTTCCGAGAGCCGTTCCTCTTGCTGGGCCCTTGTCTCTGAGCCTCCCGCGTTCCCGGCTGCCTGTAACTGCGCTGGCTTTGCCTGCTCGGTTCGCTTTGCCTCGCAGCTGTGCTGATGGCCTCCCACAATCAGGTTTGGTTACTTCGCACCTGTTATCTCCACTTGGACTGATTCTAGCCAGCTCTCGTTAAAGTAGCTGTTCTTGCCCAGGCGGCCTCCGTGACGCTTGGCCATGCCTTGTTCCCTTTCGCAGTCAGCATGCAGAGAGCAGGGTACCCAGGGTAAACTGAGGCACACCTGTCATAAAAGTATTAGCAAAAACTCTGCTGTGCACCATGCCTTGTTCCCTTTCGCATTTAGCCCTGGTCTGCATGATGTATAATTATAATAATGGAGATATCCTATCTCCTAGAACTGGAAGGGACCCCGAAAGGCATTGAGTCCAGCCCCCTGCCTTAGAATCATAGAATATCAAGGTTGGAAGGGACCTCAGGAGCTCATCTAGTCCAACCTCCTGCTCAAAGCAGGACTAATTCCCAACTAAATCATCCCAGTCAGGGCTTTGTCAAGCCTGACCTTAAAAACCTCTAAGGAAGGAGATTCTACCACCTCCCTAGGGAACCCATTCCAGTGCTTCACCACCCTCCTAGTGAAATAGTGTTTCCTGATATCCAACCTAAACCTCCCCCACTGCAACTTGAGACCATTACTCCTTGTTCTGTCATCTGCTACCACTGAGAACAGTCTAGATCCATCCTCTTTGGAATCCCCTTTCAGGTAATTGAAAGCAGCTATCAAATCCCCCCTCGTTCTTCTCTTCTGCAGACTAAACAGTCCCAGTTCCCTCAGCCTCTCCTCATAAGTCATGTGCTCCAGCCCCCTAATCATTTTTGTTGCCCTCCACTGGACTCTTTCCAATTTTTCCACATCCTTCTTGTAGTGTGGGGCCCAAAACTGGACACAGCACTGCAGATGAGGCCTCACCAATGTCAAATAGATGGGAATGCTCACGTCCCTCGATCTGCTGGCAATGCCCCTACTTATACAGCCCAAAATGCTGTTAGTTTTCTTGGCAACAAGGGCACACTGTTGACTCATCTCCAGCTTCTCGTCCACTGTAAACCCCTAGGTCCTTTTCTGCAGAACTGCTTCCTAGCCATTCGGTCCCTAGTCTGTAACAGTGAATGGGATTCTTCCGTCCTAAGTGCAGGACTCTGCACTTGTCCTTGTTGAACCTCAGCAGGTTTCTCTTGGCCCAAACCTGTAATTTGTCTAGGTCCCAGTTTAGTGCCATCTGCAAACTTGCTGAGAGTACAGTCCACGCCATCCTCCAGATCATTAATGAAGATATTGAACAAAACCAGACCCGGGACCGACCACTGGGGCACTCCGCTTGAAACCGGCTGCCAACTAGACATGGAGCCGTTGATCACATAAGAACATAAGCATGGCCATACCAGGTCAGACCAAAGGTCCATCTAGCCCAGTATCTGTCTACCGACAGTGGCCAATGCCAGGTGTCCCAGAGGGAGTGAACCTAACAGGCAATGATCAAGTGATCTCTCTTCTGCCATCCATCTCCATCCTCTGATGAGCAGAGGCTAGGGACACCATTCCTTACCCATCCTGGCTAATAGCCATTTATGGACTTAACCACCATAAATTTATCCAGTTCCCTTTTAAACACTGTTGTAGTCCTAGCCTTCACAACCTCCTTAGGTAAGGAGTTCCACGAGTTGACTGTGCGCTGCGTGAAGAAGAACTTCCTTTTATTTGTTTTAAACCTGCTGCCTATTAATTTCATTTGGTGGCTCCTAGTTCCTGTATTATGGGAACAAGTAAATAACTTTTCCTTATCCACTTTCTCCACACCACTCATGATTTTATAGACCTCTATCATATCCCCCCTTAGTCTCCTCTTTTCCAAGCTGAAGAGTCCTAGCCTCTTTAATCTTTCCTCATATGGGACCCTCTCCAAACCCCTAATCATTTTAGTTGCCCTTTTCTGAACCTTTTCTAGTGCTAGAATATCTTTTTTGAGGTGAGGAGACCACATCTGTACACAGTATTCAAGATGTGGGCACACCATGATTTATAGAAGGGCAATAATATATTCTCAGTCTTATCCTCTATCCCCTTTTTAATGATTCTTAACATCCTGTTTGCTTTTTTGACCGCCTCTGCACACTGCGTGGACATCTTCAGAGAACTGTCCACGATGACTCCAAGATCTTTTTCCTGACTTGTTGTAGTTAAATTTGCCCCCATCATATTGTATGTATAGTTAGGGTTATTTTTTCCAATGTGCATTACTTTACATTTATCCACATTAAATTTCATTTGCCATTTGGTTGCCCAATCACTTAGTTTTGTGAGATCTTTTTGAAGTTTTTCACAGTCTGCTTTGGTCTTAACTATCTTGAGCAGTTTAGTATCATCTGCAAACTTTGCCACCTCACTGTTTACCTCTTTCTCCAGATCATTTATGAATAAATTGAATAGGATTGATCCTAGGACTGACTCTTGGGGAACACACTAGTTACCCCTCTCCATTCTGAGAATTTGCCATTAATTCCTACCCTTTGTTCTCTGTCTTTTAACCAGTTCTCAGTCCATGAAAGGATCTTCCCTTTTATCCCATGACAGCTTAATTTACGTAAGAGCCTTTGGTGAGGGACCTTGTCAAAGGCTTTCTGGAAATCTAAGTACACTATGTCCACTGGATCCCCCTTGTCCACATGTTTGTTGACCCCTTCAAAGAACTCTAATAGATTAGTAAGACACGATTTCCCTTTACTGAAACTATGTTGACTATTGCTCAACAGTTTGTTTTTCTATGTGTCTGACAATTTTATTTTTAACTATTGTTTCGATTGTTTTGCCCGGGTACCGACATTAGACTTACCGGTCTGTAACTGCTGGGATCACCTCTAGAGCCCTTTTTAAATATTGGCGTTACATTAGCTAACGTCCAGTCATTGGGTGCCAAAGCCGATTTAAAGGATAGGTTACAAACCCTAGTTAATAGTTCCGCAACTTCACATTTGAGTTCTTTCAGAACTCTTGGGTGAATGCCTTCTGGTCCCAGTGACTTGTTAATGTTGAGTTTATCAATTAATTCCAAAACCTCCTCTAGTGACACTTCAATCTGTTACAGTTCCTCAGATTTGTCACCGACAAAAGCTGGCTCAGGTTTGGGATTCTCCCTAATATCCTCAGCCGTGAAGACTGAAGCAAAGAATCCATTTAGTTTCTCTGCAATGGCTTTATTGACTTTAAGTGCTCCTTTTCTATCTCGATCATCCAGGGGCCCCTGGTTGCTTAGCAGGCTTCCTGCTTCTGATGTACTTAAAAAAACATTTTGTTATTACCTTTGGAGTTTTTGGCTAGCCGTTCTTCAAACTCCTCTTTGGCTTTTCTCATTACACTCTTGCACTTAAGTTGGCAGTGTTTGTGCACCTTTCTATTTGCATCACTAGGATTTGACTTCCACTTTTTAAAGGAAAGTCTTTTTATCTCCCACTGCTTCTTTTACATGGTTGTTAAGCCGTGGTGGCTCTTTTTTAGTTCTTTTACTGTGTTTCTTAATTTGGGGTATACATTGAAGTTGGGCCTCTATTATAGGGTCTTTAAAAAGGGCCCATGCAACTTGCAGGGATTTCACTCTAGTCACTGTACCTGTTAACTTTTGTTTAACTAACCCCCTCATTTTTGTATAGTTCCCTCTTTTGAAATTAAATGCCACGGTGTTGGGCTGTTGAGATGTTCTTCCCACCACAGGGATGTTGAATACTATTGTATTATGGTCACTATTTCCAAGCGGCCCTGTTATGGTTCCCTCTTGGACCAGCTCCTGCGCTCCACTCAGGATTAAATCTAGAGTTGCCTCTCCCCTTGTGGGTTCCTGTACCAGCTGCTCCATGAAGCAGTCATTTAAAGTATCGAGAAATTTTATCTCTGCTTTTCGTCCTGAAGTGAAAAATTCCCAGTCAATATGGGGATAATTGAAATCCCCCACTATGATTGGGTTCACTACCCATTGAGCCTGATGATCTATCCAGCTTTCTATCCACCTTATAGTCCATTCATCCAGCCCAGACTTCTTTAACTTGCCGGCAAGAATACTGTGGGAGACCATATCAAAAGCTTTGCTAAAGTCAAGGAATAACACATCCACTGCTTTCTCCTCATCCACAGACCCAGTTATCTCCTCATAGAAGGCAATCAGGTTAGTCAGGCATGACTTGCCCTTGGTGAATCCATGCTGACTGTTCCTGATCACTTTCCTCTCCTCTAAGTGCTTCGGAATTGATTCCTTGAGGACCTGCCCCATGATTTTTCCAGGGACTGAGGTGAGGCTGACTGGCCTGTAGTTCCCTGGATCCTCCTCCTTCCCTTTTTTAAAGATAGGCACTACAGTAGCCTTTTTCCAGTTATCCAGGAACTCCCCTGTTCACCATGAGTTTTCAAAGATAATGGCCAACGGCCTTCACTAGCAGGACCAAGTACTGATTTTGCCCCAGATCCCTAAGTGGCCCCCTCAAGGATTGAACTCACAACCCTGAGTTTAGCGGGTCAGTGCTCAAACCACTGAGCTATCCCTCCCCGCAGACAGAATTGCTGTGGAGGGTATGAATAAGCCACACCCCTGAGTGACGGCGTTACGCCATGTAGCCAGCGTCATGCTGGTGTGGAGTTAGTGAGACGCTGTCAATCTGTAGTGCAGACCTGCCCTCAGTGTGCAGAGAGAGCAGGGAACACTGAGCCACATGCACAGACCATAACAGCTCACCAGAAAAGTCCCTTGTCACACCTTAGGCCTGACCAGGCCGCCCATGACCCTACACTGCTGCCCAGCTATCGGAAAAGCCCTGGGCCCCACAGGCTAGGGCAGACCGAGGGGCTGGAGTGTGTGGCAGTGCCCTGTCTGTGCCTCCCCACTTGAGCAGCACCTTTCCCAGGTGTGTGGCTAGACTCCATCCCCACTCATTCTCATTGATGCGTGTGATGAAGTGGGAATTTAAAAAAAATATTTGAGTCCTGTGTGTGCCTCAGTTTCCCCTGTGTGTGGCACTGTTCCCCCATGGATAGGAGGTCTGGGAGCTCTGGGGCAGGCGAAGACACGGGTGTGGATGACGCCTGGCGTCCTGGGCCCTTAGCTCCCATCTCCATGCAGCTCTCGAGAAGACAAGGGCAGGTCCCATGGCCGGGATGTGGACACCTGGCGACCAGCAACCCAGAGAGACGTGGTCCTGCCTCTCTGCAGGAGGCTGAGCCCCAGCCCCCTGCTCGGGAACAAAGGCCTGGGTGGGGGGGTTAAGTGTGGGCTGTGGGGAGCAGTCGGGGGCACCCCGAGAGTCTGACAAAGGAGATCGGACAGATGGGGGGACAGAACTTGAACCACGGGGGTCACTGCAGCTGGGCGCCGGCTGCCCACAGCGGACTCTGGTGGAGGCGGTGAGTCCCTGTGGCTCACTGAGGCTCCTCCCAGAGCCCCAACTCTGTGGGTCCATGACCATGTTGGTGGCCTGGGGAGATCAGTGACTGGGCTGGGGTCACTCGTGCTGCCCCCGAACGCCAGTCCGGCCCTAGTGCATGCCGGGGCCCCGCTGACGCAGAGTGCTCCGTCTCTCCTAGTTACTGGGATTCTTCCTACGACGATGATGTCATGGAGCAGCGGGTGGGGCTGAACTTGCTGTATGCGCAGGTGAGTGTCTGCCCGGGTGCTCCAGGCCCTCGGGCCCCTTGTCTGTGCTGCGGGGCCCAGCCCCACGCAGGCTGCTCCTCATGGCCTCTGCTCCTTTGCAGACTGTGTCAGACATAGAACGCGGCTGGATCCTCGTCACCAAGGAGCAGCACCGGCAGCTCAAGTCCCTGCAGGAGAAGGTCTCCAAGAAGGAGGTGGGTGAGCAGAGCGGGGGATGGGGAAGGGAGCTGGGTTTGAGGGGAGAGGTGGAGCTGGCTCAGGGTCTGGCCACTGGGCTCACTCCTTCACTTCCTGCAGTCGGAGGAGCCTGAAGGCTCCCTGACCCTTCTCCAGCTGGGAACAGCTGGGCAGAGGTGCCCCAGGCCGGTGGCAGGGAGGGTCCTTGGGACTGGGCGAGGGGTGAGCCTGGCAGTGAACCTGTGCCCGGCTCTGCCTGTAGTTCATCCGCCTGGCGCAGACCCTGAAATACTATGGCTATCTCAAGTTCGAGCCCTGCATCACTGACTTCCCCGAGAAGGGCTGCCAGGTCATCGTCAGCGCCGGCAACAGCGAGCTCAACTTCCAGGTGCGGCTGCCCAGCGAGCAGATCAAAGAGGGCAGCTTCAAGGTGACACGCATGCGGTGCTGGCGGGTCACGTCCTCGGTGAGTGCCCCTTGAGTGACCCACTGCGGCTCGGGTCAGGCCCTCCTGCAGAGCTGGGGGGCGGTAACCGTCAGTCCGTCTGGCTCGCCCACCAGCCCCCCACGGCTCAGGTCAAGCCCTCCCGCTAAGCTAGAGGGGAACCCATCAGTCCGTCTGATTCATCCACAGTGCCCGCCAGGCCCTTCGCCTGCCCCCCACGGCTCAGGTCAGGCCCTCCCGTGGAGCTAGGGGGACCCATCAGTCTGTCTGGCTCACCTACCTGCCCCCCATGGCTTGGGTCAGGCCCTCCCGCGGAGCTGGGGGGAACCAGTCAGTCCGTCTGGCTCACTCGCCTGCCCCCCGCGGCTCGGGTCAGGCCCTCTTGCAGAGCTGGGGGGAACCCATCAGTCCGTCTGGCTCACCCGCCTGCCCCCCGCGGCTCGGGTCAGGCCCTCCCGCGGAGCTGGGGGGAACCCGTCAGTCCGTCTGGCTCACCCGCCTGCCTGCCCCCCGCGGCTCGGGTCAGGCCCTCCCGCGGAGCTGGGGGGAACCCGTCAGTCCCACCCGCCTGCCCCCTGCGGCTCGGGTCAGGCCCTCCCGCGGAGCTGGGGGGAACCCGTCAGTCCGTCTGGCTCACCCGCCTGCCCCCCACGGCTTGGGTCAGGCCCTCCCGTGGAGCTGGGGGGAACCCGTCAGTCCCACCCGCCTGCCCCCCGCGGCTCGGGTCAGGCCCTCCCGCAGAGCTGGGGGGAACCCGTCAGTCCGTCTGGCTCACCCGCCTGCCCCCCGCGGCTCGGGTCAGGCCCTCCCGCGGAGCTGGGGGGAACCCGTCAGTCCCACCCGCCTGCCCCCCGCGGCTCGGGTCAGGCCGTCCTGCGGAGCTGGGGGGAACCCGTCAGTCCCACCCGCCTGCCCCCCGCGGCTCAGGTCAGGCCCTCTCGCAGAGCTGGGGGGAACCCGTCAGTCCGTCTGGCTCACCCGCCTGCCCCCCCACGGCTCAGGTCAGGCCCTCCCGCAGAGCTGGGGGGAACCCGTCAGTCCGTCTGGCTCACCCGCCTGCCCCCCACGGCTCAGGTCAGGCCCTCTTGCAGAGCTGGGGGGAACCCATCAGTCCGTCTGGCTCACCCGCCTGCCCCCCGCGGCTCGGGTCAGGCCCTCCCGCGGAGCTGGGGGGAACTCGTCAGTCCCACCTGCCTGCCCCCCGCGGCTCGGGTCAGGCCCTCCCGCGGAGCTGGGGGGAACCCGTCAGTCCGTCTGGCTCACCCGCCTGCCCCCCGCGGCTCGGGTCAGGCCCTCCCGCGGAGCTGGGGGGAACCCGTCAGTCCGTCTGGCTCACCCGCCTGCCCCCCGCGGCTCGGGTCAGGCCCTCCCGCGGAGCTGGGGGGAACCCGTCAGTCCCACCCGCCTGCCCCCCGCGGCTCGGGTCAGGCCCTCCCGCGAAGCTGGGGGGAACCCGTCAGTCCGTCTGGCTCACCCGCCTGCCCCCCACGGCTTGGGTCAGGCCCTCCCGTGGAGCTGGGGGGAACCCGTCAGTCCCACCTGCCTGCCCCCCGCGGCTCGGGTCAGGCCCTCCCGCGGAGCTGGGGGGAACCCGTCAGTCCATCTGGCTCACCCGCCTGCCCCCCACGGCTCAGGTCAGGCCCTCTTGCAGAGCTGGGGGGAACCCATCAGTCCGTCTGGCTCACCCGCCTGCCCCCCGCGGCTCGGGTCAGGCCCTCCCGCGGAGCTGGGGGGAACCCGTCAGTCCGTCTGGCTCACCCGCCTGCCCCCCGCGGCTCGGGTCAGGCCCTCCCGCGGAGCTGGGGGGAACCCGTCAGTCCCACCCGCCTGCCCCCCGCGGCTCGGGTCAGGCCCTCCCGCGAAGCTGGGGGGAACCCGTCAGTCCGTCTGGCTCACCCGCCTGCCCCCCACGGCTTGGGTCAGGCCCTCCCGTGGAGCTGGGGGGAACCCGTCAGTCCCACCTGCCTGCCCCCCGCGGCTCGGGTCAGGCCCTCCCGCGGAGCTGGGGGGAACCCGTCAGTCCGTCTGGCTCACCCGCCTGCCTGCCCCCCGCGGCTCGGGTCAGGCCCTCCCGCGGAGCTGGGGGGAACCCGTCAGTCCCACCCGCCTGCCCCCCGCGGCTCGGGTCAGGCCCTCCCGCGGAGCTGGGGGGAACCCATCAGTCCCACCCGCCTGCCCCCCGCGGCTCGGGTCAGGCCCTCTTGTGTGTGTGATGCCTGTGAGGGAGGAGTCTTTGGCGGGAGCCTGTGACTTTGGGGAAGGGGATGTGTTGGGGGGGTGACTGTGGGGGAGGGGTCTTTGGGGAAGGGTGTGTGGGGGGGTGCCTGTGTGGGAGTAGGGTGTGTGGGGAGCAGAGGGATACCTGTGAGTGTGTGTGGGGGTGTTCGTGGGGGGTGCTTCTGAGTGTGGGGGAGGGGACTTAGGGGTAGGAGGGGTGCCTGTGAGTGTGAGGGAGGGAGGGTCTCCTGCTGTTTCATTGCTGTAGCAGAAAGGCTGCCTGAGGAGCTGAGCAGCCCCCCTTCGTCCTATCACTGCCCCCCACCCTGTTGACCCTGGGACTGGCTGGGAGACAAGGGACCTGCTGTGTCCAGGGTGCTCCGTTGGTGTGCTGCTGGCAGGGGTGGGCAGGGTCAGCCACCAGCCTCACCCTCCTCTTCCTCAGGTTCCCACGAGCACCGGGCCACCGGGGAGCAGCCCAGGTAAAGCAGAGGTGAAGCTGGAACTGGCCTTCGAGTACCTGATGAGCAAGGACCGGCTGCAGTGGGTCACCATCACCAGCCCCCAGGTAGGGCCAGCTGCCGCCTCCCCCAGGCTGCACGGTGCCCAGCAGTGGGGTCTCTGCAGGGCCCTGCCAGCTGGGCGGGAGGGGCTGTACTCTGGGGGAGATGGGGGTGCTCGGGGCCGGCAGTGGGGTTTCTGCAGAGCCCGCCAGCTGGACGGGAAAGGCTGTGCTCTGGGAGAGATGGGGCTGCTCGGGGCCGGCAGTGGGGTCTCTGCAGGGGCCGCTAGCTGGGCGGGAAGGGCTGTGCTCTGGAAGAGATGGGGCTGCTCGGGACCGGCAGTGGGGTCTCTGCAGGGCCCTGCCAGCTGGGCGGGAAGGGCTGTGCTCTGGGGGAGATGGGGGCTGCTCGGGGCCGGCAGTGGGGTTTCTGCAGAGCCCGCCAGCTGGACGGGAAGGGCTGTGCTCTGGGGGAGACGAGGCCTGCTTGGGGCCGGCAGTGGGGTCTCTGCAGGGTCTGTCAGCTGGGCGGGAAGGGCTGTGCTCTGGGGGAGATGGGGCTGCTCGGGGCCGGCAGTGGGGTCTCTGCAGGGCCCGCCAGCTGGGTGGGAAGGGCTGTGCTCTGGGAGAGATGGGGCTGCTCGGGGCCGGCAGTGGGGTCTCTGCAGGGGCCGCTAGCTGGGCGGGAAGGGCTGTGCTCTGGAAGAGATGGGGCTGCTCGGGACCGGCAGTGGGGTCTCTGCAGGGCCCTGCCAGCTGGGCGGGAAGGGCTGTGCTCTGGGGGAGATGGGGCTGCTTGGGGCCGGCAGTGGGGTTTCTGCAGAGCCCGCCAGCTGGACGGGAAGGGCTGTGCTCTGGGGGAGACGAGGCCTGCTTGGGGCCGGCAGTGGGGTCTCTGCAGGGTCTGTCAGCTGGGCGGGAAGGGCTGTGCTCTGGGGGAGATGGGGCTGCTCGGGGCCGGCAGTGGGGTCTCTGCAGGACCTGCCAGCTGGGCGAGAAGGGCTGTACTCTGGGGGAGATGGGGGTGCTCGGGGCCGGCAGTGGGGTCTCTGCAGGGCCCCAGCAACTGGGCGGGAAGGGCTGTACTCTGGGGGAGATGGGGCTGCTCGGGGCTGGCAGTGGGGTCTCTGCAGGACCCCAGCAGCTGGGCGGGAAGGGCTGTGCTCTGGGGGAGATGGGCTGCTCAGGGCCGGCAGTGGGGTCTCTGCAGGGCCCGCCAGCTGGGCGGGAAGGGCTGTGCTCTGGGGGAGATGGGGGTGCTCGGGGCCGGCAGTGGGGTCTCTGCAGGGCCCTGCCAGCTGGGCAGGAAGGGCTGTGCTCTGGGGGAGATGGGGCTGCTTGGGGCCGGCAGTGGGGTCTCTGCAGGGCCCTACCGGCTAGGGGGGGAGGGCTGTGCTCTGGGGGAGATGGGGTTGCTCGGGGCCTGCAGTGGGGTCTCTGCTGGGCCCCGCCAGCTGGGCAGGAAGGGCTGTGCTCTGGGGGAGATGGGGTTGCTCGGGGCCTGCAGTGGGGTCTCTGCAGGGCCCCAGCAGCTGGACGGGAAAGGCTGTGCTCTGGGGGAGATGGGGGTGCTTGGGGCCGGCAGTGGGGTCTCTGCAGGGCCCCAGCAGCTGGGCGGGAAGGGCTGTGCTCTGGGGGAGATGGGGCTGCTCGGGGCTGGCAGTGGGGTCTCTGCAGGACCCCAGCAGGTGGGCGGGAAGGGCTGTGCTCTGGGGGAGATGGGGCTGCTCGGGACCGGCAGTGGGGTCTCTGCAGGGCCCTGCCAGCTGGGCGGGAAGGGCTGTGCTATGGGGGAGACAGGGCCTGCTCGGGGCCGGCAGTGGGGTCTCTGCTGGGCCCCGCCAGCTGGGCGGGAAGGGCTGTGCTCTGGGGGAGATGGGGCTGCTCGGGGCCGGCAGTGGGGTCTCTGCAGGGCCTGCCAGCTGGGCGGGAAGGGCTGTGCTCTGGGGGAGATGGGACTGCTCGGGGCCGGCAGTGGGGTCTCTGCAGGACCTGCCAGCTGGGCGGGAATGGCTGTACTCCGGGGGAGATGGGGGTGCTCGGGGCCAGCAGTGGGGTCCCTGCAGGGCCCCAGCAGCTGGGCGGGAAGGGCTGTGCTCTGGGGGAGATGGGGCTGCTCGGGGCTGGCAGTGGGGTCTCTGCAGGACCCCAGCAGCTGGGCGGGAAGGGCTGTGCTCTGGGGGAGATGGGCTGCTCAGGGCCGGCAGTGGGGTCTCTGCAGGGCCCGCCAGCTGGGCGGGAAGGGCTGTGCTCTGGGGGAGATGGGGGTGCTCGGGGCCGGCAGTGGGGTCTCTGCAGGACCCCAGCAGCTGGGCGGGAAGGGCTGTGCTCTGGCGGAGATGAGGCTGCTTGGGGCCGGCAGTGGAGTCTCTGCTGGGCCCCGCCAGCTGGGCGGGAAGGGCTGTGCTCTGCGGGAGATGGGGTCTGCTTGGGGGCCGGCAGTGGGGTCTCTGCTGGGCCCCGCCAGCTGGGCGGGAAGGGCTGTGCTCTGCGGGAGATGGGGTCTGCTTGGGGGCCGGCAGTGGGGTCTCTGCAGGACCCCAGCAGCTGGGCGGGAAGGGCTGTGCTCTGGGGGGGATGGGGCTGCTTGGGGCCGGCAGTGGGGTCTCTGCAGGGCCCTGCCAGCTGGGTGGGAAGGGCTGTGCTCTGGGGGAGATGGGGCTGCTCGGGGCTGGCAGTGGGGTCTCTGCAGGACCCCAGCAGCTGGGCGGGAAGGGCTGTGCTCTGGCGGAGATGAGGCTGCTTGGGGCCGGCAGTGGAGTCTCTGCTGGGCCCCGCCAGCTGGGTGGGAAGGGCTGTGCTCTGCGGGAGATGGGGTCTGCTTGGGGGCCGGCAGTGGGGTCTCTGCTGGGCCCCGCCAGCTGGGCGGGAAGGGCTGTGCTCTGGGGGGGATGGGGCTGCTTGGGGCCGGCAGTGGGGTCTCTGCAGGGCCCTGCCAGCTGGGCGGGAAGGGCTGTGCTCTGGCGGAGATGAGGCTGCTTGGGGCCGGCAGTGGGGTCTCTGCTGGGCCCCGCCAGCTGGGCGGGAAGGGCTGTGCTCTGCGGGAGATGGGGTCTGCTTGGGGGCCGGCAGTGGGGTCTCTGCAGGACCCCAGCAGCTGGGCGGGAAGGGCTGTGCTCTGGGGGGGATGGGGCTGCTTGGGGCCGGCAGTGGGGTCTCTGCAGGGCCCTGCCAGCTGGGTGGGAAGGGCTGTGCTCTGGCGGAGATGAGGCTGCTTGGGGCGAGCAGTGTGGTCTCTGCAGGGCCCTACCGGCTGGGCGGGAAGGGCTGTGCTCTGGGGGAGATGGGGCTGCTTGGGGCTGGCAGTGGGGTCTCTGCAGGACCCCAGCAGCTGGGCGGGAAGGGCTGTGCTCTGGGGGAGATGGGGCTGCTCGGGACCGGC
Source organism: Aldabrachelys gigantea (assembly GCA_026122505.1). Taxonomy (NCBI): domain Eukaryota; kingdom Metazoa; phylum Chordata; order Testudines; family Testudinidae; genus Aldabrachelys; species Aldabrachelys gigantea. Next base: position 803,968 of record CM047481.1, on the reverse strand, counting down.
AGTGGGGTCTCTGCAGGGCCCTGCCAGCTGGGCGGGAAGGGCTGTGCTATGGGGGAGACAGGGCCTGCTCGGGGCCGGCAGTGGGGTCTCTGCTGGGCCCCGCCAGCTGGGCGGGAAGGGCTGTGCTCTGGGGGAGATGGGGCTGCTCGGGGCCGGCAGTGGGGTCTCTGCAGGGCCTGCCAGCTGGGCGGGAAGGGCTGTGCTCTGGGGGAGATGGGACTACTCGGGGCCTGAAGTGGGGTCTCTGCAGGACCTGCCAGCTGGGCGGGAATGGCTGTACTCCGGGGGAGATGGGGGTGCTCGGGGCCAGCAGTGGGGTCCCTGCAGGGCCCCAGCAGCTGGGCGGGAAGGGCTGTGCTCTGGGGGAGATGGGGCTGCTCGGGGCTGGCAGTGGGGTCTCTGCAGGACCCCAGCAGCTGGGCGGGAAGGGCTGTGCTCTGGGGGAGATGGGGCTGCTCGGGGCTGGCAGTGGGGTCTCTGCAGGACCCCAGCAGCTGGGCGGGAAGGGCTGTGCTCTGGGGGAGATGGGGCTGCTCGGGGCTGGCAGTGGGGTCTCTGCAGGACCCCAGCAGCTGGGCGGGAAGGGCTGTGCTCTGGGGGGGATGGGGCTGCTTGGGGCCGGCAGTGGGGTCTCTGCTGGGCCCCGCCAGCTGGGCGGGAAGGGCTGTGCTCTGGGGGGGATGGGGCTGCTTGGGGCCGGCAGTGGGGTCTCTGCAGGGCCCTGCCAGCTGGGTGGGAAGGGCTGTGCTCTGGGGGGGATGGGGCTGCTTGGGGCCGGCAGTGGGGTCTCTGCAGGGCCCTGCCAGCTGGGTGGGAAGGGCTGTGCTCTGGCGGAGATGAGGCTGCTTGGGGCGAGCAGTGGGGTCTCTGCAGGGCCCTACCGGCTGGGCGGGAAGGGCTGTGCTCTGGGGGAGATGGGGGTGCTCGGGGCCGGCAGTGGGGTATCTGCAGGTGTGATGGTGTAGGGACTGTCTGTGTGGGGGATGGGAGAGCCAGAGATGTCTTTAGGCGAGGGACAGGATCTAAGCCTGTAACCTGAGCCAGGTGGGGGTGGGGGTCAGCACCTTTGCCCGGGGAAGCTGGACAAAGGAAGGGGCTGGCTGGAGGAAGTGCAGTTCAGTTTCAGTTTTGGGCTGGGCGGTTGAAATTCAGGGTATCCTAAGCTGGGACCCAAAGACCCTGAACTCCCAGAAGGACTTGATTGAGGGGTACTAGCTCTGCTGTAATCTGCATTCCTGTTGTCCAATAAACCTTCTGTTTTACTGGCTGGCTGAGAGTCACTGAGAGTCCCAGGAAGAGGGGTGCAGGGCTGGACTCCCCCACACTCCGTGACAGCAGTGGGGTCTCTGCAGGGGCTCTGCCAGCTGGGCAGGAAGGGCTGTGCTCTGGGGGAGATGGGGCTGCACGGTGCCCAGCAGTGGGGTGTCTGCAGGACCTGCCAGCTGGGCAGGAAGGGTTGTGCTCTGGGAGAGATGGGGCTGCTTGGGGCCGGCAGTGGGGTCTCTGCAGGACCTGCCAGCTAGGCGGGAAGGGCTGTGCTCTGGGGGAGATGGGGCTGCTCGGGGCCAGCGGTGGGGTCTCTGCAGGGCCCGCCAGCTGGACGGGAAGGGCTGTGCTCTGGGGGAGACGAGGCCTGCTCGGGGCCGGCAGTGGGGTCTCTGCAGGGTCTGCCAGCTAGGCGGGAAGAGCTGTGCTCTGGTGGAGACGGGGCCTCCTCGGGGCTGGCAGTGGGGTCTGTGTAGGGCCCCGCCAGCTGGGTGGGAAGGGCTGTGCTCTGGGGGAGATGGGGCTGCTCTGGGCCGCTGTGATGAGTGCTGTCTCCCCCAGGCCATCATGCTGAGCATCTGCCTCCAGTCCATGGTGGATGAGCTGATGGTGAAGAAGTCAGGCGGAAGCATCCGCAAGGTGAGGGGGTGGCTGGGAAGGGGTGAGTGTCCCTCTTGCACTGCTACCACCTCAGCTCCCATGGGGCCCCCTGGCTGCTCCGGCTGCCCCTCGGCCTTTGTTGAGCTGCTCTCGTCTGCTTTCCCCCAGATGTTCCGCAGGCGAGCCAACGGGGCCCTGCGGTGCTCGGACAGCCAGCAAGCTGTGAAATCCCCACCCCTGCTGGTAAGTGCAGCCCCCTGCCCTCACCCTCACCGTCCTGCTGCCCCCTCTGACCCATGTCCATCTCTGCAGGACTCGCCCGACGGCAGCCGGGAGCCCATGCTCAAACTCTCGGTGAGTAACTCGCCGCCTCCCGGGGGGGTAGGGGGTGTCCCACAGCGCGGGATGGCGCTAACCTGCCCTCCTTCCCTGCAGAGCAAGCTCACCTCCGTCAGCCTGCGGGGCATCAGCCACTCCGGTTCTGCCAGTGACTTGGGTGCCAATGACTTCCACGGCAATTACGCCTTCGAGGGGATTGGCGACGAGGACCTGTAGCCTGCTCCGCGCTCTGTCGTCGCCCGCAGCCAGCACGGCTCTGGGGAACGTCCCATGTGCCTCTGTCGGGTTACCTGCCCCTGCCCCACTTCAACCCCCTCCACCCACCATTGCCTTGGGGGAGGGTGCACCACCTCCCCGCTGCTGCCGCCACCTTCCTGACACCCAGGCTCAGCCCGCGGAGCCCATTTCCCAGGGGGAACAATGCTCACCTCCACGGAGCGAGTCAGGACAGGGGCTGGTCCAGCGCCACGAGGCAGCTGCCCCACCCCTGCAGGAGGGCTCAGTGGCCTGGGGCCAGGACTGGCCTGCAGCTTGCACTTCGAGCCAGTCTGAGGGCTGGCTGCCAGGGGAGGTGGAGGCCAGGGGCTGTTCCCATGGCGGCAGACACCTCCCGGCCTCCATAAATGCCAAATTAGCAGCTAGGTCTTTGCACAAAGAACGGCAGCCGAAGTTCAGCAGTGGCTGTGCCTGCCGCCGCGAACCCGCTCATAGACGCCAGCATCCTTGCCAGGCTTGTAACCTGTAGGCTCTGCTGTCTGCAGAGGGACTGGAGCATTAATGGACATTAACCAATGTTTACACACTGCAGTGATTAAAGCGGCTAGTGATCGGTAACAGGTGTGTGGCTGCTTTGCCTCGGCTCGGGGGCTGAGGGGGGGCAGCAGCAGCCCAGAGAGGCCATAACTCCAGCTGGGCCCCCAACCATGCCTCCCTTTGGGCAACTCCCCCCCGACCCCCTGTAGGTCCATGCCCTGGTCAGCTGTTAACCCAAGTCAGGGCCCCAGCAGGTGACTCTAAATCCCTGTTGTGCCTGCGCTGGAGCAGGGGGCACAGGCCAGTGTGCCCAGGCCCTGCCCCTGTGCTGTGGGCCAGGCGCACATACTGCACCAGGCGCAGGGAAGCTTGGGGCTGTGACACATCAGCATTTACACGTCGCACTCGGGCAGGGCCGGGATTGGTGCTGCTGCGACCCCCTTGCTGGACCCTACTGAGAAGCTCTTGGCTGTGCCTGAGGGTCGAGGGGCTCAATCTTCCTCACAGCCCTTGGGCTTAGCCAGGCACCTGTGCACCCCAAATAGTGAAGCCAGCTACCCAAACTGACTTTAATGCTTTTATACACAATATAAATTACACAGCCTTGAGATGCATCCCGTGGCGGGGGGCCAGGCCAGCCTCCCCCCCACCCCTCCCTCCTTCCTGCACCCGAGGGTGCTGGAGGAGGGGAGGGGCCATGCTCTGTGGTCCCTGACAACGCTTCCTTCCACTGCCTGGGCAGAGGCCGGCTGGCACTCCACCTCCTAGCACCTGAACCCCCATTTCCAGGGTGGGACTGGCACAGGCAGAACTGCTCCAGGGAACAGCTGTATGAGATTGGGGAGTGGGGGGTCTGTTCCCTCCCCCTGACAGCAGCTCCACACAGCTTGGGTGCTGCTTGGCCTGAGCCTCCCCTGCCAGAGAGGAGGGGTCACCAAGCCAGCCTTCTAGTGCCTACTGGGGCCTCAGACTCCATGGGCTGGGGGAGCACACAAGGCAGCAGCCATTGCCTGGCCCTGCAGGAAGCAGAGGCTTTTATTCCAAGCAGTGACACTGCTGGGCACAGCTGGGGTGAGGAGCGCCCTAGCCCTGGCTCCAGCTCAGGTTACCGGGCACCAATGGCTCTGAGTTCCTGCTTCCCACACCCAGCCTGTCTGAGGGGGGGGACCTGCCCCCAGCCAGCAGCAGCATTTCAGCCCCTGGCCATGCGCCTGCGGTGGGCCAGGCCCAGGTCCTAGTGCAGGGAGGCCGCTGGGGGTGGCAGGGCCAGCCGGGGCTTGGCACTTGGGGGGCTGGCCCAGCCCTCAGCAGCAGGGCCGTGGATCTTCTGATGGCGCTTGTAGTTATCCCAGTGGCCGGTGGTGTAGGGGCAGTGGCGGCAGCGGAAGGGCTTCTCGCCCGTGTGGCGCAGCATGTGGCGCTTGAGGTTCATGCTCTGGTTGCAGCAGTAGCTGCACAGGCTGCAGCGGAAGGGCTTGTCGCCGGAGTGGATGCGGCCGTGACGCTTGAGGTTGGCCAGGTTGCCACAGGCGTAGTCGCAGAGCTGGCACTTGTAGGGCCGCTCGCCTGTGTGCACACGCTGGTGTCGCTTGAGGTTGTCCAGGTGGGCGGAGGCGTAGGGACAGAGGGGGCAGGCGAAGGGCTTCTCGCCGCTGTGTGTCTTCATGTGGCGGGCCAGGTGGTTGGGGTAGTGTGTGGCGAAGGAGCACAGGCTGCAGGAGAAGCCCTTGGTGCTGCTCTCGGGGGGGCTCTCATCTGGCTCGGTGCTCAGCACAGCCAGGCTGCAGCGGCTGCAGATCTGCTCGACCAGGCTCTCGTCCTGCGCCAAGCCATCGTCCAGCACCAGCCCGCACATGCGGCAGGTGAAAGGGAAGAGCAGCTCTGGCAAGGCGTCTGCCTCGTCGCCCCGCAGGCGGGTGCAGCCAGGCAGGAGGGGGCTGCTGGCACCACTCACGTGCAAGTTCAGCTCCGGCAGCAGCGGCTCTGCAGGACAGGGCAGAGGGCAGCTGTGAGACTGGGGGTGGGGACCTCCTCCGCCTGCCATGTCCATTCCCCTCCTCTCTTCCCCCTGCCCAGTCACCAATAGAACAAATCTAACGTGGGGGGGGAGGGGGGAGAGGGGAGAGGCAACCCCCCCCAGTTCCAATGCTCCTCACTCAACCCAACCAGCACGGGGGGGGTTCCCTGCTCACTGGCGATGGCAATCATGGTAACCCCACATCTCCTCCCCGGAGCGAGTGCCAGGTGGGGAGGGGCTGGGCCAGCTGCTTGACGGAGCGTTTGGGGCACAGCGGGTGGGAGCAGGCTGGGCTCACAGGCCGGTCGGCGGAGCTGGGCCTGAGACTTAGCCAGAGACAGCTCCACTCCTCCCAGGCTCCCAGACCCCACAGAGCAGGAGCTGCCCCTGGAGCCTCACTGGAAGCCAGTGACCACACTGGCTTCTCCTTCCAGGGCCCTGGAGCCCTGCCCTCGCTGGCCCAGCAAGGCTGCCTCAGAGCGGCCTGCTCTGGCCCACGTGCTGAGTGTGTCCTGCCCCCCTACCTTGGGCCTTGTCCCGGCAGCAGGGCCCCTCCTCCGCCTGGTGATGGCTCAGCATGTGGCGCTTGAGGTTCCGGCTCTGGTTGCAGCAGTAGTCGCAGTCACTGCACTGAAAGGGCTTGTCCTGGCTGTGGATGCGCTCGTGGCGCCGCAGGTTGCCCAGGCTGCTGCAGGCGAAGCTGCAGGCCTGGCAGCGGTAGGGCCTCTCCCCTGTGTGTGTGCGTTTGTGCCGTGTCAGGTTCACCAGCTGAGCTGAGGCGTAGTCGCAATGCGGGCACTTGAAAGGCTTCTCACCGTTGTGGGTCTTCATGTGGCGCTTGAGGTGGCTGGAGTAGTGGGAAGCGAAGGGGCAGAGTTGGCAGGAGTAGAGCACACGCTGGCCCCGGGCCTCCTCGGCCCCCGCACACTGCGGGCAGCTCTCCCCCAAGCGCACGGCCAGTTGCAGGCCACACTGAGGACAAGGCGGGGCTGTGGGGCCAGGCTCCCGCCCCTCCTCAGGGTCACTCTCCACGCTCAGCTGCCGGTAGCTGGAGTAGTCCTCGTCGCTCAGCGAGTAAGCTGGGATGGAGATCTTCCCCACCAGGGAGTCCACTGCAAACGCCGCAGGGAGAGGGGAGCAGTCAGCGCAGAGGCCACACAGGACCTGACATCCATCCCCAGCAGCCACCCGCAGCCCCTCCCCTCTGGACTGGACGCAAGAAGGGCCAGGCCGGGTCAGCCCAGCGTCCTGTCTTCTGACAGCGGCCGGAGCCAGACGCTTTACCAGGAACGACTAGAACTGAGCCATTATCTAGTGAGCCAACCCTGTCCTCAGTCCCAGCATCGGGTGGCCACAGGCCAGGGGACACCCAGTGTGGGGGGCTGCATCCTGACCATGTTGGCTAATAGCCAGTGATGGACCTGTCCTCTAGGAACTCATCTTGTTCTTTTTTAACCCTGTTAGAGTCTTGGCCTTCACAACATCCCCAGGTTGACTGTGTTGTGTGAAGAAATACTTCCTTTTGTTTGTTTTAAACCTGCTGCCTGTTAACTTCATTTGGTGACCCCTAGTTCTTGTGTTAGAAGGAGGAGTAAATAACACTTCCTTATCTACTGTCTCCACACCACTCATGATTTTATAGACCTCAATCATATCCTCCCTTAGTCATCTCTTTGCCAAGCTGAAAAGTCCCAGTCTTCTTAATTTCTCCTCATAGAGAAGCCGTTCCAGACCCCTAATAATTTTTGTTGCTCTTTTCTGAACCTTTTCCCACTCCACTCTCTCTCCTTTGAGACATCTGCACCCAGCATTCAAGATGTGGGCGAACCAGGGATTTATAGAGAGGCAATATGATATTTTCTGTCTTATTATCCAGCCCTCTCCTAATGGATCCTATGTTCGGTTTGCCTCTGTCTGCCATGGCACACTGAGCGGATGTTTTCTGAGAACTATCCATAACTCCACCGTCTCTCTCTTAAAAGGTAACAGCTAATTTAGCCCCCATCATTGTATATGTAGAGTTGGGATTCTGGTTTCCAACGTGCATCACTTTGCACTGATCAACATTGAATTTCACCTGCCATTTTGTTGCCCAGTCACCCAGTTTTGTGAGAGCTTAATGTGGTTTGCTTTGGACTTTGCCACCTCAGTGTTTACACCTTTTCCTCTACATCATTTATGAATGTGCTGAAGGGCACTGGTACCAGTGCAGGAGCCTGCCCCCGAATAGCCATCCATGAGCCCCTCCCCTTTGGGCTGCACCCACCCACCAGGCTACAGAGGCATTTGCATAGGACACCCCAGCAGACACTAGTGCCCAACAGCTGGGCTTGCCCACACAGGACCCGCACTCCATGGAACTGCAGTGGTTCCCTCTACATTTGCTGGCCAGGCCCTCAGAGAGACCATTAAACCAGCATGAGAGCTGGCAAGGGGGCTGGCTGGACCTCCACTGACCACCCAGCAGGGTCACCCCATGGCAAGGGCACAGCTGAAGCCAGGCAGCTGAACCAAGAGAATCGTCCTGGTAGTGCCCCAGCCAGCCAGATGGCAGTCAGGGGCAATGCCCATGTGCCCCATGTTGTCCTGCTGGCAGCCTGGGCCAGGGGAGCACAGGGCTTGCAGACAGCTGCACTCCAGGCCCTGAGAGAGGCACACACTGGGCCAGCGAGCTTTGCAGCGGTGTGCTCATGCAAATGCCATCTTCCCAGACAGCACTGCTTCTCCAACAGAGCCGAACCCCAGGCTGCCTTCTAAGCACCTGCCACTGGCTCCTCAAGCCCTCCCACTCCCGGCTCCGCAACGCCCTGCATGGGGCCTTGCTGCTTGTTCCAGAAAATGGATAAAACGCCTGGGCCCATCCCCTATCACAGAGGCAGAGGTTTCCTGTCTCTTCTCTTCCTCTAACTCCAGTGACCCCCTCCAGCCTCCTCATCTGCCTTGTGCTCACTCTCACCCCCACCCTCTCCTCAGGCTCCAGCCAGGACTAGGCGGCTTTAGTTTCTCCCCCTTAAAAATCCATTTGCCTCTCCAGCTACCACCCCAGACCTGTTTCCCCCTCCATCAGTGAGCTCACTAACTGCACGGAGCTGGGAAGGACGGGACAGAGGTCCTGGAGGCCAAAGTTGGCTGCTAAGGAAGAGACTGAAGTCCGGGACCTGCATGGGAGCCATTCTCTGAAATGCTTCCAGTTCCACACACAGGGCCAGTTAGACAGCTAGAACTGCAGGGTCTGAATGCGTGGATGAAAGGATAGTGTAGGGAAAAGGGGTTTAGATTTATTAGGAACTGGGGAAGCTTTGGGGAAGGAGGAGCCTATACAGGCAGGATGGGCTCTACCCACACCAAACTGGAACCAGATTGCTGGCATGTCAAATTAAAAAGGTCAGAGGAGTTAGGGCTGAGGGAGACCTGAGAGGTGTGGAGGAGCACATGACTCAGACAGAGGCATTGCTTAGGGGAGTAGCCTAGTAAAGGGGAAAGGACAGCAACTGATAACGTGCAGGCAGGAGTTAAACAAGAGAGAGTGTCCCGTTCAATGATGTCACAACAAGGCAGACAACTAAATAGTGACAAATTTTATAAGTGCTTGTTTACACATGCAAGAAGTCTAACTAGTAAGATGGGTGAACCTGAGTGCCTGGTATTAAATGAGCCTGTTGATATAGGAGGAAACATGGGAACTTGGCAGACTGATGATAATCAATGCAACACTAATTCCTATACATTTTGTACCCTGGTAGGACAGAATGGGTGGTGCTCGTTGGGAGCAGCACTATAAGTGAAAGAAAGCACAGAGTAAAAAAATCTTAAATGACTCAAATGGTACCACAGACTGACTCTCTCTCTCTCTGGACAGAAATTCCAGGCATGAATAAGAAGAGTATAGCAGTAGGGACACACAACTGGCCAGGATGGCGATGGAGACTGGGAAATGCTCAGGGGGATTAGAGAGACTGTAAAAATAGAAAATGCAGTAATGGGAGACTTCACCTATCCCCCTACTGACTGGGAACAGGTCACGTCAGGATAGGATGCAAAGAACATTTCTAGATGCCATTAATGAGGGGTGCTTGGGGCAGCCAGTCCTGGAACCCCCGGGGCAGTGGCGAGTCTTGCCCTAGTGCTGCTCTACATAAGGCTGCAAGTTAATCTTACTTGCGCTAGTTCGGTAACGTAAGTTACTGAACTCCCGTCAATGTACAGTGGTGTCTGCACTGCCCCATGTCAATGGGAGATGCTCTCCCATTAATGCAGCTTCTGCTCTTAGGGAGGAGGAGCACACACCTTGCCAGGAGATCGCTTGCCCATCAACTCAGCACGTCTTCACCAGACCCGCTAAATCGACGCCATTGCACCAATCGCAGCAGTGCCGGTTCCGCCGGTAGTGGAGACATGGCCTTTGTCCTACGTGGCAGCGCACAGGATCTGATCCAGGCGGTGAATGTAGTGGAACTGCTCGGCAATAGTGACCATAATGTAATTAAATGGAACATCCTTCTAGGGGGGAAATATGAAAGAAACCCCCCATAGTAGCATTTAACTTCAAAAAGGGGAACTACACAAAAAGGAGGCGGCGAGTTAAGTGGAAAATAAAAGGAGCAGTCACAAGAGTGCATGGAAACTTCTTACCACCTCCATAACAGAGGCTCAAACCATACGTATACCCCACAACCCCCAAGAGAATGCCATCATTGCTAAACAGAGTCAAAGCAGCAGCCAGAGACACAGACACCCCTTAAATATTGTAAGTCAAATCTTACTGAGGAAAAAAGAAAGGATAAACTCTGGCAAGTCGTGTAAAATGTAATTAGGCAGGTAAAAAAAGAATGTGAAGAGCAACTAGCAAAAGACTAAAAAATTTTGTTGTTTGTTTTTTAAGTACATCAAAAGCAGGAGGCCTGCCAGACAAACAGTAAGACCACCGGACAATCGAGGTGCTAATGGAGCACTCAAGGATGACAAGGACAAGTTACAGGAATTCTTTGCATCAGTCTTCACTCCAGATCACCTGAGGGAATTTCCCATTCTTGAGCCATTCTTTTTAGGTGACAAATCTGAGGAGCTGTCCCAGACTGAGGGGTCAGTGGAGAAGATTCTGGAACAAATGGATAAATTAAAGAGGAATAGGTCACCAGGACCAGATGGTGTCATCCAAGAGTTCTGAAAGAACTCAAATGTGAAATTGAAGAACTGTGGTATGTAACCTATTGCTTAAGTCAGTCTCTGTACCAGATGACTGGAGGATAGTTAATATGATGCCAATTTTTTAAAAAGGACTCCAGAGGCTATCCTGGCAATTACAGGCCAGTAAGCCTGACTTCAGTAACAGGCAAATTGGTTGAAACTATAGGAAAGAACAGAATTATCAGACACAGAGGAACATGATATGTTGGAGGAAGAGTCAACATGGTTTTTGTAAAGGGAAATCAGGCCTTGCCAATTAGAATTCTCTGAGAAGGTCAACAAGCATGTGGACAAGGGGGATCCAGTGGATATAGCGTACCTGGACTTTCAGAAAGCCGTTGAGAAGATCCCTCAGCAATGGCTCTTAAGCAAACATGGGATTAGATTAGGGGGTTAGACTAGATGACTCTTGCAGTCCCTTCTATCCCTGACTCTAATTCTACAATAAGAGGGAAGGTCATCTCGTGGATCAGTAACTGGTTACAAAACAGGAAGAAAGGGGAAAGAATAAATGGTCAATTTTGACAGTGGAGAGAGGTAAATAGCAGGATCCCTAGAGGTCTGTACTGGGACCAGCTGTTCAGCATATTCGTAAATGATCTGGAAAAAGGGGTAAACGATACAAAACGTCTCAAGATAGTTAAGTCCGAAGCAAGCTGTGAGGAGCTCCAAAGGGATCTTACAAAACTGGGCGAATGGGCAACAAAATGTCAGATGAAATTCAGAGCTGATAAATACAAAGTAATGCACAGTGGAAACTAATCTGAACTCTACATACACAATGATGGGGTCTAAATCAGCTGTTACCACTCAAGAAAGATCTTGAGGGCATTGTGGAGAGTTCTCTGAAAATATCAGCTCAAAGTGCAGCAGCAGCCAAAAAAGTGAACAGAATGGTAGGAACCAAAAGGAAAAGGGTAGATAATCAGCCAATAAATATTGTAATGCCACTGTCTAAATCCACGGTCCAGCCATACCTTGAATACTGCGAGCAGTTCTGGTTTCCCCAGCTAAAAAAAAAAAGATATATTGGAATTTGAAAAAGTAGATAGAAAGGCAGGAAAAATGATGAGGGGTCTGGAACAGCTTCCACATGAGGAGAGATTAATAAGACTGGGACTTTTCAGCTTGGAAATGAGACAACTAAGGGGAGATATGACAGAGGTCTATAAAATTATGACTGGTGTGGAGAAATTGAACAAGGAAGTGTTATTTACGCCTTCTCATAACAAGAACTGGGGGTCATCCAATTAAATTAATAGGCAGCAGGTTTAAAACAAACCTAAGGAAGTATTTCTTCACATGATGCACAGTCAGCTTGTGGAACTCGTTGCCAAGAGGTGCTGTGAAGGCCAGAAGTATAACTGGTTGATAAATAATTAGATAAGTTCACAAACAATAGGTCCACGAACAGCTATTAGCCAATATAGTCAAGGATGGAACCACATGCTCCAGGTGTCCTACTTCAGGAGGAATTCTGCGCCACTGTGCATGTGCAGAAGGACAAGTGCAGCGTCCTGCACTTAGGAAGGAAGAATCCCATGCACTGCTACAGAATAGGGACTGTGTGGCTAGGCAGCAGTTCTGCAGAAAAGAACCTAGGGGTTACAGTGGACAAGAAGCTGGATATGAGTTGACAGTGTGCCCTTGTTGCCAAGAAGGGCAATGACATATTGGGCTGTAATAGTAGAATCATTACCAGCAGATCGAGGGAAGTGAATATTCCCCTTTATTCGGCACTGGTGAGGCCACATCTGGAGTACTGTGTCCAGTTTTGGGCCCCCCACTACAGAAGGAATGTGGACAAATTGGAGAGAGTCCAGCAGAGGGCAACAAAAATGATTCATGTGCCCCAGCCCCCTACTTATGAGGAGAGGCTGAGAGAACTGGGCTTATTTAGTCTGCAGAAGAGAAGAAAGAAGGGGGGATTTGATAGCTGCTTTCAACTACCTGAAAGGGGGTTCCAAAGAGGATGGATCTAGACTGTTCTCAGTGGTAGCAGATAACAGAACAAGGAGTAATGGTCTCAAGTTGCAGTGGGGGAGGTTTAGATTGGATATTAGGAAAAACTTTTTTTACTAGGAGGGTGATGAAGCACTGGAATGGATTACCTAGGGAGGTGGTGGAATTACAGAATATCAGGGTTGGAAGGGACCTCAGGAGGAATCTAGTTCAACCCCCTACTCAAAGCAGGAGCAATCCCCAGACAGATTTTTGCCCCAGATCCCTAAAGGGCCCCCTCAAGGATTGAACTCACAACCCTGGATTTAGCAGGCCAATGCTCAAACCACTGAGCTATCCCTCCCCTCTTCCTCAGTGGTTTTTAAGGCCTGGTTTGACGAAGTCCTGACTTGGATGATTTAGTTGGGGTTGGTCCTGCTTTGAGCAGGGGGTTGGACTAGATACCTCCTGAGGTCCCTTCCAACCCTCATATTATGTCCCCTGCAGATCCCCTCACCCCTAGAAACAGATTAAGCAGTGGAGGTGCTGCAGTTACACCTTTTGCCCACCAGGGGCTGCTGTGGCACCAGATGAGAGGGCAGCTGGCTCTGGGCTAGAGTAAGAAGCTGTAGAGAGGGAGGGGGCAGTAGCTGCCTTCTTACAGCACCTTGCCTGCGGAGCCAGGTGAGGGGAGATAGGATATAGGGGAGGATGACCGGAGTGGGGCATGTCACAGACTGGGGTTCAGAAGGGCCGGGGGCGATGGGACAAACAAAGGAGGGGGCACAAAGCCAGTGAGGTGACAGCATTGAGCCAGGGGCAGAATGGGAGTGGGGGTGCAGGGACACATGGGGATAGGGGGAGCAGTGGTCAAGTGGGGGTGTAGAAACACATGGGGGAGAGGAGGTGCATGGGAGATGGGGCAGATGTGCCTGTCTGAATGGGAGAGGCTGGGGGTCAGCCCAGGTCTGCATGGGAAGGCCCCCCAACTCCTGAACAACCTCTCCCACCCTGCCAAAAAAAACCCTGTTCCATACATCTCCCACCCACACCTAACAACCCTCCAGGTTCACTCCCAGGGCCCTGCCCAGCAATTCCTTCCCTCTCCCTCAGCTCCTCCGTTACCCCAACTCCCCCAGCCTTTGCACTGCTTCTTAGGGGTGGGGGAAATATGGTTCTGTGTTGTAGTTTAAATGAATTATTATTCAAAGGTCTGTATTAGTGTCCCTAGTAAGGAATCTATTTGTCAAAAAACATTTCCTGAGTCGTCTTTGTTGTCAGTATTGTTACAGACATACTTGCTGACCGGTATTTTGAAATAAATTACCAAAATAATTGAAGCTGGCATGATTATATTGTGTTATTTTGACAAATAAAAGATGCAGAATTTTAAAATATTGCATGCAGAATTTTTATTTTTTTGGCACAGAATTCCACGGGGATTAGTGTCCCTAACCCTCTGACTAGGACTAGGGGGGAGAGATAGCTCAGTAGTTTGAGCATTAGCCTGCTAAACCCAGGGTTGTGAGTTCAATCCTTGAAGGGGGCCACTTAGGGATCTGGGGCAAAAATCAGTACTTGGTCCTGCTAGTGAAGGCAGGGGGCTGGACTCAATGACCTTTCAGGGTCCCTTCCAGTTCTAGGAGATGGGTATATCCCCAATTAAAAAACAACAAAAAAGACTGGATGACAGGGGCTAGATCACTCAATAACTGCTCTGTTCTGTTCATTCCCTCTGGCCATTCTTATGTTCATTTTCTACAATATCAATCTGGAGTTCCTCTCCTCAACTCCATCCAAGATCCCCTCTGACCTTGCTTCCATCCCTCACTCTCCACTGAAACTGCTCTTGCTGAAATCTCTGATGACCTCTCCCTAGCCAAAGCTCAGAACCAGTGCTCCATCCTCACCCTCCCTGAGCTGTTAGCTGCCTTTCATACCGCTGACCATGCTCCTCCGCTTGCAGCCTTGTCTTGCCTTGGTTTCCATGACTCTGTTCTCTTCTGGTTCTCCTACTGCTCCAGTTGCTCCTTCAGCACATCCTTTGGAGGATCCTCATCTCTTTCTGTGGAGGTTCCACAGGCTCTGTCCTTGGTCCCCTGCTCTTCTCCACGCCCATCTCCTGCTGCCAAACTACAACCTCGTCCTGTCTTGCTGACGTCTCCTCGCAGATGCCGAGCCATCAGCTGAAGTGCAACATGGCTAAAACAGAGCTTCTTAATCTTCCCCATGTCACATGCCTGCTACCTCCTATCTCGATCGCTGAGGACTCCTCCACCATCCAGCTGTCACTCAGGCCCATCACCTGAGTATCGGCTTCGACTCAGACCTCATTCTAGGCCTTCACTTGCAGGCGGTGTCTAAATCTTGCCAATTCTTTCTGCATAACAGCTCTTGGATCCAGCCTAATCTGTCCATCCACCCAACTAAAACCTTCCGCCAGGCTCACATCTCACTTACTGCAACATCCTGCCCTCTGGCCTTCACAAAGGCAACCTTGTCCCACTCAGGTCCATTCAGAATTCTGCTGCAAAGATCTCTGTCCTAGTCTGGGGCACTCTGACCATGTCACCCCTCTCTGAACCCCTCCACTGGCTTCCCCTTCTCTAGTGCACCAAACCATCTGTGCAGGGCCTAGAAAGTGAAGACAAGCAATTTCGCTCTCACTCACAATTGAAGGCCGATCCTGCAACTGACCAAGCACTAGCACCCACTGGTTACATTTTAAACAAGCACCCCAGTGTTTTCTGCCTGGCTGCCTCTCACCTGGGGGGTTCCCTGCAAAGTTCCACTAAACTCATGACCCTCCTTCAGCACCCGCTTTTCTCTGAGGCCTAGGAAAGCCTGACAAAGGGTAGTCTGCTGGTGGGCTCAGCCCACTGCCCATCACGCTGACCAATACCATTGCACTGTTCCCTTGGACCCCCACCCTCGCCTTTGTCCACGTCTTGTCTAAGGCAGCCAGCGCCTTGGGACAGCCCCGAGCACAATGGGAGCTTGGTCCGTAGGTAGGGTCCTAGGCACGATGGGAACACAAATGAATAATACAAAGAGGGGCTGCCTTCATGGACAATGCCCACCCCGGCAGAGGGGTCAAAGTAGGTCGCTAAATGATGGCGGCAGGTCAAACACAGCAAGCAATTGGAACTGCTTGCGAAGCTGGGCTCACTAATCCAGCCAAACATACAATCCTGCACCCAGGGACAGAGAGTTACGGCTCGGGGAACTGTCCTGAGAGTAGAGTCAGCATAGGACTTGTATCTACTCTGACTCCTAACTGACCACGTGCTCCCAGCGGGATGCTCCACTGGAACAACCGGCCGAGGAGGCTTCTCCAGCCCTTGAAGTTTTTAGGGGCCGCTCTAGCTCTGCTGGAAGTTCTGGGCCCAAGACGGGACTCATCGGGCGGGTTCTCTGACCTGCATGATGCAGGAGGTCAAACTAGATGATCACAATGGTCCCTTCCAATAAGAGAGCTCTGTGACCATCCCGGAAAGAGCCTATGGGCTGCAGGGACCAACACGTGAACCACTATGTGTCCAGGAGCAGGCTGGAGAACAGACCCACTTGCACAGCAGCAGCGCTCGCAGGATCTGCCTAGGGCAGGCTGAGGGACAGTTCTGGGGAACCTGCCAAGGCTCCTGCGCTGTTTAGTGCAGAGGGCCCAGTCCTTGTGCCAGTGCCGAGCTCTCCTCTCCTCTCCCCCCTGCACTGGGAGCCCATGCAGTGCTTGGCAATGACACGTGCGGGGCTCGTCCAAGCCAAGAGCACGCGGCCCCATGCCGAAGGCTAGTGAACACCAGGTGACAGAGCTGCGGGGCGGGGCAGGGTGGGGCCAGCAGCCAGATAGGCATGCAGTGCATGCCCGATCAGCACACCCAGCTGAGCACACGGCCCAGCTCTGTGCCACTAACCCCCAGAGACCTTGGAGTGCTCTGCAGAGGTCATGGTCGCTATCCTGTCTGCAGATAGGGGCAGGGAGGTGCAGAGTGCGGGACTTGCCACAGGTCACTGACAGAGGCAGGAAGACATCCGGGCTGCCAGCTCAGGCCCCCATACACAGGGACACGCGGTCTCTTATGGCCACCCACCTAAATGATGTCTCTCCATAGATCTTCACTGCTGGGGTAATGGAGACTCCTTCAGAAACATCAATCTGCTGATTGGAGCTCAGACTGCTAAGGCCATTGCAGCCAGCGAGTGTGACCATCTGCAGAACGGGCCACTGACCCTCCTCCAGGGACTCCTGCATCAAGCCCAGAACTGTTGGCTGAGCCAGAGCAGATCTTCAAAAAACAAGAGTGCTCAATCTTCTAACTTCTCCCAGGGCTGAGGAATCCTCCACACCCCTGGCCAGATGTCCCACGGTGAGGGTGACCAGATGAGAGATGTGAAATAGCTGGACGCGGGGGGTGGGAGTGGGAGGTACCGGCAGAGCAACAAACACCAAGAGCCGCTGGAGCATAGGAAAAATTGGTGGGGGCTAAGCACCCAGCGGCAACTCCACGCCCTGCCCCTCCATCCCAGCTCACCTTCGCTCTGCCTCCACCTACCGAGCTGGCTGCCGCATCCTGCTTCTCTCCGCTCTCTCCAGCGCTTGCATTGCCATACAGCTGATTAGCGCAAGCCTGGGAGGGATGGGGGAGGAATGCAGTGGGGAAGAGGCAGGGATTTGGGGAGGGATCCAATAGGGCAGTGAGGGGGCAGGGCCAGGGCAGGGATTTGGGAAGGGAGGGGTGTAGTCAGGGCAGGGCCGGGTTGGAGTTGGGCAGGGGGATGTTACCCCCGTCTGCCTGTGCGCCGGAGGGCAATTTGTGTCCCGACTGATTAAATATCAGGACGTCTGGTCACCCTACCCATGGTTAATCCCCCTCATTGGGAAACATCTGCACCTTATTTCCAAGCTGAATTTCTCCAGTTTCAGATCCCAGCCTGCCTTTGTCTGCCAGACTGAAGAGCCATCTGCTAGGAGAATCCTTCCAGATCCCGCTCCAAGTCACCTCTTCACTTTCCCTTGGTTGAGCTAAATAAACGAGCTTCGTCAGTCTCTCGCTGCAAAGCAGGCTTTCCAGATCTCAAATCATTCTTGTGGCTCTTCGCGGAACCCCTTCCAATTCATCAATATCCTGTTTGCAGTGTGGACGCAGCATCCAGCAACGGTTTCAATAATGTCACATACAGAGGTAACACCACCTGCCTGTTTATACGCCTGAGGATCACGTTTAGCCTCTTTGCAGCAGCGTGGCCCTGGGAGCCGACGTTCAGCTGGCCCACAAGTCCCTTCCTGAGTCACTGCTTTCCAGGAAGTTCCTCTGGCTCGTGCTGCTAGAGACAGGACAACGCTCTGTGCTGCTAGAGACACAACCTTGCATTTGGCGGTGGTGTTGAAATGACACCTGTTGCTGCAGGATCCCATTGATGCCTGGCAGGGCCCTGCAAGGATGCCAGGGCCAGGGAGTTCTGCTTGGTGCACAGACATCACTTCATTTAGAACATACATTACAAACGTGCAGCCAGGAGGTGCAGCTCTGAGAAGCCAGGAATCAATCTATCATCTAAGGTTTTATAAGGCCACGCATCTTCCACGCCAGTTCAACAGCTCCAGATGCACTCTCAGGGATTCTCTTTTCAGGCCAGGACTCTGCTTGGGGCAGGTCTGGGGGAGTTGGGTGCAGGTGGAAAGAGAGGAGAGTCGTTTACTGCACACCATCCAGTCCTGGAATGACTGCCTGCCTCCCGGCGTCTTGGAGCCCAGCAAGCATTCCTTCACCACCACCACCCCGACCAAGTCAGGTTCCTGGCTGATCTATGCTGGGTTCTCTGCACTGATGTAGCTGTGCCGGTGCAGATGACCAAGGTAGATGCACGACACCTGTGCGCCCAACCCTGGTGAGCACAGCACACACACACTAGGGGAGAAAACCCCCGAAGGTCACTGCCTGCAGCCCCGGGGCAGGAAGAGAATCCAGATCTTTGGAGCCTGTCCCATCCGGGGCTCCTCCGCCAGCACACTCCTGGTTCTGCCACCTGACACGTCAATTGCAGCAGCCTCAGATCAATCTTCCCCACAGCCCTGCCTAGCGAACTCGCCACGGCCCAGTAGCGACAGGCAACACGTGACACTGTCCCTAGTTATGGGCATGAAGGGTGCCCAGATGACTGTAGCTCTCATGTCTTGACTTCGTCCACGCGCTTCCATGGGCTCTCTCTGGACTTGCCTGTGCTTTTCACAGTGACAAAGACCCTACCAGAGCCCAGGCAGCTCGGCTCCCCACCCAACCCGTTTCCTCTGCACAGAGCTCAGCAGTCGTGCGCTTGTCCCACAGGAACCCAGGCCACCTCTGAGGGAGCGGAACCCCCACATGACAGTACTCAAGCCCAGAGCGCGGGGTCAGACCCACCCCATCCATCTCTCACCCGACCTAGGCAAGCGCCCGCCCTGCCTCCGCACAGGTCCCAGGGTCACAGCTAATCAGGCACCTGGGCAGCATGATGGCAGATACAAGTCAATGTAGCCAAGGGTGGGTGAGGCACATGCCCGGCCCGGCCTTTCCCTACCCAGAACCTCAGGGGACACACACAGGGGTGCTGGGTCCTGCGGGCAATGCTCCCTTATGGCCCCAGGGGGCTCTGGAGACAGAGCTTCACAACTCCAGATCCCTCAGAAGCCCTAGCAGTTGCTGTTGGGAGACACAGAGGCTCCCCATCCTGCTCGGGATGGAGGTGACTGCAGGGAGGGGCCTGTGCCAGGGCCCCAGGACCAACTTCCTCCCCAAAACCCTGAGCACAGGGCCAGCTCCTTTCTCCCCCTTCTGCCCCCCAAACCAGCAACAACAGCTGCTGCCTAGACTACCAGCCTCCTAGTGCCCAGTAGAGACCACAGCTACTCCTGAGTGCAGGCCCTACGCTGGGGTCTAGCGGAGAGCTGCTCTCACCCAGCTCCAATGGAGGAGCGTCCCCCTTCACCGCAGGCCTACAGGGTCCCTCTGGAAAACACACACAGTCCATAGACAAACCTTCCAAGTCTTTCTCAAAGCCCATGATCCTGTCGCTGCTGTCCTCAAACTCCAGGTCCTGGCCTAGCAGTAGATCACTCTGCAGCACCAGATCCCCTCCTGGCGTCTCCTCGAGAGTGTCTTCAGTGTCCACTGCAACACATGGAGCGCCAGCCAGTTACTGCTGGGGCACAAGGAAATGTGCTATCATGGGCTGAGGACTTGAGTGCCCAGCTCTCTTCTTTCTGCCGCACAACCATGGGAGGCACGGGGAACGGACATTACCACTAGCGTCTTGAGCCAGGGCTGGGCCCCGCCACATGGGGAGCCGGGGCTTTGGCAGTGGCTCCAGGGAGAGTCCTCCACATGCTACCAGCTGCATGTGAAGTGCCCTCCGAGCCCCACATCCTACAGCATGGGGGAAAGGTGAACCCCTCAGTCCCGATGCCCCTGCTCAGGCTGCCTTCAGCGTCCAGGATCAGAGCTCCCATGGCACGCAGGGGAGCTAGGCAAAACAATGGAAGACTGGGGCACCTCCTTTTCCCTGTGCAGCAGGGACTTCACAACCGCTTCCTGCATGAAGAGAAAACGAGGCACAAGGGGATTGGAGAAGCACTGACAGCCAGTAGAGGAGCCAGTCAGCCAGGCCTGCATGGTGGAGCACACCGATGCCCTCAGGCCCCTCTGCAGGACAGAAGCACTGCATTAAAAGGTCCAGGCACACCCCCGCACTCAGGCCGTGGCTTCGCAGCTAGCCAGTGACAGCTAAGGGCCTAGCCAGCACCGCGACCACCTACGCACAATTAGCATTGCTCGTCCCAACAGGGTGGGGGAAACCTGCAAGCTCTGTCCCCAAAACGCAACGCCTCTGCAAACAAGCAGCTACGCTGGCAGGAGACTCAGGTGACCAGATTAGATTTCATTTTGCCAGGGAGTTGTCAGTGCAGTCCAGGGGACGCTGAGCACAGCTGGCTGTTGGGAGAGTGCGCGCTGGCTTGCGTGGGACGTGCAGCTTTTGCCCCACTGCATGGCAGCTGGACTATTTGCAGTCCTGAACTGGTCCAGTGTCTGCGGCCCCTGAGCCTCGCCAGCTTTCCAGCCTTCACCCTCTCGCTCCCATGGTGCTGGTGGGGAACTGAAATCCAAAGCGACTGGCTCAGGGCCCCACAGGGAGCCCTTGGCAGAGCACAGACTGGCTCCCAGGACAGCACCCTGTCCATGCAAGTTATTCCACCAAAGCCCACTGGTGCTCAGGTCAGATCTTGGGTTCTGCCATGCCACACACCCTTTCCTGCTCGTCCCCCCGCCACGTGGAGACCTTCAAGAGAGGAGCCTGGAGCCATCTGCCTTGTGCATTTCACCGGGAGGGGAGGAAGAACAGCTTCCCCGATGGCTACTCCCCACCTGCTAAGAATGGGAAGAAATCAGAGATTCTGCTGCCTGAAAGGAACTGGTCACACGGCTTCTCTACCAGGTCTAGGGAGCTGCCCACCTATCCCCCCCGCACAAGGACTCTATCCCAGGTTATGGCTGCACCACCAGCTAAGGCTGCGATTCCCTTGCTCAGGTGCACAGCAGACAAGTGCGAGTATCAACAGCCGTGTGGCCGCAGCAGCCTGGGTAGCGGCAGCAGAGGCACGGCCTGGCTGTGCCAAGTACCTGCCCAGCCATTTCAGCTGTACCCGAGTTACTACAGCGAGGCTGTGCCCTACACTCGTGTGACTTGCTGAGAGCTGGTGGACAGCAGCAGAGAATCATTGCCACAGGCTCCTCAGAACGGAGCGGGGATGTCCCTATGGGGAGCTTCCTACAGATGCAACAGCATCTTCTCCACCTCGACAGACAGCCAGTGTAAGGGAAACGGACACCACCAAAAGCTGAATGTGCCAGGGTCTGGGGGCTGCCTCCCAGTGTCCGACTGCTATGGACACACAGCACCTCTGGGCACCCCTGGACTGGGATCCTTCGGTTCCCCTGCAGCACCTGGAGCTTGGTGTTCAGCCTCCCCACTTGGACCAGCAGTGCAACACTTGGCTGCAAGGATGTTACAGCCAGGGGCACTAACACCCCCCATCCCTGGGCTGCTCTGCTACCCCCTAACCCCAGCGCCCCCCCAGGCTGCTCTACTGCCCCCTAGCCCCAGCCCCCACGGCCGCTCTGCTATCCCCTAACCCCAGCGCCCTCCTCCTCCCTCCCAGGCAGCTCTCCTATCCCCTAATCCCAGCAGCCCCCCCCCGGCCACTTCCCTACCCCCTATCCCCAGTGCCCACCCTTCCCCGCAGGCTGCTCTGCTTCCCCCTATGCCCAGCACCCCCCCTGCTCCGCTCCCCCCATTCCCAGAGCCCCCCCACTCCGCTCCCCCCATCCCCAGCGCCCCCCCTGCTCCGCTGCCCCCATCCCCAGCGCCCCCCTGGGCTGCTCTGCTTCCCCCTATCCCCAATGCACCCCCCCGCTCTCCTACCCCCATTCCCAGCGCCGCCCCCGCTCTCCTACCCCCATTCCCAGGGCCCCCCCCGCTCCGCTCCCCCCATCCCCAGGGCCCCCCCCACTCTCCTACCCCCATTCCCAGCGCCCCCCCTGCTCCCCCCATCCCCAGTGCCCCCCCGCTCTCCTACCCCCATTCCCAGCGCACCCCCTGCTCCGCTGCCCCCATCCCCAGCGCCCCCCCAGGCTGCTCTGCTTCCCCCTATCCCCAATGCACCCCCCCGCTCTCCTACCCCCATTCCCAGCACCCCCCCACTCTCCTACTCCCATTCCCAGCGCCCCCCCTGCTCCGCTGCCCCCATCCCCAGCGCCCCCCCGGGCTGCTCTGCTTCCCCCTATCCCCAATGCACCCCCCCGCTCTCCTACCCCCATTCCCAGCGCCGCCCCCGCTCTCCTACCCCCATTCCCAGGGCCCCCCCCGCTCCGCTCCCCCCATCCCCAGTGCCCCCCCACTCTCGTACCCCCATTCCCAGCGCCCCCCCTGCTCTGCTCCCCCCATCCCCAGCACCCCCCCGCTCTCCTACCCCCATTCCCAGCGCCCCCCCTGCTCCGCTGCCCCCATCCCCAGCGCCCCCCTGGGCTGCTCTGCTTCCCCCTATCCCCAATGCACCCCCCCGCTCTCCTACCCCCATTCCCAGCACCCCCCCACTCTCCTACCCCCATTCCCAGCGCCCCCCCTGCTCCGCTGCCCCCATCCCCAGCGCCCCCCCGGGCTGCTCTGCTTCCCCCTATCCCCAATGCACCCCCCCGCTCTCCTACCCCCATCCCCAGCGCCCCCCCGCTCCGCTCCCCCCATCCCCAGCGCCCCCCCGCTCTCCTACCCCCATTCCCAGCGCCCCCCCTGCTCCGCTGCCCCCATCCCCAGCGCCCCCCCGGGCTGCTCTGCTTCCCCCTATCCCCAATGCACCCCCCCGCTCTCCTACCCCCATTCCCAGCGCCCCCCCCGCTCTCCTACCCCCATCCCCAGCGCCCCCCCCGCTCCGCTCCCCCCATCCCCAGCGCCCCCCCACTCTCCTACCCCCATCCCCAGCGCCCCCCCTGCTCCGCTGCCCCCATCCCCAGCGCCCCCCCGGGCTGCTCTGCTTCCCCCCATCCCCAGCGCCCCCCCGGCTGCTCTCCTACCCCCATCCCCAGCGCCCCCCCCGCTCTCCTACCCCCATCCCCAGAGCCCCCCCCGCTCCGCTCCCCCCATCCCCAGCGCCCCCCCCGCTCCGCTGCCCCCATCCCCAGCGCCCCCCCGGGCTGCTCTGCTTCCCCCCATCCCCAGCGCCCCCCCGGGCTGCTCTGCTTCCCCCCATTCCCAGCGCCCCCCCGCTCTGCTCCCCCCGCCCACAGCTCCCGCCCCGGGAATTACCGACCCCCCCCCCACCTTTCACGGGCTGCGGGTGTCGCTGCTTCCGCCGGGGCATCGTGTCCGGCTCCAGCCCGGCCGCCTCCCCGCCCCCAGCTCCGGCCCCGCCGCGCCGCCCCCGCCGCTCATGGGCACCGCGGCTTGGAGCGGCCGGTGGCTCCGGCCCCACTTCCGCTTCCGGCCGCAGGGCGCGATGGGAGCCCCGGGGCCCCTCGCGGGAACGGCGGTGACGTCATCGGCGCGCCCACACCCGCGTGGCGGGAGCAGGTCGACCCGGGAGTTACCGGCGGAGCGGGGCCGAGCCGGGGAGCGGGGTGGGGCCGGGAGTTACCGGTGGGGGCGGAGCGGCCCCGGGGTTACCGGCGGGGGGAGGGGGACGGAGCGGGCCCGGGGTTACTGGCGGGGGGAGGGCGGAGCAGGGCCGAGCCGGGGGCTACCGGCGGGGGGAGGGGGACGGAGCGGGCCCGGGGTTTTGGGCGGGGGAAGGGGGCGGAACGGGCCCGGGGTTATCGGCGGGGGGAGGGCGGAGCGGGGCCGAGCCGGGGAGCGGGGTGGGGCCGGGAGTTACCGGTGGGGGCGGAGCGGCCCCGGGGTTATCGGCGGGGGGAGGGGGACGGAGCGGGCCCGGGGTTTGGGGCGGGGGAAGGGGGCGGAACGGGCCGAGCCGGGGGCTACCTGCGGGGGGAGGGGGACGGAGCGGGCCCGGGGTTTTGGGCGGGGGAAGGGGGCGGAACGGGCCGGGGTTACCGGCGGGGGGAGGGGGGCGGAGCGGGCCCGGGGTTATCGGCGGGGGGAGGGCGGAGCGGGGCCGAGCCGGGGGCTAGGCGGCGGGGGGAGGGTAGAGCGGGCCGGGGGCTGCAGGTAGCTCCCTAAGGCGATCAAGGCAGTGTCCCCCGCCCCCCCTTCCGGGAGAGGCGAATTCTCGGTTTCTGTCTCATTGGCTCCAGCCCGGCCCCCGCGGCTCCGGTGTCCGGGAACCCCGGCCGGCACCAGCCGCAGAGCCCGGCTCCCGGCGGAGGACAGTGTGGCTGCACCAGCCGCAGTTTAAGGGAGCAGTTAAGAAAGACAAGGACGTTGTAGTGTCCTGGCGGCCTGTCCCGCTGCCGGCTTGGGAAGAGCTGCTCCCTTCCGCTGGTACAAACGCGGCACTAGCAGGGGCTGAGGACCTGGAGCAAAGGGAGAATGGAAAAAGCCCTGTGTCCCTAGGCCCAGATGCTGCCTCCCGGGTACGGACAAAAATCTGCATCCTCATTCAATACAGCCGCTGTTCCACTGGATTTGAGAGTAGCAAAATATTTAATAATTTAAAATAATGGCCTAGCTCTGATTCGGGGAATTACAACCCAGCCAGCCTCACCTCAGTACTTGGGGATTTGGTTGAAATGATCATTAAGAGAACAAAATGCTTGGAAGCTCATGACGGAATAGGCTCCAAGCAGCTCACTTTCAGCAAGGCTGGTGGAATCTTTGAATGTGTCAGTAAAGTACTGGCTAAGGGGGAAACTAGTTGACCGAATGTATTGAGTGCGATAAGGAGGGTGAGGTAATATCTTTTATGTGACCAACTCCTGTTGGTGAGAGAGAGAAGCTTTCTACCTCCCAGAGCTCTGTGTACTGCAAAAGCTTGTTTTTCTCACCCACAGAAGTTGATCCAATAAAAGATATTCCCTCACCCACCTGCAATCTCTCTCCTATCCTGGGACCAACAGGGCTGCAACTACACTGCGTATAAAAGATTTATGCAACAGACTCATGTTCCTGCTGGTGGTCAGTCATGGCATGGTAGATGCTTTATCTTAATCCCTACTCCCTGGGTGTTTCCAACAAGTTTAAAATGAGCTTTGTATCCAAGAACGCCCTGTGAGTCTACAAAGAATCCATCAAACAAAAAAGAAACCATTTCACCAAGGGCTTTGGTCCTACCACGCTCTCCTGTTGACCATCTCCAAATCCTTCTTTAAAGCAAGAAGCTTCCTGGGGCTGGGATACAGCAGTCTTGCCCTTATCTGTGGATGAAGGACCTCCATTGTCTTCCCTGGAGCTGGGGCAGCAGGAATAGCCTTTGCAGTGATCTTCCTTCCCCACCGGTTCTGCCTCCAGATCAACCCTCCCTGAATTCTAAAAAACTCTCTGGTAGGCCCAGCTGCTCATTTACCAGTTAAGCCCTAAAAGGCTCCTTGGACAATCTGTTCCCCTCAGGCTGGCTCACCAGCACTAGTCATGGGGAGACTGGACCCAGCTTCCTTCCTAAAAGGGAGAGTCACTGAGTACCCCCTGACAACCTTCACCAAGATCCCTCCCAAGAGGCTACTAAAGAAAAAAGATCTCCTGGCACTAGAAAAGGTTCAGAAAAGGGCAACTAAAATGATTAGGGGTTTGGAGAGGGTCCCATATGAGGAAAGATTAAAGAGGCTAGGACTCTTCAGCTTGGAAAAGAGGAGACTAAGGGGGGATATGATAGAGGTCTATAAAATCATGAGTGGTGTGGAGAAAGTGGATAAGGAAAAGTTATTTACTTGTTCCCATAATACAGGAACTAGGAGCCACCAAATGAAATTAATAGGCAGCAGGTTTAAAACAAATAAAAGGAAGTTCTTCACACAGCGCACAGTCCACTTGTGGAACTCCTTACCTGAGGAGGTTGTGAAGGCTAGGACTGTAACAGCGTTTAAAAGAGAACTGGATAAATTCATGGTGGCTAAGTCCATCAATGGCTATTAGCCAGGATGGGTAAAGAATGGTGTCCCTAGCCTCTGTTTGTCAGAGGATGGAGATGGATAGCAGGAGAGAAATCACTTGATCATTGTCTGTTAGGTTCACTCCCTCTGGGGCACCTAGCATTGGCCACTGTCGGTAGACAGATACTGGGCTAGATGGACCTTTGGTCTGACCCGGTACGGCCATTCTTATGTTTTTATGTAAGTTAGTAGCCACTGTGTGAGAGGCAAAGAACTTTGGTGGGTCAGAAACTGGCTAGAAGACAGAAAGCAAAGTGTAGAGTCCAACGGTCAGTTTTCCTTATGGCTAAAGGTAAAAAGCAGGGCATCAAGGTGATTTAAAATCCAACATTGAATGTATTTGCTAATGATCAGGAAAGAGGGAAGTTAATGAGGTAGCCACATCTGAGACACAGAAATCTTCGGTGAGCTTACAAGAAGTGGCAACTAGGACAGATGGGATGAGTATAAAAATACTGCTCAAGCATGCAGGGGTGTAATCAGGAAGGCTAAAGCACAGTTGGAATTGCAGCTACCAAGGGATATGAAGGGTAAGAAGGGTTTCTACAGGCATGTTAGCAACAAGAAGGTGGTCAGAGAAAGTGTGGGCCCCTTACTGAATGAGGAAGACAACCTAGTGACAGATGATATGGAAAAAGCTGAAGTACTCAATGTTTTTTTTGCCTTGGTTTTCACAGATAAGGTCAGCTCCCAGACTGCTGCACTGGGCAGCACAGTGTGGGGAGGAGGTGAGCAGCCCTCTGTGCACTTAGGACGGAAGAATCCCATGCACTGACACAGGCTGGGGGCCAACTGGCTAAGCAGCAGTTCTGCAGAAAAGGACCTGGGGATTACAGTGGATGAGAAGCTGGATATGAGTCAACAGTGTGCCCTTGTTGCCAAGAAGGCTAATGGCACGTTGGGCTGCATTAGTAGGAGCATTGCCAGCAGATCAAGGGAAGTGAATATTCCCCTCTATTCAGCACTGGTGAGGCCACATCTGGAGTATTGCGTCCAGTTTTGGGCCTCCCACTACAGAAGGGATGTGGACATATTGGAGAGAGTCCAGCGGAGGGCAATGAAAATGAATAGGGGGCTGGAGCACATGACTTACGAGGAGAGGCTAAGGGAACTGGGATTTAGTCTGCAGAAGAGAAAAGTAAGGGAGGATTTGATAGCAGCCTTCAAGTAGCTGAAGGGGGTTCCAAAGAGGATGGAGCTCGGCTGTTCTCAGTGGTACCTGATGTGATGGAGTAGGGGCTGTCTGGGTGGGGGATGGGAGAGCCAGGGAGGACTTTAGGCGAGGGACAGGACCTAGGCCTGTAACCTGAGCCAGGTAGGGGGGAGGCGGGTCAGCACCTTTTGCCCAGGAAGCTGGACAAGGGAAGGGGCCGGCTGGAGGAAGTGCAGTTCAGTTTCGGTTTTGGGCTGGGCGGTTGAAATTCAGGGTATCCTAAGCTGGAACCCAAAGACCCTGAACCCCCAGAAGGACTTGATTGAGGGGTCCTGACTGCGCCTACAAGCTCTGCTGTAACCTGCATTCCTGTTGTCCAATAAACCTGTTTTGCTGGCTGGCTGAGCATCACTGAGAGTCCCAGGAAGAGGGGTGCAGGGCCGGACTCCCACACTCCGTAACATCTGATGACAGAACAAGGAGCAATGGTCTTAAGTTGCAGTGGAGGCCTAGGTTGGATATTAGGAAACACTATTCCACTAGGAGGACGGTGAAGCACTGGAATGGGTTCCCTAGAGAGGTGGTGGAATCTCCTTCCTTAGAGATTTTTAAGGTCAGGCCTGACAAAGCCCTGGCTGGGATGATTTAGTTGGGGTTGGTCCTGTTTTGAGCAGGGGGTTGGACTAGATACCTCCTGAGGTTTCTTCCAACCCTAATATGCTGTGATTCTATGATCTGCAGATGACACAGTGATTAGGCTAGTCAGGACCGAGGGGGCTCTGAAGAATTTCAAAATGAAGCTCATAAATGCAAAGTAATGCACCTTGGAGGGAGCCATTTAAAATACTCTTACAAGATTCTAAATTAATTGCATTAACCCAGGAGAGGTGCCTGGGCATTGCTGGGGGCAGCTCAGTGAGACCAGGCTTAATGTGCAGCTGCGGCCAAAAAAGCAAACAAGATCAGGGTGCAGAAGGCGAGAGCTAGAGAATAATGCAGACACATTTCTAATGCCTTGTATCAGTCAATGGCGTGGCCCCATCAGACCTGGTGTGCAGTATCAATCTCCTCTCAAACGTGGTATTGCAGAGAGAGGAGGCTCAGAGGCAGGTGATGCCTGGGAAAACTTCTACGGAAAGAGGTTGAGAAGATTGGGATTGTTACCTTGGCAAGGTGATGAATGGGAGGTGGCAGAAGTATTTAAAACTGAATGGTCTAGAGCAGGGAGATGGGGAGCTTCTCATAAGAAGAAAGGGACATTCAGTGACATTAAAAAGTGGGAAATAAACTGATAAACACGTTTCCATATGTTCATTATTTGTATTCCCATAGTGTCTAGGAGTCAGTCACAGACCAGAGTCCACTGTACAACACACTATGGAAATGGCACAGAATGACAGGCCTTGCCCCCAAGACTTTACAGTGTTAATCTGTGGACCACACTGCCCCAGGAAGTCACTGAGGCCAAGAACTTGACAAGATTCAAAAAAGGACTAGAAGTTCCTGTGGTTAACAAGACTGTTCAGCATTCTCATAATTAATGCTAACAGAATTCTGGCAGGGATAATAAACCTCCTGCTTCAGGGCTCAGGCCAATCTTTGACTATTAGAGACCAGGGTGAGACCTAATGTAGGGGGCAAGTTACCCCCCTCCCATCTGCAACTTCTTCTACTTCCTTTTCCCTTTATCATTCCATCAGCTGGGGTTGGGTCATTGTTCAAGCTTCTGCCAGTTTTGTCTCCCCAACATGGCTCTAAGGTCTTCCTGCCTTCTTTGATGCAATCCATTCACTACTTCTGCTGATTCCTCAGCATCTTTTCCTTACCCCTTTCTCCTGCCATGCTACCTTCACCAGATCCCCTCCGTTCATTCTGTACATGTCTCACTCCAACAAGGTCACACCTGGATTTTATCAGCCACCTCATGGACTCTGACTTCCATACTACTACTCTCATTTTGAAATCTGTCTCTTACTAAAATTCTTTTTAATAGCATAAAGTCAGCTCATCTCTCACGCCCACAGGTGTAGTATTTGTGGTCTCTTTTCTGCACTGCACAGCATTGCGGGAGCACCATTGTTCTGCACAGTTGGGCTTTCAGGCTCAATTGTGTACACCTGTCATACACAACCTCTGAAGTGTTGTTCCAGCATGTCCCAGTCTGGCCTGCATCTCCTGCTCAGTCACACCATCTTCCATAACCCAGCCACCAAGATGGCTTAATTGTACTCTGTTAATCTGTGTCATTTCCCTCTACTGACCCATATGACCTCAGTCTTTGTCGTGCCACTGGCTTGCTATTTCCTCTAGGTCTTCTTTGGAAAACACCTTTATTGCCATATCATCTGCAGGTAGCATCTTCTCACCTTTGCCCCTTTACCCATGTCCTGCTGACCGAGTCCATCAGTGTCACAGACAGCAGTGGACAAACAGCTGACCCTGGATACGGTCTCACTTTAACTTTGAAAGGGTTAACGGACAGTACAGGTCTCACTGCTACTCAGAACCAGGCTTTGTTTGACCCATACATGGGGGTTGAAGTCAGAGTTTTCCTTCTCCTAGGCAGGCTGAAGAGCCCCAGCTGCCCAGAGCTATCTGGTTATTTTTAAAAGGCACCAGATACTGGCCTGTTGCACACCCACTTTTGGAGAGAGTGCAGGGTATCAGAAACAATGGTCTTTTTTAAGTGCTGGGATCTCATCCCACCCCAGCCAACAGCCCTTGGACTGGGGCAGGTTCTGACGACTTCCTCAGCAAGTCCCGTGTTCCTGTCCCTGGACCCATAGACGCCCCAGGCCAGTGCTGGGGCATCATGGCCCCAACCTTCAGCCAAGTGTCTCCCTCAAGGCTGGGGTGTGTTACTGGACACCACTTTGCCCCACACGGCCTGTTTTCCTCCGTGGGAGGCAGCTCCACTGCCACACTAAGCTCCATGTGATATTGGCCCCAGAGATCTCCTGTGCTCTCCTGGCCTGGGCACAACCCCTAGAGCTCCCGTTTCACACTCTGGGCTTGATTCACAAAGGCACGGGGGTATTGCCAGGCCTACCTGTTTCACGGGATCCTCAGCCCTGAGCTGGGACTGAGCTTCCCAGGTGCAGTCTGAGCAGAGTTGGGCCCCTACAGAGATTCCCAGCAAGCTGTGCAGGGAGCCACCCACTCTAGCCAGGAGACATGTGGCAAGGCAGGGGACTGGGCCTAGGCCTCACACCTCAGAGGTTCTTAGGCCCCTCTCTGCCATTGCTTGGGGCCTCTAGGCACCTGCCTCCAGCTGGGATGCCTGGCCGTGCCCCTCTCCTGGAGTTCAGCGCCTGAGCCAGGCCAGCCCCACCCCACTCATGGCAAACCAGAGACACTCAGTGACTGAGGCACTCACTGGAAGGGGGGACATGGAGTCAAGTGCCTCATCTGCCTGATGTGGCCCAGGGATTTGATCCCAGGTCTCCCGTCTTGGCCCTAGGCCACTGCTGTTCTGGGCAGGCTGCCTCGGGCTCTGCTGTACAGCCAAGCTACTGATGGGCCCGGTGAGGGGACGCTACGTCTGGCGGTCCAGACGGGCTGCTGGGCACTGACTGGCACATGCAGTACCGACCCCACTGGCCTGGGCATGCTTGGCCTGAGGCTGGCTGGGGGCTTTGGCTTGCAGCCAGCCCTCAGCACTCTTGCCCCCAGGTTGGGGAGTGACCATATTTCCCAGTGCTGGGCAACCAGTGCACCCCCTCCCCCAATAGGGCA
The DNA here is from genome assembly GCA_026122505.1 of Aldabrachelys gigantea. Lineage (NCBI taxonomy): Eukaryota > Metazoa > Chordata > Testudines > Testudinidae > Aldabrachelys > Aldabrachelys gigantea. The sequence continues at coordinate 773,409 of CM047481.1, read as the reverse complement.
GAGGCGCTCGGCTGGCAGCAGCAGCACTCAGCAAAGGAAGCAGTATCCCCCATCCCTCTGCCCGCCCCCCCCCCCCCCCCACTGCACATAGGTGCTGGAACTAGGGGTGCCATGACTTGACGTGGTTTCCATCGTTGACAGTTTAGTTCAATGGCTCAGCACCCCTACTGTACAAATTGTCCCAGAGCCTGACACTGCATGTTGCATTGCAAAGGGCAGCACATCACCTGTGTCTCCTTGAGTGCCCAGCTTGGGGGAGGGGGGTGAGAGAAGGGAAGGAGAGGGGCACCTTCTGGAAGCCCTGCAGGCCCCACAGCAGATACAAAACCACAGAAACTTGGAGGAAGGTAGCAGATCAATGGGACATAGTAATACCAGGCTATAAAGATATATAGGAATGACAAAGTAGTAGTAGTGGCACTATTTGTTAATGAAAGCACAGAGTTCAATATAGTAAAAATCTGAAATGAATCAAATGGATAGAAATTCCATGCTTCAATAATGAGAGTATAGAAGCAGGAACATACTACCGACCACATCACCAAGATGGCGACAGTGATTGTAAAATATTCATGAAAATTAGAGAGGCTACAAAATGGGCAACGACTGCCTAGGAAGGATACTGCAGAAAGGGATCCGAGGGTCATAGTGGATCACAAGCTAAATATGAATAAATAGTGTAACGCTGTTGCAAAAAAAGCAAACATCCTTCTGGGATGTATTAGCAGGAGCGTTGTAAGCAAAACACAAGAATTAATTCTTCCGCTCTGATTAGGCCTCAACTGGAGTATTGTGTCCACTTCTGGGCACCACATTTCAGGAAAGATGTGGACAAACTGGAGAAAGGCCAGAGAAGAGCAACAGAAATGATTAAAGGTTTAGAAAACATGAGCTATGAGGGAAGATTTTTCTGGATGTGATAGCTGATGGATTTCTTCACCAAGTAGTTGAAGAACCAACAAGAGAGGATGCCATTTTAGATTTGGTTTTGGTGAGTAGTGAGGACCTCATAGAAGAAATGGTTGTAGGGGACAACCTTGGTTCGAGTGATCATGAGCTAAATCAGTTCAAACTAGATGGAAGGATCAACAAAAATAGATCTGGGACTAGGGTTTTTGACTTCAAAAGGGCTAACTTTAAAGAATTAAGGAAATTAGTTAGGGAAGTGGATTGGACTGAAGAACTTGTGGATCTAAATGCGGAGGAGGCCTGGAATTACTTGAAGTCGAAGCTGCAGAAACTATCAGAAGTCTGCATCCCAAGAAAGGGGGAAAAAGCCATAGGCAGGAGTTGTAGATGAAGCTGGACGAGCAAGCAACTCAGAGAGGCGATTAAGCAGAAAGCCTACAAGGAGTGGAAGATGGGTGGGATTAGCAAGGAAAGCTACCTTAGTGAGGTCAGAACATGTAGGGATAAAGTGAGAAAGGCTAAAAGCCATGTAGAGTTGGACCTTGCAAAAGGAATTAAAACCAACAGTAAAAGGTTCTATAGCCATGTAAATAAGAAGAAAACAAAGAAAGAAGAAGTGGGACCGCTAAACACCGAGGATGGAATGGAGGTTAAGGACAACCTAGGCATGGCCCAATATCTAAATAAATACTTTGCCTCAGTCTTTAATAAGGCTAATGAGGAGCTTGGGGATAATGGAAGGATGACAAATGGGAATGAGGATATGGAGGTAGATATTACCACATCTGAGGTGGAAGCCAAACTTGAACAGCTTAATGGGACAAAATCGGAGGGCCCAGATAATCTTCATGCAAAAATATTAAAGGAACTGGCACGTGAAATTGCAAGCCCATTAGCAAGAATTTTTAATGAATCGGTAAACTCAGGGGTTGTACCGTACAACTGGAGAATTGCTAACATAGTTCCTATCTTTAAGAAAGGGAAAAGAAGTGATCCGAGTAACTATAGGCCTGTTAGTTTGACATCTGTAGTATGTAAGGTCTTGGAAAAATTTTTGAAGGCGAAAGTAGTTAAGGACATTGAGGTTAATGGTAATTGGGACAAATTACAACATGGTTTTACAAAAGGTAGATCGTGCCAAACCAACCTGATCTCCTTCTTTGAGAAGGTGACAGATTATTTAGACAAAGGAAATGCAGTAGATCTAATTTACCTCGATTTCAGTAAGGCATTTGACACGGTTCAACATGGGGAATTATTAGTTAACTAATTAGTTGAAAAAGATGGGGATCAATATGAAAATTGAAAGGTGGATAAGGAACTGGTTAAAGGGGAGACTCCAACGGGTCATACTGAAGGGTGAACTGTCAGGCTGGAAGGAGGTTACTACTGGAGTTCCTCAAGGATCAGTTTTGGGACCAGTCTTATTTAACCTTTTTATTACTGACCTTGGCACAAAAAGCGGGAATGTGCTAATAAAGTTTGTGGATGACACAAAGCTGGGAGGTATTGCTAACACAGAGAAGGACCGGGATATCATACAGGAAGATCTGGATGACGTTGTAAACTGGAGTAATAGTAATAGGATGAAATTTAATAGTGAAAAGTGCAAGGTCATGCATTTAGGGATTAATAATAAGAATTTTAGTTATAAATTGGGAACACATCAGCTGGAAGCAACAGAGGAGGACGACGACCTTGGAGTATTGGTTGATCACAGGATGACTCTGAGCTGCCAATGTGATATGGCCGTTAAAAAAGCTAATGCGGTTTTAAGGATGCATCAGGCGAGGTATTTCCAGCAAAGATAAGGAGGTGTTAGTACCGTTATATAAGTCACTGGTGAGACCTCATTTGGAATACTGTGTGCAGTTCTGGTCTCCTATGTTTAAGAAGGATGAATTCAAACTGGAACAGGTTCAGAGACGGGCTACTAGGATGATCCGAGGAATGGAAAACTTGTCTTATGAAAGGAGACTAAGCTTGTTTAGCCTAACCAAAAGAAGGTTGAGGGGGGATATGCTTGCTTTTTATAAATATATCAGAGGGATTAATATTAGGGAGGGAGAGGAATTATTTAAGCTTAGTACCAACGTAGACACAAGAACAAATGGGCATAAACTGGACACTAGGAAGTTTAGACTTGAAATTAGATGAAGGTTTCTAACCATTAGAGGAGTGAAGTTCTGGAACAGCCTTCCAAGGGGAGTAGTAGGGGCAAAAGACATATCTGGCTTTAAGACTAAGCTTGATAAGTTTATGGAAGGGATGGTATGATGGGATAGCTTAATTTTGGCAACTGATCTTTGATTATCAGCAGGTAAGTATGCCCAGTGGTCTGTGATGGGATGTTAGATGGGATGGGATCTGAATTATTGCAGAGAATTCTTTCCTGACTGCTGGCTGGTGAGTCTTGCCCACATGCTCAGGGTTTAGCTGATCGCCATATTTGGGGTCGGGAAGGAATTTTCCTCCAGGGCAGATTGGCAGAGGCCCTGGAGGTTTTTCGCCTTCCTCTGCAGCGTGAGGCATGGGTCACTTGCTGGTGGAATCTCTGCAGCTTGAGGTCTTCAAACCACAATTTGAAGACTTCAATAACTCGGACATAGGTTAGGGGTTGTTATAGAAGTGGATGGGTAGGGTTCTGTGGCCTGCTTTGTGCAGGAGGTCAGACTAGATGATCATATTGGTCCCTTCTGACCTATGAGTCTATAAGATTGAAAAAATTGGGTTTGTTCAGTCTGGAGAAAAGAAGACTGAGGGGGGATATGGTAAGAGTTTCAAGTACATGAAAGGTTGTTACAAGGAGGAGGGAGAAGAATTGTTCTTAACCTCTGAGGACAGGACAAGAAGCAATGGGCTTAAATTGCAGCAAGAGCGGTTTAGGTTGGACATTAGGAAAAACTTCCTGTCACGGTGCTTAATAAATTTCCCAGGGAGGTTGTGGAATCTCCATCTCTGGAGGTTTTTAAGAGCAGGCTGGACAAACACCTGTCAGGGAAGGTCTAGATAATACTTAGTCCTGCCTTGCGTGTAGGTGACTGGACTAAATGGCCTCTCGAGGTCCCTTCCAGTCCTACGATTCTATGAAAAACAGAAAACTCAATAATAATGAGGGATTTCAACTATCCCCATATTGACTGTCTCCTCAGGACAGGATACAGAGATAAAATTTCTAGACATCATTAATGACTGTTCCTTGGAGCAGCCAGTCCTGGAACCCTCAGGGGGAGAGGCAATTCTTGATTTAATTCTAAGTGACACATACTATCTTGTACAAGCGATGAGTATAGCTGAACTGTTCAGTATTGGTGACCATAGTGTATTTAAAAATTGACCATCCTGTGGGGGTGAGCAAAAATACCACAGCAGCATTTAACTTGAAAAAGGGGAACTACACGAAAAAGAGGAAGCTAGTTAAACGGTCATTAAAAAGAATGGTCACAAGAGTGAAAAGCCTACAAGCTGCATGGAAACGTTTAAAAACACCATAACAGAGGCACAAATTAAATGTGTACCCCTAATTAAAGAAAAAAAAATCCACCCTGGCTAAACAACAGAGTAAAAGAGATGGTAAGAGACAAAAAGGCATCCTTTAAAATTTGGAAGTCAAATTCTACTGAGGAACATAGAAAGGATAAACTTTGGCAAGTCAAGTGTGGAAGTACAATTAAGCAGGCCAAAAAAGAATGTGAGGAGCAACTACCAAAAGACAGAAAAACTAACACCAAAAAAATCTGTAAGTGCACCAGAAGCAGGAAGCCTGCCAAACAATCAATCAATGGGCTCACTGGACAACTGAGGTGTGAAAGAAGCATTCAAGGGAGACAAAGTCATTGTGGAGAAGTTAAACGAATTCTTTGCATCAGTCTTCACTGCAGAGGAGGTGAAGGAGAGTCCCACACCTCGGCCATTCTTTTTAGGTGACAAATCTGAGGAACTGTCCCAGATTGAGGTGTCAATAGAGGCGGCTTTGGAACAAATAGTTCAATGTAAATATTAATATGTCACTAGGACCAGATGGGATTCACCCGAGGGTTCTGAAGAAACTCACACATGAGGTTGCAGAACTACTAGCTGTAGTCCATATCTTGTCTCTTAAATCAGCCTCTGTACCAGATGACTGACGGACAGCTAATGTAACGCTAATTTTTAAAAAAGGCTCCAGAGGCGATCCCGATAATTATAGGCCAGTAAGCCTAATTTCAGTACCAGCGAAATTAGTTGAAACTATAGTAAAGAACAGAATTATCAGACACACAGATGAACATGATTTTTTGGGGAGGAGTCAACATGGCTCTTGTAAAGGAAAATCATGCCTTACCAATCTATTAGAATTCTTTGAGGGAGTCAACAAACATGTGGACAAGGGGGATCTGGTGGATATAGTGAACTTAAACAAGGTCCCTCACTAAAGGCTTTTAAGCAAAGTAAGGAGTCAAGGGGTAAGAGGGAAGGTTCTCTTAAGAATTGGTAACTAGTTAAAAAAATAGGAAACAAAGGGTAGGAATAAATGATCAGTTTTCACAGTGGAGAAAGGTAAAAAGCAGGGTCCCCCATGGCTCTGTAGTGGGACCAGTGCTGTTCAACAGTCATACCTGATCTGGAAAAAGGCACAAACAGTGAGATAGCAAAATTCACGGACAATAACAAATTACTCTAGATAAGTCCAAAACTGACTGTGAAGCGTTACAAATGGATCTCTCAAAACTGGGTGACTGGGCAACAAAATGGCTGATGAAATTCAATGTTGATCAATGCAAAGTAATCCACATTGGGAAACATAATCCCAACTATACATATAAAATGATGGGGTCTAAATTAGCTGTTACATCTCAATAGAGAGATCTTGGAATCATTGTGGAAAGTTCTCTGAAAAGATCTGCTCAATGTGCAGCGGCAGTCAAAAAAGCGAACAAAATGTTCGGAACCATTAGGAAAGGGATAGATAATAAGGCAGTAAATAACATAATGCCGCTATGTGAGTCCGTGGGACGTCCACATCTTGAATACTGCGTGCAGCTCTGGTCGCCCCATCTAAAAAAAAGATCTATGAGAATTGGAAAAGGTTCAGAAAAGGGCAACAAAAATGATTAGAGGTTTGGATCAGCTTCCCTATGAGGAGAGATTAAAAAGATGGAACTATTCAGTTCGGAAAAGAGACGGCTAAGGGGATATGATTGAGGTCTATAAAATCATGACTGTGTAGAGAAAGTGAAATGGAAACTGTTATTTACCCGTGACATAACACAAGAACTAGGGGTCACCAAATGAAATTAACAAGTAGTAGATTTAAAACAAACAAAAGGAAGTATTTTTCACACAATGCACAGTCAGCTCATGGACTCAAAGCCAGGGGATGTTGTGAAGGCCAAAAGTGTAACTGGGTTTAAAAAAAGTTCATGGAGGACGGATCCATCAATGGGTATTGCCAAGATGGTCAAGGACACAACCCCATGCTCTGGGTGTCCTTAGGCCTCTGACTGTCAGAAAGTGAGAGTGGATGACAGGCCGGGATCACTTGATAATTGTCCTGGTCCAGTTCACTCCCTCTGAAGTACTTGGCACTGACCCAGTACGGCCGTTCCTGTGTTCTCGCAGATTAAGAACTGGCATGGAATGAAGTGTTCCTAGTGGAGTTCCACTGAGATCCGTACTAGTTCTGATGCTGTTTAACATTTCCATCCGTGATCTGGAAGAAACTATGGAAACCATTGCAGCGACACAAAGCTAGGCAGAGTGGTGAAGGACGATGAGACAAGGCCGTCACAGAGTGACTGGATCATTTGATAAACTGAGCCCATTCCAACAAAATGCATTTTAATACAACACAATGAAAGGTCATACATCTAGGGACAAGAAACGCAGGCCAGACGTACAGAACGGGGACTGGATCCTGGAAAACAGGGATCTGAAAAGGATTTAGGTGTCACAGCAAGCAAGCAAGCAATTCAATATGAGCTCCCAGCGTGATGCACCGGGGGAAAAGGCCTAATCCGATCCTCGGATGTACACACAGGGAAGTAGTGACTTTGAGGAGGAAGGTGACGTTTCCACTGTATGTGGCATTGGTGAGGCCATTACTGGAATACTGCGTCAGTTCTGGTGTCCACATTTTAAAAAGGAGGTTGAAAAATCAGAGGGTGCAGAGAAGAGAGACAAATTATCCAAGGGCTGGAGAAAATGCCTTACAGTGAGACTGGAAGAGCTCAACCTGGTTAACTTATCAGAACGAAGATTGAGAGGAGACTTGATTATGTTGTCTAAGGAGAAAATACTGGTACTAATGAGCTCTTCAATCAAGCAGAGAAAGGCAGAACAAGAACCAATGGCTGGACGCTGAAGTCAGACAAATTAAAACTGGAAAACAGGCTCCATTTACTTTTACCAGTGAGGGTGATGGACCACTGAACTACACCAGGAATCAGTGGAGTCTCCATCTCTTGGAGCTGCAAGACGGAACGTCTCTTTCAAAGAGATCTGCTCAGCTCCCCTAGAAGTTCTGAGCTTGTGGCAGGAATCACTGAGTGAGGTGCTCAGGCCCGAGGAATGCAAGAGGTCAGATTAGACAATCATAATGGTCTCCTCTGGCCTCAATGATCTGTGTATCTATGAGACAGCTGCAAAAAGGCCAGTGGAATTTTTAGCTGCAAGTTCAGAGGCCTCCTGTCCAGCAGCAGCCAGAGAACAGCCCCTCTGTATACTCTGCCCGCGCCTGGAACAAGTTCCATTCTGGTCCTTTCACAGGCAGAAGGGTAATGAGGTGGTGGAGGGAGCTGGGATGCACAGAGGCCGTTCACGGGCTGAGGGGCGGGATTGAGCACGACTGATGATCTGGGCAGCATGGATCAGTGGCGGCTGGAGGGAGCACAGCTACGCTGGGCTCGGGGGCAATGCCGGCTCCTCCTGAGCAATGAACGTTTCCATGGGCCAAGAGCCCTGGGGAGGGACTGCAGGGAACTAGACTGGATGATCCAACATCTCCACAGCCCCTGTCAGCAACGGCCTGTAGGAAACTCAGCCATCAGTCCTTCCCCTCGCTCTGCCCCCAATCCTGATCCACGCAGAAGGCCCAGGGGGGACGAAGGGCACAGAGAGGGAACAAGGAGCAGCTGAGTTTCCAACCCAGGCGCTTTGCTTCTCTGGCGCCCCTCAGCGCAAACCACACAAGCTGCCAGAGATGGGTGCAGCGCTGGCACCCGCCCACCGCATCGTGTGGCCGTCACCCTGAAAGGAAGAGGAGAGCTGGGTAGGGCCTGAGGTGTTTGGGTGTCAGTCTTGCCTCTTGGACCCAGGGGTCAAATCAGGGACTCAGTAAAGACAAATGAGCTCAGGAGGTTTACCCCTACTGCCCATTTCTACACATCCCCAAGCCATCCTGCCACAGCACTGCCAGCTCTCTGCGGTGTCGTGGGAGGGAGCCTGAGACTGGAGCCTGCAGACCAGGAGCAAGGTGCAACAGGAAAGGCAACAGTGGGTTGGGGAACCCACTACACAATCAGTTCCTCACTGTCTCCTAAGGTCTCGTAACCTGTAAAGGGTTAAAAGATTAAACAGACGGACTCGGTTCTCCCCGCTTCCTGCCCCACCTCCTGCGAAAGAGCCAAGGACAAAGGTGCGGCTAAGTTTTCTGGGCTTTTAGTTTGAAAAAGTATTGATTGAAAGTGTACAACAAAGCAAGGTGCAACGGTGGCACCCGATCCAGATTGTTCACAAATAAAAACAGAACGGGCCTTAAATAAAGGGGGCACAGATTAAAAAACCTCAACAAGTGAAAAAGTTCTTCCCCTCCAAACAGAATAGTCACAGGCACAAAAATGGCGACACCTACACGGAGACAATGTTGGGATCTCCATCCTCTAACCACTAACGTGCTACTCACCTCCGCCAGGGCTCCCGTGTCCGCGGAGCTGAAACCAGCCCCACTCGGCAGCTCTGCTGTTGGCTCACTCTTTGGAATGGTTACAAATGAACGACATGCCCTGCTAACCCACCCCACCCTTGTCCAGGACAGACAAACGAGGCCTCTGCTAAGGCTAAAAAAAAGAAAGGATGAGACTTTGGAGTCTCAAGTTCAGCTTGTTTAAGAAACGAGTCTGGGGAGTGCACGACAAGTCTCTGTGCCGGGCCTGTTAGTCCCGCTTGGCCTTCTTGCTGCTGTCACTGCCGTTCTCCTCCCTCGCTGCCTGGGCCTCTGCCGCTGCCAGTTTCCGTTTGCCACTGTCGGTGTGGGCTTGTGTGGAGCGTGGGTTGAAGCAGATAATGATGCACGTCATGTTATCGCAGCCGGTGCCGTCCCCTGAGGTGTCGGGAGCCAAGCACTGATCCAGGAGCTGAGAGGAAACAGGACAGAGTTAACAGCACACGGGGAGCAGCCAGTGGGACGCCAACCTCATACGCAGCCGAGCAGTCCAAGGGAGCCGCTCACTCACTGGCTGACTCCTGGCTCTGGGGCCAGGCCCAGGCTCCAGCTCCTCCCAGGTGAGGGAACGGGACAGCTTAAGGCAGTGCTCTGTGCCTTGGGAGGCCGGCAGGCAGAGCCAGCGACAGGCATGAGCAGACCAAGCAATTGCTTAGCACCCGGAACACCTCCAGGGGGCCCCCTGTTCATTATTAGTATGTGTTGGGGGGCACCCCTCAAATATCCTGATGTGCTGACCACCTTTGGTGGCAGGGCCTTGTGCTGCTCAGCACTGCCACCTGCTGGCTGTTCAGAACAACACTAGGAAGGCAAAAACAATGAGCAGTCTGCGGCCCCTTAGAAACTAACAAATTTGTTTGGGCATAAGCTTTCGTGGGCTAGAACCCACTTCATCAGCTGCGTGCAGTGAAAAATACAGTAGCAGATATATATACAGCACATGAAAAGATGGGAGTTGCCTTACCAAGTGGGGGGGGTCAGTGCTAACGAGGCCAATTCAGTCAGGGTGGATGTGGCCCATTCTCAAAAATCTCCCTGGACACTCAACAACAGACTTAAAAGTGGCCATTCTTCAACAAAAAAACTTCAAACACAGACTTCAATGAGAAACTGCAGAACTGGAATTAATTTACAAACCGGACACCATCAAATTAGGCCTGATTAAAGTGGCTGGGTCACTACAAAAATTTCTTTTCCCCCTCTGTTGATACACCTTCTTGTCAACTGTTGGGAATGGGCCACATCCACCCTGATTGAATTGGCCTCATTAGCAGTGACCCCCACTTGGTAAGGCAACTCCCATCTTTTCATGTGCTGTATATTTATACCTGCCTACTGTATTTTTCACTCCATGTATCTGATGAAGTGCGTTATAGCCCACAAAAGCTTATGCCCAAATAAATTTGTTAGGCTCTAAAGTGCCAGCACGACTCGTAGTTTTGGCTGATACAGACTAACACGGACACCCCTTTGAAACTAGGAGGCAGATAAAGTTGTTGGGTCCATATGGATTTTGTCACCATCCAGCAATGAGCGGGCCCCAGTAACTCTCCCCGCAGGGAGTCAATGCTCAGCGAGCATGCAAATGCCCAGCGACCTGAGGAAGCCCATCCAGGAAAGGGCAGCTGGAATCAGGCTGCTTACCTCTTCTACTATGGAGGAGAGAGGCCTCAGGTCCCCATTCTCATCCTTCTGGCTGATCTTGGCCTGGATGAAATCCACCACTTCCTGGCTGCTCATCACATTCCTGCCAGCAGAGCGGGTGATGGGTCAGAGTGGCTGGCAGGGCAAGGGAAGAGTGCCCTGCAGCTGACGGCAGGGAGGCCTGATTCTGCTGTGCTATGGCGGAGAGCACTGGCTCGCTGAATGGGAGGGGCAGGGTGCACACCAAGACAGATGTTAAAGGAGATCCCCTCGTTCAGGGGCCATGGGCATCGTGGAGCGCGCTGTGCCTTCCTCTGCCCAGGGAATGGCGCCCCACTGGGGACAGCCTGCCTTGGGCTCTTTGATGAGCTATCCCAGAGGCCCCTAACCCTTACTGAGGTGTCACAGGGATATGCGCCTGGCCTGCTGCCCGTGCAAAGGCTGGGGCAGGATCCATCCCATAGGGGCTTCTGATCCTCTGGTGCTCACCAGATTCCATCGCATGCGATAACCATGAAGTCGTGTTCCTCATTTATTGTCAGCACCTTGATGTCGGGTAAGGCCGAGATCATCTGCTCTTCTGGGGGCAGGTTCTTGTTCCGTTTGTAAAAGTGGTCGCCTGGCAAGAGAGGGGAAGGTCAGTGCCGGCACAGTCTCCTCCAGCTATGCAGCCCTGACTGCTGGGAAGGGGCTGCCTGAGAGCCCAGGACAGCACTCCCACAGGCAGGAGGGGACGACCCCCCACCTGTCGCAGACTGAGGTCTGTGTTTGAGCTGGAGCATGAGGCCAGCTCAGCAGAGCCTGGCACTTAACTGCTACAACACTGAAGAAGAGCGAGAACACCAAAACAGTGTGTCCCCAGTCCAGCCACACATCTCCCCACCGCCTGTGCTTTTAGGAGCACAAATACAGACACTGCTCATGCGGACCAGACCAGCGTCCATTTAGTCCAGTGTCCTATCTCCGACGGGGGCCAGCGCCAGCTGCTTCAGGGGAAGGTGCAGTGATCAGGCGGCCTGCCCCAGGGGAAGGTTCCCCCAGCCCCAGTAGTTAGAGGCTCATGCTCTGGGGCAAGAGGGTTCATGGCCAGTTCAGAACTCTGGTTTGAGGGTTAGTATTTCCTCTTATAATTCCGGATATTCCCCATTCCTAGAGAAACATCTAACTTCTCGCTGAATCCCGCTAGGCTCTTAGCCCCAGCTATGTCATGTGACAGAGTTCCACGGGCCCCTTGTGCCTTTTGAGGGTCCCCATCATTTAAACAGACACTGCTGATCTTCCTTTCTCTCGACCATGCATTGCTTTAGAAAATTTAATCACGTCCCTCCTCATCCATCTCCTTTGCATGAGGACAAACCCCTCTGCACAGAAGAGATTTCCCCAAGTCCTTGACCGTTCTTGCTGCCCTTCTCTAATCCCTCTAGCTGTGCAACATCCTGTTTAGGAGGGTGATGAGAACCCCAAATGGTGTTCAGATGAGCCCACACTACTAATTAGGGAATATACCACCCCATGCCTTATACATCCCAGTATCGTTTGCTTTTCTCACCACTCCTGGCTGACACCTACCATGCCTTAGGCCCCACCTAAATCATCCATCACTTACAAACCCACTGTGAAGCAGGCGGTCTGCGTGCACGTGCCATCCCCTCGGCTGCAGGGTGCCCTGGCCGGCCTCCTGGATTCACTCACCGATTGCCCTGGAGAGGTTGAGACCCCCATTCACTCTCCCATCCATGGTGACCTTGCCGCCGGCGTTCTTTATCCTAGCCAGCTCCAACTCATCCTCCGGCTTGTGGTCATAGGACATGTCCACAGCTTTGCCACCCTCCGACACCACGCAGCGAGAGTCTCCAGCATTGGCTACAATCAGCTGTTTCCCCCGGATAAGGGCTACCACGGCAGTCGTCCCGCTGTCAGAGCCAGGCTGAGAGGCAAGGGGTTTGGTGAGACTTCTTCCCAGATACATAATGCCCCTAGCCCTAAAGTAGCTATTCGGGGAGAGATGGTACAAACCAGCCCAGGAGCTCTTACAGAACATCGGCTGTACCAGACCTCGCCTTTCAAGGTGCAGGGCCCAAAGAGGGGGCCACCGCAGGAGGCGAGGGAAGGGGTGCGAAAGGAACAGAGCATGGCTACGTCTTCCCAGGAGTGGGCCACCTCAGATTTAACACACTGTCCTAGGACCACCAGTGAGCTCAATAGCATGGCCTGCAGCTGTCCTCTCCTGCCCCAACTCCAGCCTCAGCCTGCCCCAAGCAGGGACTGCACTGCATTACAGTGGCAAGGATGGAGGCTTCTGTAGTCTCCATCTCACTGCACCTAGCTGCAGCTCCCGCCCAGCTGCCAATGCCGTCCTCAGCCGGCTGGCTGGCTGGAGAGCTGCTAATTACTAGCGTTGGTTGTGTGCAGGTGAGACACACAGCTGGGCTGGCTGATCCTGAGGAATTGCCGTGCTGTTCTGCAGTATGTCCGACCAGATAAGCTAGCAGTGGAGTCCCCCTTTGCAGCATCTCCCCTGCTGCCCCACAGCCCAGGCCCCATTCCAAACTCTCCACCGCCTCCAGATGGGAAGACACCTGCTTCAGGCTACATGCTCTGCCGCAGGAAAGCTGTGTAGAAAATCCCTGGGCTGCACAGAGCCTCCATGGCCAAGGGGCATTCTCTGGCTCCCAAGCGACCCACGGGTGCTCCCCAGCACAGGACTAACAAAGAGAAGGCAGAAATGGGATGTGCACCTCCTCTTTCCCCTCCATGCCTGGTAACATCATCTCTTCCTCTTCGTCCTCATCCTCCTCAGCCTCTTCTGTGTCATCTTCATCCTCTTCATTCTCTGCCTCCTCACTGCTGTAGCCATCTTCATCTTCACTGCACTCCTACAGAAACAAGACACGCCATGAGAGAGCAGGAGTGCCCGGCTCCGAGGGCACAAGCCCCTCCGGGATGATGGACAAGATGAGCTCAGCAAGAGGGAGCCGATGACCCAGCAGGTCGTCTCTCTCTCTCTGGTGCGTATGAGCTGGGCAGCAGGTAGCAGCTCCCAGCTCATGCACTGGCCAGACCACAGCGTCTGCAGCACCCTCCTTCCACAGGCCCGCTGAGAGGTGGTTCGGACACAGGCATCAGCCCGTAAATCCCACCTTGACGGCAGGCCTGGGGTGGCCCGATGCTCTCACAACCCTTAAAGAATGTGGAGAGAGAGAGAAAGTCATTCCCCACCCCCAGGAAGGGCAGCTGCCTCCGAGCTCTGGCGCCTACCTCACTGTCCTCCTCCTCTTCTCCCTCATCTGACTCATCCTCGCTGTCTTCAAAAAATTTGGACTTGGTCGTGCCCTGGGGCTTTCCAGTGGAGGAACAGGAGGGTCCTGCCTCCCCCGTGGAGGAAGTGACCGTCTCTTCGCCCCTCCCCACTTCGGCCTGCTTTGCAGCACAGCTGTTGTTCCCAGAGTCAGCTCCGTCGGAAGTGGAGGAAATGCCCGTGGCCTTGTCATCTGGCTTCCCGTTCTTCCTCTCTCTGTGCTCGGCCAGCTCCCCCGGGCTGCTTTCTCCATTCACGCTCGCCTCCCCCTCATGCTCGTGGCCCATCTCCCCAGCTGGAGGGAGTGGCTTGTTTCTGAGGTTCTTGATGCAGTTCTGTCCATAGCGAGTCAGCAGCTCCTCTATGGTCATTGTGGCTTCTTCGTGCAGAAGAGCCGCTTCCTCGTTGTCAACTGCAAGAGAAAGGGGAAGTCAGAGCAGGAAATGCTGCCTGTGGGGTGGCAGCAGCAGCACAGGTTTGGCTCCAAGCTGCACTAGCCAAGAGATGCCTGACGCTGCAGCAGTGCCCGCACTGGGCTGGGCATTCCACGCACACACACGGGAGACAGCTGCCCCCACCCAGCTCCCAGACCAAGCAGTCGGGAGGGCAACCATCACACTCACACAGCTGGTAGGCACAGTGCACACACTGGGCTCTATGGACACACAGCAGCCAGCTCCCAGCTGCTAAGCCAGGTGATGGTTGCTGACACAGTGGCCACCAAGGAGGAATTCACCAATGGAAGCTCAGCTTGAGGTGCTGGGGGTGAGCTTGCAAGTGGGAACAGCTGATGCTGGTCAAGCGTTTGGGTTTTGTTTGAAGGTCTGTGGTGACGCTGAGTGCTGGGACACTGGCTGGTCTGTTTTCTTGCACAGGTCAGACACCACAAACGGGAAAGGCTAAGCTTCTCGAGGGCCAAGTCGCTCTGCATGGCTCTGGCACAGGTCGCTCACCCACCTGAGAAGCAGGGGCTGGGGCCGTGGGGAAACGTGAGACGCTAAGACACACCCTTCCCAAACACCAAATCGGGGCCAGCAGCTCAAGGGGGAATCTTGCTGCTTCCCTGAAGCTGCCGTTCTTCTTCGAGTGATTGCTCATATGCATTCCAGTTAGGTGTGTGCGCGCTGCGTGCACAGCCGTCGGAGAAAACTTTTACCCTAGCAACACTCGGCGGGTCGGCCGGGCGCCCCCTGGAGTGGCGCCACTATGGTGCCGTATAAATACCCCAGCCGACCCGGCCACCCTACAGTTCCTTCTTACCGCCCGTGTCAGTCGTTGGAACAGTGGAGTGCAGTTTACTGACCTCCGCATTTTCCCTAGCTACTCGCTATCTTCGTTCTTTGTTGACTTAATCGTTCTTGTTTTACATAGTTAATCAGTTAATTAGTTAAAGTTATAGTTGTTAATGTATTATTTGTTAGTATAGTTTCGCGGGGTTTGGGGGCTCTCCCCTTAACCCGCGCCCGGTACCGTAGCCATGCCTGGCTCACCGGGCTTTAAGCAATGTTCGGCCTGCAATCGGCCGATCCCGACAGGAGATCTCCACGACTCCTGTCTTAGGTGCCTAGGGGAGTCACACGTATCCTCTAAGTGCCCCATTTGCACGGCATTTAAGCCTCGCACAAAGAAGGAGTGGGACATTAGACTCCGGCAGCTCCTCATGGAAGTGGCGTTGGCACCGGCACCGAGTACAAGCCAGCAACTGACTGAGACCACTCCACTGGCACCGAGCACGGCCAGTACCGCTAAGGCTCCTCGGCTCCGGCCGCAGACGACGCCAACAGCAACTCCGCGCCGCTCCTTCTCTCCGAGGTCGAAGTCGGCTAAGCCTCAGAAGGGCTCCTCTATGCCCGCACCGCAGGCAGAGTCTGCAACTAAGGCTGACCGCCCGGCACCGACCCCGGCTGCGGCGCCGCCTCAACCGGCACCCTCGATTCCGGCCCCACGCGGGCCGTCGACTCCGGCGCCTGGAAGCTCCCCGGCACCGGCCGCAGTTGAGCTAACCTTGCCATCGACGCCAGAGACATTTTCAGCGGCACAAGACCTGATTGCCTTGATGGACCCGGCACCGCCAGTCCGTGTGACCCTCTCCAGGGGCAAGCCGCTCTTACCCCGGCCACCCTCGGTCTCTGCTCCGGACAGCCGCCGCTCGAGGTCTCGCTCCCGGCACCGCTCCACATCAAGGCGCCGCTCCCGCTCACACCACAGCTCAGCTTTGCGGCACCGCTCACCTCGGCACCGCTCGCAGTCGCGGCACCGCTCACCTCGGCACCGCTCGCAGTCGCGGCACCGCTCACCTCGGCACCGCTCACAGTCGCGGCACCGCTCACCTCGGCACCGCTCCCGATCGCACTGCCGCTCTCCACGACGTCGGTCCTTCTCTCGCTCCCCGTCCCGCTATTCGCGGCACCGGTCGAGCTCCCGGCACCACTACAGGGACCGTTCCTCCCGGAGCAGATCTCGTCGTAAGGGCTCGAGGTCCCGGTCGACCTCCCGGTACCGGCCCGGTCGCAGGTCCCGGTCAGGCTTGCGGTACCGAGATCAATACCGGCACCGGTCCCCACGACCCCGAGCTGCAAGGTCCATCGGCACCTCGGTGCCTACGTTTGCTGCTCCTCCGTGGCCGTCCGGTCAGGAGTCTGCCTCCTCACAGGCAGGTAGTTACTATGGCAGGGACCGAGATACTGACATGCCTACCGGACTCTTTCAGGATACTTGTCCCCAAGAGGCAGGTCAACAACAATGGCCCTTTTGGACACCCTGGGCATACCATCAAGCCCAGGGTGCTCCCCTGGCCCCGGCCCCTGCACTTGCCTCAGAACGCAGGGCACCAGAGGCCACCATGTCCCGCCCTCCTCCGGAAGAGTCAGAGGAGCAGGCCATCCACCCTCCAGGCTCCCCGGACCATCTCGGGCAAGAACCGCCAGAGGAGCAGGGCGTCATCCAGGACCCGCTCATCCCCGGGGTATCTTCCTCCTCCTCCCCGGATGAGGCTGTGGCAGGCTCCTCTTCTTCGGGGCCACCACCCATAGATTTAAGAGCCCATCAGGACCTCCTTCGTCGGGTGGCTCTCAACATAAACCTTCCGGTGGAGGAAGTGCCAGAAGTCGATGACCCGGTAGTCAGCATCCTGGCCGCCGATACCCCGACGCGTGTGGCCCTGCCATTTATCAGGACCATACAGGCGGCTACTGATACCCTGTGGCAGTCCCCGGCCTCCATTCCGCCGACGGCAAAAGGGGTGGAGAGGAGATACATGGTGCCCTCATGGGGGTACGAACATTTGTATGTCCACCCTCCACCCTCCTCTTTAGTTGTACAATCCGTCAACGAGAGGGAGCGCCATGGCCAACAGGCGCCTGCCCCAAAATCCAAAGAGGCTAGGCGGATGGACTTGCTGGGCCGTAAGGTGTACTCGGCAGGTGCCCTACAGCTCCGAGTGGCCAACCAGCAGGCCCTCTTAAGCCGCTATAATTTCAACACCTGGTCGGAGGTTGGCCGCTTTACCGAGTTGCTGCCCCCGGACTCACGCCAGGAGTTTGCAGCTTTCGTAGAGGAAGGCAAAAAGGTTGGCCGGACCTCCCTCCAAGCTTCCCTCGACGCGGCTGATTCGGCTGCCAGGACTGTAGCCTCGGGTATCACAATGAGGCGAATCTCCTGGTTCCAGGCCTCCAAACTGCCACCGGAGCTGCAGTACACGTTACAGGACTTACCCTTTGAGGGCCGGGGTTTGTTCTCGGACAAAACGGACCCTCAGCTGCAAAGTCTTAAGGACAACAGGGTCATCATGAGGTCGCTCGGGATGCACACCCCCGTGACCCAATGTAGACCCTTCAGGCCCCAACCCCGCCGCCCCTACTTTCTGCCTCGAAACAGGCAGGACTTCGGCAGGAGGCGAGGCCGGGGTGGACGAAGGCGCCAGTCTGGCCCCCATGCGGGGCAGTCTCAAGGCCCCTCTAAGGCCCCACCAGGGCCCAAGAGCTCTTTTTGAAGGTACGCCCGGGGACGGTGCACCAGACTCAACTCAGGATCCTTTTCCCCCCTTTTCCAACCGCCTTTCCTACTTCCTCCCAGCGTGGTCACGAATTACTACTGACCAGTGGGTGCTACGCACGGTGAAGCAAGGATACCACCTCCAGTTTGCTTCATTCCCGCCTTTCCACCCCCCTTCCCGGTCCCTCTTCAGGGACCCCTCTCACGAGCAAATCCTCTGGCACGAGGTGCAGTCTCTCCTCACAGCAGGAGCCATAGAGGAAGTTCCGCTATCCGAGAGGGGGAAGGGATTTTACTCCCGCTATTTCCTCATTCCCAAGTCCAAGGGAGGCCTCCGGCCGATTCTGGACCTGCGGGGACTCAACAGGTGGCTGCGCAAGTTGAGGTTCTGCATGGTCTCCCTGGGAACTATTATCCCGTCTTTGGATCCTGGAGACTGGTACGCCGCCCTCGACATGAAGGACGCGTACTTCCACATAGCGATTTTTCCCCCGCACAGGAAGTACCTTCGGTTCGCAGTCAACCAGCGACACTTTCAATTCGCTGTCCTCCCCTTTGGCCTGTCTACGGCCCCTAGGGTCTTTACAAAATGCATGGCAGTCGTCGCCGCACACCTTCGCAGGCAGCAGATACATGTCTTCCCGTATCTGGACGACTGGCTCATCAAAGGCGCCTCGCAGGCCCAAGTCCGTCAGCACGTCTCCGCCATCACGGACCTCTTCATCCGCCTGGGCCTCCTCCTCAACGAGGAAAAGTCCACGCTCGTTCCAACACAGAAACTGGACTTCATAGGAGCGACCCTGGACTCCTCCCTTGCCAGAGCCTTCTTACCACAAGCCCGCTTCCTGGCGATCACCTCACTCATACAGCAATTGCAAGCCACTCGTCTCACCTCAGCTCGCAACTGCCTAGCTCTGCTGGGACATATGACCTCATGCACTTATGTCACCAAGCACGCCAGGCTCCGCATGCGGCCCTTTCAGACGTGGCTCCACTCGGTCTTCCGCCCGAGCAGGGACTCTATGGACATGCTGGTCACGATCCCTCCAGATCCCCTGGGTTCCCTCGACTGGTGGCTGGACCCGTCTATGGTTTGTGCGGGGATGCCTTTTCATCCGCAGCAACCGTCACTAACTCTGACGACGGACGCGTCATCCCTCGGCTGGGGGGCCCATCTAGGTCGGTTGCAGACCCAGGGCCGGTGGTCAGCAGACGAGCTCAACCTCCATATCAATGTCCGAGAGCTCCGAGCCGTTCGTCTAGCCTGCCAGACGTTCCAACAGCGTCTTCGTGGCCGTTGTGTTTCGGTGTTTACGGACAACACAACGGCCATGTACTACATCAACAGGCAGGGCGGGACCCGCTCGTCTCCCCTGTGTCAGGAGGCCATTCACCTGTGGGACTTCTGCATAGCCCACCAGGTAGACCTAGTAGCATCCTTCCTCCCGGGAGTCCGGAACACCCTGGCAGATCGGCTGAGCAGGTCCTTCCTCTGCCACGAGTGGTCGATACGGTCGGACGTTATTTACTCCGTCTTCCAGAGGTGAAGGTTTCCCCTCGTAGACCTCTTCGCCTCCCACTCGAACAGGAAGTGCCAGGAGTTCTGCTCATTCCAGGGCCTCTCCCCCGGATCGCTGATGGACGCATTCCTCCTCCCCTGGAACCACCGCCTGCTTTATGCCTTCCCTCCGTTTCCTTTGGTGCACAGGGTCCTGCTCAAGCTTCTCAGGGACAAGACGCATCTAATCTTGATTGCACCTGCGTGGCCCAGGCAACCCTGGTACACCACCCTCCTGGATCTGTCGATAGCCTCTCCGGTTCCCCACCCCTGTGTCCCGGACCTGATCACACAGGACCACGGGAGGCTTCGTCATCCGGACCTCCAATCCCTCCACCTCACGGCGTGGCTCCTGCATGGCTGAACGCTGAGGAGTTGTGCTGTTCCTCTTCGGTACAGTGCATCCTCCTTAGTAGCAGGAAGCCTTCCACCCGTCGGACGTATGTGGCCAAATGGTCACGCTTCACGACCTGGTGCGCGTCGCACGATGCTTCTCCCTTACAGGCATCAATCCCGACGATCCTGGACTACCTCTGGCACCATAAGCAGGAGGGCCTGGCGATTTCCTCTCTTAAAGTGCACCTAGCAGCGATATCCACCTTTCACCCGGCAGAGGGTGCTTACTCGGTGTTCTCTCATCCGCTAATCTCTCGCTTCATGAAGGGCCTGCAGCGTACTTATCCCCCCGCTCGTCACTCAGCCCCCTCCTGGGACCTGAACTTGGTCCTAAACAGACTTATGTTACCGCCTTTTGAGCCACTTGCGACGTGCTCGCTTCTCCACCTCTCGTGGAAGACGGTCTTTTTAGTGGCTATCACCTCAGCGCGAAGGGTGATCAGAGCCCTCACTGTAGACCCTCCGTACACTGTCTTCCATAAAGACAAGATACAACTGCGGCCTCATCCGGCATTCCTCCCTAAGGTGGTGTCTGCCTTCCATACTAGCAAGGACATCTTTCTCCCGGTTTTCTTCCCGAAGCCTCATGCTTCTCGGCAGGAACAGCAGCTTCACACCTTGGATGTACGCAGAGCGCTAGCTTTCTATGTGGAAAGAATCAAGCCCTTCCGGAAGTCTCCACAGCTCTTTGTAGCGGTTGCGGAACGGATGCAAGGTCTGCCAGTCTCCTCCCAGAGGATTTCTTCCTGGGTCACGGCCTGTATTCGCACGTGCTACGCGCTAGTTCATGTTCCCCTCGGACGCCTTACAGCGCATTCCACCAGGGCTCAAGCTTCCTCAGCGGCCTTCCTGGCGCATGTGCCCATCCAAGAGATTTGCCGTGCTGCGACCTGGTCATCGGTCCACACTTTCGCCTCGCACTATGTGTTGGTGCAACAGTCTAGAGACGACGCAGCCTTTGGGGCGGCAGTACTCCAAGCTGCCACATCTCACTCCGACCCCTCCGCCTAGGTGAGGCTTGGGACTCACCTAACTGGAATGCATATGAGCAATCACTCGAAGAAGAAAACAAGGTTACTCACCTTCGTAACTGTTGTTCTTCGAGATGTGTTGCTCATATCCATTCCACACCCACCCTCCTTCCCCTCTGTCGGAGTAGCCGGCAAGAAGGAACTGAAGGGTGGCCGGGTCGGCTGGGGTATTTATACGGCACCATAGTGGCGCCACTCCAGGGGGCGCCCAGCCGACCCGCCGAGTGTTGCTAGGGTAAAAGTTTTCTCCGACGGCTGTGCACGCAGCGCGCACACACCTAACTGGAATGGATCTGAGCAACACATCTCGAAGAATAACAGTTACAAAGGTGAGTAACCTTGTTTTTTGCTAGTTTTAACTTTACTAGTCAGCTCAAAGATGGGAAGTGAAACAACTCTATCCAGAGTGCTGCCAGATGCAGAGAGCAAACTAAAGGGCTTCTCCTCCAGGTGTAGGAACTCAGGTGTCCCCGGCACTCGCAGGAAAATGCCGGGATCCAGTGCGGGTGCCGCTTTACGTTCACTTGAAGGCTGGCAGCAAGTAATTCTGGTTCCTGGCTGGGGCTTTGCTCCTTGCCCTGACAGACATGCCCAGGTGGGAAAGCACATCTGCTTCTTTGAATGAAAAAGGCAGAGTCTTGGGCCAGTCACCTGGGGGGGCTTTAGTCCACCTCCGTCCCACCACTTGTCCATCCGTCCATGGCCCACCACACCCTGGAGCTGCAAGATTGGGACACTGATGCCCATTTCACTGACACCACATCTCAGCTCAGACCCGTATTGCCATGGCCCAGAAAGCTCGAACCCTTGGCTGGAGGAGAGCACCTGCTGCAGATATGCCCAAGGGAGGGGCCCAAGGAAGGCGTGTGTCACTTAAATGAGCAAGCTTGCCAAAACAGCTCCGACTCCGCCATGCCAGCCCGGGAGGCGCCTCGAGGAGAGCACTAAGTTAGCTCCAGCTGCACTTTGTTTAACTGGCTCCTTTAAAGAGCAAACCCTTCTCTACCAGTCACGGCCCTGCCCACCCCACCCCCACGGCTGGCGGCCAGCGCCTCAGTGCTCAGCCTCAGATACTGGCTGGGCACATGCTTCACTTACCATCATCTTCATCAGCCACTTTCTCCTTCTCCTCGTCGTCATCCTGGGGCCGCCCAGCAATCTGAGCAAGCTCCTTAATCACCTCCTCTGTGGTCAGCTTGGCATCGATGGCCAGGAAGGCATCCTCCAGGGCCTACGGACAAACAGACACCACAGGGGCTGCATGCTGTTCATGCCCTCCCTCCCACCGGCCCTGTCCTCTCTCTGCAGCACTGGGATCCCATCACGTCCCCAGCCCCTTCAGGAGAATCACTGAGGTGACTGGCCAGGTTTGCCAGAGAGCGCATGGGGCAGACAGGATGGCACTGGGGAGGGTCAGCATGAGAACAACCCCTCATTCCTATAGGCCACTGGCTTTGCCAGACTGGCCTGCGCTCAGGACATGCCGCCTAATGCCTCTTCTCCGAAAGCTCCACTCTGCCATCACTGTGAGTCTCAAGGGGCTGCATTTCTCTCACCTACACTGCTGCCCACCAGTCCGATTCCTGCATTGATCCAGGAGAAGACTGAAAACCAGGGTAGCTCTGTGGGGATATGGAGAGCAGAGAGGGAGACTCTCTGCAGCGAACACAAGGCATGAGCCAGAAATGAGCACGGCCTCTCAGTAACTTCAAGGGAGCTAAAGGAGGGAGGTGGAACAGTTAAACAACAAGGCCAACAGCTAGTGAGCAGAAGACCCAAGGTGGAGAAAGGAAGAAAGCTTCCCTGGGAGAATAACCAGTCCTTGGGACAGCCTCCGAGGGAGGGGCTGGGCAATCCCAGATGACACCGGGATCTGGGTGGGGACTAGATGCCCAGAGAGGCCTATTCTCCTGCCTTGATGCCTACACTTAATCACTGCAGTGCCAGGCTCGTACCTTCTGTAGTTTGCCTTCCTTGTACGCCTTCTGGTCCTTGATTATCTCCGGGAGATACTTAGCACAATACAGGGCAACCTCTTCCCCTGAAAGAGAGCAGAGGCTGCTTGAAAATCCTGCTCCTCCCAGTGGCCCTGGGCACAGAGCGAGCTGAGCTGTGACAGCCCCGAGGGAAACCTGGGGCCTCCAGACAGGACAGAGGTCAGTGCAGGAGGAGGAGACAGCAACCAACTGCAGAGGAGAGGTCGCTAGTGGGATATCTCGGTGCAGGAGCCTCCGCTTTCCAAGGAGCTGTACGGCCGAGGTGGTAGGACTTGCTTTTGCCACTGGAGACACCATCAGTATGACAAGCCCTGGGACCCCAGCAAATCTCCAAGGCTTTTCACCCTTCATTGGGGGCTGGCCAGGTTCCAAGGGACTCCACTGTTCTCAGGCCAGTCCCACCTGGACAGCCAAGCTTTGATATTGCAGAAGGGGAAAGGGGGCTTCTGCTCAACGCAGATAATCTGGGAGGTGCCATGTTTCCACCACACAGGGGGCAGCCAGTGAGTGTCCACATACAAGAGCACCTGCCCCAGTGTAAGAGAAAAAGAGATGCTACAATTAACGAGGGAGACTGTGGTCCTAATGGGCAGAACGGAGTCCTACTAGGAGAGGAGGGAAAGAAATGCAGGAGGTGACGATAGGAGAAGCAAGCCACAGGGCCAGACATGGAAGGAGAAATTCTCTGAGTTATGTGTAATAGACCCACGGCCTGCACATGAGCAAACAGATTACTTCACTCCTGAACCAACTGTCGGCTACTTGACAGCACGACTCCTCCTTGGGGGTGCCTGGGTAACCAGTGCAGCCAGGCAGACCACAGGGCCGTGGTTCAGACCGACAGGTGGGCCCCCCAGAGAAGACGGCACTGACATGGCAGCAGTGACCACTAACTCCTGGAGTCAGCTCATCCAATGGGACTTGGCAGAATGCACAGCGGGGCAGGGAAGCAGCCCAGTGAAAAGCTCTGATGGGAGAGGTGAGGAGCAACCCCTCTGGTCTGGAAGGGAAGGGCCAGAGATCTGAGTGGGAGAAGGAACCACCCTGGGAACGGAGAAGGGGGAAGCAGCCAAACAAGAACATGCCAAGAATGCAGGGAAAGGAGAAGGGTAGCGAGAATGCAGACAAAGGGGGATGGCAGGGTCCCCCCAAGGTGACGGCGCTGTTAGGGGAAGTAAGGAATGAATGGCAAACACAAAGCTCTTTCAAACCTGTCTGGAGGGAGGGGAGAACTAGGCAACCGGCAAGGAATGGAAACCCTGTGAAAACCGCTTTGGCTAAAAGGATGCCTCAGAGGTTGGGTGATACAGACCCATCCGGTCAGACCATATTCACCCTGAGCGGCAGAGAGAATCGGCACCCCTGTTTCCAGTCTGTTCCAGAGTGGAGATTGGAGCCTGGCCCTCCCACATCCCCGGTGAGTGGTGTAACCATTGAGCTAGAAGATAGTGTGGGGGAAAGGGATCAACAACAGTGACACAGACAGTGATCATCTTGGGGTGGCGACTTTAAAAGGGTGAACAGGATGTCCCAGGTAACCACAGGCCTATCAGACAGGCATCAGTCCTGGCCAGAACAACGGAACAGCTGATACAGGACTCAATTTATAAAGCATTAAAGGACAGTGCACCACGTGACTAGAATGTAACGCTGATTTTTAAAATGGGCTCCAGAGGCGATCCCGGCCAGTGGTTACAGGCCAGTGAGCCTAACTTCAGGACTCCACAAACTAGCAGAAATCACAGTAAAGAACAGAATTATCAAATACCGAGTTAAACAGTTTATTGGGGAAGAATCAACACAGCTTTTCTAAAGGGAAATCATGCCTCATCAATCTATTAGAATTCTTTGAGGGGGTCAACAAGCATGTGCCCAAGAGTGATCCAGTGGTTAGAGCGTACCTGGACTTTCAGAAAGAGTTTGACAAGGTCTCTCAAACACACACTTTTAAGGAAACTTATGCTATGGGTACACAAGAGAGCACTGATGCAGCTACACCACTCCAGAGAGCTCTCCTGTTGGCTTAATTACTCCAGCCCCTGCAAGAAGCTCTCCCGCCGACACAGCACTGTCCACACCGGCATAAGTTATGGCGCTTAGGAGGGTGGCTAATTCACACCCATGAGCAACATAACTTATGTTGACTTAAGCTGTAGTGTAACCAGAGCCTGAACTGTCATGGGATTAGAGGGAAGGTCCTCTCATGGATCAGTAACTTGTTAAAAGACAGGAAACAAAAGGTAGGAATAAATGGTCAGTTGTTACAATGCACAGAGATAAACAGCGGGATCCCCCAAGGATCTGTACAAAGACCTGTGCTGTTTAACAAATTAATTGCTGATCTGGAAGAAAGAGTGAATTGTGAAGAGGAAAAGTTTGCAGATGATACAAAGTTACTCGAGATAGTTAAGTTCAAAGCTGACTACGAAAAGTTCCAGGGGGAATCTCTCAAAACTGGGTGATTGAGCAGGAAAATTTGAGAAGATGAAATTCAAGATTGATAAGTGCAAAGTAACGCCTGATGGGTTCAAAATTAGCTGTTATCACTCAAGAAAGATCTTGGAGTCACAGTGAATAGTTCTCTGAAAACTTCAGCTCACTGTGCATCAGCAGTCAAAAAGGTTAACAGAATGGTAGGAACCATTAGGAAAGTGATAGAAACTAGGACAGAAATTATCAAAATGCCCCATAGTAAGTACATGGCAAATCCACACCTTGAATACTGTGTCCAGTTCTGGTTACCCCATTTCAGAAAGGATATAATGGAACTAGAAAAGGTTCAGAAAAGGGGAACAAAGATAATTACGTATATGAAAGGGCTTCTATATGGGGAGAGACTAAAAAGATTAGGGCTGTTCAGCTTGGAAAAGAGACGACTAAGAGGGGATATGCAAGAGATCTAGAAAATCATGCCTGGTGTGGAGAGAGTGAATAATGAAGTGTTATTTACCCTTTTCCACAATATAAAAACCCGGAGTCACCCAATAAAATTAACAGGTAGCAAGATGAATACAAAACAAGAGGAAGTACCTTTTCACACAGTGCACAATTCACCTGTGGAACTCATTGCCAGGGATGTTGTGACGGCCAAAGTAGAACTGGGCTCAAAAAAACAAACAGCGAAGTTCATGGAGGATAGGTCCATCAATGGCTATTAGCCAAGATGGCCAGGGACACAACCCAACCCTTGGGGCAACCCTAAAGTTCTGACTGCCAGAAGCCGACAGGGGAAGACAGAATGGATCACTAACTACTTTGTTATGTGCACTCCCACGAAGCTCCAGTATGGACAACTGTCAGAGACAGGCTACTGTGCTAGAGGGACCATGGTCTGACACTGCACGGCAGTTCTTACATAATATAATTAATGCAAATCAACATGGGCTTATGGAAAATAGATCCTGTTAAACTAACATGCTCTCTATTTTTGATGAAATGACACATTTGGCTGATAAAGGTCATAGTGTTGATGTAGCAGACTTAGATTACTGTGAGGTGTTTTACTTAGTACGACAACATTTTTGTTAAAAAAGGAAAGGTTAAGGGGTGACTTGATCCCAGTCTATACGTACATACATGGGGAACAGCTATTTGATATCGGAGAGAGTCTTCAATCTAGCAGGCAAAGGTGTAACGTCCCAGTGTCTGGAAGCTGAAGCTGGACAAATTCAGACCAGAAATAAGATGCAACTAATTTTTTAAAAAACAACAACAAAAACCATGGAGGGTAACTAAACACTGGCACAACTTATCCTCCATCTCTGGCAATTTTTAAATCAAGACTGGATAGTTTCCTAAAAGCTCTGCTCCAGTTCAAATAGGAATCAATATGAGGATTACTACAGCACATGCTACACCAGAGGTCAGAGAAATGATCTCAGAGGTTTCTCCTACCTTTATCCTCTATAAATCTCTGGTTCCTAACCTAGGAGAACAGTGGAGGAGAGAGTCCCTCTAAAACACCCTGGTAGGACCTGGAGAGACAAGGAGGCGGGACCACGGAAAGGCATACTGGGCTTATTCGGCCAACCAAACTCAAATGTTTTATCAGGTGAACATGAGTTGCAGGTCCCAAATCATCCTAAATTGTGAACATCAATAACTGCTAGTGGCTGTACCCCCTTAATCCAAGGGGCTGCAGCTATTTCCATCTCCTCTTGCTGCTTCCTCCAACTCAGCAGCATCACCTCAGACTGGTCTAGGATGAATCTCATCTGCGCTCCAATCTCAATACTACAACACCCTTTCCTCCTCTCCAGCTTTGACAAATACAGTCTTGTCTCGCTCAGACCCATTCAGAACTGCCGCTGCAAAGATCACTGTCCTAGCCGGAGTGCTCTATGTCACCCCTCTCCTTGCATCCCTTCACTGCCCCCCCAAACCTTCTCTACTGTACCTAACATAAGCTGTCTTCACTCTCAAGGCCCTTCATGCTCTGTCCCCACCAACCGTCCTCTCTCATTCATTAATGAAAGGCTGACTCCTGCCTCCAACTGGCCCATGGTGCCAGCCTCAACTGTCTCCTTGGTACATTTTCAAGCCTTCTCCCCTGCCACCCACAAAGCTTGAGAGGAGCTCCCTGCAAACACCCACAAAGCGCCTCATTCGCCTCTTTCAACACCTCTGCTGCCATGAACCTTCCAAAAACCGACAGCCGCTAGGCTGCCGGTGTGCAGAGACCCCTGCCCCTCAGGCTCACTAATGCTGTCTCTCTGTTCACTTGCAGCCCCATCTGGCCAGGTCCCTTTTGGCCTGACTTCAGCTGTAAGCTCTTTGGGGCAGGAGTCATCTTTTTGTCCTATGTCTAAAGCGCCTAGCACAGGGGTGCTGGCCATGACAGAGGCTTGTAGCTGCTATGGCAACACAAGCCAATACTACTAACAACATGAAACTCAATGACACAATTCATGGGGAGGTTGAGAATTCCAGGGTTCGGTTGCAAAGTGAGCACCCTGCTGGGACGCAGCAGCAAGAGGCAGGGCAGGCTTGCAGTTAAGATTCCACGGTGACCTTGGCCAGGCAGACAGCACGTGACTTTGGACAGATGTGCCCAGCACCCAAACACCACCTGCACTCAAAGGCACTTCCAAAAAGTAATTGATCCATCTCTGTTCCCCCGCTACCAGCCAGAGGATAACAACTCTGTCTTACCTGGCAGGGCCGTTGCAAGATGCGAGCTGCTCAGATACGATGGGGAGGGGGAGGGGCAAATAAATGTTATTGTCTGCAGGCTAGAGTGGATGTCACTGTATTGGTTACACCGCAAGCAGAGGTGTCAGGCCATGTTTCTGTACAGAGGTGGAGTCTGCAGCCACAGAATACGTGCATTTTGATTGGAAACCGACCCTAGACAAAATCCATCTACCCAGGCATTTACAGAAAGCTTATTTCCATGGAGACTGTGGCCCATGTATCTAGTACTGGCTTAGCTGGGCATGTGGAGGGGAAGGGACTAGCTCAGTGGTTCTTCACGTTTTGCACTGGTGACCCCTTTCACACAGCAAGCTTCTGAGTACCACCTCCCTTATACATTAAAAAAGCTCGGTCTCTATGGACAAAGGCTTCAGTCTGACATGGGAAGTGGGGCACGGGCAGCAGCAGCAAGGCAAGGACCTTCAGCTACAATCTAGAAACTAAAGCAGGATCAAGGCCATCAACTGCAGAGCCCCCCAGAGCAGCTTGCAAACCCCAAGTCATCCCTCACTGCAGGACTGGAAGTGCCCATTCCTCTAGGACCTGCTCTGTGTATGAAGAAACGTTCACGTAAAAAAGAATCCGACACATTAGAAAAGGGCAGACAAATAAACAGGGACAAGTTTTTAAAGTGCTTGTACACAAATGCTAGAAGTCTAAATAATAAAATGGATGAATTAGAGTGCCTTGTGATAAAGGAGGATATTGGCATAATAGGCATCACAGAAACCTGGTGGACTGAGAGCAATCAATGGGACACAATCATTCCGGGGTACAAAATATATAGGAAGGACAGAACAGGTTGGGGTGGCGGGGGGGAGTGGCACTATATGTGAAAGAAAATGTAGACTCAAATGAAGTCAAAATCTTAAGTGAATCCACATGTTCCATAGAATCTCTATGGACAGTAATTACATGCTCTAATAAGAATAAAACATTAGGGATCTATTATCAATGACCTGACCAGGAC
Organism: Aldabrachelys gigantea; assembly: GCA_026122505.1. NCBI lineage: Eukaryota > Metazoa > Chordata > Testudines > Testudinidae > Aldabrachelys > Aldabrachelys gigantea. The sequence continues at coordinate 744,499 of CM047481.1, read as the reverse complement.
AGTGATAGTGATAGTGATGATGAAATGCTATAGGAGATTAGAGAGTCTAATAAAATTAAAAACTCAAAAATAGTGGGGGATTTAAATTATCCCCATATTGACTGGGAACATGTCACCTCAGGATGAAATGCAGAGACAAAATTTCTCAATACCTTAAATGACTGCTTCTTGGAGCAGCTGGTACGGGAACCCACAAGGGAATAGGCAACTCTAGATTTAGTCCTGAGTGGAGTGCAGGAGCTGGTCCAAGAGGTAACTATAACAGGACCACTTAGAAATAGTGAACATAATATAATAACTTTTAACATCCCTGTGGTGGGAAGAACACCTCGACAGCCCAACACTGTGGTATTTAACTTCGGAAAGTGGAACCATACAAAAATGAGGGGGTTATTTAAACAGAAATTAAAAGGTACAGTGACTAAAGTGAAATCCCTGCAAGCTGCATGGGTGCTTTTTAAAGACACTATAATAGAGGCCCAACTTCAATGTATACCCCAAATTAAAAAACACAGTAAAAGTACCAAAAAAGAGCCACTGTGGCTTAACAACCATGTAAAAGAAGCAGTGGGAGATAAAAAGGCATCTTTTAAAAAGAGGAAGTAAAATCCTAGTGAGGTAAATAGGAACATAAACACTCCCAAATTAAGTGTAAAAATGTAATAAGAAAAGCCAAAAAGGAGTTTGAAGAACAGCTAGCCAAAAACACCAACAGTAATAACAAAATGTTTTTAAGTACATCAGAAGAAGGAAGCCTGCTAAACAACCAGTGGGGCTCCTCAATGATAGAGATACAAAAGGAGCGCTTAAAGACGATAAAGTCATTGCGGAGAAACTGAATGGATTCTTTGCTTCAGTCTTCACAGATGAGGATGTTAGGGAGATTCCCAACCCTGAGCTGGCTTTTGTAGGTGACAAATCTGAGGAATTGTCACAGATTGAAGTGTCACTAGAGGAGGTTTTGGAATTAATTGATAAACTTAACAGTAACAAGTCACCAGGACCAGATGGCATTCACTCAAGAGTTCTGAAAGAACTCAAATGTGAAATTGCGAAACTACTAACTATGGTTTGTAACCTGTCCTTTAAATCAGCTTCTGTACCCAATGACTGGAAGATAGCTAATGTAATGCCAATATTTAAAAAGAGCTCTAGAGGTGATCCCAGCAATTACAGACCAGTAAGTCTAACGTCGGTACTGGGCAAATTATTGAAACAACAGTAAAGAATAAAATTGTCAGAGACACAGAAGAACATAAATTGTTGGGCAAAAGTCAACATGGTTTCTCTAAAGGGAAATCGTGTCTTACTAATCTATTAGAGTTCTTTGAAGAGGTCAACAAACATGTGGACAAAGTGGACATAGTATACTTAGATTTCCAGAAAGCCTTTGACAAGGTCCCTCACCAAAGACTCTTACATAAATTAAGCTGTCATGGGATAAGAGGAAAGGTCCTTTCATGGATTGAGAATTGGTTAAAAGACAGGGAACAAAGGATAGGAATTAATGGTAAATTCTCAGAATGGAGAGGGGTAACTAGTGTGTTCCCCAAGAGTCAGTCCTAGGACCAATCTTATTCAACTTATTCATAAATGACCTGGAGAAAGGGGTAAACACTGAGGTGGCAAAGTTTGCAGATGATACTAAACTGCTCAAGATAGTTAAGACCAAAGCAGACTGTGAAAAACTTCAAAAAGATCTCACAAAACTAAGTGATTGGCAACCAAATGGCAAATGAAATTTAATGTAGATAAATGTAAAGTAATGCATCTTGGGAAAAATAACCCCAACTATACATACAATATGATGGGGGCTAATTTAGCTACAACTAATCCAAAAAAGATCTTGAAGTCATTGTGAATAGTTCTCTGAAGATGTCCACGCAGTGTGCAGAGGTGGTGAAAAAAGCAAACAGGATGTTAGGAATCATTAAAAAGGGGATAGAGAATAAGACTGAGAATATATTATTGCCCTTATATAAATCCATGGTACGCCCACATCTCAAATAATTTGTACAGATGTGGTCGTCTCATCTCAAAAAAGATACACTGGCACTAGAAAAGGTTCAGAAAAGGGCAACTAAAATGATTAGGGGTTTGGAGAGGGTCCTATATGAGGAAAGATTAAAGAGGCTAGGACTCTTCAGCTTGGAAAAGAGGAGACTACGGGGAGATATGATAGAGGTCTATAAAATCATGAGTGGCGTGGAGAAAGTGGATAAGGAAAAGTTATTTACTTGTTCCCATAAAACAAGAACTAGAGGTCACCAAATGAAATTAATAGGCAGCAGGTTTAAAACAAATATAAGGAAGTTCTTCTTCACGCAGCGCAGGGTCAACTTTTGGAACTCATTGCCTGAGCAGGTTGTGAAGGCTAGGACTATAACAGGGTTTAAAAGAGAACTGGATAAATTCATGGAGGTTAAGTCCATCAGTGGCTATTAGCCAGAATGGGTAAGGAATGGTGTCCCTAGACTCTGTTTGTCAGAGGGTGGAGACGGATGGCAGGAGAGAGATCACTTGATCATTACCTGTTAGGTTCACTCCCACTGGGGCACCTGGTACTGGCCACTGTTGGTAGACAGGATACTGGGCTGGATGGACCTTTGGTCTGACCCAGTACGGCCATTCTTATGTTCTTATGCACGTGCACACCTCAAAGTGGTGCCCCTAAAACTGCTCCCCTGCCCAGCTGGAAAAACAGCCTCAGTCCCGGAATGCCTCCTGAGGACCCTTCAAGCCCAACTCCCACCAGAGGGAGGTTGTCCAGCTCCCACTGTGCCAACCCAGTGCCCGTCTTCCCACAGTCCCACACAGCCATTGGCAGCCTCAGTCTGCACTTTGTCCCAGAGAACACTTCAAGAAGAAGCAGGGTTTTTACAGCCAGAGGGGTTTGCCCTGAAGGGGCAGCCACTGCAGCAGACCAGAGCAGTCCCCTGTGAGAAGCTGCCCAAGCACAATTCCCTGGAAAGGGCGAGAGGAGCAGTTACCTCCGTGTCCATCGTAGACAGAGAACATAGCCGTCTCACTGTCCAGCTCAGGGATACAGTTGTGCGCATCCTGAAAGAGAAAGCACCAAGTCAGAGTGTTGGGGTTGCACTGGCTCCCAGTGGCTGACCTGGCATGAACAGTGCTCAGGGGCAGGGAAATACAGTACCAGCACAGACACACTCACATTTCACACCTGGAGATTTCCCACTCACAGGCTGTTCTCACAAAACCAGAGGAGGGCATGAACAGTAAGAAGCAGCTGCTACAGTAGCACAGCCACATGCCACTATAGCGCAGATGCTTCTTCCAGTGACAGAAGGGGTGTTGCTGTCGCAGGAACTCCACCTCCCTTAGTGATGGTATCTAGGCTGATGGAAGCAGTCCTTCATTGACCTACCTATGTATGCCTCAGAGAGTGGGTCAGCGCAACTACAGCAGGCAGGGGGGTGAATTTCACACTCCTGAGACCCCCCAAGACGCTCCCAGACCCACAGCACACGCTCCATCTATAGCTCACCAGAGCAGCTCGCTCCTCCCGGAAGGGGCATGCAACTCTTCTGCCTCTTGCTGTGCACAGCAACCTCTGCACTCCAGACTGAGAGCTCTTTAAAATGGTAACTTGGGATTCTGCCAGTCTGGAGTCAGACTCCAGCTCTATCCATCCAGGCTCCTGTCACTGTACCATCTGAGTGTCTTTATCCCCACACCCCCTTGTGTGGCAGGATGGGGCTACTAGCCCCATTGTACAGATGGGAATGGAGGCCCAGGGAGACCAAGTGCTTATCTACACAAAGAAATGTACTGGCATGACTATACCACCATAGCACACCAGGAGAACAACAGTGGTAGCATCGTACTGGTAGTTATGCCGGTAAGTTTCCCCATGTAGACAAGCCCCAAAGGACTCGGCCAAAGTCAAACAGGGAGTCTGTGGCCCCTCCCACTGCTCGGCTCCTTTCCCCAGTTCATAAGCAGCGCAGATCCATGCACACTGGTGCGTCACCTGCTCCAGTCATACCTGACAGGAGGGAGAGTGTCCCGCTGACTACTGAGAGCAGGAAGTGGTATGGCAGCACCACCACACTCCACAGGCCTTTGTAGGGGATCTCTGCACACCTGGGCTAGAGGCCTTTCCCCTCTCTCTAGCCTGGGTGTGCCAAGCCTTTCCTGGGCACGCCTCACATGGACTGTGCCCCATGTGGCTGGGTAACGGCGTGCTGTTCTCAAATGAGCTGAAGGGTAGGCTGAGGAGTCTAGAACTGACATTGTCCCCCACTGTTCTCGGTGCACTGGAGCGAATCAGAAACAGTGTCACGGAAATCCCACCTCCCAGGCAGGCGTCTTTGCCATGGCACTGGTGTCAGAATCCTGCTCATTCTCCAGCTGCCCACAGAACCTCTCAGGTGAGCCAGCAGAAAGGGTGGCCCGCCAACGGGACTGTTTGACACAAAAATGAAATTCTTTCTGGCCTTTATCTATACGCACTCAGACACTGACGTAACAAGCATGGGACAATCACCTATACAGAGCAGAACATCACAGAGCAGCAGACAAGGGTTCATGACCAAATTCCTTTCCCTCCCCAGACATGGGCCAGGAACAGCAGCTGGCAGTGACTTGGGCTGAATTTGAAGCACAGAATGTGCCTTTCATACTAACAGTTCTCTGGCTGGTGCTCAGCCTGCAGGGTGTGTTTGTGTGAAATGCCTTGATGTCTCTTAAGTGCTCTCAGCACAGGTGCTTTGTTCTTTGCTAGATACTTGGGGATGGCTCTGTTTAAGTGACTCTCATGCTGACACTGAGACGTACCTCATCAGAGAAGCTCCACAGGAAAATTCACTAGCAACAGTGTTCACTGACTCCTTTTTCCCCAGTACTCAGCCTAATTTAACAGATTTTGAAGAGGCCAAAAACCAAAACCAAACCTCCACAGCCAAGATGAGAGGCGGCACGAAGTTAGTGCCTGAGGAAAGTGCAAATAACCACCAACAAAACAGGAACACTGACCTGCACAGAGCACTGCCCAAGCACAAGGGGAACAGGCGACCCGTGTAACAACAGTAGGCCATGGAGAGGGAGGGAAATAGCTCCTCAGTTCACTTACTGGGTATTCTCCTAGCTGACTGCTAAGACCTCAGTGGCAGAAGCCTGGGAAGGAGACACTTACAGGAAATCAAACAATGGCAAAGATAAGGTGTCCTCACAGAGAACACCCAGAGTTTTTGAGAAAACATCAAGCTGTTAACTGAGGCCAAGTCCCAACTCTGAGTTCCCAGCCTGGGGGGAAGGGAGGTTGAGTGGGCAGCAGCAGCTGGTGCACAGTCTGAAAGAGACAGAGCATTCTGTCTCTGTCAGACTCTTGTCAGGCCCTCTCCCACCAGGAGTCCTGCCAGTTCTCACTGGGCAAGCAGGGGAGGCTGGGGTTTCCATGCAGGTTTCCATGCAGGTGATGATCATTTCTCAGCACCAATCCGCTGTCTTTTCTAACCTTAGAGGCTGGGGAGCCAGGAGGAATGGGCAGCTCCCCGTGCTCTGCTCCCCTTCCAATTCCAGAATGGAAGGTGGAGGGAAGGAAGTGAGGAAATAGGCTGATCCAATGCATCCAACAGGTTGTGATGGTTATCTGAATGCCACTGGGGGAGTTCTGTTGGGCTGGGCCAAGAGCTCCGGGACAGGAATGTTAACACTGGCACAGCAGATTAAACCCTATGTTAGGCTGATAGTAAGTGCACAGTTAAATACTTGAAAACCAGGAAATGCCAGAGGAACTTGAATTTGGCATGGGTCCTTCCTTTACTGCATCTTTATTTTTATGGTATAGCAGAGAGACTAGAAAGGAGAATCTCCCCTGCAAAAAACTTTGTTTATTTCTATGGAAGTATCAGGAAAGCTGTGTCTTGGCACTTTTGCCAGGAGACTCCTTGGAGGACTGAAACATGGCCTGGAAGTTCTCAGCCCTTAACCACAGTGGTAGGGGTGTTGAATCCTTAGTAGGAGAGTTTGCTCCCATGTGATTTACATATGGCATTAATGAAAACAAAGAGAAAACAGAGTGAATAAACATCCCTTCATTGTAGTGGTGATGGCACTGTGCCACCAGGTCCCCAGCTGAGGGCTTGGCAGGGATTTCAGAGATGAGCCACACACATACCCCAGGCTGGAGAAAGTGTGCTACGGATGCTGAGACAAGCGGAATCCCTCTAGCTCTGCAAAAGGACATGTGAGGGAAAGACACAGTAGAACCCTGGGGATGTTTCACTATCAGTCTGGGGAGGCTTATGGGGAGAGAGAATTAAATGTACCAAAAAGCAGTTAAGGGTCCCGCGCCGCCCCCCCATCTCCTCTCCCCTCCCCCCTGGCCAGGGTCCTGCGCCGCCCCCCCATCTCCTCTCCCCCCTCCCTCCCGCCCGCCCAGGGTCCCGCGCCGCCCCCCCCATCTCCTCTCCCCTCCCTCCAAGCCCAGGGTCCCGCGCCGCCCCCCCATCTCCTCTCCCTTCCCTCCCGCCCAGGGTCCCGCGCCGCCCCCCCATCTCCTCTCCCTTCCCTCCCGCCCAGGGTCCCGCGCCGCCCCCCCATCTCCTCTCCCCTCCCGCCCGCCCAGGGTCCCGCGCCGCCCCCCCATCTCCTCTCCCCTCCCGCCCGCCCAGGGTCCCGCGCCGCCCCCCCATCTCCTCTCCCCTCCCGCCCGCCCAGGGTCCCGCGCCGCCCCCCCCATCTCCTCTCCCCTCGCTCCCGCCCGGGGTCCCGCGCCGCCCCCCCCCCGCCCAAGGTCCCGCGCCGCCCCCCATCTCCTCTCCCCTCCCGCCCGCCCAAGGTCCGGCGCCGCCCCCCATCTCCTCTCCCCTCCAGCCCGCCCAGGGTCCCGCGCCGCCCCCTCACCTCCATGGAGACCCGCCAGCCCTGCATGGCGCTGTAGCCGAAGTGCAGCGGGCGCGGCCCAGCCCCGGCGCCGTCCCCCGAGCTCTTCACCGTGTTGGGCTGGGACAGGTAGGCGCCCATGGTGCGGCGGCCTCCGCCGGGGGCCGGGCCCTGCCGCGGGGCCGGGCGGGACGCGAGCGGAGCGCGGGCAGGCGGGCGAGCGGGCGGCGGAACCAGCCAGCACGGAGTCACCGACCGGAACCAGGGCGGCCGGAAGCGACAGCCATAGAGTCTCACTGGGGGAGAGCGAGCGGCCGGAAGTAGCTGCCATAGAGACGCTGAGGGACAGAGAGGCCAACGGAGCGCGGGCCGGAGGCCAGTCAGCGCAAGGGCTCGAGGGGGCGGAAAGGGCGGCTCCGAGTCTCTGCGGGGGACCGTGTGCGCCCCGCCCCCCATGTGCACCCCCTGGGGACCCTCTGTGCGCCCCTCCCCCACGTGCACCCCCCCCCACCCCCGAGGACCCTATGTGCTCCCCTCACCTTCTCCCGGAGACCCTGTGTGTGCTCCTCATCCCCCAGGGGCCATGTGCATCCTCTGCCCCATGACCCTGTGTGTGCTCCTCATCCCCCAGTGCCCCCCCAGGGGCCATGTGCATCCTCTGCCCCCATGACCCTGCGTGTGCTCCTCATCCCCCAGTGCCCCCCCAGGGGCCATGTGCATCCTCTGCCCCATGACCCTGTGTGTGCTCCTCATCCCCCAGGGGCCATGTGCATCCTCTGCCCCATGACCCTGTGTGTGCTCCTCATCCCCCAGGGGCCCCCCAGGGGCCATGTGCATCCTCTGCCCCCATGACCCTGTGTGTGCTCCTCATCCCCCAGTGCCCCCCCAGGGGCCATGTGCATCCTCTGCCCCCATGACCCTGTGTGTGCTCCTCATCCCCCAGGGGCCATGTGCATCCTCTGCCCCCATGACCCTGTGTGTGCTCCTCATCCCCCAGGGGCCATGTGCATCCTCTGCCCCCATGACCCTGTGTGTGCTCCTCATCCCCCAGGGGCCATGTGCATCCTCTGCCCCCATGACCCTGTGTGTGCTCCTCATCGCCCAGTGCCCCCCCAGGGGCCTTGTGCATCCTCTGCCCCATGACCCTGTGTGTGCTCCTCATCCCCCAGTGCCCCCCCAGGGGCCATGTGCATCCTCTGCCCCATGACCCTGTGTGTGCTCCTCATCCCCCAGTGCCCCCCCAGGGGCCATGTGCATCCTCTGCCCCATGACCCTGTGTGTGCTCCTCATCCCCCAGGGGCCATGTGCATCCTCTGCCCCCATGACCCTGTGTGTGCTCCTCATCCCCCAGTGCCCCCCCAGGGGCCATGTGCATCCTCTGCCCCCATGACCCTGTGTGTGCTCCTCATCCCCCAGTGCCCCCCCAGGGGCCATGTGCATCCTCTGCCCTCATGACCCTGTGTGTGCTCCTCATCCCCCAGTGCCCCCCCAGTGGCCATGTGCATCCTCTGCCCCCATGACCCTGTGTGTGCTCCTCATCCCCCAGTGCCCCCCCAGGGGCCATGTGCATCCTCTGCCCCCATGACCCTGTGTGTGCTCCTCATCCCCCAGTGCCCCCCCAGGGGCCATGTGCATCCTCTGCCCCATGACCCTGTGTGTGCTCCTCATCCCCCAGTGCCCCCCCAGGGGCCATGTGCATCCTCTGCCCCATGACCCTGTGTGTGCTCCTCATCCCCCAGGGGCCATGTGCATCCTCTGCCCCCATGACCCTGTGTGTGCTCCTCATCCCCCAGTGCCCCCCCAGGGGCCATGTGCATCCTCTGCCCCCATGACCCTGTGTGTGCTCCTCATCCCCCAGGGGCCATGTGCATCCTCTGCCCCCATGACCCTGTGTGTGCTCCTCATCCCCCAGGGGCCATGTGCATCCTCTGCCCCCATGACCCTGTGTGTGCTCCTCATCCCCCAGGGGCCATGTGCATCCTCTGCCCCCATGACCCTGTGTGTGCTCCTCATCGCCCAGTGCCCCCCCAGGGGCCTTGTGCATCCTCTGCCCCATGACCCTGTGTGTGCTCCTCATCCCCCAGTGCCCCCCCAGGGGCCATGTGCATCCTCTGCCCCATGACCCTGTGTGTGCTCCTCATCCCCCAGTGCCCCCCCAGGGGCCATGTGCATCCTCTGCCCCATGACCCTGTGTGTGCTCCTCATCCCCCAGGGGCCATGTGCATCCTCTGCCCCCATGACCCTGTGTGTGCTCCTCATCCCCCAGTGCCCCCCCAGGGGCCATGTGCATCCTCTGCCCCCATGACCCTGTGTGTGCTCCTCATCCCCCAGTGCCCCCCCAGGGGCCATGTGCATCCTCTGCCCTCATGACCCTGTGTGTGCTCCTCATCCCCCAGTGCCCCCCCAGTGGCCATGTGCATCCTCTGCCCCCATGACCCTGTGTGTGCTCCTCATCCCCCAGTGCCCCCCCAGGGGCCATGTGCATCCTCTGCCCCCATGACCCTGTGTGTGCTCCTCATCCCCCAGTGCCCCCCCAGGGGCCATGTGCATCCTCTGCCCCATGACCCTGTGTGTGCTCCTCATCCCCCAGTGCCCCCCCAGGGGCCATGTGCATCCTCTGCCCCATGACCCTGTGTGTGCTCCTCATCCCCCAGGGGCCATGTGCATCCTCTGCCCCCATGACCCTGTGTGTGCTCCTCATCCCCCAGTGCCCCCCCAGGGGCCATGTGCATCCTCTGCCCCCATGACCCTGTGTGTGCTCCTCATCCCCCAGGGGCCATGTGCATCCTCTGCCCCCATGACCCTGTGTGTGCTCCTCATCCCCCAGGGGCCATGTGCATCCTCTGCCCCCATGACCCTGTGTGTGCTCCTCATCCCCCAGGGGCCATGTGCATCCTCTGCCCCCATGACCCTGTGTGTGCTCCTCATCGCCCAGTGCCCCCCCAGGGGCCTTGTGCATCCTCTGCCCCATGACCCTGTGTGTGCTCCTCATCCCCCAGTGCCCCCCCAGGGGCCATGTGCATCCTCTGCCCCATGACCCTGTGTGTGCTCCTCATCCCCCAGTGCCCCCCCAGGGGCCATGTGCATCCTCTGCCCCATGACCCTGTGTGTGCTCCTCATCCCCCAGGGGCCATGTGCATCCTCTGCCCCCATGACCCTGTGTGTGCTCCTCATCCCCCAGTGCCCCCCCAGGGGCCATGTGCATCCTCTGCCCCCATGACCCTGTGTGTGCTCCTCATCCCCCAGTGCCCCCCCAGGGGCCATGTGCATCCTCTGCCCTCATGACCCTGTGTGTGCTCCTCATCCCCCAGTGCCCCCCCAGTGGCCATGTGCATCCTCTGCCCCCATGACCCTGTGTGTGCTCCTCATCCCCCAGTGCCCCCCCAGGGGCCATGTGCATCCTCTGCCCCCATGACCCTGTGTGTGCTCCTCATCCCCCAGTGCCCCCCCAGGGGCCATGTGCATCCTCTGCCCCCATGACCCTGTGTGTGCTCCTCATCCCCCAGTGCCCCCCCAGGGGCCATGTGCATCCTCTGCCCCCATGACCCTGTGTGTGCTCCTCATCGCCCAGTGCCCCCCCAGGGGCCATGTGCATCCTCTGCCCCATGACCCTGTGTGTGCTCCTCATCCCCCAGTGCCCCCCCAGGGGCCATGTGCATCCTCTGCCCCATGACCCTGTGTGTGCTCCTCATCCCCCAGGGGCCCCCCAGGGGCCATGTGCATCCTCTGCCCCCATGACCCTGTGTGTGCTCCTCATCCCCCAGTGCCCCCCCAGGGGCCATGTGCATCCTCTGCCCCCATGACCCTGTGTGTGCTCCTCATCCCCCAGTGCCCCACCAGGGGCCATGTGCATCCTCTGCCCCATGACCCTGCGTGTGCTCCTCATCCCCCAGTGCCCCCCCAGGGGCGATGTGCATCCTTTGCCCCCATGACCCTGCGTGTGCTCCTCATGCCCCAGGGGCCCCCCAGGGACCATGTGCATCCTCTGCCCCCATGACCCTGTGTGTGCTCCTCATCCCCCAGTGCCCCCCCAGGGGCCATGTGCATCCTCTGCCCCCATGACCCTGTGTGTGCTCCTCATCCCCCAGTGCCCCCCCAGGGGCCATGTGCATCCTCTGCCCCCATGACCGTGTGTGTGCTCCTCATCCCCCAGTGCCCCCCCAGGGGCCATGTGCATCCTCTGCCCCCATGACCCTGCGTGTGCTCCTCATCCCCCAGTGCCCCCCCAGGGGCCATGTGCATCCTCTGCCCCATGACCCTGCGTGTGCACCTCATCCCCCAGTGCCCCCCCAGGGGCGATGTGCATCCTCTGCCCCCATGACCCTGCGTGTGCTCCTCATCCCCCAGGAGCCCCCCAGGGGCCATGTGCATCCTCTGCCCCCATGACCCTGTGTGTGCTCCTCATCCCCCAGTGCCCCCACAGGGGCCATGTGCATCCTCTGCCCCCATGACCCTGTGTGTGCTCCTCATCCCCCAGTGCCCCCCCAGGGGCCATGTGCATCCTCTGCCCCCATGACCCTGTGTGTGCTCCTCATCCCCCAGTGCCCCCCCAGGGGCCATGTGCATCCTCTGCCCCCATGACCCTGTGTGTGCTCCTCATCCCCCAGTGCCCCCCCAGGGGCCATGTGCATCCTCTGCCCCATGACCCTGTGTGTGCTCCTCATCCCCCAGTGCCCCCCCAGGGGCCATGTGCATCCTCTGCCCCCATGACCCTGTGTGTGCTCCTCATCCCCCAGTGCCCCCCCAGGGGCCATGTGCATCCTCTGCCCCATGACCCTGTGTGTGCTCCTCATCCCCCTGGGGCCATGTGCATCCTCTGCCCCATGACCCTGTGTGTGCTGCTCATCCCCCAGTGCCCCCCCAGGGGCCATGTGCATCCTCTGCCCCATGACCCTGTGTGTGCTGCTCATCCCCCAGTGCCCCCCCAGGGGCCATGTGCATCCTGTGCCCCATGACCCTGTGTGTGCTCCTCATCCCCCATGTGCCCCCCCAGGGGCCATGTGCATCCTCTGCCCCATGACCCTGTGTGTGCTCCTCATCCCCCAGTGCCCCCCCAGGGGCCATGTGCATCCTCTGCCCCCATGACCCTGTGTGTGCTCCTCATCCCCCAGTGCCCCCCCAGGGGCCATGTGCATCCTCTGCCCCATGACCCTGTGTGTGCTCCTCATCGCCCAGTGCCCCCCCCAGGGGCCATGTGCATCCTCTGCCCCATAACCCTGTGTGTGCTCCTCATCCCCCAGTGCCCCCCCAGGGGCCATGTGCATCCTCTGCCCCATGACCCTGTGTGTGCTCCTCATCCCCCTGTGCCCCCCCAGGGGCCATGTGCATCCTCTGCCCCATGACCCTGTGTGTGCTCCTCATCCCCCAGTGCCCCCCCAGGGGCCATGTGCATCCTCTGCCCCTATGACCCTGTGTGTGCTCCTCATCCCCCAGTGCCCCCCCAGGGGCCATGTGCATCCTCTGCCCCATGACCCTGTGTGTGCTCCTCATCCCCCAGTGCCCCCCCAGGGGCCATGTGCATCCTCTGCCCCCATGACCCTGTGTCTGCTCCTCATCCCCCAGTGCCCCCCCAGGGGCCATGTGCATCCTCTGCCCCCATGACCCTGTGTGCGCTCCTCATCCCCCAGTGCCCCCCCAGGGGCCATGTGCATCCTCTGCCCCCATGACCCTGTGTGCGATCCTCATCCCCCAGTGCCCCCCCAGGGGCCATGTGCATCCTCTGCCCCATGACCCTGTGTGCGCTCCTCATCCCCCAGTGCCCCCCCAGGGGCCATGTGCATCCTCTGCCCCCATGACCCTGTGTGCGCTCCTCATCCCCCAGTGCCCCCCCAGGGGCCATGTGCATCCTCTGCCCCCATGACCCTGTGTGTGCTCCTCATCCCCCAGTGCCCCCCCAGGGGCCATGTGCATCCTCTGCCCCATGACCCTGTGTGTGCTCCTCATCCCCCAGTGCCCCCCCAGGGGCCATGTGCATCCTCTGCCCCCATGACCCTGTGTGTGCTCCTCATCCCCCAGTGCCCCCCCAGGGGCCATGTGCATCCTCTGCCCCCATGACCCTGTGTGTGCTCCTCATCCCCCAGTGCCCCCCCAGGGGCCATGTGCATCCTCTGCCCCCATGACCCTGTGTGTGCTCCTCATCCCCCAGTGCCCCCCCAGGGGCCATGTGCATCCTCTGCCCCCATGACCCTGTGTGTGCTCCTCATCCCCCAGTGCCCCCCCAGGGGCCATGTGCATCCTCTGCCCCATGACCCTGTGTGTGCTCCTCATCCCCCAGTGCCCCCCCAGGGGCCATGTGCATCCTCTGCCCCATGACCCTGTGTGTGCTCCTCATCGCCCAGTGCCCCCCCAGGGGCCATGCGCATCCTCTGCCCCCATGACCCTGTGTGTGCTCCTCATCCCCCAGTACCCCCCCAGGGGCCATGCGCATCCTCTGCCCCCATGACCCTGTGTGTGCTCCTCATCCCCCAGTGCCCCCCCAGGGGCCATGCGCATCCTCTGCCCTCATGACCCTGTGTGTGCTCCTCATCCCCCATGTGCCCCCCCAGGGGCCATGTGCATCCTCTGCCCCCATGACCCTGTGTGTGCTCCTCATCCCCCAGTGCCCCCCCAGGGGCCATGTGCATCCTCTGCCCCCATGACCCTGTGTGTGCTCCTCATCCCCCAGTGCCCCCCCAGGGGCCATGTGCATCCTCTGCCCCATGACCGTGTGTGTGCTCCTCATCCCCCAGTGCCCCCCCAGGGGCCATGTGCATCCTCTGCCGCCATGACCCTGTGTGTGCTCCTCATCCCCCATGTGCCCCCCCAGGGGCCATGTGCATCCTCTGCCCCCATGACCCTGTGTGTGCTCCTCATCCCCCATGTGCCCCCATGACCCTGTGTGTGTCCCCTCTCCCCCCATGTGTCCCCTGAGGGTCCTTGTATGCCCCTTCTCACTGTGTGTATCACTCGCCCCCTCCCCTCACGTGCACCTCTTGGGACCTGGCCATAGGCTCCTGTTTGCATGCCGCCAGGGCCCACCGGCTGTTTTTGCATTCAGGATACCATGTCCCTTGAATTGCTGTGGCGATGGGAGAGCTGGCACAGTTGCGGCTCGGGGCCTGCTATAGAGACACTTGAGCTGACTAGCTTGAGGGTCAAGAGGCAATCCTGACCGCTGCAGCAGAATCCATACCTTTTACAGCGTAGTAAGGCAACTTGGCTCCCAGTCTCCCTATGAGCCCTCTGAGCGTGAGCTCATCCAGGCAGCACAGGACTTGCAGCTTTCTGCACGTTTGGAAAATTCCCAGCATTTTGTGGGTGCTCCTGGGAATAAATATACTGGAGAGGGTGCAGTTCACAATCCAGAGAGAAACTGTGTTTGGTTGATACCTGATTAATTCCAGCTTTTTGGAGAAAGCCCTGGCACAGGGCTTCAATGAAAGGCTGATAAACTTCCCAAAGCAGAGAGACCCACCCAAGAGCAGACTGGAGACCTGATGAGTCAGAGATTTCTCATGGAAAGGGGAAAGCTTTTATGTGGTCCCTGAACCCTTGCAGACTTTCATGCATCAGGAAATGGCACATACCCAATGTGTTTGATCAGCGGCTCACATTTCAGATGAAAGACTAAAAGTCTCTTGGTACCACTGAAGCAACCGGACACTGTCAAGGGCAGGATCCCAGCCTTCATTTGCTTTCAAATGGCCCCACCTCATTGGCACCTCCAGCAATTGCTAAGCTGGAAAAGTGTTGTACAGACAAAACTACACAAGATCTTGTCAGGGGGCAAGACAAAGATGCCACATTTATTATGATAATTTGATTTATGACCAATAACTAATATCTTAATCCTTATACACACACATTATACCTAATACATACACACATTCACACTCATCCATCAGATGTTCTGCAGTTGCTGCATAGTTACCAGTCCTGGACATAGCTTGAGTTCGTGGCTTGATTTTGCAGCTTGGGTTCGTAGCTTGTGGCAGTAACTGGCCAGGAAAGCCGGGCCCAAGGACAAGCTGGGTCTCTGTTGGGCCTGCGCCGATGCTCTTCCATGTTGGCAGCAGAATGTTACCCTCCAAAGTCTCCCATCTCACCCATCCTTTTTGTAGGCTTGAGTTTGAATCCAGAGTCTATAGGTCTTGCTGTGTCACGTTGCCTCTGGGTTTGGTGATTGGTCACCCATCAATTGCAGGCATGACTTTTAGCCTCAGACCTGGCTTTGATCTTTCTTCTATTGTACCTTTTCTTTTTAGGGTGGACACTTCTTACTTTGTTAGGGCTCTTGTCTGCATCTTCAGCCGTTGGTATTTGAACTCTATTTCATCAGGACAGACTGGGGCTGGAGGTTGATTCCATCATCCATACACACCTCAGTCACACATCTAACCTAAACTAATAAGATTACAGCAGGGTTTGCAAAAATGAAGGTTGGAGGAAGCTTTTACAAAATGGAGTGAGCATTTTAAAATGGGGTTTGAATTACAATAGGGCAAACAGTGAACAGAAGTTACAATATAGACAAGTGTAGTGGATGGCAAACAGTGAACAGAAGTTACAATGTAGGCAAGTGTAGTGAATGGTGAACAGAAGTTACATTAATAAAGTGAACAATTAAAAACAATTTCATTCATCAGTTCTACAAAAGTCCCAAGAGGGACATATTTATGGGCTTGTAACTGTGTTTAACACGATGAATGTTTTGTGTGTGTTAAAGAGTTGATCACATCTCTTCATTTTCTTCTTGATCCTCAATTATTTTCCCCCCTGCATATTCTTTCCTGTAGGACTGATCCTCCTCTTCCCTATACATGTGGGCATGGAAATTGACACAGTAGAGGTCATGGTGAAGTGGGAGGGTAGGAGGACCCTTGGGTTTCCATTGCAGGGGGTTGCACAGGATACAGCTGTGGATACCATCTGCCTCCTTCTCCTTGGAGTATTTTCTAGCAAGGAGCAGGCCCAATGGTCTAAGTAAATTCCTGGGTGAAGTCCTTCTGAATCCTCAACAGCTGTGACCAACCATACATTGTCGCAGAGTATTTTCCATATAGAAAATATACTAGAAAACTGATAAATGTTGGTAAGTGCACAGTAATGCACATTGGAAAACATAACCCAACTATACAAATTATGGGGTCTAAATTACCTGTTACCACTCACAAAAGTGGATTTATGAGAGCCAGACTGAGTCAGTGCTATGCTCCAACAAATGACAGTGATGAAGTGAAGGACAAATTCTACCTTACACTACAGGCAAAGTTAGAGAGAGTACCATGTCACGACTTAATTATTGTTATGAGAGACATGAATGCCAGAGTTTGTAAGGACAACACAAACAACGACAGAGCATTGGGAAGACATGGGTGTGGCACCATGAATGAAAATGGAGAAAGGCTTGTTGATTTCTATAATATGAATGACCTAGTCATCAGTGGAACCTTATATAAACATAGTGACATTCACAAGCTGACATGGTGTTCTCCAAGTGGCAGAGATAAGAACCAGATTGACAATACCATGATCAATAGCAAATGGTGATGCTCACTGAGAGATGTGAAAGCAAGAAGGAATGCAGATGTTGGCAGCAACCACCACCTTGTGACAGCCTCCATCAAGCTAAAACTGAGAAGTGTGGGTCCACCAAATAAGGGCCATAGACATTATGATAGTGACAAGCTAAAGTCCCTTGAAATACAGAAGCCTTCGCTGCAGTTAAAGAACGGGTTTCAGGCACTTACAGACCTTGATGACGAGGAGGGGAATGCAGATGAGATCAACAAGAAGTGGGGCAAAGTAGCAGCAATTTATAAACAGAGCAGTGAAGCTGTCTAGGGTACAGGCGGAAGAGAAGGAAGGAGTGGATTACACCCAGCACATGGAACCCCACAGAAACCAGACGAGCCCTGAAGAAAAAAGTTTTAGACAAAAAATCCCAGAAGCTAAAGGACTGATACCACGAGCAGTAGAGCAAGGCACACGGGGGGTCAAACACCTTGTGAGAGCGGACAAACGGCATTATATTGATAATCTGGCAACACAAGCAGAGGATGCAGCTGCTCATGTTGAACAAGGAACTGTTCACAAAATGACATGGCTTATCTGTGGTAAATGGCAGATACCAACAAACAGTCTCATCGGGAACGAACAAGGACACCTACTAACAACTGAAAAAGAACAAGAAATGTGCTGGGCAGAGCATTTCAAAGAACTGCTGATCAGGGAGCCACCTAAAGAGGAAGCAAACAACCAGAAGACCTTGGTATCAGCACAGACACCCCAGCTAAGGAAGAGATCATTCACACCATCAAATCCTTATAAAATGGGAAAGCTCCTGGCAAGGGTAACTTGAATGCAGAATTTTTCAAGGTAAATCCTAATTTAGCAGTATCTATCCTGGCCCCTCTATTTACATTAGTCTGGGAAAGGGAAAAAGTGCCAAATGAGTGGACCAATGGGGTTGTAGTGAAGACACCAAAGAAAGGAGCTCTCAGTGATTGTAATAACTGGCGTGGTGTCATAGTATTCTTTCCTCAATCTGAACCTTAGAGTCCAAAAATGAGGTACTAGCATGAAATCCTCTAAGCTTAATTACCAGCTTAGATCTGATATGCTGCCACCAGTCAGGATTCTGAGTACCTGATAAACTCTGGTCTCCCCAAAACCTTCCCTGGGGACCCCCAAGACCCAGACCCCCTGGATCTTAATACAAGGAAAGTAAACTCTTTCCCTCACTAGTGCATCTCGTAGGTTTTCCCTCCCTGGGTTACCCTAGAAGATCACTGGGATTCAACTCTTGGAATCTTAACACACAAAGGAATTCCACCTCCCCCCTCCTTCTCCTCTCTCCCGGAGAGAGAGACAGAGATAAACACAGAGAGCAGGTTTTTCCTCCCCGCTTTCTCCTTTCTTCCTCCCAGAACTTTCCTGCCCTGGGTACACTAGGAGAGATAGACAGATTCAAGCTCTGTGATTCTAAACAAAGGGATTCCCCCTTTTCCCCCTCCCTTCTTTCTCCCTATCTTCCACCACTTCCCTGGTGAGTACAGACTCAGTTCCTTTGAGCCTTAACCAGGAGAAAAAATCAAACAGGTCTTAAAAAGCAAAACTTTTAATAAAAAGAAAGAAAAAAGGTAAGAGTTATCTCTGTAATCTAGATGGTAAATATTACAGGGTCTTTCAGCTTATAAAAAACTGGAGAAAAAGCTTCCTCCAACAGAAATACAATTTAAAATACTTCCAGCAACTACACATGTGCAAATAAAGAAAAACAGTTAAAAAGACTATACCGCCTTTCTACCTTTGTACTTACAAAATTGAAACAGAAGATTAGAGAGCCTGTAGGTACGTGTGGTCACTCTCAGAAACCAGAGAGAACAGCAGACAGAACAAAAGACACACACACAAGCTTCCCTCCACCCAGATTTGAAAGTATCTTGTTTTCTGATTGGTCCTCTGGTCAGGTGTTGCAGGTCACTGTTTGTTAACCCTTTACAGGTGAAAGAGACATTAACCCTTAGCTATCTGTTTATGACTCGTGGCATCACACTTTTATCTGTGCCAAGCAAAGTATTGTGTAAGATCCTAGTTCAGCGTATATCAGAGGCAGTTCATACTGTAACCCTTCTGCCCTCTGAGTTGGCAGCAACAAGGGCCGGGTTCACTATCTAGGGGTTCTGTTTCAATAACGCAATGCAAAACCAGCTCAAGCCCCCACCCAGTGACCTGGGATAATTACATACCACCCCCCGGGGGCCTCTAAGAGGCAATACTTCCCCTCTCACAAGCACAGAGTCTGAGTGTAGCAAAATCCTTTTAATAAAGGAGGGAAACAATGCAGTATTATGTTGAGGAAACACCACAAACAGGATTCATAACACAAAGCATGAGCAAAAGAGCCCCCTCACACAAGTAAGTTTGGCAGTATCCTTTTTCCCTCAGGGTCTCAAGTCCAACACCCTCAAAAGATCAACCAAAAGTCCAAAACTCCAAAAGTCTTGAGTCCAGCAACCCAAAAATCACCCAAAAGTCCAACAACCCAAAAGTCTCTGTCCCTGTTCAGTCCCAGAGTTCAAAAGTTTATCTGCAGAGTTTTATCCCCCCAGCCTGGGTGGAAATAGGGGGGAGAAAGGGGTATGCGGGGTATTAATGGGCACCTTGCCAGGTGTTAATGGGCACCTTACGTGGTCCGAGGCCACTGCCCCGCCTCTCTGTGGGTTTCTGCTGCAGCCTTCACTACAAGCTGCTCCACTCCATCAGCTGTCCCATGGGCTGCTCCAACTGTCCCACAAACTGCTCAGCTCTACTCTGCTCACTGTCCTGTAAGCTGGTCCAACCGTCCCACAAACTTCTCCACTCTGCTAGCTGCTTAGCAATATATCTTCAGGCTCCCCCACTATTTAACACAGCCCTCAGTGATCTCAGCGCTTAGTGAGTTCTGCTTGTAGTAGGGGAACTGCAGTGTTGGTGCACCATTGGCTCAAAGTAAATTCAGCACAGCAGCCTGTAACTAGACTCTTAATAGAATCAAAATTAGCTCTGCTATTCAACAGTGGAGAAGGTGCAATTGCTATTTCAGCCGCTCAAAGGAGAGGGGCGTATCATCAACTAGTGATACCTACCTACAACCTCTTTCCATTCACCAGGTTTTGGAACTCATGTCCGTTGTCTAGCGAGTGCTACTTAGTTGATGGTGAGTCCCTCTGTCAAAACAGTTCCACTGGCCTTGACTCACATAATCAGAGTAACAACACTTTATTCTTCCTTCCCCAATAACAGAGAAACTGGGGATCCCACAGCAGCCAAAGTGACCATTTGGGCTGCTGTGGGCTCATGCTAGGCAGGGTGGGTGTGCCTATGCAAACAAGACCAGCCCCTGAAGTTCTTTTCCACAACTCAGCACAATTCACCACCAGATGTCAGGGTAGAGCTCATCCTGACTCTGCTTACATCATCTTTCTCAGAAAAAAGCAAGCTGGTTTTCAGAAAGGACATGGATGCACAGACCAGATCTTCACTCTACTAAACATAATAGAAGATTGCTTAGAATGGCAACGGCAACTCTACATAAACTTCATAGACTTTGAGAAGGCTTTTGATAGCATTCACAGGACCAGCCTATGATGCATTCTGCAGGCATATGGAATTCCTTTCCGTATAATCATGTCATCAAAAGCTTCCATTTCAACTTTACATGCAGTGTTGATCACAGTGTGCTCAGTTTTAAAGTCAAAACAGGAGTACGTCAGGGGTGTTTCGTGTCTGCAATCCTCTTCAATATTGCCATCGACTGGGTAATGCAGCGTACAACAGAAGACATGCCAAGAGGCATTAAATGGACACTCTTCTCATCCCTTGAAGATCTGGACTTTGCAGATGATGTCGCTTTCCTATCACATACCCAACACAATATTCAAGAAAAAACAACTTGACTCAACGCATTCAACCAGCAAATTGGACTGAAAATCAGCCACAATCAGAAGATCTCATGACCTTTAACATTGCCTCACCATCACCACTACGGATAGAAGACCATGTTCTCAGCAATGTAGAAACATTCACATACTTGGGCAGCACCATCAGCCAGGACGATGGAACAAGCCAGGACATCCAGAACAGAGTCAATAAGGCCAGGAACAACTTCAGGAGCTTAAATACAGTCTGGAAATCATCAAAATACAACACCAAAACCAAATTCAAGATTTATCAGAGCTGCATACTTTCAAGACTACTTTATAGTGCAGCATGCTGGGGAATGAGAAAGTATGACATGTCCAAACTGTCTTCATTCCATACAATCTGCCTCAGAAAAATCCTCTGTATCTTTTGGTCCAGAACAATCTCAAACCAAGATCTATTGACACAGTGCAGTCAAGAGGATCTGAGTGCCATCATTGCCAGGATGTGTTGGAGATGGATCCGTCAAGTGCTTTGGATGGAAGCTGATTCCATCACCAGAGTAGTGTAAGCAGAGTCAGGATGAGCTCTACCCTGACACCTGGTGGAAAGAATTTCAGAGAGTGTATTTGCATAGGCACGCCTACCCCATCCCAGGCTGCTGAGCTGTGGGATGCTTTGTGACAGAAATGACTCAACCTCAGTTGGGTGGTACTTGCTAGACAAGGGAGATAGGTTCCAAAACCCAGTGAATTGAGAGAGGCTGGGGACAGGTATTTGTGCCTGGTGGTGTAGTCTCCTTGTGGAGCCAGAAGCACCAGTTCCATCCCCTCCTCTCTCCACTGTGGAATGTCAAAGTTGATTGTTTTATTCCCTTAAGAATCTAGATACAGGTTGCTGAGCTGAACTCACTTTGGGCTAATGGTGCACTAGCACTGGGGCTCCCCTACTATGTGCTGAGATCACTAAGAGTTGAACTCACAAAAGAGCTGAAATTACTGAGCTGGGAGCACTGAGTGCTGTGCTAACTAGTGGGGGAGCCTGAAGCTATACTGCGGAACAGAGCAGCTGGTGGAGTAGAGCAGTTTGTGGGGATGGCTGGAGCGGATCACGGCACAGCTGGTGGAGCGGAGCGGCTGGCAGAGCGGAGTAGCTGTGGGATGGGTGGAGCGGCCCACAGAGTGAGCGGAGCCGAGCAGTGTGCAGGGACAACTGGAGCAGCTCACGGGGCAGCTGGTGGAGCGGAGCAGCTGGTGGAGCAGAGCAGTTTGTGAGGACAGCTGGAGGAGCAGAGTGGAGCGGCTGGTAAAGCGGAGCAGTTCGTGGAGAAGGCAGAAGCAGAACCCACGGAGAGGCAGGGCAGTTGGGCCTGGACCACGTAAGGTGCCCCTTTCACCCAGGCTGGGGGGAGGGACCTCTACAGATAGACTCTTGAATTCTGGGGTGGCATTGACCAGAGACTTTTGGGTTGTTGGACTTTGGGGTGATTGGACTTAAGACCCTAAGGGGAAAAGGACATTGCCAAACGTACTTGGAAGTGGGTTTTTGTTTATGGTTTGTGTTATAACTCTGTTTGTGGTGTTTCTCCAATGGGATGCCACATTGATTCCTTCCTTTATTAAAAAGATTTTGCTACACTCAGATTCCGTGCTTGCGAGAGGGAAAGTATTGCCTCCTAGAGGAGCCCAGGGGGATGTGGTATGTAAGTGTTCCAGGTCACTGGGTGGGGGCTCAAGCCGGTTATGCATTGTGTTACTGAAACGGAACCCCTGGATACTGAACCCGGCCCTTGTTGCTGCCAACTCAGAGGGGCAGAAGGGTTACAGTAGCAATAAGATGGACACCTTAAGGCAAGCGAAAATGAGGCTGCCCGAAAACAACATGGCAAAGAGCTGTGGAAGCCAAGCTGAAAAACCTGGGGCACAGCTGGGAAACTATTGAAAGACTTGCCAGAAACAGACAGGAGTGGTGGAGCTTTGCCACCGCCCTAAACGGCAGAGGTATAATAGGAGCATGATGATGATGTTGACTCAGGAAAAGGATCTTGGAATCATTTGTGGATAGTTCTCTGAAAACTTCCACTCAGTATGCAGCAGCAGTCAAAAAAGTTAACAGAGTGTTGGGAATCATTAAGAACAGGACAGATAATATAATAAGACAAAATATCATACTGCCTCTATCTAAATCCATGATACACCCACATCTTGAATACTGCATGCAGATGTGGTCACTCGATCTCAAAAAAGATATATTGGAATTGGAAAAGGTACAGAAATTGGCAACAAAAATGATAAGGGGGTATGGAACAGCTTCCATGAGGAAAGATTAATAAGACTGTTTTTTTTCAGCATGGAAAAGAGATGACTAAGGGGGGATATGATAGAGGTCTATAAAATCATGACTGGTTTGGAGGAAGTAAATAAGGAAGTGTTATTTACTCCTTCTCATAACACAAGAATTAGGGGTTACCAAATGAAATTAATAGGCAGCAGGTTTAAAACAAACAAAAAGGCGTATTTCTTCACACAACACACAGTCAACCCGTGGAACTCTTTGCCAGAGGATGTTGTGAAGGCCAAGACTAGAACAGGGTTCAAAAAATAACTAGATATGTTCACAGAGGATAGGCCCACTGATGGCTATTAGTAAGGCTATGAATTTGTCATGGATATTTTTAGTAAAATTCAGGGAGAGGTCACAAGCAAGAAACAAAAAATCATGTGAGCCGTGACTTATCCCTGATTTTTTCTAAAAAACATCCCTGACAAAATGGGGAGGGAGGAGGGTCCAGCACCCTGCCCCTCCCCTGCCTGCAACAGCTGGGGGCTGCAGGGATCCCCAGCTACTGGCTTCAGCAGATGTTACTGAGTATGCTCAGTTCATGTGAGCAAGCTCAGTACACCCTAAGTAGCAAATTCAGTCAGGTAGCATTTTTCCACACTATATTATGGCTGGTCAGCTTTGGGGGCCCTCAGTGTCATAGAGGTTGGTGGAAGTCATGGATTCTGTGACTTCCTGACCTCTGTGACATAATCATGGCCTTAGCTATTAGCCAGAATGGGCAGGGATGGTGTCCTTAGCCTTGGTGTCCCAAGCTGGAAATGGGCAACAGGGGATGAATCACTCAGTGATTGCCTGTTCTATTCATTCCCTCTGGGGTACCTGGCACTGGCCACTGTGGGAAGACGGAGAGAGAGAAAATGAGTCTGCTCTACAGCATTAGCTAACAGTCAGTTGGCTTTTAGCTCAGGCAGCAAAGGCTCATGCACTAAGCTCCAGAGGTTCCTGATTCAATCCTGCCTGCCAATGACTGGGATCTGTTGGCGTTACAAGTGGGGCTCATCCAGGATTTAAATTGGGAAGTCTCTGAAGCTCAGGATGTGCTTCCTCAGCTACGGGAAGTATGTAATCCACACACGTCCTGGGTGTGGCGTTCTGCCCCAAGACAGCTGGCTTTTAGCTCATGCAGTAAAGGCTCATGCGTTAAGTTCTATTGGCCCCAGGTTTGATCCTGCCCGCCGACAACCAGGGTCTGTTGGTGTTACACTTGCACTGCCAGCCCTGAATTCTCTCGTGTAGAGACTCACCAGAGAACCCATAGAAGAGTAGTAGGGGAATAATAGAATAGTGTTTGCTTTTGTTATATTGGAACAGTAACCACACTAGACTGTTTGTATTTCAGCATTCTAGAAGTTGTTGAAAGGAGTTGGGGGTTTCAACAACTGTGTAGGGGGACAGACTCTTGTCACCTGGGGAAGTAGGAAAATCATTTTGAGATAGACAGTGTTAATTTTGTAACCATGAGGTTTAAAAGATTGATTTTTAAAAATAGAACTAGAGATTCACTGACACTGTAGCGATGAAAGCTACGCTGTGATGTAGGCAGCTGTTACCAGGATAGTCCGGCCCAGTGCAGGAATGCAGGCCCACATTAGTTTTGGATGAACTATGTTTTTAAATTGAGTTGTGATATTGGCATGACCAATAGGCCCAAAGCATGTGACCAAAAAGGAGCTCATAAGATTGTTGTGTTAAATGGATAGTAACCCTTTGAAATACAAGGGTTCTCCTACTAAACGTTTGAGCTAAAGTAATAGAAATAAAACACGGTTAATTGCAGTAAATACTTGGCTATATAAAGAACTGCATCGCCTGATCTCACCTAAGGTCCAGTAATTGGTAGTGACATGACTTTATGTTAAGCATATAAAAATAAACTCTTAAAGGGTTCATTGCTAATAATTGCCTGACCAAGTTGGAGCTGACCAATGAGTCTAAGGACCCCTGGCTTTAGCCCATTTGTAAGTACCTTGATCAAATGCTTTTCTTCTGTTTGGCTGTGGTACACTGCAATTTATTTAGGCTTTTTAGGCATGGTTAGCTCAGTTGCATAAACACCATTTGATCTTTGGATTTAATAAAGGAATTTATGTTTAAATTAGCAGAGAATCCTGTGGCACCTTATAGACTAACAGACGTTTTGGAGCGTGAGCTTTCGTGGGTGAATACGACACTTTGTCTGACGAAGTGGGTATTCACCCACAAAAGCTCACGCTCCAAAACGTCTGTTAGTCTATAAGGTGGCATAGGATTCTCTGCTGCTTTTCCAGACTAACATGGCTACCCCTCTGACACATGTTTAAATTAGTGTCATGTTAATACTCTGCATAAATAACAACTCCAACACCCAGACAGGGGCTCCACAGAGCAGCAGGGAGGAGACGGTATAATCCAGGTAGCGAATGCAAGGACTTTCCCAGCCTGCTGTAGGGAAGGGGAGCATGTTCTCCTGAACAGACAGAATGAGATTAATAGATTCTAAAGCCACGAGGGACCACTGTGATCATCTGATCTGACCTCCTGTAAAAAACAGAGAATGTCCCACAAGTTTTCCTAGAGCAAATCTTTTATAAAACCTTTCAATCTTGATTGAAAAATTGCCAGTGATAGTGAATCTACCATGACCCTTGGTGAATTGTTCCAGTGGTTAATTACTCTCACTGTTACCTTATTTCTAGTCTGTATTTCTCTAGTTTAAACTTCCAGCCACTTGATTGTGTTAGAACTTTTTCTTCTAGACTGAAGAACCCATTATCAAGTATTTGTTCCCCATGTCAGTACTTATGGACTGTGATCAAGGTAGCCTTCTCTTTGTCCAGCCAAATAGATTGAGCACTATAAGGCAGGCTTTCTCGTGGCTCCGCTCTGACCCCACTCCAGTTGATCAATATCTGACTGGAGGGGTACTGGACACCTGAACTTGTCACAGCAGTCCAGCGGCGGTGGCACCAGTGCCAGATACAGAGGGGAAATGACCTCGCTGCACCTACAGGAAGTTCCCTGTACTCCTGGCTGGCGTTAGCCCCTTTGGCTGCAGCTTGGCCCATATTCAGCTGACTTCCCGCCAGGGCCCCAGGCCACATGCCTGGTGCCTGGATGGACAGGGATTGTTCAGCTGGACGGGAGGCCAGATCGCACCCATCCCCCTGGCCCCGGGCCAGACGCCTGGTGCCTGGACGGACAGGCGTCATTCAGCTGGGCCTCACGCCTGGAGCCTGGATGGATGGGCGTCGTTCAGCTGGGCAGGAGGGCGGGCTGCGCCCATTCCCCTGACCACAGGCCTGGTGCCTGGATGGACAGGCCTCGTTCAGTGGGATGGAAGGGCGGGCTGCGCCCATCCCCGTGGCCTCGGGCCTGGAGCCTGGATGGATGGGCCTTGTTCAGCTGGGTGGCAGGGCGGCCTGCGCCCATCACCCTGACCCCAGGCCACCCACCTGGAGCCTGGATGGACAGGCCTTGTTCAGCTGGATGGGAGGCCAGACCGCACCCATCCCCCTAGCCCCAGGCCAGATGCCTGGTGCCTGGATGGACAGGCGTCATTCAGCTGGGCCTCACGCCTGGAGCCTGGATGGATGGGCCTCGTTCAGCTGGGCGGGAGGGCGGGCTGCGCCCATTCCCCTGACCACAGGCCTGGTGCCTGGATGGACAGGCCTCGTTCAGTGGGATGGAAGGGCGGGCTGCGCCCATCCCCGTGGCCTCGGGCCTGGAGCCTGAATGGAGGGGCGTCATTCAGCGGGTGGCAGGGCAGGCTGCGCCCATTCCCCTGACCACAGGCCTGGTGCCTGGATGGACGGGCCTCATTCTGCAGGCTGGAAGGGTGCGCTGCGCCCATTCCCCTGGCCCCCGGCCCGCAAGCCTGGTGCCTGGATGGACAGGCCTTGTTCAGCTCGGCAGGAGGGTGGACTGCGCCCATCCCCGTGGCCTCGGGCCTGCAGCCTGGATGGACGGGCCTCATTCGGCTGGGCGGGCTGCGCCCATCCCCGTGGCCTCGGGCCTGCAGCCTGGATGGATGGGCCTCGTTCAGCTGGGCGGGCTGCGCCCATCCCCCTGATCCCAGGCCACCC
Organism: Aldabrachelys gigantea; assembly: GCA_026122505.1. Lineage (NCBI taxonomy): Eukaryota > Metazoa > Chordata > Testudines > Testudinidae > Aldabrachelys > Aldabrachelys gigantea. The sequence continues at coordinate 717,863 of CM047481.1, read as the reverse complement.
ACCTGGAGCCTGGATGGACGGGCCTCGTTCAGCTGGGTGAGAGGGTGGGCTGCGCCCATCCCCGTGGCCTCGGGCCTGCAGCCTGGATGGACCGGCCTCTTTCAGCTGGGCGGGCTGCGCCCATCCCCATGGCTGCGCCCATCCCAGTGGCCTCGGGCCTGCAGCCTGGATGGACTGGCCTTGTTCAGCTGGGTGGGCTGCGCCCATCCCCGTGGCCTCGGGCCTGCAGCCTGGATGGACCGGCCTCTTTCAGCTGGGCGGGCTGCGCCCATCCCCATGGCTGCGCCCATCCCAGTGGCCTCGGGCCTGCAGCCTGGATGGACTGGCCTCGTTCAGCTGGGTGGGCTGCGCCCATCCCCGTGGCCTTGGGCCTGCAGCCTGGATGGACCGGCCTCGTTCAGCTGGGCGGGCTGCGCCTATCCCCCTGATCCCAGGCCACCCACCTGCAGCCTGGATGGATGGGCCTCGTTCAGCTGGGCGGCAGGGTGGGCTGCGCTCATTCCCGTGGCCTCGGGCCTGCAGCCTGGATGGACCGGCCTCGTTCAGCTGGGCGGGCTGCGCCCATCCCCGTGGCTGCGCCCATCCCCGTAGCCTCGGGCCTGCAGCCTGGATGGACCGTCCTCGTTCGGCTGGGCGGGCTGCGCCCATCCCCGTGGCTGCGCCCATCCCCGTAGCCTCGGGCCTGCAGCCTGGATGGACCGGCCTCGTTCAGCTGGGCGGGCTGCGCCCATCCCCGTGGCTGCGCTCATTCCCGTGGCCTCGGGCCTGCAGCCTGGATGGACCGTCCTCGTTCGGCTGGGCGGGCTGCGCCCATCCCCGTGGCTGCGCCCATCCCCGTGGCCCCAGGCCGCCCCGCCCCAGCCAGGGCCGCAGGTTGGAGCCTTCCAGAGGCCCCGCCCCCGCGCTGTACCTGCCCGGCTGAAGGGGCGGGCTCTACCTGGGTGCCCTCCAATCGGGAGGCGGCGGCGGCGGGCCGGGGCGTGTCATTGGCCCGGCTGTCCCGGCTGCCAGCAGGGTGCGTTGCGCCGCGCTGCGGTTAGTGCCGTGGCTGTCGGCGACGTAGGGAGCAGCCCCGGGCGGCGGCGGCGAGAGCGCGAGGCGCCGGGCCCAGCCCGGTGAGTGCGGCTGCGCGGGGCCTGTCTGCGGCCTGGGGCCGCGCCGAGCGCGTCTCCCTCCGTCCCTCTGGCGGGCGCTGAGGGCCCATGGGGCGGGGGGGTTAGACGGGGCCGGGGCCTGCGCGGGGCGGTGAGAGTCCGGGCGGGGGTTAGACGGGGCCGGGCCCTGCGGGGGGTTGTGAGAGTCCCGGGGGCCGGGCCCTGCGGGGGGTTGTGAGAGTCCGGGGGGGCTGGACGGGGCCGGGCCCTGCGGGGGGTTGTGAGAGTCCGGGGGGGGGGGCGGGCTGGACGGGGCCGGGCCCTGTGGGGGGCGATGAGAGTCCGTGGGGGGGGGGGCTGGACGGGCCTAGGCCCTGCGGGGGGCGGTGAGAGTCGGGGGGGGGGAGGCTGGACGGGGCCGGGCCCTGCGGGGGGCGGTGAGAGTCGAGGGGGGGGAGGCTGGACGGGGCCGGGCCCTGCGGGGGGCGGTGAGAGTCGGGGGGGGGGCTGGACGGGGCCGGGCCCTGCGGGGGGCGGTGAGAGTCGAGGGGGGGCTGGACGGGGCCGGGCCCTGCGGGGGGCGGTGAGAGTCGGGGGGGGGGCTGGACGGGGCCGGGCCCTGCGGGGGGTTGTGAGAGTCCGGGGGGGGGCTGGACGGGGCCGGGCCCTGCAGGGGGTTGTGAGAGTCCGGGGGGGGGGACTGGACGGGCCCGGGGCCTGTTGGGGGCGGTGAGAGTATGGGAGGGTCTGCGGGTGGGTGGTGGGGGATGTGCCTGGAGGGGCCAGTGAGGGCCCAGGGAAGCCGGGTGGTGAGGGCCTGAGGCCTTGATGAGCGGCTATAGGCCTCAGGGGGTGTCCTGGGCTGGGACCCCCGTTTGAGATCTCAGGGCAGCTGTTCCCTGGCTCTGATCTGCTTTTCCCCTTTGCCTGGTGGGACAGAGATGTCACATTACTGGGAACTGGTGCTTAAATGAGTAGGGGGCGGGGGAGACTGGTGAGTGGGGTCTGCCCCTGTTAGCCAAGACCAAGCTTGGCACTTGTTGAGTAGACCCTGTGAGTCTGGTGCTCACCGCCTTGCCAGTGCTTGTATGAACTAGCTACATTTCCCCATAGCAGACCTGGCCCAAACCCGTCTCTTCCCTCGGGCTTCCTGGTCTAGGGATCTGCTGGATTGAAATGATTCTGTGAAATCTCAGAGAGTGGCCCATGTTGTTGTTGGCCAACTTGTGCCAATGTGCAGTGCTCATTCTTTGTACATCTAGTAATGCTCAGAAAAATGCATCTCTGCCTACCTGAGCAGCAAGATTTCTCCCCCTTAACTAAGCGCTAGTTCTTTAGCCTTCACAGAAAGCAAGGCCTGCCAAATAAGTGAGAGAGGCAGAAGGTCCCCCACAGTGATTGACCCAGGTTTATCTGTAGGGAAATAGGAAACAAACAGAATGCTTTGCCTTCCAGTGGATCAGGTCTCACAGAAAGAATGTTCTCCCCAAACAACTAGGGTGGCTGCAGTACCTTAGGAACATGTAGGGTGAGCTCACTGGTTGGGCCCAAAGCAGATCAGCAGTGGTCAGATACTAAGTGCTGCTTTGCTAAGTCTTAGAAGAATCAAGTGAAACTCTTCTTCTTGAGTGAGCTGCCCTGAGCTGGAGAGTGGCTGTCCTTGAGGAATATCCACTCCACTTTCCCTAGTACTGGGTGGGGTGCTTGACTAGAGATGGTATGTGAGCTTTGTCATGGTTTCCAGGTACTAGAATTGCATCCCATCATGTCCGAAGGAGAAGCCAAGCAGGTTCCCAGCAGTGGTTCAGACACAAAGCCAGAATCCACATCTTCTGGGCCAGGAATGACCTCCGTGTCTCCACCAGTGACTTCTGCAGCTCCGGCAGCACCCCAGGAGGAGGAGGAAGAGGAGGAGAGTGAAGATGAGTCTGAAATCCTTGAAGAATCTCCTTGTGGACGGTGGCAAAAGAGACGTGAAGAGGTCAGTGCCCTGCAAATAAGCAAAGGGCAGGGAACTTGTAATGTTGTGAAGGCCAAGACGGTAACAGGATTCAAAAAAGAACTAAATAAGTTAATGAGAGAGAGATCCATCAATGGCTATTAGCCAAGATGGGCAGGGATGGTGTCCCTAGCCTCTGTTTGCCAGAAGCTGGGAGGGGGTGATGGGATGGATCACTTGATGATTACCTGCTCTGTTTGTTCCCTCTGGGACACCTGTCATTGGCCACTGTTGGAAGACAGGATACTGGGCTAGAGTGGCGTTTGGTCTGACCCGGTATGGCCTTTCTTATGTTATGTTCTAATGGCCTTTATGGGTGGGGCGGGGGGGGAGACAGGACACGGAAAATAGGGGATGTGATGAGAGTCAGAGATAGGGGCCTATGTGAGCTGGTGAAATTCTGTACTTTCTTTTGAGTATAGCCAGTGTTTGGGGCTGGTGGAGAGTTACAATTCCCAGGAAGAAGAATGATGGTATGAGGAAGCTCAGCCTCGGTATGAGGAACTGTTCTGTGATCTGGATAGATGTGAACTAATCTGAGTAGCCCAGGGCATCTTGTCCTGTGATTGTCATTTGACTGCGTCAAAGTGAGCAGGACAGATTGGTGCCATCAGTTTATAGATTCATGGATACATAGACTCTAGGACTGGAAGGGACCTCGAGAGGTCATTGAGTGCAGTCCCCTGCCTTCATGGCAGGACCAAATACTGTCTAGACCATCCCTGATAGACATTTATCTAACCTACTCTTAAATATCTCCAGAGAAGGAGATTCCACAACCTCCCGAGGCAATTTATTCCAGTGTTTAACTACCCTGACAGTTAGGAACTTTTTCCTAATGTTCAAGCTAAATCTCCCTTGCTGCAGTTTAAGCCCATTGCTGCTTGTTCTATCATTAGAGGCTAAGGTGAACAAGTTTTCTCCCTCCTCCTGATGACACCCTTTTAGATACCTGAAAACTGCTATCATGTCCCCTCTCAGTCTTCTCTCTTCCAAACTAAATAAACGCAATTCTTTCAGCCTTCCATTGTAGGTCATGTTGTCAAGACTTTTAATCATTCTTGTTGCTCTTCTCTGGACCCTCTCCAATTTCTCCACATCTTTCTTAAAATGCGGTGCCCAGAACTGGACACAATACTGCAGTTGAGGCCTAACCAGCGCAGAGTAGAGCGGAAGAATGACTTCTCATGTCTTGTTTACAACACGCCTGTTAAATGCATCCCAGAATCACGTTTGCTTTTTTTGCAACAGTATCACACTGTTGACTCATATTTAGCTTGTGGTCTATTATGACCCCTAGATCTCTTTCTGCCATACTCCTTCCTAGACAGTCTCTTCCCATTCTGTATGTGTGAAACTGATTGTTCCTTCCTAAGTGGAGCACTTTGCATTTCTTTGTTGAACTTCATCCTGTTTACCTCAGACCATTTCTCCAATTTGTCCAGATCATTTTGAATTTTGACCCTGTCCTCCAAAGCAGTTGCAATCCCTCCCAGTTTGGTATCGTCCGCAAACTTAATAAGCGTACTTTCTATGCCGACATCTAAGTCGTTGATGAAGATATTGAACAGAGCCAGTCCCAAAACAGACCCCTGCGGAACCTCACTTGTTTTACCTTTCCAGCGGGCTTGGGAGCCATTAATAACTAGTCTCTGAGTACGGTTATCCAACCAGTTGTGCACCCACCTTATAGTAGCCGCATCTAAATTGTATTTGCCTAGTTTATCGATAAGGATATCATGCGAGACTGTATCAAATGCCTTACTAAAGTCTAGGTATACCACATCCACCGCTTCTCCCTTATCCACAAGATTCGTTATCCTATCAAAGAAAGCGATCAGATTGGTTTGACACGATTTGTTCTTTATAAATCCATGCTGGCTATTCCCTATCACTTTACCACCTTCCAAGTGTTTGCAGATGATTTCTTTAATTACTTGCTCCATTATCTTCCCTGGCACAGAAGTTAAACTAACTGGTCTGTAGTTTCCTGGGTTGTTTTTATTTCCCTTTTTATAGATGGGCACTAGATTTGCCCTTTTCCAGTCTTCTGGAATCTCTCCCGTCTCCCATGACTTTCCAGAGATAATAACTAGAGGCTCAGATACCTCCTCTATTAACTCCTTGAGTATTCTAGGATGCATTTCATCAGGCCCTGGTGACTTGCAGGCATCTAACTTTTCTAAGTGATTTTTAACTTGCTCTTTTTTTATTTTATCTTCTAAACCTACCCCCTTCCCATAAGCATTCACTTTGTTAGACATTCCTTCAGACTTCTCAGTGAAGACTGAAACAAAGAAGTCATTAAGCATCTCTACCATTTCCAAGTTTCTGGTTACTGTTTCTGCCTCCTCACTGAGCAGTGGGCCTACCCTGTTCTTGGTCTTCCTCTTGCTTCTAATGTATTGATAAAAAGTCTTCTTGTTTCCCTTTATTCCTGTAGCTAGTTTGAGCTGATTTTGTGCCTTTGCCTTTCTAATCTTGCCCCTGCATTCCTGTGTTATTTGCCTTTATTCATCCTTTGTTCTTTTTATTAGTGAGTGGTCCAGTCATAGAACCTGGTTTCCTTCCTGAGCTGAATTGTACCCGACGTCTCTCAAAGTAGCTTTCTCCCGTTGGTTCCTTTGCATCCTTCTGTCTCTCACCCTGTCGTCATTTCCAGATAGTAGTTTGTTTTACCCCTGTTGGTGTAAGAGAGCGAGACAACACATTGAATGTACCTGAGTGCTACTGAATAGTACTCCACATGGTGGTGGAGTTATCTCCTACCTAATCCCCTTTGGACAGTGGCAAAAGAGAGAAATTCACAAGCCCCATTTGAAAATGATTTTCTTCAGTCTTTGGAATGTCGAGTCCAGGGGCCTGCCTGTGTGTTAGGGGTTATTTCTCTTTTTATCCATGTTGGGTTGGAGCTGGTGCAGTTTATTTCTGCACAGAAAATGGGCAACAGAGAAGTGAAGGATGGTATTTGTGGCATCAGTGCATACGTCTCATCAAGCCTTTTGTTGTTGGATATCTAGAGAGCATTGGCTAATTTGTGTTTTGCTGTCTTTGTCTGGTGATTTAAGGCGTTCTCTGATGTGGAGGTTACCACAATCATCCATCCCTCCATCAGCTGCTGGCTGGACTCTTGTGGCTGTGCTTTGGGCTTGACTTGGAACTTCAGCCAATGCAAAATACTGCCTTTTAAGTAGGGGTACACCATGTGAACTTGACTCTCGTGCTGCTTGCTCTGCACGAAGCTCCTGGTGCATAGCAAGGTTTTGTTTGCCATTTATAAAGCTCCCAGTGGGCTGTCAGACTCCTGCTTCCTTCCATTTTCCATTGTGGCCCGTGTATTTCACGCAGTCCTAGTTGTCTGTTACCAGAGCTGACCTCCAGGTAAGTGACAGGACTTCTGTGAGGAGTCCTTGGGTCTGGGATTTGCTCCCTGATGCGGTCTGCTAAAATAAATATTGTCTTGAGTATCATGCAAGACACACCCCATCCTCCCCTTTCAGAGCTTGGCTTTACTAGGAAAAAGAAGTGCACACTTCATGTCAGGTATTATCAGGTAACTTCTTAGGGAAGACAAGACAGTTAGAAGGTCAAGGTGAACCCAAGGCTTACTCATAGTCTTTATGCTGACCTGCTAATACGTGCAAAGTGGCTGAGCCAGGATTAGAACTCACGGCCCCCTGACTCCTCATTCCTCCAGATCAGACTGCCTTCCTGCTAGAGATGCTGAGCATCTGCAGTTCCCTTTGATTTCAACTGAAGTTATGAGTGCTTAGCACTTCTGAAAGTCATGTTCCGTGTGTCTCAAGTGAGGCACCCAGAAAATAAGGAACACATAGCTAGTGGCTATCTATGCAAATTTTGGCTTGGCTTGCCCAATGGTCATATAGGAAGTGTGTGGGTTTGATGGTGTGGACTGCACTCTCAGCAGGTTTCCAGATGACACTAAACTGGGAGGAGTGGAAGGTAGGGATAGGATACAGAGGGGCCTAGACAAATTGGAGGATTAGGCCAAAAGAAGCATGATGAGGTTCAACAAGGACAAGTGCAGAGTCTTGCACTTAGGACGGAAGAATCCCATTCACTGCTACAGACTAGGGACCGAGTGGCTAGGCAGCAGTTCTGCAGAAAAGGACCTAGGGGTTACAGTGGACGAGAAGCTGGATATGAGTCAGTGTGCCCTTGTTGCCAAGAAGGCTAACAGCATTTTGGGCTATATAAGTAGGGGCGCTGCAAGCAGATCGAGGGATGTGATCATTCCCCTCTACTCGACATTGGTAAGGCCTCATCTGGAGTACTGTGTCCAGTTTTGAGCCCCACACTGCAAGAAGAATGTGGAAAAATTGGAAAAAGAGTCCAGCGGAGGGCAACAAAAATGATTAGGGAGCTGGAGCACATGACTTATGAGGAGAGGCTGAGGGAACTGGGATTGTTTAGTCTGCGGAGAGAAGAATGAGGGGGGATTTGATAGCTGCTTTCAACTACCTGAAAGGAGGTTCCAAAGAGGATGGATCTAGACTGTTCTCAGTGGTAGCAGATAACAGAACAAGGAGGAATGGTCTCAAGCTGGATATTAGGGAAAATGTTTTCACTAGGAGGGTGGTGAAGCAGTGGAATGGGTTACCTAGGGAGGTGGTGGAATCTCCTTCCTTAGAGGTTTTTAAGTCAGACTTGACAAAGCCCTGCCTGGGATGATTTAGTTTGGAATTGGTCTTGCTTTGAGCAGGAGGTTGGACTAGATGACCTCTTGAGGTCCCTTACCATGTGGTCAGCCTTTCTCTTTCTACAAAAAAGCCTTCCTTAAGGCTTGTCTATATGGGAAAATTGACTGTACTAGCTGTAGTAGAGTAAACTGTTCACAAATAGCTCCTTGTGTGGATGCTGTTCTGGAATAAGTCATTTTATTCCAGAAGAATTGCTATGGAATTGCATTAATTATTCTGGAATTAAAGTGACTTTGATTCCGATAGTGTTCACAGAAGGAGCTGTTGTGGAACAACTTTTCAGCTGATGTCTCTGTGTAGACAAACTCTTTTCACTACACCATGGCCTAATTTTGGCAGGAGTGAGGTAGTGATCCTGTTGAAAACACTCTAGTCATTACACAGCTGATTCATTCCCTGAGCATCATCCATCCTGTGCACTTAGAGGTAGATGTCTGTGAAACAAAATAGTGTGATCATTGTACTACATCATGATATATATGCATAGGGGAACAGAATTAAAGTTGCACAGGCAACCTTCATTGTGGCATTTCTTCTCTTTTGAATCATTGACATTAGCGATCTAAATAGTGTAGATTGGTGTATGTAATAGCCTCAGTTTCTTTAAAACTTGCTGCCAAATTCTGTATAATTGTAATCTAGTGAGACAATATGTAGCAGCTGGAGAACATTGGGGGCCTGGCAAGTCACCAAGAGGAGGGCGGGTTTTCACTAGGGTTTGCTAATAGAATGACGATAGCTATTAAGTGCTTATCTCTTTTACTGTACACTTTATTGGATACCAAGGGAACATGTTCAGAAATGGTGTTTTTTTTCTTTTTTTTCCTACTTCACTCTCTTACCAGTCTTGCAACAGGACAACCCCTTACAAAGGCTTTGTAGGTGCAAAGTAAATAGGTTGAGTCACGATTGAGGACAAAAGTCTTAAAATGCTGCACAGCTGTCTTCTCCAGTAGTTTTCCTCCCACTTCCTTGTTTCTCAGCCATTCATCCCCATAAATATATATACCTTGACTGGGCCTAAGGAAGATTTTTTTTTCAGAAAGTGGTGAGTGAATGGAAACAAGTTTTTTATAGTGACATCCCACATTGATAGCTAGAGAGCTGGGAAAATTCTATATACCAGAGACCAAATCAAATTCTTTTTAAGAACTTACAATTCTTTATGCAGGTTATTAAATGACAACACTTTGAATCAGTGAAATGCAGGATAAAACTTGTAATGTTTCTAATATGGGTAAGTGTGTACATCTGGGACAAAGAATGGAAGCCATACTCACCTGACTGGAGGGGTTCTGTCCTGGGAAGCAGTGACTCTGAAAAAGATATGGGGTTGTGGTGGATAATCAGTTGAAGATGATCTCCCAGTGTGATGCTGTAGCCAAAAGGGAGGTTTAGGTTGGACATAAGGAAAAAGTTCCTAACTGACAGGGTGGTTAAACACTGGAATAAAGTGCCTAGGGAGGCTGTGGATTCTCCATCTCTGGGGATATTTAAGAGTAGGTTAGATAAATGTCTATCACGGATGGTCTTGACAGTATTTGGTCCTGCCGTGAGGGCAGGGAACTGGACTTGATGACCTCTCGAGGTCCCTTCCAGTCCTAGAATCTATGATCCAATGGCTGGAAGCTGAAGCTAGACAAATTCAGACTAGAAATAAGGCCTGCAGTTTTAAATGGGAGTAGTTAACCATGGGAACAATTTAGCAAGGGTCATGGTTAATTCTCCATCAGTGACAATTCTTAAATCATGACTGGATGTTTTTCTAAAAGATCTGCTCTAGGAATTATTTTGGAGGAGTTCTCTAGGATAGTTATACAGGAGGTCAGACTTGATGATCACAATGGTCCCTTCTGGGCCTTGGAATACAAGAATTGTTAGCGCATACTGTCATGGACTGCTCTGTGATCTAAAGTGCATAAGATGGTTACCTACCAGCTTCTCATCAGAATTGCACCTTTGAAAATTGCCTCAGATTCTCACCACAGGGTTTGTGTGCTCCTTGTGGTTGATTTGGGGCTAGGGTTGTGGGGTCCCAGCTGTGGATAGCTGTGTCAGCAATACACTTAAACATCTCCAAGATTTATCTTGAGTGGTAACAACTAATTTAGACCACATCATTTTGTATATATGGCAGCACTCTTCCTCAGGTCTGGGAAATGTACTCACCGTCACACCTAAATACATGGTTAAACAGTTTGTGAACTAACTACTTATGTCAAGTAGCAGAGGGGTAACTGTGTTAGTCTGGATCTGTAAAAGCAGCAAAGAATCCTGTGGCACCTTGTAGACTAACAGACGTTTTGGAGCATGAGCTTTCGCGGGTGAATACCCACTTCATCAGATGCATGTAGCAGAAATTTCCAGGGGCAGGTATATATAAACAAGCAAGCTAGAGATAACGAGGTTAGTTCAATCCGGGAATATGAGGCCCTGTTCTAGCAGTTGAGATGTGAAAACCAAGGGAGGAGAAACTGGTTTTGTAGTTGGCAAGCCATTCACAGTCTTTGTTTAATCCTGAGCTGATGGTGTCAATTTTGCAGATGAACTGAAGCTCAACAGTTCTCTTTGAAGTTTGGTCCTGAAGTTTTTTTGCTACAGGATGGCCACCTTAAAGTCTGCTATAGTGTGGCCAGGGAGGTTGAAGTGCTCTCCTACAGGCTTTTGTATATTGCCGTTCCTAATATCTGATTTGTGTGCATTTATCCTTTTCCATAGAGACTGTCCAGTTTGGCCGACGTACATAGCAGAGGGGCATTGCTGGCATATGATAGCGTACATTACATTAGTGGACATGCAGGTGAATGAACCAGTGATGGTGTGGCTGATCTGGTTAGGTCCTGTGATGGTATCGCTGGTGTAGATATGTGGGGAGAGTTGGCATCGAGGATTATTGCATGGATTGGTTCCTGAGCTAGAGTTACTATGGTGCGGTGTGCAGTTACTGGTGAGAATATGTTTCAAGTTGGCAGGTTGTCTATGGGCGAGGACTGGCCTGCCACCCAAGGCCTGTGAAAGTGTGGGATCATTGTCCAGGATGGGTTGTAGATCCCTGATGATGCGTTGGAGGGGTTTTAGCTGGGGACTGTATGTGATGGCCAATGGAGTCCTGTTGGTTTCTTTCTTGGGTTTGTCTTGCATTAGGAGGCTTCTGGGTACACGTCTGGCTCTGTTGATCTGTTTCCTTATTTCCTCATGCGGGTATTGTAGTTTTGAGAATGCTTGGTGGAGATTTTGTAGGTGTTGGTCTCTGTCTGAGGGATTAAAGCAGATGTGGTTGTATCTTTGCTACTTATGCTAAACTTTCTAAGGGACCATTTGAAAAAGCCTGTTAACACTCCTGTAGTCTTAGGACAAAAAGTCACCAGTTTAGTGAGGTCCTCTTGTAACTCTTTGCAGTCAGCTTTGGAATTTTATATAATCGAGTAATTTTGTATCATCTGGAAACTTGGGTACCTCACTGTTTACCCCCTTTTCCAGATTTGTTATGAATATGTTGAATAGCCTAGTTCCCAGTGCAGATCTGTAGCAGTCCCTGCTGTTTACCTCTCATGCTATTTATGGCAGTTACTAAAAAGCTACCTTTCCCTTCCCATGGTGCTCGCTGGACATTTCACTAAGCAATGAAAACAGAAGAATGACCAAGAACCTGACAATGTTTCTTTCGCAGTTTTAGCTGATTTTCAGCCATCCTAGTGCACTGTCTAGATGGTATATTGGGTCTTATATGCATCCCTGGGCCAGAACAAATTAATCTTTGTCCATTAAAGCCGTATCTTTACAAAAAGGTTGTGTTCAGTGTTAGCTCAGTCAAGTTATCTCGTCAGGATTGAAAAGCCCTGTTGCAATACAGCCAAGGAAGTTTGAAATTAGATTAGCTTGCTTTTTTAGCCTTGGCTCGCCTAGCTAAAACATGGCTAACATGGTTTCACAAGTGTTTAAAAAATCTAATGTAGACAAGACTTATCCTGAGTTAGATTGCTGTTCCCAAAGGTAAAATGCAAACAGTTATAGCCTTGAACAAGCATTTTGTTAGTGTCCAGGCTAGCCTTTACAAACATGTTAACTGAAAGACAACCAACGTGAGGTAAAAACTCTGGAGTAGACATAGAACAGAATTTGTTTTCATTGATTATTGGAACTTTCCAGCACTATGGTGTCACACTGGGGTCTGCAGACCCTGTGTGACTGGCACTTCAATCAGATGCATCTGTGCACAGCTGACATACTTAGCAGAAGAAAATAGTACTGGGCCAGTGTGTTCCTTTTTCTCTAGTAACCAAGTTGTTTTCTCAGCTTGCTCCAGATGGGAGGACACTGATTATATCCAATTACACACAAGTGCTTGATGTTTTTTCAACCACCTTGAAAGGGCATCTAAATTTTTATTGACTACTGTAATAGTATCGAAGCTCATGATGCAGCCAGAAAGCAGCTAGTCTGTGGTGGCACCTAAGATTAAGATTCATGGTCAGTTAGTTGTCAGTAGACTTGGAAGCATTAGTTTGGTAACTGTTTCATCATGATGGGGAAATTGAAATGGTTGTGGTGGTGCTGGCTTGAGATCACTTGAGTGCCCTGGTGCTATATAATGCACAGAGGAAGACAAGGAGCTGATAAAATGGAGAAAGGGGGTTGAAGAGGAGGGTGTAGAAGAAATTTTGGCTTTAATCCTATAATGACTTGTGGCTGCAGCAGGCTGTTGCAGTGTAATAGTGCAGGCTGGTTCCTTCCAAATGCCTGCTGTGCAGAGCTCATGCCCTCATGGCCTGCAATGTGAGAGTGAGATAGGTGATTGCACAGACTGCTCATCATCCAGTGCATATTGGGGCTGGACTTTCTCCTTGTAGCCTCTGCGAGTGATGAGCTCCACTGACATCATTTTAAGAAGCTAAACCTGCTTAATTTTCCTTTGCCCAGAGATGCTTCTTTCCCTGCCAGGGGAAACCCTGTTGTTGTGCTGCAGTGGAAACTAGGTAGTGGTGAGGAAAGGAGTATCAGCCTCTGATCAGAGCCAGCAATAGTGCTGAGCTCACTCAGGGTTTGGGTGTGTTTGCGGGGAAATCGTGAGCCTTCCTGCAACCACCCTTGTGGGCAGTTGATGCTCTGATCACAGGCTTGGCCAGATGCTGATGTGCTGTGTAAGTGGCAGGCTGAAAGGCGTCCTTGGAGGTACCCCCTACGGTAGTAGTCTACTGTGGAGTCACTTGGTATTAACTCTCTGTATTAGGGGGACTTAAGAATGGCTATACTGGGCCAGACCTGTGGTCTGTCTAGCCCAGTGTCCTGTCTTCTGACTGTGGCTGGTGCCGGATGCTTCAGAGGGAATAAACAGAACAGGGGAATTTTCAAGTGATCTATCCGGTCTTGCCCAGCCTTAGCTTCTGGCAGGCAGAGGTTTTGGGACACCAAGAGCATGGGGTTGTGTCCCTGATCATCTTGGCTAATAGTCTTTGATGTACTGGTTCTCCTAGAACTTATTTAATTCTTTTTTTGAACCCAATTATGCTTTTGGCCTTCATAACATCCTTTGCCAATGAGTTTTACAGGTTGGCTGTTGTGTGAAGTACTTCCTTATGTTTGTGTTAAACCTGCTGCCTATTAATTTAATTGGGTGATCCCTGCTATTTGTGTTATCTGAAGGGGTAAATAACACTTGCCTATTCACTTTTTCCACACCTTTCATGATTTTATAGACCTCCATCATTGTCCCCCATAGCATTCTTTTCTAAACTGAACAGTCCTAGTCTTTTAAATCTCTCCTCATACGGAAGCTGATTCATGCCCCCCCATCACTTTTTTGTTTCCCCCTCTGTACTTTTTCCAATTATAGTATCTTTTTTTGAGATGGGGTGACAAGAAGAGCACACAGTATTCATAGTTTGGGTGTGCTGTGAATTTCTATAGTAGCTTTATGATATTTTGTCATATTTTCTATTCCTTTCCTAATGTTTTTTAACATAGAGCACATTTTTAGATAACTCTCTCCACAGTGACTCCAAGATCTTTCTTGAGGGGTAACAGCTAATTTAGACCCCATCATTCTGTGTGTAGAGTTGGGATTATGCTTTCCAATGTGCATTGTTTTGCATTTATCAGCTTTGAATTTCATAAGAACATAACATTCATATGCCATTTTATTGTCCAGTCACCCAGTTCTGTGTGAGATCCCTTTGTCTGCTTTGGACTTAACTATCTGGAGTAATTTAGTATCATCAGCAAACTTTGTCACTTCACTGTTCACCCCTTTTTCCAGGTAATTTATGAATATGTTGAACAGCACTGGTCCCAGTGCAGATCCTTGTGAGTGGGACTGCACTGTTTACCTCTCTCCATTCAGAAAACTGACCACTTAGTCTTACCCTCTTTCCTGTCTTTTAACCAAATACTTATTCATGAGGACCTTCCCTATTATCCTATAACTCCTTACTTTGCTTAAGAACCTTTGATGAGGGACCTTGAGGAACACGAAATCCACTGGATCACCCTCGTCCATGTGTGTTGACCCCTTGAGACAATTCTGATAGACTGGTGAGGCATGATTTTTCCCTTTACAAAGGCTGTGTTGACTCTTCCCCCAACAAATTGTGTTCATCATGTGTTTGATAATTCTTTTCTGTTGCTTCAACCAATTTACCTGGTACTGAATTTAGGCTTACTGGCCTGTAATTGCCAGAATTACCTTTTGGAATCCTTTTAAAAAAAAGAAGTCACATTAGCTGTCTTCCAGTCATCTGGTGCAGAGACTGATTTAAGGGATAGGTTATATACCACATTTATTAGTTCTGAAATTTCATATTTAAGTTCCTTCAGAACTCTTGAGTGAATACTATCAGGTCCTGGTGACTTATTCCTGTTCAATTTATCAGTTTGTTCCAAAATGTCTTCTCTTGTCACCTCAGTTTGGGATAGTCCCTCAGATTTGTCACCTAAAAATAATGGTTCAGATGTAGGAATATCCCTCACATCCCCTGCAGGGAAGAACAATATGAAGAATTCATGTAGCTTCTCTGCAAGGGCCTTGTCTTCCTTGAGTGCTCCTTTAGCAACTCAGTTTGTCCAGTAGCCCTACTGATTGTCATGCTTCCTGCTTCTGATGTCCTTGAAAAAATATTTGCTGTTAGTTTTTGTCTTTTGGTAGTTGCTCTTCAGATTTTTTTGTCTTGTCTAATTATAGTTTTGCACTTGTATTAGCCAGAGTTTGTTCCTATTTTTCTCAGTAGGATCTGACTTCCCATTTTTTAAATGATGTCTTTGTCTCTAACCGCCTCTTTTTTACTCTGTTTAGCCATGGTGGCATGTTTTTGGTCCTCTTACTGTTTTGTTTTGTTTTAATTTGGGGTTTACATATAGTTTGAGCCTCTTGTGGTAGTGGTAAAAAGTTTCAGTGCAGCTTGCAGGCATTTCACTCTTGTCACTGTTCCTCTGAATTACCATTTAACTAGCCTCCCCATTTTTATGTAATTCCCCTTCTTGAAATTAAATGCTACTGTGCTGGGTATCTTCGGTATTTCCTCCGCCAGAAGGATGATAAATTTAATTACATTATGGTCATTATTACTGAGCAGTTCAACTCCATTAACCTCATGGACCAGATCATGTGTGCCATTTAGGACTAATTCAGGAATTGCCTCTCCTCTTGTGGGTTCCAGGACCATCTGCTGTAAAAAGCAGTCTTCATTGTTGTCTAGAAACTTATCTCTGCATCCTGTCCTGAAGTGAACTGTCCCAATCAATATGGGGATAGTTGAAATCCTCCATTATGTTTGGGTTTTCTGTATTTTTAGCCTCTCTAACCTCCTTGATCACTTCACAGTCTCTATCGCCATCCTAGTCAGGTGATTGGTAGTATGCTCCTGCCTCTATACTCTGATTATTTAAGCATGGAATTTCTATCCCTAGAGATTCTATGGTACAGTTTGATTCTTAAGATTTTTAGGATATTTCACTCTTCTTTCACATATAGTGACACTCCCCCACCAGCATGACTTATTCTGTCATTCCTATGTATTGTTTACTCTGGTATTACTGTGTCCTATTGATTATCATTGTTCCACCAAGTTTCTATGATGCCTATTATATCAATATCCTTATTTAGTACGTCACTCAGGTTCACCCATCTTCTTGCATCTTCAAGCACTTATAAAATGATCAATATTAGTTGTCTGCCTCCATGTGGTGTAATTCAGTGGGATTGTTCTATTTTGACTATTTCTCTTCATTTCCTACCTGTGCTTTATCAAACTTCTATCCTCTTCTCTTTGAGATATAGAGAATCCCCATTAATAGATCTTTCTCTAAGGGATATGACTTTCTGAATCGTCTGCTTTTCCATATCTTTCGTCTTTCCCTTGTCCTTAATGTTAAAACTCCTCTGTGGCCTTTTAATTTGACATACCAGCAATCTGGTTCAGTTTAGGTGGCGCGCATCCTGCCTGTGTAGGGTCCTCCTTTCCCAAAAGTTTCTCAGTTGTGAATAAACCTGAATCCTTCCTCCTTACACCATCATCTCATTCACGCAGTGAGACCCTGCAGTTCTGCCTGTCTACTTGGCCGTGCGCGTTGAACTGGAAGCATTTCAGAGTATGGTCCCATGGAGTCCTGGACTTTAATCTTTTACCTAGCAGCCTAAATTTGGCCTCCAGGACATCTTTCCTACCTTTTTCTTATGGCGCTCCTAGATGTATTGAGAGGTCCACAACCTTTGCACTTGGCAGGCAATTTACCATACAGTTCTCTCGCGCATCACAAGCCAAACTATCTGTATTTCTAATTCTCTATTATCTATGTCTTCATAATTATAGGGGTCCCATTCCCTCGAGCGGTATACTTACTGCAAGAGGATACCTTTACATCATCTGTAAGGAGGGTTCAAACTACGCAGTTGTTTCTCTCCACTCCTGCTTGATGTTCTCCTTCCCAAATACTTTCCCCTCCTCAGCAACACAGAGGCTGTTAGACTGGGGGTTGGACTGCTCTGCTGTGTCCTGGGTAGGGATGTAAATAGTGGTTTTAAAAAATATTATCAGTTACATGCTTAAACATTTAACTGGAGAACTAGAGGTGCCCAGGATGCTGCAGCACCCTTCACGTTTTACACAGGGCTCTGCTACCTACCCCTGTGGCCTGCTGCTGTGCCCCTGCGGCCAGGTACTTCAGCTGCTGTCCTGGGAGCAGGGCTGACAGCGGAGTCCTGGGCTCTGGGCAGGGGCAGCAGAATTTAATTGTTAACCATTAAGCAGTCTTCTCAGTTTCGGTTAACAGTTAACCGGTTATCCGGTTAAACTTTTATATCTCTAGTCCCAGGAAGATTTGTACAGCTCTGTCCCCTTAGCTCCTCCAGTTGAGTCACTCTGGTTTCTGGAGACCATACATGGTCTCTGAGGGCCGTGAGCTGTTTTCCCTGAATATGCACATGTGCCGCCTGTCCCCAAGGCCAGCTGTACGTGCTGCATTCAGTGCAATACACTGGATGCCCCTGCTACTCGGCTACTGGACTTCCGCCTGCGTTATTTTTACTCTTGCTGTTTTTGTTTTGTTTGGTTAGGGGGAGTTATTGGTTCAAGCTTAGAGAATGTTTGTTAGGTATATCTGGCTCTCTTGCAAAACTCCTGTTTGCTAGCTCTTGTAGTCTCTTATGAGCTGGCATTTGAAACTCCAAAATCATGCCACCCCCCTTGGCAAGGAGTCCTAAAGGGTTAGGAATCAAAGCATGGCAAGCCAGACCCTCATTAGGAAGCTCTCAGCCTTGCCTAGCAGGTTGCTAGGCTCAGCACACAACCCCCAAAACAGACAACATTATAAACTTCAGTCAAGCAGGCACGTGGGAAGCAAGCACACAACAACAGACAGAGAGCAACCTCACCCCAGGGGTGGCATAGTCACTCCTCCTTCACCTGGAGAATGCCCTTGCAAAACTCCTGTTTGCTGTTCCTGTTTACTAGCTTCTCCTGAAGTACTACTTCACACAACACAGAGTGGGCCTGTGGAACTCCTTGCCAGGAGATGTTATGAAGCCAAAAGTATAAATGGGCTTAAAAAGAAATTGTGGAGGATAGCCGTTGAAGGACCTGTTAGGAGATGGTAAGGGTTGAAACCCCATGCTCTGGATGTCCCTAAACCTCTGCCTGTCAGGAATTGAAACTGGATGACAGGGAATGGATCACTCAATAAATTGCCCTGATCTGTTAACTTCCTCTGAAGCACCTGACATTGGCCCCTGTAGGAAGACAGAATCCTGGGCTAGGTGAACCATCGGTCTGACCAAGAAGGGCCATTCTTATGTTTAGCCATAAGGAGCTTTCTTGAGATCTGCTCCACTATCTCCTGTCGATCGTTGGATCACCGCCTCTGCATACTTCTATTTACGTGCAGTCAGCTGAGATCGATTTAGCTTCTAAGGAACCTTTCTGTGGACCAGAGTCCAAATACTGACAAGAATGCCGTAATGCAGGGGATCTCAAGAAATTTTTTGGTAGCCTCAGAGTGTGGCCACCAACTCTTGCTGGTGGCTGCTCTGACAATTTTTCCTAAAATTAACTTTAAGAAAAAACAAATAAATGTGCACATATACATGTCCAAATCATTTGTAATTTGTCTGTTTTTATTGCAGACTGAATAATAAAAATATTTAGTTGTCTGTGTTCCTTACTAGACCTAAACAAAATAGACACAAATAATGTGCTTTGCACATTCTTCTCCTTTTTTTATTGTTTTTTCTTTATTGGTTGCTTTAAAAACCCAAAAGAAAACACTTGCTAGCTGTTAAGTTTTTCTGTGAAAAGTGATATTTGTATGTTTGGTAACACTGCCTTGCCCCCCCATCACTGCCCAGGAGGCTGTGGCCGCATGAAAAGCCCCAGTGGCCACATTTGAGAAATGCTGTCCTAATATCTGAGCCACATGACGTCAGGATTAGCAGGGTTCGCTTTAAGCAGCAAACTTTGTTTTGTTCTTTTAATGTAAAACGTCCACAGATACTTGGGACTAGTTGGACTGATCAGAGGGCTGGAATTTGCCCTGTGAGATGTGATCAAGTACTAATGTCACTATGTAGGTAGCAGTTGTCATGTGCTGTGACGGAGGAATAGCCCTACACACCAACCATTGACAGGGTGAATCTTAGTTGAGAACCCTCCATTGACAAGTGAAGTGCTTTTCATTGCTCCTTGTCATGAGTTAAGCCCTCAGGTAAATTTAAAACAAGGTGAGAACACTTACGTGGAGGAGGAAGGTCCATGGTCTTCCTGGCACTTCTAAAAATAGTGTGCTGGGGCTAAAGCATCAGAGATGTGACATCCACAGGGGCCAGTCTGCTCAGAAGAGAGGCCTTGTGTGAGAAGGCAATGTGGTCCCCAGAGTGGTTGCCATACTCCTTAAAGCTCCATGTATTGTGACATTGAGGACAATAGTCCTCATTCGCCTTAGAATACCCTAGTTAGTGGAAGGGTTGCTCCATGCACTGCTACGGTTGTTTTGAGTTAACTTCTTTGCCTTGATGACGGTGCTAAAGAAAACTAGATTTCTTCTTACCAGTACACTCACTTGGTTGCCCACCTGATGGTAGTCATTTTGCATATCTGTTTAGCTGTGCTGAAGGGTGGGGATATTCCCTTCTACACATGTATGTATCTTGATTTGGGGTTGTACTCTTCTGTCACAAAGGTCTTGGGACCTTTGACTGCTATTTGTTAGAATGTTACTTGTGCTAGACACCTGTCAACAGCTACAGTCCATAGACTTAATGAGATAATGGTCAGTCCTCTATAAACTGTACTCCGTATGGGAAATGTGATTGGTCCATGTCCTCATCCCCACTTCCAGCCTCAAGTCATCTGTTTCTGTCTTGGACAGGGATAGTTCAGTGGTTTGAGCATTGGTCTGATAAACCCAGGATTCTGAGTTCAATCCTTGAGAGGGCCACTTAGGGATCTGGGGCAAAAATCAGTACTTGGTCTTGCTAGTGAAGTCAGGGGGCTGGACTCGATGACTTTTCAAGGTCCCTTCCAGTTCTCGGAGATAGGATATCTCCATAAAATTATAAATTATTATTATTCCCGTTTCTCTTTTACACCCCTGCTGTGACTATGTGGGTGTGAATTCACCTGGATATCTAAAAAGGCTTTCAGCTAATCAGAAGGCAGCTGCCACTGCAGGCCTTGATTCTGTGTTTTCATAGAATTTGCAAAGCTATTATTTGAAGCTATTCTTGTGTTTGAAAGAAAAATATGTCCGTTACTAAGGTATGATCTGGGAGAGCAAAATTACATTCGCTTCTAATTCTCTTGACCTGCCATCTAGAGCTGATTCTTATTTTGGCAGTTTAGTATTTCCTTTTCACTTAAAAAGCGACAGAGTCCTGAAGCACCTTATAGACTAACAGACGTATTGGAGCATAAGCTTTCGTGGGTGAATACCCACTTCGTCAGACACATGCGTCTGACGAAGTGGGTATTCACTCACGAAAGCTTATGTGCCAGTACGTCTGTTAGTCTATAATAGGGATCTCAAACTCAAATGATCATGAATGCCACATGAGGGCTAGTTCATTGGCCTGAGGGTCGCATCACTGACACATCCCCCCCCCCCCCCGCCTCCGCTCCCCCTGGCCCTGCCCCCATTCCAACCCCTTCCCTGAAGTCCCCACCCCAACTCCACCCCCTCCCTGCCCCCAGAGGATATATGAGAGGTGTGTCGGGGGCTCAGGGCAGGGGGCTCGGGGTGCGGGCAGGGGGCTCAGGGCAGGGAGTTGAAGAGGTGCAGGAGGGGTGGGATGTGGCAGGGGGCTCAGAGCAGGGGGTTGTGGTCCAGGCAGGGAGCTCAGGGCAAGGGGTTGGGGTGCAGAAAGGGTGTGGGATGCAGCAGGGGGTTGGGGTGCAGGTGGGGGTGGGGAGTGATGCCTGGAAGCCAGGGCAACACACGGACGGAGCCCTCTACTTCCCTCCCCCTGCCACCTCCTCCCCCGCAGCAGGAACGTGATGCCACCCGTTTCAGGGAGCAGCGTGGGGCTTGAGGGGGAGCAATCCTGCGGCTGTAGTTTGCCCACCCCTGGCCTGGAGGGAGGCCGGGGGGAGCGGGGCAGGCCACTTGGTGGGCTCAGGAAATAGCCCCGCGGGCAACGTGTTTGAGACCTCTGGTCTATAAGGTGCCACCTTCCTGGTGCAGGAATTGTACTGGTTACTAATTTCCCAGAAATGGAAATATGCAGAGGCCACTGGAAGAAGAAAAAAGTTGCTTACTAGTAACTTCAGATTCCAAGATTCCAGAAAGGACCATTGGGATCATCTAGTCTGACCTTCTGTATAACACAGGCCAGAGAAGTTCCCCAAAATAATTTCTAGAGCAGTTTAAAAAAAAAAAAAAAAAAAAAAAAAATCCATTCTGGATTTAAACATTGTCAGTGATAGAAAATCTACCATGACCCTTGGCAAATTGTTCCAATGGTTAATTGCCTCTGCTGTTAAAAGTGTATGCCTTATTTCCAGTTTGAGTTTGTCTAGCTTCAGTTTCCAGCCATTAGATTGTTAGACCTTTCTCTGCTAGGGCGAAGAGCTCATTATCAAATATTCCCCATGTAGGTACGGAGATCGAGGCAGCCTTCTCTTTCTTCAGCTACATATAAATAGACTCAAGGAGCTCAGTCACTATAAAACAGGTTTTCTAATCCTTTAATCATTCTTTTGGCTCTTCTCTGAACCCTCTCCAATTTAACAACCTTATCCTTGAATTGTGGGCATCAGACCCGATCCCAGCATTTCAGCGGTGGTTGCGGGGTGTGTGCGCGCTCTGGACACTCAAGGTTCAGCCCACCTTCCCCCACTTCAGAGTCTCAGGTCAGGAATTCCAAAAGTAAAGAAGGAACTGGGAGGTGGTTGGGGCCACTGCTCCATATCTCTTCAGAACCGTCTGCAAGGTTGGGGAAGGAAGGGAAAAGTGGCCCCAAAGGACAGTGCTGTCTAGAAGAAGTTACACCGAGAGGGGCCAGTCCCACAAGTGTGCATATGCAGAGAGC
Organism: Aldabrachelys gigantea; assembly: GCA_026122505.1. Taxonomy (NCBI): domain Eukaryota; kingdom Metazoa; phylum Chordata; order Testudines; family Testudinidae; genus Aldabrachelys; species Aldabrachelys gigantea. The sequence continues at coordinate 696,038 of CM047481.1, read as the reverse complement.
ACCCTGACTACTGGTCGGTAACCTCTGTCCCTAGTGATAGGAAGGAAAGAGCAGGCATTCTGTTGGGCAGTGTTACATTTTAGTTGATATTGAGACATCTAGGACAGACTGTGATTTGGCATTGGATGGAGGGAACTGAAGGAGTGAGCAGATTTGTAGTGGAGAAAGTCTGCTCTCATGGGACTTTCACAAACTAAGCAGGGTGTGGTGTCTGGTCACCTCTCCAAGGAGAACCCAACCTGTAACAGGAAGTCTGTTTTGTCATCTTAGGTGATTGAGAAGGCAATCTTGTCAGTACTGACCAAATGCCCAGTGCTTTGTTGTAGTGGTCATGGTGGATTGATTTAAATCAAGGGGAAAGCCTGCATTTAAACTGACTTTTTAAAGAGGTGCATTCTCAGTGGTTGATACAGCCATTAATGCTTGTTGATTTTACAACAAAACAGAGTCTTTATGCTGGATTTGATATATATATTTTTTTTTCCCCAGGAGGGTACACTATAACTACATACATTTATTTAAGCAGTTATGTTGCTTAATCTTTTCAGGTTCTTATTAATTCTACATTTTTAGTATGTAGAAAACAGAGACTGATATATTGCTTGTTTATTATATAATTAACTTTTTTTTGCTTGTGTTTTGTATCACGCTGCATTGTGATGGTAACTGGCATTTAAATACAATAGCATATAATTTGTTTTATTAAAACAAGCCCTTAATACAGTACATAACCTATTGTGCCATATTTATAAGGCCTGATCTCAAAAGTTAGAGGTTTTTCCTCTGATTCTTTCTTTATGTAGAAAGTCAGCCTTTAACTCCGTTTTTGATAGAGGCTCATGGATTCAGCATATTTTTATTTATTTAAATATTTTGAGAGATTATAATAAATTTAGGCCTTAAATGAAATCTGAATTTAATACAAAATATGTTAACAGGTTTATTTTGAAAAATAAATTTATAATTTAAATCAATTTAAATAATCCAATTTTGTTTTTTAAATAATTGTTTTTTGTCATCCTAGTAGGGTGGCTGATCCTGTCTGAATCAGTGCTAACCCCAGTGTCCCAGCATGGTGCTAAGTGTGTTGTGCTTCTGGCGGAGGGATGTAACACCAAAGTCCTGAATAAGCGTAGGCAGCCCAGATTCCGTGTGCAATAAGAGAGATGAGGGCCTCATGTTGGCCAAATTAAAATATAAGGACTCTCACTGGCTAAAACTTCATGCAATTTCAGTCTGATATGGTGTCATTCATTTCCTGTTCTGTCTGTATAGCTAGTTGTTGGTGGTAAATAGCAGCTACTTTCCATCCCAGATGCAGGATCGTGGTGTGATTCCTGTGTTTGTAGTAATGGCCAGGCAGAAGCAAATGGGAGTAGTTAGTGCCTTGTTGTAAAAGGATTAAGAAATTGCAGCCCTTTATAAAATGCGTCTGTGCTCATCTTCCCCACCTTTTCTCTAAATTTGAAAGCACTTTAGGGCAGGGACAATCTCCTATGTATTTGAACAGTGCTTAATACAACAGGATGTGACCCTTATTGGAGCCTCTGGGTGTATGTGGTACAAATATGCCAATGAGTCTGAGTCTGGATCAGCTGACTTGGGCTCTTGGGGAGTAGGCTGTGTGCTTATAAAATTGCAATGTTGAGGCTTGGGTTGGAGCCTGGGGCTCTGAGACGTCCTACCTCGCAATTTTATAATCCTGTGAGCCCAAGTCAGCTGACTTCAGCCAGCCAGCCATGGACACAGTGCACATTCATTGCAGTGTAGACATACCCCAGGTGCCTCACGGGGCCAAGACTGATTTGTCAATAGAGCACTAGTCATAGTAGAAAGTGATCTAGAAATGACTGGCCTCGATGGAGGGAAACGGTATAAGCAAATCATTGGGGTGTTGAAATAAGAGTAATAGAAGTGTAGGGCTGGAAGAGATCTCAGAGGTCATTGAGTTCAACCCCCTGTGCTGAGGCAGGACCAAGTAAACCTAGATTGTCCCTGACAGGGGTTTGACCTACCGGTTCCTAAAAACCTCCAGTGTTGGGGATTCCACAATCTCCCTTGGAAGCCTATTCCAGACTTTGACTCCCTTATAGTGTATATAACACCACCACCTCCCTTTTTCTCTGCCTCCCTTTCCTGAACAGACTGTACCACTCTGTACCAATATCCAGTCAGAAATTTGCCTCACCAAGTCCCATGCTAGTTAGTACATAAACTAAATTGTTACTGAACACTTCTAGTTCTTATTTATTCTCTGTACTCCTTGCATTTGTCTGTAGACATCCAAGATGTTGAAGAGTCCCCCTCTGATTTCCCTCATGTGGCTCTTAGTACCCTACTGTAATTTTCCATGATCACCCAGCAAGATCAGCTGTACTGCTGACTTCTCCACCCTTGCTTCCAGAGGTCTGTAGTCACCGCTGATCTGCTCAGGGTCATATCTGGCAGTACTATAAGTACGCACGTGGATGAGCAGCATGGGGTGGTGATCAGGGAACAGATGAGCCACGGCAGCCTTTCCGTAATGTCTCAGATGTGGGCTCTAGGCAGGCAGGACACCACATGAGACATCAGGTCAGTAGATCGATACCTCCATCCCCCACAGAAAGGAGTCCCTAACAACTAACTTCCAGTGCTGCCTTCTCTTGGGTGTGGTGGCTGTGAGGCTCCCAGCCTTGTCAGGAGGTGGCTGCTCCTCACCTGATGTTGCCAGTGCATTGTACTGGTGCTTGATTATACTGGGTGGCGGGTGGAGAACTGTCTACTGCTCCAAGTGGCCAGCAGCCAGTCTATTCCTTGCAGAGCAGACTGTTTTCCTTCTTCCTCTGGTGCTCTAGTCATGTGCAGTTGGCTGCCATCCTCTGTCTCAGATGCTTCAATGTGCATCCCATCGGTGAAGGCCTCTCACTTCTGGATTCTATGCAGATAAGCAACCTTCTCCTGCAGCTCTTGCCTACTTGCTGAGCAACTCCACCAACAGAGATTTCTCAGACTGTGTGGTTCCACCTGCTTGGCCTGGGGCCGCAGGGACATGCAGGCCATCTTCGTAGTAGATCCTTGGCTGCTGCTGCATGTCGTGGGAAAATGTACCTTACCAGTGGCAAGGGCAGGGACTGCAACATTTCCTGCTGCTGTGACTTGCTGTTCCACAAGTCTCTCTGCTAACTTGCATTTCAAGCACCTTGTCCTCACCCACAGGCTCTCCTTGGCTCTCTGTAAAAAGGTGTCTTCGTCCATCCCATGCTATGTCTGCTCATCTCCATGCTTCCTTCGAACTTCTCTGCACACTCTTTGCATATCTCTAGCGCAGGCACACTCACACTGGGTTACAGCTGTTCATTGGTAAACCTACTGATGCCAGCTAAAGTACTATCAACAGTTTCAAACTGTTCTACCTAAATTGGTGCAACAATTGCGTAGACAGCTGTGCATCTCCTCTCACTCAATCAACTGTCTTGATTTCCCTGTGCCTGAAATGACTTCCTTCCTTCTGTGCTCCAAGCAACATCACTCTCTGCAAATCCCTCCTGACGCTTCTTGTATGCTTGGTGTCCACATGGGGGTCCTCTCTTCACCCCCTGGGTCTGCTTGGGGGCATGACTCTGATAGAACTAGAAATATCATAAACGATACAAACAAATCAATGCCATGAGGCAACCCAAATTGCAAGCTAATGTCCGTGCAAAAGGTTCTCTCCCTAGAGCATTCCCTACTCCCCCGCTCCCATGACCCCTAGTCTGCCTCTGCATGTGTGGCTTAGCGTGTAGGCTCTGCGGGGCACACCATAATTTATATGAATAACTCAAGTCTCAGATTGCACCCTGTGGTTAAGTGGGGTTGAGGCTGTAAGCTCAGTATAGGAGGAAGCTATAGATGAGTGACTGGTATTGGTGGTGTTTCCCTGCCTTGACTTCACATCTGTCCCCCTCTATCTGTCCAGGTGAATCAGCGCAACGTCCCTGGGATTGATAGTGCCTACCTGGCGATGGATACAGAAGAAGGTGTGGAAGTTGTTTGGAATGAAGTTCAATTTTCCGAGCGCAAGAATTTCAAGCTTCAGGAGGTAAGTTAGGGTGGAGGTTGCCCTGCACCTTGTGCCAAGTATGTGTCCTGTGGCTAGGTGAGGATCACAGACCATGGTGGCTGAGCATAGTTCCACAGCGTAGAGTTACAAACCCAGCCAATTCTCCAGCTAAACATGCAGGCTTTGGAACTGAACTGTGTTGTGCTCCCAGTGCAGAAAGTATGACAGGCTGGTTCTGTCAGGCTCTTCTCCTTGGATGTGGAACATGGTTTGAATCTGTCAATATCAGTGGCCAAATAAAGTCCAGACATAGTTAGGGGGCAAGGCATGGAGTTTGTATCTAGCATTGGGGTCAAATGAGGCTAGTGTTAAGCACATCAACTGGAACCATGCAATGGGGTAGTGCATGGCATTGGAACGTCTGGGGACTCAGAGATAGGAGAAGAGAAGGTTGGGGAAAGGATGGGAACGTTCTTTGGCTTAGGACGGTAATGTGGTTCTGCATTTCTGGTTGTTGTAGGAGAAGGTTAAAGCTGTCTTTGACAACCTGATCCAGCTGGAACACTTGAATATTGTGAAATTCCACAAGTACTGGGCTGATGTAAAGGAGAACAAGGCCAGGGTAAGTGGTGTAAGAAGCTCCTCTTAATCCACTTGCTGGGGATACTGCGGGCTAGAGGGGAAGCAGCAGGTAATGTCTCATCTTGTCCCTGCAGGTGATTTTCATCACAGAGTACATGTCCTCGGGCAGCTTGAAACAGTTCCTGAAGAAGACAAAGAAGAACCACAAGACAATGAATGAAAAGGTAATCTCTCCCCCTGCATGTGTGCCCTGCTTTGACTGGGCACTCTCTCCCCTCTGGGAAGGTCTTTTCACAGCCCCCTTGCTCATGGTTGGGGGTTGCTGTGTCCCTGCCTGTGGTAGAAGCTCCATTCAGCTGTCATCCCTGTCAAAGTCAGCCAGCATAACTAGGGGTGTCTCTCTTCAGGAGAGCATCAGGCAGGTTGATGCAACTTTGCAGAGGGAATGAGCTAGTTTTGAGACCTGCACAGATTGTGCACACCTCTCTCTTGCATGTACCTGAGTGGAAGAGGGGCTCTGCACTCACCCTAGAGTACAGAAAGAAGATGGGGGATTTCTTCGTCACTGCATGAGTGAGGTGGCTGTGTTGAGTGGGTATTCCATGGTTACCATTCCACCAGTACAGCTGGGATGGTCTGGAGCTTAGAGGCCAGGCTGCAGCAGGAGAGGCGCATTCCTCCAGAAGAGCTGAAATGGCAGCAGTTAGTCCTATTTGCTGACTGTGACTTGTACTTCACCTTGTGTTTGTAGGCCTGGAAGCGCTGGTGCACCCAAATCCTCTCTGCTCTCAGGTAGGTGAAGTGGGGAGATGCCCTCTGTATGAATGTCCAGCTGTTCTGGAGTTCAGCAGCCTGAGCCAGTCTTCCTAATTAGCTGTGGGATGGAAGAGTGCAGCCTACTAATTAGGCAGTCTAGCCAAAACTACTCTTACCACTAGACTTGGTTTCAAATATGATGACCTCCTCCCCCCTCCCTCTTCTGCTGGTAATCCTACCCCTCCCACAGACCAGAGGCAGCTTCAGACTGGCCCTGCAGGCAGCTGGGGACACTGGTCCTGTGAGGCCCAGATTACTTTTTAAGTTGTAAACTCATTCACCACAGAACTAGAGTGAAATATATTCAGCCTTGCAAAGAGGAAGGCCTGGGTCAATCCCATCACTACCATTTTTCCAAGCACAGATAACCATAATGGGGGGGAGGGATAGCTTACCCAGGGTTGTAAGTTCAATCTTTGAGGGGGCCACTTAGGGAACTGGGGTAAAAATCTGTCTGAGGATTGGTCCTGCTTTGAGCAGGGGGTTGGACTAGATGACGTCCTGAGGTCCCTTCCAACCCAATATTCTATGATTTTATGAACCAGAAATAGTTGGGGATCCAGGGAGCCCCTCGGGCTGCTAACTTGGCTAACAAAAGGTGCGGGATAGATATAATCTCATCTTCTGGCTCTTTAAAGAGCCTAGGCCAAGGACTGGGGAATAAGCTCTGGAACTTAGGGCTCTCTGCTAAGAACGCCCTTGTCTAAATAGATGCACTCAAAGACAGTCAGCTCTGGGGATTTAGCTTACTTCGACTGCATGAAAACCACTGATATGCAAGGTATAAATATCTAGTAGGCCAAGGTGTGTCTCTACAGTACCTGAGACCCAGATCAAGACGGGCTTATCTGATCTGGGAATGTGTGTGTGCTAGACTGCATGCTCCCTGTCTAATGTCTGTACAATACTGGGCACCTTCTTGGTTCCCAGTAAGTAAGGTCAGAATGGGTGTTTCTTTTGTGGGTGGACTCTGCTTTTAGACTTGGCTTGCCTCAGTATAATGTCTGAACATCTTTGAAATCCCTATGGCCAATATTCTATCCATGAGAAATTGGGACAAGTAATATTTCTCTTCCTTCCCTTCCCACCCCCTCCCCTATTTGTGGTATCTTGGGCTTTTGGGCTCCAAGAGCTGGTCAGAGACGGTTTCCTTTTCTTCTTTCCTGGGGTCCTTTAGCAGGAGCCAGTTTTATTTTGTGTCTTATTCTTTATCTTCTAACCCAAAGACTGTGCACACTCAGTTCCTGAATTGTATCACCCTGGTGTTGTAAATACTCTTGGCATATTGTTCTGTAATGTCGCCTTTCCAGCAGGGCAGGGAGAAGCTGTGGCGTTCCTCTTCCCACTGCACTCTTTTCACTAGTGTTCTGTTCTGAATTTCCAGCTACCTTCATTCCTGTGATCCCCCAATCATCCACGGCAACCTGACCTGTGACACCATCTTTATTCAGCACAATGGGCTGATCAAGATTGGGTCAGGTAAGAATCTCCAGAGGTGACCCTCAACAACAAAGCAGTTAATACAATCAATCAGTAGTGGACGCCTGGTTCCTGAGCTGCTGAGAAGCCATTGGAAGGGATATCTGCGGGAATGGGCTATCTAAGTACTAGCACTGCCCCTCCCCTGACTAGGGGGAGGGCTGGGCAGGAGGGTCTGTCCTGCCTCGTCTGTTCCTGGGGCACAGAGTGGCTCGGTGGCACAAACTGCTTTCCCTTCCAGTCAGTTAGGTCTGGGTTTAGTTTGTGTCCCTGAGGCGAGGGATTGAAACTATAAAAATGCCACTGGAAAGCCCCAGAGTCTTGGCTCTGAGCAGAGTCCTCAGTTGTTTAAACCTCTCCTCACAATCAGGCCTTCCCCAAGGACTACACGTGCCTCTGCCTGTTCACACTTAATCACTCCCCAGTGCTGTTGATTTTCAAGAACTGCCTGGAAAATTGCCCAGTGAGGCCACATGAGCGCCCTTTTGGGGGCACCAGCTGTTCAGAGCCAAAGTCACGGAAGGATTCTGTGGCCCCTACTCCCTTGATTCCTTTCGCATGGCTAGCTGCTGCCAGTGGGGACACAGTTCATCTCGTAGTGATGGCCTTGGCCTGTGCCTAACAGTATTGGTGCCTGTGAGCCTCGTCTACCATTGCTCAGACCTCTTGCCAACCTAGAGTCACTCCTTCTGGTCTGGGCCACAGGACGTTGTCTGACTTGGGCTATGCCTCCAAGTGCAAAGGTGCAGAAAACTGGCTTCCAGTTTAGGAAGCCCTCCCTGCTGAAATGTGAATCTCGAAAGTTGGACAGGCTTTTCCTAGGGCAGTGAAAGCAATGTACCTGCTCTCCGCCTCCATCTCAACTGTGTTGCTATTCTTAAGGCTTCTAAGACTTCTGGGATGCATTAACAGGTGTGTTGTAAACAAGACACGAGAAGTCATTCTTCCGCTCTACTCTGCGCTGGTTAGGCCTCAACTGGAGTATTGTGTCCAGTTCTGGGCACCGCATTTCAAGAAAGATGTGGAGAAATTGGAGAGGGTCCAGAGAAGAGCAACAAGAATGATTAAAGGTCTTGAGAACATGACCTATGAAGGAAGGCTGAAAGAATTGGGTTTGTTTAGTTTGGAAGAGAGAAGACTGAGAGGGGACATGATAGCAGTTTTCAGGTATCTAAAAGGGTGTCGTCAGGAGGAGGGAGAAAACTTGTTCACCTTAGCCTCTAATGATAGAACAAGCAGCAATGGGCTTAAACTGCAGCAAGGGAGATTTAGGTTGGACATTAGGAAAAAGTTCCTGACTGTCAGGGTGGTTAAACACTGCAATAAATTGCCTCGGGAGGTTGTGGAATCTCTATCTCTGGAGATATTTAAGAGTAGGTTAGATAAATGTCTATCAGGGATGGTCTAGACAGTATTTGGTCCTGCCATGAAGGCAGGGGACTGGACTCAATGACCTCTCGAGGTCCCTTCCAGTCCTAGAGTCTATAAATCTATGAAGACTGTCTGCAGCCACGTGCACTGTCTGCCATCTTGGCATACCGCCCTCCAGCTGACAATGCTGCTGTCTTTGGTCATTCCATCGTCACTAGCAAATCCATCCAAAGGCCTAGGTCCTAGCGAATGTATTCAGGCTGACTTGTGACCTGTACCAGTTTGATGCTGCCTGTGTTTGGGAACTTGCCTTTTGAACCTGCTTGTTTCACCTGTCGCCTAAAGAGACCATGCAAACATGATCATGCCTGCAGTTTTTGTGGCTGATCCTCCTTCACTGTGCTCCAAAGGGACCCTGGTATCCTCATCTCAAATGTATACCACGCATGGTATCTGTATTCCTTCTAAATCAGGTCACTAAGCTCTGCTTCTTCCCGGGGGTTAGACTCCATACAGCAGGTGTCAGAGGCTTTGAACTTGCATAGGATGAAAGCATTGGAAATCCTGTAAAGACATTGTATTCCTTGGGGATCACTGCAGAGGGACATCACCTCCACACCAGTGGATTAGACTGTACGTTGAGCCCGATTCTCCTTTAGTCAGAGTGGGGAGCTCTCCGGGCCCTGGTGCTGACTCCATTCTTTTTCTGATAAGATCTACATTTGGGAACACTTCACAGAAGTTGCATGTCTGATTCCCCCCTGTTGGCAAACCACTTGCCCACCGTCATTCCCTAGGTTCAGCCCATTGATACTACAGGAAGGATTAGACATCTTAAAGGAACTATGCCTCCTACCCTTTCTCGTTGGCCAGAGTCGTATGCAGCTGCAGGTTTTCTGACTGAGTCAGCACTTCATTCAGGGAAAGAATCTACTCTTGACTTGGCATTTAGATCTGAGGCTTGATTTGGAAGGACTGTTTTTCAGTCTTTAACACTCCACCTACACTTTCCTGGGGGTGTACTGCTTGCTGGACTCCCACAAATTAAACTATGCAGAGGCTGCCTTGAAGAAGATAGCTGTGGGTCTTCGAGTGTTGCCTTTGCATAGGCAGGCAGACAGCATGGCTTCGCCTGGGTTTTGTTTCTCTAGTGTGTATTGAAGGAAGTGAAGCAATTGGAACCCTGCAGCCTTTCTAAGGACAGCATAGCATGAAGATGCATAAGTGGTCTAACAGGTTGCGCTTTCTAAAAGATCTTCCCCCAGCACTGGGGAGGGTATATCCTATAAATGTGAATATGCAGAGGCAACACTCAAATTAGTTACTAGTAGGCAGCCACTCACAGCTACAGATTGTGCTGTCTGGGACCTTTTTTTCCTTACATACAGAAGAAGAATGATCGGAATCTCTCCAACTGAAGCATTTCTTTTAAGTAAAGGAGCTGAACACGAAAATGGGGGGCTATGGTCATCAAAGCTCCCCTCTGTATAGTAGCCCTCACCCCAGTGTGCCCTAGAGTCAGAGCTGCTGAGGACAGTGCCACATTCCCATTCCTGCAGAGCCCACACAGCTATGGGAGAGGGAGCTGGGGTCAGGTCTGACTAGCTAAGTGCATTCCAACTGTGTGATCTCTATTCCCTCTGACTACGATAGCCAGCCAAATCAGTGTGACACTCAAATCATAGGGGGAATTTATGGTACTCTAGGATCCTTCAGGCAATAAACATGGAGCCTATGTTGCCATTTAGTCACTTTCAGGGACCAGCCAAATTTTGAGAACCCTCACTATCCTGTGTGTAATTGAAAGGAGCCAGTGAGCAGTGCAGTTCTGACAGTGTACGGGCAGCAGGGATGGGCAATGCACAGAAAAGCAGAACTCAGATGCCAGTATATGCCCAGTGAAGTTTCTCACTGCAGTACTGTGTTAGAACAGTAGGGCATGAAAGTGAGAGCAAGTTCAGTTCTCTTTGGGCTGAAGCAGCGGGTGAAGCTGGCACTGGAGAATAGTGGCGCAGGGGGATGGAGGAAGCTGCCACATTGCCCTGTTTAAAGGAAGAACACACAACCCCAGCTGGGCTGGACGTGTTAAAGGTGGATGGTGCTTCTGGGGCAGCTGACTCCTTTAAATAATGTAACACTGTTGATTAGGTGCTATATTCAGCACCAGGAATCAAGGCAGCATGCTGCCTGCCTGGCAGCCCAGTTCTGCAGTGCTCCCTGTGCAATATTTGGAGCTGTGAGGTAGCATGTGCAATGGCAGGACAGGTCCAGCTCTACATGCAGTCCTGGAGCAATACAATCCCTTTTCTTCACCCATTCTTCCTAGGCATCCTCATGAGGAGTTGGGACTTGCAAGAAGGAAGGACAATCAGGAAATCCAGTATCAGTATCTCAGACTGGTTGTTGGAGGGTGAGGGGGAATGATGAGCAGCAGAGCATTAAATAGAGCTGTGGATGTAGGGGGTCATCTGAGACAGAGATGGGTTGGGATGGGCGTGATAAGTGTAGTGCTGGGGCAGCAGTCCATCTGTTCCTGAGCCTATGTGGTCCTTTTCTCACATACAAAGTGGGTTTAGGGATGGCGGAGAGGGAAGTCATTAAGGCACAGGGAGCGAGGGGACTGGGAAGGCTGTGGCCAGAGCAGGGCGATACCTGCAGCTCATTCTCCCAGTCAGAATGCTGTTGGGGGTGGTGGTAGATTTTTTTGAGCTACTCTGTGAACTTCTTGTGTTCAGCTGAAATCACCTACAAATAAAAGCTGCGTGCTTCCCTGTGCATTTCACCAGGTGATGTTCCCAGATTCCCCATCTTACCGTCAGGAGGGCACTGTGGTTAGGATGGCGGTTGCCTTTCCTTTGGCATTGGCTGCAGTGATTATAATCTCTCTTGAAAATACAGCTTGCTTCTGAAGACCCTTTGGGTGGGTCGGGGGAGAAAGGAGCCAGAATGACAGAGGTGGGGGTGGTGCTGTCTAGGAGGAGGGAGATTCCAGGGAAATGCTGGGCTGTCAGGCAGGGCCCTTTAGGGCAGAAAGGGGGAGAAGAACGTGATGTGAACTGGAGGCTCCAGTGTGGAGTATGGCTGAGGGCTTTTCTCTCCAGGTTCACAGACTTTTTTGGGAGTCACTTTGTGGGTGTTAGCAGAGGCCTGAGCTAAGGGGGCTGTGAATGTGAGAGCTAGCCGGTGGTATGGAGGAGCTCAGTAGGTGCATCATTGGGAAGTCTTAAACTGAAGTCTGGGCTGCCCTCAGTGAAATCTGACTGGGTGGTGTATAGTGCTCCCCCAAAAGATTAGTCATTTCTACAGTGGCTGGGTGTGAGTGGCTTTGGTGCTTGTTAACTGCAAGGGCTGTAGGGGTAGCTTCCTGGGAGCGTCCCAAATACATTCATAGAGCCTGACCTGGGCCATTTGCTACTTGCAACAAGTACCTTTTTGTCCTCTAAACGTGCTTGCTGGGCTCTTGGTTGCATACATGCAGTGTGTGTCTGTATACCTCAGCGGTCACTAAATCCCTACTGTGGGTGCTTGGGGAACATGGGATTTGACCTGAAGTTTGTGTTCATCCGGACAGCAAAACAAATGGAGTGCCAGAGCATGTGGTATGGGTGCGACTGCTAAAATCCATGTTGGGTTTTAGCTCTACTCCCAGCAATATGTTGCCCGTATCTGCCCGCTGAGCATGGACACAGGGACTGGTCACTGGACAATGGTGGCTGAGTGACATGGTTGGAATTCCAGCCACCTCAAAAGCCGAGAGCCCCGAACATAATGCCCTGGTTGGTGTGAGAGGCCCCCAGAGCCCACCTGTCCTTTGCCCCTCTACCGTTCTTGGTGTGTAGAGGCACCATGCTCTTGGCTTAGTGTCAGCAGGTGTAAGGGCTATTGAAAGGGTGGCCAGCCTCTTCTTTTTGTCCCTGTTTTGCTGTGGTTCTACCCAGCTGTCTGTATTGATGTGAAGTGCTTGCTGTTTCATCAACTCATCGACTTCTATCTTGTTTTACTTCCCGCTTACGGGCTGCTCTGTTACCAACAGTCTTTCATAGGATTTTTGCTAATGGTGAGCAAACTTCTCCGCTCCTGTGATGTGACTGTGTCACTATATATATATAATGTTCATTATATCTATATATAGATATATATGAGTTATAATATATTATATACGGTGTTCCCTTGCTATAAGGCTGGTGTATAAAACTGTCCAGCATAGGCCTCCCTACCAGCAGTAGCCGTATTCTGTGCTGGGAGATAGTCTGTTCCTTATGCTCCCAGCCAAAGCCTTACAGAGAGGGACACTGCCTTGTGTAAAGTCTTCTGAATGTTAGTTCTGTTCCTTCTCCTTGTTCTTAGACTGCACTAGTCTGTGGCCCCCGTTGCATGCCAGCTCCTGCATGTCAAGCGAGATAAATGCCTTGTTCTGACTGCTCAAAGCCAAGCTCTCCATGTACATCGGGCTCTCACCTCTTGCTGCTGCTGCTGCTCTGCAGGGCTTGACTGGGGGCCAGACCTAGATCAGACTCCGCTTCTTGCTCGGACCCCCCTGCCGCTTGCTTGTAGCTTTGTTAACCCCATAGACATTTTGGTTTCAGTCTGAATGTTTCAATGAAATTTGTTCTACACTTGGTAGCTAGACAGATCTTCCACCCAAGTGAGCCCGTGGCTGTGAAATGAGGCCCTTCTCTCCCTAGCCAGGCCTTTGGCGTTGAGTGAGCTCACCTGCGTGTCTGTGGGCAGGGAGTTTGCTGAAGCTTTTGGGTGGAGTAATGGTAGGGGCTGTTGGATTGCCTCCTTGGTTTGCTTAGTTTATAACTGTGTTGGGTTTGACATGAGAGAACAAACGAGGAGTCCACCCTTAGTGATCCTGTCTCACCTTTTGTCAAATGGGAATGACTATGGGGCAATGCTCTGCTTTCCCCTAACCCTAGTCACCACCACCTAAGGGCCTGTCAGAATAAACTCTGTGGGTTCCCTATGCCTGCAGATGTTTTACAGTCGGGGTAGACCAAAGCCTCTCCCAAGGTGGCTGCTCCTGAGTCCCGTCGAGTTAATGGTGAAGTTATTGGGCTTCATGTGGTGTTAGCAGTATAGCAGATCTCCTCCTTTTTCCAGAGGCTGATCTGCGAGGGAGCTAGGAATTAGGTGGCAGCATATTGTGCTGAGAGTCTGGCTCTGAAGGGTCAAGTGACTGGACAAATCCCTCTCCCCAGCAGGCTGCTCTGGAGTGGGGAGGGCAAGGTGGGGCCCACAGGAAGCGTAGTCTCAGTAAGCACATTACGGTGCTACAATGGGGTCATATGTTGGGACAAAATGCAGCCTGTTGTGAGCAGCTTCACCATCATCACCCAGAAAATCCTTCTGCACTGGTCACTGATCACCCACCTAATGGCTGCAGGGCTTGGAGCCCTCAGGAGGTGCTACTGCTAATGCTTCACAGTTATTACACCATCCTGTCTATAAACAAAACAAGATCTTAACTGATAACATAAGGCAGTGCGTCCTGGGAAATGCTGTATTGTCAGCTACTCAGTGGTCTTGGAGACACCTGCAGAGGGGGGGAAAAAACTCATGGGACGTCAGTTTTGCTGCAACAGCACTGAGACCTCCTTCGAACCTCAGGCTTTCTCAGCCAGTCTCTTGAGAGCTAGACCAAAAGACTGGAATGAGTTTTACTGCATTTTCCCTGCACACTTTTGGCTCATGAGAGCTGGGAATTAGACTCCTCAGTCACTTGAGTGCACATGAAAATGTTAGCCAGTGTTCTTCATGCATCCAGTTGGACTTGATCATTTTTTCCACTCTTTTTGAATTTGTCATCTGGTGTTCAGGGTATGTCAGATTGTCATTTTCATATCTCTAACAGGCGGCATGTGAGTAGCATTTGTCACTGCACAATGTAAGTGTTTAGTTTTGCAGGAGCTAGGACAGGGATTACTTGGGTATCTTGAACTCTTCTGTGTCGTTTCCCCCCCCCCCCCCCCCCCCCTTTAATGCACAAGGTCGCTCATCCATTCTCTCTTCTTTGCCTGAAGCTACAATGGGTTTGATGTAAACATTGAAATGTTCTGTTAACTGATAGAAGTCCTGACTCTGAAATATTAGCACCAAAATGACTTAATGAGGATGTTGACTGCTATACAGATGCCTAAGATGACCTGGTAGCTGAAAAAGTTCTGGCTCTAGAAATGCCAGGCTTTGTAAATACTTTGTCTAGGGTAGCCAGTCCTGTGATGGGAGCACATCGCACAGAGCAGCCATACAGGCTCTCACTGATTATTAGCTTCTAATGTGTATTGGTATGTGGGCAATGGCTCATAAGTCAGTAACGATCCCTTCCCAGGCACGTCTGGGCAGTTTGTACACTTTTTTAGTTTTCTTGCTTATCTCATGTTAGATTTATTGGGCTCAGATCTTTCTTTTTCCCCCCTCAGGAAATGTAACAATGTCCAGGTGATTGGCATGTTCTCCCAATGACCAGCTTCCTGAGGGCACCAGGTATTGACACCTTCTTTAAATGCCCTCTGTACAGGAGTCTCTTTCTTCATCATACATGATCCCAGACGTAGAGCTCCCATAGCTCAGAGGCCATAACGAAAGTCCTGGCATTGGAACCTAGATAACTAGCTCAGTTTTTGGCGCTCTGAGGTAGTGGAGACTGAAACAATACACGCACGCATTCATTTCTTCTGATCAGTAGCTTGCTGGCAACTCCCACTGCCTCCAGCTAGTTCTTCCTTGCCTGTGGCCTAAGGGCTGTTTACCCCAGGTGCTTGAGGCTCTACACATCTTGAACTCTCTCCCAGCCTCTTACTTATTGCAATGGTAGCAATGCCGCTAGAGTCCCTGAGGTTTTTCAAGCCATCACTTACTTCAGCTTCCTATTCTGATGCCAGTTGGGATTTCTCAGCAGCTCCTAAACCAGTCCCCAGCATGTGAGCATTAGCCCTTAGACCTCTTTGATTCCACGCTACAGTTCGACTCCTGTCTAATTGTCCAGTTTAGTCACCCAAATCAGTGGGTTTAAACTTAAAAAATATACACGCATGCTTTCTCTTACAATCAGAAGTTAACTGGCATCACTGTCTCTCTAACAGAGCAACTCAAATGTTAAACTGATGCAGGAAGTTGGGCTGGTCATGCATGGAGAAAAGATGCTGCTCCTGTTTGAGGCTGGATGTGATCTTTGTCCTCTGCACAAAACTAATTTCAGATTGTGCAATAGGACAACCACTTTTCATCATAGAATATCAGGGTTGGAAGGGACCTCAGGAGGTCATCTAGTCCAACCCCCTGCTTAAAGCAGGACCAATCCCCAGCTAAATCATCCCAGCCAGGGCTTTATCAAGCCTGATCTTAAAAACCACTAAGGAAGGAGATTCCACCACTTCGCTCGGTAACCCATTCCAGTGCTTCACCACTTTCCTAGTGAAAAAGTTTTTGCTGATATCCAACCCAAACTTCCCCCACTGCAACTTGAGATTATTGCTCTTTGTTCTGTCATCTGCTACCACTGAGAACAGTCTACATCCATCCTCTTTGGAACCCCCTTTCAGGTAATTGAAAGCAGCTATCAAATCCCCCCTCACTCTTCTCTTCTGCGGACTAAATAATCCCAGTTCCCTCAGCCTTTGCTCTTAAATCATTTGCTCCAGCCCCCTGATCATTTTCACTGCCCTCTGCTGGACTCTTTCCAATTTTGTCCACATCCTTCTTGTAATGGGGGGCCAAAAACTGGACACAGTACTCCAGATTAGGCCTCACCAATGCCGAATAAAGGGGAATGATTACTTCCCTCAGTCTGCTGGCAGTGCTCCTACTTACACAGCCCAAAATGCCATTTGTCTTCTTGGCAACAAGGGCACACTGTTGACTCATATCCAGCTTCTTGTCCCTAGGTCCTTTTCTGCAGAACTGCTGCCTAGCCACTCGGTTGCTAATCTGTAGCAGTGCATGGGATTCTTCCATCCTAAATGCAGATTTCTTTTGGCCCAATCTTCTAATTTATCTAGGTCCCTCTGTATCCTATCCCTACCCTTCAGTGTATCTACCACTCCTCCCAGTTTAGTGTCATCTGCAAACTTGCTGAGGGTGCAGTCCACACCATCCTCCAGATCATTAATTAAGATATTGAACAAAACCGGCCCCAGGACTGACCCTTGGGGTACTCCGCTAGAAACCAGCTGCCAACTAGACATGGAGCCATTGATTACTACCTGTTGAGCCCGATGATCTGTCCAGCTTTCTGTCCATCTTATAGTCCATTCATCCACCCCATACTCCTTTAACTTTGATGGCAAGAATACAGTGAGAGACCGTATCAAAAGCTTTGCTAAAGTCAAGGAATAACACATCCACTGCTTTCCCCTCATCCACAGACCCAGTTATCTCATCATAGAAGGCAATTAGGTTAGTCAGGCATGACTTGCCCTTTGTGAATCCATGCTGACTGTTCCTGATCACTTTCCTCTCCTCTAAGTGCTTCAGAATTGATTCCTTGAGGACCTGCCCCATGATTTTTCCAGAGACTGAGGTGAGGCTGACTGGCTTGTAGTTCCTCGGATCCTCCTCCTTCCCTTTTTTAAAGATGGGCACTACAGTAGCCTTTTTCCAGTCATCCGGGACCTCCCCCATTCGCCATGAGTTTTCAAAGATAATGGCCAATGGCTCTGCAATCACATCCGCTAACTCCTTTAGCACCCTTGGATGCAGCGCATCTGGCCCCATGGACTTGTGCTCGTCCAGTTTTTCTAAATAGTCCCGAACCTCTTCTTTCTTCACAGAGGGCTGGTCACCTTCTCCCCATACTGTGCTGTCCAGTGCAGTAGTCTGGGAGCTGACCTTGTTTGTGAAGACAGAGGCAAAAAAAGCATTGAGTACATTAGCTTTTTCGACCTTCTCTGTCACTAGGTTTCCTCCCTCATTCAGTGAGGGGCCCACACTTTCCTTGACTTTCTTCTTGTTGCTAACATACCTGAAGAAACCCTTCTTGTTACTTTTAACATCTCGTTAGCTGCAACTCCGTGTGATTTGGCCTTCCTGATTTGACTCCTGCAGCCTGAGCAATATTTTTATATTTCTCCCTGGTCGTTTGTCCAATCTTCCACTTCTTGTAAGCTTCTTTTTTGCCTTGAAGATCAGCAAGGATTTCACTGTTATGGCAGGCGACCAGCTTGGCTTATTTACTATTCTTCCTACACATCGGGATGGTTTGTTCCTGCAACCTCAATAAGGATTCTTTAAAATACAGCCAGCTCTCCTGGACTCCTTTCCCCCTCATGTTTTTTTCCCAGGGGATCCTGCCCATCAGCTCCGTGAGGGAGTCAGTCTGCTTTTCTGAAGTCTAGGGTCTGTATTCTGTTACTCTTCTTTCTTCCTTGTGTCAGGATCCTGAACTTGACCATCTCATGGTCACTGCCTCTCAGATTCCCATCCACTTTTGCTTCCCCCTACTAACTCTTCTCTGTTTATGACCAGCAGATCAAGAAGAGCTCTGCCTCTAGTTGATTCCTCCAGCACTTAGACCAGGAAATGGTCCCCTACATTGTCCAAAAACTTCCTGGATTGTCTGTGCACTGCTGTATTGCTCTCCCAGCAGGTATCAGGGTGATTCAAGTCCCTCATGAGAACCAGGGCCTGTGATCCAGTAACTTCTGCTAGTTGTCGGAAGAAAGCCTCATCCACCTCATCCCCCTGGTCTGGTGGTCTATAGCAGACTCCCACCTTTGTTGCTCACACTTCTAAACTTAATCTGGAGACTCTCAGGTTTTTCTGCAGTTTCATACTGGAGCTCTGAGCAGTCATACTGCTCTCTTACATACAGTGCAACTCCCCCACCTTTTCTGCCTTGCCTGTCCTTCCTGAACAGTTTATACCCATCCATGACAGTGCTCCAGTCATATGAGTTATCCCACCAAGTCTCTGTTATTCCAATCACATCATAATTCCTTGACTGTGCCAGAACTGCTAGTTCTCCCTGCTTGTTTCCCAGGCTTCTTGCATTTGTGTATAGGCACTTAAGATAACTTGCTGATCATCCTGCTTTCTCAGTATGAAGCAGGAGTCCTCCCCTCTTGCGCTCTCCTGCTCGTGCTTCCTCCTGGTATCCCCTTTTCTCACTTACCTCAGGTCTTTGGTCTCCTTCCCCCGGTGAACCTCGTTTAAAGCCCTCCTCACTAGGCTAGCCAGCCTGCTTGCGAAGATGCTCTTCCCTCTCTTCATTAAGTGGAGACCGTCTCTGCCTGGCACTCCTCCTTCTTGGAACACCATCCTGTTGTCAAAGAATCCAAAGCCTTCTCTCTGACACCACCTGCGTAGCCATTCAGTGACTTCCATGATTCGACAGTCTCTACCCAGGCCTTTTCCTTCCACAGGGAGGATGGACGAGAACACCACTTGTGACTCAAACTCCTTTATCCTTCATCAGGCTGCTTTATCCTTTAGCTCATGACCACATTGTTCTTGACCTAATGACAAACTCGTAGACATAAGCCAGTGTAAGACATAGGACAATGATATGGTCAATTAAACTGTTGCGAAGAATCTAGAGATAATTAAAGAACTGAAACTATCAGATTATACAGAGGCGTCACCTGATACCACTTGTTTTGAACACACAATATTCTGGGATGTGGCAGAAACAATAAGGATAAATCCATATCTATAGAATCCTAGGAAGGGAGATAATGATCCAAATAGAGCATGCCAGAGCTATGAAAACACAAGAACTAAAATAGAACATCCACTGCTACATGGAAATGACTAACAGGCATGATCAAAATGATAGGCGAGCATAGCAACATAGAAAGAGAGTGAAAGGAATATTGTTTAAGAGCTTTCTACTTTTGTCCAGGTAATCACGCCAATGCAGCTTTGGCCTGGCAGCTAAATAACATGTTCATTTCTCAAAATCTTCAAAGGGTACTAGCCATGCCAGCCCATTCTACAGAGAGCAGTTTGCCAAGTATGAGACCTTATCCCAAACTTCTGGAAATGCTCATTAGGAACCTATTACAGAGCAGACCTCTTCCTAGATTAGCTGAGGAAGATGCTGAAGCAAAGATGCTTGAACTCTTGGGGCTGAATACAAGTGATTTTTAAACTTAAAAAGCTTGTTTTACAAAAAAGCACCATCTGCAAAGATGGGAAAGACTTTTAATATCTAACTTACACAAGAGTAAAATAACCATGGAAACGCTGCATTGTGTTAAATGTGAGAAATGTAAACACCACCTGACTGGATCTGTGGAAGGCACACAGCTGACTCCAGTTTGTGTTGGAAAGTCTATGGCATCTTCGGCACAGTAGCCTGCATGTAGTGGAAGACAGGCAATCCTGCATTCTGGGGAAGGTTTAAAATCTGATTGTAGAGACTGCATAAATTAAATACCCTGTTGTGATACACTGTACCTCAAAATAGCACGTTGGAACTCCCATATTGACCGCTATAATATGATTGATACTTTTATTTGGTGTCCTCTGCCTCTGTGTTGCCACTGACAGCAGCACGAAACTATGTACACATTATGGACTGCACACAACATAAATCCCACCCCTTGATCCTAATGATGCACAAGTTATACAGTAGAATTTGGGAAGTGATGGCAGGATGTCTGTCTTGAGGAGAGAGAGAGAGACCTAATCACCAGAATCCTTTTTCATGAATACATTGTCAGAGGTCATGCTGCTGTCAGCTTAAATCATTCCAACTTTGTACACTTTTAACACCAACATTAACACCCACAAAATAGTTTCCAGGTTCTGAAACAAACTAGATGCTCCAAAAAGTGTAGTTAAACTTATTCAGAATCATAGACTTTATTTTTAAGACCAGAAGAGACAATTTAAATCTGGTTTGATGTTCTGTATATTACAGGCCATAGAACTTCATCCAGAATTGAGCCCAACGACTTGCTTGACTAAAGCATATCTTCCAGAAAAACATCTCTCCATTCATTCAGTGTGTGGCCCGCATATTTACTGCACATCATCCAAACTCTGCACTGAATACACTATTTATTTATTCATGGGTTTTCTAGGGCACTCTTATAATTGAACCTTAGTTCTTTATAAGGATTAATCAGTTTTTCACCACGTCCCTGTGAGATGGTGGTATCCCCATTTTAGTACGTGGGGTTCTGAGGCACAGATTAAAGTCCAAACTGTCAAGTGTCACTAACTTTGGGCGCTCAGTTTTGAGAAGCGATGGGCCTGAGTCATCAGACTAAGCATTTTATAGGACTTCACATGTTCAGAGGCGAGCTCTCATTTCAGTTGCAACTGTGAGCGTTGGCACTTCTGTAAATCAGATCCTGGGTGACGGAGTACCCAGAAAATGGGAAACACAGTGGCCCAGCTGTGAAAAGTTTCGTGTATGTAACTGCCCCAGCTTCATATAGTTTCTCTGTGTGGTGGAGGCATGGATAAAATCCAGTTCTCCAAGGCAGCATTCAGTTGCTTTAACCATGAGACTGTTTGTTTGTTTCTTTTTCTGCAATCCTGCCTCATTCAGTACGTACCTTGTGACTCCTTCAAATGATGAGGCACTGGTCCGGTAGACAACAGCCTCATTCACAGCACATCCCTGATTCATTCCCAGAGCAAGTCTGTCCAGTGTGTGCTGTGGTGGTGGCAGGGGAGAAACTGTCATCAGACAATTAAAGACATAATGCGCACACACAAGGGAGATGCATGTGAGTTGCACAAGAAACTTTAATACTGGTATTCCCTAATTTGAGTGTTTGAAAAGAACTTCACCTAATTTCCTAACAAACTCTTAAATTGAAAAAACAAATTGCACGGAACTATATTGATTCCCAACCTGGCTCATCAGCAGGTTTGGGATCTCCGGTCCTCAGCACAGCCCTCTGCCACTTGAATAACTGGTAAGAGTAGGGGGCTTACGTTCAGCGTGGACCTGCCGCTAGAGGGATGAGACTAGACAGCAGAGGAAAGCCACGGCTCAGTAACGAGTCCAGTTCCAAGGTTTGTAGGACAGCGAGCGTGCTACAGTGGTCAGACCTGTCTCTGGAGCGATTGCCCCCATCTTTTGCCCATATTCTCTGCTCCTGTCCTTCCCTGCCCCCTTTTCTCTGCCCCTTGGGGCTCTGGCTTCTGCCTTTTGCCTACTGTTTCGTTCCACCATCCCTCTGCATCTGGCTTGCTGCCTGAGCACCAGCAGAGGGAGCATTCACAGCATAGGAGACAGTCTCCCAGCTCTCCCGTCCAGTGCCTGGTGCCATAGCAGCCTCTGGCAGCTGGCAGGAGCAATTGCAAGGTAAGTCCTACTCAGCCCCTTCAGATCTGGCATGGAGCATGCTCAGTTACTCTGTGGGGTTGTACATCGATTCATGGCTTAAAGTCAGAAATCCCATAGTGCCAAGAACAAATCCCCTGGAAGCACACTTGATTGATGACGACGATTTCACTTTTACAATTACATTTTGAGACTCATTAGTTTGACAGGATTTTTATCCATTTAATATGTGCCATATTAAACTTATATTCTAGTTTCTTAATCAAAATATCTTGTGGTACTAACTAGAGACCTAAATACCGGTTAAAAAGTTAACAGTTTAAACTATTTAAAATGTCATATAAACAGTTAACTGATTAAAGCAGCTGGGGTTGATGCAGCCGGCTGGGGCCGGGGTTAATGGTTAAGGCGGGTTAACCAGTGACACTAATGCTTACCGATTAACCTTTTACACCTCCTAGTGCCAAGTTCAGTACATCAACACTCACCTTTATTACCCAAACTTGTAATTTAAAAAAATCAAGTTTGACTATTTTCTATACAATATTGATTGTGATATTATCTTCCTTTAATTCTTTATTAAGAGTCCTATGTCAGCCATTCCATTATTTGCCTAATTGATTTTTGGTTAGGTGTTAGGCTGACTTGGCCTATAGTTACCCAGGCTGTCCTATTTCCCTGCTTAAATATTGGCACATAAGCCCTCTTCCAGTCCTCTGGAACTTTCTCTGTTTATCCATAACTTATTAAAAATCAACGTTAATGGGCCAGAGAGGCTTCCAGACAGCTCTTTTCAAACTTTTGGAGGTAAGTTATTCAGACTTGCTCATTTAAAAATGTCTAGTGTTAGTAGTTGCTGTTTAACATCTTCTGAGTTACTATTGGAATGGAAAGTTTCGTCATAATATGACTATTGACTTTTCCCCAAATATAAAACAAATCTTTACTGAACGCTTCAGGCTTTTCTGCATTATTATTGCCAGTTCTACCATTTCCATTTGGTAATGGTCTGGATCAAATACCAGTGGTAGTTTAAGAACCAAAACAAAACCTTATTGTCCTGAACTCTGCTAGCCATAGAGTTTTTTCTGTTCTTTTGCTTTATCAATTTTCTATAATTTCTAGCATCTGGTTTATATTCATTACTGTCAACTTTCCCTTTCTTCCTTTTTTTATATATATTTTCTTATAGCTGCTTTCACTTCCCATCTAGGACAGATTTTGTTTTTTGTTTTTTTTAAAGTGTGACATTTCTTGATTGTGGTTAAAAGTTTAGGCATTGCATTGAGGGTCCTGTGATGGACATGTTTGTCAACAGGTGTTGGAGTCAGAGCTCCAAACAGACTTAATGAAATACATTTCATTAAGTCCATGTGGAGCTCTGACTCCACCACCCAGCTTTGGATGGTGACTTGTCCTTTTGGTTTTTGGATAGGGCACTTGATGATGATCATGGTGAATGGGCTACTGTATGAGTAAATGTTTAATATTGTATGATGTTAGAGTACTTTCATAATATCACTGATACAGCCATCACCTCCAGAAGGTAGCAGTTCTCTTTTTCAGCCAGTTCCTTACAGTGGTAGAGGCTGGTGGCTGGGTGTGTCTTACAGTCAAGTGTTCAGGGCAGTGGTTTTCAGCCTGGGGTCCACGGACCCCTGGGGTCTGCAGACTGTGTTTAAGATTTCCAAAGGGGTCCACACCTCCATTAAAAATGTTTAGGGTCCATTTTAGGGGGCTTATTCCTTCACCCTCTCACTTCCCTGCTTCTTCTCATATGAACAGAGAGCAACAATACCCAAAGTCCAAAGGCGCAAACAATTTGATGTTTATTGGGGTGAACTTCCAGCAAGCATGATTCCGGTTTCCTTCCTAAGTGTCCCCCTTCCCAGCTCTGACACCACTGAGCCTTGCCTGTGACCCTGTTCCTGTTCCCATTTCCCCCTTTAGCAAAACATGATCCCAATTCCCCCAGTCCCTGTTCCCATTTCCCCCCCCCTTTCTGATTGACTGCAGACTATATAGTAAAACCTGTGTTTTGCTTAGCTATTCCTTAACCAGTCATTTTGCTGAAATTTAACTAACCAATCCTAACATACTGTAACATGGTTATTTAACCAATTATATTCCACCACCTTCATTGGTTTACACCCAACAAAATTAATTATACAGCAGACAGAAACAATCACAGAACCAGACAGAGACCATGCAAATAAACATACAAAACAATACAGAAGTGAGTATTTTACAACTACATCTATACAGACATAAGGGTTTTCCAACTGTCTATTGATAAGTGAGTTCTTGCCAGACAGGATGCTATTAAACTAAGTTTCCTTTTACATCTTCTAGGCTCTTCCCTTCCTCTGGAGGTGATAGAAGTATCAGGATAGGATTGTATTCCTAATAGCCCAATAGTACCTTATTTCAGTGTGACTAGTTTGGAATGTGAGGATGTGACCATACACTTCCCAGCTTATGGCTGCCTAACTACATCTTAGCTGAAGGCCTTAGCCTGTTACAGTAAGAGAAGGCCATTACATAGACAGTGATTTTGATTTTCTTTTATACCTCTATAACTAGCTAAGTGGTGAGAATACACCTAAATTCTTAAAGGATAGGCCTGTCTGCAAAGGCCTGAATGTCTATATCCTAACAGTCCACAAATAAAAACAGGTTGAAAGTTCCTGGTTTAGGGAAATGCCATCTTAAACAGGCCCATCTGGCAGCATGCTAGAAAGGTAGCAAGAATTGTCCGCCTGATCTTCCATAATCAAAGTCCCTTCTCCGAGAATGATGCACCCCAACAGCTATTGGGAGTTGAAAACTATGCTGTCAGCTCAAGTCTCCCAGATGAACATGGCAAGCAAGTTCTCCAACCGGCTAGGAAGAAAGATCATTATGTATATCTTTAAATATGGGCATGGCATCAGCATTACAGTGATGAGGCCCAGAGATAGGAGTAACTGGGTTATAATGAGATTACGTCTCTGTTTGAACTGGTATAGTGCCATGTCCAAAGGAGGTTGTCAGCAAGTTATGTGTGAAAACGAGCGCTCAGTTATGTCGTGTTCGACGCTAGCTTTGATGGTTTCATCTGACCTTTCAGAATGTTCATTACTCAACATTAATTTCATGCTATGCTCTCTGGGATCTTAAAGTGTGCAGTGAGTTGTCCAATTTGAGAGAGAGCATCAGTAGAAGTCAAAAGGGATCATTACGAACATCCAGTTTGACCACCTGCATCACACCAGCCAGAATACCCCACCCAGTAGTTCCTGCATCAAGCTGTGGCTTCTGTTCGAGTTGTAACAAATCTTTAAAAGGGTCTCTAGCCTTGATTTAAAGAGTCCAAGTGAGGAAAAATCCGCTATGTCCTTAAGTAAGTTGTTCCAGTGGTTAATTACGCTCACTGTTTTTTTTTGTATTTTTTTTAAGTGACCCATATTTCTAGTCTGGATTTCTTTAGCTTCGGCTTCGAGCTGTTGGATTTTGTTCTGCCTTTTCCCCCCTAGTTTGAAGAGTAGTCTGTTGCTGTGATGACATGCTTGACTTCTTTATGGATTGTGTCCGTATCAGCCTTTCTGTGGTTTTGTCCAGGACAGATGTCAGGCTAACTGGTCTGTAGTTACCTGGCTCATAAAGGTTTACCCTTTTTTAAATACTGGCAGTGTTTTTCCAGTCCTCTGGAATGTCCCTGGTGTTCTAACATTTGTAAAACATCAATATTAATAGTTCAGAGAGCTCCTCAGCCAATTACTTTAAAACTTTGGGTGCAGGTCATGTAGTCTGCAGATTTAAAAACATTGAATTTTAACTGTTTTGGTTTATTATCCTCCCTGTTTACTGATGGAGCCTGGATCTGAAGTTTTGCCTTGATTGAGAAATTTTGCGTGATTTGCCCTCTGAAATACCTGGACTGAACTGAATGTCTGAATTCTAGCTGTTGTTCCAAAGAGGTGCATGTCTCCTTCTTCAACATTTAAGGCAATGTTCTCTCTCGCTCAGTGTCACTATTTTGTGAGCTTTCCTGTGAAATGATAATTATAACCATACCAAAAAAGTAATCGAGGTTTGAAACCATAGTGCCTTCTGACAATTGTGAACATTCTGAGTAATAACCTGATGAGGCATGATAGGCCTGCAAGAGAGTAAGGCAGTGGTGTATCTGAATTGAAGGTGCAGCTTAACCTGGATGAAGCCGAAGCTTGAGATATGTGATCTCTTGGGCAATGTTGCACAGCCCCTAAAGGGTAAAGTGATCCAGTATAATGGACATGTTTGGGCATTGCCTGTTAATTTCTTTTGTCCTTGGGGACCCCTTCGGTGGGAGAGTGCCCTTGGAATGGGTCAGTCTGTGATAGTTCAAGTGAAGTGCTTTTCTTCTGACTGATATAATCTTGGGCAGGGGCGTGTAGCTGCTGCGGTTAATCTACTTGTTGCCATGTTAGTTATGACTGAAACTGGAAGAGCAGCGGTTTTGTTCCCAAAGTCCAGACCCTTTGTTTTTTAAGCATTAAGTTACTCTGGTGTTGTGGTCAGATAATGTGTGTTCTTTCAGATTCATGGCTGTCCAATAATCAATCAAGCTCACTGCCTATGACTGCGCTTTGCACTGTTCTGAGGATTGTAACACTTAACAACTGGATGGGTCTTCTGCACAAGCTTCACCCTCCAGCTTGATACTTTGATCAGAAAGAGTCAATTTCTGTGCATGAGCTTTTCCAGCTTTTACTGGTTAACTGTCTTCAGTTTATTGCAAACTGAAAAGATCATCTCATAGCACTGTTGGTCTGCAGCCCTTAAGGTAGATCTCCCATGTGACAACATTTGGATGTAAAATGCTTGGGTTCTCAAAATATGGCAGATGCTCTGAGATGTTTCCTCTCCAACTTTGATTCCACACTTAATGGCTGTAAACTTTGCTTTGTCACAGTGTCTCTGAAGTCGTGTTCTCCAAGTCTCTGATGCCCTCCTTAATTCAGCTGCATCAAGGTTCGTGAATGGAGTGAGCTATGAAATGTCTCATGCTTTGGCAGATGTATGCAAGTGTGAGAGACTAATCTTTCTACAGCTTAAGAACATATCGGGGATGGTTTAGACAGTATTTGATCCTGCTATGAGGGCAGGGGACTGGACTCAATGACCTCTCGAGGTCCCTTCCAGTCCTAGAATCTATGAATAAGAATGGTTGTACTGGGCCAGACAAATGGTCCATGTAGCCCAGTATCCTATCTTCAGACAGTGGACGGTGCCAGGTGCTTCAGAGGGAATAAATAGAGGGAAATTTATAATAATCATCCCCTGTCATCCTTTCCCAGCTTCTGACAGTTGGAGGTTCAGGACACCAGTACATGGGGTTGGATCCCTGGCCATCTTGGCTAATAGCCATTGATGGACCTATCCGCCAGGAACTTATCTAGTTCTTTCTTTAACTCAGTTATGCTTTTGATCTTGACAATATCCTATGGCAATGAGTTCCGCAGGTTGACTGTGTTTTGAAGAACTTTCTTATGTTTGTTTTTAAACCTGCTGCTTATTAATGTCATTGGATGACCCCTAATTTGTATATTAGGTGAAGGAGTTGTCAGGGTCTCTTTCCCACTTTGAACTTTAGCGTCCAGAAAGTGGGGACCTGCATGTACTCCTCTAAACTTAATTCCTAGCTTAGATCTGATAGCGCTGCCACCAACCAGAGATTTCAGTGTCTGGTGCACTCCTTGTCTCCCCTAAAACCTTTCCTGGGGAGACCAAGACCCCAAACCCCTTGGGTCTTAAAACAAGGGGAAATAAACCATTCCCCTGCCTTTCCCCTCCCAGATTTTCCCCTCCCTGGGTTACCCTGAGAGATTACTGTGATTCAAACTCCTTGAATCTTAAAACAGAGAGAAATTCACCTTCCCCCCCCCCCCCCCCCCCAATCCCTGGTGAGTTCAGACCCAGTCCCCTTGGGTCTTACACAATGACAAAATCAGTCAGGTTCTTAAAAAGAAAAGCTTTTAATTAAAGAAAGAAAAAGTAAAAATTATCTTTGTAAAATCAAGATGGAAAATGTTTACAGGGTCTCAGCTTTACATAGACCAGAGGGACTCCCTCCCCCCTAGCATAAGATACAAGTTACAACAAACAGAGGTAAAATCCTTCCAGCAAAATACACATTTGCAAATAAAGAAAACAAACATAAATCTAACCCGCCTTTTCTAGCTAATACTTACTATTTTGAACATGGAAGACTGTTTCAGGAACATTGGAGGAACCTGGTTGCATGTCTGGCCTCTCTTAGCCCCAAGAGAGAACAAAGAACAACCCAAAAAGCACAAAACAAAGGCTTCCCTCCACCAAGATTTGAAAGTATCTTGTCCCCCGATTGGTCCTTTGGTCAGGTGTCAGCCAGGTTTATTGAGCTTGTTAACCCTTTACAGGTAAAAGAGACATTAACCCTTAACTATCTGTTTATGACAGGGGTAAATGACACTTATTCACTTTCTCCGCACCAGTCATGATTTTATTAGACATCTGTCATATCCCCTCTTAGACATCTTTTTTTAATCTTTCCTTATATGGACACAGTTCCATACCCCTAATCATTTTTGTAGTCTTTCTCTATACCATAGCAAATTCTAATATCTTTTTTGAGACGAGGTGACCAAAAGTGAACATAGTATTCAACCTGTGGGCATATTTGGATTTCTATAGTGGCATTATATTTTCTGTTGTCTTATCTATCCCTTTCCTAATGGTTCCTAACATAGTTAGCTTTTTTGACTGCTGCTGCACATTAAACAGTTTTCAGAGAACTATTTGGGTGCCTCCAAGAATTTTTTCTTGAGTGGTAACAGCTAATTTATACCCTGTCATTTTTTATGTGTAGTTGGGATTATCTCTTCCAAAATGCATTCCTTCATATTTATCGACATTGAATTACATCTAGTATTCAGTTGCCTAGTCATCCAGTTTAGTGAGTTCCCTTTGTGACTCTTTGCAGAGGGGTTTGGGCTTACCTGTCTTGAGTAATTTTGTATTCTCTGAAAATGTTGCCACCTCACTATTCACTCTCTTTTCCAGGTCATTTATGAATATGTTGAATGGAACTGGTCCCAATACAGATCCTTGGGGAACCCCACTATTTCTCTCTCTCCACTGTGAAAACTGACTGTTCATTCCTACCTTTTTGTTCCTTACATTTTAACCAGTTACTGATCCAGGAGGGGACCATCCCTCGTGTTTCCGTCTACTTACTTTTCTTAAGAGCCCTTGGTGAGGGACCTTGTCAGAGGCTTTCTGAAAGTCCCAAATTACACTGTCCACTGGATCACCCTTGTCTACGTGCTTGTTGACTCCCTCAGAGATTTCTAATAGATTGATGAGGGATGATTTCCCTTTACAAAAGCCGTGTTGACTCTTCCCTAACATATTGTGTACATCAGAGATAGGCAGCCTGTGGCACGCAGGCTGGTTTTCAGTGGCACTCGCATTGCCCAGGTCCTGGCCACCAATCCAAAGGGGATCTACATTTTAATTTAATTTTAAATGAAGCTTCTTAAACATTTTAAAAACCTTATTTACTTTACATACAACAATAGTTTAGTTATATTATAGACTTATGGAAAGAGACCGTCTAAAAACGTTAAAATGTATTACTGGCACACACAATCTTAAATTAGAGTGAATAAATGAAGACTCGGCAGACCACTTCTGAAAAGTTACCGACCCCT
Source organism: Aldabrachelys gigantea (assembly GCA_026122505.1). Taxonomy (NCBI): domain Eukaryota; kingdom Metazoa; phylum Chordata; order Testudines; family Testudinidae; genus Aldabrachelys; species Aldabrachelys gigantea. The sequence continues at coordinate 666,805 of CM047481.1, read as the reverse complement.
GGTGTACATCTATGTGTCAAATAATGCTGTTCTTTACTGTTGTTTCAACTAATTTGCCTGATAACTGAAGTTAGGCTTACTGACTTGTAATTGCCAGGATCGCCTCTGGAGTCCTTTTTAAAAATTGATGTTATATTAGCCATCCATCAGTAATCTGGTACAGAGGCCGACTTAAGTGATAGGTCAGATACCACAGTTCTGCAATTTCATTTTTGAGTTCCCTCAAAATTCTTCAGTGAATTCCATCTGGTCCTGGTGACTTGTTACTGTTATCAGTTTGTCACAAAACCACCTCTTGACACCTCAACCTGGGAGAGTTTTTCCATTTTTTTTAATCTAAAAAGAATGGTTCGAGTGTGGGCATCTCCCCCGCATTTTCTGCAGTGAAGACCGATGCAAGGAATTCATGTAGCTGCTCCACAATGGCCGTGTCTCCCTTGAGTGCTACTTTAGCAGCTTGATTGGCTGGTGGCCCCAGTAACTTTTTTTTAAGCAGGCTTCCTGCTTCTGATGTAATTAAAAAAAATTGCTCTTCGGTTTTTCTCTTCAGGTAACTGTTCTTCAAATTCTTTCTTGCTCTACTTTTACCCTTGACTTGCCAGAGTTTATGCTCCTTTCTGTCTTCCTCCCTAGATTTGACTTCCAGTTTTTAAATGTCTTTTTGCCTCTAACTGCCTCTTCTACTCTATTTAGCCATGATAACTTGGTTTTGAGGCATACGTTTAGTTTGAGCCTCATGATGTTTTTAAATAGCTTTCTTGCAGCTTGCAGGCATTTCAACCTTGTAACTGTTCCTTTTAACTTATGTTTAACTAGTTTCCTCAGTTGTGTGGTTCCTGTTTTTCATGTTAAATGCTACTGTGGTATGTTTTTGGCATTTCCCCCCTACACAGATGTTAATTTCCCCCCTGCACTGTCCTAGGCAGTCTTCTGCTCCAACACCCAGTCTGTGCCGCTTCCCTCACTGGCTAGTAGGGGAACCCTGACCTGCCCTCTACTCCTGGTTCCAGTCCATGGACCCTACATCTATCAACTGTGGTCTGCCTGATCTCTGACCATGTTGCTCTTTCCCTGAACTCCTTCCTACGGCTTCTGGCTTTCCCCTTTTTGGGTACAGCAGCCCAAACTCCCCCCTCCCAGGAAGTAATTGCAGACTGGTTAACTCCACAGCCCTCAACACACCTTCCTTCTCCCAGGGAGTGACTGCAGACTACTTCTCTGCAGTTCCTTTCTGCTGCCAACTTCCTGGCTTTATACCAGCCCCACGTGTTCCTTCTCAACTGGGCTCCATCATCAATCACCCTTTTAATTTTTGGCTCTGCCCCAGGTGCAGCCTTTCAGGTTAATTGATCTAATTTAACCTGCTTTACCTTGTGGGGGGTGAACACCCCATCACAGTACCCATTTGGAGCTTATGGTCACTACATCGATCTGCCCAGTTGCATACTCAGGACGTGTTTTCACTGCACAGTTAACCTGGACCTTTAGCTGTGTTTTAGCCCAACTCCCACCCCCATCCACACAGAAAAACCTCTGCTCCAGCTTTGGAGGTGCTTAAAGTCACAGTAAGAGGGCCTGAGACTTAAGGCCTTGTAGCTGAGGCCTGGGCTAAAGAAGTGGTCAAAACTTTGCTGATATAAAGCAAAGTCAGGTTATGAGCGCTGCAGGGCCTACTCACAGTCTGGCAAGAACAGGGCTGATACTGCAGAAATGCACGTTCCTAAGAAGTACTAGACACAGAGCACTTGCGCAAATATCTTCCAGAAGGGTGGTACATGAACACCTCGCTATCAGGCATTCCCTACAGAGAACAGGAACATGCTGACCCATCCTAAAGATAAGGTCAGGAGGACAGTGTGATGGATAGAGATGTACAAGGTGATGGGTGGTAACTGGCTACATCAAAGGGTTTCAACTAACTACGTCAAAGGGGCAGTACGTACTGTTTGTATTGATGTATAATATGGAACCTCAAAGGGAGTGTCTGGCCAGCCTGGCGGGGAATGGAAAAACCAGCCGTTCACTGAGCTGTGTCCATTGTTTTGGGCATATGTTTTAATATCCTGAGTCTGCCAGGTGCTGTTACTGTGCTTCGTCGACAATAAACCTGGCTGGGTGCCTTCGCTCCTTAATGGACCTTGTGATCATTGGGTGGTTCACTGCTATGCCAACTGTCTGTGCAGAGTTGAGACAGCACACGGAGAACACTCACACAGCCAAACATCTGAGAACACATGCTGCCTGGTGTGGAAAGAGCCTGATGCTCTCCAGTCTTTGGAAATAAGGAATTTCCCTGTGCAGAACTGGATTGTTCTTTGCAGTCACGGTCTCTGTTCAGGCAGAGACTTGGTAGTAGGGGGCTCATTTGACTACTTCTGTGCAGTGCCTTAGCCTGCCCTTGTGAAACAGACCTCTGTGAAAGCTGCAGGGACACTGCCTGGAACTAGGTGTGTCCTTTGCTGTGACGTTGATTGGCAGCTAGGCTGATGCCTGTTTGGTGATGGTGTACTGACAACAGTGAGTACGTGACCTTGCACTGCTCTCTGCCTGTTGGGGAGAGGGGTTGTTAGTGTTGGTAAGTTTCCCTGGAGTACTGTGTGCGGGAGGAAGCTGTTTATAGCTGGAATGGGAGCAGCTGGAGTGTTACGAGAGAGGTCCCTGTTTCAGTCCTTCCTTCTGTTCCAGAGTCTCTGTTCTGGCAGGAACACTCTGGTTTGGTCTGCCCCTGCTCCTCTGTGCATCCCCTTGGTCGTACTGCTCCACAGGAGAGGGTCACATGTCCCGTCATTGGTAAGCCGCTTTGCTTTTCCTTGAGAGAGATTTAGGGAGCCCAGGAGTTGTCAGTATGGCTCAGGTCCGTAATCCATACCATCGAGTGGCCTGAGCCAGGTGCTCTAAAGAGAAGTGTAAGAAACCTTCTAATCCCTGGTAGTTACAGATTAGTTTAACCCCCAGAGCAGGAGGTTTAATCTCTCTTCCAGAACTCTTGTTAAGAATATCCAGCATTTTCATAATTGTGACCCAGGCAAATGTCCAGTTCCTCTTTAAATCTTTGTAGCTTCAAGTTTTTTCCCCTCTCCTGCTGGTAATAGCTCACCTTAATTGATCACTGTCACTAAAGTGTGTATGGTAGCACTCACTGTTTCATGGTGTGTGTGTGTGTGTGTATATATAAATCTTCCTATTGTATTTTCCACTGCATCCATCCGATGAAGTGGGTTTTAGCCCACGAAAGCTTAGGCCCAAATAAATTTGTTAGCCTCTAAGGTGCTACAAGTACTCCTTGTTCTTGTAGCAGAGTTTCACAAGCTAATTACACATTGTGTGAAAAAGTACTTGCTCATCAGTTTTGAAATTCCCACCTATCTTAATTTCATTGAATGTCCGTGGGGTTTTGTTATGAACCAGGGAGAGTAGATTCTCCTGACCTCCCTTCTCTAGACTGTTCATTATTTTAGCCTTCTATCATGTTCTATTGCATTTCTTTCTCTCACGCTCTCCAAAGCAGTTTCCCAAGCCCTTGATCATTCTCGTCACCCTTCTCTGAACCCCCTCTAATTCTGCAGCGCCCTTGGGGATAGGGTGACCAGACGTCCCGATTTTTATCCAGACTGTCCTGATATTTGCTTGTTTGTCCCACGTCCCTACCAATGTTAAGTCAGGATACTGGACAAACAAGCAAAGGCTCCGGAGCCCGGAAGGGCTTGTGCCCTCCCCCATCCGGACTCTGCCCCCTCCTTTCCCCCATTGGATCCTTCCCCAAATCCCCGCGCCCATCCCCACTCCCTCACTGCCCCATTGGCTCCCTCCCCAAATCTCCGCCTCTTGCCAAGCATGCCATGCCCAGGAGACGCAGGGGAGCGCGAGGCTAGGGTGAGGTGCGAGTCCGGCCTGGCCCTGAGCAGGCAGGACTTGGGCGCAGTACCTGGAGGGAGAATAAGGGGGTGGGCTTCAGGGCCAGGCGGCTGCTGTTCTCCCCAGCTGGGCAGCAGGACTCGGGAGCAGCCACTGCTGCAGTTCCCACTGCCGCGGGGGAAGGAAGTGGCCAAGCGTGTGGTGCTCGGTGGCTGCAGCTTTGTTGCCCGAGACCGAACCCGCCGAGCCTGGGCCTGCTGTGGGGACCCAGCCCCTGGCCAGTTGCATCTGGGCTGGCTGCCCAGCTGGTGCAATCCCGCGGCGGAGGCATTGGCAGCCCAGCTCTGTTCCCCTGTGAAACCTGGGCGGGATGGGGGGGGCTGGGGCCTGCTGCCCGTGGGATTGCACCAGCTGGGCAGCCAGCCCAGACATGACTGGCCAGGGGCTGGGCGCAGCGTGCGCGCTGGGTCCCCGCAGCAGGCCCGGGCTCGGGGGGGTTCATGGGTGCCAGAGCCGCAGCCACCAAGCTTGGCCAGCGGCTGCTTCCTCCCCCCGCGGCAGTGGGAGCTGCAGCAGTGGCTGCTCCCGAGTCCCGCTGCCCAGGTGGGGAGAACAGCCGCCGCCTGGCCTCGCAGGCCACCGCCTACTCTCCCTCCATGTACCGCGCCCGAGTCCTGCCTGCTCGGGGCCAAGGCCAGACTCACTCTCATCCCAGCCCCATGCTCCTCTGAGTCTTCTGGGCCTCACTCCAGTGCTTGCGGAGGGAGGAGGAATCGGGGGTGGGGGATTTTTTTTGCTCTGCTGCCATTTTTTCCCCTCTGTCTCCCTCCCCCCGCCCGCCCCCAATGTCCCAATATTTGACCTGGGTGATCTGGTCACCGTACTTGGGGATGACATGACCAGTCCTGCATGCAGTATACAGATGAGGCTGCACCACTGATTGCATGAAGGCAGGATATTTTGATGATATTCTCTATGTAATTCCCAATGCATTCTAATATGCCTGTTTTCTTGACTGCAACTGCGCATTGAGTTGTCTCCAGTGACCACCACCACCACCACCACCTCCTCCTCCTCCTTCTGTTCTCTTGTTTCAGAGCTCTCTGTTCAGTCATAGAAAAACAGATATGGGAGATAGAAGCACCTTGTTAGGTCCTAGCCCCTGGGAGCCAGGAAGGATTGTCTCTACAGTCTGTTTTCCGAGGCTTTTCTGCAGCCCAAGTGACAGGGCTTTCTTGAGGCTGTGGACTAGCCTGAGCTCACTCAGCATGAAATTCCTTTTAATTTCTCCCTGTTATTCCTCTTTGTTCTATTCCAAATCTCTACCTTTTTGAAACAAGCGCTGTGTGGAGTCTCCCATTCAAACAGGGATGCTAGAAAGAGTAGCCAGCTGTGATTCATTTGGAAAGAGTAACTGAGGCAGATTCACTAGGCTTACTCCTGGGGGAATTCTGTTTCAAAAAGTTAAAAATTCTATGTATTTTATTTGTCAAAATAAGTCACTCCATTTTCAATTATTTTGATAATTCATTTCAAAATACCTATTAGCAAGTATATTTGTAACAATACAGACAACAGAAATGATTCTGGACATTTGTTGAGAAATAAATTCCTTAGCAGGCATATTGATACAGACCTTTGAGGAATAGTTCAATTAAACAAACTACTATACAGAAATGTATTTCCCGCACCCTTCAAAAACAGGGCAAAGATTCGGGGAGAGGGAAGTAATTGCTGGACAGGTGCCTGGGAGCAAACCTGGAGGGTTGTTGGGTATGGGTGGAAGAAGAATGGAACAGGTTTTTTTGGGGTGTGGGGATTGTTATGGAGTTTCCCCCGTGCAGACCTGGCTGATCCCAGCCTCTCCCCTTCAGTCAGCTACATTTTGCCCCGTCCCCATGTGTCCCTCCACACCCACTCCCATACAGCCCCTGTCCCAGTCCATTCCTGCCAGTAGCCCTTCTGAACCCCAGTCTGTGACTCTCCCAGCAGCACTGTGTGCCCTGCTCAGTGTATCCCCCCATATCTCATGCCTCCTCACTTGGCCCCACGGGCATGGTGCTGTGAGGGACGCAGACTCTGACCCCTCCCTATCGGCTGCTGACGAGCTGGCTGTCCTCTGTTCTGGCACCACAGCAGCACCTACTGGCCAAAAGGCATAACTGCAGAGCTTCTCTGGCAGAGTATTTTTTGCCAAGAGAAAACACAAATCTGCAGGGGATATGAATTCTGCACATGCACAGTGGCGCCGAATTCTCCCCCAAGGGAGAACATTCTGAGTTAAGTGTCACTACTTTTTAGGATTGTGGGTGGGAGGGTGTGGATGCCCTGTCTGAAGGAGTTGAAGTAGTATTGGGAACACTTTGGTGCAGGAGTGGCTGTGCTCCAGGGAGGGGTGAGTGCTAGAAAGGAGGGAACCCGTGTGTTCTCTACTTACCTTGCTTTTTCTAATGTTTAGACTGCTGTTTGTTCTTGGAAACTTGTCTATAGTTCCCTAATGGAGCGAGTTGTCCCAGGAGCTTATCCCCTCCCCTCGGTAGCCCATGTGTTCATGCTGCTCTGCTTGCCCTCACTGTTGGGTTTGGTGCCATCTTGCTGCTGCCGGTAGGCTGAGTGCTTCTGGCAGAGGCCTCCTGCAGACATGAGCCATAAGCAGAGGCACTGAGCTAGCTGGGCCTCCTCCATCAGGGTCTCTGTTCTCTGTACTGGTGGCTTTTGCGCTTGGCTCTGCGCTACTGAGAGACTCCTCTGAGCAGAGCAGAATCTGCACCAGCAACAACTTGTTGGCCATGGAACAAGTAGCCTCACTGCAGAGCTGTCAGTCTGTCTGAAACTTGGTGTCTCTGTAGCCAAGCCTCAAGTTGCTGAATGCTGTGGGTCTGAGCTGAGAGCCTTCAGGCTTGACTGTAAACTTGAGAGGCCTTTCTTAGGTGCTCCTTCCTCTGCAGGGGCCAGGGACTCCACAGGTGCTGTTTGAGCCCAATACTAGGTCTCAGTGAGTGTGCAGCCAAGGGAACAGGGTAGAGAAACGTTCCAGTGCCCCTCTGCTCTCCCGTGCATGGGGAAGGTGCACCCACCTCAGTGTGAGATGAGGGAGCTGGTGCCTGGGTCAGTATGGACAGCTGTGCCCTCCCCCGCAGCAGCCTGGGGCCCAGCTGCTAAGGATTACTGTATTGTAAGCATCTGTGACTCTCTTCCAGTGGCACCAGACACCATCAACAACCATGTGAAGACGTGTCGTGAGGAGCAGAAGAACCTGCACTTCTTTGCCCCAGAGTATGGAGGTATAGTACAGCAGCACAATGCCCACAGGCCTCGGGTGTGGTACGGCTGGCTTGTGTCTTGCTAGTAACCAGTCTGTGGGCGGCTATTACCTGCATATCCCATGAGAGGCTGCAGCTAAGGGGAGCTAATTCTACTCCCCCTGGGCCTGCATGGCCTTTATCTGGAGCCACTGGGGGCCCTTGTCCCTGGAATAGCAGTGGAAGGGAGGTGGCTGCAGGATCTTGCTGCCTGGTGTGGCGGCTCCTGGTGCTATAAGCTGCTGGAACTGTCCTGTTGGGAATTGATTGAGGAGCCTTGTTCCTATGTTACAGAAGTCACCAATGTCACCACTGCTGTGGACATCTACTCCTTTGGGATGTGTGCGCTAGAGGTGAGTGGGCTGGGCTGCTCCCGTCTTAGCGAGAAGGGAGATGGCATGGGGGTGTGTTCTGGGCAGGGGAGGGATGTCTGAATGAAACAAGAATCCTCTCTATTGGAGTTACTCTGTCCCCCAGTCCCTCAGCAGCAGTTCAACCATTTCTGTCACCAAGACCCATGCCCTCCCGTGCTGCATCCTCCCACTGGGACTAACATGCTAGACAAGGATTTGGGCTGGTTGGGGCCTTTCCATCAGTGTCTGTCCCCTGTATTGGTCTTCCTTGGGTGGCTCCTCTCACTCCAAATGTAACAAGTGACCCGTGGAACTCAGTGCCACAAGATAATGAGGCCAGAAGTTTAGTAAGAGTCAAAGGAGGAGGATGAATTTTTATGGAGGATCTGAACAACCACAATTTTGATGCAGTTTAATAAGGAATATGAAGCTTCCTGTTTCAGGGCATAAACCAGCTGAGATTACACAGAACTGGCCTTGGGCAGTTTATTCTATAATTGTCCATTTTGGGGCTTCTTTTCCCTAACTCTGAAGCACCTGGTGCTGGCTACTCTTGGAGCCAGGAGATGGGGGTAGATGGAGCCCCGCTCTGATTTGGCCTGACCATTCCTATGCCCCCTGTGTTCACCAGGCATGAGCCAAGGAATTGAGAGTTCAGCAGAAAAAATATAATCTGCAGCTAGTTTCAAGAATCAGATGAGATAGAGAACTCTGCAGGACATAATGTAAGCCCCTGCAGCCTAACAGGAGGAGATGCAGGGAGGGGTCCAGACTAACACCACAGACTACCTCCTTAGGTTCCAAGGGGTCTATGGTAATAAGGGGTTCTCATTTGACCCTGACTCGTTGCCCATGATGGTATTTCTCAATGCATGGAGCCAGTGACAATGATACAGTAATTTGAAACCTGAGCCTGGGGAGCATGAAAATCGATAGTGGGAGTGACACATGGGGGCAAATAAATGCCCTGGAGCAACAAAGCAGGCAGTCTTGTCAGGGAGCTGGAGAGGCCAGCCCCCAGCTGGAGACAAGAGGAAAGGAATGACTGTATAGTCCGCTCTGCAGAGCAGTACAATAGTACCCTTCCCAGCCTAGGATATGAAGGCTCTGGTGCGGGCATAGAAAGAACTGGACAGTACAGAAGACTTTGCAGTAGTTGGCAGACTTTCGCCTGCTCTCACAGGAAACCAAACAAAATGTGCATATGACTATTCCCCCATTCTTGTCCAGTGTCTCAAAGTGCCGCCTCTACGTGAGCAGCGTGTTTCCCTGAGGAGGAGCTCACTGATTGTCTCCTCCTGAGAAGAGCAGCAGTTTGTAACCTGGTTTGCTCACTGCAGAGGGGATCACGTTTTACTAGCCCTTATGTGCCAGGGCTGCAGTTCTCTGCCTGATGAGCTGTGCTCTTGGCAGAGGGAAGATCAGCTGCTTTGGAGACACTTTAATCTATCATGCAAACATTTGTCATTGGAAATGGCTGAGGTGACTTCAGTGAACGCTACCTGGGCTGCAGTTGAGTTAATTTTGGTGGCATCAATGAGACCAGAGAGTCACAGGTGTTAGACCTGGTTTGGAGTTTTGAGCACAGAGACCTCTGTGTTCTTAGTCCCATGGCAAACACTAGAACAGTGGTCCCCAAACTGTGGGGTGCACCCTCCCCCCCCAAGGGGGTTGCAGAGGAACATTTGGAGAGGTGTGTGCTGGGGCCGGGCCAGCCTCCACAGGGGACAGGAAGGGAGCACTCGCCCCCAGACCAGCTCCACCTGCAGCCTTGCTCCTTCCTCATCCCCATTCAGCCCCCAGTTCTGCTTTGCCTCCAGGCCCAACTCTGCCCTCGCTCCCTCTCCGACCCCAGCTGCAGCCTGGCTCTGCCCTCGCTCTCTCTCCGACCTCAACTGCAGTCTGGCTCTGCCCCCAGCCCAAGCTCTGCTGCTGAGACAGCCTTGGCAGTGCAGTAATGGGATGAGGAGAGGGGGAGGCCTGGACAGATTCTGTTACGGGTAAGGGGGAACAACTGGAAAAGTCTGAGCACTGCTGCACTAGAACATTCATGCCAAAGTTGGAAGTTTATTGATTAGGGAAGATGGGGGGGGGGGGAAGAATCAAACAAACGGCATTTTGAATTGAAATTGTTATGCAAAACAAACCTCATCAGAACTGATCAGCCCCTCTTTCAGAGAGGAGATTGGAGAGGCAGTCCTTAGTGGAGAAGAAAGGGTTAGTGCTGTTGAATTCACTGTTGTGAGTGGCTGTAACTTTTCCGGCCTTGTTGTACAGACAAAACTACACAGGATCTTTTCAGGGGGCAAGACAAAGATGCCATATTTATAACAATCATTGTAATCCTTTTACACACACACACAGCCACCCACACCCCCATTAGATGTTCTGCAGCTGCTGCATAGTTACTAGTCCTGAAGATAGCTTGAGTTCGTGTCTTCGTAGCTTGTAGCAGCTAACTAGCCAGGAAAGCCGGGCACAGTCTCTGTTGGGCATGCACCTATTCCCTTCCATGTTGGCAACAGAATGTTACCCTCCAAAGTTTTCCATCTCAACCATCCTTTTTGTAGACTTTAGTTTGAATCCAGAGTCTATAGGTCTTGCTGTGTCAAGCTGCCTCTGGGTTTGGTGATTGATCACCCGTCAATTACAAATGTGACTTTCAGCCTTGGACCTGGCTTTGATCTTCCTTCTATTGTACGTTTTCTTTTTAGGGTGGACTCTTCTTACTTTGTTAGGGGTCTTGTCTGCATCTTCAGCCGTTGGTGTTTGAACGCTATTTCATCAGGACAGACTGGGGCTGGAGGTTGATTCCATCATCCATACATACCTCAGGCACACACCTAAACTAAACTAATAAGATCATAAAATATCAGAGTTGAAAGGGACCTCAGGAGGTCATCTAGTCCACCTCCCTGCTCAAAGCAGGACCAATTTCCAACTAAATCATCCCAGCCAGGACTTTGTCAAGCCTGACCTCAAAAACCTCTAAGGAAGGAGATTACACCACCTCCCTAGGGAACCCATTCCAGTGCTTCACCACTCTCTGAGTGAAAAAGTTTTTCCTAATATCCAACCTAAACCTTCCCCACTGCAACCTGAGACCATTGTTCCTTGTTCTGTCATCTGCTACCAGTGAGAACGGTCTAGATCCATCCTCTTTGGAACCCCCTTTCAGGTAGTTGAAAGCAGCTGTCAAATCCCCCCGTCATTCTTCTCTTCTGCAGACTAAACAATCCCAGTTCTCTCAGCTTCTCCTCATAAGTCATGTGCTGCAGCCCCCTAATCATTTTTGTTGCCCTCTGCTGGACTCTTTTTCCAATTTTTTCACATCCTTCTTGTAGTGTGGGGCTCAAAACTGGACACAGTACTCCAGATGAGGCCTTATCAATGTCGAGTAGATGGGAATGCTCACGTCCCTCGATCTGCTTGCAGTGCCCCTACTTATACAGCCCAAAATGCTGTTAGCCTCCTTGGCAACAAGGGCACACTGTTGACTCATATCCAGCTTCTCGTCCACTGTAACCCCTAGGTCCTTTTCTGCAGAACTGCTGCCTAGCCACTTGGTCCCTAGTCTGTAGCAGTGCATGGGATTCTTCCGTCCTAAGTGCAGGACTCTGCATTTGTCCTTGTTGAACCTCATCGTGTTTCTTTTGGCCTAATCCTCTAATTTGTCTAGCCCCCTCTGTATCCTATCCCTACCTTCCAGCGTATCTACCACTCCTCCCAGTTTAGTGTCAGCTGCAAACTTGCTGAGGGTGCAGTCCACGCCATCCTCCAGATGATTAATGAAGATATTGAACAAAACCGGCCCCAGAACCGATCCTTGGGGCACTCTGCTAGAAACCAGCTGCCAACTAGACATGGAGCCATTGATCACTACCTGTCGAGCCCGACGATCTATCCAGCTTTCTATCCACCTTATAGTCCATTCATCCAGCCCATACTACTTTAACTTGCCGACTAGAATTCTGTGGGAGACCGTATCAAAAGCTTTTCTAAAGTCAAGGAATAACACATCCACTGCTTTCCCCTCATCCACAGACCCAGTTATCTCGTCATAGAAGGCAATTTAGGTTAGTCAGGCATGACTTGCTGTCATAAATAGATGGGTAAGGGTTAATGTTTCTTTTACCTGAAAAGGGTGAACAAAGGGAACCAAACACCTGACCAGAGGACCAATCAGAAAACTGGATTTTTAAAAGTCAGGGAGGGAATTGGGGACTCTGTGTCTTTTGTTTTCTCCCGGCTATGGTAAGAACATCTTTCTTTCTACTTCCAAACTTCTTTCTACTCTTCTGTTACCAAGTGTGAGTACAAAAGGAAAGCAATAGGTTGATATTGTAAGTTGTATTTACATGTGTGTAATTGCTGGACTGGTTTAAATTGGCTATTTTTTGAATCAAACTGTTTATTCATATTTTCTTATAAGCAATATCCCTGTATTGATCTCTTAATGCAGTGTTTAGTTTATAGTCTATGTAATTTCTTTCTTTTTATATAAAGTTTTTTTTCTTTTTGAAACTGGTTGAATTTCTTTTCCTAGTTAGGCAAGGGGATAGAAATTTCTGTACCAGGTATACTGTCTCTCTTACGGGAAGACGGGGGAGGGGAAACATTACATTCTGTGTTGACTTCTCCTGTTGTCCCAGGGCGGGAAAAAGCTACGGGGAAATAGAGAGAGAATCAGCTCTGTTCCCTTGTGCTTGAGGTTTGTCTCTTTGTGGAAGAAGGAGACCGGTTTTCTTGGTATTGTGATGTAAAGAGATTACATCAACTCCCTCAGGTTGCCCAGAGAGGAACGTCTGAGAGGGAGGGGGAAGGGAGGAGAGGTATTTCCCTTGCCGGTAAGACTCAGGACTCCTGGGTCTTGGGGGGTCTCTCCAGGGGAGGTTTGGGGAGATCAGAAAGGGGGTCCCTGAAGGAAAGGTTTGGGGAACCCCGAGAGGGGGCCAAAACCCTGGAAAAACTTTGGATGGTGGCAGCGAGATAAGATCCAAGCTGGTAATAAGCTAGGGGGGAGTTTCATGCTAAGCCCCCAGATTTTGGACGCTAAGGTCCAGATTTGGGACAGAGGCTTTATCACACTTGCCCTTGGTGAATCTATGCTGACTGTTCCTGATCACTTTCCTCTCCTCTAAGTGCTTCAGAATTGATTCCTTGAGGACCTGCTCCATGGTTTTTCCAGAGACTGAGGTGAGGCTGACTGGTCTAGTTTCCCAGATCCTCCTTCCCTTTTTTAAAGATGGGCACTACAGTAGCCTTTTTCCAGTCATCCGGGACCTCCCCCGTTCGCCATGAGTTTTCAAAGATAATGGCCAACGGCTCTGCAGTCACATCCGCCAACTCCTTTAGCACCCTCGGATGCAGCGCATCCGGCTCCATGGACTTGTGCTCGTCCAGTTTTTCTAAATAGTCCCGAACCTCTTCTTTCTTCACAGAGGGCTGGTCACCTTCTCCCTATACTGTACTGCCCAGTGCAGCAGTCTGGGAGCTGACCTTGTTTGTGAAGACAGGCAAAAAAAGCATTGAGTACATTAGCTTTTTTCGACCTTCTCTGTCACTAGGTTGCCTCCCTCATTCAGTAAGAGGCTCACACTTTCCTTGACTTTCTTCTTGTTGCTAACGTACCTGAAGAAACCGTTCTTGTTACTCTTAACATCTCTTGCTAACTCCAGCTCCAAGTGTGATTTGGCCTTCCTGAGTTCACTCCTGCAGCCTGAGCAGTATTTTTATACTCCTCCCTCGTCATTTGTCCAATCTTCCACTTCTTGTAAGGCTCTTTTTTGCCTTGAAGATCAGCAAGGATTTCACTGTTAAGCCAAGCTGGTCGCCTGCCATATTTACTATTCTTCCTACACATCGGGATGGTTTGTTCCTGCAACCTCAATAAGGATTCTTTAAAATACAGCCAACTCTCCTGGACTCCTTTCCCCCTCATGTTATTTTCCCAGGGGATCCTGCCCATCAGCTCCCTGAGGGAGTCAAAGTCTGCTTTTCTGAAGTCCAGGGTTCGTATTCTGCTGCTCCCCTTTTTTCCCTGTGTCAGGATCCTGAACTCGACCATCTCATGGTCACTGCCTCCCAGATTCCCACCCACTTTTGCTTCCCCTACTAACGCTTCTCTGTTTGTGAGCAGCAGATCAAGAAAAGCTCTGCCCCTAGTTGGTTCCTCCAGCACTTGGACCAGGTAACTGTCCCCTACACTGTCCAAAAACTTCCTGGATTGTCTGTGCACCGCTGTATTGCTCTCCCAGCAGATATCAGGGTGATTAAAGTCTCCCATGAGAACCAGGACCTGTGATCTAGTAACTTCTGCTAGTTGCCGGAAGAAAGCCTCATCCACCTCATCCCCCTAATCTGGTGGTCTATAGTAGACTCCCACCACGACATCACCCTTGTTGCTCACACTTCTAAACCTAATCCAGAGACTCTCAGGTTTTTCTGCAGTTTCACACCGGAGCTCTGAGCAGTCATACTGCTCTTTTACATACAATGCAACTCCCCCACCTTTTCTGCCCTGCCTGTCCTTCCTGAACAGTTTATATCCATCCATGACAGTGCTCCAGTCATGTGAGTTATCCCACCAAGTCTCTGTTATTCCAATCACATCATAATTCCTTGACTGTGCCAGAACTGCCAGTTCTCCCTGCTTGTTTCCCAGGCTTCTTGCATTTGTGTATAGGCACTTAAGATAACTTGCTGATCATCCTGCTTTCTCAGTATGAAGCAGGAGTCCTCCCCTCTTGCGCTCTCCTGCTCGTGCTTCCTCCCAATATCCCATTTCCCCACTTTCCTCAGGGCTTTGGTCTCCTTCCCCCGGTGAACTTAGTTTAAAGTCCTTCTCACTAGGTTAGCCAGCCTGCTTGCGAAGATGCTCTTCCCTCTCTTCATGAAGGAGGTAAGATTACAGCAGGGTTTGCAAAACTGAAGGTTGGAGGAAGCTTTTACAAAATGGAGTGAGCATTTTAAAATGGGGTTTGAATTACAATATGGCAAACAGTGAACAGAAGTTACAATGTAGGCAAGTGTAGTGAATGGTGAGCAGAAGTTCCATTAATAAAGTGAACAATTAAAAACAATTTCATTCATCAGTTCTACAGCCTTTGACAAAACAGTCTGGCAGAAGAGATTAGAAAAGGAGTAGGAAATGCGGCTTTTTGTTAATCTTGGGATGCAAGGGCTTTGGTCAATCACAGACGTTCTGGGTTAGCAAGTCAGCCTCGACTTTGGACCCTAGCTCACCTCCCTGGTGTGTGACCCCAGGAGGCTGGTTGGGGGGGGTCCCGCTCCATCACTGTGTCTCAGGCTGGACAGAGGTGCATATGCCGCTTCATCCCACCATACCAAGGCTGTGCAGGTCATTGCTGGTGTGAAAAGCAGTGGGGGATGGAAAGAAGCACAGGAGAGTGGGGAAAACAGAGCAGGATCTCGTAACTATCAGTCTGGTATCCTCACCGATCTGGCCCTCCTGATGACTGAGGCTTCTCCAGCAGAGTCAGGCAGACTCTGGAGTGAAGCAGAGGCCTGTCAGCCTTTGCTCAAGGGAATCCCCCAGGAGTCTTTCCTCCATGTGACTCCCCGAAAGGGGGCAATGGGCAGAATAGTGCATCCCATAGTTTCTCTCTCAGCTAGGTTCAATTTCCAATTTGGTCTATTCTGGTTCTTCTCTCACGTTGGTTTCCAGTGATGCTTTTAACACAGTCCTTGGGTGGTGTCAGTTGAACTTTGTTTGGACTAATTCAGTCTCTGTCTTCTGTCTGGGCCTCCCTCCGTCCACGTTTGGGATAGGTGATTGTAACGCTTTGAGCTTTCACCCTCTTTCCAACACTGTGTTCAGGCTGCTAGACCCCGGTTATTACAACAGTTCTGTCTGTGTTTTGGGCTGCCATTGGAAGTGGATGGGGTAGCCTCAGGGGCTCTTTGAGGTTCCCTCTTTATTGTGGGTAGCAACACTGCTGAAGGCACTTTCTTAGATACCTTTCTGAGGGTATTGGGGAAATAGTCTTTCCAGCTTGTTCTGGGTCACTGGGAGCAGGGGTGATATTGGGAAACTTATGGCAGCAGTCCAGATGGCTCCTGAGAGGGTGCAGGGGTGGGACCATTCACTGCAGCCTGCTCAGTTACTCTCCTACAATTGGATCCAGTATTGCCAACCCCGAGAGCTCAAAAACCATGAGGAAGACCCCAGCAAATTCTGAGTTGGACTTGAGTCATGATTTAAAATAAGAGTGGATGCTTTTATTTGCTTTCTGAGTCCTTAGGTCATGTTAGAGTCCTGCTTTCAGGCTTGTCCCTATAACCATGAGGATTACTCGAGATTTCTTTATTTAAAAAAAAAAGTGTCACCTAATCACATGCCTCTAGGGGCTGGTGCTTTACAAGAAACACCAAATATCATCTGATCAAATTACAAGAGTTGGCAATATGGAGTTTCCCTCAGTTCTCTCCCTGCCCTGCCAATTCCGGGAATAACTCCCTCGGGCTGAACTCTGGTAGAGTGACTAGGCCACCTGGGCTCAGCTGGGCCTGACATTTCTTTCTGCTGGCAGATGGCAGTGCTGGAAATCCAGGGTAATGGCGAGTCATCCTATGTGCCCCAGGAGGCTATTAACAGCGCCATCCAGCTGCTGGAGGACCCCTTGCAGAGGGTGAGTACAAGGCAGTGTTAGGAATATGCCTGCTGACATGCAGGGCGCAGACTTGCCCCCCGCAACCTGGCTGCAGCACCCTCTTGGCTCTGTCGGATGTTCCTTCCTATGTCTGCGGCTTCTTGTCTTGCAGGAGTTCATTCAGAAGTGCCTGGAGCTGGACCCTGGGAAACGTCCCACTGCTCGGGAGCTCCTCTTCAACCAAGCTCTGTTCGAGGTGCCCTCCATGAAGTTACTGGCCGCTCACTGTATTGTTGGATACCAGCGTGAGTATGAGATCTAGGGCTTTCAGGAGACTCCAGCAGCTCACCACCCTACAGACGTCGCAACAATGGGAAGCTGGAAGCTTAGCCTTGAATGCCAGGCTTGGGGTGGCTGCACCACTTGAGTGTCTGTCCCCTGACAGTGCCTTGCCTGCTGCGAGAGCCATGTGGCTGTCTCAAAGCTGCATCCCGTGGTTTCCTGTAGCCCTCAGGCAAATTGGGCAGGGGTTGGGGCAGTGTGGGTGTAACCTCCTTCCTCTTCTGTGCAGATATGATTCCTGAAAACGCTCTAGAAGAAATGACCAAAAACATGGACATGAATGCAGTGCTAGCAGAGATCAGCCACACGGACAGGGAGGGAGTCAAGATGATGTGAGTACCCCTCTCTGCAGGAGAGCCAGCCTCCCACACTGCTGCTGTGAAGAGCAGGAGCTGCCCAGCACAGTATGATCTGTATAACTGTCGCACCTGGGAGCCCAGTCTTTGGCCAGAACCCCTCTGTGCCAGGCACTACAGACAGGCCCTGCCACCAAGAGCTTAGTGCCGCCATGTGAGGCTCCCAGACTCTGCTCTGGTGGGAGCTGACTCATTGTGTGGGGACGGCACAAAGAGCCTGGGAGTGAGAGGAAGCCAGCCTGGCTGTCTCCATGGGGGGAAGGGGTGAGGGCTGCTGCTGCAGAGGAGAAACTGGAGGAAGAACAGATGATGGGGGTGGAGGAGAGGCAGTCTTTGGCTGCTCTGGGTTGTCCTGATCCAAATGGGACTACCCAGAGCAGCCATTGTTCAGTGTTCCTGCACTGATCCAGGGAGGGGATATGGCTCCTGGAAGGCAGTGTCCCATGGGCTGGCCTGGGAAGCAGGAGCGATAGAGTAGCTCCACGGACCTGCAGCCCAGTCTCCTCCCTGTCGGGCCAGGCTACCCCCAGAAGTCAGTGCTGAAGTTGGTGAACGCTTCAGGCCTGATCCTGAGCCGCCTCTGTCTCGCTCACTGTACCCCAAGCCTTCAGAATCAGGGGAATTTACTGGGTAACCAGTGAAAGGCTCTCTTCTTTCCTGTCTACATTTTAAAGCTTCTCTCTGCAGCCATGCTAGTAAGAAACTTGTTTTTTTCTGAGCTGTTGCCAAGGTGGATCCCACTGTAGGTGCATATGCCCCTCATGCGTGGGAGTGGAGTCTTGAGCAGCCGTGTCTGGGGCTGTGCGTGTGCCCTGTGCCGTGTCATGAGGCAGCACAAAGGGTGGAGCAGCCATGGCCTGTCCTCAATATGACAGTCAGATGGAATGTGGCAAGTGTCTGACCTGGGGGAGAGCCCCACCCTGGACAGGTGCTGTATGCAAGTCCTCTAGGAACCACAAATCCAGTATTGCCCAGCCTGTGACTGTCACTTCCGGGTCTAGAGTGACCCATGCAGGCTGCTCTCTGGCAGGTTTAGCTTGAGTTGAGCATCCCTGGATATGTTCATCTCAATAGGGATCAGCCAATCAAAGGATGGAGGCAGGGTTTGAATCTTCCAGGTGGTGTGGTGGGTGCAAAGCAGCTTGTTCCAGTGCACCGGAGTGGGCGGGGAGGAGGGGAGGCAGACCCCGATAACTTTTCTTCTTTGTCAATGTCCAGTTCCATGGGACTGTGAAGATTCCGACACAAGGTTGGGAGAAAAATTGGTTTTAAAGGAGAGTAATGGGTGGGATGTTTCCCAGCTGGCGTCTGGCTGCAACTGCTGGGAGCAGAGGGAGGGTTGAGGCTGCTCTGCCCTCTTGTCCTTGCACAGGGCGCATGGGCCCAAGGGACATGGCTATTTCAAATCTCCAGTCTCACCCGCAAGAAGTGCATGTACACCTACAATGGAATCCGCACTGACAACAAACACCTCGACAAACCACAGTTACTGTGGGGTAAGTAAACAAAAGGGAAAGCAATATTCTCACCTGATCACCTGGCTCCAGGAGCTGGGGCTGCAAGAGAACATGAAATATTGAGACAGGTGGCAACGCTGTTGGGGAAGGAGCGTCTGCTTCCTTTTCGAGAGGACCTCTGTCCCTTTTACCTTTAGAACACCGCCCTGGTGCTGCACAGGGCGCTGCTCTGGGCTCTTAAGCTACGTGTCGGACCTGGCTTATCATGTGGGGGTGATGGGAGGCAGGAGGGGCGTGGTTGGGCGGGTGAGAGTCATAGCAATTTGTTTCCCCAGGCACTCAGCTGAGGCAGGTGCCCTGTGTGTGAGGAGGTGGTGGTGTGGTTTCTGAGGTTTCTGTAGCCATATAAAGCAGGAGGCTCTTGCTGCGTGCCTGGCCAAAGTGTGGAGTGTTCAGGAGGGCTGGGCAGTGCAACAAGTTAGGGGCTGTGAGCAGCTTCTCGTTCACAAGAGATGTAGCACCTCTCAGCTCTGGGCTCTGCATTGTTGCTGGAGGGTCCAAGACAGCCCAGTCCTCAGCTCAGGACACCAGGAATCCTTCTGCCAGAGGTGGAACAAGCTGGTGGGTCAGTTTCTCCTAACTGCTTTGTTTTATAACTAGTTTTACTCATTTTCATGCAGTAGTGGCTTCATTTCAGCATTTATCTCCTCTTGCTCTCCTGAGCTGGGGAGCTGAGGTTCTAACCCTGTGGTGCAGCCTCTCTCTAGCAAGGTCCCTGGGTCCCCATCCCAGTAGTGCAGAGCCCCGTAAGCTTCAAGCAAAATCTGAGCATGCTATGAGCATCTTTTGAGGTGCTGCAGAGGGCGAGCTATGCTCTGCTTCCCCAAGCTACTGGCCCTCACTCTGCCACGGCATGGGCCTTTGAATCAGACTGGCATACCAGGGCGTCAGACCCTTGCCCAAAGCAGCGACTCTGTTGTGAGAGGCCTGCCCTGGAGCATCTGGATTCCCCAGGGGAGCAAAGCTCCTTGCAGCCTGCCCAGGGGTGTGTCTTTCAAGCTCCAGGTCCCAAAAAGACCGCTGCTGGAAAACTGAATCTAGTTCTGGTGCCCACAATTCAAGAAGTATGTTGTTAAATTGCAGAGGGGTCAGAGAAGAGTCACAAGACTGATTAAAGGATTAGAAAACATGCCTTACAGTGATAGACTCAAGGAGTTCGGTCTATTTAGCTCAGCAAAGAGAAGGTTTGAGGAGTGACTTGCTCAGTCTGTAAGTACTTACATGTGGAACACACACACTTATTAATGGGCCCTCTTGTCTAGCAGAGGGAGGTCCAAAGAGTTACAATGGCCAGAAGTTGAAGCTAGAGAAAACTGGACTGGAAGTAAGATGTAAATTTTTAACAGACGGTAATTTACTGTTGAAACAATTTACCAACAGTCATGGTGGATTCTCCATTACTGACCATTTCTAATCCAAGATTGGATGCTGTTCTAAAAGATTTTCTCTAGTTCAAGCAGGAATTGAGGGCAGTCCTATGACCATTGTCCTACAGGAGGTCAGACTAGATGAAGACAATAGTCCCTCTGCACTTATTTATGACAAAGGAAGTGTCCCCTTTTTAAAGCAGTGACTTGTATTGTTAATGAGCAGTTGGAGAAGGGTTAAATGCTGATTTTTACACCTTTACCTTTCCACCCCGAGGGAACGTGTGCTAGGCCCCTCTCACAGGTAGTGCTCTGTATCAGGCTCACTCCCCCTCCCCTCCCTGGCCATGCAGAGAAGCCTGTGACTCCTGTGAAGCTCTTCCTCAGGTTGCAATGCATTGGGAATTGTACCTGCCCTGGCTTTCAGCCCATGGACCCTTCCTTTGCCAGGGAATATAAGAACGGCCATACTGAGTCAGACCAATAGTCCATCTAGCCCAATGTCCTGTCTCTGACAGTGGCTGGTGGCAGGTGCTTCAGAGGAAATGAACAGAACAGGGCAACTACTGAGTGGTTAATCTTACGTTGTCCAGTCCTAGCTTCTGACAGTCAGAAGCTAAGGGACCACCCAAAGCATGAGGCTGCGTCCCTGACCATCTTGGCTAATAGCCATTGATGGACCAGTCCTCCATGAACTTACCTAGCTCTTGTTTGAGTGCAGTAATACTTTTGTCCTTCATATCATCCCCTAGCAAGGAGTTCCACAGGTTGATTGTGCATTGTATGAAGTACTTCCTTATGTTTGTTTTAAACCTCCTGCCTATTAATTTCATTGGGTGACCCCTGGTTCTTGTATTACGTGAAGGAGTAAATAACATTTCCTTATTCATTTTCTTCCCACTGTTTATTATTTTATAGACCTTTAATATATCCCCCCTAGTTGTCTCTTTTCTAAGGTGAACAGTCCTGGTCTTTTTAATTTCTCCTCATATATGGAAGCTGTTCCATCCCCATAATTTTTGTTGCCTTACTCTGTATTTTTTCTGATTTTGAATGTAATTCTTCTTTGAGTAGTGTCCCTATGGGTGCTCCACTCTAGGTGCCCCATGCACCTCAGATTGGCGATTTTATGTACCAGTGTCCATTTAGCCTGTGTATGGGCATTCCTCTCTCCCTCCTCCCACCCCGCCGCCTTGTGCTATATAGAGCTGTGTGGGTGAGCCACCCTCAGTTCCTTCTCAACAGCCTTGGCTTGAGATGGAGCCTCAGCAGCATCTGAGTTGAGCTTACCTCAGCTATATTTTTTGCTAGTTCTTAATAGTTAACATTAGTTCTTCGTTTCCTTTGGTAGTTAGCTGGAGTAATTTTTATAGTTTACAAAAAAAAAAATTACTTACACTTTTAGGATAAGGACCCTTGTCCCTCCCCCTGTTTTTTTTGTTCTTTCCCTCAGAGGAACTGAAACCCTGGGAGAGGATATGCTTGGTTCTCCCAGGTTTAAATGTTGCCTTTTGCACCAAGAGGCTGTCCCGGTCAGGGAAGGATGTTCCTGGCTTATGCACTGCCTTGGAGAGTCATGTGTTCCCCAAAAGTACAATTTCTGCCTGAAATTAAAGACAAGGGCCAGAAGGAAATGGGAACTCTCACTGTCTCCTTATGATGATGAGCTTGCACTGATTAGCATCTGACCTTGACCCAGGGGCCCCCCATACACAGTTTCCAATCACATCGACTGCTTCAGCCTCCTTGTTGCAGCATTCCCCTATAGCGTTGAAGAGGAGATCATTGGAATCCTCTCGAAAAGACTCAAAAGTGGCCTTCCAGCCCTCTGGGTAGAGAATCTACCTCAAACAGACGGTCTCTGATCAGGTTGACCATTTCAGCACCCACTGATCTCTGACTCAGTACCCACAAGGCCGCAGGTTCCTCTGTTACTGTCACCACCAGTAAGCCTAAGGACTCTTTTGAGTTCTAGCTCCAGAAGATTGGCACTGTTGGGTGATTGAAGTGGCAGAGAGAAGCCCAGCTCTTCTAAATTGGTACCGAAAGTCTGCAAGGATCTCAGTACCCAGCACTTTGGCTCCGCAGAAGACCGGACGGACAGCTACTGATCATTCATCATAGGGCATATGAACTTTGGTACCTTCGGCACCTTCTGCCACAGTCACCTCTGCCCAACTTGCTTCATCAGTACCACTCACTGTTCCGGTACCTCAAGAGATTTAGATTTCCTCAAGACATGGCAGTAACAGAAATGCCTGAATCTCCCCTGTTCAGCACCAACCACATCTTGTTCCTGATTCACCTGGTACCAACAGAGTCTCTGCTCATTTCTATGACTGCTCCACCTCTATCAAATTAGGAGGAGGAGAAAGACAATGGGGACTTTTCATCAGTCTCCCACTTTTCTGTCCAGGGCGCTCCCTTCCGTTATCAAGGAACTTTTTATTCTGAGACCTCTTAGGATTTGGACAGTCCTTGTGAGAGTCGTGCTCCATGCTGCTGGTATTGATACCTTGGGGTGCCTCCACCCATGCCTTACATACCACCTCAGTTGCCGTACTGGGACCTTGGATGGCTTACTGCCAGCAATTCTCCTGGGACCCTAGTGAGCTTCACCAGAAGAAGAGCAGACAGTCCCCACCAGCCTTTCTCTAGGGTTTCTGATCCACAAGAGGAGACCGTTGAGAATCCAGAAATTAGGCTAGACAAATTACCCCTACAACTAACATCTCTTCCTCCTCCCCAGACAAAGTTGTCATGCCTCCTGCGGTGTCCTTGGCTGATGATTTTAAACAGTCTCAGACTGGAGGAGGTTAAGAAGTCGTAGTATAAATTACTTGATATTTTGCACACTTCATCATCTGCCCATGTTGCACTACCCATTAACGAGGACTTTAGACCCTGCAAAAATAACCTGGCATATCTCGGCCAAAGTACCACGCATCTGTAAGAGGGCAGACAAAAAATATTCAATTTTTTAATACAAAAATATTTCCTCCAAGGTCTCGGAATTTTTATTTTCACATCCATCTCGCAACTCCCTTGTGGTTGATGCTGTGGATGAGCATGTCAGACAGCACCACACTAAATCGACTCTAGATGGTAAATATTTAATGTGTCTTGATAGTTTTTGGCCATAAATCATACTCATAGGCTACCTTTACAATTTAGGATTGCCAGTTATCAGGCCCTCGTGGTATAGTAACTATTGAGCATCATCCAGAAGAGCAGAGCAGTTCCAGGCAGTCATCGCAGAGGGGCAACTGCTTGCAAGAACATCTCCACAGGCCCCTCTGAACACCGATACAGCTGCTCGTACTGTCTGCATGGAGACAGTCATGAGGGGGGGCCTCCTGGCTTCAGCTCTTGGGTTTTCTGAGACTTTGATATACAGTTGAGGACCTTCCTTTTGACAGATCAAAGTTGTTTGCAGAAAAACTGATGAATCTTTGCATACCTTAAAAGAATCTAGAGCCACCTTGCACTCTTTGGGAATGTACACCCCTGCACAAAAAAAGGTTCAGTACGTCTCTGACCGCACAGAGCTCACGTCCCACCCAGTTTCTTACCTCCCAGAGGGATTACAAACATCGGCGTAAGAGAGAACTCACCAAGCAGACATAGCTTAAACATGCTGGTACTCATGCCCTCAGTAGTAGAAATAAAAATCCCTTGACTGGTGGAAGAACCCTCACAATGTTTGCACAGGGGTTCCCTGCGCTCAACCATCTCTAACAGATGCATCCCTACCTGGATGGGGAGCCCACTAGTTGCACACACTGTTCAAGGCAGGTGGTCTTCTCTCGAGTCCACCCATACCTCAACTTGCTAGAACCGAGAGCAGTCAAACTCCTGTATCCATTTCCTCCCACTGATTGGGGCAAATACATAATGATGGACATGTCATGCATGTTTTACATAAACTGCCAAGGGGGAATGAGTTTGCCTTCCCTCTGCCACCGAAGCAGTGAGACTTTGGAATTGGTGCAGATGAAGCCAGATCAACGTCTCAGCATCTTACCTCTGAGGTGTATAGAACACCACAGCGGATGCTTTCAGTAGACACTTCTCACAAGATCACGAATGGGAGACAGATCCCACTACCCTCCAGTGTGTATTTCACTGTTGGGGTGTCCCACAGTCTGGTTTGCCACAGCCCAAAACAAGGAATGTGCCCTCAAGAGCTGGTCTGAGTCACCGCTCCCTGGGAGATGCGTTTCTCCTTCGTTGGAGTCAGGACTTCTATATGCACTTCCCCCACTTCCCCTGATGTCCAAGACACAGTCTAGGTGGTTATTGTAGTTCCAACGTGGTTTCCTTACTTCACTCAGCTCACTGTTTGTCTCCCGTTTCCTCCCTCAGCATGCTGGTCAAATCTGCCACCCCAGCCTTGGGGTTCTCTGGCTCAAGGCATGATTCACAGGGTTTAGAAACAACCTGTTCTGGGGATGTCAAGGGAGTGCTGTTACATAGCAGGAAACAATCTATTTGTGACACCCACACCCAAAAGTGGGTGAGATTCAAACATTGGTGTGACCTAAAACATCTTTCACTTACATCCTCTGTTATCATTTGTTTCTAGATTACCTCTTAGAACTAAAAATGACTGGATTATCTTTAAGCTCTGTAAAGGTGCATTTGGCAACTGTAATGGCCTTCCAGCATATGATTTTTCAGTTTTCGCTCATCCTACAACTAGGAGGTTGCTCAGGGGACTGGACCACAGGTGCTGACTTCCTCTCTGCCTGGTGGGTGCTCAAACCTCCCCCCCCCCCCCCTTGTCCCACTCCTTCCCTGAAGTCCCCTTCCCACCCTAGCCCATATGGCTGCAGCCCATTTGTCAGCACTGAAGTTAGGCTTACTGGCCTGTAATGGCCACCAGCATTGCCTTTGGAGCCTTTTAAAAAATAATTGGTGTTCTCTTTGGTCTCTGCCAGTCATCTGGGGCAGAGGCTGATCTAAGCGATAGGTTACATACCACAATCAGTACCTGCAATTTCATATTTGAGTTCCCTCAGAATCCTTGGGTGATACATTTGCTCCTGGGGACCTGTTGCTGTTTAGTTTATGAATTCGTTCCAAAACCACCTCCACTGACACCTCAATCTGGGACAATTCCTCAGATTTGTCATCTGAAAAGGCTGGTTCAGGTGTGGGAATCTCCCTCACTTCCTCAGCCGTGAAGACCAATGCAGAGAATTCATGTCTGGCTGGACCTGTGCACATTTCAGAGGTAACTCCATGGTCTGTGTGTGTGCCAGGAAGAGGGGTTTGTCAGGCTCTGATGGATGTTTTGGGGATGGGGGAACCTTTATGGAAGGACCGGTCTCCACTTTAATCAAAATGGACCTGTACTGCTGGCACATACGATGAAGCGTTGGAGGATGGTGTCAGCTGAAAGCCGGTGTGCGCTAAGGAGCATGTCAGTCACACTGACGTGTGAGTTGTTGGTAATACACTAGTGTCTGTATCCAACACAGGAGAGGTTGGACATTACAGCTGAACTACAGCAGGGAGAGACTCAGAACCAGAACCATGGAAATGCTGTGAAGTCTGTAGGATAGCAGCTCAAGGAGTTAAATCAAAGCAGACACCTGGTCAAATAGGCTATAAGTGTTTATATACAAATGCAAGAGATTTAAAAGCAAAACCAGGAGAATTTCCTAGAATGCCTGGCAGTGGCCATGAGCTGTGACATGACAGCATTATGTAAACGTGGCAGAGTGATGAAAAAACACAAGGGATACAGTGATACCTGGCCACAAACGAAACAGGAAAGAGCAGGACAAAAGGTGGGGGAGCGGTTGTAAGTCGCACACAGGAGCGTCACTGTAGACAGCTCGGTGAGATTTGGGCTCTGAACAGTGCAGTCAAAAAAGCAAACACCATGTTAGGCTGCATCGAGAGTAGGGTAGTGAACAGGGAACATTCTCATGCAATTCTGTAAATCAGTGGTGTGGACCCGTAGGTTCTGTGTGGAGTGCTGGTCACTGGCGCTTTCTGTGTTATCCCCGGCTACAGGGTGAATCGCTCCCACCTGCTTACAGTGCAGGGGAGCCTTCTCTGTGCCCCTGGGGGGAACCTGCCCCAAACTAGCAGCCCACTCCAGGCTCTGCAAGCCCTGCTCTTCCCTTCTGCAGGCGAGGAATTTCCATGCCCCAGCTCTTAGGCTCCCTAAGTGAGCCTTGGAGGCAGAGTGGAGATAATCTATGGGGCTAGTTAACCCCTTCAGTTCTGCTGTCCCTGGGTCACAAGCCCCCCCCCGGCCTGTCTGTACACACTACTTTATTACACTCAAGTGCCCAATGTGCTGAGATTCGCTGCCTCTGTGGAAGCAGCATCCCCCCTTTACTAGCATCACCACAGATCCGCCCTGTCCTTGGCGCACAGCACTGAGCCATGTCTCTAGTAAAACTCAGTGGATGTTTGGGACAAAGCCTGAGAGATTCAAATAGCAGTAAGTAGAAGGGCTGGAAACAGGTTACAGGTAAAAGAAAAATGGAAGATGCCCTGTGGAGTCTACATGTGTTAGCAAGTTCCTTTCCCCTCTGAGGGATTTCTCACCCAATGGTCAGTCTGTGCAGCGCCTGCCCAGTCCAGAGAGCTGGGACCTACTTTCCATGAGACACTCATGCTGGCAACATGTCACGTCTGTAATGGACAACGTCTTGTGCCATTCGTTCTTCTATTATACAGAACCAGACCTTTTGTCTCCTTTGTAATCAGCTTGTCCTTGGTCATCCCTCTGTTCAGGGTCTTTTTCTTAGGTTCTTTTGTGCTTTGTAAGGGCCCAAGCCTGCACCTTGTCTAGATCATAAACCTTGGCAGGGCTAGGTAGACATCAATCATCATGTTTGATTGAGTGAGCTCTGAGAACCACCCCACCTGCCCAGTTTCACCTCTGGCAGCTTTGGGACAACTATTCCATCTGTCAAATGACTCTCAATCTCTTCCACATGCACAGCCCACAATAACCATGACAACCAGCCAATTTGTAGCTTTCCACAGGGACCACATGGTCCCCTTTGCTGAAATAGCATGAAGACAATCACAGGGAAAACATGCCCATCTGGGCATACCTAGGCAAATCGCTGGGTATGTACTTAACTGTGTACCCCCCGACTGTCGCCAACATGGGGTACTTGGATCACCTTATCTCCCAGGATATTGCAGAACTGGAAGGGGTTTGGAGAAGAGCAATGAGAATGATCAAGGGCCTGTAAAAACTCTCCAGGAAGACAGAAGAGATTGAGGTTTTTACTTTAGAAAGGAGATTGAGAGCAGACATGACAGAGAAAAATAGTAGAGGAGGGAGAGGGGGAACATTTGTTCTCCCTGCACAAGAATGGCGGAGTTCAGTCCTTTAAAAGGAAAAGGAGAAAAGGAAACACTTTTTCTCTTACGCAGAACCGGATGTGTAACTAGCCTGTGGAACACTCTGCCACAGGAAGTCGCTGAAGCCAGAATTTAGTAAGATGCAAAAAGGGACTGGACACTTGTGGATCAAAACTATTCAGCATGATCACAGTTGATGATAATTGTGGCATCAACATTAAATCTCTTGGTTCAGGGCTTACATCAGTCTCTAGCTATTAGATACCATGGTGAGGTCTATGTGGCGGGAAGAGTATCCCACATCTGCTACCCCAGGGTTCTCTCCTTTTCCTCAGCACTATCTAGTGCTGCCACTGTCAGACAGGGAACCTGGTCTGATCCAGTCTGGAGGCTACTATGTTCATAAGCATCCTTTGGCAGGTAGGTGCTACTGGGTTGGTTCCCAAGTAAGTCCTTTAAATTACAAAACCCTTGTTTTTTTTATATGGACAGAACTTCTATCTATTTCTGCCTGTTCTACTGCCAGTTCTGCATTATCCTTCTCCCCTAGTGGAGAGAAAAACTGGGCACCAGAGTGACTTCTCTGCTTGCAAGGCCTCTCCTCGTTCATTCCTCCTTGGCATCTGCTAAATGGCTGCAATACAATTTGTGATGCGTTAACGTGCTGTTCAGCAGGGAGATGAGGCCCTTACCATTTTGTTAGGGCTTGTTGATTTCCCTTAATGCTACTAGTGTGTCCAGCTTTGGAGAGCTCCTTGGAGGGCCCAGGCTGGAGGGCAGGGCTTTGTCCTGGAGCCTCCAGCCCCTGCCTTGCACAGGGGAGAGGCTCTGCTTCCTGGCTGTAATGAGGAGAGAACTGTCAGGCAAGCCCCCCAGCACTGGGCAGGCAGGGAGGGAGGAGGCAGAGGCTGGGTTTGGCTCGACTCGCCTCATGACTTCACTGCCTTCTTTTTTCAGCTTCTCCCAGTCCCCAGCACTGGAGCTGGACAAGTTCCTGGAGGATGTGAGGTAAGAGGCCTTTGCCCTCCTATGCTATGAGACTCCTCTGCCTGCAGCTGGCCCTGGGCAGGTCCCTGGATGCTGTTTCTGCTCACTTGGAGAAAGCAAGTGCCCTCCATAATGCTGCTTCTCTTGCAGGAACGGCATCTACCCACTCACAGCCTTTGGGATGCCTCGGCCCCAGCAGCCCCAGCAGGAGGTGGTGAAGTCCCCGATTGTCCCCCCGTCAGTGAAGACCCCAACGCCAGAACCTGCTGAGGTGGAGACCCGCAAGGTGAGAGCGGGAGATGCTGCTGCTCTCCCTCGAGTGTCTGCACCGTGCAGTGACAGCTGGAGTCACATGCCTCTCTGCTTCCCTTGCAGGTGGTGCTAATGCAGTGTAACATTGAGTCAGTGGAGGAGGGAGTCAAGCACCATGTAGGTTTCCGTCTCCCTCTTGCACGCATGCTCTGCACGGGCGGGGTCTTACGGCACCATTACTGAGCCGGTGTCTCGGCTCCCCCTTGGCAGCAGTAGTGGGGTGAGCGGAGATGGCTGCTGAGCACTACTGCTCCAGCATGTCTCCAGGGTGCAGGCCCTAAAGCCAGGACAGGCTTGGTGATCCAGGGCAGTGCCCCTGGTGCAGCACAGTCCCTGCGGGATGAGCACGTGGCATTTCGTGGCTTGGGTGCGGCGCATTCTGTCCCGGGGGGAGCGGAGGGGGTCGTACTGCTCAAAGTACTCCCCATCCTGCCCCCCCTCTGTAAAGGGCTCTGGCCACCAGGGCTGTGGGGGAGGGGCTTCCCCCCAGATCCTGCAGGAATTGCAGCTCCTTCTCATGCCATCTTTCTCCTGCAGCTGACGCTGCTGCTGAAACTGGAAGACAAATTGAATCGACACTTGAGCTGTGACTTACTGCCCAGTAAGTACCTGCCCTTCCCCTCCCCAGAGCGTCCCACCAGTCCAGGACTCACTCCTCCCCTCTCTTGTAGATGACAATATCCAGGAGCTGGCAGGAGAGCTGGTGCACCTGGGATTCATCAGTGAGGTGAGTTCCTGCCTCGCCCCCACTGGGACAAGGGGGAACTGGCTGCATGGGTGCCCCCTCCCCTCAGGGCACAGGTCACAAGGTTTCTTGTCCTGCCCTCCCCACCAGTCTCCCCCCTCCCAGGGCCAGGCTCCTGCTGCGCCCTCCATCCCGGTCTCACAGGTGTGTGTTTGGTCAGCCCCATGGCCCAGCTTGCCAGACCTTGCCCTCTGCCTGCACAGGGCGCCAGTTAGGGCTGCCTGGCGTGCGGTCAGCACCATCCCAGCCACGCTCACTGTACTCTGCTCTTCCTAGGCTGACCAGAGCAGACTCAGCTGTTTACTTGAAGAGGCATTCACCAAGTTCCACCTTGCCCGGAATGGAGCCCTGACAGCAGTGACCGTGTCGTCCTAGCAGCCCCTCCTAGCTGCCTGGCGTTGCTTAGTTGCCCGTGCCCCTTTTCTGAGTGTGTCCATCTGTGTAGGGCACCAGCGAGACACTAGACGCTGCGCTTGGAAGCTCATCCTGCATGTGCCGTCGCCAGGCCCAGCGACAGTCTGCCCTGCCTATCTATTAAAAGGGACTTTGCGAGTCAGTATTATTGCAGCCGTGTTTTGTTGGGATTGTGTGGGGTGGCGTGGCCAGCCGGGCTGCAGGAATGTGCATGGCATTTGCTCTGTTGAACTGTACAAAGGTTGATGGGTTTTCTTTTGCACAGGACAGAAATCCTTTTTTTTTTTTTTTTTTTTTTTTAAGGTAGAAAAGAGGAGAGCCCCCTACCCCCATGTGCACCACATCTGGCATCTGCCTCTAGCACCATTTTGTACTCACCGCCTGGGGCAGTGGTGAGGGGGCTCTGCAAAGCACCCTGCTCACGCTCGTCCCCAGCAGCCCCTTAGCACCTCTCCTTCCGCTCTCCATCACTTGTTCACGTGTGTTGCACAGCAGCTTGGCAGGGGCAGGAGGGGTCACAGCTCTCCTGGACCTGGAGCAAACAGCGCAGGGGTGGGGCTGGGAGCAGGTGCTGGAGGGTGCCCTATAGTGGGCTCTTGCTGGAGGGGCATCATGGCGCTGCTCCTCCCACTGCTGGCACCGGAGTCCCCATAGGAGACCAGGCCCTGGCTGGGGGAGGGTGGGGGGTAGCTGTGCTCATTGCCTCCTCTAGTGTGCAGAGCCTTAGTAGGGGGTTCCTGCCCCCCACCCCCCTATGACCGGCAGGAGAAGGGGGGGCTCATCTGAGAAGGGGGCCTTGTCTCAACCATTCCTCTCCCTGCTGCAGCCCCATCCCCAGGGCCGCAACATTGGCTCTGGCAGCTGCTGCTGTACCACGGAGCCGCCTGTGTCTAGTTTCTATCAGTTCCTATTTTTAATAAACAGTTTTGTAAATAAGTAAATGCTGCTTCTTTGCCATGTCTGCTGGGTGCTGCCCCCCCGCCCCTTCCACCCCTGTGCGGCTGGACCCTGCCCCTAGGACACCCCCCCTTACCCCTAGGACATCCCCCTTACCCTGCCCCCCGGCCCTTCCACCCCCCTGCGGCTGGGCCCTGCCCCCAGGACACCCCCCCTTGCCCTGCCCCGAGGTATCGCCATCTCCCTGTGGCTGGGCCCTGCCCCCAGGACACCCCCCCTTACCCTGCCCCCCCGGCCCTTCCACCCCCCTGCGGCTGGGCCCTGCCCCCAGGACACCCCCCCCTTACCCTGCCCCCCCGGCCCTTCCACCCCTCTGCGGCTGGGCCCTGCCCCCAGGACACCCCCCCTTGCCCTGCCCCCCGGCCCTTCCACCCCCCTGCGGCTGGGCCCTGCCCCCAGGACACCCCCCCTTGCCCTGCCCCCCCCCGGCCCTTCCACCCCCCTGCGGCTCGGCCCTGCCCCCAGGACACCCCCCCCTTACCCTGCCCCCCCCGGCCCTTCCACCCCCCTGCGGCTCGGCCCTGCCCCCAGGACACCCCCCCCCCTTACCCTGCCCCCCCGGCCCTTCCACCCCGCTGCGGCTGGGCCCTGCCCCCAGGACACCCCCCCCTTGCCCTGCCCCGAGGTATCGCCATCTCCCTGTGGCTGGGCCCTGCCCCCAGGACACCCCCCCCTTGCCCTGCCCCGAGGTATCGCCATCTCCCTGTGGCTGGGCCCTGCCCCCAGGACACCCCCCCTTACCCTGCCCCCCGGCCCTTCCACCCCGCTGCGGCTGGGCCCTGCCCCCAGGACACCCCCCCCTTACCCTGCCCCGAGGCATCTCCACCCCCCTGGGGCTGGGCCAGAGTGGGGGGCAAAGGGGAACGGCGGGGGGGCCCCTCTCTTTTCTCTCTCCCGCCCCCAGGCGACACAGGGGCCCTCGGGGGCGGCTCGTTTCCTCCAGCACTGCCGGGGGCTGAACTCCCGAAGCGGGACCCCCAGGGCGGTGCTCGCAGGCGAAAGTGGAGAGACACCCGCCCCCCGCTATCAATGGTTCTGCCGGACTCCGGGGTTCCCCGCGGGGGGGAGGGGATCGGACTCCTGGGTTCCGCCCCGGGCTGGTCCCGCCCCCGGGCCTGGCTGCCAGCGCGATGGGCGGCGGCGGCTGCGGGTTCGGTGAGTCTCGGGGTCCCGCCCGGAGCCCGTTCGGGGAGGGGGTGTTCCGCGAATCGTTCCCTCAATTGCGGGCAAATTCCCGCCATGCCTTGCGTGACCCCCCCCTCCGTTGCACAGTCAGGTACCTCCCCCCAGCCATGCGTGACCCCGTTACATAGAGGGAGGGGCCGCCTCCCCCGCCATGTGTGACCCCCCCGTTGCACTCAGGTACTGCGCCCCCCGCTGTGCGTGACCCCCCCTCGTTGCACACTCAGGTACTGCGCCCCCGCTGTGCGTGACCCCCCCCTCGTTGCACACTCAGGTACTGCCCCCCCCACCGTATGTGATTTTTCCCGTTATTACACTGGCTCTCCCCCCCCCCCCCCCCCCCCCGCCAAGCCCATTGACACTTGGGGTACTAGACCCTCATGCTGTGTGGGATTCTTGCCATTACCCCCCCAAGATACAAGCCCCGCCCCGACCCCCCCCCGTGCCTGATGCCTGCCTCTCTTGCAGACTTGGGGCGCGGGCCCCAGCGCCTCATGCGCGCTGGCATCACCCTGATCGTCCTGGGCCACGTGAACTTCATCCTGGGTGCCATCGTGCACGGCACGGTCCTGCGCCACGTGGCCAACCCTGAGCGCACAGTCACCTCCGAGTACACGACCGCCAACGTCATCTCCGTCGGCTCCGGGCTGCTGGTGAGTGGGGTCTGCCGGCCGTCCCTGCTTCAGCACCCGTAGCCCCATTGCTCATCTCGCACCCTGTTGTCCCTCTGGGCTCCCGCTGCTGCATGAATCCCTGCGGGGCACCTCAGCAATGTCCCCAGCCAGCTGGCTGGGCCCTGAGCCTGTGGGAACAAGGCAGCGCTGGCCAACCCCGGAGCGAGACGTGTGCCGGGCAGCTGAGCCCTGGCAGCCCAGTGCCTCCCCTGCTGCTAGCGGCTGGGGCTGGGGTGCATGGGGCTGAGGCTGATCCTGGCACCATGAGGTCAGTGCAAGGAACAGAAAGCAGAACCGCTGCTGACGTGAGAAACCGAACGAAGGCAGGCCTGCCCCCCTTCCGCTCAAACCTCAGGTGTGGCTGAGTTTCTGGCCCATAAGGGCCCTGATTTTAACAATGCCTTTGGTTGCTATGCCCAGGGACCCAGCTGCTGGGGGGGGTGTGGCGGGGGGCTGCACTGGGGGAGGAACTGACACACCTACCTCTCGTCTTTCCCTAGAGCATCACTGCTGGGATTGTGGCCATCTTGGTGTCCCGGAACCTCCTCAAGGCAGCCCTGGTGAGTGGGGGGCCAGGCAGCCAGGTGGACCAAAGGCCAATGCTGGGGTCACAGCCAGGGAACTAGAGTGGGGGTGGCTGAGTTCCAGCAGGAAGTAGCATTCAGGGCCGTGGCCCAGCTCCTGTAGCAGCCACTCCCTGGACCTTGCTCCTTGAGGTGCCTGTCTCCTGCTGTGTGGGCCCAGCTTGCTTTGCTGCTACTGCCTCAGCAGGCCACACCTGCTGCAGATAAGGCCCTAGCGCTTTCCATCAGTGTGGTTCCTTGTGTCCTCCCATGCCAGGTGCCACACAGCTCCCCCATCCCCCATGCCAGGCTGAGGTCGGGGTGCTGGGCTCTGCACTGCCCTCCCCTGCCCCGTGCCATCCTGCTCCCCCCAGCCGAGGGCAAGGCCCCACCTTGTGCTGAGTCCCACATTGCCCCCCGCCCCCCTGCTGCATAAATATGTGAGAGCCACTCCCTGGCAGCAGGCGCTCACAGGCAACCCCCCACAGCCTGTTACAGGAGAGAGAGAGAGAGAGAGAGTGTGTGTGTGTCTGTCCACCCCATTGTACGAGGGAGTGACTGGGCCGTACAGTGCAGCTGTAATGCAGGTGTCTTGGCTCAGACACTGTCTTCACTGGCTCGGTGCAGGACAGCCCGTCCGTGTCCCCATGGGAATGCCAGGCTCAGAAGTGGAGCCTGGGGGTACTGGGAGGCAGAGGGGTGAGGAATGGCCACATGCACAGGGCACCCAGGGTTTGTGCCAAGCCTCCTTCCCCCATGGCTATGCTGCAAAGGGAACGTCTGACACCAGGGGTAAGGACACAGGACGGTGCCAGGTGCAGGCGCCCCGGGGCAGGGGGAGGCTGCCAAGAGCTGAGGCCAGGGCAGCAGCTGGCAGGCACAGTTGCTCATTGGTGCTGGGATCGGTTAGCACTGGACCGGGTGAGGCAAGGGAGACCCTGCCCCCTGCAGCTTCAGATGGACACGAGGGAGGGATGCCCTGGGCCCCTGTGGGGCTGCAAGGCCCTGGGGTGCAGGGAGATGTTTGAGGCCCAGAGAAATGTTGGGCTGGGAGCAGCTGCTCCAGTTGCTGGAGGATGCTCCTGGCACAGGGGGAGGGGTCGCTGCTTGGGCATGTAGGGCCCAGGGCCACTGCACACTTCCCCCCTGGGCTGCTGGAGCTGGTGAGTGGCCCATTGTGGGGGCTGGGGCTACACCACATGGCTGCCTGGCCTCCTGCCCACCAGCTCTGGTCTCCACCTGCAGCACTGGGCCTTGCTGTGCGTCTCGCTGCTGAACTGCCTGCTCTCTGCTGCCTGCAGCCTGGGCTTGGCCCTGGCCATCTCCCTCACCATTGCCAGCAGGGGGCACCGCCTGATCGTAGGATGCAACAGCTCCGCCCTTCCAGCTGATGCCCGGGCTGCCATCGCCACCAACGACTGCCCCTTCGACACCACCCGCATCTACGTGAGTCCCTGCTGCGGGGCCGGGCCCTACCCATCCATCGCCCCTGGGCGCCCTGCTCCCTGCATGTCCTGACTTGACTGTGCCACACCCCACAGGACACGGCGCTGGCGCTCTGGTTCCCCTCCATGGTGATGGCTGTGGTGGAGGCTGCGCTTTCCGGCAGGTGCTGTGTGGTGTCCCTGATTCTCCGTGGCATCGGTCCCTGTGCAGACACCTACATCCACCAGCAGGTCAGAGGTTCCAGCCAGAACCGCCCCCGTGTCCCCTTCCCCTCCCAGGGATTGTCTCTCAGGGAGAGGGGGTCCTCTCCCCCTTTGGTGCACCAGACAGATTCACCTGGGACCCTGTGCTCTAATCCTGAGCACAGGGTCCCAAGGTTGTTCCCCCAACACGCACTGAGAGGTGCTGCATCCCCATCCCCAGGAGTGAAGGGAATGAAGGGGACAGAGCAAGCATGGGGTTACGGGGGTCCAAGGCCAGATACTACATGTGGGCTTTGGGGTGGGAGGGGCCAGACTGCAGTCCAGGGCCAAGGGTGTCTCCCCAGGGCTGATGGAA
Source organism: Aldabrachelys gigantea (assembly GCA_026122505.1). Lineage (NCBI taxonomy): Eukaryota > Metazoa > Chordata > Testudines > Testudinidae > Aldabrachelys > Aldabrachelys gigantea. Next base: position 631,925 of record CM047481.1, on the reverse strand, counting down.
GGGCTGTCCCCCATCTGCCCACACAGCAGCACATGACATTGTTCATCCAACTTCAACCCTGAAAACATCCACTCGATGTGCAACGGCCATGAAACCAGCTACCAGAATGGTGGGAACTGTTAGGAAAGAGATCGATAATATCACAATGGCACAGTATAAATCTATGGGACGCTCACACCTTGGATACTGCGTGCAGATGTGGTCGCCCCATCTCAAAAAAAAATTATTGGAATTGGAAAAGGTTCAGAAAAGGGCAACAAAAATGATTGGGGGTCTGGAACAGCTTCTGTATGAGGAGAGATTAATAAGACGGGGACTGTTCAGCTTGGAAAGAGAGGGCTAAGGGGTATACGATTGAGGTCTGTAAAATCATGCCTGTGTGGAGAAAGTGAAATGGGAACTGTTATTTACCCGTGACATAACACAAGAACTAGGGGTCACCAAATGAAATTAACAGGCTGCAGGTTTAAAACAAACTAACAGAAGTATTTCTCCACACAGCCTGTGGAACTCATTGCCAGGGGAGGTGAAGGCCAAAAGTATAGCTGGGTTCAAAAAAGACATAAATAAATTCACGGAGGCTATTAGCCAGGATGGGCAGGGATGCAGCCACATGCTCTGCGTGTCCCTAACATTCTGACTTCCAGAAGCTGGGACTGGAGCACTTGCTAACTGCCCCGTTCAGTCTCTCTGGGGCAGGGCTTCTCAAGCGTTTTCTTTCTGCCCCCCACCCCCCATGCTATAAAAGCTCCATGGCGCCTTTGTGCCACAATAACGCTTTCTGCATATAAAAGGCAGGGTCGGCGTTAGGGGGCAGCAAGCAGGGCAACTGCCCAGTGCCCCACACCACGGGGGCCCTGCGAAGCTGCTCAGGCTTTGGTTTCAGCCCCTGGTGTTGGGCCTTGGAGCCCCGGGCTTCAGCCCTGGGTGGTGGGGCTTTGGCTTTCTGCCCTGGGCCCCAGCAGGTCTAATGCCAGCCCTGTTTGGCAGACCCCCTCGAAACCTGCTCATGGCCCCACAGTGGGCCCCAGACCCCTGGTTGAGAACCATTGCTCTGGGGCACCTGGTACTGGCTGCTATGGGAACCGGACTTTGGGTTTGGCCCAGTTTGGCCGTTCTTATAACCCCTGCACCCCCCCCCCCCGGGGGTTCAGTCACCCCAGGCCTGGCATCGCACTGCCCTGGGGCACCTCCCTCAGGCGTCGGCATCCTTTCCAGCTGGAGCAAGAGACGGTGACAAAGGAGGTGGCATCTGAGGACCGGCACAGGCAAGAGCTGTGCCAGCTGCTGGCTGTGGAGGACGGGGCCAGGACCTAGTGGCAGAGGTGAGCGTCACCTGACCCAGAAGCGGGAACAGGGCCCATGGGGCTTGGGGGGTCTCTGACTGTCCAGCCCAGCGTAGCTGGAAGCTGCCTAACCCAATGCAGCTTCTATCCAGGCAATGGGGACCCTGTCACTCCCCCTCCTTGCTGGGCAGGGCCCATGCCGGGGCTCCGGGTCCCCCGGTGCTGCCGCCCCCGGCAGGGCCCATTCCCAGCCCACACTGGGGCTCCGGGTCCCTTGGTGCCGCCCCCTGGCAGGGCCTCAGGATTCAGGGGTCTGCAGCCACCACAGCTGGATGGTTTTTGTCTCTCGCAGGTGCTGCTCCAGGAACCCCCAGGCCACATCAGCCGGGAGTGGGGGGGTGAAGTGTGCATCATGCTGATGCTGCCCCATGGAAGAGGCAGGGGACAGGGCCAGGAGGGAGGGGGGAGCTGCCCCACCCTGCAGACTTTTCCTTGGGGAGCAGGCTCCTTTCTGGTGTGACAGGGTCCTGTTGGTATCAGGGCTCCCGTGGCTGTTCCCCTCGTGCCCGGAGTGTGCCAGTCCTGCTGCCAGCCCTGCCGGGGCTCTGCTCACCATGCTGTGCTGAGCTCCTACCCCCATCTGGCCATGGGGGAAGGGAGCCCCCCCGAGACTCCAGGGGGTAGCGGTAGAAGCAGCCTGAGCAGGGACATCTGGACAGCCAGTGACCTCCCTGCAAGTGGGACTGGCCTTTCTCAGCTCCCCTCTCTCCAGCTCTTCCCCTCACTCCACACCTGCCCCTTGGCTCACCCCCCTCCCATTCCCACACCTGGCCATGGCATGAGCCGGCCCTCACCCCGCCGCACTGTGGGTGTGCCAGGCCCTGCCAAGTCTGCAGCGCTGGGACAGGCCATGGCTCTGGGGCTAGGACTTGGCTGGCCCTCAGGCACCAGCCAAATAAACATTGTTCATAAACCCTCAATGGTTTGGGACCTGGTTCCGCAAGCGACTCCCCAAGCCTGGATGAGCCAGCTGCAAGCGAGAGCTCGGCAGGGTACAGCCCTTTGCAACTACCCAGACTCAGCCACGGCCGGCTGTCGTCTAAGGGTTTGTGGGGGGGCTGAACAGCAATGAGAAGCAGGTGGGAACTGGGGTCAGGATCGTGGGAGGGGGCTTTGGCAGGGGGTGGGTCTGTGTGTAGAATGGGGAGGAGCCTGGCAGTGGGTGGGTGGGTGGTTGTAGAGGGGGAGGAGCCTAGCTCTGCAGCAAGGGTGGGGGGAAAGGACCCTGTCTCTGGGGCCAGCCCCTGTTGCTCACCAGCTCGCTTGATCCTGCCATTGCTCCGGTGCCCTAGAGGAAGATGTGGGGTGCTGGATACTGCTTGTACAGTCAGGGACTGCACTTGCATCCCCCAGGCAGCGGCAGGGCCCAGCCTACCATGGCCCAGGGCGCAGTCTGGAGGGCCGGGTCCCTGTGCTCATTCTTGGTAGCTCCAAGCCCAGCCTGAGCCTTGTCACTTCAGGGCCCTCCCGGGGGTGTGAGCCTGTGTTGGGCTCCTGCACTCGCCCCCTGCCGGCTGGACATGGGGGTGCCCCATGCAGCTGGGGAGGCACGTGCCATGGGCTGGAGCCAGTTGGATATTGCCCACCCCAGGGGAAGCACAGGACACACAGGCAGGGCCGGACATGAGATCAGGACCACGGCTGGGGTTCCACAGCCTGCTTTAATGGGGAGCGGCAAGGGGGTGGCTCAGGCCTGGCGGCTGGCCATGGAACACTGCCCCGCTCATTGGAAAGAGAAGCTGCTGCTCGGCAACCCCCCAGACCACTGGCCGATGAACTTGAGCACATCTTGGCACACAGGACTATGGGACATCTGCAAGAGAAGAGGCGGCGGTGGGCACAGGCTTGCAGAGCTGGGTTGTGAGGCTGAACTCAGCTCCCTGGGGATTCAGCACATCCCCCTGCTCCCTGCTGGACTGCATGGGCAATGTGAGCCCAGCCCCCCAAGCATGGGCATGACCAGGCAGCAGCTGGGCCCAGCCCCCACCATCTCTACACTAGGGCAGCCACAGAGCCTGTCCCCTGCACTAGAGCGAGGTGGGCCACAGCCCTGGTCTCTGGGGGTGGGCTGGGGAAAGGGGGGAACCCAGCAGGATAATACACAGGGGGCCTGCGTGCTACTGGGGGATGTTCACCCAAGGTGGAGCTGGGCCAGGCTGAGACCCTGTGGGAGGGCTAAACCCAGCCAGTTCCTCTCCACTAGAGCCAATGCCCTGGCTCCTCTGCCCTTTGCTGCAGCTGAGAGGTGCTGGGCCGGGAGGTGTGGGTGGATGGCTGCCCCCCATTCTCCCTCCCAGTGGGCACAGGCCTGTGAGTGAGCCAGAGCCTCTGCCTTGTCCTGCCCCCTGTGCTCGGCACTGAGCCCCTCTCCTGAAGACAGGCTCTGCCCCCACTCACCTTGACAGCCATCAGGAACTTGTTCCATGTGTCTTTGTTGGCTTCTTTCCCAGGCCGCTTGAACTCGACCTTGTTCCTTAGCACTGGGTAGCCTGGCCACAGACAGGCCAGTGAGTGGGGCTGAGGCCGGCTCCACCCAACCCCCAGCTATGCCGGCGCTACCCCCAGGGGCCTGGCCTGGGCGCTTAGCCAACAGTGCCACTTTGGGCAGAGTGGGCACGGGGACTCAGAGGTGCTGGGGGCCCCAACACACAGCAATGCCCCTGCCAGGATCCCACGTGCCAGGACCCCGCCCCACGCCCGAGCCCTTCGCCTGCACTTCCCTCGCCAGTGTCTGGAGTCCCCTGCTGCCAGTTCCACTCCCCAGGCCCAAACCTCCCCATCCCCTAAGCCTGCTCTCCCCAATCCGCCCCCTGGTCCCAAACCTGCCCCCCCCCCCGTTGCTAATCCTGCCCCCATGGGTCCCAAACCTCTCACCATCCTGCCCCTCACCAAGCCTCCCTCCCCCACCCAGGTTGCAAATCTCTCAACAGACAATCCTGCCCACCCAGGTCCAAATCTTGCCCTCCTACTCCCCAGGTCCTGATCCTGTCCCCTCTGCCAAACCTCCCCCCCCACTGCCAATCTGCTGCCCCCAGATCTCATTCCTGCCCCCTGGATCCCAATCCCACCCCCCATCCCCGAGGGGATGAGGGCCCAGGGACTCACCGGTGAGCAGGCAAGGCAGGGAGCGCACACCTGTGCTCGCTGCCACCAGCGAAGCCTCGTACGTGTCCCGCTCGTCTCGGGGCAGGACCTGCTCCAGCCGCTGGTCCATGGACATGGTGAGCACCCAGTCCCTGATCTCCTCCCGCGTCGCCTCCTGCCGCACAGCACAGAGCACTGCTGACTCCGGGCACCACCCTGTGAGCCAGCCTGGCCCCGAGACCAGGGTGGGGCAGGGTCAGCCCCTAGACCCTGAACCCCCACTGACAGCGGGGCGCCTGGTCACTTGTGTCACTTGGTCCTGAGAGCAGGGGTCTCATCCCTCGCTTCCCTTACTCCCCAGTCCTGAGAGCTGGGAACCTGGCCCCTCGACCCCCATGCCCTCTGGTCCTGAGACCTGGAGGCCTGATCCCTCCCTCCTCCACTCACCTGGCCCTGGTTCCTTGTGCCATCCCCTATTGCTGAGAGCTGGGGCCCTGCTCCCTCACTTTCCCTGGCCCTGACAGCAGGGGGCCTGGTCCTTCATGCTCCCCACCCTCTGTTGCTAAGTCAGGTCTCTCACACCCCTGCTTACTGCTGAGAGCTGGGGCCTGTGCTGCCTCACGCCCCTGCCTGGCCTAGGGCTGAGGGAAGCAGTGCTGGGGGGAACAACACTCACAGCCACGTGCTGATGCGCTGGGAGCGGCACCTCGAAGGGGATGTCCGTGTTCTGGAAGTCGACGTGGTCCAGAGCATCGAGCGTGCCCTCTTCGATGGCCTGGGGGCAGAGGGAGAGCGCTGCAGGGGTGGGGGGCAGCATCCAGCAGTGCGAGCCCAGGCAGCACAAACCTCCTGCACCAGCAATGGCCCAGCAGGGTCCCAGCAGATGCCTTTGCCACTTCTAGCAGATACACCCATGGCTCACATTAGCCCTAACCTTGCAGTCAGCTGCTCGTCCACCCGGTCAGCCAGGCCGCATCCTGAGGGACCTACATTCTCTGTTCCAAGGTACGGCCTGGCATTTAGCTCTGTTCACATAAGCCCAGCACACTGCCGAGTGGGTGAGGGACCAGCTTCTGCTGGTGAGCCATGCACGCTTTGGCGCTTACACCTGAGACCCGAGGACAAGCTCCATGCAGGGCTCTCTGGGTCCAATACAAGCTACGCCCTCCCCAACCCTGTCTGTCTCAGACCCTGGGGCCAACCCAGCTACCACGGCCCTGCCTCCAGATTGCCATGGAAGCCAGGTGGCTCCGTGGAACCCACATGTCCTCTCATGATTTGCCGACTTGTCTGTGCGCTGTAAAATTTAGCACAGAGATTTTTATATTTTCTCCCAGATCCTTGATGAAGATATTGGAAATGAGAGCAGCTCCTGGGCAGCTCCCTCCCATTAGAACCCGCCACAGCCCCGTTGGATGACAACTGGCCATTTACCTTTGCCATCCAGTAGCTGGCTGCTGGTCAAGCCATTGAATAGGGTGCTACTAATTTGGCATCATGTTAACTTTCGTCAGGCCTGTCAGGCAGGACTAAACTGCAGCCTGACAAGTTTAGCAGCCAGGCTTCTGAGATGAAGTTTCTCTTATGAGACCGATTTCCTATAAAGCTATCAGCAAATGCTGCTGTCTTTCAATTCTCAGTGGAGTCTGCGCCAGCCAACAGGACAGCGATTGACACACTTGGTCAGGGTGCTGGGGAACTGGGTCCCCCAACTGGCCCCGCTGCTAAGGAGTACAAGATTAGACTGGAAACAGGCACAGGACCTCTACTGGAGCAGCTGGAACCTGAATGACCCTCCTTGACAGCTGCTCTGGGGTCTCTGCTGTGTGCCGGACAACAGAAGGGCAAGGAAGGGGCTGAGTTCCACGCTTTCCTTCCTGGTTCTTGAGCAGGCAGCAGCCGAAGTGTCAGGAAATGAGACCAGCTTCCCGCCCTCATTCAGGGCCACCTCCAGGCCCGACATCATGGCCTTTCTGGCCTGAACGTCTCTTGGGCTGGGGCCATGCTGCTCCAGACACGCAGCCAGGGTTTTGCTCGTACAAGCCGCGGTTTCACTCTGTGTCATTTCCAACCTGCAGCATTCAGCCACATGCACATTAACACAGTGCATGCTTCCCCTGTGGGTCCCTGAGGCAGGGCTGGGATAGTCTCTGTCAGGCACGTCCCCTGCAGTCCCCTGACTCAGAACAGCCTGCATCCCTCAGAGCCAGTGCTAGGAGTAAGTAGCCTGAACAATTGCTTAGAGCCCCGAGCAGCTCCAGAGCTCCCCTGCATCCCTGCTTAGGGCCCCCAATGGGCTGGCATCAGCACAGCTCCCCACCCTCATGCCGCCTTTACCCTCGTCCCGATGTGCTACTCACGTCGGTGAGATCCAGGAAACGGTTCAGGAAGATGAATGCCATATTCTCCCAGCCGACCGCCTAGTGCAGAGAAAGCAAGAATGAGTGTGAGTGGGGGGAAGCTGATGCTGCCCATCCACACAGGCTCTAGGGAGCCCTGGCCACGTCTCACCCACTGGTGATGCGGGGACATGCACTCTGGGCTAAGAGCAGTAACCTTCAGCAGGACAACGGGGGGTACCTGCACTGCACCTTGCTGAGCAGCCAGGGTTCGGGGGGGAGGGGGGAAACCAGGCAAAACACGGTTACTCACCTTTGTAACTGTTGTTCTTCCAGATGTGTTGCTCATATCCATTCCAGTAGGTGTACGCGCCGTGGGTGCACGTTCGTCGGAGACTTTTACCCTAGCAACTCCAGCGGGACGGTAGGTCGCCCCCTAGAGTGGCCCCGCTGCTAAGGAGTACAAGATTAGACTGGAAACAGGCACAGGACCTCTACTGGAGCAGCTGGAACCTGAATGACCCTCCTTGACAGCTGCTCTGGGGTCTCTGCTGTGTGCCGGACCAACAGAAGGGCAAGGAAGGGGCTACTCCGACAGTGGGGAAGGAGGGCGGGTGTGGAATGGATACGAGCAACACATCTCGAAGAACAACAGTTACAAAGGTGAGTAACCATCTTTTCTTCTTCGAGTGATTGCTCATATCCATTCCAGTTAGGTGATTCCCAAGCCTTACCTAGGCGGTGGGGTCAGAGTGAGAGGTCACAGTGCGCAACACGGCAGAGCCGAAGGCCGCATCATCCCTGGACTGCTGGACCAGGGTGTAATGGGAAGCAAAGGTGTGCACGGAGGACCAGGTCACTGCCCTGCAGATTTTCTGGACGGGTACTCGCACAAGGAACGCCGTCGATGATGCCTGGGCTCTAGTAGAGTGCACAGTTACATGGCCCGAAGGGAGATGGGCCAGGTCGTAACACGCCCGTATACAGGACGTCACCCATGAGGAGATCCTCTGCGAGGAGACTGGCAACCCCTTAACTTGCTCAGCTACGGCAACAAAGAGTTCGGTGGATTTACGGAACGGTTTGGTCCGCTCTATATAAAAGGCGAGCGCCCTACGCACGTCTAAGGAGTGTAACTGTTGCTCCCTGCGAGACGAATGAGGTTTCGGAAAGAATACGGGTAGGAATATGTCCTGGTTGACATGAAAGGCCGAGACAACTTTGGGGAGAAAGGCGGGGTGCGGCCTCAGTTGTACTTTGTCCCGATGGAACACCGTATACGGGGGCTCCACCACAAGGGCGCACAGCTCTGACACGCGCCTAGCAGAAGTGATGGCCACCAGGAATGCTGTCTTCCAGGACAAGTAGAGGAGGGAACACGTAGCCAGCGGCTCAAACGGGGGGGACATAAGACGGGACAACACCAGGTTGAGATCCCAAGAGGGGGCTGGTGGCGGACCTGGGGGTAAAGACGCTCCAGCCCTTTAAGGAATCTAGTCACCATCGGGTGTGAGAAGACAGAGCGGCTGTCGCTCCCCGGGTGGAAGGTGGAGATAGCCGCTAAGTGAACCCGGAGAAAGGATACCGCCAGGCCTTGCTGCTTGAGCAACCAAAGGTAATCGAGGACGATTGGGATGGAAACATTGGTGGGGTGGAAGCGCCTCTCCGCACACCAGCACGTAAAACGTTTCCATTTGGCTACGTATGTCACCCTCGTAGACGGCTTCCTACTTCCCAGAAGTACCTGCCTCACTGGGGAAGAGCAATGCAACTCGGACCTAGTCAGCCACGCAGGAGCCACGCTGAGAGGTGCAGCGACTGGAGGTCCGGGTGACAAAGCCGGCCGTGGTCCTGCGTGATCAGATCCAGGTAAAGGGGCAGGGGTACAGGGTCCGCTACCAACAGGTCCAGCAGCAGAGAGAACCAATGCTGCCGGGGCCATGCCGGAGCGATCAGAATCAAGCGGGCCCTGTCCCTGCGCACCTTCAGAAGGACCTTGGGGATCAACGGGAATGGAGGGAACGCATAGAAGAGGTGCGTCAAACACGGAATCAGAAAGGCGTCTGCCACCGAGTCCGGCTCACGACCTTGGAAAGAGCAAAACATCGGGCACTTCCTGTTCCTGTGAGATGCAAAGAGGTCCATGTGGGGATGCCCCCACCTTCGGAAGAGCGCAAGGGCGACGTCCGGGCGAAGGGACCACTCGTGGGAGCAGAAGGACCGGCTGAGACGATCCGCCAGCGTATTCCGAGCCCCGGGGAGAAAGGAAGCGACTAGGTGAACCAAGTGGGCTATGCAAAAGTCCCACAACGTCATGGCCTCCCGACAAAGAAGAGAAGATCTCGTTCCGCCCTGCTTGTTCACATAGTATACCGTCGTTGTGTTGTCGATAAAAACCGAAACACAGCGGCCCTGGATCTGCCGATGGAACGCTTGACAAGCAAGGCGGACCGCCCTCAATTCTCGGACATTGATATGGAGGGCGAGTTTGGGAGGAGACCAGCGACCCTGGGTCCGCAGGGTACCTAGGTGAGCTCCCCATCCCAAGTCCGATGCGTCTGTCGTCAGGGACAGCGAGGGCTGGGGCGGATGGAACGGAAGCCCTGCACACACGACGGACTGATCCAGCCACCACTGGAGAGAGAGGAGGATGTCCTGGGGAATCGTGATAATCGTATCTAAAGGACGCCTGGCCGGACGGAGCTGAGGGATGAGCCAGGACTGTAGGGGCTGGAGGCGGAGTCGAGCGTGCGCCGTAACAAAAGTGCAGGCCGCCATGTGGCCCAAAAGTGTCAGGCAAGTGCGTATGGAGGTTAGAGGTGCTGCCTGCAGCCTGTGGATGATGGCTGTCAAAGCCTGGAACCATGACAAAGGAAGAACGGCCCTGGCTATGGTGGAGTCTAGAACGGCGCCGATACACTCTATCCTTTGAGTAGGGGATAGAGCGGACTTCTCTGCGTTGAGCATCAGGCCTAGACTCGAGAAAAGGCGTCTGACCATGCGGACGTGCGCGAGGACTCGGTCCTCTGAAGGTCCCCGGATAAGCCAGTCGTCGAGGTAGGGGAACACGTGCACACGACTGCGACGAAGAAAGGCGACGGCTATGGCCATGCATTTGGTAAACACTCTCGGGGCTGTCGAGAGGCCGAACGGGAGGACCGTGAATTGATAGTGCCGGCCGCCGACAATGAAGCGAAGGAACCTCCGATGGGGCGGGAAGATGGCTATATGGAAATATGCGTCCTGCATGTCGAGGGCGGCATACCAGTCTCCGGGATCCAGGGATGGAATAATGGTCCCCAAGGAAACCATGTGGAACTTCAACTTGAGTAGGTATTTGTTGAGCTCGCGTAGGTCGAGGATGGGTCTGAGACCTCCCTTGGCCTTGGGGATCAGAAAGTAACGGGAGTAGAACCCCCTGCCCGTCTCGTTCTCTGGAACCTCCTCTATGGCCCCTTTGTCGAGCAGCGTTCGCACCTTCTGGAGGAGGATCTGCTCGTGAGAGGGGTCCCTGAAGAGGGATGAGGGAGGGGGGCGGGAGGGCAGGTACGAAGCAAACTGCAGGTGGTATCCAAGCCGCAGCGTGCGGAGGACCCAGCGGTCTGAAGTAAGCTGACACCACGCCGGGAGGAAGAACGAAAGACGGTTGGAGAAGGGAGGAGATGGATCCGTGGAAGGAACTGGTACAGCGCCCTCGGGCGCACCTTCAAAATGAGGGCTTTGGCCCGGAGGAAGGCTTGGAGGGACCTTGGCTCTGACCCCCCTGGTTACCCGATTGTTTGCGCCTGCCATTTCTATTTCACCGCCTGGCAAAGTCCTGCCTTTGCCTGGGTTGGGGGTGAGGCCTGTGCTGCTGCTGAGGCCTGAATGGTCTACGCTTGGTTACCGGCGTATGCATCCCTAGGGCACGCATAATGACCCTATTATCTTTGAGGCTTTGCAGCCGAGGATCAGTCTTATCCGAAAACAGGCCCTGGCCCTCAAACGGAAGGTCCTGGATGGTATGTTGGAGTTCCGGAGGAAGGCCAGAGACCTGAAGCCACGAGATGCGGCACATAGTGACTCCGGAGGCCAGAGTTCTGGCGGCCGAGTCTGCTGCATCCAAAGCTGCCTGTAAGGAAGTGCGTGCGACCTTTTTCCCCTCGTCAAGGAGAGCGGCGAACTCCTGACTAGCGTCTTGTGGGAGGAGCTCCTTAAATTTATCAGCCGCCGCCCAGGTGTTGTACGAGTAGCGGCTGAGCAGAACTTGCTGGTTGGAGACCCGCAGCTGCAGTGCTCCTGTGGAATAGACCTTGCGGCCAAGCAGGTCCATACGTCTCGCCTCCTTAGACTTGGGGGCCGGAGCTTCTTGCCCATGGCGTTCCCTCTCATTCACAGATTGAACGACGAGGGAACACGGGGGCGGGTGGACATATAAATACTCATAGCCCTTCGAAGGGACCATGTATTTACGCTCCACACCCCGAGCAGCGGGGGGAACGGAAGCCGGTGACTGCCAGATGGTGGTGGCATTGGCTTGGATGGTCCTTAGGAAGGGCAGGGCGACACGAGTGGGCGCATCCGCCGAGAGTATGCTCATGACCGGGTCCTCGATCTCGGAGACCTCCTCAGCCTGGATGTTCATATTTTGTGCCATGTGCCTGAGGAGATCCTGGTGTGCCCTGAGGTCCAGCGGGGGGGGGACTGGTGGATGTCGTCCCCGCCACCGCCTCATCTGGGGAGGACGACGAGGAGAGACCTGGGAGGAGTGGGTCTGGTGGCGGCTCTGACTGGAGCACTGCTTCTGACTCCTGTGGGAGTTCAGCATCCGGAGGATGGGACAACCGCTCTTCCGCAGGGGATGGAGAAGGGCGTGAAGAAGTAGCCTCCGGAGCCCTGTGCTCTGAGACACACGATCGTGGGGGAATTTGCTGAGGGCCCTGGGCTTGATGATACGCCCAGGGGGTCCAGAAGCCCCACTGCTGCGGACCATGCTCCTGCTGACTCTCAGAAAAGAGGGCGGCAGGTCCTTCAACTTCTAGGTACACACTGTCCGCCCGCGAAGAGACAGAGCCTTGGCGAGAGGGCCATGGTGGAGCCGAGCGGGAGTGGTACGGGTCCCGCGTTGCAGACGGTGAAAACCTCGGTGCCGGAGATTGGTGCCGTGAGCCATACCGGCACCGCGATCGAGACCGGGACCTGCCACCAGCTCGGTGCCGGGAGGTCGACCGGGATCTGGACCGTCAATGGCAGGAACAACTCCTCGAGTCCCGGTGCCGGTAACGGTGGCTGGAGCCCGAACGGTGCCGGGAGTATTGGGATCGGCGCGAAGACGACCTGCGCCGCGAGTACGACCGGTGCCACTGTGGAGAGCGGTGCCGGGACTGCGAGCGGCGCCGTGAGACCTCCCTCGGGATCGAGATTGGTGCCGGGATCTTGACTGGTGCCAAGCCGGAGAATCCGGGGACGGTGCTCGCATCGGTGTAGGCTTGCCCTTTGATTGTAAAACCCGCACCGGCGGTGCCGGGGGTTGGGGCAGCACAGGCTCCCTTAAGGCAATGAGGTCCGTGGCCGACGAGAAGGTCTAGGGGGTGGACGGGACCATCAGCTCTACCCCAGATCTTGGCGGGGAGCTGGGAGGGATCGGACTCGACGGACCCGCCGGGCCCGGAGTCTACGAAGTCCCTGACATGGCCAACACGGCCGGCGTCGGTGCCGGGTGCTCCTTTCGGGGCTGTTTAGCCGGGGTAGAGGACGTCAAGGGCCTCTTCCCGTGAGCCGGTGCCGGAGAAAGGCGGTGCCGTGGCGTTTTCGTGGCGCCGGAGAGATCCAGTGCCAGAGCCGAAGCGGCACTCGGTGCCGAGGACGCAGGGTTAAGTGCTGCTTCCATCAGGAGCGTCTTGAGGCGCTGGTCTCGCTCCTTCTTGGTCCTTGGTCTGAAGGCCTTGGAAATGCGGCACTTCTCAGATATGTGCGATTCCCCCAGGCACTTCAAGCAGGCGTCGTGGGGATCGCTGGTGGGCATCGGCTTTTTACAGGCCGAGCACAGTTTGAACCCCGGCGAACCAGGCACGAGCCCGGCGCCGGGCGCGGGAGAGGGCTAGCGCCCTGAACCCGCTAACTATATACACTAGAACTATAAACTACAACTATACTATACTAGGTAAACTATAATTAAAACTAACACTAGAACTAGAACGACGAACGAAGAGAAGCTAGGGATGTGGCGGTCAGCTATGCCGCGCTCCACAGTTCCAACGACTGACACGGCAGTAAGAAGGAACTGAGGAGCGGGCGGGCCGGCAGGGCTATATATTACCCGCCATGGCGGCGCCACTCTAGGGGGCGACCTGCCGGCCCGCTGGAGTTGCTAGGGTAAAAGCCTTCCAACAAACGTGCACGCACGGCACATACACCTACTGAAATGGATATGAGCAATCACTCGAAGAAGAACAAAGGCTTCTGGGGAACTGAATCTGCAGGGCTCAGAGAAAACAGCAGCATCACAGCCTCGCACAGCCCCAGCTACACCAGAGGCAGGTGTGAGATCTAAGACCGCCAAGCAGCAGATGTGTGATAACTTGCTCCCATGAGGGTCTCATCCTGGGCACTCATACTTAAGAGCTCAGATTATTTATTTGTGGACTTGTCAACAAGAACAGTGAGTGTGCGGCAAGCTGGGGCATGAATTCACTGCGCACTAGCCTGCTCTGCACTCCCCAGCCCTGGCCCCTACACTGGGCACTGAAGGTTCCCAGCAGGCAGTGAGCTACTCCTGTTTTGAAGGGAAGTAGACCACACTAGCAGGGTGCCAGGGACAGGTAGCACATGGCACTGCAGTCACCCCCGGCTTGCTGTGCACTAACTGCATCTAGACAAGCCCTGTATGAGCACAGTGCCACTGGTCATGGGTCAGGCCCCCACAGAGCTAGGCACTGTGCAGACACAGAATTAAGAGACGGTCTGTACACAAAGTACTGACAAGCCAAGCTTAACCCCTGAAGCAGGTTACAAATTCCTTCCACAATTTTTTTCTAGCATAACTCTGGTAACGCTGGATATTCTTATAATCCAGATAATCTCCAACAACTTCAGGCGGTGATGAGTTCCACAGGCTAATAATGCATGGTGAAAAAAAGCATTCCCTTGTATTGGGTTTGAATTTCCCCCATTTGAATTTCATTTAATGCGCCCTTGTTCATGTGTTGAGACACGAAGAGCAGAAGCACCCGGTCTTCCATCTCTAGGCCAGCTATTATTTTAGGTATTTCTGACACATCCCCTCTTATTCATCTCTTAAGGGAATAGTCCCAAGCGTTTTGATCTCTCTTCCCATTACCCTTCTCTGAACCCCTTTTTCTGCAATAGCCTCTGAGAGGCGGGACCCAGCACTGCACACAGTACCCACAGGAGGCTGTGATATGATGGCACTAGGTACTCTCCATATCACCACCATCCCGTCGCACATGGTGTTTGCTTTTGGGATCCCTGTGCCTGCTGAACTGGCCCAGCGATGCCCAGAGCCCTCTCCTGAGCTGCAGCAGGTCACCTTGAGCCCTTGCTTACATCCAATGCTATGCAGGGGGGTCTCTTCCCTAGTGCCAGCAGCAGGAGCCTGTAGTGATATGCTATTGTTCTAGGACAAACCTTGAGCCAGGTCACGCTGCAGGCCCTGCAGCCAAGCACGTCAGTGCCCACTGGGACTCCTCTCCCTGCTGAGGGACACAGAACAGCACTCTGTGCTGGGTAAGCTGGGGCGCAGGAACACAGTTCCCCACCCCAGAGAACATGGTCTGGCACATGCCAGCACGTCTAGGCATGCCCGAGTCCTTTGCTGTAGCATGGTCCTTGGGGCAGAGGCAGAGTTTGGGTTCCAGGGCTGGCTGCTGAGCCTTTCCCCATCCCTCTCTACTGGCTGCTTTGATGAACCATGAACGGGTGTGATGAGCTCGGACTTCCCCTCGGACGGCAGGTCCTGCTGGGAGATTGTCATAGTTATCTTTCCGCAATCTGAACCTTAGTATCCAAAGATGGGGTACCAGCATGAATTCCTCTAAGCTTAATTACCAGCTTAGATCTGATACGCTGCCACCAATCAGGACTTTGAGTGCCTGATAAACTCTGGTCTCCCCAAAAACCTTCCCTGGGGACCCCCAAGATCCAGACCCCCTGGATCTTAACACAAGGAAAGTAAACTCTTTCCCTCACCAGTGCCTCTCCTAGGCTTTCCCTCCCTGGGTTACCCTGGAAGATACTGTGATTCAGACTCCTTGAATCATAAAACAGAGGCTTTCCACCTCTACCCCTCCCCTCTTCCCCTCACCGAGAGGCAATACAGATTCAAGCTCCATGAATCTAAAGCAAAGAGGACATTTACCTTCCCCAGCCCCCTTCCCGGAGAGAGAGACAGAGATAAACACAGAGAGCAGGTTTTTCCTCCCCCCTTTCTCCTTTCTCCCACCAATTCCCTGGTGAGTGCAGACTCCCTTCCCTGCGGTCTTACACAAGATAACCAAAAGATCAATTAGATTCTAAAAAAAAAAGAAAAGCTTTAATAAAAGAAAGAAAAACATAAAAGTTGTCTCTATAATCAAGATGGAATATTACAGGGTCTTTCAGCTTACAGACACTAGAGAGAAAATCTCACCCCCCCCAGCACAATACAAATTAAAATACTTCCAGCAAACTACACATTTGCAAATACAAAAAAAACAATTAAAAAGACTAAAGCCGCCTTTATCCTGATACTTACTAGAATTAGAACAGAAGAGATTGTTTTAGAAAGATTGGAGGAATCTGCTTACGTCTGGTCCCTCTCAGACTCCAGAGAGAACATGGACAGAACAAAAGACACACACCCAAGCTTCCCTCCACCCAGATTTGAAAATATTTTGTCTCCTGATTGGTCCTCTGGTCAGGTGTTGCAGGTCACTGTTAACCCTTTACAGATGAAAGAGACATTAACTCTTAGCTATCTGTTTATGACAGAGACGTACCGATGTCAAGTATGCCCGGAATATGTTACTAATAATGACAGCTTCTGCTGGCCCTTGAACCAGGGACACACCCAGAGTCACAGCTACCTACTGCTGTGCTTATCGCAGATGCTCAAGGCAAAGGAAGAGCAGCAATGCTCAACTTAAACGGGAGACACCATCGAAGAAGGAATCCCAGATAAAATGAAGTTGGCATCTCAATCCCCCAGGGATAGAAAATGGCAAGTTTAAATAAGAGCTCCACTTAGCTGTTAGTCGTTTAGCCAGAGAGGGAATGTCCCTCTCCCCTCTGTCTAGTTATAAAGCCGACCCCCCCGCATCTGACACTGATATAAATCAAGGCCCTGCAGGGAACTCAGAGCTTGCTGAAGCTCCCAAGAAGCTGCAGAATATGGAAGTGCTACGACACACTCAGACCAGGCACATGGGCAAACTCTCCCAGGGTTACCAGGACTGAGAATGGCGAGACATCATTGCAGACCCTATGTGCTTTAACAGAAGTAACTGAATGTTTCTTGCTGAGTCTGCACCTGTGACAGTGGGACTATTTTGTAATATTGTTGTGAGTCCTGTTTGTGCCTCAGTTTCCCCATAAGCTGCATTGTTACCCAGTGGGTGGAAAAGTGCTGTTTGCTTTCTGGGCAGGCAAAGAGACAGACGGTGGGTGTCTCTCAGTTGTCTGGGCCTGAGTCTCCATCTCGCTGGAGCAGCTGAGGAGACTGGTGAATCCAACTGCCAGGACATCACACATAGCGACCAAGGACCCAGAGGGAGATGGACAACAATCCCTGGCTCAAGATCAATAGATTGGAGAGGTGTGAGGGGGGGATAAGAGCTGGGGGCTGGGAGGAGTCGGGGGCAGACCCAGGGTCCATCAATACATCATTCTAAACGCCACAGCAGCAAGTCTCAGAGCCCAGGACTTGGGCTCGCAGGCGTTGCACTACAGCGCTAAAAACAGCTGTTGTGATGAAGTGGGTTTTTCCCCTTGTTATGTTGTACATGAGCCGATATGAACCTTACTTTTAGCATGTATACTGTGTGCCTCAGTTTCCCTGTGTGCTGCACCAATGTCTAGGGTGCTGGGACTAAGGGTGTGTGACTTTTGCTGAGATCCTCAGGGGCAGGTGAGGCAGCTCCAGCTACCTGCATGTAAGCAATGGATGGTGCCCTTTGGAACCTGAGACCCAGGAGGGGGATGATGCAACCAGGTAACACTTTGCCCAAGAAGCAAGATAAAGACTGGAGGGGCAACAGGCCTTTTGGAGGTTGGGCCACTGGAAGCCAGTCAGTCTCCTGTTTGGGACTTGGGGGGGGTCCAGGGCACCAGGCCCTGGATTCCCCCCGGCAAGGTGGACTTTACAGAATAGTCCTGCTTTCAGTGCTAACAAGCTCTGTTCTGAGCAATGTTCCTGGCGACTAATAAACCTTCTGTTTTACATGCTGGTTGAGAGTCATGGCTGACTGCAAAGCTAGCGGGCAGGGCCCTTCTGGCTTTCCCAGGGGTCCCGTCCAGGTGCAGGAAGCGCAGGGTGAGAACAGGGGTGCTGAATGCTCTGAGGTCAGACCCAGAAAGGCCATAGCTGAAAAGTCGTCTTGCCCCTGTGATAATATGAGGGGAGGCACGCTACACCAGAGTCCTGTCCGGCTTCATACACAGCAGTTCCAGAGTACCGGGCCTGTGTTTCTGTGACAGCTGTTTGTATGTTCTGGCTTGCGCTGGAACTCAGGCTCCGAAGCTCAACCCTACCCCAGACTTCACAGCCCAGGCCTACCTGTCTCCACAGCTGTTTTTAGTGCTGTACCATGAGCCCTGCATGCCTGAGTCTGTAGACCTGGGCTCCCAGACTCACTGCCGCAGGTGTTGGAAAAGTGTTGACGTACCATTTGTCTCCCTGGGGCTGCCATGTCCCATGTCAACATACAGGAGTGGAAACATAAGAACGGCCATACTGGGTCAGACCAAGGGTCCATCTAGCCCAGTATCCTGTCTACTAACCGGCCAATGCCAGGTGCCCCAGAGGGAATGAACAGAACAGGCAGTCACCAAGTGATCCATCCCCTGTCGCTCATTCCCAGCTTCTAACAAACAGAGGCTAGGGACACCATCCCTGCGCATCCACTGATGGACCTGTCCTCCAGGAACTTCTCTAGTTCTTGTTTGAACCCTGTTATAGTTTTGGCCTTCACAACGTCCCCAGCAAGGGGTTCCACAGGTTGTTAGTGCTTTTTGTGAAGAAATACTTCCTTTTGTTTGTTTTAAATCTGCTGCCTAGTAATTTCATGTGGTGATCCTGGTTCATGTGTTATGAGAAGGAGTAAATAACACTTCCTTGTCCAATTTCTCCAAACCAGAAATGATTTTACAGACCTCTATCATATCCCCCCCCTACTCACTTCTTTTCCAAACTGAACAGCACCAGTCTTACTAATCTCTCCTCATACGGATGCTGTTTCATCCCCCTAATAATTTTTGTTGCCCTTTTCTGTACTTTTCCGATTCCAATGTATTTTTGAGATGGGGTGACCACATCTGTACACAGTATTCAAGATGTGGGCATACCGTGGATTTATATAGAGGCAATATGATATTTTCTGTCTCATTATCTATCCCTTTTCTAATGGCTCCCAACATTCTGTTCGTTTTTTTAGCTGCCGCTGTACACTGAGTGAATATTTTCAGAGAACTATCCACAGTGACTCCAAGATCTCTTTCCTCAGTGCTAACAGCTCATTTAGACTTATTTTGTATGCACAGTTGGGATTATTTTTTCCAATGTGCATTACTTTGCATTGATCAACATTGTATTTCATCTGCCATTTTGTTGCCCAGTCACCCATTTTTGAGAGATTCTTTTGTAGCTCTTTGCAATCTGCCTGGGACTTAACTACTTTGAGTAGTTTTGTATCATCTGCAAATTTTGCTACCTCACTTTTTACCCCTTTTTCCAGATCATTTATGAATATGGACTGGTCCCAGCACAGACTCCTGGAGGACACCACTGTTTACCTCTCTCCATTCTGAAAACTGACCATTTATTCCTACCCTTTGTTTCCTGTCTTTTAACCAGTTACTGACCCATGAGAGAACCTTCCCTCTTATCCCATGACAACTCACTTTGGTTAAGAGCCTTTGGTGAGGGACCTTGTCAAAAGCTTTCTGAAAGTCCAAATACTCTACATCCAATGGATCCCTCTTGTCCAAGTGCTTGTTGACTCCCTTAGAGAATTCTAGCAGATTGGTGAGGCAAGACTTCCCTTTACAAAAGCCTTGTTGACTCTTCCCCAACAAACTGTATTCATTTGTGTTTCTGATAATGCAGGGCCCATGCCAGGCACCTCAGACCCTAGTCACAAGCCAAGCCAGATTTTTGTCAAGGGAAGCTCTGACATGTTCCCCCTTAGATGTGGTGAAGACTCATCCCTGAGGATCTCTGGTAGGAGGAGACAGCCCTGCCTGCTGGATGCCAGTGGTCAAGGGACTGTCTCGCCCTGCAGGTTGGTGTGGGGGGATGCAGAGCCAGACTTGGAGCAAGGCAGTGTGGCTAAGAACAACTCAGCTGTGTTGGGCAGGACCGCAGTGGGTGCCTGTGTTCAGATAGCAGCCCCTGAGATGCAGCATGGTGGCAGAGGAGATAGCTCGCTGCCATCTCAATTTGCCTGATTGTCCCCAACAAGGCAGCAGCATTGAGCCTCACTCTGTGCTTCCCGATGGCAGGGAGCCAGGTGTCACTAATCTGGCTGTGGCAGAGTATCCCTTGTGGGAGCCGATGGGGAGTGCATGTGAAAGTCCAATACCCTACCCCAGTGAGTGCTGCAGTGTGTCTCTTTCTAGTGGGCTGGCACTCAACCGCCGGACGAGGGCTCTTGGCTTTTCCATTCCCTCTTGGGATCTCAGGTGAAAAACACAACAGTCTATAGACAGCTAACAAAGCTACAAAAGAATGGGAAAGAAAAACGTGGAGGCAACTCCCTGCAGACTCTGGGCTCTCTTCCTTCACTGCGCACTGCAGGGCTCACTGGGGGTTCAGAGCAAGTCTCAGCCTGTTCCCTTTTTAGTTCAGGGGCTGCACACCCTGCTCTGCGACAGCAGGGGCTCTGCTAGCCTCTCTCCAGGGCCGGAGCTCCACAACCTGGTCCAGTCTCAGGTCTGCCCCCAGCTTAGGTGAGTTCCCTCCTTGTAACTCCTCAGGCAGGGCCACTCCAGGCCAGAGCAGCTCCTTAACCCCTTCCCTGCCAGTGCAAGGTCTGCATACTCCATCACACAAACATAAGAACGGCCAGACTAGGTCAGACCAATGGTCCATCTACCCCAGTACCCTGTTTTCCAACAGTGGCCGATGCCACAACTACAGTATAAGATGTCAATCAACAATTAATCTATACAACAATTAACTTTGAAAAGTCGTGGTGATTGGGGGAGGTCCTGGACTATTGGAAAAAGGCAAATATTAGTGCCCATCTTTAAACAAGGGAAGGAGGAGAATCCAGGGAACTACAGACCGGTCAGCCTCACCACAGTCCCCGGAAAAATCATGGAGCAGGTCCTCAAGGAATCCATTTTGAAGCATTGGAGGGTGATCAGGAACAGTCAACATGGATTCACCAAGGGCAAGTCATGCCTGACTAACCTGGTTGCCTTCTATGATGAGATAACTGGCTCTGTGGATATGGGGAAAGCGGTGGATGTGATATATCTTGACTTTAGCAAAGCTTTTCATACGGTCTCCCACAGTATTCTTGCCAGTAAGTTAAAAAAAATCTGGATTGGATGAATGGACTATAAAGTGGATAGAAAGCTGGCTAGATGGTCAGGCTCAATGGGTAGTGATCAATGGCTCCATGTCTAGTAGACAGCTAGTATCAAGCGGAGTGCCCCAAGGGTTGGTCCTGGGGCTGGTTTTGTTCACATCTTCATTAATGATCTGGATGATGGGATTAATTGCACCCTCAGCAAGTTTGCAGAGGACACTAAACTAGGGGGACACGTAGATACTCTGGAGGATAGGGATAGGGTCCAGAGTGACCTAGACAAATTAGAGGATTGGGCCAAAAAAAAATCTGATGAGGTTCAACAAGGACAAGCGCAGAGTCCTGCACTTAGGACGGAAGAATCCCATGCACTGCTACAGGCTGGAGACCGACTGGCTAAATCGCAGTTCTGCAGAAAAGGACCTGGGGATTCCAGTGGACAAGAAGCTGGATATGAGTCAGCAGTGTGTCCTTATTGCAAAGAAGACGAACAGCATATTGGGCTGCATTAGTAGGAGCAGTGCCAGCAGATCGAGGGAAGTGATTATTCCCCTCTATTCGGCACTGGTGAGGTCACATCTGGAGTACTGTGTCCAGTTTTGGGCCCCACACTACAGAAAGGATGTGGACAAACTGGAAAGAGTCCAGCAGAGGGCAAAGAAAATGATTAGGGGGCTGGGACACATGATTTGTGAGAGGCTGAGGGAACTGGGATTGTTTGGTCTGCAGAAGAAAGGAATAAGGGGGGATTTGATAGCTGCTTTCAACTACCTGAAAGGGGGTTCCAAAGAGGATGGATCTAGACTGTTCTCAGTGGTAGCAGATGACAGAACAAGGAGCAATGGTCTCAAAATTGCAGTGGGGGAGGTTTAGGTTGGATATTAGGAAAAACGTTTTCACTAGGAGGGTGGTGAAGCACTGGAATGGATTACGTAGGGAGGTGGTGGAATCTCCATCCTTAGAGGTTTTTCAGGCCTGCCTTGACAAAGCCCTAGCTGGGATGATTTAGTTGGGGCTGGTCCTGCTTTGAGCAGGGGGTTGGACTAGATGCCTCCTGATGTCCCTTCCAACTCTGATATTCTATGATTCTGTGATGCTGGTAGAGCAGGTGCCAGTTCTTGCCAAGACTGTAGGCATCAGCTGAGCACAGACAACCTCTCAGCTGGGAAACAAACCAGCTTACCTGTACACTAGTATTCTTGAAGACAGGTGCTAGACTTGTGAGGAGGTAGTTAGACTCTATAGAATGCTTCTAAGTTGCTGCCTGCATTAATCTGACTTGTAATACCTGTATCCCGTGCTGTAAGGTGATATGTACGTTTTGCTTTGTAACGGTATAAATGCCTGCTCTGGACTTGTGAACGCAGGTGGGAGGAGAGGTTGCCCTGCCCATCAAGAGGGACTATCAAAACTAAATGGACCATTGTGGAGCATCATGATACAAATACTGGGTTGATAGCCCTCTCACCCCCAGGAAGGTGCTACTGTCAAGAAAGCTGGTCCCATCAGTGTGAATTCTGGGAGAGGAGAATAAAGATAGCTGACATGACAATTTGTCATCTCTGCTGTTTGGACTCTCACAGGACTGGAGCCGGGAAACAAAAGCAGGGATCCCCAGAGTCAACCCAGGTTACACCTGAAAGACATTCAGTGCTGACTGATTACTACAACTCTGTCACCTTCTGGAACCACAGGCTGTAACTCAGTTGTGTACCTGCTTTAACCTGTAAAGAACTCTCATTTCTTTTCCTAGCCACTACACCCTGAGCTCGTTTACTGTAGGACTGGCTACAAGCGCTGGTGGTATGAGATCTGAAGTACAAACTGACCTGAGGTAAGTGATTGGTCTCTTGGGACTGATGGCAATCTGAAGCTTTTCTCATCTTTGGTGTATGGCAACGAAAGAATCACACAGCCCAGCTTGCCTGGGTGGCAGAGACAGGAGGGCCCCAGGGGCCTGTCGGGGATCCATGGTAAGGCTCGTCTAGTGCTTCCAGAGTCCACGTTTGTTACTGGGCTGGTGACAGCTAACTGCAGAATACAGCAGCATGGGGCAACTGCCCTGCTTTCGACAGCCTGAAGTGAGCGCGGCACTCACGGGCATGAACCACTCCAAGCAGCGGGAGGGTGCACGACCCTCCCAGTTAGTAAGTGTATTTACAAAATCACTATTTCAGCCTGAAGCCCGGGAGTTTTGCGAGCATGAGCGTATTTTATGAGTATGTGCATGAGCCCATGTGTCACGCACCACCAGTCCGGTTGGATGAACACAGCGAATGCCCCGGTGGGTCATGCACTGGCTATGCAGTAAGGGGCAGACAGGAGGCGTATGTTCACCCCACAACCCCGATACTGGAGTGCGCCAGCAGGGGCCACCCGGGGCAGGTAGAGCGTGAGACGCAGCCTGTGGCTGGTGGGATGACACTAGTGCCCCAAGCCCACCTCCCATCACACCCTCCCTGCACATTCTGCAGGAGCGGGAGAAGCTGGAAGGGCAATAGCAGAGGATGTGGTGATGGCAGAGGAGGTCCAGGCCGGGGACTGGTCAAGGTAATTAAGGACCCTAGATGGCATAGGAGGGCAGCTTTCCTGGCCAGATCCTCCTGGTCTTCACAATCGGGGTGGGAGCCAGGGGTACAACAAGGGGGGAATCGCTGACCCCCAGGGCCCATTTCCATCCCTCTCTCCCTAACCCTCCCACTCTCCCCTGCCAGGCCAGTCATGCTCTCCTCACGCCCCATGGGATACGTGCTCATGGAGAACTCCCAGAGGAGGGGCATTTACAGTTACATTTGCTGAGAGGCTGGTGGAAGATGGGGCAGGAGCCCACCAGGCAGGAGGGAGGGAGGAAAGGAAAGCTGCCCGAGAAGGACCCACTCCCCCACTGCAGACAGAGAGCCCCTGGGAGCCAGGTGACCAGGCCCTCCTGCCACTGGCCCCTGCATATCAGGCTGCCTCTTACCTTGGCTGCTGTGCCAGCTTCATAAAAGGCCTTGTCTGCGGGGATGAGCTCAGTGTGGCGCAGAAGGGAGATGGAGAGCTTGGCCGCCACGACATCCTGAGGACAAAGATGCCTTGAGAGCCACCCGGAGCCAATACGTATGAGAGACAGTGACCCAGTCTGGATCCCCAGCGCTCCATGTCTGAGCTCCAGAGACCCCTGCCCAGATCCCCAGTGCCCGGTGTCTGAGCCCCAGAGAGCCCTGTCCGCCGTCTGCCCTGCCCAGATTCCCAGCGCCCAGTGTCTGATCCCCGGAGATCCCTGACCTCCCTCTGCCCTGCCCAGATCCCCAGCGCTCAATGTCTGATCCCCGGAGAGCCCTACCCTCCCTCTGCCCTGCCCAGATCCCCAGCGCCCAATGATTGAGCCCCAAGAGCCCTGCCCAGATCCCCAGCGCCCAATGTCTGATCCCCGGAGAGCCCTGCCTTCCCTCTGCCCTGCCCAGATCCCCAGCGCCCAATGTCTGATCCCCGGAGAGCCCTGCCGTCCCTCTGCCCTGCCCAGATCCCCAGCACCCAATGTCTGAGCCCCAAGAGCCCTGCCCAGATCCCCAGCGCCCAATGTCTGATCCCCGGAGAGCCCTGCCCTCCCTCTGCCCTGCCCAGATCCCCAGCGCCCAATGTCTGAGCCCTGGAGAGCCCTGCCCAGATCCCCAGCGCCCAATGTCTGATCCCCGGAGAGCCCTGCCCTCCCTCTGCCCTGCCCAGATCCCCAGCGCCCAATGTCTGATCCCCGGAGAGCCCTGCCCTCCCTCTGCCTTGCCCAGATCCCCAGCGCCCAATGTCTGATCCCCGGAGAGCCCTGCCCTCCCTCTGCCCTACCCAGATCCCCAGTGCCCAATGTCTGAGCCCCAAGAGCCCTGCCCTCCCTCTGCCCTGCCCAGATCCCCAGCACCCAGTGTCTGAGCCCTGGAGAGCCCTGCCCAGATCCCCAGTGCCCAGTGTCTGAGCCCTGGAGAGCCCTGCCCAGATCCCCAAGACCCAGTCTCGGATCCCCGGAGAGCTCTGCCCTCCCTCTGCCCTGCCCAGATCCCCAGCGCCCAGTGTCTGATCCCCAAAGAGCCCTGCCCAGATCCCCAGCCCCCAATGTCTAAGCCTCAAGAGCCCTGCCCTCCCTCTGCCCTGCCCAGATCCCCAGTGCCCAACGTCTGAGCCCCAAGAGCCCTGCCCTCCCTCTGCCCTGCCCAGATCCCCAGTGCCCAATGTCTGAGCCCCAAGAGCCCTGCCCTCCCTCTGCCCTGCCCAGATCCCCAGCACCCAGTGTCTGAGCCCTGGAGAGCCCTGCCCAGATCCCCAGTGCCCAGTTTCTGAGCCCTGGAGAGCCCTGCACAGATCCCCAGTGCCCAATGTCTGAGCCCTGGAGAGCCCTGCCCAGATCCCCAGTGCCCAATGTCTGAGCCCTGGAGAGCCCTGCCCAGATCCCCAAGACCCAGTCTCGGATCCCCGGAGAGCTCTGCCCTGCCCAGATCCCCAGCGCCCAGTGTCTGATCCCCAAAGAGCCCTGCCCAGATCCCCAGCCCCCAATGTCTAAGCCTCAAGAGCCCTGCCCTCCCTCTGCCCTGCCCAGATCCCCAGCGCCCAGTGTCTGATCCCCAAAGAGCCCTGCCCAGATCCCCAGCGCCCAGTGTCTGAGCCCCAGAGAGCCCTGCCCTCTCTCTGCCCCGCCCAGATCCCCAACTGCTGTAGGGCTCCTCTCGTGCACTGACTCGCAGTGTGTCACTCTGTGCTCTCACAACAGGGATCCTCAATGCCATCCCTGGCTCTGGCGGGCCCAGGACACCATCCCCACGTTCCCCCAGGCAGCACCCTCTGCAATGGCTGAATGCACTGGAGAGGGCCACAACCAGGTGTTTTGCCACCAGAACCCCCTGCCCATGGATCCCAGAGATGGAGGCCAAGCAGAGAGCAAGGCAGACCTTACCAGCTGCTTCACACCCTGCGCGGCGGAGCGAGTGGCATAGTAGTGCGATATCAGCAGCATGGTCTCAAACTCCGCATGTGCGGGGGTGTTCGCTTCGCTCGACTTCACCAGGTTCTCACACTACAGAGAGAGGGAGCGTGTGAGCACGTGGGGCCCGTGGCATCCAGGCCACAGAGCATACAGGGCAGGCCAGGGGGTGGGCAGGGAAGCAGTGGATGCTAAACAGAGCTGCAAAGGGTTGGAAGGGGCAAAGGGAGCTGAGACACTGAGCAGTGGGGGGCAGAGGGAGCCGTGGGTGCTGAGCAGTGGGGGGCAGAGGGAGCCGTGGATGCTGAGCAGTGGGGGGCAGAGGGAGCCGTGGGCGCTGAGCAGTGCTGGGGGCAGAACTCTGAACTCTGCTGCGGGTAGGGATCTCGCCAGCAGGGGCAGCACGGTTGCACTCACTAGGTTGAAGAGGACGTCACGCAGGTCGGCCCAGCTGGGATAGGCCTCAGCGCTGTTCATGCCGGGTGCGTTCACCACCTCCACAAAGAGACGCTTGTAGATGTTGAAATTCTGCATGAGGGGGGAAGCCACATATCCTAGGCATCAGGTGGGAGCTGAGGAGAGCCCCAGTCTCTCCCACCGCACGAGCAAACACAGGCGGGAGGTCCCAGCAGCTCCCCACGCGCAGATCCTGCAGCGATGTGTCCAGTCGGTATGCAGGGAACAGTGGTCCCAGAACTGCCCCCTGGCAATGCAGGCTCCTCCCCAGGCCTCTCTCTACAGCCCAGAGTCTCCCAGGAAAGAACAAGACAAAGTGGCACCTGGCAGGACCTTGGCCTGTCCCAAATGCAGCACACGTGGGGTAGATCCTCAGCCTCCTCCCCATCTCCTCTGCACAGGAGGCAGAGGGAGCGGGAAGTGGCCGCAGACCCAGCGTGGGGGGGCCCCTGTGGGTGCAGAGCTGGGTCCTATACCACCTTCCCGACAGACATGGCCCAGAGAGAGAACGGCATGGCCAGAGCACAAGGCCCCAGCCTAGGGGCCAGGGCTGGAGAGGATCCCAGGGCTGCACTGAACGTCTCCTTTACCTGCAGGTTGGCAGGAGCTCCATGCTGGACATACAGACTCAGTGCTTTGTCATAACTGCCGTCCCGGATGAGGTGGGTTGCATACAGAGCGACATACTTGTGCAGGACCTTATAATTCTGGAGCAGGGACAGAGAGAGGAAGCAATGGCTGGGCCAGGCTTTAGATGCAGATCCTCTGTAGAACTTACTCACCATCTCATGATTTACTCCTCCACTCATTTGGGTGTCACCTCGGCATTTTACCAGCAGTGATTTGATATTTTCTGTCAGGCCACTGATCTGGATATAGAACAGCACTGGACAGAGAACAGAGCGCTCCTGGACCCAACTAGAAACACCCCCGTTAGACAAAGATTTCCTATTCAGCCACTCCTGGCAATCTACCATGTAAACAGCTTTTGATCCACTTATTATGGACTGCAATGATTTTGTGTAATGCTAAGTTTTTCACCATGTCACAGAATCATAGAATATCTGGGTTGGAAGGGACCTCAGGAGGTATCTAGTCCAACCCCCTGCTCAAAGCAGGACCTATCCCCAATTAAATTATCCCAGCCAGGGCTTTGCCAAGCCTGACCTTTAAAACCGCTAAGGACGGATGCATTTGTCCTTGTTAAATTTCATCCTATTTACTTCAGACCATTTCTCCAGTTTGTCCAGATCATTTTGAATTTTAATCCTGTCCTCCAAAGCACTTGCAACATGCACATGGCTTTTCTTGTTTTATTTTTTGCCCTCCTTATGTACAATAGAGAAATCCTTGCTTGGATGGAAATGGAAATCTGAGTAAATTCATCTGGCAGTTTTGTCTCTTAGGACGGAAGAGTCCCATGCGCTGCTACAGGCTGGGGACTGACTGGCTAAGCGGCAGTTCTGCAGAAAAGGACCTGGGAATTACAGTGGATGAGAACTGTATATGAGTCGGCAGTGTGCCCTTGTTGCCAAGAAGGCTAACAGCATTTTGGGCTGTATAAGTAGGGGCATTGCCAGCAGATCGAGGGATGTGATCATTCCTCTCTATTCAGCATTGGCGAGGCCTCATCTGGAGTACTGCGTCCAGTTTTGGGTCCCCCACTACAGAAAGGATGTGTACAAATTGGAAAGAGCCCAGCGGAGGGCAATGAAAATCATCTGGGGGCTGGAGCACATGACTTACCAGGAGAGGCTTAGGAAACTGGGGTTATTTAGTCTGCAGAAGAGAAAAATAAGGGGGGATTTGATAGCAGCCTTCAACTGCCTGAAGTGGGGTTCCAAAGAGGATGGAGCTCGGCTGTTTTCAGTGGTGGCAGATGACAGAACAAGGAGCAATGGTCTCAAGTTGCTGTGGGGGCGGGGGGTTTAGGCTGGATATTAGGAAACACTATTTCACTACAAGAGTGTTGAAGCATTGGAATGGGTTACCTAGGGAGGTGGTGGAATCTCCATCCTTGGAGGTTTTTAAGGTCAGGCTTGACAAAGCCCTGGCTGGGATGATTTAGTTGGGGTTGGTCCTGTTTTGAGCAGGGGGTTGGACTAGATGACCTCCTGAGGTCTCTTCCAACCCTAATCTGCTATGATTCTATGTGGGCGTACCATGGATTTATATAGAGGCAATATGATATTTTCTATCTTTTCTAATGGTTCCCAACATTCTGTTCACTTTTTTGACTGCTGCTGCACATTGAGTGGATGTTTTCAGAGAACTATCCACAATGACTCCAAGGTGTCTTTCTTGAATGAAAACAGTTAATTTAGACCCCATCATTTTATATGTATAGTTGGGATTATGTTTTCAAATGTGCATTACTTTGCATTTATCAACACTGAATTTCTCCTGTCATTTTCTTGCCCAGCCACCCAGTTTTGTGAGATCCCTTTGTTGCTCTTCACAGTCTGCCTGGGACTTAACTATCCTGAGTAGTTTTGTATCATCTGCAAATTTTGCCACATCACCGTTTACCCTTTTTTCCAGATCATTTATGGATATGTTGACTAGCACTGGTCCCAGTTCAGAGCACTGGGGACCACCACTATTTACCTCTCTCCATTCTGAAAACACCATTTATTTCTACCCTTTGTTTCCTGTCTTTTAACCAATTGCTAATCCATGCGAGGACCTTCCCTCTTATCCCAGGACAGCTTACTTTGCTTAAGAACCTTTGGTGAGGGACTTTGTCAAAGGCTTTCTGAAAACTTAAGCACACTATAGCCACTGGATCCCCCTTGCCCACATGCTTGTTGAACCCCTCAAAGAATTCTAGTAGATTGGTGAGGCATGATTTCCCTCTACAAAACCCTGTTGACTCTTCCCCAACAAATCATGTGCAACTCTGTGTCTGACCATTTTGATCTTTACTATAGTTTAAACCAGTTTGCCTGTTACTGAAGTCAGGCCTGCAATTGCTGGGATCACCTTTGGACCCATTTTTAAAAATTAGCATCACATTTGCTATCCTCCAGTTATTTGGTACAGAAGCTGATTTAAATTATAGGTTTACAATCTACAGTTAAGAGTTCTGCAATTTCACATTTTCCTTCAGAACTCTTGAGTGATACCATCTGCTCCTGGTGACTTACTACTGTTTAGTTTTATTAATTTGTTCCAAAAACCTCTCTAATGACATGTCAATCTAGGACAGTTCCTCAGATTTGTCACCTAAAAAGAATGGCTCAGGTTTGGGAATCTCCCTAACATCCTCAGCCATGAAGACTGATGCAAAGAATCCATTTAGCTTTGGCCTTGTCATCCTTGAGTGCTCCTCTAGCATCTCGATCATCCAGTTGCCCCACTGGTTGTTTAGCAAGCTTCCTGCTTCTGATGTACTTAATTTTTTTATTTTTTTTGGTATTACTTTTTGAGTCTTTGGTGAGCTGTTTTTCAAATTCTTTTTTGGCCTTTCTAATTATATTTTTACACTTCATTTGCCAGAGTTTATGCGCTTTTCTATTTTCCTCACTAGGATTTAACTTCCACTTTTAAAGGATGCCTTTTTGTCTCTCACTGCTTCTTTTACTTTGTTGTTTAGCACAGTGGTACTTTTTTGGTTCTCTTACTATGTTTGTTAATTTGGGGCATACATTTAAGTTGAGCCTCGAATATGGTGTCTTTAAAAAGTTTCCATGCAGCTTCCAGGGATTTAATTTTTAGCACTGTACCTTTTAATTTCTGTTTAATTAACGTCCTCATTTTTGTGTAGATCAGACATTCTGTGGCTCACAAGCACCACCGAGCTGTGGTCACTAATGATAACACACATTCTGACAGACGTTACACCTCCTGCATAAGGGCTTAGGCCAATCTCTACCTGTTAGAGACTGGAATGAGATCAATGTGGGGCTCTGATTATTTCATGCCTGCTGCCGCCAGGCTCTGGCACTTCCCTGGGGGCTGTCTCAGGCTCAATTTCGTGAGGCAAACCCTATATTCCCAACTGTCCTATCTGCCCCACTCCTCCCCCTTACTCTCGTTCTCGCCCCGCAGAGCCTGGGCCCTGGCACTCAGCCTGGCCTGCGCAGCAGTGGAAGAGCTGCGAGCATGGTGCCCAGGGCTGCAGTGGTACCTGCTTGGCCGCGGTGTCCAGGCACTTCTCCCACTGCTCCCGCTCCGCATACATGTCCAGGGCAGCCATGACATCCACTCCCACTAGCTGTGGAACAGAAGAGAGCCACAACACCCTGAGAATGGACTGAGCAGGGCAGGTGCCTCCCCGCGTGGGCACCCAACCCCCCACCGCTCCCCAGCGTGGGCGCCCAGCCCCCTTCCCCAGCACGGGCATCCAGCCCTCCCCCACCACCTGCCAGCACGGGCACCCAGCTCTCCCCCACCACTCCCCAGCACGGGGGTCCAGCCCTCCCCCACCGCCCCTGAGCACGAGCACCCAACCCCCACTTCCACCCCCCAGCACGGGCACCCAATGCCCCTGCCCCCTAGCATGGGTGTCCACCCCCCCCCCCCCCGCCCTCCAGCACAGGCACCCAGCCACACGCATCACACTGCCCTGCACGTTAACACCCAGACCCCCACACAATGCACCACCCCCAGCACAGAATGGCCCTGCCCCCTCACCCAGCCCCATGGGAGGACCCCTTGGGCACAGAACGACCCTGGCCCCCTGCCCACCCCAGACAAAAACATTCTTACCGAATCCACTTTGCCCTGATTCTTCAAATACTCCTTATAGCGCTGGTCCACATACTCCTCCGACCTGCCGGGCAGAAGCAGACTTTGTTGGCAGCCAAACCCAGCTGGAGGTGCCCAGAGTGGAGCACAGGGGCCTGGCAGGAGTCCCACTGCAGCTGCAGTGACAGGGACAAGGAGCAACCCAGCTGGGGTGAGGAGCAGGGCCTTGTGGCACCTGGAGGGGAGGGCAGACAGATATCCCAGCCCATGGCAGGAGGCTGCGAGGGGAGGGACGTAGGTGCCTGGGGGAAAGGCAGTAGAAAACTGCAGGCAGGGACAGGACTGAGAGCACTCCAGGAGGGAAGGGATGGAGACAGGCAAAAGGAGATGGGGGTAGGACTGGAAGTGCCTTAAGGGCAGTAGGGGGAAATGGGGCTGAGGGTGACTAGGGGACAGTAGGGACACAGGGGAGTGTGGGAAAAAGGGGAACCTGCAGGAGCAGTATGTGTGGGGGGAATAGGACGGAAAGGAAACTGCACGGGGCAGTGTGTGGGGAGGACAGGAGGGAGGGGAACCTGCAGGGGGCAGTGTGGGGACAAGACGGAGGGGAACCTGCAGGGGGCAGTGTGTTTGGGGGGGAAATAGGACAGAGGGGAACCTGCAGGGGACATTGTGTGGGGGGGAATAGGACAGAGGGGAACCTGCAGGGGGCATTGTGTGTGGGGGAATAGGACAGAAAGGAATCTGCAGGGGGCAGTGTGTGGAGGGGACAGGACAGAAGGGAATCGCAGGGGGCAGTGTGTGTGTGGGGAATAGGACGGAAGGGAACCTGCAGGGGGCAGTGTGTGTGGGGGGGGGACAGGACAGAGGGGAACCTGCAGGAGGCAGTGTGTGTGTGGGGGTACAGGACAGAGGGGAACCTGCAGGGGGCAGTGTAGGGAGGACAAGACGGAGAGGAACCTGCAGGGGGCAGTGTGGGGACAAGACAGAGGGGAACCTGCAGGGGGCATTGTGTGGGGGGGAATAAGATGGGGGGGCAGTGTGTGTGTGGGGAATAGGACGGAAGAAAACCTGCAGGGGGCAGTGTGTGTGTGGGGATAGGATGGAGGAGAACCTGCAGGGGGCAGTGTGGGCAGGACAGGAGGGAGGGGAACCTGCAGGGGGCTGTGAGGGGAGGACAGGAGGGAGGGGAACCTGCAGGGGGCAGTGTGTGGGGAGGACAGGAGGGAGGGGAACCTGCAGGGGGCAGTGTGTGGGGAGGACAGGAGGGAGGGGAACCTGCAGGGGGCAGTGTGTGTTGGGGGAACAGGACGGAAGGGAACCTGCATGGAGCATTGTGTGGGGGGGGAACAGGACGGAAGGGAACCTGCATGGAGCATTGTGTGGGGGGGAATAAGACAGAAGGGAACCTGCAGGGGGCATTATGCGTGGGGGGAATAGGACGGAAGAAAACCCGCAGGGGACAGCGTGTGTGTGGGGGATAGGGTGGAGGAGAACCTGCAGGGTGCCGTGAGTGGAGGACAGGAGGGAGAGGAACCTGCAGAGGGCCGTGAGGGAAGGACAGGAGGGAGGGGAACCTGCAGGGGGCAGTGTGTGGGGAGGACAGGAGGGAGGGGAACCTGCAGGGGGCAGTGTAGGGAGGACAGGACAGAGGAGAACCTGCAAGGGGCAGTGTGTGTGTGGGGAATAGGATGGAACGGAACCTGCAGGGGGCAGCGTGTGTGTGGGGAATAGGACGGAATGGAACCTGCAGGGGGCAGTGTGTGTGTGGGGAATAGGACGGAATGGAACCTGCAGGGGGCAGTGTGTAGGGGGGATAGGACAGAGGAGAACCTGCAGGGGGCAGTGAAGGGAGGACAGGAGGGAGGGGAACCTTCAGGGGGCAGTGTGAGGAGGACAGGACAGAGGAAAACCTGCACGGGGCAGTGAGGAGGACCAGGCTGAGGATTACCTTGGGTCGAGCTCCTTGGCCACACGTTTTGCCTTGTTCCATTCCTCACCCTCAATGAAGGCATCAATGGCTTCTCGGATGAGGTCCAGGCTGAGGTAGAGCTCAGCTGCCTGCAGAAACGAAGCAGGGTCACACTTGGGTATTGTCACCTGGAGCTCCAAGGCCAGAGGACATCTGTGCCCACACCATGGGGCCAGAGCCCTGACTGCAGCCTCTGGGCAATGCTGCATTTAGCCCAGGTCCTGTCTACCGACACAGGCCAATGCCAGAGGTTTCAAGCGGAGTGAATTTTGTATCATTTGTAAATTTGGCCACCTCAGTGTTCCATTGTGAAGACTGGCCACTAATTCCTACTCTGTTTCCTGTCTTGTAACCAGTTACTGACCCATGACAGGACTTTCCCTCTTATCCCATGACTCCTTACTTTGCTCAAGAGCCTTTGATGGGGGACCTTGTCAAAGGCTTTCTGAAAATGCAAGCACACTATGGTGATTGGCTCACCCAGTATTTCATACTCCTAGCCTCAGGACACAGCGCCCAACTCCTTCTCTGGGACATGATGCCCCCTTCCCTGCTCGCCCCCCGGTCGACACGCAGAGTCTGCATGGCCTCCAGCCCTCCCTCCTCAAGGACAGAGTGGACTGGTCCCACCAAAGGGACTCCTGATCCCTCCCAAGGACTGTGCTGAGATGGCGTCTGAGAAGCAAAGGAGAATGGAATCTGAAATCAATGGACCCAACCTGGGGTGTGGGAAATGAGATGTAATTGGTGGACAAAAGGAGGAGATGCGTCATTCTGCCCTTTTGGGGCTCTTTATATGGAGACGAGGTGGGAAATCAGGACACCATGCCTCTTGGCAAGTTGTTCCAGTAGTTAATGACTCTCACTGCTAAACATTCACACCTTATTGCCAGTCTGAATTCTAGCCTCAGCTTCCAGCCATGTGCACATGTTAGTCCTGTCTCTGCTAGACTGAAGAGCATGTTATGAAATGTTTGTTCCCCACGGAGGTACTCACAGACTGTAATCAAGTCACACCTTCACCTTTCATCCCACTGACATTAACACCTCCCTCCCTTCAGCACTGTGCTAACAGCAGCAGCCCCTACCGCACTGTACTTCTTCATGGCCACCAGCTGGGGTCCCACCAGTCGAGTCACCTCCACACTCCGGGGCTGGCCCAGAAATTTAATGGCCAGCTCGGCTGCCTGCAGGACAAGAGGCATCAGCGGTAAAAGGGACGGGAGATATCAGAGAGAAAGGGCCCCGTTGGGGGAGAGCCAGGCCCCAGCCCCGAGACCTGGGGGGGAGTGGCCCCATTGGGGAGAGCCGGGCCCCGGCCCCGAGACTGGGGGGAGGGGCCCGGTCGCGGAGAGCCGGACCCCGGCCCCGAGACTAGGGGGAGGGATGCTGTCGCAGAGAGTCCAATCCTGGCCCTAACCCCAGGGGATGCAGTTGTTTGAGGCAGAGCCCTCATGGGTCACTGGTGCCCTGCTCATCTCTCGGGTCTTGGTCAGTCTGAAGCCCCCAGAGTCACTTGGGAGTTGGGCATGGTGTCTTTTTGGGGTCGGGGAGCCCCTGGGGTACCAGAGGAGGGGCGGGGGCTCAGGACTTACCTTCAGCCAGTACTTCTCCATCAGCAGGCTGTTACTGGGATCCTGTACCTTCAGGTAGCAGTCCACAGCCCTGGCGTATTCCCCAGCCTGCTCCCACTGCCGGGCCTGCTCCAGCATGCCCTCCAAGCCTCTGCCAAGACCAACACGGGCAGTGAGACTGTGCTGGGCACGGGGGGATGGTGCAGGGATCCTGGCGGGGCCAGGCCCGGGCATGAGCCCTGCACACAGGGAGAGGCAGGTGTAGGGATGGAGAGAGGTTCAGCTGGTGCTGTCTCCTGCCCCTGCCCAGTGCTCAGGGAGGCAGCACGCAACAGGCTTTGAGGCCTCGTCGCAGGGAGCAGAGAACTCAGCCAAGGGCTGCACGTCCCTGCACCGGCTCACCCCAGTGCCCCCAGCCGAACAACCTTGGCCTACCTGGTCCCTTTCTTGGCAGCCTCCTTGTCGTACTCCTCCTGCAGCACCTCCAGCCGGCTGGGGGCATACTCCTTACAGGTCCGCAGGGCGTCGCTCCACATGCCGGCCTCCTGCGCCAAACACACCAGAGCCACAGTGGGGAGGGTCTTTGCTCAGCCTGCTGGGCTCCCAGGCACCCCAGGGCTGATCCAGCCCTGTCCCAGGGCCCTTGATCCAGCCCCTCACCCCCTCACTGCTACTACCATGGTGGGGACACCACAGCCCCTCATGAACCCCCCCCCCCAGCTACACCTGGGGAGGGGCACCCACAGCCCCTCCCGATCCAACCCCCCAGTCCCCCCCAGCTACTCACAGGGCAGGGGTTGTGGGTTCCAGGCCCAGATCGAGTTCTCAGGTGGGGGACTGGGGAGGTGGATCCTCATGAAGACACTGAGCTCTCGGGGGGACAATGGGGGGGTTCCCTACCCAGACACTGAGCTAACAGGTGATGCTGGTGGTAGAATGTCTGTGCCTAACCGGATAAAGAATGTCAGTGAAGCCAAATGGCAAAAATTAAGATGTCTGTACACTAATGCAAGGAGCCTAGGTAACAAAATGGAGGAACTAGAGCTACTGGTGCAGGAAGTGAAACCGGATATTACAGGAATAACAGAAACATGGTGGAATAGTAGTCATGACTGGAGTACAGGTATTGAAGGTTATGTGCTGTTTAGGAAAGACAGAAATAAAGGCAAAGGTGGTGGAGTAGCATTGTATATCAATGATGAGGTTAACTGTAAAGAAATAAGAAGTGATGGAATGGATAAGACAGAGTCTGTCTCAGCAAAAATCACACTGGGAAAGAAAGCTACTAGAGCCTCCCCTGAGATAGTGCTTGGGGTGTGCTACAGACCGCCGGGATCTGATTTGGATATGGATAGAGACCTCTTTAATGTTTTAATGAAGTAAACACTAATGGGAATTGTGTGATCATGGGAGACTTTAACTTCCCAGATATAGACTGGAGGACAATAGACTGCTAGTAATAATAATAGAGCTCAGATTTTCCTAGATGCGATAGCTGATGGAATCCTTCACCAAGTAGTTGCTGAATCAACAAGAGGGGATGCCATTTTAGATTTGGTTTTGGTGAGCAGTGAGGACCATTAGAAGAAATACTTGTAGGGGACAACCTTGGTTCAAGCGATCATGAGCTACTTCAGTTCAAACTGAAAGAAAGGATAAACAAAAATAGATCTGTGACTAAGGTTTTTGATTTCAAAAGGACTAACTTTAAAAAATTAAGAAAATTAGTTAGGGAAGTGGATTGGTCTGAAGAATTTGTGGATCTAAAGGCAGAGGAGGCTGGAATTACTTCAAGTCAAAGTTGCAGAAATGATCAGAAGCCTACATCCCAAGAAAGAGGAAAAAAATTCATAGGCAAGAGTTGTAGACCAAGCTGGATAAGCAAACATCTCAGAGAGGTGATTAAGAAAAAGCAGAAAGCCTACAAGGAGTGGAAGATAGGTGGGATTAGCAAGGAAAGCTACCTTAGTGAGGTCAGAACATGTAGGGATAAAGTGAGAACGGCTAAAAGCCATGTAGAGTTGGACCTTGCAAAGGGAATTAAAACCAACAGTAAAAGGTTCTATAGCCATATAAATAAGAAGAAAACAAAGAAAGAAGAAGTGGGACTGCTAAACACTGAGGATGGAGTGGAGCTTAAGGATAACCTAGGCATGGCCCAGTATCTAAAGAAATACTTTGCCTCAGTCTTTAGTAGGCTAATGAGGAGCTTGGGGATAATGGAAGGATGACAAATGGGAATGAGGATATGGAGGTAGATATTACCACATCTGAGGTAGAAGCCAAACGTGAACAGCTTAATGGGACAAAATCGGAGGGCCCAGATAATCTTCATCCAAGAATATTAAAGGAACTGGCACATGAAATTGCAAGCCCATTAGCAAGAGTTTTTAAAGAATCGGTAAACTCAGGAGTTGTACCGTACGACTGGAGAATTGCTAACATAGTTCCTATCTTTAAGAAAGGGAAAAGAAGTGATCTGAGTAACTATAGGCCTGTTAGTTTGACATCTGTAGTATGTAAGGTCTTGGAAAAAATTTTGAAGGAGAAAGTAATTAAGGACATTGAAGTCAATGGTAATTGGGACAAATTACAAAAGGTAGATCGTGCCAAACCAACCTGATCTCCTTCTTTGAGAAGGTGACAGATTATTTAGACAAAGGA
The DNA here is from genome assembly GCA_026122505.1 of Aldabrachelys gigantea. Lineage (NCBI taxonomy): Eukaryota > Metazoa > Chordata > Testudines > Testudinidae > Aldabrachelys > Aldabrachelys gigantea. The sequence goes on along the minus strand of CM047481.1, from coordinate 595,126 downwards.
AATGCAGTAGATCTAATTTACCTTGATTTCAGTAAGGCATTTGACATGGTTCCAAATGGGGAATTATTAGTTAAATTGGAAAAGATGGGGATTAATATGAAAACTGAAAGGTGGATAAGGAACTGGTTAAAGGGGAGACTCCAACGGGTCGTACTGAAGGGTGAACTGTCAGGCTGGAAGGAGGTTACTACTGGAGTTCCTCAAGGATCAGTTTTGGGACCAGTCTTATTTAACCTTTTTATTACTGACCTTGGCACAAAAAGCGGGAATGTGCTAATAAAGTTTGTGGATGACACAAAGCTGGGAGGTATTGCTAACACAGAGAAGGACCAAGATATCATACAGGAAGATCTGGATGACGTTGTAAACTGGAGTAATAGTAATAGGATGAAATTTAATAGTGAAAAGTGCAAGGTCATGCATTTAGGGATTAATAATAAGAATTTTAGTTATAAACTGGGGACACATCAGCTGGAAGCAACAGAGCAGGAGAAGGACCTCGGAGTATTGGTTGATCACAGGATGACTATGAGCCGCCAATGTGATATGGCCGTTAAAAAAGCTAATGCGGTTTTAGGATGCATCAGGCGAGGTATTTCCTGCAAAGATAAGGAGGTGTTAGTACCGTTGTATAAGGCGCTGGTGAGACCTCATCTGGAATACTGTGTGCAGTTCTGGTCTCCCATGTTTAAGAAGGATGACTTCAAACTGGAACAGGTTCAGAGACGGGCTACTAGGATGAGCTGAGGAATGGAAAACCTGTCTTATGAAAGGAGACTCAAAGACCTTGGCTTGTTTAGCCTAACCAAAAGAAGGTTGAGGGGGGATATGCTTGCTCTTTATAAACATATCAGAGGGATTAATATTAGGGAGGGAGAGGAATTATTTACGCTTAATACCAACGTAGACACAAGAACAAATGGGTATAAACTGGACACTAGGAAGTTTAGACTTGAAATTAGATGAAGGTTTCTAACCATTAAAGGAGTGAAGTTCTGGAACAGCCTTCCAAGGGGAGTAGTAGGGGCAAAAGACATATCTGGCTTTAAGACTAAGCTTGATAAGTTTATGGAGGGGATGGTATGATGGGATAGCTTAATTTTGGCAACTGATCTTTGATTATCAGCAGGTAAGTATGCCCAGTGGTCTGTGATGGGATGTTAGATGGGATGGGATCTGAGTTACTATAGAGAATTCTTTCCTGAGTGCTGGCTGGTGAGTCTTGCCCACATACTCAGGGTTTAGCTGATCGCCATATTTGGGGTCGGGAAGGAATTTTCCTCCAGGGCAGATTGGCAGAGGCCCTGGAGGTTTTTCGCCTTCTTCTGCAGCATGGGGCATGGGTCACTTGCTGGTGGATTCTCTGCAGCTTGAGGTCTTCAAACCACAATTTGAGGACTTCAATAACTCAGACATAAGTTAGGAGTTTGTTATAGAAGTGGATGGGTAGGATTCTGTGGCCTGCTTTGTGAGGGAGATCAGACTAGATGATCATATTGGTCCCTTCTGACCCTAAAGTCTATGAGTCTCTCGGGGGGGTGGGGGGGGGGGGGGGGAGGGGACGACGATGGGAGGGTTCCCTGCCCAGACACTGAACTCTCGGGAGGACGATGGGGGGGTTCCTCACCCATACACTGAGCTCTCAGGGGGAAGATAGGGGGGTTCCCTGCCCAGACACTGAGCTCTCAGGGGCATGATGGGGGGGTTCCCTGCCCAGACACTGAGATCTCCGGGGTGATGATGAGGGGGTTCCCTACCCAGACACTGAGCTCTCTGGGGTGATGATGGAGGGGTTCCCTGCCCAGACTCTGAGCTCTCGGGGGGGGGGGGGGGAATGATGGGGGTTCCCTGCCCAGACACTGAGCTCTCGGGGGGACGATGGGGGATTGCCTGCCCAGACACTAATCTCTCGGGGGTGAGGATGGGGGGGTTCCCTGCCCAGACACTGAGCTCTCGGGGGTGAGGATGGGGGGCTCCCTGCCCAGACACTGAGCTCTTGGGGGGATGATGGGGGATTCCCTGCCCAGACACTGAGCTCTTGGAGGTGAGGATGGGGGGCTCCCTGCCCAGACACTGAGCTCTCGAGGGGATGATGGGGGGTTCCCTGCCCAGACACTGTGCTCTCGGGGGTGTTGATGGGGGGTTCCCTGCCCAGACACTGAGCTCTGTGGGGTGAAGTGGCATCGTCACTGGCCGCACCCACCTTGTAATATTTCACGGCCAGCTCTGGCCGCTGGGCCCGCAGGAGGAAGGCCTCTGCTTTCTGGAATTCCTTCTGCTCAAAGGCGAAGCGAGCCTGCCCCACAAGCACGTCGGCCACACTCTCTGGGTCGTGGGCCTCAGCCACGCGCTGGGCAGCGTCCCAGTTCTGGTTGTGGACAAACCTGGGGAGCCAAGGAGACATGCCAGCCTGGGTCCAGCAGGTTGGGGTGGGGGAGGGAGCATGAGATCAACTGGAGAGAAGAGCTGCCAGGCTGAGGTCAGGCAGGGGAGCAAGGCCCCCTGGCCTGGAACCTGGATTCAGTCAGCAGGGGGCACTCACATTAGCACCGCTTCCTTGGGCTTCCCAGCTTTAATGAACTCGGTCTCGGCCTCTTCGAACTTGCCCTAGGACAGAGGAGAGCAATCTGCTGACCCCGGCCAGGAGAGGCAAGGACTTCACAGAGCTGGATTACACGCTCTGGGCTGCAGCATGCCACTTCCCTGGGGAGGCGGAAGAACCTGCCTCGTGCTGGCCCCTGGGTGAGTGCTCTGCAGCCTGGGCACAGTGCAGGGCATGGGGTCGTACCTCGTCCTCCAGGAACATGGCGTACTTCAAGTGGATCTCAGGTGTCTTCTGCTTCAGCGAGAGCCGGGCCAGTTCGAACGCAAAGTCAAAGACGCTGTGATGAGAGGAAAGGGATGAGGGTGAGCCAAACTATGTCCTGGCTGTGCCCCACATGGAGTGGACGGGCTGGGGAGAGCTGGTGCTGGTGCTGGCAGGCAGAACCCAGGGTGAAGTGGGAGGCTTGTGAGGGGAGTGCTGGGGCTGGGACTCGGCACAGGAGATGGCTGTGGTGACGGACAGTGCAGGCAGTGAGAGCAAAGGGGAGGTGCTGATGCTGTGGCAGGAGGCTGCCCCAGTGGCTGGCAGCTTGTGGTGCTGCTGGTGCCTTGGGCCCCGCAGATGGAAGTTCTGCAAGGCTTCACCTCCCTTAAGCCAAGACGGGAAAAGTTCCTTCCCAGCCCCCAGGGATGGGAGGTGGGCAGAGGGCTGCACAGCAGCTCCTCCTTGGTCCCAGCCTCCATCCCAGGGCCTGTAGCTGCTGTGAGTGAAGGGCATTCCCCAGGCCTGGCTTTGCTCTCCCTGTGCCAGGAGGCGAGCTCCTAGCCTCAGGACACTCACCCATTGTCTGCTGCATGGTCGATGGCCATTTCCAGGAGCCCAAATTTATTGAGGAGTTTCACGGCAGCTTCCCCTCCGAGGCTTTTTGCCCACAGATAGGCCACATGCTTGTAGGAATTCGCCCCCCCATGGGCCTTGGCCACCTGTCCAAAGCAAACAGAGCTGAAGGACCAGCTGAGTCTCCCAGGGGGCTCCTTGCTGGAGCAAGCTGAGTCTGTGGCTCCCTCCCCAACTCAGACCCTTCCCCAAGTTATGGCCTCCCTGCGGCCTGGTGAGGAGGAGGCAAGGATCTGCAGGGGACGGAGTGCAGAGACCTCCCTGCCTCCTCAGCACTGCTCACCCAAGAGGGCAACAGATGTGAATCCCAGCATGCAATGCTCCCTCCTGACCCAAGCGCCTTATCCATCACCACACTCCCTATGTTCAGAGCAGTGCATGTAATGACTTCTTTGTTTCAGTCTTCACTGAGAAGTCTGAAGGAATGTCTAACATAGTGAATGCTTATGGGAAGGGGGTAGGTTTAGAAGATAAAATAAAAAAAGAGCAAGTTAAAAATCACTTAGAATAGTTAGATGTCTGCAAGTCACCAGGGCCTGATGAAATGCATCCTAGAATACTAAAGGAGTTAATAGAGGAGGTATCTGAGCCTCTAGATATTATCTTTGGAAAGTCATGGGAGACGGGAGAGATTCCAGAAGACTGGAAAAGGGCAAATCTAGTGCCCATCTATAAAAAGGGAAATAAAAACAACCCAGGAAACTACAGACCAGTTAGTTTAACTTTTGTGCCAGGGAAGATAATGGAGCAAGTAATTAAAGAAATCATCTGCAAACACTTGGAAGGTGGTAAGGTGATAGGGAATAACCAGCATGGATTTGTAAAGAACAAATCGTGTCAAACCAATCTGATAGCTTTCTTTGATAGGATAACGAGTCTTGTGGATAAGGGAGAAGCGGTGAATGTGGTATACCTAGACTTTAGTAAGGCATTTGATACGGTCTTGCATGATATCCTTACTGATAAACTGGGCAAATACAATTTAGATGGGGCTACTATAAGGTGGGTGGATAACTGGCTGGATAACCATACTCAGAGAGTAGTTATTAATGGCTCCCAATCCTGCTGGAAAGGTATAACAAGTGGGGTTCCGCAGGGGTCTGTTTTGGGACCAGCTCTGTTCAATATCTTCATCAACGACTCAGATGTCGGCATAGAAAGTACGCTTATTAAGTTTGCAGACGATACCAAACTGGGAGGGACTGCAACTGCTTTGGAGTACAGGGTCAAAATTCAAAATGATCTGGACAAATTGGAGAAATGGTCTGACGTAAACAGGATGAAGTTCAATAAAGACAAATGCAAAGTGCTCCACTTAGGAAGGAACAATCAGTTTCACACATACAGACTGGGAAGAGACTGTCTAGGAAGAAGTATGGCAGAAAGAGATCTAGGGGTCATAGTGGACCACAAGCTAAATATGAGCCAACAGTGTGATACTGTTGCAAAAAAAGCAAATGTGATTCTGGGATGCATTAACAGGTGTGTTGTTAACAAGACAGGAGAAGTCATTCTTCCGCTCTACTCTGCGCTGGTTAGGCCTCAACTGGAGTATTGTGTCCAGTTCTGGGCACCGCATTTCAAGAAAGATGTGGAGAAATTGGAGAGGGTCCAGAGAAGAGCAACAAGAATGATTAAAGGTCTTGAGAACATGACCTATGAAGGAAGGCTGAAAGAATCGGGTTTATTTAGTTTGGAAAAGAGAAGACTGAGAGGGGACATGATAGCAGTTTTCAGGTATCTAAAAGGGTGTCATCAGGAGGAGGGAGAAAACTTGTTCACCTTAGCCTCTAATGATAGAACAAGCAGCAATGGGCTTAAACTGCAGCAAGGGAGATTTAGGTTGGACATTAGGAAAAAGTTCCTAACTGTCAGGGTAGTTAAACACTGGAATAAATTGCCTAGGAAGGTTGTGGACTCTCCTTCTCTGGAGATATTTAAGAGTAGGTTAGATAAATGTCTATCAGGGATGGTCTAGACAGTATTTGGTCCTGCCATGAAGGCAGGGAACTGGACTTGATGACCTCTCGAGGTCCCTTCCAGTCCTAGAGTCTATGAATCTATGCTGGGACTTGCAGTGCTGCCAGCAACACTGCTACTAGACACATACAGGGACCTACTGCTGCCATGTCGTCCTCTCTGTTAAAAAACTGCTGTTACCCTGTACGCGTCCTCCCACACGTCATTCACTCTGTACATGTTCACTGTGGCCTTCCAGTCCTTGGCTTCCAGGTAGTGGTACTCAGCCTCCTGCAAGCGGCCCTCAGTAGCCAGCTCCTGTCATAGGAGATGGTGTGTTAGGGAGTGTCCTAGCCCTCCTGCTGGGATGACTGATCCTTTCCCGCACCCCGAGAGCTTTACCTTCCCCAGATGCAGGTGTGTGTCACTCAGCAAGTCCTTGTGGTATTTTGCTACCAGGCGAATCATCTCATCATACATCTTACACTTTTTATACATGGTGATGGCCAGGTCAGGTTCCTCCACTGTGATGTACAGCCTGAGAACACAAGCACGAAAATGCTGAGACTGCTGCTGGGCCAGGCCCCAGGACGCAGGGGCGGTGGGGCACAGGCTCTGCCGCCGGGCTAGGCCCCGGGATGCAGGGGCGGTGGGAGCTCACTGTCACTGCACCGGGCCCACGAACCCATCTGCTCCTGGGCCAGCTGGAGCAGGCCAGGGGCTGAATACTCAGACAGGAAATGGTGCACGGCATGTCGTATAGATGAAAGGTGTGGGACTGAGTGCTGTGGAGATGGATGGCTCCATGTAACCTACCCACACGGGTGATGGCCTGGGCCACCTTCCCATCCTGTCCCTAGCAGTCTGCCTCAGCTCTCCCCTGGAGGGACCCTCCTGGGTCTCTGAGGCCCAGTCATGCCTTGGCCTCCCTGCTGAGGCTGCCAGCCGTCCCAGGGGTTGATGATGGCTTGGTGATACGGACCCAGCTCACTTCATTTAGACCACTAAAGAGCTTATGTCACTGCTACCTGGGATCAATTGGACCTGGTGATTTACATGGGAGTGGCCTAATATCCCATTTCCTACCACCACCTCGGCAGTCCTGTCCTGGGGCTGACCAGAGCAGTGCCCATAAAGGAGAAAGGCTTGTATTGCATTCTCAATCCCTCAGCCAGCCAGTCCACTCAATAGGAGCTGGCATTCACTGGAGGGAAAAGGCCCTGACTACCCTCTTGAGCCAATCACTGGATCTGGTCCAGCTCCTCTCTGCCCTTGTGCAAACAGATGCACAAACTGCACAACTGCTCCACACCTAGGAATCCTGCCTGGTGTCTCAGCTGGAGGCTGCCAGTGGCTTGGCGCTGCCCTGCAGAATTCCCCACTGGGTTGGTGAACTTCTGGTCTCTCTCTCATGTACCCAGAGGCCTGTCAGGCTCCCCCTCCTTGTTTTTTATAATAGAAATCTCAGTCCCAGTTCCTCTACTTTTGTGGGAGGGCTGCATGGATGGTGGGAGAGCAGGCGCCAGAGATCAAACCCCACACTCGCTGAAGGGAGAGCTTTAGCTAGAACAAGTACTTGAGAAAGAAATGCCAGTGTCCCTTCAGAAGGGCTGAGAAAGGTCTCATCATTCTCTGCTCCTCCAAGGAGCCCTCCACAGAACCAGGGGAGAGAGGGTGGGGCATTCCTAACTGGTTTCAGAGCAGGAACGGATACTTGTTTTGGGGGAAAAAAAAAAACAGAAAAATCCCACTTGTTGCTGCAGTTGAGAAAAATGGGAGAGAGATACCTGGAAAAGTAACTGCAGCGCCGGGTCCATGGCAAGGCCAGTGCATTCTGCCCCTGCACAGGGATCAGTGGGGAGACATGCTGCATGGCCTCCTAGGGCTTCCTCAGAAACGGGGAGTGGCAGCAGTGGGGCTCAGAGCTGGGCAGGGAATGGCTACAGGTGGCACACCGGGGAACACCCAGCCTGAAGTTTGTAATGGGAGCTGCTGGCCCAGCCACCAGCCTCACACGGCTGGCTGGGGAGAAGTTAGGCCAGGGTAGCCTGGCAGGGTTGCCTGGGGCTACAGAGGCATGTGAGATGGCTCAAGGGCCACGTAGCTGAGCGGTGACATGTGACCTGCAGGGGGTTTCTATTCCCCACCCTCCAGTCCCAGGAAATCGCCTTTGTCCTCCCATCATAAAACCAAGCTCACAGCAAGACTCCTAGGACACATTCCTGGCAGGCCCGGCTGGGGACTGGACTCTGGAGAGACTCAGCCCTGTCCTGCTCCAAGTCCTATGGGCCGCTACCGAGGCCTAGCCCTCCACCCATGGTGTCCAGGCAGACACTCACCGCTCTGCTTCTTTGTATTTGCCCTGCTTCTCCATCTCTTGAGCCTGGGTGATATACAGCACGGACACATCTTCCTGCCTCATGCACTTGGTCGCCAGCTGCAAGGAGACACGAAATAGGTTCCAGCCCCCTACCCAGCAACCACAGCTTAAGGGGATAATGAGAATTTGGGGAGAGACCCCCCCCAAAACCCTCACAGATCTGCTCCGGCTCCCTGCTGATCTAGCCAGGCAGGCCATGGCATATAAACCCAGCCTTTCCCCTGGGAATACCAGCTAGGTGTGTGGTGGGCTCAGCTCAGAAGCCTAGGCACTGATTCCAGGCACCCACTGAGCACTCTGCACATGCTGCCCACTGCCAATCTCGCTGGTCTCCATTTTGGATGGTCTGGGAACAGACGCCGACCCCTTTCCCCTGAAGTACAGATGCTGCATCCACAGCAGACTGTGGGTGCTTGGTCATGCAGCTCAGCGAGAGCAGGGCTGAGCCCGGTGGTTGGCCAGTCCTTTTGAGAAGTGCTGTAATTCAGGCCAGAGCCGGACGTGGAGGGAGACACAGACGGCACAGGGAGCAGTGGGCTACCCTGTTCTGTGGCTGGGAGCTCACAGCTCCTGCCTGTAGCGACCCTTTGGGATCAGAGCACTCTCTGCAGGCTGCTGAGCCCAGACATTTACTACTTTGGAAGGTGTGGAGCAGGGCCCGAGAGACTCAGCCACTCTCAGCCTCTATCCCTACCTTGTGTGCCTGCTCCCAGAGCCCTGCCTGTGTGTACATGTCAATCGCATCCTTAGGCTGATCTCCTTTGATGAACAGCTCCTCTGCGATCTGTGGGGAAGAGGACAGCAGGTGAGCCGTCTCTGGCCGTCGTGGGGCTGGGAGATGCTGGGAGCTGGTGTCTCACCTGGAATTCCTGCAAGGCGGCGTAGTGCTGGGCGATCCTTGGGTAGTACTTAACTGCTATCCTTTTCTCTTGGGAATCCAGGATGTAAATGGCCTTCTTCCACTGCCGGGCCCCCAGGGCTGCCTCAATGGCCTTGACTGAGCACCTAGCGCCGGAAGGGGCAGAGAGCCTTAACAGGCCTGGGAGACCAGATCCGGCGGAGTTCTCCTCACCCGAGAGACAGGCAGTGAGACTGGGAACTGTGTGAGGAGACAGTAAAGCAGCCTCCCTGCTCAGGTCACCTGCATGCGTGTCTGCACAGGGGACAGGGAACTGGAGAGCAAGAAGGGACAGGGAGAACAGCTGGCAAGGAGGGGACGGTGTCACCAGGCCTGGCACGTGGAGGAGAGAAAGTCCACCAGCACCTTAGAGAAACAGCCTAGCACAGGCTCTGGGCACCTCCTGCAGATCACGAGGGAAGGGCTGTCTAGGATCCGAGCCTAGACGCCAGGTTCCCCATCATAAAACCACCATACACTGGCACAAGAAGGTATCATCAGCGTCCCAGGCTGGGACAGCAGAGGGCTCTGGGCACTGGCAGAGCTGGATGGGTGTGTGGGAGGGAGGGAGGCCAGGGCTGGGATAGCAGAGGGCTCTGGGCACTGGCAGAGCTGGGTGTGGGAGGGAGGGAGCCCAGGGCTGGGATAGCAGAGGGCTCTGGGCACGGCAGAGCTGGGTGGGTGTGAGGGAGGGAGCCCAGGGCTGGGATAGCAGAGGGCTCTGGGCACCGGGAGAGCTGGGTGGGGGGGAGGGAGCCCAGGGCTGGGATAGCAGAGGGCTCTGGGCGCTGGCAGAGCTGGGTGTGGGGGAGGGAAGGAGGGAGCCCAGGGCTGGGATAGCAGAGGGCTCCGGGTGCTGGCAGAGCTGGGTGGGTGTGTGGGAGGGAGGGAGCCCAGGGCTGGGATAGCAGAGGGCTCTGGGCACCAGCAGAGCTGGGTGTGATGGAGGGAGCCCAGGGCTGGGATAGCAAAGGGCTCTGGGCACCGGCAGAGCTGGCTGGGTGTGATGGAGGGAGCCCAGGGCTGGGATAGCAGAGGGCTCTGGGCACTGGCAGAGCTGGGTGTGTGGGTATGAGGGAGGGAGCCCAGGGCTGGGATAGCAAAGGGCTCTGGGCACCGGCAGAGCTGGCTGGGTGTGATGGAGGGAGCCCAGGGCTGGGATAGCAGAGGGCTCTGGGCACCGGCAGAGGTGGGCAGGTGTGTGGGAGGGAGCCGAGGGCTGGGATAGCAGAGGGCTCTGGGCGGGTGTGAGGGAGGGAGCCGAGGGCTGGGATAGCAGAGGGCTCTGGGCGGGTGTGAGGGAGGGAGCCGAGGGCTGGGATAGCAGATGGCTCTGGGCGGGTGTGAGGGAGGGAGCCGAGGGCTGGGTCAGGCCTGTGGGGCTCCAGCAGACCCTGGAGGGTCCAGCTAGCTCACTAGTGTAAGGAGTCTCACCCAAGCGCATTGCTTTCAGAGCTGCACAGCTGCTGTGGGAATACTCCAGCCTGGCCTTACCTGGCTTCAATGTAATGGTTAATGGCAGCATCCAGCTGCTTCTGCTGCACCAGGTGATCTCCCCAGGCCTCTTCCAGCTTCAGCACCTCCGCAGGGAACGCTACGCGAGCCAGCTCCACTGCTGCAAGGGGACAGGAACGTGTCACACAGCCACCAGCTGGGAGCGGACGCTGACCTGACAGCAGTGAAGACAGGCCCTGGGAGGTTGGGGCTGATTCCAGTAGCGCCTGGCCTCCTGCTAGCTGATAAGCCCAGGAGGAACCCAGCAGCTACAGGAGACGGGAACTCAGGACTGGAAGGGATGGCCTGGGGCATCGAATCCAGTGCCCACTTTGCCTCACCAGGCAATCCTGTTCCTCAGCTCATGGAGCTCCAGCTCAGAACTAGAGCTGTGGATAGGAAGACGGGCAGCGATGACACCCAGCCAGGTCCTCTGGGCTCCGGGGCAGCACTTGCGCAGCAACAGGACAGGGCATCCCTGCATCCCAGCAAGAGGTGATGGGGGTGCTCACACCAAGGAAGGGGGATGGGGACCATGGTACCTTTCAGGAAGGCGGAGCCCTTGCGGTAACACTCCAGAGCCTTCTGGGGGTTCCTGATCGTCTCAAACAGGTCTCCAGCCTAGCACACACACACAGGCTGTCAGGTGGGCTGCAGAGCTGCTGGCCCACCTGCCACATGTCACACCAGGCTGGGGGCCAGTACCAGAGCTCCCAGGCCCCCACCACTGCCCCAGCCATGCACCCCGCCAGGTACAGAGCCCCCAGGCCCACCCACAAGCCATGGGGTCCTGGAGCCGTTACCCTGCATGCCACCCAGCCTGGGGCTGGTCCTGGAGCTGCCAAGCAGCTGCCTGTTTGTTTCCTGTGGAGATGCCAGCAGGTACCACGAAGAGCTGCTTGGAAGTTTCCAGCAACTCCAGGGATGGGGGATGAGGGCTCCTGCCCCAAGCCCTCTATCTCTAGGGCGCAGGGAACTGGCGCCACAGCTCTGTGCAAGTGAGGCTCCAACTCTCCTGGGGGTGGGGGCTGAAGGGAGTGTGGGGGTAAGGCTGTTACTCAGTGAGAGTGAGGGGGAGGCTCTGACTCTGGGGGAGGGGGCTGAGGGAGGGGCGAGGTGCTGACTTGGGGGGTTGAGGGAGGGGCAGGGCACTGACCCTGGGGGAGGGGGCTGAGGGAGGGGCAAGGCGCCAACCTGGGGGCTGAGGGAGGGGGCTGAGGGAGGGCGAGGAGCTGACCTGGGGGGTTGGGGAAGGGAGTGGCTCTGACCCTGGGAGAGGGAGCTGAGGGATGGGCAAGGTGCTGACCCTGGGGGCTCGGGGAGGGGCGAGGCGCTACCCTTGGGGCTAGGGGAGGGGCGAGGTGCTGACCTGGGGGCTTGGGGAGAGGTGAGGCGCTGACCTGGAGGCTGGGGAGCGGCCGAAGCTCTGACCCTGGGCGAGGGGTTGAAGCTCTCACCTGCTCGTACAGCTCCCCTTTGATCAGCGCGGTGGTGATTCGGTTGATGACATCTCCATTGGCCAGGAGCGAGTCCCTAGCCATGGCCAGCCGAGCGGCTCGGGCCGGCAGTCCGGCCCTCAGGTACAGGCCCACAGCGGCCAGGTGATCCCCCTGGCTCTCCTGCACCTCCCCAGCCTTCTCCTCCTGCTGCGTGTCCAGCAGCCACTGGTAATAGCCCCGGCGCAGCTTCTCCACAGCCGGGTGCCCCTGGTGGAGGCAGGAGGGCAGCATCTGTCAGCCCCAGCCAGTTCCCTTCCTGCAGCCTTCTCCCAGTGCCAGGCACAGACGCCGCCCAGAGCCCCCCACATTCCCTTCCGCTCCGCCCCACAGTGCCCCTGAACTCCACCTGCCCGGCCCCACCCCTCCTGCAGGCTTCTCCCAGTGCCAGGCACAGATGCCGCCCAGAGCCCCCCACATTCCCCTCTGCTCCGCCCCACAGTGCCCCTGAGCTCCACCTGCCCGGCCCCACCCCTCCTGCAGGCTTCTCCCAGTGCCAGGCACAGACGCCAGCCAGAGCCCCCCACATTCCCCTCTGCTCCGCCCCACAGTGCCCCCTGAGCAACTCTCTGCTCTGCCCCACAGTGTCCCCTGAACTACCTTTCCCTCCCCTCCACAGCACCCCCTGAGCTCCCCTCTCCCTCCACTCAACCCATTTCCCCTGAGCTTCTCTCCCCTCTGCTCCTCCCCACAGCACCCCCTGAGCTCCCCTCTGCTCTGGTCAGCCCCACATGCCTCCCTCCCCCAGCCTTGTGTCCCCTCATGAGCCCCTCTCAGTTCCATTCCCCAGCTGCATGGCCCAGCAGGATGCACTGCCTTTCCTCCCAGGCCTCCTCACCTGCCAAGTCTACAGCACCCAGACCCGCTGCAGACCCATGTACCTTCCCAGCCTGCCTGATAACAGCCTCCTCCCCCAGCTGTCAGCCGCAGGAATCCTCCTTCCTTACCCCGTCCCTGGCATCACAGTCAAGCCCCTCATTCAACCCCCACCCTGTCCCTCCATTCCCTTCTGCAGCTCTGCGCACACGTGCACTGATAACATGCCCTCCCCTCTTCTTTACAGCAGGGGCCTTGCCCAGGCTGGGAACCCCCCAGGCACCTCCCCACTCAGCCACCTGGCACTGAACTGGCTCATCCGAGTCCAACTGGGAGCCTCCCAGGCAGGTGCAAGCTCTCCGAGACAGAACTCACACTCAGACGTTATCCCCCAGCACAGATGGAGCACCCCAGCAGGGCCCAGCCCACAGACAAGGGAGGGCAAAATGCAATATACACGGTACCTTGGCCTCTGCCACCACAATGCACTCCTCCCACATGTGCAGCTCCTGGTACATTTCCATGGCCTCCTCCACCGCGTTCTGGGCACAGAGAGCAGAGCGTTACTATGGGGCGGGCTTCCCTCTCTGCTGACTTGTCAGCCTGAGCCTGGGGAACACCCTGCCAAAACGAAGCCAGGCTGAGCACTTCAGACGAGTCCGAATAGTGGGCAGCAGGGCAAACCTCACAGCCAATAAACGAGCCCACCGCACCTCAAGGAAACCTCGCTCCCACCAAGAAGAGCTGTGAGAATGATTAAAGGGTTAAACACCTGCCTCACAGTGACAGACTCCAGGAGCTCAAGGGGAAGGGGCGACTTGATCACAGTCTCTGAGTACCTACATGGAGAACAAATATTTAACAGCAGGCTCCTGGGTCTAGCAGAGACAGGGCTTACACAGCCCAGTGGCTGGAAGTTAAAGCGAGACAAATTCAGACTGGAAATAACATGCAAAGACAGTAATTAACCACAGGAACAATTTACTAAGGCCGTGGTGGATTCTCCATCATCAACAACTTTTAAATCAAGACTGGATGTTTTCCTAAAAGCTCTGCTCTAGGAATTATTCTGAGGCAGGTCTCTGGCCTGTGTTCTACAGGAGGTCAGACTAGATGATCACAATGATACCTTCTCTAGGGAACTATGAGCCCCACCGCACTGCAGGGCAAACCTCACAGCCAGTTGTGGAGAGGTTATACAGTTCCTGGTCCTGAGGGTCACCAAATAGGACCAGGATGCGATGCAGTGAGAAGCTTAAGAAACGTAGGAAGTCGGCATCCTTTCAGAAGTGCTGCACCGAGTCTTCATTTATTCACTCTAATTTAAGGTTTCAAGTGCCAGTAATAAATTTTAATGTTTTTAGAAGGTCTCCTTCTATAAGTCTACAATATCTAACTAAACCATTGTTGTATATAAAGTAAATAAGGTTTTTAAAATGTTTAAGAAGCTTCATTTCAAATTAAATTAAAATGCAGAGCTCCCTGGACCGGTGGCCAGGACTCGGGCAGTGTGAGTGCCACTGAAAATCAGCTTGTGTGCCGCCTTTGGCACACATGCCATAGGTTGCCTATCCCTGCTCTAGACGCTGCTTAAAGCTTGGCGCTCTGTGCTTATGTCCTCACAGCAGTGGATGTCAGCCGCGGGAAATCCCTCTGTCAGGGGTAAAGGAAAGACTTGCACAGCAGCAGAGTGGTGAGGGAGTGGGAGCAGTGGAAAGCCAGGGAGCAGAGCTGCGAAAGCTGCAGCAGAAAGGATGCAGAGTCCTCTCAGCACAGCAGCAGGGCCCATAGCACAGATGACTGCTAGAGAAGTTTGACTTTGGAAACTCAGGCAGCAGCCTTGCTGGATCCGTAGTGATTCTGGGTGGTTTATGATTTACAGAGAAAGCACAAGAACAGCAGGCACATGCCCTGATATTTGCCATGAGTGATGCTGCTGCTGGTGCCATACCTGTCCAGCAGAGGGAAAGCAAGAAGACTCCAAAGCTGTGACAGAGTGGAATTTTCTGTAATATTTTTGTGAATGATGCGCGTGGCAGTGACTCCCTGGCCTAGGGGGCAGAAGGGGTAAAAAGCTGCTTTGGGGCAGAGCCGGAGCCATGAGATCGTGTGTCAGCGAACTGTCTGGGGTGGGAGGAATGGATTGTTGTAGGACTGGCTGACACCAACCCACATCAGTGGAGGATCCTGAGAGAGCCCTAACGACTGAACAACTGACACTTATCCACGGGAAACTCCAAGACCTGTTCCTGCCGAGAGAGCTGAACTTTGTGTTGTCAAGATTTATGGGTCCCCCATTTAAGCCTTTGGCTACTTGCTCACTGCTGCATCCATGAATGAAAGTGCCATTTTTGGTTGCCGTTACCTTGGCCAGAAGAGTAGGAAAGTTGTGTGCCCCAGTGCCAGCCTAGCCTGTAGAACTCTGAGGTGCAGTCTGACCTACTGAATCGAAAGGGTTAGAGGCCACATGCCCCAAAGAATCTCAGCTTCATGCTGTTGTGGCTAGGTGAGCTTTCGTCTCTGTAACAATTGATCGAATTGCCAAAACTATAACAGGGTTCAGAAAAGAATTAGGTAAGTTCATGGAGGATAGATCCATTAGCCAATATGCTCAGGATGCAACTCCATGCTCTGTGTCCCTAGCCTCTGACTGTCAGAAGCGGAGAGTGGACGACAGAGGATGGATCACTCGATACTTGCCCTGTTCTGTTCATTCCCTCTGAAGCATCTGGCACTGGACCCTGGGCTGATGGACCATTGGTCTGACCCAGTAAAGCCATTTTTATAGATTGTCTGAACCCTCAGGTCTGGATGAAAAGCTCTGACTTGAGACAAGTACAGTCCTTATACACTCTATCCTCTGGACGGGGGAAAGGAGAAATTCTCTGCATTGACTAGCAGTCCCAGAGCACTGAATGTTGACTGGATCAGGAATACACAACAATACGTGCAGTCTGGATCACAAGCCAGTCACCTAAGTAGGGGTAAACTTGGATTCTCGATCTTCTCAGGAGGCCAGCTACTACTGCCATAACTTTGGTAAAAGCCCTGGGAGTTGCTGACAGGCCAAATGGTAGTACAGCGAACTGCTGATGATGTTGATCTACCACATATCTGAGGTACTTCCTATGAACCTGGCTGACTGCCACATGGAAGTAGACATCTTTTAAGTCCAGGTTGGCCCACCAGTCCCCAGATCCAGGGTGGGAATAACAGTAGCTAGGGTGACCATGAGAGACTATCTTTTTTAAGAATTTGTTGAGTTGACGCAGGTTTAAAACTGGACTGAGACTGCCCCCCATTAGGAAATAACAGGAATAAAACCCCTTCCCTCTTGGACAGTGTAGAACCTCTTCTCTGGCCTCTGACCAAAGGAGAGGTTGTACCTCCTGGAGAAGGAGCTCCTCATTGGCGTGATCCCCGCAAAGGAATATAGGTGGGGAGGGAGAGGCAGAAACAAACTGAAGGGTATATTCCACTTCCACAATGCTCACAACCCACTGGTTGAAGTAATTTCGGAACAAGCACTGAGGAGGTGAGACAGATGGTTTGCAAATGTGGGGGAAATAGGGCCTGGAGAGATGGAGACTGGCCCGGCATCCTCGACTGGCCAAGTGTCTTGAAGGGTCCAGAGCTGGAGCCGAAGCAACAGGAGGGGGAGGCTTGCACTTCTAACCCCTGCACTTCTGTTTTGACAGGTCCTGACAAGGAGATGGAGTAGGAAAACAGTGGATCTGTTGAGGTCAGTAGCACTTTCTGACCAGGCAGGAGTGTACAAGCCCATGGATCTTGTTGTTCACTTGGTCTGAGAACAGAGAAGGACCCTCAAATGGCAAGTCCTGAATAGTATTCTGGACTTCACAAGGGAGACCAGAAGACTGTAACCCTGAGGATCTCTGCATGGCAACAATGGATGCCGGCAGCCATGTTCTCAATACTAGTCTGTCCTCATTCACCAGGAAAGAGAACTTCTGCATGGCATTCTCAGGAAGCAGTTCTGAGAACTTCTCCATGGAGCCCCATAAATTTAAATCATAGAATTGTAGGTCTGGAAGGGACCTTGTGAGTCATCTAGTCCCGTCCCCTGCCCTCAAAGCAAGACTAAGTATTATCTAGACCACCCCTGACAGGCGTTTGTCATAAGGCCCCAGCAGAGCCTGCTGATCGGCAATTCAAAGCTTCACTCCTCTAGCTGAATAAATGTTCCTGCCAAACAAGTCCCATCTCTTTGAGTCCTTTGATTTTTGGGGGGTGACAGCCTGATGCCCCATTGCTCTCTCTCATTAGCTGCTGTAACAACTAAGGACCCTGGAGATGAGTGGGAGTAAAGATATTCAAAGCCTTGGGAGGGCACATAGTGCTTCTGCTCTGAAGCGGCACAGCAGCCAGCAAACAGAGCTGCTAACAGGGGAGTTTCAGAGGGAGTTTCCAGGGGGAGGTCGCAGGGGAGGCTAAGGCAGAGGAACCAACAAGCCAGAGAAGAGAGTGGACAGTGGGGTGCCAGGAGCCCGGTGCCTGTAGGGGGTCCGTGTTGTGTTGTGTGGCCTGGACCACCAGGCACGAGGCGGTGAGGCCATGACTGATACAGAGGTAGCAGCAAAAGACACAATGAGGATGACTGGATGTGGAAGCTGCGGCATGTACATGATCCTGGAAGGGTTACCTGAAAAGGGTTACATCTGCATGAAGTGCCGCCTGATAGAGCTGATGGAAGAAAAGATCCGAGGCCTGGGGATGCAGGTGGAAACCTTGGTTGAGTTTAGAAGGGAGTTCGAGGAAATGATGGAACACAGACATGAGGGGGCCGACGGGATAATCTCAGATGTGCAGATGGAAGCAGGACCAAAGAATTCTGAGGAGGGGCTGCTGGGTGAGGAAAGTGGATGGTGGAAGCATGTGACTAAGAGAACCAGGCAGAGGAAAAGAAGAGCCAGTGAAGGAGAAATAGAACTCAGGAACAGATTTGCAGAGTTGGAAAATGAAGAAGGGGCACAGCAGGTGGTCACTGAAGGAGAGAGGGCAAGGAAAAAGAGAAGAGCAGCTAGTCCTGCAGAAGGAGGGGAGGAGTCAATGGAGGCAACACCAAATGTGAGCCCCAGGAGGATTGCAAAGGTCAATAGGAATCGAGGGGACCTGCAGCCAGTGGGAGCAGGGGATGGATTAGAGAATCACACTGTCACCGGAAAAAGGCAGATCTACGTGATTGGAGACTCCTTACTGAGAAGAATAGACAGGCCTGTAACTAGACCTGATCAGGAGAACAGAAGGGTGTGCTGTCTGCCAGGTGCTAAGATACAGGATGTGGACCTGAGGCTGAAAAGGATCCTTGTGGGAGCGGGAAAGAATCCGTTGATTGTCCTTCACGTGGGAACGAATGATACGGCTAGTTACTCGCTGGACTGTATCAAGGAGGACTATGCCAGATTGGGGAAGACGCTCAAGGAAATCGGGGCTCAGGTGATCTTCAGTGGGATTCTGCCGGTTCCTAGAGCAGGGCGACGAAGGGGTGACAAGATTATGGCAATTAACAGATGGCTCAGGCAGTGGTGCTATAAGGAGGGCTTTGGGATGTACGGTCATTGGGAAGCATTTACGGACAGACAACTGTTCTCTCAGGATGGACTTCACCTGAGTAAGGAGGGAAATAGACTTCTAGGATGGAGGCTTGCCGATCTAATTAAGAGAGCTTTAAACTAGGAATTTGGGGGAGACGGTTGGGGGATGTCCAGGAGATCTCCACGCCAGAATTTAACCTGGAGAGGGAGCTAAACAAAGTAAGAGGGGATACGGCCGTGGACCAAAGAATTGACATAAGGAGGAAGGGTAGTGTACGTACCAGACTAACAGGTGATGCTGGTGGTACAATGTCTGTGCATAACGGGGTAAAGAATGTCAGTGAAGACAAACGCCAAAAGTTAAAATGTCTGTACACTAATGCGAGGAGCCTAGGTAACAAAATGGAGGAACTGGAGCTATTGGTGCAGGAAGTGAAACCAGATATTATAGGGATAACAGAAACATGGTGGAATAGTAGTCATGACTGGAGTACAGGTATTGAAGGCTATGTACTGTTTAGGAAAGACAGAAATAAAGGCAAAGGTGAGGGAGTAGCATTGTACATCAATGATGAGGTTAACTGTAAAGAAATAAGAAGTGAAGGAATGGACAAGACAGAGTCTGTCTGGGCAAAGATCACACTGGGTAAGAAAGCTACTAGAGCCTCCCCTGAGATAGTGCTTGGGGTGTGCTACAGACCGCCGGGATCTGATTTGGATATGGATAGAGACCTCTTTAATGTTTTTAATGAAGTAAACACCAAGGGGAATTGTGTGATCATGGGAGACTTCAACTTCCCAGATAGACTGGAGGACAAGTGCTTGCAAGAATAATAGGGCTCAGATTTTTCTGGATGTGATAGCAGATGGATTTCTTCACCAAGTAGTTGAAGAACCAACAAGAGGGGATGCCATTTTAGATTTGGTTTTGGTGAGCAGTGAGGACCTCGTAGAAGAAATGGTTGTAGGGGACAACCTTGGTTCGAGTGATCATGAACTAATTCAGTTCAAACTAGATGGAAGGATCAACAAAAATAGATCTGGGATTAGGGTTTTTGACTTCAAACGGGCTAACTTTAAAGAGTTAAGAAAATTAGTCAGGGAAGTGGATTGGACTGCAGAACTTGTGGATCTAAATGCGGAGGAGGCCTGGGATTACTTTAAGTCTAAGCTGCAGAAACTATCAGAAGCCTGCATCCCAAGAAAGGGGGGAAAAAAAGCCATAGGCAGGAGTTGTAGACCAAGCTGGATGAGCAAGCATCTCAAACAGGTGATTAAGAAAAAGCAGAAAGCCTACAAGGAGTGGAAGAAAGGTGGGATTAGCAAGGGAAGCTACCTTAGTGAGGTCAGAACATGTAGGGATAAAGTGAGGAAGGCTAAAAGCCGTGTAGAGTTGAACCTTGCAAAGGGAATTAAAACCAATAGTAAAAGGTTCTATAGCCACATAAATAAGAAGAAAACAAAGAAAGAAGAAGTGGGACCGCTATACACTGAGGATGGAATGGAGCTTAAGGATAACCTAGGCATGGCCCAATATCTAAATAAGTACTGTGGCAAATTGCCGGTACTGTTCTGCTGGGTCTCGCGCTTTCTCTTCTCTGGGGTAGGTTCAGGGCGCTATTGCTTGCCTCTGAACTGGTTCTTAATTACTCCACTAGTGTCCTTGGAGGAGGGGAGTGGAGAGGGAGGGACCTGGGCCTGCCCTCTACTCCAGGTCCCAACCCAGGGGCCCTGAGGGTTGTGGTGAACCACTTGAACTAGCGGTTTCCTTCCCCTGGGTTACTTCCCTCTCCTACCCTTCAGCTTGTGAAGGGCTTCTTGCCTCCCTTCTACGCAAGCCTGGTGCCCCTTACCTAGGGTTTCTTCTGGACTTCACAATCCACCGCAGCACTCCTCCAAACTTTCTATTTCTCTCTTATCAAACTCTTCTCTTCTCCAACTTCTGCAACCTGCACTCTGCTCCAGTCAAACTTTCCTCCTTCAACTCCCACACTGTCTGACTGAAGCAGGGTTTTTTATCACATGACTGAAGTCAGGTGCTCTAATTGGAGTCAGGTGCTCTAAATGGCTACAGGTGTTCTAGTTAATCTAAAGCAAACCTTCCTCCCTTGGCAGGGAATAAGGCCCCCTGCTAACACTCTCATGCTGCCCTCTGGCCATGCTGTATCACAGTACTTTGCCTCAGTTTTTAATAAGACTACTGAGGAGCTTAGGGATGATGTAAGGATGTTAAATGGGAATGAGGATATGGAGGTAGATATTACCACATTAGAGGTAGAAGTCAAACTAGAACAGCTTAATGGGACAAAATCGGAGGGCCCAGACAATCTCCATCCAAGAATATTAAAGGAACTGGCACATGAAATTGCGAGGCCGTTAGCAAGAATTTTTAATGAATCGGTAAACACAGGGGTTGTACTGTATGACTGGAGAATTGCTAACGTAGCTCCCATCTTCAAGAAAGGGAAAAAAAGTGATCTGAGTAACTATAGGCCTGTTAGTTTGACATCTGTAGTATGTAAGGTCTTGGAAAAAATATTGAAGGAGAAAGTAGTAAAGGACATTGAGGTCAATGGTAATTGGGACAAATTACAACATGGTTTTACTAGAGGTAGATCGTGCCAAACCAACCTGATCTCCTTCTTTGAGAAGGTGACAGATTATTTAGACAAAGGAAATGCAGTAGATCTAATTTACCTCGATTTCAGTAAGGCATTTGACACAGTTCCACATGGGGAATTGTTAGTTAAATTGGAAAAGATGGGGATGAATATGAAAATTGAAAGGTGGATTAGGAACTGGTTAAAGGGGAGACTCCAATGGGTCGTACTGAAGGGTGAACTGTCAGGCTGGAAGGAGGTTACTAGTGGAGTTCCTCAAGGATCAGTTTTGGGACCAATCTTATTTAACCTTTTTATTACTGACCTTGGCACAAAGAGCGGGAATGTGCTAATAAAGTTTGCGGATGATACAAAGCTGGGGGGTATTGCTAACACAGAGAAGGACTGGGATACCACACAGGAAGATCTGGATGACCTTGTAAACTGGAGTAATAGTAATAGGATGAAATTTAATAGTGAAAAGTGCAAGGTCATGCACTTAGGGATTAATAATAAGAAATTCAGATATACATTGGGGACCCATCAGTTGGAAACAACAGAGGAGGAGAGGGACCTTGGGGTATTGGTTGATCGCAAGATGACTATGAGCCGCCAATGCGATATGGCCGTTAAAAAAGCAAATGCGGTTTTAGGATGCATCAGGCGAGGTATTTCCAGCAAAGATAAGGAGGTGTTAGTACCGTTGTATAAGGCGCTGGTGAGACCTCATCTGGAATACTGTGTGCAGTTCTGGTCTCCCATGTTTAAGAAGGATGACTTCAAACTGGAACAGGTTCAGAGACGGGCTACTAGGATGATCCGAGGAACGGGAAACCTGTCTTATGAAAGGAGACTCAAAGAGCTTGGCTTGTTTAGCCTAGCCAAAAGAAGACTCCGGGGGGATATGCTTGCTCTATATAAATATATCAGGGGGATTAACATTAGGGAGGGAGAGGAATTATTTAAGCTTAGTACTAATGTAGACACAAGGTCAAACGGGTACAAACTGGACACTAGGAAGTTCAGACTTGAAATTAGACTAAGGTTTCTAACCATTAGAGGAGTGAAGTTCTGGAACAGCCTTCCAAGGGGAGTAGTGGGGGCAAAAGACATATCTGGCTTTAAGACTAAGCTTGATAAGTTTATGGAAGGGATGATATGATAGGATAGTTTAATTTTGGCAATTGTTCTTGGATTATCAGCAGATAGGTCTGCTCAATAGTCTGCGATGGGATGTTGGATGGGATGGGATCAGAGTTACTGCAGAGAATTCTTTCCTGACTGCTGGCTGGGGAGCCTTGCCCACATGCTCAGGGTTTAGCTGATCGCCATATTTGGGGTCGGGAAGGAATTTTCCTCCAGGGCAGATTGGTAGAGGCTCTGGAGGTTTTTTGCCTTCCCCTGCAGCGTGGGGCATGGGTCACTTGCTGGTGGATTGTCTGCTTGAGGTCTTCAAACCACAATTTGAAGACTTCAATAAGTTGGACATAGGTTAGGGGTTTTTATAGAAGTGGATGGGCAGGGTTCTGTGGCCTGTTTTGTGCAGGAGGTCAGACTAGATGATCATATTGGTCCCTTCTGACCTATGAGTCTATGAGGTGGGAGGCAATGAAGATGAGGTCTACTATAGTACCGTTACAGACGCCAATATTGCCTCAGTCCCATCCTAGAGGGACCTGCCATTGATCAAACGTCAATCAGATGAGATGAGGACTCCTTGACCTCCTCGACCTGCAGCCACCCTCCCTCACAATTCCTGTTAAGCTTTAGAATCATCACAAGGGGTGATGTTGACTCTAAGGAAACTGCCTTGTCTGGAGAGGAGGAGAAGGAGGAAGCCAAGATTGGACGTAGTTGAATTTCTTCCACAGGCTGTTCCTCTGCTTTCAATGCCTCTTCTGAGCCCAGTATTGGACATGGGATGGGCAGCTCGGTGCAAGGACTTCCCCCTCCAAGATGAGGGCACTGAGTAGGTGTGACAAGGGGAGGATCTAGAAGTTGGGGAGGAAACCCAGGGGTTCCAACATGGCCACCAATACAGGGCTGGTCCCCAGTGACCTCCTGGCCGCATTTCCATAGTAATGTCCGCGGTAGGGTTGTGCTGGTGGGTGGAGAGGGAGGAGAGAGCAGGGATCTGTGGGATATGCTTCAGCATTGTGAGATACGAGATCCCATCTCTGAGGCCCGCAGTGAAGCTTCGCTTCCCTCTGACCATAGAGGGGCTGGTCCAGTGGGTGTTGGAGGCTGGTCCCAAGAACCTGGGGATGGGTACAGCATTGCCATCATTGTTGGCTTCCCCTCAGATGATACTGATGGGCCGCCTGTCCAGGAAGCAGGCAGCTGGCATGGTAACACAAGTGGCATGGCTGGTGTTGGTGCCAGATGGGGCAACGGGGCCCAGAGATCTGACTCCTGCATGGCCAGTGACACACAGAAGCAGAGCAAATTCCTTGCTGCTGTGAACACTTCCAGGGCAGTCGGCACTGAGAGTGTGTCTGCCACTGCAGTGCTGCTGAAGTTGATGGTGTTACTTCTGGCACTGCATGGAACGGTGCCCTCTCCAGCACCGAAGCCAACTGTGCCAGCTTAGGCACTGATTTGGAGGAGGAGCGCTTAGATTTCATATGCATGCTATACCACTCCCTCTTGCCCCTCTTACCAGACTTGCAAGGTGGAGCTCTTCCCCTGATTGGTTCCTCTTTGTAAGATTTATATTTCTTCCTCGGCACAGGTGAAGGAGATCACTGCTGGGACTCCAGCAACATTGGAGGTGAGCTTTTCACTGGAGCAGTAACCCTTGGCACTGAGTTGGACCAGGATGGCTCCAACAGTGGTCTGAATGCTGCCTCCATCAGCAGGCATTTCAGCCTACCTCCCTATCCTTTTCATTCTAGGCTTCAATTCCCAGCAAATCTGGCATTGGTCTTTCACCCGTGCTTTGCCCAGGCACTTAAGACAACTACTGTGTGGGTCGCTCACCAGCATAGGCTTTGAGCAAGAAGCACTTGGCTTGAAACCCAGGAACTGGGGCATGCCTCGGTGCCGGCAGCAGAACACTGAAATGGAGAAAAACAACAAAATCAACCCTCCTCCCCCCCTTTTTTTTTTAACCAAACAACTAAAACTTACTAACTATCACCAGTAAACCACAACAACACTACCTACACAGCAAAGAGAAAGCTGTTCTGGCAACGAACAGGGATTCCAGTGACCGCCACAGGTGGTAAGAAGAAAAATTGGAATGAGTCCAGCTGAGGGCAACAAAAATGATTAGGGGGCTGGAGAACATGACTTATGAGGAGAGGCTGAGGGAACTGGGATTGTTTAGTCTGCAGAAGAGAAGAATGAGGGGGGGATTTGATAGCTGCTTTCAACTACCTGAAAGGGGGTTCCAAAGAGAATGGACCTAGACTGTTCTCAGTGGCACCAGATGACAGAACAAGGAACAATGGTCTCAGGTTGCAGTGGGGGAGGTTTAGGTTGGATATTAGGAAAAACTTTTTCACTAGGAGGATGGTGAAGCACTGGAATGGGTTACCTAGGGAGGTGGTGGAATCTCCTTCCTTAGAGGTTTTTAAGGTCAGGCTTGACAAAGCCCTGGCTGGGATGATTTAGTTGGGAATTGGTCCTGCTTTGAGCAGGGGGTTGGACTAGATGACCTCCTGAGGTCCCTTCCAACCCTGAGATTCTATGATTAAGGAACAACGGGTGGTCTAGCGGCGGCTCTGCCCTTCAGACCTGGCTGCAGTGGCATGCAGCAATAGAGGGTTCTCGAGCCACCCAATGGGTACTGCTGAGGGAAAAAGCTTCCAACGGCCATGTGCTGGGAGCACAGACTCAGAGTGGAATGTACATGTGCAATCTCTCAAAGAATTAAAATAAGGTTAGTCAAAGGAAACAGCAAGAAAATGGCATAAGACCAGGTCCTAAGAACAGTACTGCGGAGCTGTGCAGGGAGACACGGTTAAGCTTTGGGAAGTTAAACGAGGTGCAGCTGCTTGCTCGCCTGGAGAAGGATGACTGGACCAAGAACCAGGGTCCAGGCACAGGAGGGATTCCGAGAGAGTCCAAGGGCAACAGGGGCAGCCGCAGCAGTGCATCCTCACAGCCCAATTTCCCAGCAGCAAGTGTCCTCATGGCCCAATTCCACAGTGCTAGATTTGAAGGGGCGGAACTTGGTGCCGAGAGAGAAGAACCTTCAGCTAGAGAAACAGAAGCTGAATAATTGCAAGAGGCAGTGACAGCATTAACTGAATTTGGAGAAGCAAGAGGCTCCATAGAGGGGTATGTGAGGAGAGACCACAAGAAGCCAATTCCCCAGGGAACCTATGTACCAATGTGCGGCCCCAGTTTAAGGAAGGGGGATATAGAAGCCTACCTCAGTGCCTTTGAGAATGCTCGTGATGTAAACCAGTTTGAATCTGCAGACCAGCTCCGCTGTCTCACTCCGTTAGTCAATCTTAAAGTGGCAGAGGTGTATAGCCAGATGGACAGAGTGAATACTGGGGACTATGAACAGATCCAAAAGGCTCTACTCCTTAAGTTTGACTGGAAACCTGTGGCTTACAGGGAAAGGTTTCAGGGTATACACATGAGTCGGGATGTGATGTAAACGATAGCTACCACCCTGATGGGAGGAGATGTCCACAAATGAGGTAAAGGTGTAAGTGTTACTATGCTGGAATGTTTATATGGCCTAGTTGGTTTAGAACAACTCTATGAGATATGTCCCCACGAGCTAAAATGGGGTTAGTGGAGAGGAAGCCTGAGGATCTGTGTAGTGTAGGCCACTTGGTGGCAGAAGTTGTGGACAGTAGGTCCAGGTATGAAAAGACAGTAGGTCCAGAGCGGATGGGCCTACGCATGGGTCACAGAGTCAGAGAATTTAAAGCCAGAAGTGACCACTAGACGATCTAGTTTGACCTCCTGTATATCAGAGGTCACCAACACCACCTAGCAAAGGCACATTAACCCAACAACCGAAATGAGACCACAGTATTACAGCCCACAGGAGACTAGACAATCATAGAATCATAAGACTGGAAGGGACCTCAAGAGGTCTTCTAGTCCAGTCCCCTGCACTCAGAGCAGGACTAAGTATTATCTAATCCAGGGGTTCTCAAACGTCATTGCAGTGTGACCCCCTTCTGACAACAAAAATTACTACATGACCCCAGGAGGGGGGACCGAAGCCTGAGCGCACCCAAGCCCTGCCACCTTGGATGGGGGGCGGCGGGGGGGACAAAGACCAAGGGCTTCAGCCCCAGGCAGGGGGCCTGTAACCTGAGCCCCACCACCTAGCGCTGAAGCCCTCTGACTTTGGCTTTGACCTCGGGCGATGGGACTCAGGCTTTGGCTTTAGCCCCAGGCTCCAGCAAGTCTAAGCCAGCCCTGGTGACCCATTAAAATGGACTCATGACCCACTTTGGGGTCCTGACCCACAGTTTGAGAACTCCTGATCTAGACCATCCCTGACAGGTGTTTGTCTAACCTGCTCTTAAGAATCTCCAGTGATGGAGATTCTACAACCTCTCTCAGCAATTTATTCCAGTGCTTAATCACCCTAACAGCTAGGAAATTTTTCCTAATGTCCAGCCTAAACCTCCCTTCCTGCAATTTAAGCCCATTGCTTCTTGTCCTACCCTCAGAGGTTAAGGAAAACAATTTTTTCCCCTCCTCCTTGTAACAATCTTTTATGTACTTGAAACTCTTATCATGTCCCGCCTCAGTCATAGTGGACCATAAGCTAAATATGAATGAAGAGTGGAACACTGTTGAAAAAAAAGCGAACATCATTCTGGGATGTATTAGCAGGAATGTTGGAAGCAAAACACGAGAAGTAATTCTTCTGCTCTATTCCGCGCTGATTAGGCCTCAGCTGCAGTATTGTGTCCAGTTCCGGACGCCACATTACAGGAAAGATGTGAACAAATTTCAGAAAATCCAGAGAAGAGCAACAGAAATGATTAAAGGTCTAGAAAACATGACCTATGAGGGAAGATTGAAAAAATTGGGTTTGTTTAGTCTGGAGAAGAGAAGACTGAGAGGGGACATGATAACAGTTTTCAAGTACATAGTTATACGGAGGAGGGAGAAAAATTGTTTTCCTTAACCTCTGAGGATACGACAAGAAGCAATGGGCTTAAATTGCAGCAAGGGTGGTTTAGGTAGAACATTAGGAAAAATGTCCTGTCAGAATGGTTAAGTGCTGAAATAAATTGCCTAGGGAGGTTGTGGAATCTCCATAATTGGAGATTTTTAAGAGAAGATTAGACAAACACCTGTCCAGATAATACTTAGTCTTGCCTTGAGTACAGGAGATTGGATTAGAAGAGCTCTTGAGGTCCCTTCCAGTCCTACGATTCTATGACTCTGTGTCCACTTTGCTAGTGACAAACTCACAAAATCTAATGGAGGGTGTGAAACTGTTCTGTATTATGTTATAAAACCTATGCTGTAAGAATCTTGGAAGTGCCTGGAAAGAGAGCTACCAAGTGGGTGGGAAATCAGTTTTGGCTTCCATGAATAACAACTTTGGGTTGAACTTCCCAGGTCTCTCTCGAAGAGGAAAAAATGCGACAAAATGAGAATTTCTATACCATTTTATGAGCATATTGTTGGCATGCACTGCGCAGTGTTGTTGCACAGGATATTAGAGAGACAAGGGGGGGTGAGGTAATGTCTTTTAATGGACCAGCTTCTGTTGGTGAGAAAGACAAGTCATCAAGCTACACTTGCTAAACGAACGGTTCCACCTTGTATTTAGCTGTGACACTCTGAGCACCATTGCCAGAGCTGAAGAGCTGTGCGTAAGCTTGAAAGCGTGTCTCTTTCACCAACAGAAGTTGGGTCCAATAGAAGATACTCCCTCACCCCCCCTTGTCTCTCTATGTGGTGACTTACTGGACTAGGGATTGCTGGCCAGTGGGTGTTAAAGGGCTGAAAACCTGCTCTTGGGGCAGAGACGGAGACTTGAGATATTTGTGTCACATGATTGTCTGGAGTGGGAGGAATGGATTGTTAAAGGACTGGCTGAAACCAACCGACATCAACAGAAGATCAGGAAAGACAAAGGGAGCCCAAGGGACTGAACAACTGACCCCTATTTATGGGAAACTGAAAAGAGACAGAGAGGAAGGGCCAACAAATGGATTCCATGCTCGCTTGGCTTTGTGGTGTGCTGGCTTGGACAGGCTGGACTATGTCTATGCAAACTTAGGGACTTTCCGACGCTGCGTTCCAGCTGACTAGCCCTGCTCTGTTTTGAAATACCTGCCTGGTGTCACTGCAAATAGCTGCGGAGGTGAACTTGTCCCTCGAGAGTGTACGAGTCTCTGACCCATAATCTATCTCAGGTGGACTCAATGGGGAGGAATCACAGTGTGAAACAGTAGTGCTGGAGCCCAGAAGCTCAGTTTAGGAGATGTGGAGGCCATGTGGCCTACCCTTAAGGAAGAGAAGAACTTGGGGGTCTGCAGGGGTTCCTCCAAGGGACTGCTTAAAAACAGGGGCAGAGCACAGATCCTGGGGATCTGTGACAAAACAAAAAAGGCCTCTGAAGCCAATTTCATAGGTAGGCAGAATACTAGATGTGAAGGGCCAAATTTAATAGCAGGTGACAGGAACAAGGGGAAATAGTAGGGTTGCCAACAATGCAAGGACTACGCCTAGTAGAGAAACTGGAATGCATTAATGGCAGAAAGAAACCTGTACAGGAGATGTATCCACACATCTTCCCAGGGCCAGGACAGCTGTCAGGGGAGTTCAAAAGAAAACTGGTGCCATCAGTGGCTCCCTTTGCTCTCACAGCCTCACACCATATCCCCACACCCTGCTAGCCAAAGTCAAAGAATTCATGAGAATGGAAGATATGGGGATTTCCCAGACAGAAGAACCCACTGACTGGTGCGCGAGAATGGTTGAAGTATCAAAAGCCCAATGACAAAATCCAGATTTGCATGTTACACAATAAAATAAATGTGTGCAGAGAAAGAAAAGACAAATGCTTTCTGCAGTTGACCAGACATCAGAGATTAATTTATCCCTGCAGCTGGTACTTCAGAAACAGATGCTCTCCAAAATCCATGAGGGACTCTATGGCATAAACAAGTACAAGGCTTTTGCGAACAGGGGCTGCTAACAGGGAGTTTCGCAAGGGAGTTCTCCAGGTGAAGGAGGAGCAAATACAGCATCTGTGGAGTAAGTAACTGTCTGCAGTGTGTGTGTGTTTGTTTGGGGGTTACTTGCTGTGTGCTGAGCTTGAGTGTGTCAGTCTGTTTGTTTGTTTTGGTTGTTTGAAGGACCGGCGCTGTAGCTGGCAGTTGGAGGCTGAGCTACAAAGGAAGGTTTGAAAGCTAGAAGCCTCTGGTAATTGGCTGAGCCTTAAACAGTGGGCGGGGCATTCACTCAGGCCAGGGCTTTATAAAGCCGCGCACTAGCGACCAGGGAGCTCTGTGACCAGGGGCTGCTAACAGGGAGTTTCGCAAAGGAGTTTGGAAGGGGAGTGGGAAGGGAGCGAGGGTCCCTTGTCGGTCCTATCTGTGACCCGTTAGTCCCTTGAAAACCTATAAACCAAACAACATCCAAATCCTTTCTCTTTAAAGCAGAGCAGAGCGGACAAGGAGCTGCAGACAGGGGAGTCTGAGAGGGTGTTTGACAGAAGGAGGCTTGCGCTGGTTAGGAAGACCTGCAATATGTGTGGCAGCACTGCTTCTGTCTCCTCCACCTGCGCCTGTAGCCAGACAGAGCACCAGAGCATGGATGCTTCTACCCAGATTCTGGTGTGGTTTTGCAAAGAGTGTAACTTGCAATTTCCACTTACTGATATCCAGGTCGGGGGGGGGGTGGGGGGGACACCAATGTGAAAGGTGCCTACTGGTGGACTCTCTCAGGCAGCAGGTGAGAGAGCTACAGGAGGAGGTGGCTAGGTTGGGAGCATCCGTATCCACGAGCAATTCCTGGACAGTGTCCATGTGGAGACAGCTGAGGCAGCTGTCCCAGTTCACAAGACTGCTGACACACCACTGGTGGAGGAGAAGATGGCTCAGGGTGGACACTGGCAGCTGGTTACTCTGGCAGCGGGCAATGCTCCATCCCTGCTGCGAACCCTCCTGCCATGGTAATAGGTAACCGTTATGCTCTTCTTGATACAGGAGAGAAGGAATCACCCCCTACAGTAAAGGAGGAGAAGCCTTGTACCCCTAAGGCTGGGAGGTCTGCTGCCACCACTGAAAATAGGAAACGTAGGGTAGTGGTGGTCAGAGACTATCAGCTGAGGGGGACGCAGGCGCTCATCTGTCGCCCTGACAATTCATCTCGGGAGGTATGCTGCCTGCCGGGGGCCCGTATGCGAAATGTTACAGAGGCATTGTCGAGGATTATTCATAGATTCATAGACTCTAGGACAGGAAGGGACCTCGAGAGGTCATCGAGTCCAAGCCCCTGCCCTCATGGCAGGACCAAATACTGTCTAGACCATCCCTGATAGACATTTATCTAACCTACTCTTAAATATCTTCAGAGATGGAGATTCCACAACCTCCCTAGGCAATTTATTCCAGTATTTAACTACTCTGACAGTTAGGAATTTTTTCCTAATGTCCAACCTAAATCTCCCTTGCTGCAGTTTAAGCCCATTGCTTCTTTTTCTATCATTAGAGGCTAAGGTGAACAAGTTTTCTCCCTCCTCCTGATGACACCCTTTTAGATACCTGAAAATTGCTATCATGTTCCCTCTCAGTCTTCTCTTTTCCAAACTAAACAAACCCAATTCTTTCAGCCTTCCTTCATAGGTCATGTTCTCAAGACCTTTAATCATTCTTGTTGCTCTTCTCTGGACCCTCTCCAATTTCTCCACATCTTTCTTGAAATGCGGTGCCCAGAACTGGACACAATACTCCAGTTGAGGCCTAACCAGCGCAGAGTAGAGCGGAAGAATGACTTCTCGTGTCTTGTTTACAACACACCTGTTAATGCATCCCAGAATCACGTTTGCCTTTTTTGCAACAGTATCACACTGTTGGCTCATATTTAGCTTGTGGTCCACTTTGACCCCTAGATCTCTTTCTGCCATACTCCTTCCTAGACAGTCTCTTCCCAGTCTGTATGTGTGAAACTGATTGTTCCTTCCTAAGTGGAGCACTTTGCATTTGTCTTTATTGAACTTCATCTGATTTACTTCAGACCATTTCTCCAATTTGTCCAGATCATTTTGAATTTTGATCCTGTCCTCCAAAGCAGTTGCAATCCCTCCCAGTTTGGTATCGTCTGCAAACTTAATAAGCGTACTTTCTATGCTGATATCTAAGTCGTTGATGAAGATATTGAACAGAGCCGGTCCCAAAACAGACCCATGTGGAACCCCACTTGTTATACCTTTCCAGCAGGATTGGGAGCCATTAATAACCACTCTCTGAGTACGGTTATCCAGCCAGTTATGCACCCACCTTATAGTAGCCCCATCTAAATTGTATTTGCCTAGTTTATCAATAAGGATATCATGCAAGACCGTATCAAATGCCTTACTAAAGTCTAGGTATACCACATCCACCGCTTCTCCCTTATCCACAAGGCTCGTTATCCTATCAAAGAGAGCGATCAGATTGGTTTGACACGATTTGTTCTTTACAAATCCATGCTGGCTATTCCCTATCACCTTACCACCTTCCAAGTGTTTGCAGATGATTTCTTTAATTACTTGCTCCATTATCTTCCCTGGCACAGAAGTTAAACTAACTGGTCTGTAGTTTCCTGGGTTGTTTTTATTTCCCTTTTTATAGATGGGCACTAGATTTGCCCTTTTCCAGTCTTCTGGAATCTCTCCCGTCTCCCATGACTTTCCAGAGATAATAGCTAGAGGCTCAGATACCTCCTCTATTAACTCCTTGAGTATTCTAGGATGCATTTCATCAGGCCCTGGTGACTTGCAGGCATCTAACTTTTCTAAGTGATTTTTAACTTGCTCTTTTTTTATTTTATCTTCTAAACCTACCCCCTTCCCATAAGCATTCACTATGTTAGACATTCCTTCAGACTTCTCAGTGAAGACCGAAACAAAGAAGACATTAAGCATCTCTGCCATTTCCAAGTTTCCTGTTACTGTTTCTCCCTCCTCACTGAGCAGTGGGCCTACCCTGTCCTTGGTCTTCCTCCTGCTTCTAATGTATTGATAAAAAGTCGTCTTGTTTCCCTTTATTCCCATAGCTAGTTTGAGCTCATTTTGTGCCTTTGCCTTTCTAATCTTGCCCCTGCATTCCTGTGTTGTTTGCCTATATTCATCCTTTGTAATCTGACCTAGCTTCCATTTTTTATATGACTCCTTTTTATTTTGTAGGTCATGCAAGATCTCGTGGTTAAGCCAAGGTGGTCTTTTGCCACATTTTCTATCTTTCCTACCCATCGGAATAGCTTGCTTTTGGGCCCTTAATAGTGTCCCTTTGAAGAACTGCCAACTCTCCTCAGTTGTTTTTCCCCTCAGTCTTGATTCCCATGGGACCTTACCTATCAGCTCTCTGAGCTTACCAAAATCCACCTTCCTGAAATCCATTGTCTCTATTTTGCTGTACTCCCTTCTACCCTTCCTTAGAATTGCAAACTCTATGATTTCATGATCACTTTCACCCAAGCTTCCTTCTACTTTCAAATTCTCAACGAGTTCCTCCCTATTTGTTAAAATCAAGTCTAGAACACCTTCCCCCCCTAGTAGCTTTTTCAACCTTCTGAAATAAAAAGTTGTCTGCAATGCAGTCCAGGAACTTATTGGATAGTCTGTGCCCCGCGGTGTTATTTTCCCAACATATATCTGGATAGTTGAAGTCCCCCATCACCACCAAATCTTGGGCTGTGGATGATTTTGTTAGTTGTTTAAAAAAAGCCTCTTCCACCTGGTTAGGTGGCCTGTAGTAGACTCCTAGCACGACATCATCCTTGTTTTTTAACCCTTTTATCCTAACCCAGAGACTCTCAACTCTTCCGTCTCCTATGTCCATCTCCACCTCAGTCCAAGTGTGTACATTTTTAATATATAAGGCAACACCTCCTCCCTTTTTCCCGTCTGTCCTTCCTGAGCAACTATACCCATCCACACCAAGATTCCAGTCATGTGTATTATCCCACCAAGTTTCAGTGATGCCAACAATGTCATAGTTGTATTTATTTATTAGCACTTCCAGTTCTTCCTGCTTATTACCCATACTTCTCACATTTGTATATAGGCATCTAAGATACTGGTTTGATCTTGCCTCCCAGTTTTGCCCTGACCCTCCTTTCTCTCTGCCATTATAGCCCATGATCCCTCCTTCATGTTCCCCACTTACCTGTGGGCTTTGCTCACCTGTCCCTGTCGAACCTAGTTTAAATCCCTCCTCACTAGGTTAGCCAGTCTGTGTGCAAATAGGGTCTTTCCCTTCCTTGAAAGGTGAACGCCATCTCTGCCTAGCAGTCCTTCCTCAAATAGCATCCCGTGGTCGAGGAAGCCAAAGCCCTCCTGGTGACACCATCTTCGCAGCCAGGCATTCACCTCCATGATGCATCTGTCTCTGCCCAGGCCCCTACCTCTGACGGGAAGAATCGAAGAGAATACCACTTGCGCTCCAAACTCCTTCACCCATACTCCCAGAGCCCTGTAGTCACTCTTGATCCGCTCAGCGTCACACCTTGCAGTATCATTTGTGCCCACATGGATGAGTAGCATGGGGTAGTAGTCAGAAAGCCGATAGTAGCATGGGGTAGTAGTCAGAAGGGACAGGTGAGCAAAGCCCACAGGTAAGTGGGGAACATGAAGACCTGGGAGATGGGTGGGAAACAAGAGGGATCGTGGGCTATAATGGCAGAGAGAAAGGAGAGTCAGGGCAAAACTGGGAGGCAAGATCAAACCAGTATCTTAGATGCCTATATACAAATGTGAGAAGTATGGGTAATAAGCAGGAAGAACTGGAAGTGCTAATAAATAAATACAACTATGACATTGTTGGCATCACTGAAACTTGGTGGGATAATACACATGACTGGAATCTTGGTGTGGATGGGTATAGTTGCTCAGGAAGGACAGACGGGAAAAAGGGAGGAGGTGTTGCCTTATATATTAAAAATGTACACACTTGGACTGAGGTGGAGATGGACATAGGAGACGGAAGAGTTGAGAGTCTCTGGGTTAGGATAAAAGGGTTAAAAAACAAGGATGATGTCGTGCTAGGAGTCTACTACAGGCCACCTAACCAGGTGGAAGAGGCTTTTTTTAAACAACTAACAAAATCATCCACAGCCCAAGATTTGGTGGTGATGGGGGACTTCAACTATCCAGATATATGTTGGGAAAATAACACCGCGGGGCACAGACTATCCAATAAGTTCCTGGACTGCATTGCAGACAACTTTTTATTTCAGAAGGTTGAAAAAGCTACTAGGGGGGAAGGTGTTCTAGACTTGATTTTAACAAATAGGGAGGAACTCGTTGAGAATTTGAAAGTAGAAGGAAGCTTGGGTGAAAGTGATCATGAAATCATAGAGTTTGCAATTCTAAGGAAGGGTAGAAGGGAGTACAGCAAAATAGAGACAATGGATTTCAGGAAGGTGGATTTTGGTAAGCTCAGAGAGCTGATAGGTAAGGTCCCATGGGAATCAAGACTGAGGGGAAAAACAACTGAGGAGAGTTGGCAGTTCTTCAAAGGGACACTATTAAGGGCCCAAAAGCAAGCTATTCCGATGGGTAGGAAAGATAGAAAATGTGGCAAAAGACCACCTTGGCTTAACCACGAGATCTTGCATGACCTACAAAATAAAAAGGAGTCATATAAAAAATGGAAGCTAGGTCAGATTACAAAGGATGAATATAGGCAAACAACACAGGAATGCAGGGGCAAGATTAGAAAGGCAAAGGCACAAAATGAGCTCAAACTAGCTATGGGAATAAAGGGAAACAAGACGACTTTTTATCAATACATTAGAAGCAGGAGGAAGACCAAGGACAGGGTAGGCCCACTGCTCAGTGAGGAGGGAGAAACAGTAACAGGAAACTTGGAAATGGCAGAGATGCTTAATGTCTTCTTTGTTTCGGTCTTCACTGAGAAGTCTGAAGGAATGTCTAACATAGTGAATGCTTATGGGAAGGGGGTAGGTTTAGAAGATAAAATAAAAAAAGAGCAAGTTAAAAATCACTTAGAAAAGTTAGATGCCTGCAAGTCACCAGGGCCTGATGAAATGCATCCTAGAATACTCAAGGAGTTAATAGAGGAGGTATCTGAGCCTCTAGCTATTATCTCTGGAAAGTCATGGGAGACGGGAGAGATTCCAGAAGACTGGAAAAGGGCAAATCTAGTGCCCATCTATAAAAAGGGAAATAAAAACAACCCAGGAAACTACAGACCAGTTAGTTTAACTTCTGTGCCAGGGAAGATAATGGAGCAAGTAATTAAAGAAATCATCTGCAAACACTTGGAAGGTGGTAAGGTGATAGGGAATAGCCAGCATGGATTTGTAAAGAACAAATCGTGTCAAACCAATCTGATCGCTCTCTTTGATAGGATAACGAGCCTTGTGGATAAGGGAGAAGCGGTGGATGTGGTATACCTAGACTTTAGTAAGGCATTTGATACGGTCTTGCATGATATCCTTATTGATAAACTAGGCAAATACAATTTAGATGGGGCTACTATAAGGTGGGTGCATAACTGGCTGGATAACCGTACTCAGAGAGTGGTTATTAATGGCTCCCAATCCTGCTGGAAAGGTATAACAAGTGGGGTTCCACATGGGTCTGTTTTGGGACCGGCTCTGTTCAATATCTTCATCAACGACTTAGATATCAGCATAGAAAGTACGCTTATTAAGTTTGCAGACGATACCAAACTGGGAGGGATTGCAACTGCTTTGGAGTACAGGGTCAAAATTCAAAATGATCTGGACAAATTGGAGAAATGGTCTGAAGTAAATCAGATGAAGTTCAATAAAGACAAATGCAAAGTGCTCCACTTAAGAAGGAACAATCAGTTTCACACATACAGACTGGGAAGAGACTGTCTAGGAAGGAGTATGGCAGAAAGAGATCTAGGGGTCAAAGTGGACCACAAGCTAAATATGAGCCAACAGTGTGATACTGTTGCAAAAAAAGCAAACGTGATTCTGGGATGCATTAACAGGTGTGTTGTAAACAAGACACGAGAAGTCATTCTTCCGCTCTACTCTGCGCTGGTTAGGCCTCAACTGGAGTATTGTGTCCAGTTCTGGGCACCGCATTTCAAGAAAGATGTGGAGAAATTGGAGAGGGTCCAGAGAAGAGCAACAAGAATGATTAAAGGTCTTGAGAACATGACCTATGAAGGAAGGCTGAAAGAATTGGGTTTGTTTAGTTTGGAAAAGAGAAGACTGAGAGGGAACATGATAGCAGTTTTCAGGTATCTAAAAGGGTGTCATCAGGAGGAGGGAGAAAACTTGTTCACCTTAGCCTCTAATGATAGAAAAAGAAGCAATGGGCTTAAACTGCAGCAAGGGAGATTTAGGTTGGATATTAGGAAAAAGTTCTGATAGGGAAACCCCCCTTGACCCTACCTTACCCAAGGCCCCAGGCTTTTGCTCAGAATAGAGTAAGAGTAGGCCCAAAAGCCTTTAGCTAGGAGCAAGAGTTTTAACTTCTGCTAAACTTGTTTTTCTGTACAAAGGGCATGCCAAGGCAGAAAGATGTGGTCAGGGCCCCAAAAAGAGGAACTAGAATTGGATAAAGGGGAACCAGGAGATCTGTTAAGTTACAACAGCTGAGCCTGCTGTCGGGACTACAGAAAAGGTGCTAGAACGGTCAAACCATAGACTTGACTGGCAAAGACAATAACAGGAAAAGCCATAGATGGAAAATAGCGGTTCTGCCATAGATGGAGAATTAATTGGTCAGCTTGCTTGTTATCAACATTATATTCCAAATAAGGCGAATAACATGTGTAACCAGAGTGCTACGTTTTGCAGTTTTAACCTTTATAAGCTTGGTAAAATTTGTAACATCTAGAGCAGCTTAACCCTTGCTAGGGTGACTCGCTGTCTCTCCCTGTGTCCACACTTGTATTGTGATATATCAATAAAGCTGCCTCAGGCTATCTGATTCAAATTCAATGGGGTGGTGGTCTTTTCCCCGACAGTTCCTAACTGTCAGGGTAGTTAAACACTGGAATAAAGTGCCTAGGGAGGTTGTGGAATCTCCATCTTTGGAGATATTTAAGAGTAGGTTAGATAAATGTCTATCAGGGATGGTCTAGATGGTATTTGGTCCTGCCATGAGGGCAGGGGACTGGACTCAATGACCTCTCGAGGACCCTTCCAGTCCTAGAGAGTCTATGAAACTGAATGGTCTCTGAGAAGGCAAATTCAGACCTTGGTAGAAGGCTGTGAGATATGTAACAAGGAAAGAAAACAATCACCAGAGCCACTGCTCTCTACAAAGCTACATGACAGACCATGGCAGTGGGTAGCCACAGTTTTTCTGGAAAGGACACATACATTATTGTAGCAGATTGCCTCCCCAGATACATTGACTTGGCTATCCTCACACAGAGTTCATCAGCACAATCTTCCAGAAACTAGTCAATATCTGCAGGACGGGGAGTTTCTGAAATCCTCGTGAATGATAATGGGCCTCAAATCACATCTGAAACATCCCTAGCATTTGCACAGGACTTTGATTTTGAATGTGGTACTAGTAGTCCACATTACCTCCACAGCAACCGGGAGATGGAGAGGTCAGTGCAGATATTACAAAGACTTCTCTGCAAATATCAGTGGACCCACAGAAAGGACCCCTGGAATATCAGTCAACACTGTTTGCCTCTGGGCTATCTCCAGCAGAATTTCTGATGCAAAGACAGTGAAAGAGGCTTTTACCTGTGGCACTGACTCAGCTCAAACCTCACTGGCCTGACCTGAAGGAATTTTGAGAATGGGATCTTGAAATAAACATTCGGCAGCAGCAAAACTTGAATGTTTGGCACAGAACAAAAGCAGGGCCTGGACTGAGACAGATAAAATTTGGCTTAAGGGCTCGCAGACATTTGGAACTTGACAGAAACTCCCAGATCCTACCTAGAGAAGACTCCAAGAAGACTTCTCTGGAGAAATTGGCTCCATCTTCAATATTTCTCAACACAATACAGGATCAGGAACCTTCAGGTGCTCTGCCAGGACGTGAGAGCCTCTCTTAAGGGAACTCCACACCCAAACTCAACAGAAATGAGAACACAGTCTGGATGCGTGACCACATCTCCTCCACGACTTGATTTTTGGAATACTGCTCAGGACTATTTAAATGCAATTGAAAAGGGGACATATTAGTGTAAACAGTTTTAAGGAATGTTCAGAGTATTTTGAATTGCTGCGTGAAAATACTCTGGTTATTAATTTAGGTTTTAATCTTTTACTATAAACAAAGGGAGCTGTGGAGTGGTTATAGAACTCCTGTTCTCCACGAAAACTATAGCAAAACTGAAAGTGCTGTATTTTTATGGTTTCTTGCTATATGACACACTCCAGCAGCATAGGAGAGACTACAATATTGACACAATAAAGAGGAAACAAACAATGCGAAAGGAGCAGACAGACCAAATGTACAATCTTAGAACAGTGCACAGCTCGACTGGAAGACCAAGGAACCTTTGGAGGGAAGGTAGGAAAAGCTGTACAAGATGTGGCAAGACACCAAGCCACAGCTGGCAACAACCAGCAAAAGAAGCAGATGCAGGAGATGCCACAAAATGAGACATTTTAGACATGTTGCAGTGGGCAGCTCAAAAAACATAGGAAGGAACTTCCTGGTAGAGTTCTCTGGATGTTGCGTATGTCTCCTCATACTACATCAACAAATGAGCCCCACACTCCCTACCCCAGGGAAAACCTCACCGCCAATTAATCAGATCTCCGCCCCCATACCCCAGGGGTGAACCTCACAGCCAACAAATAGGCCCCACCCCCCCAGGGCAAACCCCATAGCCAAGGAATGAGCCCCCCACCGGGCAAACCCTACAGCCAACGAATGAGCCTCCCCTTCCCCCGGCAAACCCCATAGCCAACGAATGAGCCCCCCCCAGGGTAAACCCCATAGCCAGCGAATTAGCTCCACACTCCAGGGTAAACTTCTCAGCCAACAACAAACCCTCTCTCACCTGCTCCAGGAAGACCATCTCTGCCAGCTTGTAATTCTTCTCCAGCATGGCTAGGCGGGCACGCACCTGGTAATAATCTGTGCCATCCCCACCCTATAAACACACACAAACAACTCAGACAAGCTGGGGGATGCAGCACTGGGCATGGTGCAAGGGAGGTGGCTGTGGGAGGCCAGCAACTGGCACCCTGTGAGGGAGGCAGCTGTAGGAAGGGTGCTCTGGCTGCTCCGTGAGGGAGGCAGCTGGGAGGGCACTCTGGGCACCTTGTGAAGGAGGCAGTTGGGGGGCACTCTAGGCACCCCATGAGGGATACAGCCAGGGGGCGCTTTGGGCACCCTGTGAGGGATGCAGTCGGGATGAGTGGAGCTGGGATGCCTGGGTGAAGGACAGTGTGAGCAATTCCCACATGACTCAGGGTCTCCAGAAACCCCTGCGAGGCCAGCGTGATCGGCTGCACACTCTCCATGCTGGGGAAAGTAGGCGTGGCGCGACACACACACACACAGCAGAAGTGAAGCTTGACTCACGTATTCCTTGACCACCTGGTTGGCGATCTCATTGGTTTCATGGAGGAATCGTGCCTTTGACACGTGGCCCAGTGCTGAGAAGCATCTGAGGAGAGTGAGGAGGGCACAGTCACCAGCAGCATGGGCTGCCAAGCAGATACTTGGGCTTTTATCTGCCCTCAGACCCAGAAGGCAAGGCCAGGTCTCAGAACACTGGGGCAGGTAGTCACAGCGAAGTAAGGCCAAGCCATAGCACTGACTGACTCCACAGGAGGGAGCTCGAGCCCCATGCTCTGCCTGTTTTCCACCCCCACAGAGCCATGAGCTCCGCTCCACAGGAGGGAGCCCCAGCCATGTGCTCTGTCCATGCCCCCCCTCGTAGGGCTGTCGGCCCATGGCAGGGGGCCCCAGCCATCTGTTTGTATCCCCCACCCCAACAGAGCCGTGAGCTCTGCTTCGCAGGAGGGAGACCCAGAAACATGCTCTGTCCACCTTGCGATCTGTAGCAGACCTATGCTACATGGGCATGTGTCCCCCACGTCTGCCCCAGGGCCAAGGATGGTAAGACTGAGCCAACTCCTGGGATGGAGAATACTGCGCACTCCACTGCAGGAACTCTGGCCCACAAGTAACACTGAAAGGCACACAGTCCAGTTCTCCTTGGCCAGAACCTGGGCCACTGGAATCAGGCCTTTGGGGCATGAGGAACCTCCAGAAGGAAAGGTACCGGGTGGCAGGTTCCTCCCTGTACCTCTCAGCAATGTGCAGCTGCTTGGCCTCCAGGGCTAGTCTGCTTAGGGTCTTCCACATGGCTTCGGTCTCCGTGGACATTTCCAGTGTCTCCAAGAATGCAGCTGCCCTGGGGAGAGGAGGGTTTGCAGCACATTAGAGAAGAGGGAGGTGGGTTACCATGTGACCCTGCAGCACTGTGAGGCCCTGGGGCTGAGCAGCCTTTCAGCTGGGCCTGTCCTAGGAGTGTCTGACACTCTTTTCCACTTTGGAAAACCCTGATGGATTTTGTTCCACACAACCACCACCCTTTCTCCTGGCCACGGACAGGGCTCTGGCTGGTGCTACATGAACTGCTCAGTTCCTGCCCTGCATGTCACCCCAGAGGCCCACAGCCCACCCAGCCCTGCCACCCACTGTCTGGCTGTGTCTCCCTCATGCAGGAACAGGCTGTGGGCAGCCCAAGGAGCCCCACATGCTGTGCCTCTCTGGGGATCCATTGAAAAGCATCATGGCTCCGTGGAGGGCAGTGACGGGGAAGCCTGAGGACGGCAAACCAGGGCTAGCCGTTTCTTGTTGTTGCTTACAACAGCCACAGCCACATCTTGCTGTTACCCCTCTGGCTACAGCAGGGAAATCCTGTTCCCCATGAACTCCCAGTGACTTCACTGGGGCCAGCGTCTTCACTGGGGCCAGCGTCTCATACAGCGAGTCTCCGGGTGCTAAGAACTAGGCTGGCTCCTTTCGACCATTTGGCCAGAAGCACAAAGATGTGTCATGTTTTACCTCAGAAGCAGCTCAATACTCCAAGCACCACCGCAAACCTACCTCCCACTGTGATGCAAACAGAGGAGCCAAGCTGCAGTTCCAGCCCCACAGAGCCCCACAGATGGGATCTGCATCCATGCACAGGCCCATGTGGACTCAAGAGGCTTTTGCAGAGCTCTGCATCTCTGAGGAGACCTGACATATGCACACAGCCTGGAACAGGCCCTCACACACACTGCTCAGAACCTGCATTCGTCCCTTTGCACAGGTTCAAGAACACAGGAACGATCATACTGAGTCAGACCACAGGTCCATCTAGCCCAGTATTCTGTCTTCCCACAGTGGCCAATGCCAGGTGCCCCAGAGGGAATGAACAGATCAGG
Organism: Aldabrachelys gigantea; assembly: GCA_026122505.1. Taxonomy (NCBI): domain Eukaryota; kingdom Metazoa; phylum Chordata; order Testudines; family Testudinidae; genus Aldabrachelys; species Aldabrachelys gigantea. The sequence goes on along the minus strand of CM047481.1, from coordinate 553,966 downwards.
TAATCACCAAGTGATCCATCTCATGTCCCCATTCCCAGCTTCTGGCAAACAGAGGCATCAGCCCTGCCCATCCTGGCTAATAGCCATGGATGGACCTATCCTCCATGAATTTATCTAATTCTTTTTGAAACCTGTTATAGTCTTGGCCTTCACAACATCCTCTGGCAAAGAGTTCCACAGGTTGACTGTGCGTTGTGTGAAGAAATACTTCCTTTTTTTGTTTTAAACCTGCTGCTTATTAATTTAATTGAGAGACCCTGGTTCTTGTGTTATGAGAAGGAGTAAATAACACTTCCTTGTTCAATTTCTCCAAACCAGTCATGATTTTAGAGACCGCTATCATATCCTCCCTTAGTTGTCTCACATCTATTAGCACACACTCATGCTCTGGCTGTGCTCTCATATTTGCACACATAACCTTGGACATCACACCTGGCTACTGCACTTCCTTCTGCTACTTAGACTGGGCTCAGGGGAGTTTGGGCAGATTCATTCTGTAAGCTGCCACACCGCTCACAGCTCCTGGCTCCGCTCCCCTCCAGCTCTCTGGGGATTTTCTCTCACTGTCTGTCCTGTGATGGATGGGACAGTGATCACCAGGGACCCTCTTCTTCCCTTGAACGAAGCTTGCACCACGTCTGGTGTCTGCCCTCAGACATCTCCCTCCAGCCCACACCGTTCTCTTCAGTGGCTAGTTGCCCTGTCCCCCATGAATTGCACCATCTGGGCCAGATGGCTCCCCCATGCCTGCTGTTCATTACAACACTTCCCTCACTTCCACCCACCCTTTAGCCTCCTTGTGGACTTGACTGCCCAGCCCACCCCGGGTCGCTGGCTGCCAGCACTCACCTGCTATAGTCCCCATCATCAATTGCTGTTCCAAACTCAATGAGCCCCTCATCCAGCGTGTAGGACACCGTGTTCACCCCTTCTGCCACCATCACTTCAGTCTTCCCATTGCCCCGCTCCAGGTTCACGATATCCCCCTGAAAGAGCCCCAGACACCTCAGCACCTCCATTCTCAGCTCCCATTCCACCTTCTGCTGTGCATGGGGAGGGGGCTGGGGCACACTGGGACAGCTCTGCCACTGTCTCCTACAGGTAGATGAGCTCAGCAGAACTGACCCCCACCAGGCACTTGGGCTAACCCCACTGTCACAAGCAGAGCTAAGAGAAAGGCCATTTCTCCCAGTGAACTCCCGAATGTCACTCATCCGCCTTCTGCTCTCTCCATCCCCTCCTACTCTACAGCTTTCAGGAGGGTCAGATCCCAGGCTTCCTCCTATTCCCTTTTCAAAGCACCACCCCATCTGTTCTCATTGCATAAAATACTGATCTGCCCAGTGCCCTCTCAGAACCCCCACACATGACGGTGGGGAGCTCTGGGGGAAGGGAGCAAACTGGAATTTTACCTTCAGCGGGAACATGGTAACTCGCTCTGGGGCATCGTTGTTGTACCAAATGCAGAGGCTGTTTCTGTTCTGAGCCACCACCACATCACTGCCTGGGACCCACTGCACATAGGAGCAGTAGTTCAGGATCGTGGTCTTGGTGCTGCTCTGAATGTCATAAAGCTGCAACTAGATGAGGAAAGAGACAGAATCAGCAGGGCCTGTGATCCACCCCGGCAAGGACACCGGCACCCTGCATCCAGCCACCTAGTGCTGTGACACAGCCGGATTTCATATGCTGAGCCAGGTCAGGCCTGCTCAGCACCTAGATGGGAGATTTTCCAGGCACAGACATCTGCTGCGCAGACTGAGGTGAGTAGGTCAGGGAGGGGGCGGTGCTCTCCCCTCAGGGCAGTACTGATCCCAAGGACCCAGTATGGTGCTAGGCTGTGCTGTGGGGCCACTCCCATAGAGAGCCCATTGTGATGATCTGGGGAACCTGTTTTTACAATTTAACAAATTCCATGTGAGATTATGAACTCCCTGTATGTATCTTTACCAAGCTGCAAGCTCCAGTTTGAATATGCAGCCCTTATATATTGAGTATTAGCCCTTATTAAATCCAGGATCTTTATTAACATCTGTTAATTTTTAGGATCTAGCAAAGTTATGAATTTAAACTCCCAGGCTGGTCTGCTGAAAGTGCTGCGCAGGTTTCGTTTGAGGATGAAGACTTACCAGACAGTTGTAAAACACACACCTAGCCTATCTGGTAATGATGGGTCTTCTCTTACCAGCCCTCAGCCTCAAAGGAAACCTGCACCAGACTTCCAAAGATAAGACTGGAAGCTTAAATTCTTAACTATGCTAGATACTAAAAATCATGGTTTTAATGAAGACATTGGATTTATGGTTTATTACAACAATCTGTAACCCACTAACACACACACATCCCTTTTGTCCTATGACCACAGCAGTGTTAACAGACCACTTCAGCTTGAGTGGTCTCTTATCATTCTAACTACTTATGCTAAACTCTCTGTTCCACCCTGCATCTAGCTGTGACACTGTCTGTGAGAGTCTTTCCCAGACCTGAAGAAGAGCTCTTTGCAGCCCGAAAGCTTGTTTCTCTCACCACTAGAAGCTGGTCCAATAAAAGGTATCACCTCATGTACCTTGTCTCTCTAATATCCTGGGACTGACGCAGCTACAACACTGCATTCAAGGTCTCAAAATGTAATTGCAAACAGGGATTCGTCACTGAGCGGGTGTGTTTCCAGCGGGGTCCCTCAGGGATTGGTTCTTGGCCCTATGTTATTTAACATTTTTATCAATGAACTGGAAGAAAACATAAAACCATCACTGATGAAGTTTGCAGAGGACACAAAAATTGAGGGAGAGGTAAATAATGAAAAGGACGGGTCACTGATTCACAGTGATCTGTTCCACTTTGTAAACAGGACGCAAGCAAACAGCATGCATTTCAATACAGCTAAATGTAAATGTATACCGTGACACTGACAGGCCAGGGGCCAGTGCATGCCAGCGTCTCCATGTCTGAACTAGACAATGACAGACATGGATTCTGTCAGCTCATTTGTGGGTTAATATTGATAAAACAGGTATTAGAATTACAAGAAAGTGAATGTTTGTGAGTTGCTGCTCCATAAATCTTATTGAGATATCTGTGCTCCACATTATAATGTAATATTTGAGCGGTTGTCCTGCAAACCTCTGTGGCTATATGAATTATCACAGAGGAGAGGGACATTAATTCATGGGAAGAGCTGCTCTCTTCTACAGAAACAGTTATGCCCCTCCTGAAAGAGGAGACCCATGGATATCAGGCAGGATATGGGTGGATTTTACAGCTGGAAACTCCCTACATCTGGATTGAGGAATTGTCAACAAAAGGACTAAAGACTCTTATTTCTGTTCTGCTCTCCCTCCTGTGAAGATGAGGCTACGTCTACACTACAGGATAAATTCGAATTAGCTTAAACCTATTTTATAAAACAGATATTATAAAGTCGATTGTGTGCGTCCACACTAGGCACATTAATTCGGTGGTGTGCGTCCATGGTCCGAGGCTAGCGTCAATTTCTGGAGTGGTGCACTGTGGGTAGCTACTGTAAAATAATGAGGCCAATAACATCAATTTGCATCCACGCTAACCCTAATCCGATATAGTAATATCGATTTTAGCGTTACTCCTCTCGTTTTGTAGGAGTACAGAAATCGATTTAAAGAGCCCTTTAAATCGATATAAAGAGCAGTGTAGTGTGGACAGGTGCAGCGTTAAATCGATTTAACACTGTTAAAATCGGTTTAACAGCGTAGTGTAGAACAGACCCGAATCATGACAGTGGACTCCTCCCAAGTCCCATCAATTGAGTTTGAAGCTCAGAGCACATGGCAGGAGAGGGATAAAAACCTCTGCTACTTGGTCTGAGGGGCAGGTGGAGCGGGGGGAAGCAAGGTGTTTCTAGACATAAGCAAGAAATCCCCAGCTGCTTAGCCTGGGCTAGCCCTAAAGATCAAACAGAACTTGCTGATTACAGAAGCCTGTATTACCTTTTCATACCTAAGACTATAACTCATTCATGTGTCTGTGTTTGCTTGCTTTAATTTGGTAAATAACTCTCCGATTTCCTTTTCCTATTTAATACATCTTCATGTAGTTTATTATAAGGCTACAAGTGTTGTCTTTGGTGTGAGATCTAGGATGACTGGTCCTTTGGGATCAGAAGTAACCTGATTATTGCTGTGATTTGTGGTGTAAGGGACCATCTATCACAGGGATACACTCACCTGGGTGGCAAGAAAGACTGGAGAACCCAAAGGGACTGTCTGTGACTCTATATTAAGGCTACCAAAGTGCCTGAGGAATTTGCACTTGGTGCAGGTGGAATCTATGTTTAGAACTCACAACCAGTTAATGGTCTGCCCTGAGGTTGCTTTTGCACTACCATTGGAAGCTATATGTAGGCCATACATACTTACAGGGGATCTATCCTGGGAAGCAGTGACTGAAAAAGATTTGGGGGTCCTGGGGGATAATCTGCTGAACACAAGCTCCCAGTGTGATGCCGTGGCCAAAAGAACTAATGGCATCCGGAGAGAGATAAATAGGGGAATCTTGAGCAGGAACAGAGAGGTATATTAGGCACTTATGTGACTGTTGCTAGAATACTGTGTCCAGTTCCAATGCTCACAATTCAAGAAGGATGTTGATAAATTGGAGAGAAGTCAGAGAAGGATTAGAAAAGCTGCCTTATAGTGACAGACTCACGGAGCTCAATCTATTTAGCTTAGCAAAGAAAAGGTTAAGGGATGACTTGATCCCAATCTATAATATCTACACAGATTCATAGAAATGTAGCCTGGAAGGGACCTTGAGACATCATCAATCCAGCCCCTGCACTGTGGCAGGACCAGTAACCCTAGACCAACCCTGACAGGTGTTTGTCGAACATGTTTTTTAAAATTTTCAATGATGTGAATTCCACAACCTTCCTTGGAAGCCTATTTCATCGCTTAACTACCCTGAGAGTTAGAAAGTTTTTCCTAACGTCTAGCGTAAATCGTCCTTGCTGCAGACTAATGACCATTATGTCTTGTCCTACTTTCTGTGGAAATGGAAAACTGATCGCCGTCCTTTTTAACAGCTCTGAGCATAGCTGAAGACTGTAATCACCTCCCTCTCCCGTTCTTTTCTCAAGACGAAACATGCCCAGTTTTTGTAACCTTTCCTCCTAGGTCAGGTTTTCTAAACTTTTTATCAGTTTTGTTGCTGTCCTCTACTAGCCTCTCTCCAATTTGTTGATATCTTTCTTTAAGCATGGCCTGCAGAACTGGACGTGGTGTTCCAGCTGAGGCCTCAACAGAGCCGAGTAGAGCACGACAATTCATTCCCATCTCTTACATACAAGACTCCTGTTAATACATCCCAGAATATTAGCCTTTTCCACAGCTGCATCACATTATTGATTCATATTCAATTTGTGATTCACAAGAATCCCCAGAGCCTTTTCAGCAGTACGACCACCTAGCCAGTTATTCCTGGGTTTGTAGCTGTGCTTTTGATTTTTTCCTTCCTAAATGAAGTACTTTACCCTTGTCTTTTTTTAATTTCATTTTGTTGATTTCAGACCAATTCTCCAATATGTCAAGGTCATTTTGAATTCTAAACCTGTCCTTCAAAGAGTTTGAAACCCCTCCCAGTGTGGTGTCATCTGCAAGTTTCATAAGCGTACTCTTCACTCCATTATCCAAGTTAATGAAAATATCGATAGTATCGGACACAGAGTTGACCCCTGCAAGACACTACATGGGGAACAAATATTTAATAATGGTTGGTCAATCTAGCAGAGCAAAGCACAACACAATCCAACTACTGGAAGTTGACGCTAGACAAATTCAGACTGGAACTAAGACACACATTTTTAATGGTGAGAGTAATTAACGATTGGAACAATTTACCAAGGGTCATGATGCATTCTCCATCAGTGGCAATTTTAAAATCCATCTTAGATGTTTTTCAAAAAAAATCTGCTCTAGGAATTATTTTGGGAAAGTTCTCTGGCCTGTGTGAGACAGGGGATATGACTGGGTGATCCCAGTGGTTCCTTCTGGCCTGAGAATCTATAATCTGTGAAACTCGGAGGTTTCTCCCGGGAAAGGTGAGCTGCAGTGTAAAGCACTGTGTTCCTGATGTTTGTTGTTTTCTATAAGATCTGTGTATTTCTTGTGTGATTATGTAAACAGCAATGGTGTTACAATCCTGTGCAAAGTGTCTGTGTGTTTCATGTGTTGCAGCTATCACGCGCCCATGAAGAGGTAAACCGTGGGCCCAGAACACCCCCCGGCTGGAGATCGGGGAAAGGATGCATGTAAGCTATGGGCAAGCCTAAGGGGTCAGTACTGATTCCAGGGGCTGAGCAGTGTGGTAGCAGCTCTCCGGAGAGGTGCCAGACAGGGGCTGAGCTCTCAGAATGTGACTAGAGGCCCCAAAGCAGTGGGAGTGCTTGGATGCTATGCAGTGTCCAGAGGATTAAAACACCTGGGACTGAGCAGCTGGATCCCCTCATGGTAAGTGTCCAAGAGGAGACACTAGATTAGAGCGGTGACACCCACCTTCCCCGCTCCTGGGCATGCCCAGCTCACACCCCGTACCCTGGGCATGCCTGTTTCCCATCTCACCCTCATCTTCTTGTCCCTGAAGAGAAGTTTGTGGCCTGTCTCATTCAGCTCCAGCCAGTCAATCTTGCTGTCATGGCTGATGGTGCCAATGTTGTAGCCACCAACAAGATCCACTGGGAAAGGGAAAGAAGAGAGGCTCAGTATGAGAATGTTCTGTCAAGCCAAGAGGTGAATGGCAGGGCAGAGCTGCAGAAGCCTTGCTGCAAAGAAGGCACTCAGTCTGTGGGCAGGAGAAGGATGGAGAGGGATTATTTAGGGTGGTATAAGGGGGACACAACTCAGAGCAAGGGGATGACACTGAGAAAGGGACATGTAAGCTGCATATCAGGATAAGTCCCCTGACAGTGAGCTGTGTCAAGCAGGGACTCATCTCCCAAGGATGGAAGCCCATCCGTCTCCTGCGACATGTAAACTAGTACCAGACAGAACACTAATAAATTCCCAGGCAAAGAGCATTGTTAAACAAAATGAGAGGTTCCAAACTGCTCTCTGTGATCAGTGTGTGCTAGAAAATCTCTATCTCCTCCTCCTCGGAACACACCAACATTTCAGTAAAGTGGGAAATTACTTACCTTATAGTAACTGATGATCTTAGAGATGTCTTGTCTATACGTCTTCCACTCATGGGCATTATGCACTCCCTAGCGCCACAGGTAGGACATTTTCTTCTTACCAGCAGTCTCCCGTTGGTCTGCACATACTCACACAATCCATCCTACCCAGGCATAAAGGCGTGGGGTGGACCAACTGCCACTAAGTTCATTCACCGGCCAAAATCTTGAAGGCCTTCATATAGTGGGGAAGGAGGATGGGTCATGGAATACATACAGACAACACACATTGAAGAACATCAGTTACTGTAAGTAAGTAACCTCTTTTTCTTAACTGAGTGGTTGTCTATATGTCTTCCACTCACAGAGACTGAAAAGCAACTGACAAATGGAGGTGGGTACACAAGTGTTACCTGAAGACAGATCTAAGGAACAAAGTTGTAACACAGGTTACATTGTCTCTAGTTGCCCATCCAGCTACCTAACGTTTCATGAGAGTATGAATAGAAGCCCACGTGGCTACCTTAGGAACTCCTAAAACTGAGACATTACTAAAAGAAGCTATGGAATCATCTCAGGCTCTTGTAGAATGGGCCCTAATTACTAATGATAGCACAGTTTAATACATCTTGAAATCCAACTTCAAAGTATTTGAAAGGAAATTAGTTTATCTTTAATTTCCTCAGCATATGCCAAATAATATGGAAGAACAACTAAAAAAAAAAAGTTCTGTTCAGATAAAAGGTGAAATAAAGCTCTAGCTACAGCTAAAGAATGCAGAGTCCTTTCCATTTTATCAGCATCAGGTTTGGGACAAAGTATTGGTAAATTAACTGCCTGGTTAACATGAAATTCGGACACAATCTTAGGTAGGAAACTTGGATGAGGGCTTAGTGAAACTTTACCTCTATGAAATATCATACAGGGAGGACCTGACATCAAAGCATTAATTTCACTCATGCTATATGCAAACGTACTGTTTCCATGGATGGAAGGTTTAACGGAGGGGTAGCTAAATGTCTTAAATCGAGTTTTCATTAAACTAGACAATAAAATATTCAGATCTCTAGGGATCCTTCATAGTTGGAAATACTTTAACTAGACCCTAAAGGAATCTTTTAGAAATAGGATGAGAAAATATATTAAAACCAACCATCTTCTTAGAATGATAAGCAGATATTGAGCATAAGAATGGCCATACTGGGTCAGACTAAAGCTCTACCTAGCCCAATATCCTGTTTTTGGACAGTGGCCAGTACCAGATGCTTCAGAGGGAATGAATAGAACAGGGCATTTTCGAGTGATTCATCCCCTGTGGGAGGTATTGCTAACACAGAGAAGGACCGGGATATCATACAGGAAGATCTGGATGACCTTGTAAACTGGAGTAATAGTAATAGGATGAAATTTAATAGTGACAAGTGCAAAGTCATGCATTTAGGGATTAATAACAAGAATTTTAGTTATAAATTGGGGACGCATCAGCTGGAAGCAACAGAGGAGGAGAAGGACCTCGGAGTATTGGTTGATCACAGGATGACTATGAGCCGCCAATGTGATATGGCCGTTAAAAAAGCTAATGCGGTTTTAGGATGCATCAGGCGAGGTATTTCCAGCAAAGATCAGGAGGTGTTAGTACCGTTATATAAGGCACTGGTGAGACCTCATCTGGAATACTGTGTGCAGTTCTGGTCTCCCATGTTCAAGAAGGATGACTTCAAACTGGAACAGGTTCAGAGACGGGCTACTAGGATGAGCTGAGGAATGGAAAACCTGTCTTATGAAAAGTATCAGAGGGGTAGCCATGTTAGTCTGGATCTGTAAAAGCAGCAGAGAATCCTGTGGCACCTTGTAGACTAACAGACATTTTGGAGCGTGAGCTTTCGTGGGTGAATGCCCACTTCGTCAGACGCAGGTAGTGGAAATTTCCAGGGGTAGGTATATATATGCTAGCAAGCAAGCTAGAGATAACGAGGTTAGTTCAATCAGGGAGGATGGGGCCCTGTTCTAGCAGTAGAGGTGTGAAAACCAAGGGAGGAGAAACTGGTTCTGTAATTGGCAAGCCATTCAGTCTTTGTTTAGTCCAGAGCTGATGATTTGACACCATCAGCTCTGGACAAAACAAAGACTGTGAATGGTTTGCCAATTACAGAACCAGTTTCTCCTCCCTTGGTTTTCACACCTCTACTGCTAGAACAGGGCCCCATCCTCCCTGATTGAACTAACCTCGTTATCTCTAGCTTGCTTGCTAGCATATATATACCTACCCCTGGAAATTTCCACTACCTGCGACTGACGAAGTGGGCATTCACCCACGAAAGCTCACGCTCCAAAACGTCTGTTAGTCTATAAGGTGCCACAGGATTCTCTGCTGTCTTATGAAAGGAGACTCAAAGAGCTTGGCTTGTTTAGCCTAACCAAAAGAAGGTTGAGGGGGGATATGCTTGCTCTTTATAAATATATCAGAGGGATTAATATTAGGGAGGGAGAGGAATTATTTAAGCTTAGTACCAATGTAGACACAAGAACAAACGGGTATAAACTGGACACTAGGAAGTTTAGACTTGAAATTAGACGAAGGTTTCTAACCATTAGAGGAGTGAAGTTCTGGAACAGCCTTCCAAGGGGAGTAGTGGGGGCAAAAGACATATCTGGCTTTAAGACTAAGCTTGATAAGTTTATGGAGGGGATGGTATGATGGGATAGCCTAATTTTGGCAATTAATTTAGCAATTGATCTTTGATTATCAGCAGGTAAGTATGCCCAGTGGTCTGTGATGGGATGTTAGATGGGTTGGGATCCGAGTTACTATAGAGAATTCTTTCCTGGGTGCTGGCTGGTGAGTCTTGCCAACTTGCTCAGGGTTTAACTGATTGCCATATTTGGGGTCGGGAAGGAATTTTCCTCCAGGGCAGATTGGCAGAGGCCCTGGAGGTTTTTCGCCTTCCTCTGCAGCATGAGGCACGGGTCACTTGCTGGAGGATTCTCTGCAGCTTGAGGTCTTCAAACCACAATTTGAGGACTTCAATAACTCAAGACATAGGTTAGAGGTTTGTTACAGGAGTGGGTGGGTGAGATTCTGTGGCCTGCATTGTGCAGGAGGTCAGACTAGATGATCATAATAGTCCCTTCTGACCTTAAAGTCTATGAGTTTAGTTCCCGTTTCTGGCAGTTGGAGGTTTAGGGACATCCAAAACATGGGGTTGCATCCATGACCATCTTGGCTAAAGAAGAGCTCTGTGTATGCTCAAAAGCTTGTCTCTTTCACCAGAAGAAGTGGGTCCAACAAAAGATATAACCTCACCCACCTTGCCTATCATCTTGGCTAATAGCTACTGATGGACCTATTCTCTATGAACTTACCTAATTCTTTTTTGAACCCAGTTACACTTTTGGCCCTCACAACATCCCCTGGAAACAAGATCCACAATTTGACTGTGTGTTGTGTGAAGAAGAACTTCCTTTTGTTTATTTTAAACCTGCTGCTTATTAATTTCACTGGGTGACCCCTGGTTCTTGTATAACACTTCCCTATTCACTTCCTCCACACCATTCATGATTTATAGACCTCTATCATGTGCCTGCTCAGGCATTTAATTTCTAAGATGAACAGTTCCAGTCTTTTTAAATCTCTCATCATATGGAAGCTGCTCCATAACCCTAATCATTGTTGTTGCCGTTCTCTGCACCTTTTCCAATTCTAACATATCTTTTTTGGAGAGGGGTGACCAGAACTGCACATGGTATTCAAAGTGTAGTATAGAATGGATTTATATAATGGCATTATGATATTTTCTGTTGTCTTATTGATCCCTTTCCTAACAATACCTGTTATTTTATTTGACTGCCACTGCACAGTGAGCAAATGTTTTGAGAGAACTATCCGCTGATGGCTATAAAATCAATTTCTTGAGTGGTAACAGCTAATTTAGACCCCAACTTTTTGTATGTATAGTTGGGATTATTTTCTCCAGGGTGTACTACTTGGGATTTATCAACACTGAATTTCAGCTGCCACTTTCTTGCCCAGTCTCCCAGTTTAGTGAGATCCCTTTGTAACTCTTCACAGTCTGCTTTGTTTACTATCTTGAGTAATTTTGTATCTAAAAATTTTGCTACCTCACCTTTCACCCCCTTTTCCAGATCATTTATGAATGCGTTCAACAGCACTAGTTCCAGTACAAATCCTTGGGGGACCCTGCTATTTATCTCTCTTCACAGCGAAAACTGACCGTTTAGTCCTACTTTGTTTCCTATCTTTTAACCAGTTATAGATCCATGAAAAGACCTTTCCGCTTATCCCACGGCAGCTTACTTTGCTTAGGAGCCATTGGTGAGAGACCTAGCCAAACGCTTTCTGGTTTGTGAAGTATAAATTGTCAGTGTCTTTAAGGTAGCTCCTGAAGCCTTCACAGCGTGGAAGGAGTCAGTCTTGAAACTGAAAAAACCTGTTCCCTCAAAATGTATCCTGAACTTCACATGGGAAACCAGAGGACTGAACCATGAAGCTCTTCTCATGACTAATGCTGTAGCACCTGAACAGATGCCTGTGTTAGCTGCATCTCCAGCTGTCTGTAAAGCTGTTCTGCAAAGTCCTTCATTAATAACATTCCACATTTCACATTGAGATTTCTGAAGCTACTTGATTTAATGATTTAAACATCTGATTGACAACAGACATAATCATATCTAGATAGGAGAGCCCTATAGTTAGAAATCCTCATTGGGAGCACTGATTTCTGTGCTATGAGCTTGTCCAGAATAGTTTGCTGTAAGATTGCTGCTTTGTGTGCTCTCGAGCAGCAGTGAATTGTGTGACAGACGGGTATAAAACACCTCTAAGTCTTTAGTGGGAACTTGGTATTCCATATCAGCTCTCTCAATCATCATTGGCATCAACATGAGGTTTGAGCTGGTTGCAGTAACCCCTCATTTATGGACACGGCTATTCTGTCACATGCAGCAGCTTGGAAAATAACTAAAATCTTATTCACCCACGAAAGCTTATGCACCAATACTTCTGTTAGTCTATAAGGTGCCACAGGACTCTTTGTCACTTTTTAAAAACCTTATGAGAGTTCTTATCTGTCAGATCAGAATTGAAAACCTGCTACCGCTATGACCATAAGTGGTACAACCTGTATTGGTCAACGCTGAGTGCTGGGCAGCGGTTAATTGACCCAGAAATCTCAGGAAGTGCCAACAGCTGTTGCCGGACAAGTGCCTGAGGAGAGTAGCGGAATCCCTGATGGAGGAAATGCCATCAAAAGGCAGATGAGCAAATTCACTGTGTTTCTGCAAGGGCATCCATGCAGAACAGACTGGGCCCTTCAGCTGAGGCTACTAACCAGTCTAGAAATGGAGCACAGAAAGGCAGGCAAATGGAAGATCTCCTCTGCACTGGCAACTCCTGCAGCACAGCTGGTTCCAAATGTATTGACTCCCGTCCTTCCTTTGGCCCAAACCAGTGAAACTGAGAGGGGGACGCTGACATATGGGCAAAGCAGCGCCTCCATATCAACTGTTCAGGCTATTGCAGCAACATCACATGGAGAGGACATTCCATCCTTGCTTGCAGCATGGACAAAACACAGAAGATGGCAGTTATGGGTTATAAGCTCTCACTTGATTGGTGGGAGGAATCCCTGCGTTCCACTGGTCAGCCATTGCCCGCCACAAAGCCAGACAGCCCCCAGACAGTTAGTGCTCACCCACCACGGTCTGTCCACCTCCCGGGGTGCGTGGAGCTAAACCAAAAGTTGAAAGGCAGATGGAAATCTTGCACCTGGCAAAATAAGGAACCAAGAACTTTCTGCCTTGGAAGCTGGAATATCGGGACCATATGTCTGGTATTAACCAATGATGACAACCTACAATACACAAGCAGCACACAGCAGTCAGCGTTGATAGACCGTGAACTGTATAAAGTTAACGCTGACATTGCAGCACTCATGGAAATGAGACTTGCAGATGCTGGTTCTGTGCAAGAGGCCAATTACACCTTTTTTGGCAAGGTAAAAGCAGTGAAGAAAACTGCGTGGTATCAGTTTCGCTATGAGAAACAAGTGGGTAAAGCTCCTAGAAACACCCATTGGGAAGTCAGGGCACATCATCTCACTTAAACTTCAGACAGCCACGGGCTCTGTGAACATCATTAGTGCTTATGCACCAACACTCAGATCTAGTCCTGAGGAGGATATATTTAACGAGTGATCAAAAGAATACCATCAACTGAGCAACTTTTCCTCCTGGGTTACTTCAATGAGAGAGTTGCACAGACAACAACTCATGGCCAGATTGCCACTCACAGTGAGACCCTTTTCTCTCTTTCTCCTGGAGATCCTGGATGTCAGTCTGTGTGGCTTCCTGAGCAAACATCCTGGCCTGCTGCCATTCTGTCCACAAAGTCCCGGCATGCCCTGGCATTGCCATCAATGCCATCCTGCCCAGAGGTAAAGCAGAGGGGACACTGATAGGCACTGTGCCCCTGGTTCCATTGATGAGCGACTTGGAAGCCACATCAAGCAGAACTTGTGTTCCCAGAAAAGCAGACATGGAGGCCAAGGGACCCCTGCAGGAACTTTTGCCCTCTTAAGCCAAGAAGTAGACCCAAGTCTATTGTCCGCTCTGCTCTCTAAAGAGACTAGTGACACAGGGGCCAAATCCCCCAGGTGCACGATACCCACATGGAGGAAAACCAAGGATAACCCTGAGATTTAAAGAGCTCAGTCTGTTTAGTTTAGCAAAAAGAAGACTGAAAGGTGACTTGAATTAGTGTCTAAGGACCTTCCTGGGGAGAAAATACTGATACTGAAGGGCTCTTCAGTCCAGTGGAGAAAGGCAGAACACGAACCAATGGCTGGAAACTGAAGTCAGACAAATGTAAATTAGAAATAAGGCACAATATTTTATCATTGTGGTTGATTAATCATCGGAGCAAACTACCAAGGGATGTGGTGGATTATTCATCTATTGAAATTTTCTAATCCAGACTGGCTGCCTTTCTGGAAGATGCTTTAGCCAAACACAAAAGTTACTAGGCTCAATACAGGGGTAAATGAGTGAAAAATCAGCTACCTGTGATATACAGAAGATCAGACTAGATGATCAAATGGTTCCCTCTGGCCTTTAAAAATCTATTAAAACCGCTCCTCATGAAAGTTTCATCCCAGCCCCAACTGTTAGAGACACCCTGAAGCAGAGGGTTTTATCGCCCTGCCAACATTAATGTTACCTGCTTTATCTCTGGATATTCTTGTTATCCAGATAAAATCCATATGCGGAGTGCATTTACACAAGGACAACCCCTTTCTGTCTGGGCTTTAGCCTCAGGATTTGGCACCAAGGGAGGCTTAGGGGTCATGCTACTCACGCCTGGGGAAAGCTTTTTGGGAGGTGGTCCCCCCAGAGCCTCTTGCAGGAGCCACTCCTGGAGTAGAGTCCTTCAGTCCTTCTTATCTTTAGAGAAAGCCTTACAGGCATCGTATCCCTCGGCCAAAACCCCTCCTTGAGGCAGGAAGGCACTTTTCATTCCCACCAAAGACAGATAATTGTGGGGAAGAGGAACACCTCTTCAGCTGCAATCTCTGGGACAGATCCGCCACCCTGGACCAGGCCCAAAAAATCCAAACACAGCAAAAACTCAATATACCCAGCCAAACCATGAACTGACATGAGTCTAAAACGTTTTCGATTAATTATGCTACCTAAGAATGATTTCTAGTGTACCCAATGGCACTGCAGCTGGCAGAGAGGAGTTGAGGACAGGGATTTACATCCTTGGTCTATGTAGTCCAGGGTGCAGAGGAATTGTGCATCCCTGCCACCTACCACTCAGGAAAGACCTGTAACTGACCACATGGCCAGCAGAGAGCTGGGGAGCAATGCCAGGAAGGAGGGAACATTATTGCTCATGATGGTAACAGACAGCAATTCTCTCTTCTGTTCTTATTCACTATTTAAGGCTGCCAGAGACCATTATGAACATCGAGTCTGAGCTGCACAGCACAGGGCAGATAACCTTACCCAGCGATTCCTGCACTGAACGTATAACTGCTGGATGAGCTGCAGCAGATTTTTAGAAAGACGCCCAGTCCCAATTGAAAGACCCCAAGTGTTGGGGAATATGCCACACTGCCTGGTAAGTTGTGCCAATGGTTAATTGCCCTCATTATATAAATATGCACCTTTTTTCCGATCTTCGTCTAGTTTTAACCAGGGCCAGCTCCAGGCACCAGCGTTCCAAGCATGTGCTTGGGGTGGCCCTTTTCAAGGGGCGGCACTCCTTTTTTTTTTGCTTTGGCGGCAGCACTCCATTTCCCGTCCCTCCCTTTTTTATGTTGTTGCTTGGGAGAGCAAAAAACCTGGAGCCAGCCCTGGTTTCAACTTCCAAGCACTGGATCTCCTCCTGCATTTGTTTGCTACACTAAAGAGTCTCTGCTATGAGAAATCTCTTCCCCAGGTGAGTTCTTGTAGACGATGATCAAGTCATTTCTTAACCTTCTCTTTATTAAACTAAATAAACCGCTTCTTTACCCTCACTGCATGGCAGGCATTTCAGACTGCAAATCATTCTTTCCCTACTCCATTGTTCTCTGCACACTGTTTAACCTGAGCATCCAGAACTCAAGTCCTGCAATGCCAGATGATATGGGGTCCCATGGAAACTGCACCATGATATTGCATACCTAAGGCATCAGGGCAGAATGCGCTGATACCTCCCAACTCTGGGAGCTTCACCTGGCAGCACTAATGCCTGTCTCATCAGCTCGAGGGGTCTGTGCACTGACAGTGCCTGCAGCAATACAGTTATGGTGACAGATGGCCGCACACACAGACAGGAGACATGGCGCTGCCCCCGAGACCCACCATCCTCACCAGACATGTAACACACCCCTGAGCAGGGCAGCCTCTCAGCTAGACATGGGTGCAACTTGACTCTAATGATTCGCCTCTTGGAAGAAATGTGAATGTAGACAGGGGCAGGGAGGATGAGGGTCACCATTCACCTGCTGCTATAGTTTTGATGTCGATAAGATATGCCAGTCTCTTGTTCTCCTCCATCCCTCTTTGCCTTCTCTCATTGATGCGAACGCTGTAATGAGAAGAGTGAAAAATGACTGACAATGCTGTGCACTTGCCAAACCACCTGGGGCATCTCCCACCCTCCCCCAGAACCACCTCTTGTGTCCCCCTCCACCCACGGAACCACACCTCCTGACCTGTGGCTTTCCATCCCCACAACCACCCCAGCCCATCCATCCAGTCCCATGGGGTACTGTATAGCCCTCAGTCCCTGCAGATTGGTGGTTCTCTACCTTGAAGGGACAGTTACTCAGGTCCCTGAAATTCTGCCTCTGAAACACCTTGTAACATGGATCCATGGCATAAGCCCTATGGAGGAACCCCATCAGTGTGCCAGAATCCCCATGGGTCTCACTCTTCCTTCAGGCTAGGCTACACAACCTCACTGCCTCTGAGATTGAGCCCCGGGACTGCAGAATTCCTGCTTTGCACTGGGAGCTCTGCTCAGCAATCCAGCTGAGACAGAGACATGTTCGCTGTTCAGGGACTAATGCTCCCTAGCCAGTATTTGTGGTGACACCAAACCGGCCTTTTCCAGCCTCTTCCAGTATCCCACTCTTTATCCCTTGCTGGTTATGTCTCAAAAACTTCCTTGCTCTGTGTCATTGTTTGCTAGCTGTCAATGTTCTGGTCATTGGAGCTTTCCATTGTCTCTTTTGGATTCTTCACTCAGCAGGGTCCAGCCAGTTCCACAACCACCTCAATCACTGGATCCCAGACAAGGTAATATCCTCATCTCATGTCCTGTGCTGCCCCCAAGAGGAGACATAACCCTTTTTCCTCCCCAGGATAATAATGCAAAGGACAGAGGGAAAACTGAGGCATGCACAGAATTTATAAAACTGTCACAGATAATTCCCATTTCATCACATTGTGAGTGCAAGGTTTTCAGTCCTTACATCACAGGCTCAGCAACCTGTGAAGGCAGTGGAAGCGAATGGAGCAAGAGCCAGGAGCCTCACACCCCCACCTGCTTGGGAGCATCTGCACATTAGAGACAGCTTCTGGGAGGTACTGGGGCCAGACTCCCAGGCTGGTATGCCACAAATTATCCCAAATAGGCTCCAAGCACAAAAATTAGAGCAAATTAATAGATTCTTAGATTCCAAGGCCAACAGGGGCCATTTTGACCGCCTAATCTGACCCTCTGTATAACACAGACCAGAGAACTGCCCTGAAATAATTCCTAGAGCAGATCTTTTAGAAACACATCCAATCTTGACTCAAAAATTGTCAATGATGGAGAATCACGACCCCTGGTAAATTGTTCCAGTGATTAATTACTGTTAAATGTACACTCAGGATTGGAAGTTGTTCTAAAAGATCTGCTCTAGGAATAGTTTGGAACTTCTCTGGCCTGTGTTATACAGGAGGTCAGACTAGATGATCCCAATGGTCTCTTCTAGTCTTAGAATCTATAAATCAATGAACAATTCTACCATTTCCCTCTTGTAATGGACCAATACCATTGTTAGCATTCCTTTTGTTTTTAATAAACTTAAAAACTCCTTCTTATTGTCCTTAACTCTGCTGGCCACAGATTTCTTCTTGTGTCCCTTTCTTCCTTTTTCAACTTCCTAAATTCCTAGCATCTGATTTATACTCTCAGGACCCATAACAGGGGCTATCTGAGTCTGACCTAGTGGTTGGAGCCATGGGTAGAGGCAATATGATATTTTCTGTCCTATTATCGATCCCTTTCTTAATGGTTCCCAACATTCTGTTCGCTTTTGTGACTGCTGCTGCACACTGAGCAGATGTTTTCAGAGAACTATCCACAATGACTCCAAGCCCTGCTCTACACTATGAGTTTAGGTCGAATTTAGCAGCGTTAGATCGATTTAACCCTGCACTCGGCCACATGATGAAGCCATTTTTGTTGACTTAAAGGGCTCTTAAAATCGATTTCTGTACTCCTCCCCGACGAGGGGATTAGCGCTGAAATTGATCCTTCTGGGTTGAATTTGGGGTAGCACAGACGCAATTCAACGGTATTGGCCTCCGGGAGCTATCCCAGAATGCTCCATTGTGACCGCTCTGGACAGCACTCTCAACTCAGATGCACTGGCCAGGCAGACAGGAAAATCCCCGCGAACTTTTGAATTTCATTTCCTGTTTGGCCAGTGTGGTGAGCTGATCAGCACAGGTAGCCATGCACACCTCATCAGCACATGTGACCGTGGAGTCCCAGAATCGCAAGAGCTCCAGCATGGACCAAATGGGACACAAATCCGTGCTATCCGAACTCCATTCCAAAAGACAAAATGCCAGAATATTTGAAAAAATCTCCAAGGGCATGAAGGACAGAGGTATAGCAGGGACCTGCAGCAGTGCCACGTGAAACTTAAGGAGCTCAGGCAAGCCTACCAAAGAACCAGAGAGGCAAATGGCCACTCCAGGTCAGAGCCCCAGACATGTCGCTTCTATGATGAGCTGCACGCCATTCTAGGGTGTGCCCCTACAACTACCTCACCCCGTGTTTCCCTCCTCCTCCACCCCTCCCGGCTATGTTGGCAGTTATCCCCCTATTTGTGTCGAATTAATAAAGAATGCACTAATTTGAAACAACAATGACTTTATTGCCTCCACAAGTGAAGATTAAAGGGGGGAGGGTAGGGCAGTTGGTTTACAGGAAAGTAGAGTGAACCAAGGGGGCGGGTTTTCATCAAGAAGAAACAAACAGAACTTTCACACTGTAGCCTGGCCAGTCATGAAACTGGTTTTCAAAGCTTCTCTGATGCACAGCGCGCCCTGCTGTGCTCTTATAACCACCCTGGTGTCTGGCTGCGCGTAATCAGCAGCCAGGCAATTTGCCTCAACCTCCCACCCCACCATAAACGTCTCCCCCTTACTCTCACAGATATTGTGGTGCACACAGCAAGCAGTAATAACGATAGGAATATTGGTTTCACTGAGGTCTAACTGAGTCTGTAAACTGCGTCAACAAGCTTTTAAATGTCCAAATTTAAATTCTACCACCATTCTGCACTTGCTCAGCCTATAGTTGAGCTGCTCCTTACTACTGTCCAGGCTTCATGAGCCATGGGAGCAAGGGGTACGCTGGGGTAGGTGTGACCGCGCGGTGCTGCCAACTGGAAGAGCAGCCTGAGGCAGAAGCCTCAAGCTGGCATGATATTCCAGGCAGGACTGAATCTCCATTAGACGAAACCTAAAGAATCTCCATTAGACGAAACCTAAAGAAGAGAATGACCTGGAGTCATTCCTATTTTTGTCCAGGCCCCCCCGGACCAACCTCACCGAGGCCGGCCAGGAGCACCCATGTCTGCCCTGGTGTCCCCAACCAACCTAACAGAGGTTGGCCAGGAGCACCTACGGGGCGACGACGACTGTTAGCAGTCATATTGCACCGTCTGCCATCTGCAAGGCAAGGGGATGCTGCTGTGTAGCACTGCAGTATTGCATCTGCCAGCAGCACCAAAGAGACATATGGTGACAATGAGCTGAGCAGGCTCCATGATTGCCGTGGTATGTTGTTTGCATGGGTAACCCAGGAAAAAAGGTGAGAAACAATTTTTTGCCATTGCTTTCACAGAGGGAGGGAGAGGGGCCTGACAACATGTACCCAGAACCACCTGCGACAATGTTTTTGCCCCATCAGGCACTGGGAGCTCAACACAGAATTCCAATGGGCGGCGGAGACTGCGGGAACTGTGGGATAGCTATCACACTGCAACAAGCCAAAAGTTGATGCTAGCCTCGGTACTGTGGATGCACACCGACGACTAAATGCACTTAGTGGGGACATACACAATTAACTGTATCAAATTGATTTGGAAAAAATTGACTTCTATTAAATCGACCTAATTTCGTAGCATAAACATACCCTAAGATCTCTCTCGAGTGGCGACAGCTAATTTAGACCCCATCATTTTATATGTATAGTTGGGATTATGTTTTCCAATGTGCATTACTTTGCATTTAGCAACACTGAATTTCACCTGCAATTTTGTTGCCCAGTCACCCAGTTTTGTGAACGCTTTTGTAGCTCTTCGCAGTCGGCTTTGGACTTAATTATCTTGAGTAATTGGTATCATCAGCAAATTTTTCCACCTTACTGTTTACCCCTTTTTTCAGATAATTTATGAATGTTAAATAGTACTGATCCCAATACATATCCCTGGGAGACACCACTATTTACCTCTCTCCGTTCTAAAAATTGACCATTTATTCCTACTCTTTGTTTCCTATCTTTTAACCAGTTACCAACCCATGAGAGAACCTTCCCTTTTATCCCATGACAGCTTACTCTGCTTAAAAGCCTTTGGTGAGCGACCTTGTCAAAGGCTTTCTGAAAATATAAGAACACTATATTCACTGGATCCCCCTGGTCCACATGCTTGTTGACTCCCTCAAGGAATTCTAGTAGATTGGTGAGGCATGATTTCCCTTTACAAAACCACGTTGATTCCTCCCCAACAGATTATGTTTATCTATGCGTCATCTTGATAATTCTGCTCTTTACTATAGTCTCAACGAGTTTGCCTGGTACTGAAGTCAGGCTTACTGGCCTATAATTGCCAGGATCACTTCTGGAGCCTTTTTTAAAAATAAGCATCACATTAGCTATCCTCCTGTCATTTGGTACAGAAGCTGATTTAAATAATAGATTAAAAACTACAGTTAGGAGTTCTGCAATTTCACATTTGAGTTCCTTCAGAACTCTTGGGTGATATCATTTAGTCCTGGTGACTTATTACTGTTCAATTTATCAATGTGTTCCAAAACCTCCTCTAGTGACATGTCAATCTGGGACAGTTCCTCAGATTTGTCACCTAAGAAGAATGGCTCAGGTTTGGGAATCTCTCTCACATCTTCAACCATGAAGACTGATGCAAAGATTAATTTAGTTTCTCTGCAATGGCCTTTCGATATTCAACAAGAGGCAAGTTGGGAAGGGGAGAGAAGTGAAGAACAGATTCTTTTTAGGGCTAGACCAAGACTCAGTGGCATTGAGACCCTCCATTTAGCGCTAGTCAGACCAGCTGGCCTCCAGGTGTGGGTTAGGGATCCCTCTTCAGAAAGAGGAACATCAGAATCATGCACAAAAGTGCATGTGACAAATATACTTCTGTCCTCCTATAACAACTGTGCACCCACTCGCCATAACGGTGTCCACAGGCAGCAGATTTAATGAGGGTGTCTACACTACGAGACTATAGTAGCCTAGCCCTGCAGTGTAGACATAGCCTACACCAACAGAAGGGGTTTCTCCATAGGTGTAGAAATACCACCTCCTCAAACGATGGTAGGTACGTGGACAGAAACATTCTTCTGCTGACGCACATGCACTTACACTGAGACTTAAGTCGGCAAAGCTATGTCAGTCAGAGATGTAAGATTTTTCACATCTGACCAATGTAGCCACCTCAACCTAACTTTTAAGTGCAGGCTAAGTCTCAGAGACCATCCAGGAACAACATGGGTCTCATTATGTCTCAGGGCTAGGACCCATGCAATGGGGACAATCTGGGATGTGATGGCTCCCGACCAGTCCCACGCCATCTCAACGCAGTGCCTGTGGTGGGGATAAGGAAGGGTGCGACACTTACCTGATGAGATGAGGGTTCATAAACTCTGTGCGGACAGATCCCAGAATTTCATTGCTTCCATATTCCACTAAAGTCAGCTCTCCGGCATTGAAGATCATGCAGACCTATAGGGAGACAGAAGACAGGACTCCTACAGCAGGCAGTGTGAGAGGAAGATCTCAGTGGAGAGGCATAGGTACTAGCTGTGTTGGTGGAAGGGATGCCCTGCACCCTGACCTGGATTCACCCTCTCGGGCCAGGAGGAGAGCTCAGACTCTGAAGCTCATTCCATCCTTGGTCTCACTGCTGTGACTGCCACTAATCAGTACCAACGGCCTGAGGTTTCTTGTGCTGTAGGAGCCAGGCTGTAGGCTAGTAAGCCAACTCCTTCAAGCCTCTCAACCCTGCCAGGTGAAGCAGGATTCCCCCAAGTGAGTCACATGTCTGCTCTCTGTATGTCTAATGTCCTCCCAGTGTCTTCCTCCTCTGCCCTACCCCTCTGCTGCCAGGGCAGTGTTTCCACCCTTCTGTTGTGGAAACTGTTGTAGGAGCAGTAGTGATCTGTATGCTCTGTATAATCTATATGCTCAAAAGGTCTGTTACACACCCTACCTCCCCTTGTCTCCTCTCCCTCTTTGAATACCTGTGAAGTGACTTTCACCCACCCCTCCCTTCTGGGACATTTGTGGGATGAATGGGCTGCTTAAACAGTTGGAAGATCAAAAGAGCTCCTAGATAGACAAGATGTCTGGGACTCTAATTAGGCAGCACTCAAACACCTAGTGCATGGACACTGGCTGAGGTGGAGTGTGACCAACCAGACGCAGCCAAGTCATCTCTAGTCGCAGGCCATGAGGAGCAGGTCCTTAAAAGGGGAAGGGGCCATGTGCTCAGGAGTGCACTCACAAGCTTGTACCTCCCGTAGAGGCCCTTCGCCCGGACCGCCTGGCCAGTGGTTCGCTGCATTGCATTCCATCGTGCCTCGGGAAGACCTACTTTCATCGCACCATCCATCACTATGCTGTGGGACACTTACCTTAAAGGATCCTGACCTCTCCAGTGCCATGCCTGTCCTGGGAGTGTGAGTATGCAAGTGTGAGCGTGACACCCTTCCCCACTTCTTTTGAGCTTAGCTATCAGTATAATAAACATGCTGCTTCCTGCCAAACTCTGGTGGGTCATTAGTCCTCCCTAAGCTTACTAGCTGACCCAATTTCGGGTAGCAGAAACACTGCCTTTGCAGCTCTCATACCAAAGGTTTGTTCTGCTTCCTGAAACGTAGTCAGGGTAGGGAACAGGCCACAAGCTGCATGAGTTGGGTGGACAGAATGAGGCATAGCAAAGAAACGGGCCACTCCAGGGGACAGATTTCATGTTAGCAGTTTGTGAACAGTGTGTTCAGCCAGGAGAGGGAAGAGTTTCACCCAATCCAACTCACGTTCTCGTTGTCAAAGAAAAACTTCTCGTTCCCTCCGGATCCTTGCCAGGCCACCTGCAACACAAGGGTGTGGAGTAAATGAGCGCTGCACTGGTGGTCCTTTTGTTGCTGTCACTGCAGTGCAGGAATCTCAAGCTGCAGGCACCATGGGATCTGGGGGCAGCGAGATGGGATTCCAGCTAGCGATCAGAGCAGCAGAAGGATTTCAGCTCTGACTTCATCTCGGTTTTTGCATCTGGCTTGGGTTCTGAAATCTCACTGCTATTTGGCTCCGTGGAACTAACCTCCTTTCACGCTCCGCAGCAGCACAGACAAGCCTGGTGCCTTCCATGCAAACAGCCTGAGTTGGCACAGCGAGGGATGCTGCACAAGAGTTCACCTCCCAACACTTCAGGTGCCTGCACAGCCAGTGGGAAGTTTGCACTGCCATTCCTCCTACTTTTCCAGGTAATAAGACCCAGGGGTGGCTCTAGGTATTTTGCTGCCCCAAACACAACAGGCAGGCTGCCTTCGGTGGCCTGCCTGCGGGAGGTCCCCGGTCCCACGGATTTGGCAGCACGCCTGTGGGAGGTCCGCCGAAGCCGCGGGATCAGCAGACACTCCGCAGGCATGCCGCCGAAGACAACCTGCCTGTTGCCCTCACGGCAACCAGCAGAGTCCCCGCCATGGCCTGCCGCCCCAGGCACGCGCTTGCCGTGCTGGTGCCTGGAGTCGCCCCTGATAAGACCCCCACCCCCATCACTGGCTCCCCACTGAGTTGGTGTCAAATTTGAGCTCCCTGCCTTTGGTCCCAGGGCCCCAGCCTGCACCTTGGACCTGGGCTCCTTTCACATTCCCTCCACTAACGACAGAGCCTGTCTATCCATAAGAACACAAGAACGGCCGTACCAGGTCAGACCAAAGGTCCATATACACCAATATCTGTCTACCGACAGTGGCCAGTGCCAGGTGCCCCAGAAGGAGTGAACCTAACAGGCAATGATCAAGTGATCTCTCTCCTGTCATCCATCTCTATCCTCTGACAAACAGAGGCTAGGGCCACCATTCCTTACCCATCCTGGCTAATAGCCATTTATGGACTTCATCACCATGAATTTATCCAGTTTTTTTTTAAACACTGTTACAGTCCTAGCCTTCACAACCTCCTCAGGTAAAGAGTTCCACAAGCTGACTGTGCGCTGCGTGAAGAAGAACTTCCTTATATTTGTTTTAAACCTGCTGCCTATTAATTTCATTTGGTGACCCCTAGTTCTTGTATTATGGGAATAAGTAAATAACTTTTCCTTATCCACTTTCTCAACATCACTCATGATTTTATAGACCTCTATCATATCCCCCCTTAGTCTCCTCTTTTCCAAGCTGAAGAGTCCTAGCCTCTTTAATCTTTCCTCATATGAGACCCTCTCCAACCCCCTAATCATTTTAGTTGCCCTTTTCTGAACCTTTTCTAGTGCTAGAATATCTTTTCATCTCCTTCTATTACAGGCCTCCTCTCTGTGCCTTCCTCCATGCTGCCCTCATGCATGGAACACTCCCCAAGCTACCTTTCTATCCTCAGTTAAATGCCTCTGTAGAATTCAGTGGAGCTGAAGTTCAGGAGAAAGGAGGGGAAGGGGCAGAACTTCTGCCTGCCCTCTCTTCTCCTCACTGTTTATGCCTCTCTTGAAGTGGGTCATGCTGACTACAGATCTGTTTCCCTTCTGTGCCGGAAGGTGCCTTTCCCCAGTCTCTCTGGCTACATCTATGCTGCAACTAGGAGCTGTAATTCCCAGCTCAGGTAGATATGCATTCACTAGCTACTCAGCGGTGACTCAAAGCTGCTGCCTGTGCCACCGTGGCCACACTGCTATTTTCAGTGTGCTAGCTTGAGCAGAGCTAACACATGATATCTACCAGAGCTAAGAATTACAGCTTCCAGCTGCAGTGTAGAGTTACCCTGTGAGGTGCCCAGCACATCTTTGGCAACTGAAAATAATTAACAACAGAATAGTTGTAGAGATGTCAAAGGGCAGTAAACAGACTGAGGCAGCAAACCCAGCCAGCCAGAAAAAGCAGCTGCAGTTGGTCCTTCCTCCTCCAAGCAGAGGCTTTCAGTTATAGCTTCGAGGAGCACAGGCAAGATAAACAGGAGAGTAAACTGACCACGCCAAGACAACTATGCCTGGACATGTGAGAGGAATGCTGTGCTTAGTGCTGAGCACTGGAGAGATAAACCTGGAGATTAACTCCAGCCAACGCCTGCTCTGACTACCGAGTAGCAGTGTCTATAGGCTCAGGTTTCTGAACAGGTGCTATTGTTCCCAGCCCAGTTTAGCACTGTTTCTGGGGGCCACACATATGGCTTCCCTTCCCCTGAGGATGCTACCGAAGCTAGGGAACTGATGTCAGCAGGAGCTGAACTGGAGACAAGAAGTTCAGACTTGGCTGCTGAGCACAAAGCCCTTGACCCAATTTTGGGAAGGGCACTGCGAGGGGATGCATCCTGTGGGGCATTTCACCTGGCCTTAAAATGAAAGCTTTATCTAATACTTTAAATTTCAAATGCTCAGCCCATTTATTCCATCTAAATTAACAGAACAGGCCCCAGATCCCACTACCAATTCTCTCAACTAACCAGTCCGCTCCAACTTATTAAAACCACTAGTTGTTTTTAACCAACACACTATTCCGACGCCAATGAGTCTGCCTGGGAATCTAGAGACACCAGGTCAACCCCACGGTCCTGCAGCGATTTCCAGTACCTCACTGAGCTTGTTGGAGTTCAGATCCCCCAGCAGCAGTGTATCTGAGGTATGGGCCACAAGGTACCTCTCCTTCCCCAAAATCTTCACCTCGTCAATCTCATAGCCATAGTGGGATTTCAGCACCACTCGGGTTCCTGTGGAGAGGTTCTTCACAATGACCTGGAGAGAGTGGGGCAAGAGGTAAGGAAGCTCGCTGGCCCCTACAAGAGCACAACACAAGAGCTCTCATTCTAAGGAAGGTACATGTCTATCTGTCTAGGTAGTTCCATGCCCCAGCCCCTCACAAACACAGCACTCCTGCAGGAAAGGGAGCATTACCCCCCACCCCATTGTACCCATGGGGAGCTATGGCACAAGGAAACCGAGTGACTTGTTCAAGGGCACACAATGAGCCTATGTTAGATCCAGGAACTGACTCCAGGTTTGTCATCCCAGCTGCCCTCCACCACTCACCCACACTGAATCTTGTTCCTAAAATATGCAAAACAATACACATTTCCAGCAAACTGATGGAGATGGATCCCTTGGCTAGCAATGGGATTTTACCCTTGCCTGGTAATGCACTGTGTTGAACTTCTGTGCATATTTTCCAAATTTTAGGGGCTAAAGTTTGGTATGGGGTGGGCAGAAGGGCAAGGAGAGAGGCTGGATTCCGTTTCCAGACTTTTTAATATTTGAGTGTTGTAGAACGCACGGGGCTTTCCAAGCCAGTGGAGTTGTTTAAGCATTTTGCTGAATCCCAATGGCACCGTTAACTCTTTTGAACAGAATTTTTTAAACAAAGCCAATGTTTTATGGGGGATGGGTGTAAGCAGGAGGCCAGCTGTGAGAGCTTATGAGACCCGTCACAGCAGACTGCAGGGAGTCTCCAAGAGGGTCTGGGGACCAGGAGCGGGCTGGGGAGGCAGACCTGGGTGAGACAGGAGAGTAGCAGACAGTACTGAGGACTCCAAGCATGCCAGGTGATTGATTATCACAGCTTCACTCAGACACCTGCTTCACACAGCCTATGAACTGCTTACCTGGCTCGGCCCCACATATGTCATTTCAAATCTATTTTTGTAAATGCTCCTGCGCAGGCAGCAATCAAACTGCTCCACCCCTCCACAAAGGGTGCCCTGGGGAGCAAACACAAGGCAGGTAGAGTGCAGCAAGTGAAGGTCCTTAGATACTGTAATCAAGTCACGCCTCAGGCTTCTTTTCAATAAACTAAACAGATGAAGCTCTCTCACTGTAAGACATTTGCTCCAGCCCTTGAATAATCATTGTGGCTCTTTTCTGCACCCTTTCCAATTTTTCGACATCCTTCTTAAAAAGTGGACATCAGAACTGCACGAGTATTCCAGTACTAGGCTCACCAATGCCGTATACACAGGTAAAATCTCCTCCCAACTCATATTCACTACTCCCCTGGTTATTTACCCAAGAATCACATTAGAGTTTTTCACTAGCATATTGCTCTGGGCACTCATGTTGAGCTGTCTGTCCAATATGATCCCTTTCAGAGTCACTGCTTTCCAGGACAGAGCCTCTATTCTACAGGTATGGCCTACATTCCTTCTTCCTAGATGTCTGATCTTCTATTTGGCTGCATTAAAAACACATTTGGTTGAATGGGCCCAGCTTACAAGCTATCCAGACTGCTCTGTATGACTGCCCTGTCCTCAGTTATTTACCATTCCACCAATCTTTCTGTCACCACAAATTTGATCAGCAGTGATTCTATATTTACTGCCAAATCATTGAAGAAAATGTAGATTAGTGTCAAGCCTAGTACGATCCCTGTGGAATCCCACTTGAAGCACTGCCATTTAATGATGGATTCCCCACTAACAACTACTGTGTGAGGTCTGTCAGTCAGTTCTCAATTCATTAACATGTAGTCATTTTTTACATCGAATGCCATGCAGTACTAAGCCAAATGCCTTTCCATAGTCTCAGTATATTATACCGACTCAGTTATCCTTAGCAACCAAACTTCTAATCTTATCACAGAATGAGACCAGGTTGTTTGAAAGACCAAAGTCTTACAAGGAACAGCCTAGTAGGGCACATCTTTGGCATGGGGACTTTCAGCCTGGGATAATTTCGAGCAGAATCCACAAGGCAGAGACAGGAGCACTCTCTGGTCCCTGGAATACAAGGGGTTAATGCTAGCTCAGCTCCTCCCCACCCTGCTAGGTGCTATGGGGAGACAGAGGGCACGCTGCATTTGGAAAGTACCAGGCCAAACCCCTTCTGTTATTTTCCCTGGAGGAAGGAATCTTGCTGCTGCTGCTGAACCACCCCTTGTGCCATTTCTCAAACTTTCATAGATTCATAGACTCTAGGACTGGAAGGGACCTCGAGAGGTCATCGAGTCCAGTCCCCTGCCCTCAGGGCAGGACCAAATACTGTCTAGATCATCCCTGATAGACATTTATCTAACCTATTCTTAAATATCTCCAGAGATGGAGATTCCACAACCTCCCTAGGTAATTTATTCCAGTGTTTAACTACCCTGACAGTTAGGAACTTTTTCCTAATGTCCAAGCTAAATCTCCCTTGCTGCAGTTTAAGCCCATTGCTTCTTGTTCTATCATTAGAGGCTAAAGTGAACTCATGACTCATCCCATACCAGACTGCAGCAACTTCTTTCCCAACCTAGATCCCACCCCTCCTCCTTGTGTTTCTAGGTCCCACCCCTCCCCCTTGGTCTCTGGCTGGCCCTCCCAGTGCCATGTCTTGTTGACTGTAGAGACACAGATCAGACTCTGCCATGCAGCAGGCAGGACTGTCATTCCAGGACACCTCAGGGTAGCTCTGGAGGAAGCTTGAGGCTATCACTTCATGGTACGCACCGCACAGAGCCTCGAGCCATCCCTCTTCCATGCTAAGGCTGTAATAGTATAAAGGTGTGCGATTTCTTTGGGTTTGGCTTCCTCCCAGGCACTCCTGCGGGGGTTCCAGTTCAACACCCTCAGCCTGTGGGAAGAGATGAAGCAGTGAGCTTGAAAAACTACAAGCTGCAGGCGAGGAAGGCCATTCTAAGGGAAAGGCCCAGCCATTAGGCACCATACCTGTCGTAGCTGCCAATGACAACTGACTGGCCCCCAGGGTTAGTGACTGCTGTGGTGAACTCCTTCTCCAAGGGATCCCGGCTATAATCAAAGGTTTGTATTACGTGGCCTTCCTTTCCATAAGCTATAATCTTCTTATCGCAGCCTGCAGCCACAATACTGCTGGAAGCCCAGGTAAGGGCATATGGAGGGCAGGGGTGCGTCACCAATTTACCCTACAATAAACAAGACAGAAAGTCCTGAACAGAGTAGCAGTACCGGCAGCAGACTGAGCAGACCAGGTACAAACCCCCTGCGAGCTTGTTTAAAAAGTATGTTTCTAGAGCAGGGGTCGGCAACGTTTCAGATGTGGTGTGCTGAGTCTTCATTTATTCACTCTAATTTAAGGTTTCACATGCCGGTAATACATTTTAATGTTTTTAGAAGGTCTCTCTCTGTAAGTCTATAAACTATTGTTGCATGTAAAGTAAACAAGTTTTTTAAAATGTTTAAGAAGCTTCATTTAAAATTAAATTAAAATGCAGATCTTATCAGTTTAGTGCAGTGGTTCTTAACCTGGGGTGCATACACCCCCTGGGGCAGGGCCGGTGCAAGGATATTTTGAGCCCTAGGCGAAACTTCCACTTTGCCCCTCTCTGCACATCGGTTCATTGAGGAGCAAATCCCAATGAACTTTTATAGACCCCAGGGGCCAGCCGTGCCCAGGGGCAGCTCCCCAGACCAGGTTCCCCTTTCCCCGCCCCCTGAACTCCCCTGGAGGGTGCACAGCCCCCCCCCCGCCCCGTGAGCCCTCCCCACCCAACCCCGGTGGTCCCCGCCCTGAGTCCACTCACTGGCTTTGCTGGGCTTGTGCTGCTGCAGAGCTTGGCAGGGAGGAGCTGCCTTCTGGAGGCACCGGAAGCCAGAGCGTCCCGCTTGCGGCAGCAGTGAGCCCCAGCCATGGAGGAGCCGGCGTGGTGCAGGGGGGCAGCAGCCCTGCAAAGGTGGTGGCGCCGCTAACGGGGTGGCGGGGCCACTCCTGCCCAGGCTGCGTCCCAGCGCTCCCCCCGAGGGGCTCCCGCAGGCTGCAGTGGATGTATGCGGGCACCAGCCCCCATGCACCCCCCGGCTCCGCCCTTGCCTAGGATTACCATATTTCAATAATCAAAAAAGAGAGGAGAGCCCTGTCCTAGCCCTGCCCCCATCCACTTCCTCCCACGTCCCACCCTGACTGCCAAACCCCCAACCCCCCACCGCTCCTTGTCCCCTGACTGCCCCCCAGAACCCCACCCCCTACTTAAGCCTCCCTGCTCCTTGTCCCTTGACTGCTCCCTTCTGAGACCCCACCACCACCCTAACTGTCCCCCTAGGACCCTACCTCCTACCTGTTCTGACTACCCCAACTCTTATCCACACCCCAGACAGACCCCCAGACTCCCACGCCCCATCCAACCACTCCTCGCCCCCTGACAGGACCCCTAGAACTCCTGACCCATCCAACCCTCCTCCTGCTCCCTGACTGCCCCCTGGGACTCCCCTTATCATGCCCACGCCAGTCGGATGCTGGCTCCACATGGAGCAAAACATGCAGCCGGGCTGCTGTGCGCACAACCCCTCCCCTGCAGAGTGCTGAGGCAGCGGGAGTGGGGGAGTTGTGGGAGGGGCAGCGGTGGCTCACACTTCCAGGAGCTGCAGAACCTGAGAGCGGTGAGGGGGAACCCAGGGGGCTGCAGTCCAGAGGCAGGTGCACCTGGTGCCCCCTCGGCGAGGGGGGAGGGGCTGGCGGAACCTGCAGCACATGCATGAGGATGGCCGCCCCTGTGTGCCCCCCAGCTCCTCCCTCGCCACACTCGGGCTCTGCAGCTCCGGGAAATGTGAGCCGCCACCCCTCCCGCAGCAGACTCAGGGCCCCGCGCTCCAGCGGCTCACGCTCCCAGGAGCCGCAGAACCCAAGCGCGGTGAGGGGGAAGCCGGGGGGCACGCCTGCCGCCAGTCTGAGGTCCCGGCTGCCGGCCCTGCTTAGCCTCCTGCTGGCCTGGGGTTCTGTTCATTCAGCCAGCAGCAGGCTGAGTGAGGCCAGCAGCCAGGACCCCGGCTGGCAGCCGCGTGACAGGCAAAATCAGCACACATGCCAAAGGGATTGCCGACCCCTGTTCTACAGGGTTTCTAGGGCTGACTGCCAAAGTTGCCACAGAAACAGCCTGAAACCAGAGCTAAAGCTGTCCCATCATCGTAATGTGCGTTAACTCTGAACTCTACTGTTAACAATTTAAATGTCGACAATCTAATGTAAGCCAGGAGACAATACTTAGGTACAGACAGACCAACAGGAAACAATGAGATGCTTATTGTCAGTATGACAGACCGTGGACTCAGTACACCTTCGCCCAGGCAGAGTGATCTCTAAGATCACAGGTTCTGTCATCCTGGGTAACATATATGCACAACCTACTCCAGCCAGGGAGGGAAGGGCTGAGTGGAAACGGCATTCCCTTTACCCTGACCAAGGCCACAGGGTCCAGCTTTCCATGATCAGAATGAGGTTTTGGGAAGACCATTGGAAGATGACTGGTCTGGCTAGGTGGCACTCAGACACCACATCCAGCAAAGAATTTGGGATGAGGACACCAGATGACTCTGCCCCTGTGGCATATTGTGAAGGAGGATCAGCCACTAAAGCTGTTCACTTATTCTTCCTGTTACTGCAATGAAAATGCTGCTGTGAGTGACAGCTGGAATAGAGTACTCAATCTTCCACCTTCCTGTCCACTATGGATAGCTTGAAAAGCTTGGCTTAGGACTGTCTGGTCTCAAGCCTTCTCAGGAGGAAACCCAAGGTGATCATTACAAACGGAAATCTTCTGTTAAAATCTGTTGGTGTAACTATGAAGAATACAACAGGGGGCAGTGCGAAGAAGGCAATACACATGCCTCACAGCTCTCAGCTAGAGCACTGCTCTCCTGGGCACCAGGGTGCTCCCAGTGCCCCATGGAGATGTGAATAGCCTTGAGTCTCACAGGCACTGGGGTAATTCCTCTATCCACACAAATTCTAGATCTAGACACCCTTCCATGATTTAATCAGTGCTCCATTAGCCACGCAGTGATGAGAGCAATCTGCTGCCCCTCCTCTGACCTGCCCTCCCTTCCACAGGTCCCAGTTACTCTCCAGGCCTGGTGTGACTGGGGAGGAAGGATGTGTGCAAGAGGGAGTCTTTTCCAAAGAGCCATGCAGTACCTGTGATTCACCTGAGCCTTCGTCATCAAAGAAGTAGCGCACAATGGTTCCATCTGCATGGCCAGACAGGATCCCCTTCCCAGACACACTGTCAAGAGACACCAGGACAAGTCGGCATAGAGTCACAGCAGCACTCATGGTCTCACTTTTCCCTCCCATCCCCAGCTGATCTGATTCTCATGGGGTTGCAGGAATCAGTGGTAGCCCACTGTTTCTCCTTAGTTACTTCTTGATAATGCCCACAATCTGCCCGATGGCACACACATATCAGGAAGGTCTGGATCCCACCCCAGAGAGCTCAAAGTCTCTGTAAAGACAAAGCAGACAGACCAACACGGGGAGGGGAAGGTGGGAAAGGAAAAGTATAGTGACCAGGTGGCATGTCCTGCTAATGCAATGTTACCGTATTATTGGTAAAACACACAAAAGCTGGGAACCCCAAGGGAGCGGGGCTCTGGGCTTATCTATCTTTATAATGGAGCCTATGAAGCTGCCCCATCAGCAGTAAGGAGGCGTCTTCAGAGCCAGCAGCTGGGTCAGGAGATTGAGCTGGGGCAGCAGGAGCCTGCGGCAGCATCATACTCACTTAGAGGTTAATGAGACCACAAAAGAATCTGTCCCATAAATGGTGGAGGACTTGTTGGTCTTTGTATTTGCTAAACGAACCTGAGGGAGAGAAGGACACTGGTCAATGCAGTCTCCGTCCTCATGTCAGAAACAAGGATTCACTCGTGGTGCAGCACAAGATGGCTTTTACACAAAACAAGGGAGAGCTCTCATCTATCCTGGGCTGGCACCTTTAGGCCAAGCAGCAAGGTTAAGAGATCACATGGAGTGCCGTGGTCTCCAGTGGGTTGTGGGGGAGGAGTGGAAGCTGTAGTGGATGAATAATTCATTCCCATGCCACGCTGCACAGTTGTGAGAGACTCACAGGGAATTGATGCAGTAGAGCAAGTCACCAGTATAATCCCTTCCCTGCTGACCAGTGCCCGTGGCCCATACTCAGTGATAGCATTAGGTTTCTCTACCTTCCCCTCTGCGAGTCCAAAGACAATGATGTTCTCTGCTGGCCACAGCAAACACGTCACTGCGCTCTGTCAGGGAAAGAGAAGTTAGAGCTCTCAGCCAAGCCAGAAGGCTTCCTGCCCCACAGGCAGGAATGCCACTCCAATCTGACACAGAGCTATTGGAGCAGATATTAACAGGACAGCACCAGAATCCTCAGTGGGACTGAGATGAGAATCCCCACGGAGGAGCCTGGATTGGGCCCATTTATGACGTATGGAATATGGGTGACCATTTATATTATGGATACCAATATTACAAAATTGCAATGAGTCATACCAGATATGCCATATAAGGTATCAGTGGAAACTTTATAATTTGTCAAATATGATACTCTTGTTTATATGTATGTATCATCTTTGTATGAGTTATAAATAGGTGTGATATACTGATATCCTAAACTTGTGCTGTGTATCTGGGTAACAATCCCAGACAGACTGGCATCAGCACTACCTAGCCTGCTTAATGGCCCATCAAGGGCAATCAGCTGTACAATGAATCCACTGAGAGAAGGCAGGGGCTATGACTAGGGCTCTGTGTCCGTCACGGAGGTCGGTGAAGTCTGGATTCCATGACATCCTGCTACCTCTGTGACTTCTGCAGCAGCTGGTGTGGCTGACCACTGGGGTGCCTGAGCAGCTGGCTCCAGGGACCACACGTGCTGTGGCCGATGTGGCTGACCCAGGGAGTCAGTGCAGTGGCTCCTGTCAGCAGTCTGGGGGCAGCCAGAGCAGCAGCTGGCCCCCCGGGGCTCCCCTCCCGGTGGCAGCAAGAGCTGCTGCTGCTGGACCCTGGGGCTCACCGCACGTGACAGCTGAAGCAGCGGTGGCTAGAGCGGCAGCAAGCCCCATGGGGCTTTCCCCCCAGCCACGCCCCCCCCACAGGGCTTCCCCCTGGCAGAGGTTGGAGCAGCAGCGGGGCCCCCCCAAGGGCTTCTCCCCCACCCCTGGTGCCACAGGCCCCCCAAGGGCTTCCCCCCACAAGATTCAATCAGGATATTTATGGTATAAGTCATGGACAGGTCTGTGACGTTATTGATATAAACTGGGACCATATAGAACATGGGTTGCAACCAAGGTTCTGTAGTGGCACCAAATCCTATGTAAAGTGGGTTATATAAGGTGTCTAAGACCAGGTTGCGGGTTGCTGGTTATGATTGTGCTGTCTGTATGTCTGTATCATTTTTGTAGTTGAAGTTATGAATATTGGCTGTATACCGTCTGTATTTCAAACTTGTGCTGTGTTACTGGGAAAGATCCCAGACAAGTTGGTGTCAGCTCTGCTTAGCCTGCTTGATGGCCCATTAAGGACCATTAGCTACATAATTGACCCATCGAGAGAAGGCAGTTACGCCCTGTGACTCAGCAAAGTGTGCAGAAACTGGCCCATGTGACTGCAAACTCCATTTTGCTGTAACTTTCCACAGTAAGAACAAAGAGGTTCTTACACCTGGAAAAGCCTATATAAGGTGGAGGCCTCATCTCCATCTTGTCTTCAATCCTGCTTCTTATCTCTGGAGGGACTTTGATACAAACTGAAGCTCTGCACAAAGGACTGATGACCAATCCCAGTGGGGGATGTATTCCAGAGACTTGATTTGAACCTGCAGTTTACTCCATCACTGCTACAAGCCTGAACTAAGAACTTTGCCATTACTGTATGGAATTGATTCCATTTAACCAATTCTAGCTCTCATCTCCATCTTTTTCCTTTTATGAATAAACCTTTAGATGTTAGATTCTAAAGGATTGGCAACAGCGTGATTTGTGGGTAAGATCTTATGTGTATATTGATCTGGGTCTGGGGCTTGGTCCTTTGGGATTGAGAGAACCTTCTTCTTTTACTGGGGTGTTGGTTTTCATAACCATTCATCCCCAGGACATGTGGAGCTGGTGGTGATACTGGGAGACTGGAGTGTCGAAGAAAATTGCTTGTGTGACTTGCGGTTAGCTAGTGGGGTGAAACCGAAGTCCTTTTTGTCTGGCTGGTTTGGTTTGCCTTAGAGGTGGAAAAACCCCAGCCTTGGGCTGTGACTGCCCTGTTTGAGCAATTGGTCCTGAACTGGCACTCTCAGTTGGGTCCCGCCAGAACTACACCGTCACAAGGTCATAGGCTGTGATTTTTTTGTTTCTTGCCCGTGACCTGTCCAGGACTTTTACTAAAAATACTCATGATTAAATCATAGCCTTAGCTATGAGTCAGCAGGACACGTAGGGCTATGCCTATAGACTGGGAACTCCAAGCACTTTTCCATGCCCATGTGCTGTGAGCTTGTGTTTGGGACAAAGGAAGTATAAGCCACCTGACAAATGATCCAAAAGGCAGCTGCCTCTTCTCCATTTTAACATCAATCCTGCTTCTCACCACTGGAGCAACTTCTCTACAAACTGAAGCTTTGAACAAAGGACTGGTAGACCCATTCTGACACATGGCCAGAAAGAGTTAAGCAGCTTGCAGGCTAATTGACCCACATTCAACCTTTAGAAACATGTTAGAAAAGTATCTAAACAGGAGATAGCTTCCTTTGGTGGACACCGAGCCAGCCAGTTGGCTGTGCAATCCCTCTTGGTGGTTGTTCTCTGCTTGCTTTACCTGTAAAGGGTTAACATGCCCACAAGTAAAAGGAAAGGAGTGGGCACTTTACCAAAAGAGCAAATGGGAGGGCTAGAACCTTTTAAAATTGGGAAAAAGCTTCCCTTTGTCTATGTGTTGTTGTTCTCTGGGAAAGAGGGGAACGGGCAGCAGTTATGCTGTAAGAAGCTGAAAGCCAGGTACGAAAAACCATCAGAGCATACCTAGAGATTGTTTATCTGAAACCCCAGGTATGTAAGTAAACTAGGGAATGTCTAGGAAGACGTGATTAGGTTTATTTCTGTTTATTTCTTACTGGCTTGTGGACTCCTCTGTGCTAACCCCAAATGCTTTTTTTTTATTTGTAATCTTTAAACTGGACCTCAAGAAGATTATTCTTGATGTTTAATTTTTGTAAGTGGGTTTTTTAAATCTAGCAAAAGCCTAAGTTCCAGATGTATTTTCTTTCTTTCTTTCTGTTTTTAATAAAAATTAACTTTTTTAAGAACAGGATTGGATTTTTGGTGTCCTAAGAGGTTTGTGCACAGATTGTTTAAGTAGCTGGTGGCAACAGCTCATTTCTTTTGTTTTTCTTTCTCAGCTCTTCCCTGAAGGTGGGGGAGGGTGGTGAAAGGGCTTGAGGGTACCCCACAGGAAGGAATTCCCAAGTGTACCTTTCTGGTTTCAAAGGGGTTTTTTGCACTTGGGTTGCAGAAGCATCTACTCACCCAAAGTCAGAGAGAAGCTGTAGCCTTGGAAGTTTAATAGAAGCTGGAGTGGCCAGTATTAATTTTTAAAATCCTTGCAGGCCCTCACCTTCAGCATTCGAAGTGCCAGAGTGGGAAATCAGCCTTGATAAGGGCTGTGACGCTGCACCCCATATTCTTCACAGTGATATGATCATGACATAATTATGATGCATTTTATGTAAGATAAGTCACGTGAGATGTCATTGAAAAGATTATGATTTGCTGAATATGACTATATTCATATGCATGTATAATTTTTGTATCTGAAGTTATGAATATTGATTATGTATCTATTTCAAATGTAGTTATACCTGGGTGATGCCCACTAGAGAAGATGCTTTCAGTCTAGATAGGGGGTGGGCAAGGGCCATTAGGGAAGAACAACAGGCTTTAGGAGAAGCTTACCTCCCACGCAGTGAGCCCTCCTGTGAATGCTCCAAATAGCCTGTGAGTAATGACTGCTATGACTCGACAAGGACATGTGATGAGACCACATGTCTCTGGACACTGTGGTCTCTGGACACTGTGGAAAAACACTGACATCTCGGGATGTCAGTGTTTTTCCACAGACCGGTCTCGGAACCAAGATTTGTAACAAAGGGTTCCTGCCTATGCAAAAACTATATGAGGCAGGGAGTGACATCATCTGGGGTTCTTCACTCCCCCACTATAGGGGACTACGGAAGACTGTGTCACGGCCTAGCTAGGGTGTCTCCGCTTTCTCGACGGCCTTGTGAAAAGCCCCTGCTTGCTAAGTGGCCGGTCATTGTAGGACACGGCATGCCAGTTATAACTTGCTTTTAACTGGTTGAAACTAGTTTGTATGGCCTTAGGCCAAAGGGCGGACATAGCCTGTGGGAAGTCCCTTTTTGCATATGTATGAGTTGCTTTTGTATTGTGTATATATAGCTGTATGCTCCCGGTCCGCCTTTGGACTCCGACCCAGGCCGAGCTGAGCTTCGGTGCTGGGTTCCCCGCCTAAGTGACAGCAACACCCACGGTCCCCGTTGCGGATGTGTCACTTTACCTTCATTAAAGCCAAATAACTCACTGTGTGTGTGGGCCTCGTCCTTGCAGAGCACTCAGGCATGTAACACCCACCCAAGAAGACTCCTGGAAATACCTGAGGAAAAAAGACTGACCTAGGGGAAGTACTGGACCCAGGCTAAAGAGATTTTTAGCCTGTGAATGGAACACCTGGGGATCCCAAGCTGTAAGCAAGAGCAGCTTGCCCCTTAAGAATCTGCAGCCTGCTTGTATCATCTCTTAGATGAGAATCTGCTATTCATATCCAATCTATTTAAGTTTAGTTTGTGTTTTTTGTTTATTTGCTAGGTAATCTGCTTTGAGCTCTTCACTATCACTTAAAATCTATCTTTTGTAGTTAATAAACTTGTTTTTGCTTTATCTAAACCAGTGTGTGGGAATCATAACTCAGGGGCAAAAGACTCTTCCATAGTCCTATCCCCATTGAGGGAGGGGGCGAATTTTATGAACTTATGCTATACAGTTAACTGTGCAGTGCAAGACAGTGTAATTTTGGTTTATACTCCAGAGGGGATGCATGTCTGAGGAGCTGGGATTAGCTTTCCCAGGCATAGCATGGCCAGACAGCCTGCTTGTAACTGCAGCTGGGCGTGTCCATACCTGTATGTATGCTGGTGAAAGTGCAGGCTGGAAGACTGCGTAGCTTGTCACAGCAGTATAGTGTCAGGGGGAGCCCAGGCTGGTGGGTCAGGGGCCTCAGTAGTACCCCAGTTCCAGGTGACACCCTGGGGGGAACCCATCACAAGGGCCATTCCATGTTAGATGGGCTAGAACTTTGAAATGCAAATCTATACTCTTAGAGAATTAGAGGCGATACTAATTGTAAGTGTCAAGTATCAGAGGGGTAACCATGTTAGTCTGGATCTGTAAAAAGCGACAAAGAGTCCTGTGGCACCTTACAGACTAACAGACGTATTGGAGCATGAGCTTTCGTGGGTGAATACACACTTTGTCAGATGCATGTAGTGGAAATTTCCAGAGGCAGGTATAAATATGCGGGCAAGAATCAGTCTAGAGAGAACGAGGTTAGTTCAGTCAGGGAGGATGAGGCCCTCTTCTAGCAGTTGAAGTGTGAACGCCAATAGATGAGAAACTGCTTTTGTAGCTGGCTAGCCATTCACAGTCTTTGTTAATCCTGAGCTGATGGTGTCAAATTTGCAAATGAACTGAAGCTCAGCAGTTTCTCTTTGAAGTCTGGTCCTGAAGTTTTTTTGCTGCAGGATGGATACCTTTAAATCTGCTATTGTATGTCCATGGAGGTTGAAGTGTCTCCTACAGGTTTTTGTATATTGCCATTCCTGATATCTGACTTGTGTCCATTTATCCTTTTACGCAGGGACTGTCCAGTTTGGCCAATGTACATAGCAGAGGGGCATTGCTGGCACATAATGGTGTATATTACATTGGTGGATGTGCAGGTGAATGAACCGGTGATGTTATGGCTGACCTGGTTAGGTTCAGTGATGGTGTCACTGGTGTAGATATATGGGCAGAGTTGGCATCGAGGTTTGTTGCATGGATTGGTTCCTACATTAGAGTTACTATGGTGCGGTGTGCGGTTGCTGGTGAGAATATGTTTCAGGTTGGCAGGTTGTCTATGGGCGAGGACTGACCTGCCTCCCAAGGCCTCTGAAGGCGAGGGATCGTTGTCCAAGATGGGTTGTAGATCACTGATGATGCATTGGAGAGGTTTTAGCTGAGGACTAGGTGATGGCCAATGGAGTTCTGTTAGTTTCTTTCTTGGGCTTGGTCTTGCAGCAGGA
This sequence comes from Aldabrachelys gigantea, assembly GCA_026122505.1. Classification (NCBI taxonomy): domain Eukaryota; kingdom Metazoa; phylum Chordata; order Testudines; family Testudinidae; genus Aldabrachelys; species Aldabrachelys gigantea. Next base: position 514,536 of record CM047481.1, on the reverse strand, counting down.
GACTTCTGGGTACACTTCTGGCTCTGTTGATTTGTTTTCTTATTTCCTCGTGCGGGTATCGTAGTTCTGAGAATGCTTGGTGAAGATCTTGTAGGTGCTGATGTCATTGATGACATTTGTTGTTGATGACAAATAACCAGGGAGGAGTTTAAAAAATTGCTCAGGAATGCAGGAGTGAAATCAGGAAGGCCAAATCACACTTGGAGTTGCAGCTAGCAAGAGATGTTAAGAGTAACAAGAAGGGATTCTTCAGGTATGTTAGCAACAAGAAGAAAGTCAAGAAAAGTGTGGGCCCCTTACTGAATGAGGGTGGCAACCTCACTCACTCACTCATGCCTGTCACCCCAATCGGGGTATGGGCCGCCAACCACAGATCTCCAGAGTCTGAATGAGGGAGGCAACCTAGCGATGTGGAAAAAGCTAACGTACTCAATGCTTTTTTTGCCTTTGTCTTCACGAACAAGGTCAGCTCCCAGACTGCTGCACTGGGCAGCACAGTATGGGGAGGAGGTGACCAGCCCTCTGTGGAGAAAGAAGTGGTTCGGAACTATAGAGAAAAAACTGGGCGAGCACAAGTCCATAGGGCCAGATGAACTGCATCCGAGGATGCTAAAGGAGTTGGCAGATGTGATTGCAGAGCCATTGGCCATTATCTTTGGCCTGGTCTACACTGGGGTGGGGGAGGGGGGGTCGATGTAAGATACGCAACTTCAGCTATGGGAATAGCATAGCTGAAGTCGACGTATCTTATTTCAACTTACCTACTGTCCTCACGGCACAGGATCGACAGCCGCAGCTCCCCCGTCGACTCCAGTTTCGCCTCTCGCCCTGGTGGAGTTCTGGAGTCGACGGGAGCGCGTTCGGGGATCGATTTATCGCGTCTAGATGAGACACGATATATCAATCCCCAATAGATTGATTGCTACCTGCCAATCCAGTGGGTAGTGTGGATGTACCCTTTGAAAACTCATGGCGATCGGGGGAGGTCCCAGATGACTGGAAAAAGGCTGATGTAGTGCCCATCTTTAAAAAAGAGAAGGAGGAGGATCCAGGGAACTACAGGCCAGCCAGCCTCACCTCAGTCCCTGGAAAAATCATGGAGCAGGTCCTCAAGGAATCAATTCTGAAGCACTTAGAGGAGAGAAAGGTGATCAGGAACAGTCAGCATGGATTCACTAATAGCAAGTCATGCCTGACTAAAGCTAATTGCCTTCTATGACGAGATAACTGGGTCTGTGGATGAGGAGAAAGCAGTGGATGTGTTATTCCTTGACTTTAGCAAAGCTTTTGATATGGTCTCCCACAGTATTCTTGTCGGCAAGTTAAAGTAGTATGGGCTGGATGAATGGACTATAAGGTGGATAGAAAGCTGGATAGATCGTCGGGCTCAACAGGTAGTGATCAATGGCTCCATGTCTAGTTGGCAGCCAGTTTCAAGCAGAGTGCCCCAAGAGTCGGTCCTGGGGCCAGTTTTGTTCAATCTCTTCATTAATGATCTGGAGGATGGCGTGGACTTCACTCTCAGCAAGTCTGCAGATGACACCTAACAGGGAGAAGTGGTAGATACGCTGGAGAGTAGGGATAGGATACAAAGGGACCTAGACAAATTAGAGGATTGGGCCAAAAGAAACCTGATGAGGTTCAACAAGGACAAATGCAGAGTCCTGCACTTAGGACGGAAGAATCCCATTCACTCTTACAGACTAGGGACCGAATGGCTAGTAAACAGTTCTGCAGAACAGGACCTAGGGGTTACAGTGGACAAGAAGCTGGATATGAGTCAACAGTGTGCCCTTGTTGCCATGAAGGCTAACAGCATTTTGGCCCTTATAAGTAGGGGCATTGCCAGCAGATTGAGGGATGTGATCATTCCCCTCTATTTGACGTTGGTGAGGCCTCATCTGCAGTACTGTGTCCAGTTTTGGGCCCCACACTACAAGAAGGATGTGGAAAAACTGGAAAGAGTCCAGCGGAGGGCAACAAAAATGATTAGTGGGCTGGAGCACATGACTTATGAGGAGAGGCTGAGGGAACTGGGATTGTTTAGTCTGCAGAAGAGAAGAACGAGGGGGGATTTGATAGCTGCTTTCAACTACCTGAAAGGGGGTTCCAAAGAGGATGGATCTAGACTGTTCTCAGTGGTAGCAGATGACAGAACAAGGAGTAATGGTCTCAAGTTGCAGTGGGGGAGGTTTAGGTTGGATAGTAGGAAAAACTTTTTCACTCAGAGAGTGGTGAAACACTGGAATGGGTTACCTAGGGAGGTGGTGGAATCTCCTTCCTTAGAGGTTTTTAAGGTCAGGCTTGACAAAGCCCTGGCTGGGATGATTTAGTTGGGAATTAGTCCTGCTTTGAGGAGGGTGTTGGACTAGATGACCTCCTGAAGTCCCTTCCAACCCTGATATCCTATGATTCTATGATTAAAGGACTGGAAAATATGCCTTACAGTGACAGACTCAAGGAGCTCAATCTGTCTAGCTTAACAAAGAGAAGAAGAGGTGACTTGATCACAGTTGCAAGTACCTACATGAGGAACACAAATTTGACTAGCGGGTCATGCACTTCATTGCATCTTTAGGCCGAGCTCATTGCAGATGCCTTCCTATCCCATTTTATTTCAAGGACTTGCTGCAAGCCCTAATCCCCTCCTTCACACTAGGGCCTCTGTGTGTGCCCCCTTCCCTTTAATACCAGGGTCCTCCATTTGTTCCCTCTAGCCGGGGATGCTATATGTGACCTTATTCCCTCTTCCCAGGACCTCCCTTTACCCCGTAACCCATGGGCTCTGAGTGAGACCCCATTCCCTTTACCAGGGTCCCCATTCTCCCCCACCAAGCCACAGGTTCTGTGTGCACCCCTTCTCCCACATTATTTCTCCTCCTTCTGCCTGGGAAATAAGTCCTTCAGGGTGCCAACATATTAAACTGTATTGGGAGGATGGGGAGAAATGAAATAGGGGTATTGTCATCCTGGAAGATGCTAATGGATGCCATTCAATCAGTTCTTTGATCTATAGACAATTGCAGAGGTGCTTGAAGCTGTGGCTCTGCTAAACAGATACCAGGGGCTCCATGTGTCTCCCATTCTGGTTTTCCAATTTTCCTCAGAAGCAACAGGTTCTGTTCACTGATGCCTAAAACGTTCTGTGGAATTTTGGAACTGATCAGATATGCCATTCAGAAGTGGTCATGTTACATCCAAAACAGAGAAATGCCACTGAGCTGGGGATAGGAACTTATAAGCTTGGCCAATAACAGAAGGCCCTGCAGTCTAGCAGGCAGAGGTATAACAAGGTCCAATGGCTGGAAACTAAAGCTAGGTGAATTTAGACTCAACATAATGGGCAATTTTTTACAGTGAGAGTAATTAACCATAGGAACAACTTATCAAGCGCTGTGGTGGATCCTCCAACAGCAGCGATTTTAAAATCGAGATTGGATATTTTTTCTCAACAGTATGCTCCAATGCAAACAGGAATTAAATTAGAGGAGTCCTTCGGCATGTGTTATCCAGGAGGCAGGGCCAGTCCAACCATTGAGGCGAACTAGGCGGTTGCCTAGGGCGCCAAGATTTGGGGGCGCCAAAAAGTGGTGCCCCCCCCAAAATTTTTTAAATGGTTGCAGCCGCTGCTGCTGGAGGGGCTGAGCTGCCGGCGGCAGCAGCTGCCTGCCGCCAGCAGCCCAAGGTGTCCCCCGGGTCAGGACGCTGCCGCGGCAGCCCAGGGCGCCCCCCCCGCCCCCGTCAAGAAGCCCCCGGGGTCAGCGCTCCGCCACCGCAGCTGGGCAGGCCAGGGCGCCCCCTCCCACCGGGGTCAGCGCGCCGCTGCCGCAGCCTGGCTGCCCAGGGCGCCGCCCGCCCCCGGGGTCAGGGAGCCACCGCCGCGACCCGGCAGCCCAGGGCGCCCCCCCCCGGGGTCAGGGAGCCGCCACCGCGACCCGGCAGCTGAGGGTGCGCCCTCCCCCGGGTCAGGGAGCCCCCGCCGCAGCCCGATAGCCCAGGGCGCGCCTCCCGCCCCCGGGGTCAGGGAGCCGCCACCGCGACCCGGCAGCCCTGGGCGCCCCCCCCCGCCCCAGGTCAGGGAGCTGCCCAGGGCTGGCGCTTTCCCTGGGGCACCAGCATTAGGGAGGGGGTGGCAGGCGGCTCCGGTGGAGCTGCCGCAGTCGTATCTGCGGATGATCTGCCGGTCCAGCAGCTCCGGTGGACCTGCCGCAGGCATGCCTGCGGCAGCTTGGCCACAGCCGCGAGACCCGTGCGCGGGGCGGCGAAATGGCCCGGTGCCTAGGACGCCAGAAACCCTAGCACCGGTCCTGCCAGGAGGTCAGACTAGAGAACCACAATGTTCTCTTCAGGCCTTATGAATCAATAGCTTAGTCTCAAAGGAAGAGAGCAGAGCCCCCAGAGCCAGGACATTAAACACAGAGGGCTAGATTTTCAAAAGTAATTAGATGCCTATAGATGCAGACAGGTGCCTAAGATGGTTTTGGAAGTCCCTCTGGGAACCTATCTGCATCCTTAGACAACTAAATATCTTTGACAATCTGGCTCATCCTGCCTCAGAGCCAGAGGAAAGACCTATAGCAGAGCTGAAATGGAGGCTGGGACTTACCGTCTGAATGAACTTGTTGCAGATTACCTTCTTATCACCCCTGCAGAAAACGAAATACACAACTATAATTGCAGTCAGGGCTGGTAACACTTCCTATTAGTAAGGCTGCCTGACACTTCCACTATAAGACCCTGTTTTCAGTTGCTTATACTTTTGCCATATGTTAATTTTATATTGTTCTAGTTTTTTTAATCAAAATGTCATGTAGTACCAAGTGAAATGCTTTACAAAAGACAAAGTATATTACACCAACACTCTTATCTTTATCAACCAAACTTGTAATCTCATCAAAAATGACATCTAGTTGACAGGATCTATTTTTCATAAGACCATGTTGATTGGGTTAATTATATCACCCTCATTTAATTCTTTACATCCTAGGGGACTTCAATTTGAGTGATATATGTTGGAGGTATGATGCTACTAATACAAAAACATTCCTTGGAATTTCTAAATATGGTGGATGGCCATTTCCTAACTCAGAAAGCACTGCATCCAACATAGGGGAATTCTATATTAGACCTTGCCTTGACGGACACAGAAGAACTGATCACAGAATTAAAAGTTAATGGTAGCTGAAAGTTAAAATCTAATGGTAGCTTAGGTACAAGTGATTATGGCTTGATCACATTTATAATATGGAAACAGAATAAAGTCCAGAGAAGTAACATACATACATTTGGTGCTTTAAAAAGGCCATTTTCACAAACCTGAAAACAATTATGAGCCAAATCAGCTTGGACAATTTAATACGAAAAATCTGAATGACAATTGGGAATTATTTATGAACAATTTACCAGATGCCCAAAATACCATAATTAAGAGAGATGGCTGCATTGGTTAAAAAACCAACCTGCTTTAGAGGAGAAGCAAAGGCAGCTATAAAAATTAAAAAATAATATATAACAAATGGAAGAACAGGGAAGTTGATAATTATGAATATAAATCAGAAGCTTGTAACTATAGAAAATTTATGAAGCAAAGGGACACAAGAAGAAATCTGTGGCTAGCAGAGTTAAAGAGAATAAGAAGGTGTTTCTGAAGTATATTTAGGAAGAAAAAGAATCCTGACAAAGTTATTGGCCCATTACTAGATGGAAATGGTAGAATTATCAATAATGCAGAAAAGGGAGAAGTGTTTGTTGGGGGTATGTAAGGGTTAAGTAAAGAGCTGGGTAACTGCTAGCATGGTATTAGGGAGGAAGACAGGGGCAGGCACTGTCTCTTCCCTTCCTCCCTTCCCTGTGAACTGCTGATCAAGGGAATTCATGGCTGCAATTATTGCAAAGAAATGTATCTGTAGAATATGCTAATAGAATGCAGAATATGGGTCAACCTGCTCTTCTCTAACAGTGTTCAGTACATATTTCTGTTCTGTATTTGAGGGGAAAACAGATGATGTAGTCACATCATATAATGATGGTGAAAATACTTTCCATTCCACTAGCATCTCAGGAGAATATTAAACAGCAGCTGCTGAAGCTAGACACTTTTAAATCAGCAGGTCCAGACAACCTGAATTCAAGAGAGTTTTAGAAGAGCTGCTGGCCGAGGAGCTCACTGGACCATTAATGTTGATTTTCAGTAAGTCTTGGAATACCAGGGAAGTTCCAAAAGACTGGAAGAAAGCTAATGTGCCAATATTTAAAGAGGGTAAACAGGATGACCCAGATAATTGTAGGCCTGTCAGGCCTGGTCTATACAACGCGTTTAAATCGGTTTAATGGCTGTTAAATCGATTTAACGTTGTACCCGTCCACACGACGTTGCCATTTATATCGATTTAAAGGGCTAGTAAAATCGATTTCTGTACTCCACCCCGACGAGAGAAGTAGTGGTAAATTCGATATTAACAGTTCGGATTACAGTTAGTGTGGACGGAAATCGATGTTATTGGCCTCCGGGCGGTATCCCACAGTGCACCACTGACCGCTCTGGTCAGCAGTCTGAACTCGGATGCAGCGGGCAGGTAAACAGGAAAAGCCCCGCGAACTTTTGAATTACATTTCCTGCTTGCGCAGCGTGGAGCTCTGATCAGCATGGGTGGCGATGCAGTCTCAAATCCAAAAAGAGCTCCAGCATGCATGGACCTTACGGGAGAGAATAGACCTGATCACTGTATGGGGAGACAAATCTGTTGTATCAGAGCTCTGTTACAGAACACGAAATGCCAAAGCATTTGAAAAATAAACTACAGGATACACAGTGCTGTGTGACAAGCGTAACGGGAAGCCAGAGACTCAAATGGACGGTCATGGAGGGAGGGAGGGGGTACTGAGGACTCCAGCTATCCCACAGTCCACAGCAGTCTCTGAAAAGTATTTGCATTCTTGGCTGAGTGCCCAATGTCTGTACCTTCAAACACAGTGTCTGGCGTGGTTCAGGGAACAGCTCATCAGTCTCTTCCCCCCCACCACCACGTGAAAAAAAAGGTAAAGAAATCATTCCTTGACTACTTAAAATGTCACCCTATGTGTACTGAACGCTGCTGGTAGACGCGATGCTGCAGCAGTGAAGAGCAGTATCCGCTCCTCTCTCCCTCCCCGGTGGTAGATGGTGCAATATGACTGATATCCGTTGTCACCATCAGCCTGTGAGTGCTCCTGGCTGGGGGCGCCTGGGTAAAAATGGGAATGACTCCCAGTGACTCCCAGTAGATGGTCCAGAAGGGCTGGTAACTGTCTTCATCATAGCAACTGGGGGCTGAGCTTCATCAGCCCCCTCCCTCTCCTGTGTAAAGAAAAGATTCTGAACTGCCTGGACTGTCATAGCCCCGGGAGGCTACCTCCCCCTTATTTTATCTCACTAACAAGTTCCTGCATTCTTCATAACATCATGACAAAAAGGGGGGGGGGGGACAGTGCCACGGTAGCCCAGGAAGGTTTGGGGAAGAAGGGAAGCAACAGGTGGGGTTGTTGCAGGCGCCCCCCCTGTGAATACTGACACGGAGCAGCTGTGCTGTGATACACTGCTCCTTTAATACACTTGCCCCTTATTCTTGCCAGGACTCACTCTATTTTTAGAACCCATAAGGGAGGGATTGACTCAGTCCCAAGTGAGTCAATCCCAATTTTGCTTTTGCATTGCGCCCCCAGCCGATTTCAGCCAGGGGCACTCAGGATAGCAGCAGACAGCACAGAGAGGGAGAGATAACTGTCATCTCATTGCCAGTTTTCTCCGGCAGTAGATGGTACAGAATGACTGGTAATCATCTCTGCTACAGCTATCCTTGCAAAAGCAAGTGAATGCTGCTGTGTAGCGCTGGAGTATCGCCTCTGTCTCCGCGTCATCCAGTACACATATGGTGCCGGAAAAAAAAGAAAAGACCGGGCTCCATGGTTGCCGTGCTATGGCGTCTGCCAGGGCAATCCAGGGAAAAACGACGCGAAAGGATTGTTTCCAGGAGGAAGGAATGACTGAAGACATTTACCCAGAACCCCCCGCGACCATTAACCATTCAACCCTGAATTTCAAGGGGCAGGGGAGCATGGAGGGACGGAGGGGGTACTGAGGACTCCAGCTATCCCAGTCCACAGCAGTCTCTGAAAAGTATTAGCATTCTTGGCTGAGCTCCCAATGTCTGTAGGTTCAAACACAGTGAGTGGCGTGGTTCAGGGAACAGCTCCTCAGTTTCTTTCCACCCCCACCACGTGAAAGAAAAAGGGAAAGAAATCATTCCTTGACTTCCTTCAATGTCACCCTATGTGTACTGAATGCTGCTGGTAGACACGATGCTGCAGCAGGGAAGAGCACTATCCACTCCTCTTCCTCTCCCCGGGGGTAGACGGTACAATAGGACTAGTAACCGTCCTCATGAACCCCATGCCTGATAATTGCTCATTATCGAGAGGCAATTATTGCTGGTTACTCCGAGTAGATAGGACAGAACGGCTAATCACCAGCTTCATCATTGAAACGGGGGGCTGCAAATTTTTGAAAGCAAAATTGGGATTGACTCAATTGGCAATGAGTCAATTCCTCCCTTATGGTTTCTAAAAATAGAGTCCATCCTGCCTGGACTGTCATAGCCCCGGGTGGCTGCCTCCAAGTTCCTTCCCCCCCTCTCATTGTATCTCAGTCTCTGTTTCTTATTCTTGTATTCCTTACAACTTCATGACACAAATGGGGGGGGGGGGGCCCCCTGCCACGGTAGCGAAGGAAGGTTGGGGGAGAAGGGAAGCAACGGGTGCGGTTGTTGCAGGGGCACCCCCTGTTAATACTGACACGGAGCAGCTGTGCTCTCTGATACACTGGATCTCTATTACACTTGCTTACTGTTCTAGGCAGAATGGACTCTGTTTTTAGAAACCATAAGGGAGGAATTGACTCATTGCCAAGTGAGTCAATCCCAATTTTGCTTTCAAAAATTTGCAGCCCCCCGTTTCAATGATGAAGCTGGTTATTACCCGTTCTCTCCTATCTACTGGGAAGAACCAGCAATCTTGGTGTCAATGTCACCATGTTAGATATTGATGAGAACGGTTACTAGTCCTACTGCACCATCTACCCCCAGCCAGCCTCAGCCAGGAGCACTCACGGGCTGATGGCGACAACGGATATCAATCATATTGTACCATCTACCACCGAGGAGGGGGACAGGAGCGGATACTGCTCTTCACTCCTGCAGCATCACGTCTACCAGCAGCATTCAGTATACATAGGGTGACATTTTAAGTAGTCAAGGAATGATTTCTTTACCTTTTCTTTCACGTGGTGGTGGGGGGGAAGAGACTGATGAACTGTTCCCGGAACCACGCCAGACACTGTGTTTGAAGGTACAGACATTGGGCACTAAGCCAAGAATGCAAATAGTTTTCATAGACTGACTGCTGTGGACTGTGGGATAGCTGGAGTCCTCAGTACCCCCTCCGTCCTTCCATGCTCCCCCACCCCTTGAAAATCAGGGTTGAATGTTAATGGTCGCGGGGGTTCCGGGTATATGTCTTCAGTCATTCCTTCCTTCGGGAAAACATCAGCTGACAATCCTTTCGCGTCGTTTTTCCCTGGGTTGACCTGGCAGACGCCATAGCACGGCAACCATGGAGCCCGTTCAGCCTTTTTTTTTTCTGTCACCGTATGTGTGCTGGATGCCGCGGAGACAGAGGCGATAATCCAGCGCTACACAGCAGCATTCACTTGCTTTTGCAAGGATAGCTGTAGCAGAGATGGTTACCAGTTGTTCTGTACCATCTACTGCCAGAGAAAACTGGCAATGAGATGACGGTTATCTCTCCCTCTCTGTACTGTCCGCTGCTATCCTGCGTGCCCCTGGCTGCAAATTTTTGAAAGCAAAATTGGGATTGACTCAATTGGCAATGAGTCAATTCCTCCCTTATGGTTTCTAAAAATAGAGTCCATCCTGCCTCAACTCTCATAGCCCTGGGTGGCTGCCTCCAAGTGCTCCCCCCACAACAAGTCTCTGTTTCTTATTCTTGTATTCCTTACTACTTCATGACACAAATTGGGGTGGGGACACTGACAAGGTAACCCAGGAAGGTTGGGGGAGGAGGGAAACAAAGGGTGCGGTTGTTTCAGGGGCACCCCCTGTGAATACTGACACGGAACAGCTGTGCTCTGTGATACACTGGTTCTCTAATACACTTGCCCCTTATTTTAGGGAGGACGTACTCTATTTTTAAAAACCATAAGGAAGCGATTGACTCAGTCCCAAGTGAGTCAATCCCTATTTTGCTTTCAGAAATTTTCTGCCACGGGCACTCATGATAGCAGCGGACAGTACACTGAGGCACAGGAAATGCCCCAAATCCCCGCGAACTTTTGAATTCCATTTCCTGTTTGGCCAGCGTGAGGCTCTGCTCAGCACACACAGGTGACCACAGTCATCAGCACAGGTAACAATGCAGTCTCCTGAGAATCGAAAAAGAGCACCAGCCTGGACCGCAGAAGAGGTACTGGATCTGATCGGTATCTGGGGAGAGGATTCAGTGCTAACAGAACTCCGTTCTAAAAGACGAAATGAAAAAATATTTGAAAGAATTTCAAAGTCTATGATGGGAAAAGGGCACAGCAGGGACTCCGTGCAGTGCAGAGTAAAAGTGAAGGAGCTCAGACAGGCATACCAGAAAACCAGAGAAGCAATGGGAAGGTCTGGATCAGAGCGGAAAACATGCCGCTTCTATGCAGAGCTGCATGCAATTTTGGGGGGCTGTACAACCAGTACCCCACCCCTGTCCCTGGATTCAGACGTCGGGGTTGTAATATCAACCGTGGATGAGGATTTTGCAGAGGGGGAAGATGCGAGGCAGATGCAGATGAGGAAGAGCTTGGTGAGAGCACACAGCACTCCATGAACCCCAACGGCCATGAGCTTTTTGACACCCCAGAATTACCGTCCCAGCCCTCCCAAGCCACAAGCCCAGACAGTGAAGCCATGGAAGCGACCTCTGGTGAGTGTACCTTTGTAAATATCAAACATGGTTTAAAACAAGCAGTTTTTAATGATTGCATTGCCATCAGGGCTTGTGATGCACTCGCAGCCAGTAAAGTTACAGGAAAAGTTCGTTAACATGTCTGGGGATGGAGCGAAAATCCTCCAAAGAAATCTCCATGAATCGATCTTGGAGGTACTCCAAAAGTCTTAGGAGAAGATTTCGGGGCAAGGCGGCCTTATCCGGTCCCCCATTGTAGGAAACTTTTCCACGCCAGGCATGTATCAGGTAATTAGGAATCATTGCTTCACAGAGCACGGCTGCGTATAGCCCGGGGCACTGATGGCATTCCAGAAACATACGATCTGCATCCTGCAGTGTTATTCTCAGGAGAGTGATATCATCCATTGTAACCTGGTTGAAATTAAGGAATTTAAATAGGGGGCAGACATGGCGATTTTACTACTGGCCAGAGCGGGGGGAGGGCAGGAAGGATAGCGCTGAGTTTTCAGCGTTTGGCGAGCAGGAATCTTCCCAGCTACCAGCCACGCGGTGCGGGGGGGGAAGGAGGGTGATCATTAGCAGCGATCTTACATGATAGCAGCCATGCGGTGTGGGGGGAGGGGAAAGAGGGGGGGTTTGGGGTTTGCTGGTTCCTCTTAACAGGAACAAGGCATCACAGATCACTGTGTATATGAACGCTGGAGAAGTCAAACTTTTAAAGCCTTACCATTGCCATATGGAAGTTGGGTGCCCAGACCTGCGTCTGTTGTAGATAAGCAACACCAGAGCCACAGGCACAGAATATTTAAACGATGCAAAATGCGACCTTGTGGTGAAATCACATGTGCTATGTAAGGTGGATAGTGTTATTCACTGTGAAAGAGTACTAGCATTGTTCTGTAAAATGTATCTTTTTACATACTTCTCTCCCTGTTTTCACTCCCCCATGCAGCTGCACAGTTCTCCAGCATGCCTACGCCATCCCGAAGGCTAGCTCAGATAAGGCGGAGGAAGAAGAGGACGCGAGATGAAATGTTCACAGAAATTATGGAAGTAACATGCAATGACAGAGCTCATCAGAATGAGTGGAAGGATGTGGTAGCAAACTACAGGAAAGATGCCAGTGAACGATATGAGAGATGTAGGCAGGAAGATCAGAGGTGGAGGCAGGAAGATCAGCGGTGGCGAAATGCAACGCTGGATCTGCTGCGTGCTCAAACTGATATCCTCCAATGCATGGTGGATCTTCAGGAAGAGCAGCGGGGTACCAGAGTGCCGCTGCAGCCCCTATATAACCACCCTCAAAGCTCCCCACGTCCCATATCTCCCTCACCCAGACGTGTAAGAACGTGTGGGGGAAGGCTTTCTGCACCTGCCTACTCCACCCCCCTGGAGAGTGCAAGCAAAAGGCTGTAATTACGTTGAAATGTGATTAAAGGCCTTTCCCTTCCCCCTCCTTCCAAAGCACAGCAGCCAGGGATACCTTGATAATTCTCTGCTTCTTTTTATAATTACTTTTTAATAAAGAATACATCCAAAGGGGGAGGGTGGGTTGCTTACAGGGAATGACTTTTAAGAAAGAATACATGATTTTTAAATGACACAGAATGACTTTTAATAAAGTATACATGATTTTGAAACGATACTGACTTTATTTCCTTCACCAAGCTGTAATCAAAGGGGAAGGGTGGGTTGCTTACAGGGGCTGAGTCAATCAAGGGCGGAGGGTTCATCAAGGGGAAGCAAACACAGCAGTCACACCGTACCCTGGCCCGTGCTGAAACTCGTTTTCAAGGCTTCTCTGATGCGCAGCACCTCCAGGTGTGCTCTTCTAATCGCCCTGGTCTCTGGCTGCTCATACTCAGCGGCCAGGTGATTTGCCTCAGCCTCCTACCCCGCCAAAAAGGTCTCCCCCTTACTCTCACAGAGATTGTGGAGCACACAGCAAGCAGCAATAGCAAATGGGACATTGGTTTGGCTGAGGTCTGAGCGAGTAAGTAATGATCGCCAGCGGCCTTTTAAACGGCCAAATGCACATTCTACCACCATCCTGCACTTGCTCAGCCTGTAGTTGAACAGCTCCTGACTACTGTCCAGGCTGCCTGTGTATGGCTTCATGAGCCATGGCATCAAGGGGTAGGCTGGGTCACCCAGGATAACTACAGGCATTTCAACATCCCCAACGGTTATTTTCTGGTCTGGGAAGTAATTCCCTTGCTGCAGCTGTTTAAACAGATTAGTGCTTCTGAAGACCCGAGCGTCATGAACCCTTCCTGGCCATCCCATGTGGATGTTGGTGAAATGTCCCTTGTGATCCACCAGTGCTTGCAGCACCATTGAAAAGTACCCCTTGCGGTTTACGTACTGGGTGCCCTGGCGCTCTGGGGCCAAGATAGGGATATGGGTTCCATCTATGGCCCCCCCACAGTTAGGGAATCCCATTGCAGCAAAGCCATCCACTATCACCCACGTTTCCCAGAGTCACAACCTTTCGTAGCAGCAGCTTAACGATTGCTTTGGCTACTTGCATCACAGCAGCCCCCACAGTAGATTTGCCCACTCCAAATTGATTCCCGACTGACCGGTAGCTGTGTGGCGTTGCAAGCTTCCAGAGGGCTATTGCCACTCGCTTCTCCACTGTGAGGGCTGATCTCATGTTTGTATTATGGCGTTTCAGGGCAGGGGAAAGCAAGTCACAAAGTTCAAAGAAAGTGCTCTTACGCATGCGAAAGTTTCGCAGCCACTGCGAATCGTCCCACACCTGCAAAACAATGCGGTCCCACCAGTCTGTGTTTGTTTCCCGTGCCCAAAATTCAATGGGTAGAAGCTGCCCCATTACCAGCAGTAGCTCCAAAACGCTGGGGCCCGCGGTTACGGAGAATTCAGCCTCCATGTCCTCCTCGCTCTTGTCGCCGCTCTGCCAGAGCTGCCTCCTCCTCTCCCCCTGCCTTTGCAGTTCATGGTTCAACACAGACAGCACGAGAGTACGCGAGGTGTTGACAACGGTCAGGATAGCGTTACTGATCTCAGGGTCCATGATCGCTGTGCTATGGCATTTGCTCAGTTCACCCATGGGAAAAGGCGCGAAACAGTTGTCTGCTGCTTTCAGAAAGGGAGGGGTGAGGCTGTACCCAGAACCACCCGTGACAATGATTTCTGCCCCATCAGGCACTGGGCTCTCAACCCGGAATTCCAAGGAGCGGGGGAGACTGGGAACTATGGGATAGCTACGGAACGGCTACCCACAGTGCACCGCTCCAGAAATCGACGCGAGCCAAGGAGCATGGACGCACACTATCGAATTAACTTGCCTAGTGTGGACGCTCACAGTCGATTTTATAATATCAATTTTATTAGACTGATTTTAGCTAATTCGATATTATCCCGTAGTGTAGACGTGGCCTCAGTCTGACATCAATTTGGGCAAGGTAATAGAGTGGCTGTCAGGAATAAGGCCCTGCAGCTATGGCTGCCGAATCCCCTGACAGCCTAATGAACAGAGCTGGGCTGCATGAGCCTGTAAGGGCACTGGCCTGCAGCGCCTCCTGCTGGTCTCTCAGGGAATTAGCTTGTTCCAGCTCCGGAGTGCCTTCTGCAGGCCAGTGATCCACCTTCCCACTTGCTGTTGGCCCCCATGTCCCTCCCTGTTCCCAGTGCTCCTTTTACCTGGGGTGTTGCCCCCTGGCAGTAACCCTTTCAGCCTCAGGGTCTCCCCCTCCCATGGGAACCCCGACCCACTATCCCCACCTTGCCTCAGTATCAGGCTACTGCCAGTCCTCATCTAGCCCTCACACCCTGGGGCAGACTGCAGTATCAGCCTACTTGTCACTGGTAAGGTTGGGTTTGGACCTGCTGCGTTTGCCTACCCCTGGGTTGCCCTCTGCAACCCCCAGTACCTATTAGCCCAATGCTAGGCCACAGCCTGGGGCTTTCCAGGCTAGAGCTCCCCAGTTCCTCTGCCTTTCCCCAGCCCTGCTCCACTCATGTACCTTGTCTCTAGCTCTCTACAGCCAGACTCTTCTCCCTCTACAAGCAGAGGGAGACTGTTTGGGCTCCTGGCTCACAGACTTTTTATACAGGCCTGCTGTGGCCTGGTTGGAGTGTGGCCCAGCTGTGGCTGCTTCCCCAATCAGCCCAGCTTTTAGAGCTGCAGTCCTCTCCAGGGCTACTTTTTAAACCCCTCAGGGCAGGAGCGGGTAACCACGCTGCTACAGAGCCAGACTGCCTGACCCAGAAACCCAATAAGTACAGAACCAGACTGCCTGACAAAACAACCTGCCTGACTGGCTGAGGAAGCCAGCAAGCTGGCTCTTAAGCCCAGCAATAGCAGCAGCATGCTTGCTGCTCAAAGCATTTACTAAGGCTGTGATCATTCCAGTCTCACTCCCAGCCCTGCCCTGCCTCACTCAAGTAACCTGGCTCTGACCCTGGGCTCAAATTTCTGACTTCAACGCTGACAGCCAGGCGTAGAAAGTACGCTTATTAAGTTTGCGGATGATACCAAACTGGGAAGGATTGCAACTGCTTTGGAGGACAGGGTCAAAATTCAAAATGATCTGGACAAATTGGAGAAATGCTCTGAGGTAAACCAGATGAAGATCAATAAAGACAAATGCAAAGTGCTCCACTTAGGAAGGAACAATCAGTTTCACACATACAGACTGGGAAGAGACTGTCTAGGAAGGAGTATGGCAGAAAGAGATCTAGGGGTCAAAGTGGACCACAAGCTAACTATGAGTCAACAGTGTGATGCTGTTGCAAAAAAGGCAAACGTGATTCTGGGATGCATTAACAGGTGTGTTGTAAACAAGACACGAGAAGTCATTCTTCCGCTCTACTCTGCGCTGGTTAGGCCTCAGCTGGAGTATTGTGTCCAGTTCTGGGCACCGCATTTCAAGAAAGATGTGGAGAAATTGGAGAGGGTCCAGAGAAGAGCAACAAGAATGATTAAAGGTCTTGTGAACATGACCTATGAAGGAAGGCTGAAAGAATTGGGTTTGTTTAGTTTGGAAAAGAGAAGACTGAGAGGGGACATGATAGCAGTTTTCAGGTATCTAAAAGGGTGTCGTCAGGAGGAGGGAGAAAACTTGTTCACCTTAGCCTCTAATGATAGAACAAGAAGCAATGGGCTTAAACTGCAGCAAGGGAGATTTAGCTTGGACATTAGGAAGGCAGGGGACTGGACTCGATGAACTCACGAGGTCCCTTCCAGTCCTAGAGTCTATGAATCTATGAACCTCATACTGGCTCTGACCCTAGACTCCTATTCCTGGCACAACTCCTGCTCCAACCGCTAGGCCTGACTCCTGCTTCAACCATAGGCCCGACTGCCCACCTCCCAGTCCCTGACAGCAGCTGATACAGGACGCAATTTACAAAGAATTAAAAGAGGGTAACATAATTAATGTCAATCAATCTGGGTTCATGGAAAATATGGAAAAGGTAATAGTATTGACGAAAGGGCATTTGACTTGGTACCACATGACATTCTGATTAAAAAACTAGAAAGAGATCAAATTAACACAGCACACATTAAATAGTTTAAAAACTGGCTAACTGTAAATCAAAGAATCATAGAACTGGAAGGGCCCTCGAGAGGCAGGACTTATTTTGGGGAAATTCCATGGCCTGCGTTATACAGGAAGTCAGACTAGATGATCACAATGGTACCTTCTGGCCTTGGAATCTATGAATTTATTTTATAAATTGCTAATTTACAGTTATTGCCATAAATTTCAGTTTTGCAAAACAGGCCCCAGTTTGGGCCCCTCCCCTCAGGGCAGTGAGTCTGGGTACTGAGCAGGTACAGATTCTTTTACTTTGTGTAGGAGCTTTCGTGCAGCAGCAGGAATATCTCCCTGCAGAGGGATAAGATGGAGCCCAAACAGCTCCCTAGAACCACACGCAGGGGGAGCAGACCATCAGGGGGAGGGAGGAAGATGGCCTTTAAAACAGTTACTTCCCAGAACAACTGTAGTTCTCGTAGGCAAGGGCCTCTACAGAACCACACTGCAGAGGATGCATGTGTCCTGGGTGCATTAGCATTGACGTCCTGAACAGCAATGTCCACTGGGGCTGTGCACACAGCCCATTTCCTCGCTCACCTCAGTATACATAGGAGAATATGGTGACCTACACCTGATTTGCAGGAGGCCAGTTAAGGGATTTGACTTCTGCCACATTAGTACAGCCTAGAGTGGAGCAGGAAAGGCACGAGCAAGCCATGAGCCAAAACAATATGCCTGATGGGACTCAATATCCCTCATACTAACTACAGGAATGACAGACATTGAGAAAAGCCAAACTTCCATAGAAGGGAGCTGAATTCCTATTGCCCCAACTGTCCCCAGAAGGAAATGAGGAGCAGACATGTCTGTACTCCTTATAAGGCCCCGGCAAAAGTCAGAGGGCGCAAGCAGTGGGCAGGGTGTGCAAAGGCCCTATAGCATTCTCCTCCAGCCCTCTGGCTGGCACACACCTGCAGAAGAGATCTGGCAGGTAGTACAGTACTTGAAGAACCTTTATGCTGTTCAGCAAAACCACTCAGTGTAACAGGGGACCGCAGTTCACGGTTGGGTAAGGTATGATTTGAAGGGGAGGTGAGGGCTAGTGTAGAGTGAGAGGTGGCTGAACACCAGGGCAAAAATCATGGGCATTAAGAACACATTGTGCATTTCCAAAGCAGTCTGCGGTATTGGCAGAAAGGAGGTACCACACACACAGGTGCATGGCACCACACACACAGGGATGCTATACTGAGGGCCTCACCATTCCTCTCCGATCTTGTAGACGTAGATGATGTTGTCCGTTTGTCCAATGGCAATCTTGGTGGAGTCAGGAGAGAATGCCATGCCTTTCACCATGTAGCTCTTCCTGCCATACTGGGGAGAGGAGGACGGAGGAAGCATGGACCAAGGGTGAGGTTAATAAAACATGTCCCAAAAGAACCTCAAGACAGACCCAGAGTAAGGGTCATAGGTCAACCCATTCAGTGGTGTAAAGGCCCATACAACATACAAGCTGATCCCATTCCCATCCCACCTCCATGGTGTGAGCTTCCTGCAGTTATGAACTACACTGATCTAGTGTTGCCAGGCACCTGGCTGTGGTTACAGCTGCTATATACAATATCTAGCAGGGAGGTTAATGAGAGTAACTAACCACTGGAACTTATCAAGGGCCATGGGGGAGTCTCCATCACTGACAATTTTCCAATCAAGATTGGATGTTTTTCTAAAAGCTAGATCCTAGGAATTAGTTTGGGGAAGTTCTATAGCCTGTGTTATAAAGGAGGTCAGACGACATGATCATAGTGGTCTCTTCTGGCCTTGGGATCTATGGAATGAGGGTGGGTCAGTGTGAGTGAGATATCCCAGGCCAGCAGAGCCAGCTGAAGGATTAGGTAACCTGCTAGCTCATTCTGATTTCTCCTTCCATACAAGTTGTTCACTGGATGCATGCTAGGCAATTAGAGATATGGCTCCCTATTGCTGTGCTCATGCACAAAGAAGCACATGCTTACTCCCACAGGAGCACATGGCCAAACACCACTGCCAGACCACATACAAAAGCATGCACAAACACGCACAGGTGCATGCATTCTCACAGTGGCAGCCCTTAAACACACTGACAGGTAGGTAGATGCTACATACACTGAACATAAGAACAGTCATACTAGGTGTGACAGAATGTATCCCTGGGTCCAAGCCCTAAACACTATTGCAGGGGTCGGCAACCTTTCAGAAGCGGTGTGCCGAGTCTTCATTTATTCACTCTAATTTAAGGTTTTGCATGCCGGTAATACATTTTAATGTTTTTTAGATGGTCTCTCTCTATAAGTCTATATATTATATAACTAAACTAGTGTTGTATTGTAAAATAAACAAGGTTTTCAAAATGTTTAAGAAGCTTCATTTAAAATGAAATTAAAATGTTGATCTTAGGCCGCTGGCCTGCTCAGCCCACTGCTGGTCTGGGGTTCTGTTCATGTAGGTCAGCAGCGGGCTGAGCAAGGCCTGCGGCTGGGACCCTGGCTGGCAAGGGTCCGTCTGCCAGAACCCTAGACCAGCAGCAAACAGTGCTGGGCTGGCAGCCAGGACCCAGAGGGCTGGAGGCGGGCTGGAATCAGGGCTGGGGGCTGGAGTGTCAGGGCAGGGCGGGGCTAGGTATGGGTGGGGGTGCCAGAGTCAGGGCTAGGGTTGGAAGGGGGATGAAGGAGTCAAGCAGAGGGCTGGGTGTGTATGAGGGAGGTACAGGGCTCAGGACAGGGGCCTCAGGGGTGTGCGGGACTCAGGGCAGAGGGTGTGGTGTTGGGGGGGGAGGGTCAGGGCTCAGGGGAGAGGGCTGGGTGACTGCCCCCCTAAGAACTCCCAACCCCGCTGCTCCTTGTCTCCTGACAACCCCCTCCTGGGACTCCTGACCCCAATTGCCCCGCAGGACCCCACCCTCTATCTAAGCCTCCCTGTTCCTTGTCCCCAGACTGGACTCTACCCCCTACCTGTCCCCTGACTGCCCCGACCCTTATCCACATCCCCATCCCCAAACAGACCCCCAGGACTCCCATGCCCCATTCAACCGCTCCCCGCCCCCTGACAGGACCCCCAGAACTCCCAACCCATCCAACCCCCTCCCCACTCCCTGCCTGCCTTAACTCCTCTCCACACCCCTGCCTCCTGACAGGACCCCCATAACTCCCAACTCATACAACCCCCCAGCTCCTTGTCCCCTGACCATTCCCTCCAGAGGCCTTCCACCCTAACCGCCCCCCCCCCCAGACCCTCCTTGCTCCCAGTCTCCTGACTGCCCTGAACCCTATCCACCTGCTGCTCCCTCACAAACCCCAGGACTCCTATGTCCCATCCAACCCCCCCTGCTCCCTGACCGCCCCCTCCAGAGACTCCTGCCCCTAGCCACCCCCCCCGGGATCCCACCTGCCCTCATCCAACCTACCCTGCTCCCTGTCCCCTGACTGCCCCCACCCCTTATCCAACACCCCCAGCCCTGGGCCCTTTACCTTGAGGCTCCACGCAGAGCCAGACATGCTGCCCCATGGGAGAGCACAGCCCCGGCCCTCAGAGCACTGTGCGCAGCGGCGGAAGAGCTCCAGTTGAGCAGGGAGCGTGTCTGCCTCCCTGCGGAGCCAAATGCTGCCCCGCGGGAGCGCGCAGCCCCAACCCCCAGAGCACTGCGAGTGGCAGCAGGGTTCCAGGGGAGGGGAGAAGGCGGGGGAGGGGTCAGTAGCTTGCTGCGCTTGGCCCGCGGCCCGGGAGCATGGACCCTGCAGCTTGCTGTGCCCGGAGAGTGGGGCCATTTGCCCATCCCGTATGCACAGCTATGCTTCTGCTCTCTGCCACTGCGGGGGGAGCAGAGGGCAGAGGAGAGCGAGCCAGGCTGGGCAGGATTTTTAATGGCATGCTGGAGTCCTGGCAGGCTCCAGCGTGCCATTAAAAATTGGCTTGCGTGCCGTCTTTGGCACACATGCCATAGGTTGCCAACCCCTGCACTATTGTAATAACCTTTGTTCAAAGTATTCCTTGTGAAGTATCATTTGAAAACTCATAATTTGCTGGTCATTATTGTTTGGCAAAATATGTGTGGCAACATTTTATGTGAAGATATAAGATTTTGCAGTATGATGTTATTAACATATGTTCCAAATCACAGCTCTCCCCAAGCAGACGTTGGCAAATAGGTCTGACCTACACAAAGGAATGTGTGCTCTGCTTAATTTGCAGTAAACAGAGTCATTAAGCAGGAACGGGAAACACAGGAAGCTCAAATAGATGAGAAAAGCAGCAGGGAATGTCCTTCCACATGGACTTTTTGTCTCCTGGTACCCAGCTGGAAATGTTTTACAAAAGGGGGGACTGAAACTATAAAAAGGAAGAGAGAACACCCCAACATACCGCTCTCTCTTCCCTTGCCCATCACATTCTCTACACCTGAAGCAACAAAGGAAGCCTTCATAGGATTCTGAGGGAAGGAGTTCTGATCTAGAGGGTTTGGTCAGTAAAACTGCTGAAAGCACATGGTGAGAAACTTTGCTTGAATCTGATACATTAATTTGGCACCAGTAGGGTTTTAACATTATTTTAGGGCTGTCAAACGATTAAAAAAATTAATCACAATTAATCGCGAGATTTAAAAAAATAATCACAATTAGTTGCAGTTTTAATCGCATGGTTAAACAATAATAGAATACCATTTATTTAAATAGATCATAAATAGGGCATAAAAGCATGTTAGACAAATGCCTGTCAGGGATGCTCTAGATAATATTTAGTCGTGCCATGAGTGCAGAGGGATGGACTAGATGACCACTTGTAGTCCCTTCCAGTCCTATGATTCTACGAAGATGGTCAGAGACGCAACTCCATCCTCAGGGTGTCCCTAAACTTCTGACTGCCAGAAGCTTGGACTGGATGACAGGGGATGGATTGCCTGATAACTTCCCTATTCTGTTCATTCCCTCTGAATCACCTGGCACTGGTCACTGTCAGAAGAGAAGATACTGGGCTAGATGGACCATTGGTCTGATCCAGTATGGTCATTCTTATGTTCTTATGAAATTGATATTTTATATTCTGATCCAAACCCTGTACTATTTTGGGTACAGGCTACAGACTTCTGTTTCACTTGCCACCAAGAAGACCAGTCAGCTATGCTGGAATCCAAGCTAGCTGTAGATATTTCCAGGCTGTTTGTTTGCTGACACGGCTGTGAAGCATTTGAAAGGACTGAAAAGTTGCCATTTCTCAAGCTCTGAAAAGTCCAGGTGACACTCAGTACACACACGCTATGATCATATTATAAAGACTGAAAAATCACCTCTAAGAGTTCAGAAGGGAATGTGTTTTGGGGATTGGTCCTGCTTTGAGCAGGGGGTTGGACTAAATGACCTCCTGAGGTCCCTTATACCCTGATATTCTATGATTCTATTCTGTGTGTGTGCTAAAGTATAAAAAAAAATGCTGATACCTTATATTTGAATGTTTGCATCAAAAACAAAAGGGGAAACATCTGTATAAGGAAAATCAGTACATTTATTGTTTAACAGTTTTGTTAAAAAGTAATTCCTGGTATTCCAAAAAAATATTTACAATACTTTATACCATATACAATGTGTTTGGTGTGCATTGCTTGTTTTACTAAGAAAGTGTACAATAGTCTCTCTAAGGTGTAACTCTGTGTCATGCTTTCTGAAAAGTTTTGACTAGACAGAACTTTGGCCTCTGCTTCAACAAAGAGTTAAGTTGAAGTCCAGGAAAGAGGGGATGGTATAATTATACAGAATATTGCTTAAGCATTCCAACCCCTGTCCCCTTTACAACAGCATAGGAACAGTCTCGGCCACGTAGTTTGTACTCTGATGGGAGCAGCATTTGAGGCTGTGCTTTGGGGCTGTGCAAAATGTGGTGTAGCATTTCAAGCTGTTATGAGCCCTCTGAAAAGTATGGAGCAACTTACAAGTTGCTCTTCTACTGCCAAAAAACTGCCTTGCATAGCAGCATGCAAAATATCAGTATCTCACAGACCAAGAGGGTAGGGTGTCCAGTTACACACAGGCAAACAAACAATCTCTTTACCTTTGCATCAGCAGGCTTGGTGGAAAATTTGTCCCTTCTCTCTCCATGCTCATCATACAGAAGCACGACTCTGTCTACAGTGCACACAGCAAACTTGGCATTGTTGTAGGACCAAGCCATGCAGGTGACCTTTGCAGCACCATCCTGGAAGAAAACACAGCCATTGCTAGTCTGGAAGATGGTCAGACCAAAGGTTCATCTACCCCAGTATCCTGTCTTCCGACAGCGGCCAATGCCAGATGCCCCAGAGGGAATGAATAGAACAGGTAACGATCAAGTGATCCATGCCATCGCCCACTCCCAGCTTCTGGCAAACAGAGGGTAGGGACACTATCTCTGCGCATCCTGGCTAACAGCCATTGACTCCAAGACCCCCTTTTCTTGAGTGGTAACAGTTAATTTAGACCCCATCATTTTATATGTATAGTTAGGATTGTTAACTCTGCCATATACATTGGCCAAACCTGACAGTCTCTATGCAAAAGAATAAATGGACCCAAATCTGACATCAGGAATCATAATATTCAAAAACCAGTAGGAGAACACTTCAATCTCTCTGATCACTCAGTAACAGACTTAAAGGTGGCAATTTTGCAACAGAAAAGCTTCAGAAACAGACTCCAAAGAGAATCTGCTGAACTGGAATTAATTTGCAAACTAGATACCATTAACTTGGGATTGAATACAGACTGGGAGTGGCTGGGTCATTACACAAACAGAATCTATTTCCCCATGTTAAGTATCCTCATACCTTCTTGTCAACTGTCTGAAATGGCCATCTTGATTATCACTACAAAAGTATTTTTCCCCCCTGCTGATAATAGTTCATCTTAATTAATTAGCCACTTAGAGCTGGTATGACAACTTCCACCTTTTCATGTTCTCTGTATGTATACATATATCGTCTTACTGTATGTTCCATTCTATGCATTGGACGAAGTGGGTTTTAGCCCACAAAAACTTATGCCCAAATAAATTTGTTAGTCTCTAAGGTGCCACAAGTACGCCTGTTCTTTTTGCGGATACAGACTAACACGGCTGCTACTCTGAAACCCAGCTGGGATTATGTTTTCCAACGTGCATTACTTTGCATTTGTCCATCTAGTCCAGGGGTAGGCAATCTATGGCACGGATGCCAAAGGCGGCACGCGAGCTGATTTTCAGTGGCACTCACACTGCCCGGGTCCTGGCCACCAGTCCAGGGGCCTCTGCATTTTAATTTAATTTTAAATTAAAATTCTTAAATATTTTAAAAACCTTATTTACTTTACATAAAACACTAGTTTAATTATATGTTATAGACTTATAGAAAGAGACCTTCTAAAAACGTTAAACTGTATTACTGGCACGCGAAAGCTCAAATTAGAGTGAATAAATGAAGACTTGGCACGCCATGTCTGAAAGGCTGCTGACCCCTGCTCTCGTCCACAGTATCTGCTCTCCCACGGGCCAGCACCAGCGGCTTTAGCGGAAGGTGCAGATCCCCACAGTGGCCATGATGGGGCAGCCTGCCCCAGGGAAAGGTTCCCGCAGCCCCGCCCTGGGCTCGCAACCCGCCCGAGCTGTTTCTGAACGGACCCCTCTGAGAGCGCTGCTAGGCTCAGGGCTCAGCCACGTCCTGTGGCAGGCAGTTCCACAGGCCCGTTGTGCCCCGTGTGAAACTATTCCCACGTTCCGACCCGCCTCGCCCCTCACGCGCCCGGATTCCTGGGTCCCGCCCGCGGCTGACCTGGGGGGTGAGGAGCGTCCGCACGTGTCGCAGCTGCATCCCGAGGCCCCTCGCACCAGCCTGGCCACGGTGCCACTCTGGCTCCGCGTCTCCCGCCTCCGCGTTGCCCCAGTAACAGTCTGCCGAACACCACAGCGCGTAAACAGGCTCCGTCACAGGGAGCGACCCGCATCGCGCATGCGCCAAGCCAGGCAGCGCCTCAGGGCGACGGACGGGTTAGATGCATAGACTCCGCCCTCACGTGCAACGGCCGGAGGCTTCGCCTCACCTACAAACTCCGCCTATTCCACAGAGCCCCGCCTCCATCAGCAGTTAACCACACCCTCTTCCACAAGCCCCGCCCGCTCAGTCCGGCTGATCCCCCCAGACAAGCCCCGCCCCCAGAGCCAGTCGCGTGCTCTGCCGACCTCGCGTGTGCCAGGTCGGGAGCGCGCGCTGGCCCCGCCCCACAGCGCCCAGCCAGGGGCTGCTCGGCAGAGCGGCAGGGATGGAGGCGCTGCGGGCAGCGGGACGGGCCGTGCTGCGGAGCCCCCGACTCGCCCGCCACGGCCTGGGGCTCTGCTGGCACCGCAGTGAGTGCGGGGCGGGGATATTGAGGGCGAGGGCAGGGTGCGGTACTGAGGGTGGGGGCAATGAGAGTGGAATGGGGTGTTGAGGCGGGGTGGGTGGTGCAGGGGGGCAGTATGGGTATTGAAGGCGAGGGCAGGGTGCGGTACTGAGAGGTGTGGGGGTAGTGAGGGTGGGGGCAGTGAGAGTGGAATGGGGGTGTTGAGGGCGGGGTGGGGGGCAGTGTGGGTATTGAAGGCAAGGGCAGGGTGCGGTACTGAGAGGTGTGGGGGTAGTGAGGGTGGGGGCAGTGAGAGTGGAATGGGGGTGTTGAGGGCGGGGTGGGGGGCAGTGTGGGTATTGAAGGCAAGGGCAGGGTGCGGTACTGAGAGGTGTGGGGGTACTGAGGGTGGGGGCAGTGAGAGTGGAATGGGGTGTTGAGGGCGGGGTGGGGGTATTGAGGGCGGGGTGGGTGGTGCGGGGGGGCAGTGTGGGTATTGAAGGCGAGGGCAGGGTGCGGTACTGAGAGGTGTGGGGGTACTGAGGGTGGGGGCAGTGAGAGTGGAATGGGGGTGTTGAGGGCGGGGTGGGGTGGGGGGGCAGTGTGGGTATTGAAGGCGAGGGCAGGGTGCGGTACTGAGAGGTGTGGGGGGTACTGAGGGTGGGGGTAGTGAGAGTGGAATGGGGGTGTTGAGGGCAGGGTGGAGGGCTGTGGGAGTATTTGGGGAGGATACTGGGGGGGCTGTGGGAGTATTTTGGGTGAAGGTGATGTGGGGTACTGAAGGGGGCTGTGGGGGAACTGAGGGTGGGGTGGATGGTACAGAGGGGGCAGGGTGGGGATATTGAGGGTGGGATGGGTGGTACAGAGGGGGGCTGGGTGGGTATTGAAGGCAAGGGCAGGGTAGGGTACTGGGGTGTGGGGCTACTGAGGAGGGCTGTGTGGGTACTGAGCGTGGGGTTGTGGGGTATTAAGGGTGAATGGGGGTTGTGGCATTACTGAAGGGGAGGGTGGGTGTTGAGGGTGGGGTGGGTGGTACAAAGTGGGGTTGTGGGTTTGAAGGCGAGGGCAGGGTGGGGTACTGAGGGGTGTGGGGGGTACTGAGGATGGGGGCAGTGAGGGTGGAATGGGGGCACTGAGGGGGTGTTAAGGGCAGAGTGGAGGCTGTGGGAGTATTTGGGGAGGATACTGAGGGGGCTGTGGGAGTATTTTGGGTGAAGACGATGTAGGGTACTGAAGGGGGCTGTGGGGGTATTAAGAGTGAGAGCAGGGTGAGAGTGTTGAGCGTCGGGTTGTGGGGTATTCAGGGTGAATGAGGGCTGTGGCATTACTGAAGGGGAGGGCGGGGTGGGGGCATTGAGGGTGGGGTGGGTGGTACAGAGGGCGGCTGTGGGGTTACTGAAGGCGACGGGAGGGTGGAGTACTGAGGAATGTGGGGGTACTGAAGGTTGGGGCAGTGAGGGTGGAATGGGAGTACGGGGGGTGTTGAGGGCAGGGTGAAGGGCTGTGGAAGTATTTAGGGGGGATACTGAGGGGCTGTGGGAGTATTTTGGGTGAAGGTGGTGTAGGGTACTGAGGGTGGGGTGGGGGGTTGTGGGAGTATTGAGGGTGAGGGTAGGGTGGGGATATTGAGGGTGGGGGCCAGTGAGAGTACAGACTTAGATCTGTGGGTGAATCTGGCTGATGGGGCTCTTTTTCTTTCAGTCTGGGTGGGGACATTAAGGGTGGAATGGGGGTGACTGGAAGCAGCAGGCAGGATTGAGAGGGGCGGAGTGGGGGTGAGTCTTGGCAGATGGGGCCCTTTTCCTCCTCCAGCCCAGATGGGGGGCAATGAGTGCCAGGGGCCCCAGGAGCAGGAGGAGCCATGGCATTGCTGGGGGAGTGAGTGTCTTTGCCCCCACCCCTATATCTCAGGGAACTCCATGGTCTAAGCCAGTGTTTTTAAAACCGTGGATCGTGACCCACTACTGGGTCACAGCATGTAAAGTACTGGGTCACCTTGCTGTGGTCAGCACTGCCAACCGGGATGTTAAATGTCCCATCGGCAATGCTGCCCAGTTAAGGCAGGCTAGTGCCTACCTTTTCTGACACCACACTGTGCCCCAGAAGCGGCCAGCAGCAGGTCTGGTGTCTAGGCAGGGGGGCCACAGGGTTCCGTGCGCTGCCCCTGCCCCGAACACCAGCTCCAGCCAATGGGAACTGGGGCTGGGGGGTGGTGCCTGTGAGTGAGAGCCTCCGCCTAGGAGCCAGACCTGCTGCTGGCTGTTTCTGAGGCGCAGCATGGTCCACCGTGCATCCCAGCTGCGCCTCTGACTGGGATCTGATGGAGGTAAGTCTGTGCCCCAACCCCAAGCCCCAATCCTCTGCCCCAGCCCTGAGCCCCCCAAAACCTGGAACCCCTTCCTGCACCCCAAACTCCTCATCCCTGGCTCCACCCCAGAGCCCTGAACCCCTCCCACACCCCAACCCTCTGCCCCTGCCCAGAGCCCCCTCCCACACTCTGAACCCCTCATTTGTGGCCCCACTCCACAGCTCTCACCCCAACCACCTGCCCCAGCCCTCAGCTCCTCCCACACCCCAAACCCCTCATCCACAGCTTCATTGTGTCGCATTCATAATCAATGTTCTTCAACTGGATCCCCAGAAAAAGTTTGAAAACGACTGGTCTAAGGAGGGCTACCGCCAGGCTGCAGAGACACTGAATCTGAGCCTAATCTCATGGGCTGGAAGTGTCCATAGCAGTATCCCTTTGGATCCTGGAACGCCAGTTTGGGATCCCTGCTTCTCTCTGCAGTCAGAGATGACTCTGCACTCAGACTATGGGACAGCGAATAAAAGCGGGAGGGGGGGGGCGGATCTTTCCAAACACAGTTGAACTGCTCCAAATGCTGCAGTCCCATCACAGAAAGACTCCCAGTGACCTGGTGCTAAAGGGGCCCAGTAACAATTGCTCAGACCCTCTAGGAATTGGGTCATGTTCCTTCAGCACTCCAGATCTCAAGAGTTCCCAGTCACCTCTGAGAGGGGACATGGTGCTATCTCAGATCCCAGACTCCAAGGGTTAATCTCTTGTCTCTGAGATAGTTTTATACTAATGAATGTGGATATGTGGCCGGTACTGTCTTTGTGTTTAGTGTCCAGAGACCCCATTTGGGATGGGGCTCCACTGTCCTGGGTGGTGCTGGACAAATGCTGGCCCCGCCCCATGGAGTTTACAATTTTAGGGTGCAAAGTGCACCCATGTGGATTAACAGATTCAAAAATTGACATTTCTATTGTATTTGATATGAAGAGTAATACAATCAGTACAGAGGCCAGCAGAGGGCAACAAAAATGATTAGGGGGCTGGAGTACATGACTTATGAGGAGAGGCTGAGGGAACTGGGATTGTTTAGTTTGCAGAAGAGAAGGATGAGGAGAAATTTGATAGCTGCTTTCAACTACCTGAAAGGGGGTTCCAGAGAGGATGGATCTAGACTGTTCTCAGTGGTAGCAGATGACAGAACAAGGAGTAATGGTCTCAGGTTGCAGTGGGGGAGGTTTAGGTTGGATATTAGGAAAAACTTTTTCACTCAGAGAGTGGTGAAGCACTGGAATGGGTTCCCTAGGGAGGTGGTGGAATCTCCTTCCTTAGAGGTTTTTAAGGTCAGGCTTGACAAAGCCCTGGTTGGGATGATTTAGTTGGGAATTGGTCCTGCTTTGAGCAGGGGGTTGGACTAGATGACCTCCTGAAGTCCCTTCCAACCCTGATATTCTATGATTCTATGAGATGTCCTCATTTCATAGTACATTCGTTTTACAGAGTGGTCACATTTTCAATATGCTACATATTTTTGTATGCATGAAGGGGACTGATGATTAGGCGAAGACAGCTTGAATTCTTGGCACTCGGAAGGGAGACAGCTCCTCTTTCCCTCCCATTATGAGTGTGGAAGTAGAGAAAGAACTGACAGGAATTTGAAGGAGATTTCATAGTCAAATAGTCCCCTTATGTGAGCAAGAGTTAGGCTAGCTGTAACCCTAACAACATGAGATTTGTAGAAGTGAGGATTGTGTGAGGTGAGTGGGAAAGAACTGTGTGAGAAAAGTCTGGAATGTAGACTATAGTCTAAATAGAGGTGAGAAAAATAAGATATCAGAATGACCTATGTATGAACAAAATGCAGCTGTTGCTCATTATTGTATGTAACAGAGATATAAATGCTTGCTGTAATTGTTTACCTGGTGAGAGACCTGTTTAGTTCTCCCTCCATGCAATTGCTAGAGATAATAAAGTATCTGACTTGCCGCACCCAACCTGAGAGTGAGAACTCTTGTTTTTCTCCAACATGAGGGAACTGACTTTAATTCAAAAGAAAGAGGGAGGGGATTGAACTCCTAATTGTCCCCCCCCCTCCTCCTTTCAACAGCAAGAAATCAGCACATTAACTGGTTATTTCTGCCAAAAAGATCATAAATGATGGCACTGGGCTTCAGAGTCACCATCCCATTGAGATAATTTGGACAGTTACACCTCTCAGGATATTGTTTGAGGCAGATTCAGGAACACAATGCTGCCACTGTTGCAGCATAGGAAGGGTGGGAAAGAGGGACATGGCTGGATAGTTACAATTCCCACGCAAAAATGTGGAGTCCTTGTGCCACCTTAGAGACTAACAAATTTATTCAGGCATAAGCTTTTGTGGGCTAAAACCCACTTCATCAGATACATGGAGTGGAAAATACAGTAAGCAGTATATATATACAGCACATGAAAAGATGGGAGTTGCCTTACCAAGTGGGGGGTCAGTACTAATAAGGGCAATTCAATTAAGGTGGAAGTTGCCTGTCCTCAACAGCTGACAAGAAGGGGTGACTATCAAGAGAGCTAAAATTATTTTTGTAGTGCTAATGAGGCCAATTCAATCAAGGTGGCCGTCGGCCATTTCCAACAGTTGATAAGAAGGTGTGAGTAATCAGCAGAAGGAAAACTACTTTTTGTAGTGACCCATCCACTCCTAATTTTTATTCAAGCCTAATTTGATGGTGTCCAGTTTGTAAATTAATTCTAGTTCTGCAGTTTGTTGCCAACTCTGTCCACATATCTGTTCAAGGGACACCCATCATAGGATCTAACCACATTAGCACACCATCAGGGGCTCGTTCTCCTGCACATCTACCAATGTGGTATATGCCATTATGTGCCAGCAATGCCCCTCTGCCATGTATGTTAGCCAAACTATACGGTCTCTACACAAAAGAATAAATGGAGACAAATCAGACATCAATAATTGTAACATTCAAAAACCAGTAGGAGAATATTTCAGCCTCTCTGGAAACTCAATAACAGACTTAAAAGTGAAAAGAATGAGAAGTACTTGTGACACCTTAGAGACTAACAGATTTATTTGGGTATAAGCTTTCGTGGGCTAAAACCCATTTCATCAGACGCATGGAGTGGAAAATACAGTAGGAACACACACAAACACACACAATGAAGAGATGGGGGTTGCCATACCAACTCTAACAAGACAAATCAGTTAAATTGGGCTATTATCAGCAGGAGGGAAAAAAACTTTTGTAGTGGTAATCAGGGTGGCCCATTTCAAACAGTTGACAAGAAGATGTGAGTAACGGGGAGGGGGGGGGAATTAGTATACGGAAATAGTTTTTAGTTTGCATAATGACCCGTCCACTCCCAGTCTTTATTTAGGCCTAATTTGATGGTGTCCAGTTTGCAAACTAATTCCAGTTCTGCAGTTTCTTGTTGGAGTCTGTTTTTCAAGTTTTTTTGTTGAAGAATTGCCACTTCTAGGTCTGCAATTGGGTATCCAGGCAGGTTGAAGTGTTCTCCGATTGGTTTTTGAATGTTATGATTCTTGATGTCTGATTTGTGTCCATTTATTCTTTTGCATAGGGACTGTCTGGTTTGGCCAATGTACATGGCAGAGGGGCATTGCTGACACTGGTGTACCTAGTATCAGAGGGGTAGCCGTTTTAGTCTGGATCTGTAAAAGCAGCAAAGAGTCCTGTGGCACCTTATAGACTAATAGACATTTTGGAGCATGAGCTTTCGTGGGTGAATAGCCACTTAGTCAGCTGCATCATGTGGACAGAGTTGGCAATGGGGTTAGTTGCAAGGATAGGTTCCGGGGTTAGTGTTTTTTGTTGTGTGGTGTGTGGCTGCTAGTGAGTATTTGCTTCAGATTTGGGATCTGTCTGTAAGCGAGGACTGGCCTGTCTGCTAAAGTCTGTGAGAGTGAGGGATCATCTTTCAGGATAGATTGTAGATCCTTGATGATGTGCTGGAGAGGTTTTAGTTGGGGGCTGAAGGTTACGGCTAGTGGTGTTCTGTTACTTTCTTTGTAGGGCCTGTGCTGTAGTAGCTGACTTCTGGGTACTCTTCTGGCTCTGTCAATCTGTTTCTTCACTTCAGCAGGTGGGTATTGTAGTTTTAAGAACACTTGATAGAGATCCTGTAGGTGTTTGTCTGAGGGATTGGAGAAAATGTGGTTGTATCTTTGAGTTTGGCTGTAGACAATGGATTGTGTAGTGTGGTCTGGATGAACTGTTTGAAATGGGCCATCCTGATTACCACTACAAAGGTTTTTTTTCCTCCTGCTGATAATAGCCCACTTTAATTGATTTGTCTCATTAGAGTTGGTATGGCAACAGCCCTCTTTTCATGTTCTCTGTATATATATCTTCTACTGTATTTTCCACTCCATGCATCTGATGCAGTGGGTTTTAGTCCATGAAAGCTTATGCCCATATAAATTTGTTAGTCTCTAAGGTGCCACAAGTACTCGTTCTTTTTACTGATACAGACTAACACGGCTACCACTCTGAGACTTAAAAGTGGCAATTTTTCAACAAAAAAACTTCAGAAACAGACTTCAACGAGAAACTGCAGAACTAGAATTAATTTACAAACTGGACACCATCAAATTAGGCTTGAATAAAGACTGGAAGTGGATGGGTCACTACAAAACAATTTTCCCTCTGCTGATAACTCACACCTTCTTATCAACTATTGCAAATATCCAACATTCACCTTGATTGCATTGGCCTCTTTAGCACTACAAAAGTAATTTTCCCTCTTGATATTCACCCCTTCTTGTCAACTATTGAGAATAGGCCACTTCCACCTTAATTGAATTGGCCTCATTAGCACTGACCCCTGCCCCCACTTGGTAAGGCAACTCCCATCTGTTCATGTGCTGTATATATATACTGCTTACGGTATTTTCCACTGCATGTATCTGATGAAGTGAGTTTTAGCCCATGAAAGCTTATGCCCAAATAACTGTGTTAGTCTCTAAGGCAGTGGTTGGCAACCTTTTCTGTGGGGCAGGCGCTGGATGACTAGCTGCTGAGGACCGTGGCTGCCAGACAAGCAGCCACTGAAATGACGCCATAAAGTGGCACGTCAAGAGGCGTCGCCACTGAAATGCTGCCATGAAGGAGTGTCATCAAGAGGCATCGCTGCTGAAATGCTGCTGAAATTCAGGATTTTGGCGGTAGCGCTTCTTGACGTTGCCACTTCTTGGCAGCATTTCGGCAGCTGCTTATCCGGCGGCCAGTAGGCGGGCGCACATGGATGCCCCGGGGGGCGCCCCATTCGGGACCACTGCTTTAAGGTGCCACAAGGACTCCTCGTTGTTTTTGCTGATACAGACTAACACGGCTACCACTCTGAAACCAATTCCCACACAGTATGCCTTGAAAGCACTGAGCTGGGGCAGCTAGAGCACAGGGCCCAGCTGTGCAAACTAAAAGCAGTATTACTGCAGGCATTCACACCTCTTCTACACTGAACCACTCAGCATGCACTCACTATCACCTGTCTCTCTCCACCCTTGTGAATGTCCAGTGGCTTCATACTGATGTGAGTGAGGTCTGGCATCCGGTCTCCCTCTCAGTGTGGGAGATGTTCAGGGGAAACAGAGCAAATGGGGGAGTGCTGTTGGAGAGTGATCTGGATTGGTAAGTCAGTAGAAATGAGGAATCAATTTGCATTTGCTATCCTAAGGCTGTTTGTTGGCTGGTCAGAAGGAAGAGGGAGATGTTGACTGTGCAAGGTGCCTGGGGTGGGGAGAGCTGAGTGGAGCAATGTGGGTGCTGGATGGGAGGTAGCTGTGATGGAGAAGGGGCACCGAAGAGCAGAGCTGGGGTGTTGAATGATCAAGCTGCTCTTTCCTTGCTCTTAGTGGCTTGGGCTGTGCCTCTTCTGGGGAAACGGGGTTCTGTGCTCTCTGGATAGTGGGGTGGGCAGGCCAGACTGCGCAATCTCCTCCTGAAGACAGAGCCTGAATGCTGTGGTGAAAACACTTCTTGCTCCTGGCCCTATTCTGCCTTTGGAGACTCACTTTTTTCCAGAACCCCAGGTCCCCTGAGTGCAGATGAAAGTGGAACAGTTGGTGATAGCAGGAGCATGTTGCTAAGATACAGGAAGCTGTGAAAGCTCAGCAGCCTCCTGTCTCTGGAGAGCTGCAGAGAAGAGCTAAAGTACTCTAGCAGGTGGGGCCTGAGCCAGTTTGAGACCAGCCCCACAGTGGTGGCTGGAGACCTCACACACATGCACCCTGATACTCCAGTGGGAGTGGGTTCATGGGTGGCAAGTTTGTAGAAATTTTGGTGGTGCCCAGAACCCACCCCCAACTCTGCCCCCCAAACTCCTCCCCCACTTGCCTAAGGCTTGGGAGGGGGGAGGTCTGGGGTGCAGATCCTGGGCTGGGGATTAGGGTGCAGGAAGAGTGCTGGGTGCAGGCTCTGGGCTGGGGCAGGGGCTGGGTGTGCAGGAGGGGGTGAGGGGTGCAGGCTTTGGGACAGAGTTTGGGTGCAGGCTCTGGGCTGGGGGTGGGGGGGATAGGAAGAGGTGAGAGGTGCAGGCTCTGGGAGGGAGTTTGGGGGTGGGAAGGAGTGTGTGGGAAGGGGGAGGGGGTGCACCCTCAGGGAGGGAGTTTGGGGATAGGAGGGAGTGCAGAGGTGAAGGCTGTGGGGCTGAGGATGAGGGATTCATGATGCAGGAGGGGGCTCAGGGCAGAGGGTTGGGGTGTGGGGTGAGGGCTGAGGATGAGGGATTCATGCTGCAGGGGGGCTTAGGGCTGGAGCAGAGGATTAGGGTGCGGGGGGTTGAGGGCTCTGGCTGGGGCAGAGGATTAGGGTGCGGGGGGATGAGGGCTCTGGCTGGGGCAGAGAATTAGGGTGCGGGGGGATGAGGGCTCTGGCTGGGGCAGAGGATTAGGGTGCGGGGGGATGAGGGCTCTGGCTGGGGCTGGGGATGAGGGTGCGGGGGGATGAGGGCTCTGGCTGGGGCTGGGGATGAGGGGCTCATGGTGCAGGAGGGGGCTCAGGGCATAGGGTTGGGGTGAGGGCTGAGGATGAGGGGTTCATGCTGCAGGGGGGCTCAGGGCTGGGGCAGAGGATCAGGATGTGGGGGGATGAGGGTTGGGGCTGAGGATGAGGGGTTCATGCTGCGGGGGGGGCTCAGGGATGGGGCAGAGAATTAGGGTGCAGGGGGATGAGGGCTCTGGCTGGGGCTGAGGATTAGAGTGCAGGGGGATAAGGGGTTCATGCTGCAGGGGGGCTCAGAGCTGGGGCAGAGGATCAGGGTGCAGGGGGATGAGGGTTGGGGCTGAGGATGAGGGGTTCATGCTGCGGGGGGGCTCAGGGCTGGGGCAGAGGATTAGGGTGCAGGGGGATGAGGGCTCTGGCTGGGGCTGAGGGGTTTGGGGCGTTGGAAGGGCTCAGGGTTAGGACGAAAGGGTAGGGTAAGGGGAGCCTGTCCTGCCATTAGTGGAGGGCAGGCACTAGGACCCTGGGGCAGCAGACAGCAGTTCTGCAGGGAGTCATTCCAGTCTCACAGCAGAGGCAGGCAGGGGACAGGCACGCCTTGCTTTCTGTTAGGCAAGGACATGATGCAGGGAGGGGGAGACCTGCGGGGGCCTGGGCCCGGATCCAGGCAGGGCCGAGGGAGAGACCCAGCTCCAGATATTGCTGGAGCAGGGCACCTGGCCCTGAATATTCCTGGAGCCCGAGCTCCGCAAATTTATATAACCCGCCGCCTATGGGTGGGTTACCCCTGAATCCTGATCCATAACCACACAGGTGGGGACCACACAACACTGAAGGAGCAAAAGGATCTTAATGTAGGACATAGTCACTGAGCCAGCCTGACTTGGGGGATGCCAGCCCAGCCATGTGTATGGAGCTGGAGGGAAGGGAGGTGCTAGCTTGGCCCCATTTATTTACTTGTAACTTACAGTTGAATCCTCCCATTTCTAACTAGCAGTTTCTTGCCCTGCTTTTTGAATCAAGGTCACTTGCTTTAGCTAGTGAAAGATGCTGCAGGAGGCAGTGACTGAGAGGATTCATTGGGAAGGCTTACGCTGTCTAGATGGTTCTGTGCTCTGTACAAGGCTGTTCTCCCACTGATTCATGCCTGCCATGCACTCAGAGCAGTGCCTTGTTAATGTGCCTTCTGCCTGTTGTACCTGCTGAGAGGCAGGGACCTGGATCCTTGGGCTGTGGGCCATGTAGGCTCTGTACAGATTGTGTTCTAACAAGCTATTACCCTGGACTCCAGTTGGTAAGTTTCCACTCATATGCCCCTCGTCTCATGCCCAGACTCTTGCACATATGTAACATTTCAGTGGAAAAAGTGCAGTTTGGGCCAGAGGGGAATGGCCCTGGAAAGTTTTAGCAAAACGTTGGGGGAATGAAAAGTGCATGGAAGGCAAAAAGTAGGTCAAGAAACAAAAATGTGCTCCCGTTGTTTTAATCACACTTTTGCCCACAGTAAGCTGCCTTGTGATCATGGCTAGTAATGCCTTAGTGTAGTCTCCAAATTATACATTTAATATTTGTGCCCCTGCCTCACTCGTCCCCAGTTGCGTTCCGTATTCACCCTTATGTCATGTTTCTATTTAGATAGTGCCTCCACCAGTGTTTACAACCTTGTTTATACCACGCTCAGCACAATGGGGCACCAATTCTGGTCGAGGCTGCTGAATATTACTGTAATGCAGAAAATCATTTACAAGATGATAGCAGAAAGTCTGATTATCAGACGAGTGATTAAAGCAATAGGAGCATATTTTGTTTTATTTAGATCTTCACAAGTCTCCTGACCATGTGCTCCCTAGGCACATGTAGAATTAATTCAATTACAAATATTACAGAAAGTGAAGATTATACACTTCATTATGCAATTAATTCACTTGGAATATACACTCAACAGCAAGCTGTTCTGGAGCCTATTCATCCACCAGGAAAGTCTATGAACACGATTATCGCTAACTTCATACCAAGTGGGGCTCAAATCTAACCTAATGATTTAGGAGCAGCATAGATCTGAGTGCTGGTGGAATATTCTGCTGAGCATAAGTGCTGCATCCGACACTAGCTGGAATTTCCAAATGCTTTTGTGGGTTTATGGTGTCTTTTACCAGGGAAAGAGCCTTACACAGTAATATCCTTAACCTCTATTTATTAACAATCACCCAAACAGAATGCACACACTAAGCATACAATGCTCACCACTCCCAATAAGGCAGATGAACTTTTCTTGATGGCCCTTTAGGATCAGGTCATCTGGGGCTCCAGCTTCTGCATGGTGTGGCAGATCTGATTTGGAGTATGTCCTGGAGTTGGTTCCAAAGAACTTCCTTTTAGACCTCAGTTTATATAGTAAATCTTGAGTCCTGCTTAGCTGTACCTTAACCAATCATTTACTAAAATATTACAAAACAATTTTCTAGCCAATCCTAACATTGTAAAACAATTCTTTATCCAATTATGTCCCACCACCCTAGTTGATTTACACTTTACAAAGTTAATTGTGCAACAGACAAAGAACTAAACAGAGACCATGTAGATAAACAATAGAGAAATGCGGATCATAAAGACAAAACAATAAAGTAGGGATTTCATAAACACATCTGTTGACAATTGATTTCTTGCCACAGAGAATGCTATTAAACAAAGTTTTCTTTAACCATCTGAAGATCGGTTTCTTTATCTGGTGATGCTGGGCACTATTAGGACAGGGTTGCCTTCTCAACAGCCTGATATTACATTGTTTTAATGTAATTTAGATGGAATGTGAGGATGTAACTTTCTGCTTCTTGGCTCATGGCTTCTGCTCGCTTTATATTGCTGCAGAAAAAGGCCTCAGACCTTACAGTATGGCTACAGGAAAAGGCCTCATCCTTACAGAGTGGGGTTGGGCTCTTGGTCATAACCTGCTTAAAAGTATTTGGAATGTGGGCTTTCATATTATCTCTGTGGGAAATACCTTTGTCCAAACCATTTCCAGCACTGAACTGAGCCTCTGACACATGGGGCCTTCCTGGAAGGGGCAAAACATGGTTCTGAAAAGAGGCTCATCTGCATGGAGCAGGAAAGACCCTGCCCTGTATTGAGGAAATCCATGCCAATCTGAT
Source organism: Aldabrachelys gigantea (assembly GCA_026122505.1). Lineage (NCBI taxonomy): Eukaryota > Metazoa > Chordata > Testudines > Testudinidae > Aldabrachelys > Aldabrachelys gigantea. Next base: position 477,255 of record CM047481.1, on the reverse strand, counting down.
GTTCACAATATGATTAGGAACCCAAATTTCCCCCAGGTTGACTCACCACTAAGAACAACCATACTGGGTCAGTGATCTATCTAGCTCTGTACCTTATCTTCTGACCGTGACCAGTGCCAGATGCTTCAGAGGCTGTGAAGAAAAGAGGGCAACTACAGTACTGAATGGTCAATTCCCTGTGGTCCATTCCCATTACCCTTACAAGGGTAAGGCCCTGGCCTCCTGTTTCTTGTCTTTTCTGTAGTTCCCCTCCCTGTAATTAACCTAGTTGGTGCTGTTTAAAATCCGTGGACGATGGTTGCTAACAGCAGTTCAGAGCCTCAGCTCATCCTGTTAAGCTTCCCATTTGTTTCTGTTACTGGCTACTGGACAGCATAGAGATCAGTGAAACATTCAGCACATTAAAAGTTGCTTCCATATATCAAATGTGATGGTACTTTGACCAATAAATAGGTCTGTCATCTTTAAAGATAGAGAATTTCCATTTATCAAAGATTACTTAGATCCTGTGGGAATCAAGCTGAAGCTGGAGTGGCACAAATGGAGATTTAAATGTATTCATACTCTGTTTTCCAAGCCATGTGTCCCACATACTGTAGCTGTAGCATGTGTAATTATGTAACCCGTTCCCCTGAGCCTTCTGCCATGAGAATGCAAAGCCCTATGGTTACTTTTTTCTCAAAGAAGCTAGCTGGCTTGCTAGCTAGGAGAAGCCGGGGGCTGGTCATTGGGAACCTTCCTTATTCTAAACAAAAGGCAGCAGGATGTAGGCTTGAACAAAGACTAGTGCCCTTATGTCCCATCTCTCCCCCATGCAGCACCCTAGGTTAGGATTCCCTTTCCCCTCTCCTCCTCCGCATCCCTCCAAAACCCACCTCTCTTCCAGGTATTCTCACCTTCAAGAAGGACTAACAAAATATTTCCTCGAGCCATGGTGCTGCCTAGCCTTCAGGGTGCAGGCATATCCCATCCAACTCCTGCTCCGACTGCTTAGCTCTTGCTAGTAAGACCATGCCCCGGCAGACTTGTGACTTCTGGATAACAACAACGGGGACTCTGGTTTTGATTTAACCTAGCTGTGACTGTTTAAAGATTGCACTGAGCAAGTGCAGCAGAGAACACTATTGTGTGGATAGCGCACCTGTGGCCACTGAGTTAAGGGCCAGTCCTTGAGAATGGGCAATAGGATGCATCACTTGATGACTGCCTGTTCTGTTCGTTCCCTCTGAAGCACCTGGCGTTGGCCACTGTGGGAAGACAGGATACTGGGCTAGATGGACCTTTAGTCTGACCCAGTATGGCCGTTCTTATGTTCCTGCAAGACGCAGTGCACCCACCACTCCCAGCAAAGTCAATGGGAGCTGGGAGCTTCCTGCACAGCATCTCACAGGATCAGGCTCTGTGTAGGCACCAGTTGGGTCAAGGAGCTTACAAGTTCTGCTGGCAGAGCAAATGCCTCCAGAACAAGGAGCTTAGAGCATCATAGGATTGAATTTTTTCACGAAACAAAAAGCTGAGAAGTTAAATACATCCCCTGGTGCAGGTAGCAGCACTGAGAGGGGGGAGCTGCAGAAGAAGTGCCCATAGCACTATTAACTCTGCTGCAGGGCACCTGCTGCAAATGTTAACAAATTGCTGGAGAGAATCAAGCTGGGAACAGTGCATCAGGTACCAGCATGGCAGCTGTTTGTGCATGTAATCACTCCCACTAACCACACTACCTGTGCCTTTGCAGAGCTCCCGGAGAACTGGACGGACATGCAGGAGCCCCTGCTGGAGGGGATTGGCTTCACACTCAAGTACCTGGGCATGACGCTGGTGGAGAACCCCAAAGGAGAAGACATGGCAGCCAATGCCATCCGTCGGATCATCGCTATGGTAAAAGACATCCCCCAGTGCTGAACTTCAGTGTCTGCATGCCTGGTGAGGGGGGCTGAAGGAAAGTCAGTATTTAGGGACTTGGCCCCACAGAATTAGGGGGAACTAGGCTAAGTGACTGTTTCCCAGGCCCTATGCTCCTCTCTGCTTCTCACCTTCTGTTTCCAACGTGATCATGGTGCCACAGTCCATGTGTCCTGACCTCTGAGTCAAGCCTCCAGAGCATCGGATGGCAGCTGGCCCCTGTCCAGGCAGAGGAGGGGGCCCAGCAGGGGCCTTGGTCTCTGAGGTGGGAGACTCTCATTTTCACTTGTATACGGGGGGAAAGAAAGGGTCCCCCTCTCTGCCTGCCTCTAGCCCCTTCTCTGAGGATCTCAAAGCACTTTCCAGATGGGAAGCTTTATCAGTGACTTAAACCCTGTTACACAGATGGGGAGCTTGAAGTGCAGAGAGGGGAAGGGATCTGCCCAGGGTCATGCAGTATGGCATAGGCATGAACAGAACCCAGGGGTCCTGACTCCAAGGGCAGTGCCAGAATCCCAGGCCCAGCTTTTCCACCTCCTATGGTATTGACATTTGCTAGCTGAAATCCCAGTGCTTGGGATGCTGCAGAGAGTCTGGACTACTGATTCCAATGGAGAGTGACGGGAACCAGAATCACTCACTGGGTTTTGATCAGTGACTAAAGTGCCCCCATGCATTTCCCCTCTCTCTGCCTCCAGGCTCGCGTGGGAGCCAAGAAATTCCAGAATGTGATTCTGACTGTTTCTCCAAGGGGAATCTCACTGCAGGATGCTGAGACCAAGGAGATGATAGAGTGTGTCTCCATTTACAGGTATAGGGTGCGGGGGGCAGTAGAACAGAAAAGTGAAAGATACTAGACTACTAGGAATAGGGGGTGGGAGGATTTTGTCAACCAGGAGGTGGTCCCCTGTGCCCTTTGTCAGTGGGAATGTCTTCCCTTCACCTTCCTAGTCAGCAAGCGGCCCTCCAGCCCTGTCCCATCAGCAACCCTAGTGCCCTGTCCCGGCCTCAAGCTCAGCTGACTTTGCATTAGGACTTTATGGACCTGTGCACACCCTGGCAGGCTGCAGTGGGGCAGGTGCAGGTGCTGTGTATTGGTAGAAGAGAGATGTCAGGCCACATGTGCTCTGGTGGGGATAGAGGTTGGGGGGGAATGCGGTCCTGCACATCGTGGGGAGGGGCAGGGTGTGGAAGGTTCTAGGCTTCAGCGTCGTGAACCCTGCATTTGTCTATTGAGTGATAGTTCACTTACCATGCTGCTTCCTTCGCCCCCATACACACACTTCCTCTTCAGGGTCACCTGCTTCCCAGCTCCCTGAACCACTGACCCATAGTGACATTAGTCTCACACCTTGCCTAGACCACAGACACATACTGAGGAGACAGCATACAGCACAGGTTCAGTGGGATGGTTGCATGGGGCTCAGTGCAGAGACAGCTGGGCCCTGTCTGTCTGATATTGCTGCCCACCACTGTAGAATCTGAGCATGTCCCACATTAAATCAATAACACAGTTCCTGGTGGTCTCCTTGGAGTATCTGGTGCATCTCCTTTTTCACTGTCCAAACTCTGCTTAGGAGAGAGTAGTTGGATTTGGGATTTATGTTGAGACTTTATTTTCTCTTTTTGGTTTGATTAGGGTTGGAGGGGCAGAAGGTGGGATGTGAGTATGTTGAGGGAGCCAGGGGCATCTGTATGTCTGGGTTGCAAAGGGGCATCTGTGTTGGGGAGCATGGGGAGTGGAGAAAGGTCTGTGTGTTGGGAAGCAGAGGTGGCACGGGTTGTGGTTTTGCAGGGTGTCTGTTGGGCTGGGCAGGGCAGAAGAATGTTATCAGTGTTGGGGATGTTGTGGAAGAGGGAGTCTCTGTGTGTCATGGGGTTGGGTTGGTGTCTGTGTCAGGAGTGTCTGTCCAGGGTGGGAGACAGAAGGAGGGAGTCTGTGTGTCAAGGGGGCAGAAGTAGGGGAGTTTGTGTGTGTCTTTCTTCAGATGGAAAGGCCTCCTCCAAGAGGAAGGTTTTGCAGTGTTTCCTAGGCTGAGTCTGGATGCCCCTGGTCTCCCCTGGAAGTTTGTTACATAGCTGGTTCCTCCCTTTTATGCTTTGTCTCCAGAGCCCACATGCTTTGTCCTGGGCTCTGTGATCTGCGCCATCCCACAGCAGCAACACTGTCACGGGGGTTCAGCGATTAAATTCAGTCTTTGTAGCTGGGGCTTAATCTAGTAATTGCTGTGAAGTTTAGGATGAAGGCCTTAAACTGGCATCGGAAACTGACTGGGAGCCTTCCAGTAGGAGGAGTGAAGGCAAATAACCTGTCTAGTTTTGACAGAACTGGATAAACTTATGAACTGGAGTTGTCTGATAGCAGGGGTCTTGATGACCCTAGAGGTCCCTTGTAGTCCTATGTCATTTGTTCCTATGGAAGACAGTGCTGGGACTTGAGCACAGGCCTGTTGTGCTCACAGGGTATGTCTGTCTACACAACCTGCAGCAGCAAGCACCCAGCCTGGGCTGACACGCCTGTGTTAGTGGGGCTCACGCTAGCGCTCTAAGGCCTGGTCTACACTATGCGTTTATACCGAATTTAGCAGCTTTAAACCGATTTAACCCTGCACCTGTCCACACAACAAAGCCGTTTATATCGATATAAAGAGCTCTTAAAACCGATTTCTGTACTCCTCCCCAACGAGGGGAGTAGCGCTGAAATCGGTATTGCCATGTCGGATTAGGGTTAGTATGGCTGCAATTCGACGGTATTGGCTTCCGGGCAGTATCCCACAGTGCACCATAGGGACCGCTCTGGAAAGCAATCTGAACTTGGATGCACTGGCCAGGTAGATAGGAAAAGCCCCGCGAACTTTTGAATTTCATTTCCTGTTTGCCCAGCGTGGAGCTCTGATCAGCATGGGTGGCGATGCAGTCCCAAATCCAAAAAGAGCTCCAGCATGGACCATATGGGAGATACTGGATCTGGTTGCTGTATGGGGAGATGAATCTGTTCTATCAGAGCTCAGTTACAGAAGACGAAATGCCAAAGCATTTGAAAAAATCTCCAGGCTATGATAGACAGAGGCCGCAGCAGGGACTCAGCACAGTGCTGCGTGACAAGTGTAATGGAAAGCCAAAGAATCAAATGAACGCTCTTGGAGGGAGGGAGGGAGGGGGGACTGAGGACTCCAGCTATCCCGCAGTCTCCGAAAAGCATTTGCATTCTTGGCTGAGCTCCCAATGCCTGAAGGGTCAAAAACATTTTCCCGGGTGGTTCAGGGTATATGTCGTCAATTTACCCCCTTCCCCCCACCCCCAAAAGAAAAGGGGAAAAAAATCGTTTCTCGCCTTTTTTAATGTCACCCTATATCTACTGCATGCTGCTGGTAGACAGGGTGCTGCAGCGCTGAATAGCAGCATCCCCTCCCCTCCCCGGTGGCAGACGGTGCAAAATGACTGATATCTGTCGTCGTCATCATCCCATGAGTCCTCCTGGCTGGCCTTGGTGAGGTCGGCCGGGGGCGCCTGGGCAAAAATGGGAATGACTCCCAGTCATTCCTGGCAGACAGTACAAAAGGTTTGGTAACTGTGCTCATCATAGCAGCTGGAGGCTGAGCTCTATCAGCCCCGCCCCCCCCCTTCATGTCTAATGAAGATTCTGTACTGCCTGGACTATCATAGCAGCAGGAGGCTGCCTCCCCCGTATTTTATCTCATTAAAAAGTCAGTGTTTCTTATTCCTGCATTCTTTATTACTTCATCACACAAATGGGGGGACACTGCCACGGTAGCCCAGGAGGGTTGGGGGAGGAGGGAAGCAGCAGGTGGGGTTGTTGCAGAGGCACCCCCTAGAATGGCATGCAGCTCATCATTTCTGCGGGATCTCTGGGGCTCTGACCCAGAGCGGCTGTGCTCTCTGGCTCTCTAGTAGACTTGCCCCATATTCTAGGCAGGACTGACTCTATTTTTAGACAAAACATAAAGAAGAGAATGACCTGGGGAGTCATTCCCATTTTTGTCCTTGCACCCCCGGCCAACCTCAGCGAGGCCAGCCAGGAGCACCCATGACAGCAGCAGACGGTACAAAAGGACTGATAACCATCATCGCCAATTTCCAATTGCAAACGGTGCAAAATGACTGATAACCGTCATCTCATCGCCAATTTCCAATTGCAGATGGTGCTCTAGCTGGTAACCATCTCTGCTACCTTGCAAAGGCAAATGAATGCTGCTGTGTAGCACTGCAGTACCGCATCTGTCAGCAGCATCCAGTACGCATACGGTGACAGTGACAAAAGGTTAAACGGGCTCCCTGGTTGCCATGCTATGGCGTCTGCCAGGGCAATCCAGGGAAAAAGGACATGAAATGTTTGTCTGCCGTTGCTTTCACGGAGGAAGGATTGAGTGACAACATTTACCCAGAATCACCTGCAACACTGTTTTTGCAGTGGGATCTCAACCCAGGATTCCAATGGCGGGGGACACTGTGGGAACTATGGGATAGCTACGGGATAGCTGCCCACAGTGCAACGCTCCAGAAATTGACGCTAGCCTCGGTACATGGACACACACCGCCAAAATAATGTGCTTAGTGTGGCCACGTGCACTCGACTTTATGCAATCTGTTTTAAAAAACCGGTTTCTGTAAAATCAGAATAATCCCATAGTGTAGACATACCCTAAGAGTAGCTAGAATTGCAGCACTTAGAAGTTGCGGCTCAGGCTCTGAAGCCAACCCTCCTGCTTAGGCTTCAGAGCCTGAGTGGCAGCTTCAAGGTGCCGTCTACTCAGCTATTTTTTAGAGCTCTAGCACGAGCCCACAAGCCCAAACCTGTCAGCCCAGGCTGGAGGGCACTGCTGTGGGCTGTGTAGACATACCTGCAGTGGCCTGGGCCATGAAGAAGGCAGCCAGCCATGTACCAACTGGAGCCTGTCCATCATCTTCACATTCAGATTCAGACAAAGTGAATTGCAGTTATCCAGCCTGGAGGTGATCAGTGCGTGGATTACTGTGGCCAGGTCCTCTTCTGGCAGAAGGATGAGGTTCCCTAGCAAGCTGGAGGTGAAACAAGGCTACCTGGTCGGCCAGCTCAGTGAGGAGTCTAGCAGGACCCCGAACCTAGACACCGCTCAGAATAGGGGCTGTGAAGACAATGTCTTAGACAGCCCTTCAGAGTGTTCTTCCTCTATCTTTAGCTAATATCCTAGACTCGGCATAAGCTGGATTCAGGATGGAAACTGGTTTAGTGTCTGTCACTGATGGATGATTTGCTGTTGATGGATGGAGGACTGATCCTGAGCAAGACAAAGGTGATGCAGGTGTCAGAGGAAAGTACTGTAAGGAGTTCACAGCCTCGATGCAGTCTCCCCTGATGGCAGGTTCATACCCACAATTGTTCTGTTCAGTTCAGTCTGTAGTCTAGGAGACTCCTGGATTCTTCACTAATGCTGAGCTGTGAGTAAAGCCGTCTACCACCTCCATGGCTAGGAGACCCTGCCCCATCCTGGTAGATGCTGACCTGCCTCAGTTATACATGCCTCATCTCCTGCCATCTGCATCACGGCAACGCATCCCACCTGGGCAGGGAGCCCTGGGCAGTGCGGGGAGTCCAGCTAGCACAGCCTGCTGCAACACCTCTCCTCTGCCACATGGGCGCCCGCGATTACATCACACCTGGATACCACTCCCAACGCTGGTGGCCCATAGAATATGTAGTCAAGTTCAAGGTCTTGGTCCTTCTCTCCAAGGCGCTCCAGGGTCTGGGCTTAAATTCATGGTGTGGAAGGGAGTGCAGCAGGAGGAGGCAGGCAGGGGACAGTTTATAATCCTCCAGGATCTCGGGTAGCCTTTATGCCCCTTGTTGATAGGTCAGGCTATCTGGTCACTCAAGGCAGAAAACATGGTGGGGCCAGCACCAAAGTACAGCCCCCAATGAGTACCTTGACCGCATACTCATACCCAGGGAGCCTGTTGGTGGTGGTTGTGCTGGGCTGCCATGGCCAGCATGGGGCTGGTATATCCCCTCCCTGCTTGCCATGGGTGTTGCATGCTGTTGCCCCTCCTGACTCATCTCGTCCCTGTGTAAGACTCCCCAGCAGCATATCAGCTTCCCACACTAAATACTTAGCCAGATCAGTGCTGCCCAGGCACCCCAAGGCTCCAGTCCCAGGCTGAATCCTGGGTCTCTGGCATCTGGCTGCTAACAAACCTGCCCAGTCACTTGTAGCTAGCACCATCCCCTGACTGGCTGTCCCTTCTTGCAGGATTTCCTACTGCACCATGGACAAGCTGCAAAACAAGGTGTTTGCCTACGTGGCGCAGAGCCAGCAGAGTGGGGCGCTGGAGTGCCATGCCTTCCTATCATCCAAGAAGAAGATCGTAAGCACCTGCCTTTAGCAAGAAGAGTCCAGGATGGGTCCTGCAAGTTCCCACTGCCCAGGAGAGGGAAGGTCCCTGCTTCCCCAGCACCTCCAGGATCTAACCATCTGTCCATGCCATGTTTCAGAGGGTGCCATCCCTACTCTGCTGCCCAATGCCCCTCTCCCAGCAAGAACAGCATTCTTCCCATCACCTGTCACAGATCCGCAGTATCTGTGCTATGCCCCCACTTTTAAAGAGTCTCTTGGAGGAACCCCTTCATGTGGGACATCCCCTAGGGGTCCCACTCATTCTTCAGGGTTGGCCCTGTATCCTCACCACCTCGGAGACTGAGCCTCTGGGCTCCAGCACTCCTGCTTCATGCAGTGATCTCTGTTCAGCAAGTCCAGCTGAGATAGGCTCCTAGTCAGAGATTTTTCCATGCCTAGGGACTGATGCACCCTGGCCAGGCTTTGTAATGACACCAGGCAGTGTGTTTTCCAAACAGAGCAGGGTTTATTAGTCACCTGGACACAGCACCAGGAAGTCCTTAAGTTAGCAAGAGAAACAAAGGTTAAGCCATAGTCCAATTGGCCAAGGCAGTGCAGTCAGCCAGCCAAGATGCTATGGACTCCATTTCAGGCTCTGTCTCTCTCTCCTTTCTCAGTCCCAGGTGAGAGGTTGGGGTCTATGTGGAGGGAAGCGCACTTAGCCCTAACATCTTAGCCTTTGTTCTTGAGCTGGGGTGTTGTCTTGGCTTCCCTGCTGAGAACTGGGGGTGGGAAATCTCCTTCTTCTGGGGCTTTTGCTGGGTAGGAATGTTCTGGGCAGTGGGGTGTCCCATTGTGGTTTCTCTTGGATTCTTTATTGATATAGGGAGTTTCACCAGGTTCCATCCAGTTTCCTAAAGACGTGATCATTGCACCCTGGACAGTGAGGTGATTGTCACTTTCCTGAGATGTTGTCACCATCTGCCCCACAACAGTGGGTTTCTTGCAATGTTTTACTATTGTAACTTCCAACCAGAGCCTCTGACAAATAGCCTACCGGCATGCAGGTCGCACCCTGGGTGCCTTTGTATAGCTGCAGCCCTGGTCCAGCATTTCTGACCCCAGCAGCCTGTCAGCAACACTCCAGTCACATGCTGGCTTCCACCAGCTATGGTTACTCCCAGTCCCAGATTTTCCCAAAAATGTGTGTTCTGCACTGTCCAGCCCTCTCCTGGCAGTTCAAATATTAAAGGTCCATTGCCCCTGTAAAGAGACAGTATTCAACAATTCCCTGCCATAACTGGAGTTACCAAGCAGTTCAGTTTAAACACAGCAGTGGATTAGTTTAGGTTAAAATGAAACAAGGTTGTTTAACTGCAAAGAGGGAGGTTTTAAATGAGTACAAGTATGAATGATTAAAGTCAGAAATGGTTACGAGAAAAATAAAGATAAAATAGTTTCTAATAGCTAAAACTTTACAAGCTAGACATGGTTCAAGGGAAAATCCTTACCACATGTTCCCAGCAACAGGGCTGACCAAATTCTCAGCTCAGGATCTCCTCCCAAAGTCAAAGGTCTGCTTTCTATGTCATCTTAGTGAGAGAGAGAGAACCTGGGTGTTTGTACCCCTCACTTTTATAGTCCAGTTACCCTTTGAGATGGATTTTCCCAAGGGTTACCCCTAGATAAAGCTCATTCCAGCTGTGAGGACGGAGACATGGTCTTGAAGTGAAAGAGGTTCCATGTTGTTGTTTGCTAAAATGCAGATTCATCTGTTCCTGCTCCCCTTTGTTGCCAAAGAATGGCCACTTGACCAGTGATTGCCAATCACCTTTGATGACAGCTGGCTAGAGGCATCAGCTTGTCCTATGTCTTTGAGAAACCGGTTTCCCCCATCACCGCACTTGTCTAGTAAACACATTGTAGCTATAATTTCTGCTTATGTTCATAACTCTTAATACAGATTCCGTACATACACTCCACAAGAATATTGATGATCGATGTGTTAACTAGTTTTTAAATGATACCTAACAAGACACATTTTTCACAAAGATTATTATAGTAATGTGTAGGGTGTGAATACAGGGGTGCTTCAGTCACAGTGACACACACACCTCATGTCTCCTACTCTGCCAAAAGAGCAGTGTTAACCCTTTGTCATGCACTGGGTAGCAAAGCAAAGTACAGGACGAAATGGAGGCACACATAGGCTCCATACAAATATTACAGAAAATTTGCACTTCATGACAGCCCCCAGCCCTTCCTCTTCCCCACCTAAAGTGTCTGCTGCTCCCAGCTGACTTGCACCTTCTACTGGCTAGGCCTTCAACCTCCAGCCCCTGGCACTTCTCAGTTGGAGAGAGAGCGGGCAGGAGAGACAAGTTCCTGGGAGGAGGGACTTGGGGTGTGAGACAGGTTTCCGCCATAGGCCCACTGACTACAGCACCCTCTGTTGCTCCCCCGCACCCAGGAAACTGGCCAGTCCTCTGTAAATTTATGAAAGCAATGAATGCAATCTTACCCTGATCCCCATTCTCACAGCCTAGTGATCCCAGGACTCTGTTCTGATCTTGACTCTTCACTATGCTTGTGCCTTTCCCAGTGCCCCTGCAGACCTGGTCACTTCTCCCTGGGGAACAGGCGTGCTCTGTGCTCTGACACCCCCCTCCCTGGAGGACTCTGCCTTATTTTTTTTCTCCCCCCTTTAAGCTCTGGGAGTGCTGGATGTTGTGGGTGGTAGGGGTGCTGAGGGAAAAGTTGATGGGCTTGTGGCCAAGGGCTATAGGGGAGGTGGGGGCAGGGATGCTGGGGCTTTGTGGGCAGGAGACACTGGTAGGTTGAGGGGTGCTGACCCTGGGGTACATGGGGGCACTTGTAGAGGTTCTGGCGGGAGGGGGGGTGCAGGCAGGCTGCCTCGTTATTGACCCCCTTGTGTCTCTTGCATACAGGCCCAAGCCGTGACTCTGACTGTGGCTCAGGCCTTCCAGGTGGCGCTATATCACTGGGAAACAGCACAGGCAGGTAGGAGAGAACTGTCCTCTGACACCTCCCTCTGACCAGCCCAGGATTCCCCCTGGACTGAGCAGGGCTGCTCCCTGCACCTGCTGGGGAAATGTACCACAGCATGAAGAGCAGCCTTCTCTGAGCCAGCACTCCAGGGCCCCCGACCCCCACCCAAGTCCCTGGATCTCTGGCAGTGACAGTTCCCAGCTTGGCTTTCATCATTTAACACTCCCCCACCTGCTGACTTTAGGTGCAGCTTGAAGCCCTGGAGACCCCTGGGAGCCCACATGAAACCTGCCCCTGGGCTGGGGATTCCCAGCCTCCTGCTCCCCCGAGCAGATTCTAAGGTATCTGCCCCCAGGACTCTCAGGCTTTCAATCTGCATCTTTCACCCTGTTTCAGGCTCTGTGCAGGAACAGTCCCACCCTGAGTGTACCCTGGAGAGCAACAGGCCAGGCAGCACAAGTGAGCCAGCTCCAGTCCCCACGGGGAGCACCCCATTCAAACACCACTTTGAGGTACAGTATATCCAGATCATTGCCCCTGCAAGGTGCAGAGTGAGTCCTCCCGGGGCAGAGACGAGTCTGGCTTGCCCATCCCCACCACAGTAGAAAGCAATGCGGCTGGGCATGGCTTTCTCCAGGTATCTCGGGGCCTGGGATTCTGGACATTGGGCATCAGGGAAAGTCAGAATGCTTGGGAAAAGCAATTCCTCCCCTGCCATCTCCCCCTGACTGAGACCCACCACCTCCTGGCTTGTGTTGCTGACTCCTGAGCCCTCTCACATGCTGGACAGAGCCTAGCAGCAGCGTGGCAGGCTCTGGTGAAGGAGGAGGGTGAGCTCTGTGCTTTGAGTCCCTTTAACTGACTTTCAGGAATGGGGCAGGGCAGGGGTTTGTTGAGCAGTCCTTGCTGTGGAAGCTGTCGTGTGAGGCCCTAGCAGGTCCAGGATTGTAGTCAAGCTGGAAGGGCATATTGAATGGGGTCCTGCAGGGATCAGTTCTGGGTCTGGTTCTGTTCAATATCTTCATCAGTGATTTAGAGAATGGCATAGAGAGTCACTTATAAAGTTTGTGGACGATACCAAGCTGGGAGGGGTTGCAAGTGCTTTGGAGGACAGGAGTAAAATTCAAAATGATCTGGACAAACTGGAGAAATTATCTGAAGTAAATAGGATGAAACTCAATAAGGACAAATGCAAAGTCCTCCACGTAGGAAGGAATAATCTGCTGCACACATACGAAATGGGAAATGACTGCCAAGGAAGGAGCATTGTGGAAAGGGATCTGGGGGTCCTAGTGGATTACAAGCTAAATATGAGTGAAGAGTGTAACACTGTTGCAAGAAAAGGAAACTTCATTCTGGGATGTATTAGCAGGAGTGTTGGAAGTAAGACAGGAGAATTAATTCTTTTGCTCTACTCTGCGCTGATTAGGCCTCAGCTGGAGTATTGTGTCCAGTTCTGGGCACCACGTTTCAGGAAAGATGTGGACAAATTGGAGAAAGTCCAGAAAAGAGCAACAAAAATGACTAAAGGTTTAGAAAACATGACCTGTGCGGGAAGATTGAAAAAATAAGGTTTGTTTAGTCTAGAGAAGAGACTATTGAGAGCAGGCATAACAGTTTTCAAATACATAGAAGGTTGTTACAAGGCAGAGAGAGAAAAATTGTTGTTCTTAAACTCTGAGGATAGGACAAGAAGCAATGGTCTCAAATTGCAGCAAGGGCGGTTTAAGTTGGACATTAGGAAAAACTTCTTAACTGTCAGGGTGGTTAAGCGCTGGAATAAATTGCCTAGAAAAATTGTGGAATCGCCATTGTCAGAAATTGTTAAGAGCAGGTTAGACAAACACCTGTCAGGGATAGTACTTAGACCTTCCATGAGGCCAGGGGACTGGACTAGATGACCTCTCGAGGTCCCTTCTAGTCCTATGATTCTATAACCCTATGAGCACCAGGCCCCGTTGTGCTCTCTGTGTGTAACGGGCTTCTCTGATGCAAGTCTACTAACTCATGCTCCAGTTCAGACCCTAAGTGCAAGTACTCTGTGGTCTCCTCTGGGCACCAAGAGAGCCAGGGCAGGAATTCTGTGTTCTCTCCCTTCCAAGCGCCATGGTCCTTCCTTTGTACCCTAGCCCAAACAATTTCACCACGCACACTTCCAGGCTAAGCTGTGGTTCACAGTGCCAGGATCCTCACCATGCTGATTCCCAGGAAAAGACAGTGCCCTTTTCAAGTGCAAAGCTTCATGGGGTTATTGTCCTGTAGCTTGGGGCATTGGGGCCGTGCGTGGGAGGTGTGGTCGGGGCACCAGGCCTGCATGTAGGAGGTGTGACAAGGTCATTGAGGCCATGTTGCTGTGTGCCAGCAGTACCCCAGACGGAGTCATCTATTGGGATTTAAGCCTTCCTCTTTCTTGGTTTGCCAGGAGGAGGAGGAAGAAGATGATGATGATCTCAATGAAGCCTTTTCTGGGTAGGTGACCAGAGGATAGCAGGGCCCGCCCAAGCCCAGAGCTGTCCTGAAGTCTGAGGAGGTGGGGCCATTTCCTGTCTTTAAATGAGAGGAGTGTTCCGATTTCTCTTCCCTATGAAAATGTCAGGTCTGCGTCCTGCTCCAGCCTGTTCCAGGGGTGCCGTTAGCTTTACAGGCATAGTCAGATGTCAAAGGGCAACTGCACTGAAACAAACATTTGTGGGGAAGAGGGGTTGTCTCTGTGGCTTCATCTTCCTTTGGAGAAGTCCCTGGGGAGCAGTGCTGAGTGCTAACACCCCAGAGGTTCTGCTCTTGTGGGAATTCTGCACCACCTGGCGTGCACAGAATTTATATTCCCCAGAGATTTCTTTGCTTCCCTGCAGAAAAATTACAGCAGTATGTTTCAAGGGCCAGGACAGCTGGCAGAGAGGTAAATCATTCCCTCTGCACCTGGACCACCCCAATGAGCCACTCACACCCAGATCCCCACCCAACCAAGCCTCAACCAGCTGCATCTAGACCCTCCACTGAGCTCCCCCACACCCATACCCCCCTGCCAAACTCTATTCTGATTGAGTTTAGAAGGGGGTTGAAGCAGATGATGGAACTAAGACATGAGGAGGCTGAAAGGAAAAGCTCAGACTTGCAGATGGAAGCAGGACCAAAAAACTCTGAGGGGAGACTGCTGGGTGAGGAAAGTGAACAGTGGAAGCATGTGACTAAGAGAACCAGGCAGAGGAAAAGACGGGCTAGTGAAGAAGAAATAGAGCTCAGGTTTACGGAGTTGGAAAATGAAGAAGGGGCACAGCAGGTGCTCACTGAAGGTGAGAGGGCAAGAAGAGAAGAGCACCTGGTTCTATAGGAAGAGGGGAGGAGTCAATGGAGATAACACCAAATATGGGCCCCAGAAAGATACAGGATGGGTTGCAGAGGATTGCAAGGGAGAATAGGAATCGAGAGGACTTGCAGCCAGAGGGAACAGGGGATAGACCGGAGAATCGCACCATCACCAGGAAAAGGCAGGTCTACATGATTGGGGACTCCCTGCTGAGAAGAATAGACAGGCCTGTAACCAGAGCTGATCCAGAGAACAGAAGAGTATGCTGTCTGCTGGCTGCTAAGTTACAGGATGTGGACCCGAGGCTGAAGAGGATCCTAACAGGAGCAGGAAAGAATCCATTGATTGTCCTTCATGTGGGAACAAATAATACCGCTAGATTCTCCCTGGAACGTATCAAAAGAGACTATTCCAGGCTGGGGAAGATGCTTAAGGAAATTGATGTTCAGGTGATCTTCAGTTGGATTCTGCCTGTTCCTAGAAAAGGGCAACAAATCTGTGATAAAATTTTAATGATCAACAGATGGCTCAGGCAGTGGTGCTATAAGAAGGGCTTTGGGATGTATGGCCACTGGGAGGCATTCATGGACAGAGGACTGTTCTCTCGGGATGGACTTCACCTGAGTAGGGAGGGAAGTAGACTTCTACGATGGAGGCTGGCACAACTGATTAAGAGAGCTTTAAACTAGGAATTTCGGGGAGATGGTTGGGAGATGTCCAGGTAGTCTCCATGCCAGATTTTAACATTGAGGGGGAAGAAAACGAAGTAAGAGAGGATACAGCCATGGGCAGAAGAATGGACATAAGGAGGAAGGGTAGTGTAGATACCGGTCCAGTTAGGTGATACTGGTGGTAGAATGTCTGTGCCTAATTGGGTAAAGAATGTGAGTGAAGCCAAACAGCTAAAATTAAGATGTTTGTACACCAATGCAAGGAGCCTAGATAACAAAATGGAGGAACTAAAGTTACTGGTGCAGGAAGTGAAACCAGATATTATAGGGATAACAGAAACATGGTGGAATAGTAGTCATGACTGGATTACAGGTATTGAAGGCTATGTGCTGTTTAGGAAAGACAGAAATAAAGGTAAAGATGGAGTAGCATTGTATAGCAATGATGCAGTAGACTGTAAAGAAATAAGTGATGGAATGGATAGGAGAGAGTATGTCTGGGTAAAAATCACATTGGGGAAGCAAGCTACTAGAGCCTCCCCTGGGATAGTGCTTTAGGTGTGTACAGACCACCGGGATCTGATTTGGATATGGATAGAGACCTCTTTAATGTTTTAATGAAGTAAACACTAATGGGAATTGTGTGATCATGGGAGACTTTAACTTTCCAGATATAGACTGGAGGACAATAGACTGCTAGTAATAATAATAGAGCTCAGATTTTCCTGGATGTGATAGCTGATGGATTCCTTCACCAAGTAGTTGCTGAACCAACAAGAGGAGATGCCATTATAGATTTGTTTTTGGTAAGCAGTGAAGACCTCAAAGAAGAAATAATTTTAGGGGACAACCTTGGTTCGAGTGATCATGAGCTAATTCAGTTCAAACTAAATGGAAGGATAAACAAAAATAGATCTGTGACTAGGTTTTTGATTTCAAGAATCAAAGGAAATTAGTTAGGGAAGTGGATTGGACTGAAGAACTTGTGGATCTAAGAGCAGAGGAGACCTGGAATTACTTAAGTCAAAGTTGCAGAAACTATCAGATGCCTGTTTCCCAAGAAAGGGGAAAACATTCATAGGCAGGAGTTGTAGACCAAGCTGGATGAGCAAGCATCTCAGAGAGGTGATTAAGAAAAAGCAGAAAGCCTACAAGGGGTGGAAGATGGGAGGGATCAGCAAGGAAAGCTACCTTATTAAGGTCAGAACATGCAGGGATAAAGTAAGAAAGGCCAAAAGCCACGTAGAGTTGGACTTTGCAAAGGGAATTAAAACCAATAGTAAAAGGTTCTATAGCCCAGTAAATAAGCAGAAAACAAAGAAAGAAGAGGTGGGACCGCTAAACACTGAGGATGCAGTGGAGGTTAAGGATAATCTGGGCATGGCCCAATATCTAAAGAAATACTTTGCTAATGAGGCATTAAGGGATAATGGCAGGATAACAAATGGGAATGAGGATATGGAGGTAGATATTACCACATCTGAGATAAAAGCCAAACTCAAACAGCTTAATGGGACTAAATCGGGGGGCCTAGATAATCTTCATCCAAGAATATTAATGGAATTGGCACATGAAATTGCAAGCCCATTATCAAGAATTTTTATTGAATCTGTAAACTCAGGGGTTGTACCGTATGACTGGAGAATTGCTAACATAGTTCCTATCTTTAAGAAAGGGGGAAAAAAGTGATGGGGTAACTAAAGGCCTGTTAGTTTGACATCTCTAGTATGCAAAGTCTTGGAAAAATTTTTGAAGGAGAAAGTAGTTAAGGACATTGAGGTCAATGGTAATTGGGACAAAATACAACATGGTTTTACAAAAGGTCGATCATGCCTGGTGAGTCTTGGCCACATGCTCAGGGTTTAGCTGATCACCATATATGGGGTCTGGAAGGAATTTTCCTCCAGGGCAGACTGGCAAAGACTCTGGGGGTTTTTCACCTTCCTCTGCAGCATGGGGCACGGGTCGCTTGCTGGAGGATTCTCTGACCCTTGAAGTCTTTAAACCATGATTTGAGTACTACAGTGGCTTAGACATAGGTTAGGGGTTTGTGGCAGGAGTGGATGGGTGAGATTCTGTGATCTGCGTTGTGAAGGAGGTCAGACTAGACGATCATATTGGTCCCTTCTGACCTTGAAGTCTATGACTCTATTCTCCCCACACTCAGACCCCACCCACTGAGCCCTAACCACCTTCACCTGGACCTCCTGCAGAGTTCCATTACCAGTGCACCCAGAACTCCCTAACAAGCCGCCGTCCATCCAGATCCCCCCCTGCACCCAGATCGCCCACTGAGCTGTCCGCACCTAGATTGCCCCACATAGAAGCCTCTCAACCCACACCTGGATCCCCCCATACTAAGCCCCTCCACAGTTGTGTCCTGCCTTGTTGAGCCTGCCTGCCCACACCTGGCATGGAGGGGCAGCGTCCTGGGGTGTTTCTGGGGCAAGCTGGGTCCTTGTGCTTTGTCAGGGTTGGATGCAGCCTCACCACTGAGTCTGTGTCCTGGGGGGAGCTGCAGAGTGATCTCCCGCCTCTGTGCAGCCAGTGGCCTGTGCTCTCCACTGCCAGGCTGGAGCCTCCACATTTGCAGAATTTTAAAATATTGTGCACAGAATGTTTATGTTTTTGGCGCAGGATGCTGTGGAGTAAGAGAGTCCCTCTTCGGGCAGGGCAGCAGAATTCTCTGCACTCTGAGTAGTGGGAAAGCTAAAGGGAGTGAAAGCCAGAGCAGGGCAGGAGCTTGTAAAGAACAGATCTCAACAGGCCACATTGTTCAATTGTTTAATTTAGTCACAGAATGTGCAGAGTCAGCGAGCCATGCTGGAGTGGCGGGGAGACCTGCAGAAGGAGCACCCTGAAGGTGGGGAAGAGGGCACTCCTTGGAATTTGGGGAAGCCTTTGATACCATATCTCCAAAACTCTTGCCTGAGATTGTCTTGTGCAGGAATGTGGCTCAGTCGGTGCCCTGAGCCCTGACTGGAGGGTTATTAACCCAGCAGAGTCTGTGCATTTGGGGACCCAGAGATTGCAGTGAGGTCTGGGTTCATATAGAGTCTTCATTAAAGCTCTGAAAGGGATGGGGGTGATATCACATTAATGACACTAGATGGGGAGGAGCTGTGAGACAGAAATAACTTGCCCAGTGTGCAAGGAGATCCTTCAGACCATGTCTGTCTGTGAGTCATAGATCCCAAGGCCAGAAGGGACCATTGTGATCACCTAGTCTTACCTCCTGTATAACACAGGCCAGAGACCTGCCCCATAATAATTTCCTGATTTAGAAATGACCATTGATGAAGAATCCGTCACAAACCTTGATAAATTGTGACCATGAGGTAGTGTAGTGCCTCATAGGATCCCTGCTTTCCCTGGAGGAGAGAGTAAAAAGACTGGGACTTTTCAGTTTGGAAAAGAGACGGCTAAGGGGGGATATGATAAAGGTCTATAAAATCATGACTCGTGTGGAGAAATTGAACAAGGAAGTGTTATTTACTCCTTCACATAACACAAGAACCAGGGGTCACCTAATGAAATTAATAGGCAGCAGGTTTAAAACAAACAAAAGGCAGTTTTTCTTCACACAGTGCAGAGTCAACCCGTGGAACTTGTTGGCAGGGGATGTTGTGAAGGCCAAAACTATAATGGGTTTCAAATAGATGAGTTCATGGAGGATAGGTTCATCAATGGCTAATAGCCAAGATGTCAGAGATGCAGCACCATGCTTTGGGTGTCCCTGGGCTTTGATTGCCAGAAACTGGGACTGGATGACAAGGGATGAATCATTCAGTGACTGCCTGTTCTATTCATTCCCTCTGGGGCACCTGGGATTGGCCACTGTTGGGAGGCAGGATACTGGCTAGATGGACCTTTGGGCTGACCCAGTGTGGTGGTTCTTGTGGACTGGGCTCTCTAGTGCTGCTGCTGAGCCAGCTCAGTTAGTGGAATCTGATGGGGTCACAGCACAGGCAGATCAGCTGCAGTGAACAACATGTTGCCTTTTTGTCTGATCTTCCGTGGTGAGTGCATGGGGCTCCTCGTGGGTATACGGACATGTGTATTTGTTGTGCACATGGCATTGATGGCCAGATGCCACCACAGTCCTGTTTCATAGAAGGGTGTAATGTATGCTCTCTTCTTTGTTCCAAGCTGCACTGAGGAGGGCACTCAAGACACAAGAGGTAAAGGGCTTTCTGTCGTATTTCTTCTCCCACCCAAGGATTCCCTGTAGAGACATGCTCCGGGGTGCAGTGTGGTGGGCCTTGCCAGCAGCGGGTACTCATAGGCTTAACCCAGAAGGGTCCTGTAAGTCCTGCCTGCTCTTCCCTCACCCTGTCTCCTCCCTTGGGCCCATCCCCCCAGCCATCCTCTCACAGCTCTAGGGCTCATGCCCTCCCCTCACCCCGTCTCCTCCCTCGGCCCCATCCCCCCAGCCATCCTCTCACAGTTCTGGGGCTCATGCCCTTTTGTGTTTCAGACTTTGTGTCTCCCACACAAGGAGGCAGCTCGTCCATCATGTGCTTACCGCAGAGCTGGGCCCCACCTGGAGTGCCCCCAACACAGCAGGATGAAATGGGATGGGGGCACTGGAGGCCAAGCACCCACCTGCCGCAAGGGACCTTCCTTTAAGGTTTCCACAGGTTAATGAGGCTTTGTCAGTCTTCCAGTGTTTATATATCACCGTAATGGGTTAACCAGTCAGAATCCTCTCTGTGCCTGAGGCTCAGGCCAGTCGGCAGGTGGAACATGGACCAGGCAGCATCTTTTCCCCACATTGTGCCTGAGGCATTGCTCTCCTCTCTGCCCTGTGCCTTTGGACTAACTGGCAGCTCGCCCTGCTTTGCTCCTGGGACATGGCCAGGCAGGTTTCCTTGACTCTCTTGTATGTTCATTTTTGCTGGTACTAGTGAAGCTGCCCTGCCAACAACCTCTGGACTTTCCCCAATTAGGCTCAGCCCAGACAGTGGCAGGGCTGGCTTCCTACACCCACTGGTCTGCTCTGTGCCACCACCCAGCCCTGCAGGTACTTCCACTAGAGGTTGAAAGGGAGTGCAGCATCCATGGCCTGCCTACTCTTCAGCCTATCCATGGAGGGTGCCAGTAATGATCAATTGGAACTGGTGGGATGGGGCTACCCAGACCTGTGGGCACCAGAACAGCTCCATGTGCTCCCTATTGCACTGGCTGGGCTCAACCCCGTGACCAAGTGTGCTGCTGACTGGGCTAGCACCTCAGTTAGGCCTTTCCCTCCTCTGCTGTCTGGTTCTGAGGCACAGCTGTGTCAGGTTTTTGGCCTCATCCATGTTGGGTAAATGCAGCATGCTAGAAAATGCGTTAGCCAGCAAACTGTGCTGAGCACCACTCGGCACCTGGCATGTACAGGGCAGTTGTGTTCCATGTTGTGTTCCTGAACATGACTGCCCCATGCACATGGGTGCTCACCACTGTTAGCTGGGCATGCGCTCCCAGGCATACTGTGTGTGTGGTGGGGCTCACTGCTGTTAGTGTGCCTGAGAGTGCACGCTTAGCTGAGACCAGAGCATTGTTCAGTTTTCTCTGGCTCACACATTTTCTTGCTTGCTGTTTGCTCTGTGTAGAAGAGACCCATAGCTCCGGTCTTTCCCATCCCTGTAGCTGAAGCATGGAAGTGTGAACTGAAGGACTGTGTGGATGATGCCCCCTGCAAGCCCTCTGTCCTTACTGCCTCTCTCCTTGGGATAAGGGTCAGCAGATTCCTGCTTCTTTGGGGAGTCCTAGATTTAAGGCCAGGAGGGAGCATGCTGAGCATTTGATCTAACCTAGCCAGGCCAGAGCATGCTGCCCACAGATTCAGTCAGTGGAGGAAGGGGGTTATTCTCTCCTATGTAGGTGTCGCACCCCTTTGCTGGTAGTCCCAGAGAACCCATTGCTTGTAGCCCAGAGAAGGCACAAAACCATGGGGTCTGCTTGCTCCCCTTGTGTCTGTGGAATGGAGGTCCCCACAGATCTGACACCTGCAACCCCCACACCCTTTACTACAGCCTCTCACTGTCATGTGGTGAAATAACTGGTTTTTAAATGAAAATGCCACCTTGGTAGAGTGCGATAAAATGAGTTTTTTAACATTGTAAAATTGACTCTGCCCTTGTGGACTCTGGCATAGATTTCCCAGGTCCCTCTGAGTTTGAGAGGAGAAAGGTTACTGAGGAAGCAGGCCAGTGGCTCTTCGTAGCCCTTGCTACCCGCTTGGTTTGGTTTTTAAAACTTCAGCCCTGCCCCTTGTCAGGAAGCTCTCTCCCTTGCTGCCTGAGGGATGGTGATACCTTCAGTAGACTATGACACATCACTCTGGGATGGAGACAATCAAGGAGAATAAAGCAGCAGAAAGTCCCTGCCCTCAACCATACCACTAGGCACCAGCTCTCTGAGGTGATGCTAAGGAGTGGCAGGTCCCCATACCTCTTCTGTGTGATCTATCCACCCCAGCTCCATGACTGTGAAAGCAAAGGCCATAAGCCTGGATCAAACTGCCTAGTCCCATTTAGCATGGGGGCAAGTGATCCCTACCAGCAGGGGCTTCTGGGGGCAGTGGGATGTCCACAGTCCACCCCTACACTTGTCTCGTTAAGTGAGGTCCCTTTAGGAACACTGGCTAATGCCCCCTCCCTTTGCTTGCACTTGGTATAACCTGGTGTGCATGCCTCTTTGTCCCAGCAGGAGATCCTAAGCCCTTCCATCCCCTCTGCCAGCTGGTGTCTCCTTCAGCATTCCCTTCCCAACACCCAGATGGGGGCAGCCGTGCCCCTGGCCCAGGAGAACAGCCTGCACAGGTTTCACTTCTTTGTGCTCTGGATCGTGCATCTTGTGTCTCTTGCAGCCATTTCTGAAACTCCATCCTGGGAGTGAACGAGGCCTTTGCTGTTCCCTCTTTAACCACCAGCCCCATTTCTCTGTCAAACTGTTCTACCAAGTGCAGGTGGTCTGGCAGCCCCAACCAGTGCCATGGAGCTGCAAAGATGGAGGGCTAATTCTCCCACTACAAGGCCCTGTAGAGCAGTGGGACTATTAAGGGAAGGGGGGCCATGGGTGAATCACCTTCCCCAGTAGGGACTCCTGGTACAAATCTGGCAGCAGCTTCCAGTAGGGATATCCTGTGCAAGGGAATAGGATGGGATAGCAAGTGCTACGCTAGCTAGGAATCACCAACACCCTTTGATCTGGCAAATAACACAGAACAGCAGAGAGTGGGCTGCCAGCTTCTTGTGCATGCATGTGAGTGACCGTGCATGCAACGGGGTGGGGGGTAAGAGAGATCCCCTCTCTATATGTGACTCAGCCAGAACAGCATTGTCACTGGGCTCCAGCCATCAACAGAGACCCCCAGGCAGCAGTCCTGGTCACTGCCCATGTTGTGTGGAGAGAAGCAGAGAGGCCATCTCCTTGGTGGGCATGGACACATGATGGAGGGCCTGCTCCCCAAGGGGAGAAGTATACTGTCTCTGGAACTGCCCTGCCCCCAGGAACAGGTCTGTGCCGAAGGTGGCTGGTGGGAACATGAGGCTCCCTAGCTCCTGGGGCAGGGGAGGTCTCTCTTCTTTCAGGAGCCAGCAACTGGGGAGCTGAAGAAAAACCCAGGAGCAGAGCCAATGGGACTCTCATCCCTCAGCTCCAACACAACCCCTGCTGTCCCCCATTTTGCCATTGTCACTGCCCTGCATCAAAATCTGTCTCCTCTGTTCCCCCTTCTCAGCCCTCCAGCAGCATCCCAGCCTGTGCTAGTGGGTCTGTCCCTCAGCCTTAGCAGCTGGCTCCCAAGCCCTGTGCACACACGGGAGTAGCCACCACAGTGACCCTTCTGCCCTTGAGCCAGAGACTTTTATTGAAAAGATCCTGCTGCAGGGAGTTACTTGTCCTGCCCCTGGTATTCCCATGGCAGGAGCTGAGCAGCACCTGGAGGGAAGAGTCTGAAATTGCTTTGCTTGAAGATTAAGTTCCTGGAAGACGCTGGATCCTGTGATTCTCATCAATCCTGGGGCTGCACAGACAGCATCCTGGCCCCGGGGGAGCAGGCTACAAACCTGTCATTCCTCCAGTGGAGGCCCGTTCTTTTCTCTTCTGATGGAGGAAGGTACATGTAGGGGAGAGGGGCTGGGGTTAGCTTGGCCTCCGCCATTTGGCTAGGAGCAATGCTGGTTCCAAATGACAGAAATTCAGTCCATGGTGATGCCACATGGACCCTGGGGTTTGAGTGCTAACAGGTGTTCAGCTTTAATCACTCCTGGGTACTCCTCTGCCATGAATCCCTCCCTGGCTGATGGGCAGTGAGCAGTGCAGACACTCTGCTGGACAAACTGTTTTGTCCATATAGCACAAGAACTTGGTGGCTTTCATTGGTGTTTCTGAGTTGCTTGGGTCAGCTCCTTTCCAGGAGAAAGTCCTAGGGGAATAAGCACCACACTCCCATGGGAACCTGGGCCAGGGGATGCTGCCCGCTTTGGGGGGAAGGAGTAACAGCTGCAGCCACTGAGCCGTGGGGGACTATAACCCCATTGGACTGGAAGTGTCTCCCCTATGTGACACTGGGGCACAGGCAAGGATTCAAGCTATAAAGACCTGCTAAGCCTGGGTTTGTGAGCACTCGGGTGGGGTTGTGACATAATGGACACTATAGAACTTAGAATCCTGCCCACTAGGCCCCTGTTGGCAGATGTATTTAACCCCTGGATCCCAGATGGCCTGCTACCCACCCCAGGAGTGCATCGCTGGAAACCGCCATGGCAGTGTCCGAGGCAGTCATTGGAGGGCACAGGAAGCTGCAAAAGGTTGCCATGCCAGCCATGGGGTAGGGAGGGAGAATTCTGCCCAGGTTCAGGGCTGATGATGTGACGAGGGTGGGCTGGAGTAGCACATTTCCTAGGGGGAATGGCTCCCTGCACAGACTCTGACACCACTGCCTCCTCCATAGAGCAGGTTCTGTGTCTGGGAAGCCCTGGGATAGCCTCTCTCCAGCAGCAATATCTCCCTATGGCTGAAGACCAATCCCTTCTAGACCATGCACTGGTGTGTAAAGGAACTATCCCCTCACACAAGCCATAGAGTCCCAACATAAAACTATACTGCGATTGGGGCAGGGCCTGGTGTGAGGCCTTCAATGCCAGGCTTAAAAACAGGCAA
Source organism: Aldabrachelys gigantea (assembly GCA_026122505.1). Classification (NCBI taxonomy): domain Eukaryota; kingdom Metazoa; phylum Chordata; order Testudines; family Testudinidae; genus Aldabrachelys; species Aldabrachelys gigantea. The sequence goes on along the minus strand of CM047481.1, from coordinate 452,881 downwards.
GAGCAGTAGGATAGAGCTGGGGCAGGCCCTATGGCGAGGCCTTGGCAGAGAGGGGGCTCAGGCAGAACCCTGAGCTGAGGCCTCTGCCTGATGGGCAGAGGCATATGGGCCACAGACAGTTTGCATTGTGGCCTTTGCCCCCCAGGGGCATGGAGATTCAGCGTGATATTCTTTCCCCCACCACAGACATTACTCTGTGGCCTGGGGATGTTTCCCAGTGGTCCAGACTGTGGCTCCATGTGGCCTGCACCAGGGCTGCTGGAACAGAGCTTCAGCATGCTGGAAGCCTCCGCGGGAGCCAGAGAAGGAGAGGACTCAGAGCTGCATGTGGTAGATTTCCCTCCCACACCCAGAGCTGAACCATGACCTGGAGACCTCCAGGCAATGCCGTTAGCAGGGGATATATTTTTATGGGCACTGGGTACATCCCTGCTGCCCTGCGAACTGGGCAGGCGTGAGATGTGATAGGGAGAACTCTCCCCTGCATCCCGCTGTCTCTGCAGCAAGGCCCTGCTTCGCTGTTTGTCGGGCACAGCATGAGGCAGTGTTGGCACTTCCTGGTCTGAGAGCCTCACCTCCCTGGGGTGGTCTCACTCACACTAAGGGAAGGGATGGAAGCTCATTGAACTGCCAGCAGCTGAAGTCAGCTCAGTGACCCAGGCAACTTCCTGCCTCCTTGAGCTGGGATTCCATCTCTGGTCACATCTGCAGGGCGCATGGGGCCGTCCTCCAATTCAGACTCCAAACTTTGGGGAATGCTGAGGAAACCTCTCCAGCTCCGATCAGTTCTCTTGCCAGCCCTTCCTGAGCTAGCACCTGCTTCACCTCTGTGAACCCCACAGTCTGGGCTTGCAGGATTAGGGGACTGGAAAGTGGGCACTTCTCTGGGACTGTAAACAAACAGAAAATCCCTCTGAGTCTCCAGGCATGCTGGATGAGAGCTAGATTCCTCCTAGGTAACTGGAGCTCTGTCTGCACCCTGGCTTAGGTCTGGCCATACCTAGGGCTGTAACAGCATGAACATGAGAACACACTGCCATTTACCTAACAATTGCTGGGTGACAGTGCCATGAGATCCCACTTCCACGACATTATTCCTGCATCAGCAGGGGGCTCCCCCACCCCTTGAAATCTGAATATTGCTGTTTGTTCTTTTGGTGCTGTTCCAGGCCCCCCATGGACTCCTGAGTGGCCCGTGGGTGGTTATATGATGGGTGTGAGGCTGAGTTCTGCATGCATCATCCAAACGGTCTCCATGCAGATCCCCTTGAGGGGAGAAGGCCTTGGAAGAAGCATAATTTCTGATAAACAATTATTTGCATGCTGAGGGTTGCAGGCTGGCAGCCTGCTGTTGTCCTTTTATCCCATGATCTTCCTCGGGTCTGGCAGCATTCCCAGATCCAGAACTGGACTGTACTCACACCTCAATGATATTGACAGACAGAGACTTTTTCTACAAGAGAAAAATCAGTATTAAGACCAGATTCCCTCTGGGTTCAGCACGCCCTGCACCACAGGGATCCACTGTGCTGAGCTCTTTTGGAGATCTGGTCCCAGTTGTGGGTACTGAGCCCTTCTGAGCATTCCACTGATGTGCCAAGTGAAGGGTGTGCTCCCCTCTCCCATGGTCCAGTGACAGCGTCCTCCCCCGGGGCCAAGCAGTGGTGGTGCACCCCAGCTGCGGGCGGAGCAGCAGTGCACACCCCCCTTCCATGGCCAGGTGCTGTGCTCTGGCTTTAGCCTCTGCTTGAGGTTTCTTTATAAAACTTGAGATTCAATAGAGACTAAAGCACTTCATGGTGAACTGACTCCCTGCAAGAAATGCAGATAAACATCATTGCACGCCCTCCCCCACCCAACCCACTGCCACCATTCCCTTCTGCCCCTGACTGGCACTGCCCCCTTCCCTCCCCAATAAACCCAACCCACTGGCACTGCCTCCCTCCCCGTGCCCCTAAGAAACCCAACTGACCAATACAGAGAAAATAACAGTAGGAAAAAAAAACCCCAATCCCTCCCCAAACGGAGATTTTGCCCCAAAATGAGAGATGAGCCAGCCACCCCAGCCTCTAGGGACTGGGCGATTTCTGGGAGTTTCAAGTGGAAGATGCTCAGATACGCGGTGATGGGCAGCCGTATGAAACCCTGAGATAAGCAGATAACAACTACTTGTAACACATGGGGATGAAGTTATTTCCAGGCTATTAGTAACCAGGGAGAATATTAAACAGCATCTATTAGGGATAAACATTTTAAAATCAGCAGGCTGTGAGAACTGTCACCAAAGAGTAAAAAAGAGTTGGCTGAGGATCTCTGGCTGCTGCTGTTCATTGTTAATAACTCTTGGACCACTAGAGAAATGCCAAATGACTGGAAGAGCCCTAGTGTTGCACCAATATTCAAAAAAAGCAAGCAGGATCGTGTGAATAGGTCAGTCAACCTGATATCCATTAGTCTCTTGGGATTGATAAGCTGATATGGGATCGTACAAACTGTGTCATACATGAGGTCTGACTAGATGATCACAAGTGGTCCCTTCTTGCCTTGTACTCAAAGAAGAATGAGTATGTGAGGGAGCAGGCAGCGTGCTTGTGGCTGGAGGTGGCAATTATCACCCCCTAGAATCACAGAATATCAGGGTTGGAAGGGACCTCAGGAGGTATCTAGTCCAACCCCCTGTTCAAAGCAGGACCAACCCCAACTAAATGATCCCAGCCAGGGCTTTGTCAAGCCTGACCTTAAAAACCTCTAAGGAAGGCGATTCCACCACCTCCCTAGGGAACCCATTCCAGTGCTTCACCGTCCTCCTAGTGAAATAGTGTTTCTTGATATCCAACCTAGACCTCCCCCACAGCAACTTGAGACCATTACTCCTTGTTCTGTCATCTACTATCAAGGGCGGCGACAGCTTTTTTTGCTGCCGCAAGCACTGAAGCAGGGGGAAGAGAAAAAAAAAAAAAAAAGATAAAGCCCATCAGCGGCACTTCAGTGGCCGGTCCTTCGCTCCCTCTCTTCTTCTTCAGTGGCAGCTCAAAAAGGAAGAGAAGAACTGAGGGACTCGCCGCTGAATTGCTGCCGAAGACCTGAACGTGCCGCCCCTTTGTATTGGCCGCCCCAAGCACCTGCTTCCTTCACTGGTGCCTGGAGCAGGCTCTGTCTGCTACCATTGAAAACAGTCTAGAGTGCCATGGAGGTAGGGGCTCCCTTCCACTGGCTGCTGCCCATGACTACACTAAGAAACAGTCCCTGCCCCAAACTGCTTCTTGTCTTAAGAAATCTGAGGTCTCTTACCACATGACCACCCCCAGTGCCTCATACATCCAGTCCCCATACCCCAGTGCCTTGCTCACCAGATCCCATCCCCACCCCCAGTGCTTCATACACATACCCCATCCCCCAGTGCCTCACACACACACACCCCATCCCAACCCCCAGTGCTTCATACACACATCCCATCCCCCAGTGCCTCACACACTCACCCCACCCCAGTGTTTCATACACACACTGCATCCTCCAGTCCCTCACACACCCAGACCCCATCCCCACCCCCAGTGCTTCATACACACATCCCATCCCCCAGTGCCTCACACACACACACACCCTATCCCCACCCCCAGTGCTTCATACACACACCCCATCCCCCAGTGCCTCACACATCCAGACCCTACCCCTAGTAACCTGCTCCCCCCGTTACCTTACTGTACAGTAGCCCCCCCGTGGGTCGCTCCAGCGTGCTGTGCTCTGAGGACGGCTTGGTCTTTTCCTTGTTGTTGTTGGAGTCATTGTCCTTGATAATATCATACTGTCTGCAGAAGAGCGCGATCACTGCTGCAGGGAGAGACAGCCATGGTTTGAGGGGGTGTCCCCAACACTGTGCTCAAACCACCCCCTGCCCACAACACCAACCCAAATACCACCTTCTTCCAACACCGCCATCCCCCAACACCGTCCCCTTCCTGCAACTCACTGTCTCCAACTCCCCACCCCAGAAGTACCCCGACACTACCCCCCCCAACACCACCCCTCCTCACAACTCCCCTTCCCCACAACACCCCCAGCAGCCCACCTTTCCTCACAACACCTCTTCCCTACATCTTCCCCAACACCACCCCCACCCCACAACACAAACCCCTGCCCACATCACCCTAAATCCAACAACCCCCTTTTCCCTGACTGCCCCCCAGGACCTCCCGCCCCCTTACCAGTAGCAGGAGCTCACAACTGTGACACCTGGCCAGAGCCAGGTGTGCTGCCCAGGCTGCCCAGCGATACTGGTGGGACAGAGCGCGGCCCGTGTGGTTGCGGGTGAGGGGGGACAGCGGAGGAGGGACCAGGGACTAGGCTCCCCGACTGGGAGCTCAGGGGCTGGGCAGGATGCTCCCGCAGGCCGGATGTGGCCCACAGGCCGTAGTTTGCCCACATCTGGTGTACACAGACCCACACTGTTCATGTAACTCTCTTCTCAACCCTTTCCAACTGGCCGTAATCTTTTTTGAAGGGTAGGCCCAGAACTGGACACAGTATCTAGCAGTGGTCCCCCTAATGCAAAGCGAAGAGGAAATAACACCACCTTACTCTTGCTTATACATCCAAGGATCAGCAGAGTCCTCTTAGCTACAGCACCACGCAGGGAACTCAGGTTCAGTTGGTTATCTGTGATCAGGGTCCATTGACTTTCACGAAGTCCAGCCCTCTGCGCTGTGACACGACCAAGTGAACCTAGACTGTCCCTGACAGGGGTTTGTTCAACCTGTTCCTAAAAGTCTCCCGTGATGGGGATTCCACAATCTCCCCTGGAAGCCTGTTCCAGAGCTTAACTATCCTCTGAGTTAGGAAGTTTTTTCTAAAACCTAATCTAAATCGCCCTTGCTGCAGATTAAGTTCATTATTCTTGTCCCACCTTCAGGTTTCAAGTGTGAGCTTGAAAGTTTGTCTCTCTTACCAACAGACATTGATCCAATAAAAGATATTACTTCACCCTCCTTGTATCTGTAACTTACTGGGTCTGACACAGCTACAGCCACACTGCATACGGACCTTGCACTTGTCTTTACTGAATTTCATCTTGTTATTTTCAGACCAATTCTCTAATTTGTCAAGGCCAATTTTAATTCTAATCCTGTCCTCCAAAGTGGTTGCAACCCCTTGGTGTCATCCACAAACTTTATAAGCATTGCCAGTCTCTCCACTCCATTCCACAAATCACTAATGAAATTACTGACTAACACTGGGCCCAGGACTGACCTGTGGGATACACCCGCCCAGTATGAGAGTGAACCATTGACAATGACTCTTCCAGTACAGTCTTTCAACCGGTGTTGCACCTACTGTAGAGTAATTTCATCTAGCCCACATTTCCCTGGGTTGTAATGAGAACGTCACTGGGGACTGTGTCAAAGCTTTTCTAACAGCAGGATATTTCACGTCTACAGCCCCTTGCACATCCTGCGCCCACCTTCATACCCACGTGCTGCCTTCCAGCCCAACCCTGTATGGACTCCAGAGGGGCCAGAGGCCCATGAGGTTGGACCCTGGGTGGTGATCAGTAAGCACTGCCCCCCCACTTTTCCTCACCTGCCCACATGAGCAGCACAGTCACGATGATGACAATCTCCCCCGTCTGGAGCTGCCGCTCCTTGTCCAGCCCTTCCATGGTGATGTCACCTGCAAGACACACGCTGAGCAGTGGGGTGTGGTCCAGCCTGGTGGGACTGTCAGGCTGCGGGTGGATGAGAAACTGCATCCAGCCCAGGCAGGGAGCCAGAGGAGACTCCAGAACCACAGGGGGCCAATAAGACACAAGTAGAGGGAGGGGAAACAGGGCTCTGGGTTTCATCCCCTCAGCTCCCAGCAGCATAAAGGGCAGGGGACACCTGAGCCAATCAAACCTTTGCTACCTCTAGGCACCTGTGACTGGTCAGAGGCAGCAGGCTGGACTGATCCCGGATGGCCCCTTGAGAGTTAAAGCACCTTCTCCTTTTCCTGGGAGATTGGGGTACACCGTACAGTCAGGGGAGGTGTGAGCTCCAGGGAAAGGGGAGCATATACTCACCAGCCAGGGGGGCCTGGGGCATGGTTGTGTCTGTGTCTGACAGGCCTGTGTGTGTCGGGGAGCAGGATCCCCACAGATCTGCCCCACCTGCCTACCTGCCATCAACACTCGAGCATGTGCCGCCCACCCTCGGGGCACACACTCGCCTGCCTAGCAGCAGCTCCTTGGTTTCTGTTTTGGCCTGGGATGACGACGTTCCTCCTGCTCATGTCAGAGTCCCAGGGTCAGTGGCAGGCCCTCGGCATCTCGCTGGGGAGGGCAGAGGCTGCGTAGAGAGGTGGTCAGTGTGCTGTACAAAGAGCGGAGCTGTCACGCTGCAGCCTGGGAGTGTGAGTTTTCTAGTGCATTTGCCAGGGTGCTAAGCAAGCCAAGGTTGCTGTAGTCACGCCTGCAAGCTGTTTACATGTTACTGTCTGGGGCTCTCTGGGCCCGTTTAGTCCATTGAGACTGACCCAACCAGGGCTGCAGAGTGACATGGGGAACCAGAGAGGGGTCAGGGGTCGGCGAGGGCAAACACTGGGGTGAAACTAGGGACTTGGGATGGCACCTGGAGGTGTGTGAAAGCACTCCGTGCAAAGGATCTGCTGCCCCCTTTAACACAGGTCAGGCCAACCTGGTCCTGTGTGGACCAAACGCAGGCTCCAGTCCACACCCAAGCTGGCTCCAGCCCTGTAGACAGTGGCACTGGCCTGATGGCACTGGCTGCCCTTTCAGAAACCAGCCAGTTTACCCAGAATTCCTTTTTCTAATGGGGAAGCCCATGGTGGGCATCTCCCAGCCCAGCACCCCTGCCAGGGGAAAGAGGACTGAGTCTGCTGGCCCCTGAGAGAAGCCACTGGGGAGACAAGCAGGGCAGGGCTGTGAGCCACTGTCTGGAGGGGAGAAGGACGAGGGCTGAGCCTGGGGCTCCAGAGTTGGGGCTGAGCTGTCCGCCCTGCACCAGGCACCTGCCCTGGCCAGCTCCTCCCCTCAGCAGCGGTGCCCACAAGGAGCGTCAGCACAGCTTGCCCTCCCCAGCAGGGCGTGGGGCAGATCGAGCCCCGGGCTGCAGGGGAGGGATGGGACCCAGCCTGGCCAGAGATGCTGAAGGGTTTCTCTCTTGCCAAGGGCCTGCAGCAGCCACAGGGCAGGTTTAACCCCTCGTGGGCACTCCCCAGTGTCACACGCCCGGGGCCCGTGTGACTGGCCGCACCAGGCGCCCACAATCCTACCACTCCTGCCCAGACAAGGAGCAGTGAAGGTGGGTCCTCCAGTCCTGCCTAGAGAGGCTTCAGGGAAGCAGCCAATCAGAGCGCAGCAGGCTCAGTTAAAAGGCACTGCAGGGGCTGAGACCCCAGTTGCTGGCTAAGAGCAGAAGTGGGAGGATGGGCTGGGTGCCCGTGACACTCCCCATGTGGGGGTGCCTAGGAGAGACCCTGCTCAAGCCGGGCACAGACAGACACCCCAAGGAGGTGATGGGACAGAGTGAGAAGCAGCCCAGGGAGGCAGCAGTGACCATTTAAGGGAAGCAGCACATGGCTGCTGTCTATAGGGACCCTGGGTTGGGAACTTGGGACCCAGAGTAGTGGTCAGACCCAGCCCCCTGCCCCCAGAGGAGTGGCCTAAGCCCCAAGGAGGGGAGAAAAGGCATCAGATGCCCAAGAACGGGGCTTGGAGTTTAAACAGGGCTGGGGCTGAAGACCCTGCAGAGGGCCAACCATTTGCTGGACTTTGTTACCCTGGAAGCGGACTGAACCCCAAGGAGTGACCTGGCTGGAGAGCAGGGGCAGTAAGAACTGATTAGGGCAGAGTCTCCAGGCAGGAAGCTGGCGGCCCTGCTCTGCGCCAGGGCAGGCAGGGATCTTGAGCCCAGGAGAACTGAGCACAGAGACAGCTCTACGGACATTCACCAGGGCACTGGGACAGGCCCTCATGGACCTTCTCCCCTGGAAGAGGTTCATCCATCCGTTCACCTATTAACCGAGTGACTTGGGGGCAGGGGCTGAGCCCCTGAGGACCTGCCTGACCAGGGCAACAGCCAAGGGGTGCCGGCTGCACAGAAATGGGAAGTGCAGGATCGCACCCAGCTGACAAGAGGCACTCACCAGAGGTGAGTGCACCCTGTCACTTTCCTGCAGCAGAGAAAAGTGCTCCACTCTCAGGACTGAACCTCTGCAGGGAGCTGGAGGGAAAAGAGACCCTGGTACAAGCCCCCTGCAGCCCAGCACGACAAGGGAGCTGGTCCCCATCGCTCTGCCCCTGATCCATGCTGGGGGGAGCTTGGGTGATGTTAGCAGGTGTCCAGCGCTGGCAAGGCTGCATGCCAGGCAGTGCTGTGCCTCTCTAGGATGGGCTTTTCCAGCAGCGAGGAGCTGCTTATCACCTTCCCCTCTGTTATCTTGGTGCAGAATTTAGTGGAGGAACCCATGTGGGTGTCACCCCATGGCAGGATGCCCCTGGGCAGTGCAGCAGGAAATGTCTCTCTCCCCCTCCCCCCCGGCCTTGTGTCTCCTGGCTCCTGTGGGACTTGCCTCTGTTCTGCCTGCTGGCTGTAACACCAGAGGTGCCATGCTAGGTCCTGCCGTGGGCTTTACTCCCTCTCCCAGTTCCCAACGCTCCCAGACTGACAAACCTGCCACACTGGGAGACTGCACGAACTACTGGAACAGCCTTGTGGTTCAAGCTGTGTCTCCTTGTCCCGCACTAAGCAGCCCGGCCCAGGAGCCCTGAGCGTGCAGCAGGGAATGAAAGGCTTTTGCGGAGGCACCTTCTGCACCTCTCCAGTCCTGGGCACAGCCCCTGCCAGGAGCCCCCAGGTGGCTTTCCAGCTCCTCTGCAGTGCCCCCCACCCTGCTCCTTCTGCCATTTCACCTGGGGGCAGGCTGAACAGCAAAGGGTCTGACCTGACCCAGTGCTACTGTATAGCTCAGCATTGCAATACAGCACCAGCCCTAGCTGCCCCCATTGGGATTCCCACGTGGCAGCCCTGACTCCCCTCGGTTACCAGGGCCTGTCTCCTGCTTCCGTGAGTTGTGGGGCCCTGCAGAGAATTTTCCTTGCAGGGCCCAGTGACCAATCTCCCAACCAGAGCGTGTGGCAATGGCACAGCATGGGCTCCTGCCCTCACCTTGGTTGGAGCTGTTGGAGGGGAGGCGATCAGTCTCTTTCAGGGTCCGGAAATGGACTCTCTTGCTGGCCTGGCTCTCTCCATGCAGGCCGATGCTTTGCACCTGGATGATGTAGTCTGCGTCCTCTGCCAGGTCCCACAGCACGCAGGCCCGGTTCGTGGTGTTCACCTCCCGGATGAACCGCTGCATTTGCCCGTCCTGCCGCTGCCAGAGTCGGAGAGAGACAGTCAGTCACAGGGAGGGCTCCCCTGCCCTTCTGGAAACAGGTTAGTGAGGGTGAGTGGCCAGCTCAGGTGGGGGAGGCATGGTGACCTCTGAGCTCCTGCCCAGCCCCAGCCCAAGCTCCTCGGAGACTCTGCTGGGCCATTCACGTGTGGGGCAGGGATAATCCTGTGAATAGCAGTATTTCTAGAGTACCCCATGCCATTGTACAGTCACAAGGACAAACTCCTCCCTCGCAAAGCCCTGACCAGAGGGGAGACCCCACCCAGGGCAGCAGGGAGAGGACAGGGCTGGAGCCTGAAGCAGACATTTTGTAGAGAGGGGTGTCAAGGTGGGGGTGCCCAGGAGGGTGGGGCCAAGTGAGTCTTGCCCCTTGGAGGCCCAGTGGCCTGCTGGCCCCAGATAGGCTGATGAGAGATGGGTGGGGTCAGAGCTGATCCCTCAGCAGTGGGATAGCCAGAGAAGGAAGGAGGAGCCTGCATAACCCATGGCCAGCACTGCTCATGGTGCATCCCTCGGGTGGGGTTGTGTTCCTGGGAAGGCCCTCCCAAAGGGAAGGGGAGGCAGGGTGGAGACACCTTAGGGGCAGAGCCTGGCATACCTGCTGTGAGATGGCATAGCCAATGATGACGTCTCCCTCCGGGACATCCCATGAGACAGTGGCGGAGTTTGCCTTCAGGTGCGTAACAGTCACATTGACTGGGGACGGCGGCCTATCTGTGTGAACCAGGGGAGGGAACAGAAAGCCAGTGTGCAGAAGAGGGGACAAGACAGAGAGATCACTCTGTGCTCTATACAATTACTGAGCTGCTGAGTTGCATGGGTCCCACCTTGCAACCAGCCTGTACAACAAACAGCATCTGAGGATGCCCTTAACAACAGCCCTTCTGCCATGTGTCTGACTGGGCTTTGCAGAGTGAGCAGGCTGCATAGCCAAACACCTAGATTTGGCCTAATCTTTTGGAGAGGCAGTGTGGCTAAGTGCAGAAGCCATGGGCAAGGCCTATGAGGGGGAGACAATTGTACCAGGGCCTCATTCAGGCCCCCCAAAACAGCTGTAGCATCTATGTAAAAAAGTGAAATAGGAGGGGGTGGGGCTGACAGCAAACACGTCTGTCAGATCAATCTATTCCTTGATCTGACAGACGTGACCTTTTGCAGCCACTGAGAGCTGATCATAGGATGGAGGGACTGATGCTTGTCAGCCTCCTTGCTCAGTGATAAGGGTGTGAAGGGCAGAGAGCTAGGGACACCTGGTGCCCTGATTCCCAGCCCAATGGACCTCTCCCTAGGCCAGACCGGGAGCCCTGCCATTCTCCAGGCCAGGGCCATCCTCTGCTGACCCAGCTGGAAAGTGGCCACTTTGTGCTGGTGTTTTCTTTTCTCATAAGTAGAAATTGTTCCCTACGGAGGAGGACTGAAAGGCTGCAGAGTCCTGGGAGTTTGCAGTGCCCAGGAGGGGAATGTGCAGTCTGGGTGAACCCCAGTGTTGGTGGATGCTATGGCTTCCATGTGACAGGGGGTGCAAACCCAGGCCATGCACGAAAGCAGTGGAGGATGACTGCAGCCGAGAGCCCCGGCAGCCTTGCCCACTCCCAGGGATGTTTTAAAGCACATTACAGTTCCAGCGCTGAAGTTGAAAGGTCTTGTCAAAGGCAAAAGCCTGATGCAGCCACTTCCAGTGCCTCTTCCGTTGTTGGCTGTGGGCCTGTTGTGCTGGGGGCTAGAGAAGATGTGGTCCCTGCCCATCTCAAGAGAGTCCTTTAAGGGCTTCCTGACTGCCTGAGGATTCCCACTCACTGGGTTTCCTGCAGGGCCCCTGCCCCACCATGACAGGTATTCACAGCTCAGACAGGGCATTGCTTTTCCTTCACCCTGCTTTTGTTTTCACTTCCTGAATAAACTCTGAAATAGCAGCAGAGAAACTACCACAACAGCTTTCGTAGCAGGTCTCTGTCCTGAGCGATGCAACACAGTAACAGAAACAGCCAAAGCCAGCCTCCCTTAGGCCTTGGAGCGTCGCGTATGTGCCTGTCTGCACACCCAGGCACAAATCCCATCCCTACCAGTATGCACAGATGCTAGTGCATGCCCAGAGTGACAGGGCACAGAGGTGTGTGTTTGAACATGCAGCCCAGCCGGTCCTGGAGCAGGGGCTGCATGGGTGTGAGGTGATGGGAGGAGCATGACTGGCAGAGGGGCGCATTGATCCAAGAGGACCCAGAGAGATTTGAAATAGCGGCAGGGAAGAGCCTGAGACTCTGGCTGGAGAGATGCAGCAAACCCATTAGTAACCCAACTTCGCTCCCTCAGCCAGCCCAGCAGGACACTAGGACGCAGTGCAGGGTGGGGTCAGGCATGTGTCATGGCCCAGGCAGCTGAAGGGAGTGAGAGCCGAGGAGGTAAAGCCACTTCTCCCCAAGCATAGGCCTCTGCATCTACCTGCCCCACCCTGGGCAGAGGGCTGCCAGTGGGGGCTGGGTGAGGTGACTAGCATCCATGCATGCTGGTAGGGAGGGGATTTGTGCCTGGGTGTGCAGACAGAACATGCTCCAAGTTGCCCAAGCACTAAGGGAGGCTGGCTTTGAAGCCCTGTTGCTGCATTGCATTGCTCAGGACAGAGACCTGGTGCCAAGCTGTGATGGCCCCTGTCTGGGGCTGCGCTGTGCTCAGTCCTCTGAGCCCACAGGTCATCAAGGACTCTGGTGTGGGTACTGGGCCCTCCTGCAGCCCAAGCAAGGAGACCCTCAAACTCATGGCCTTGGGCCCTCCCAGGTCTCACCCAGGCAGGGCAGGGATCTGTGCACTTTGGCCGCGGGCACCCCACCTCCACCCATGAAGTCATGCAGGCCTGAGGCTATGGGGGTAAGAGCACTGCTGCTCGGGCCTGGAGGAGGCACATGGGAGCAGGCCCTGTGCTCTGTGACCACCTAGAAGCAGCCAGGAAAGCGGGGTGATGGGGGTGTGGTGCTCCCTTTGCTATTTAAGATTTTTATTAATGACCTGGAAGAAAATGTAAAATTACACAATTGGGTGAGTGGTAAATAAATAAGAAAACAGATACTGATTGATTGGGAAGCTGGGCACAAGCAAACAATGCCTTTTAATACAGGTAAATATACGTTTGGGAATAAAGAAGGCAGGCTGTATTTACAGGATGGGGGACTCTACCTGGGGAGATAGTGACTCTGAAAAAGATTTGGGGGTCATGATGTATAATCGGCTCAGCATGAGGGCCCAGTGTGACACTGTGGCCAAAAGGGCTAATGCCACCCTTGGATGTGCAAACAGGAATCTTGAGTAGGAGCAGAGAGATTACTTGGCATTGGTGCAACCACTGATGGGATATTGTGTCTGATTCAAGAAGGATGTTGACAGTGCTTAATTTGTGCCATGGCTGAGCCCCAGGCCCCTTTGGGCCTGGCAGCTCAGAGCCCCGGTCCCTCTGCGCCTATGTAAGAAAATCGCTAGAGCCCCAGCACCTTTTTCATTACAGATTAAGGACTGGGTGCTGGTAAATGGGAGAGGGGTCAGAGAAGAGCCACACGATGGATGAAAGGATTAGAAAACTTGCCTGAGAGCTCCTAGAGTCTATTGCCAAGCCTAATTAGCTGAACGAGGAGATGGTTAAGGGGTGTGTGAGGTGGTTTCTACCCCCCACAAGGCCTGAGTAGGTAAAAGAGGCCATTAACCCTGTGACAGCTGTACCTGGAAGAGAGTCCAGGCTGATATGCTCTAACTGATGGTGAAGCCCAGCTGGGCAGGAGCAGGCTCCGCTAGTATAAAACCAGGAAGTGGCGCACAAGAGGAGGCTGTAGGAAGGAGCTCTGCACTCGTTCCCTGTCAAGAGACAAGGAGGTGGCCGCGGGTGAGTGAGTCCTGGGGTCCTGCCTGGAAAATACAGACTCTGGCAAGAAGCGGAGAGCAGGTGAAACTCTGGTAACTTGAGGGGGGACCAGAAGATAGAGAGGAAGGAGCCCAGGGAAACAGCTACAGGGTCCGAGTGTGCAGCTGGTGGTTGCTAGACACAGGGTCTGTGGGCTGGAATCTGGAATAGTGGCCAGGCCTCAGTTCCTCTACTGGCCCCTGGGGAGGAGGCACATTCAGGGGAGTGGACTGGACGACTGCCTGCGACAGCTTATGCGGGGGGGGGGGGGGCAGGGAAACTTTGTTACCACGGGAGGGGAGAACTATAGTGAGCCGGCTGAAGGGCCAAGCCATGAAGAGGAGCCCCCCAAGTTGAGAGAGGAGGGGGGAGGTCAGATGGGTTGAGAGCTAATCCCTAGGTGAACCACAAGGAGGCGCCCTAGTGGTGAGTAGGAAACCTGTGACAGGGCGATGGGATTACAGTCTATCGGTACTTGCGTGGGGGACAAATAGTTAACAATGAGCTCTTCAGTCTAGCAGAGCCGGTACAGCACAATCCATGGAAATATGGCATACCTTGTTTTAATGGTGAGGGGAGTTACCCACTGGGATAATTCCCCACGGGCCGTGGTGGTTTCTCCAGCACTGATCATTTTTCAATCCAGATTCGCCGTTTTTTCTAACAGCTGCTCTAGGAGTTACTGTGGGGCAGCTCTCTGGGCTGTGCGACACGGGGTGACAGTGGGCCTGTCTGGCCGGGGGATACTCCCCGTCCAGGGCTCTATACAAGTGCCTCGCAGGCAGGCAGGCAGGCAGGCTGGTAAAGGGTCCACCTCACACAGACATTGATGCCAGCATTTACTGGCTGCTCTTCTCAGGGTCTGTGTTCATTCTTGCTGGCTTGCTATTTATTCAGGGCCACAGTGTGACACACATGAACCCCCCCCCCCCCATGCTTGAACAAACGAGCGCATGGATGCACCCACACTCATTGCTGAGCAGGTGCTCATGAGGAGCCCTCTTGCAGTCCAGGGATAGGCATGTGCAAAGCTCTCCCCCCACCCCTCGTGCCGTGCCGTGCCGTGCCAGGTTCTGCATTAGTATGAAGGAGGCCTGGCTCAGCCCTGTCCCAAAGAGCTTGCAGTCCAAGGTGACAAAAAAGAGGAAGGGTGGGGAGGACTGTGACATGCACACCGAGGAGGGCTGCACCTCTGCTTGACCTGGGAGTCCCCAGAGGCCCTGTCAGTATCAGGAGACCCCTCTCTCTAAGTGGTCTCAGTGTCACTAGATGGGACAGTGCACCAAACCCAGGAGGTGTTTGGGTTATGCTTACAGGACGGGAGGGTGGAGGAGGCAGCAGGAAGATTTCAGCAGCTCACAGCCACTATGCACCTCCCCTGCCTGGTGCAGGGGGACGGGTCAGACCCCTGTGGAATCCCCAGGCCTGGGAGAGATGAGTGAAAAGCCCCAGAAGCTTCAGGGGTGAGGTGGGGGCTGGACAGGTGTGGGCAGTGGTGGATTTAGAGTGTGCACAGCTTCATTTTCGGGGGCTCCCCCTTAGGACTCCGCCAAGAAAAAGAACATTCTGTCTTATCTCCCTGCCCAGTTTTCATTCTCTTTTTCTTCATCCTCCTCCATGGTACACCGACATCTTGAATGCTGTGTACGGATGTGGTCGTCTCATCTCAAAAAAAGATATACTGGCATTAGAAAACGTTCAGAAAAGGACAACTAAAATGATTAGGGGTTTGGAGAGGGTCCCTCCCATATGAGGAAAGATTAAAGAGGCTAGGACTTTTCAGCTTGGAAAAGAGGAGACTAAGGGGGGATATGATAGAGGTATATAAAAACATTAGTGGTGTGGAGAAAGTGAATAAAGAAAAGTTATTTACTTGTTCCCATAATACAAGAACTAGAGGTCACCAAATGAGATTAATAGGCAGCAAGCTTAAAACAAATAAAAGGAAGTTCTTCTTCACACAGCGCACAGTCAACCTATGGAACTCATTGCCTGAGGAGGTTGTGAAGGCTAGGACTATAACAGGGTTTAAAAGAGAACTGGATAAATTCATGGAGGTTAAGTCCATTAATGGCTATTAGCCAGGATGGGTAAGGAATGGTGTCCCTAGTCTCTATTTGTCAGAGGATGGAGATGGATGGCAGGAGAGAGATCACTTGATCATTACTTTTAGGTTCACTCCCTCTGGGGCACCTGGCATCGGCCACTGTTGGTAGACAGATACTGGGCTGGATGGACCTTTGGTCTGACCCGGTACGGCCATTCTTATGTTCTTATAAGTAATGGAAAGTAAATGAAAATAAAGTGAGGTACCTTAATAGGGGCAGGGGGTTGCGGTGTGGGAGGGGGTCAGGGGTGTGGGCTCTGGGAGGAAGCTTGGGTTTGGAGTGCAGGCTCTGGGCTGGGGCAGGGGGTTGAGGTGCAGAAGGGGGGCAGGGGGCGGCGCTTACCTCGGGTGGCGTAGCTCCCAAAGCGACCAACACACACACCGCACTGGCAGCGGCTCCTAGACGGGGGGTCTCTGTGCACCACTGCCCACAGGCGCCACCCCTGCAGCTCCCATTGGCTGCAGTTTCTGGCCAATAGGAGCTGCAGAGTTGGTGTTCGGGGCAGGGCAGCATGTGGAGACACCACCCAACCCTCAGGGGCTGTAGGGACATGCCAGCCACTTCTAGGACCGAAGCAGTGCGGAGGGAAGCAGAGCAGGCAGGGAGCTGCCTTAGCTCTGCTGCTGGCACATCTCTGCGCACCCCTTGGAGGGAGGGGTCAGCAGGTCTCTGTGCACTGCCCGGGGTGGGGGCAGTGCATGAAGAGAGAGAGAGAGAGAGAGAGAGAGAGACACACACACACACACACACACACTCACTCACTCTCTCTCTCTCTCTCTCTCTCTCTCTCTCTGGGGCATGCAGAGACATGCCAACAGCCAGCCGCTTCCGAGAGGTCTCCCTCCCTCTGTGCGGTTAACGATTGCTCGCTGTCTGTCTCTACGGCCCTGACTAGCTGGAGTTTGAGAGACAGCTTGTCAGTAAGCAAGGGACATCTTTTAAAGTCCCTGTGATAGGGATGCCAGGGTGCCAAGTGATTGCTAGCAAAACTCTGTTGTTACTCCACAAAACAATGCAGCTTGGCCCTAGAGTCTGAGCTGTGGCAGCAGGTTGGGGCTCACCCAGTTTTGTGAGGTCCCTTTGTAACTCTTCACAGACAGCTTTGCACTTAACTATCTGGAGTAGTTTGTATCACCTCCAAATGTTGCCATCTCACTGTTTACTCTCTTTTCTAGATCATTTATGAAAATACTGAATAGGACTGATCCCAGAACAGACCTCTGGGAGCCAGCAC
The DNA here is from genome assembly GCA_026122505.1 of Aldabrachelys gigantea. Lineage (NCBI taxonomy): Eukaryota > Metazoa > Chordata > Testudines > Testudinidae > Aldabrachelys > Aldabrachelys gigantea. The sequence continues at coordinate 436,272 of CM047481.1, read as the reverse complement.
TATTTACCTCTCTCCATTCTGAATACTGACCATTTCCTCCCCCTCCATCTTTTAACCAGTTACCGATCCAGGAGGGGACCTTCCCTCTTATCCCATGACAGCTCACTCTGCTCAAGAGCCTTGGGAGAGAGACCTTGTCAAAGGCTTTCTGAAAGTCCAAGTACACTATACCCACTGGATCCCCCTTGTCCACATGCTTGTTGACCCCCTCAAAGAATTCTAGTAGACTAATGAGGCATGATTTCCCTTTCTAAGAGCCATGTTGGCTTTTCCCCACAAATTGTGTTCATCTATGTGACTGAAACTGTAGTAAAGAACAGAATTAGCAATCATTTTGCCTGCCACTGAAGTTAGCCTTACTGGCCTGTAATTGGGGGAATCACCTCTGGAGGCTTTTTGATAAATTGGTGTCATGTCATCCAGTCATCTGGTACAGAAGCTGATTTAAGTGATAGGTTACGTACCACAGCTAGTCATTCTGCAATTTCATATTTGAGTTCCTTGGGAAGTCTTGGGTAAATACCATCTAGTCCTGGTGACTTATTTCTGTTTAATGTATCAGTTGTTCCAAATCTTCTCCACTGACACCTCAATCTGGGACAATTCCTCAGATCTGTCACCTAAAAAGACTGGCTCAGGTGTGGGAATCTGCCTTAGCCTCTGCAGCGAAGACTAATGGAAGTGCTACTCCTTTAGCACCTCCATCAGCCAGTGGCCCCACTAATTGTTAGGCCACTTTCCTGCATCTGATGTACTTAACAATGAAAAAAAATGTTTAGTTTTTGACTCTTTGGCTAATTGCTCTTCAAATTCTTTTTTGTCCTGCCTAATTATATGTTTATCCTTGTCATGCCAGAGTTTATGCTCCTTTCTATTTTCCTCAGTAAGATTTCATTTTCAATTTTTAATACACCTTAAAGGATGTCTTTTTGCCTCTGACAACTTGCTTGACTGTTTAGCCATGATGGCATTTTTTTGGTCCTCTCACTATGTTTTTTAATTAGGGATATCCATTTAATTTGAGCCTTTATTATGGTGTCTTTAAAAAGTTTCCATGCAGCTTGCAGGCATGGAACTTTTGTGACTATATCTTTTAAATTTCTGTTTAACTAGCTTCCTCTTTTTTTAAAAAAAAAGTGAACTTTCTGAAGTTAAATGCTACTGTGAGGGGCTTCTTTGGTATTTTCTCTCCCACAGGGATGTGAAATATAATTACGTTATGGTTGCTGTTACTGAGCGTCTCAACATTATTCACCTCTTGGACCAGATCCTGTGCATCACTTAGAACTAAATCAACAATTGCCTCTCCCCTAGTGAGTTCCAGGATTAGCTGCTCCAAGAAAACCTCATTAATTATCTCTACAAATTTTATCTCTGCATCCCATCCTGAGGTCACATGTACCCAATCGATATGGAGATAGGAATAATAGGGGATTTCAGCTGAGTTTTCTAGTTTTATAGCCTCTCCAATCTCCGGGAGCATTTCACAATCACCGTCACCATCCTGGTCAGTAGTGTATCCCTACTGCTATGTTCTTATTATTCAAGCATAGAATTTCTATCCACACACACACACATTTAGTGCTATTTCCCAACCAGCACAACCTATTCTATATGTTTTGTACACTGGTATTACCGTGTCCCATTGATTATCCTTATTCCACCAAGTTCTTGTGATGACCGTTATATCAAATTCTCACATAATACCAGGCCCTCAAGTTCATCCATCGTAGAATTTAGAGTTCTTGCATTTGTATTTGAGCACTTACAAAATTTGTCACTTTTTAGCTGTCTGCCATTATGTGATGTAATTAAATGGGACTCTTTTTTTCATTTGATTTTTCTCTTCAGTTCCTGTCAGTACTTTATCAACTTCCATCCTCTCCTCCTTACTAGCAATAGAGTAACCTCTTTAACAAATCCTCCTCTAAGGGGTGTGTCTGTCTGAATCGAGTGCTCCTCCACACCTGTCGGCTTTCTCCCAGCCCTTACTTTAGAAACTTCTCTGACCTTTTTAATTTGACATGCCAGCAGTCTGGTTCCAGTTTAGGTTAGGTGGAGCCCATCCCTCCTGAATATGCTCCTCCTTTCCCTAAAGGTTAATGGTGACCAGATGCTCAACACAATTAAGATTAACAACAAGGGAGAAGCAACACATTCCCTAATAGGGAAAGAACAGGTTACAGATAACTTGGGGAAGTTAAATGTATTCAAGTCAGCAGAGCCTGATGAAAGTCATCTTAGGGTACTTCAGGAACCAGTTGAAGCAATCTCAGAACCATTAGCAATTATTTTTGAGGGTGCGTGACCCTCAGAGGACTGAAGAAGGGCAAAGATAGCACCTGCCTTAAAAAGGGAATAAAGATAACCCAGGGAACTACAGACCAATCAGCCTAACTTCAGTACCTGGAAAGATACTGGAACAAATGATTAAACAATCAGTTTGTAAGCCCCATAAGATTAAGAAGGTAGCAAGGAATAGCCAGCATGGCTTTGTCAGGATCATGCCAAAGCCACCTGATTTCCATCTTTGACAGGGCTTTGGCCTAGTGGATGGGTGGAAGTAGTAGACCTGGTACAACTTGATTTTTTTTATTATTAAGGCTTTTGAGAGAATCCCACATGCCAGTCTCATAAGTAAACTAGGGGAAAGTGGCATAGATGAAATTACTATAAGGTGGGTGGACAATCGGTTGAAAGACCATACTCAGAGTAGTTATCAATGGTTCATTGACAAACTGGGAGAATATATCTACTGGGGTTCCACAGGGGACAGTCCTGGGTCTGGTAGTAGTCATGACCTGGATAATAGAGCAGAGAGTATGCTTATAAAATTTGCAAGTGACACCAAACTGCGAGGGGTTGCAAGCACTTTAGTGGACAGGATTAGAGTTCAAAATGACCTTGACAAATTAGAGAAGTGGTCTGAATTTAACAAGATGAAATTCAGTAAAGACCAGTGCAAAGTACTGCACTTAGGAAGGGAACAGTCAAATGGCCAACTACAAAATGGAGCATAACTGTCTAGGCAGCAGTACTGCAGAAAAGCATGTGGGAGTTATAGTGGATCACAAATTGAATATGAGTTGTCAATGTTGCAAAAATGGCTTATTTTCCAGGGGGTATTAATAGGAATATAATATGTAAGACATGGGAGGTAATTGTCCTGTTCTGCTTGGCACTGGTGAGGCCGCAGCTGAAGCACTGTCCAATTCTGGGCACCACACCTTGGGAAAGGTGTGGCTAAAATAGAGAGAGTCCTGAGGAGAGCAATAAAAATGATGAAATGGTTAGAAAACCTGACCTCTGGCTATGAGGAAAGGTTACAAAAACTGGGCATGTTTAGTCTTGAGAAAAGAAGGGTGAGGGGGGACCTGATAAGTCTTCAGATATGTTCAGGGCTGCTATAAAGAGGATGGTGACCAATTGTTCTCCATGTCCACTGAAAGGTAAGTCAAGAAGTAATGAGCTTCATCTGCAACAAGGGAGATTTGTTACGCATTAGGAAAAACTTTCTAACAATACAGATAGTTAAGTTCTGGAACAGGCTTCCAAAGGAGGTGGTGGAACTAGAGGTTTTTAAGAACAGGTTGGACAAACAACTCTCAAGATGGTCTAGGTTTTACTTGGTCCATCCTCAGTGCAGGGGGCTGGACTTTATGACCTCTCAAGGTCCCTCCATTGTACCTTTTCCCCTCCCGCGTGGCTTACTTTGTGTTTATTGACATTGAACTTAACTTGGCATCACGTCGCCCATCGCCCAGCAGAGTTAGGTCTCAAGTTGCTCACACCTCTCTCTGGTCCTGACCTAAGTTCCCTTTAAGCCGCACAGCCATGCAGCTGCCTATGAAGCCCCACGCAGGAGCTCAGGGCTGTGGCGGGGAGAGGAGCCCCTCCTCACTGGCCCCAGAGCGGACCGGCTGTGGGAGAGTCCCCAGCGTGGACCTGGCAGGGGAGAGGCGCCCCTTCCTTGGCCTGGCCTAGGCCCGCCGGAGCTGCCAGTGGAGAGGAGCCCCTCCTTCAGCCCAGCCCAGTCCAGCCCGGCGGGTGCTGCCATGGCTGGGGAGAGGTACCCTTCCCCCAGCCTGAGATGCTGGTGTGAGGGGGCTCGTGGGAGTCCTGTCTCCCTACCTCAGCTCTGGGGCAGCCTGCAGTCCAAGCCCCTCATCCCTGGCCCCACCCCAGAGCCCCCTCCCACACACCAAACCCCTCATCCCTGGCCCCACCCCAGACCCCATCCCCCGTCACACATCCCAACCTTCTGCCCCAACCCTGAGCCCCCTCCCACACCCCAAACCCCTCATTCCTGGCCCCACCCCAGAGCCCCCTCCCGCACACTGAACCTCTCCCACCCCATCTCCCCCCCCCGCACAAACACATCCCAACCTTCTACCCCACCCGAGTCCCCTCCCATACCCCAAACTCCTCATCCCTGGCCCTACCCTAGAGCCCCCTCCCACACACTGAACTTCTCATTCCTGGCTCCACCCCAGAGCCCATCCCCCCCACACATCCCAACCTTCTGCCCCAACCCTGAGCCCCCTCCCATACCCCAAACTCCTCATCCCTGGCCCCACCCCAGAGCCCATCTCTCCCCTACCACACACACACACCAACCTTCTGCCCTATCCCAGAGCCTCCTCCCACACTCCGAACCCCTCATCCCTGGGCCCACCCCAGAGCCCACCCCTCCTACACACATCCCAACCTTCTGCCCCAACCCTGAGTCCCCTCCCACACTCTGAACCTCTCATCCCTGGCCCCACCCCAAAGACCCTTCCTGCACACTGAACCTCTCATCCCTAGCCCCACCCTAGAGCCCATCTCCCCCCACACATCCCAACTGTCTGCCCCAACCCTGAGTCCCTTCCCGCACCTCAAACCCTTGATCCCTGGCCCCGCCCCAGAGCCTGTGCCCCACTCCTGAGTCCCCTCCCACACTCCAAACCTCTCATCTCTGGCCCCACCCCAGAGCCTGCGCCCCAGCCCTGAGTCCCCTCCCACACTCCAAACCCCTTGGTTCATAGAGATGCTGATCAAAGCTCCTTGCTAACCCCAGGAAGCTGCTGGCTGGGTCATCTCATCCCCAGCACTCCCGCCACAGCATGCAGTTATAACACACCCACACCTGCTCCCTTTCCAAGGAAGGTCACAGGCAAGAAGTGAGGTCTGAAGAGGTGCTTGCAGCTTGGAAGGCCTGCCTGGCTGTTGTCTCCTCAGCCCAGCATTACTCTTCTGCAGGGCCTGTATGGAGCCATGATGCCTGGGGCAGTCACTGCTCTATCTCCAGTCACCCTTCCTTGTGCTCTGTACAGAGGTATATAGTGGGCCCAATCCTGAAGCTCCCACTGAAGTCAGTGCAGCTGCTGCAATGGGACCCAGAGCGTGGCCTGGACAGTGAGAGGGGCCGGATTAATAATGGCTGTGTTCCTCTGCTGCCAGGCTGCCCCTTGGGCTCTGGGGAAAGCTCTCTGCCCCCATATCCTGAGGGAAAGCTCCAGAGTCTCCCTCGAGGGGGTTAGGAGCTCCACTCTCCGTCCTGTGGGACCTCCGCAGGCTCTGCATGGCTGGACATGCTCACCCAGCTCATTGCATAGGCCTTGTGCCTCACCCACCAGCCCCATCCCACTCCAGAGCCAGTGCCTGCCCTCTCCCTCCCCGGAGGAAGGCTGTGCGCTTAGGCTCTGCCTCCTGGGTTCCCAACCATGAAGCCTCGCAGGCAGGGAGAGGGTTTGCCACAGCTTGAGTGGGACACAGGCGGCAGCAAGTTGGCTATTGAATAATAGGGGGGCAGGGATCTGGATGGGGTTCTGCATGTGTCATTTAGCGTAGATCCCTGGTGAGCCAGTGCTGCCCTCCCTCCATCTCTGTATTTCATGATGTGCCAGAATGCCAGTCAGTACTGCCTGGGCAATCCCCAGGGCCGCCCCCTCCGCCCCTCCAACCCCACGTACAGAGCAGAGACTGCAGGCCCAGAGCCCCCACCCCAACCCCTCCACCCCACGTACAGAGCAGAGACTGCAGGCCCAGTGGCCCCCCCAGCCCCTCCACCCCCATGTACAGACCAGAGACTGCGGGCCCAGTGCCTCCACCACCACCAGCCCCTCCACCGTCACGTACAGAACAGAGACTGCAGGCCCAGTGCCCCTTCCACCCCCCACGTACAGAACAGAGACTGCAGGCCCTGTACTCCCCCTGCCCCTCCACCCCCACGTACAGAACAGAGACTGCAGGCCCAGTACCCCCTCCACACCCTACGTACAGAGCAGACTGCAGGCCCAGTGCCCCCCAGCCCCTCCACCCCCCATGTACAGAACAGAGACTGCAGGCCCAGTGCCCCTCCACCCCCCACGTACAGAGCAGAGACTGCAGGCCCAGTGCCCCTCCCAGCCCCTCCACCCCCACGTACAGAGCAGACTGCAGGCCCAGTGCCCCCCCCAGCCCCTCCACCGTCACATACAGAACAGAGACTGCAGGCCCCGTGCCCCTCCACCCCCCACGTACAGAGCAGAGACTGCAGGCCCAGTGCCCCCCACCCCAGCCCCTCCACCATCACATACAGAACAGAGACTGCAGGCCCAGTGCCCCTTCCCCGCCACATACAGAGCAGAGACTGCAGGCCCCGTGCCCCCTCCACCCCCCATGTACGGAACAGAGACTGCAGGCCCAGTGCCCCCCCCCAGCCCCTCCACCCCCACGTACAGAACAGAGACTGCAGGCCCAGTGTCCCCCCCCCAGCCCCTCCACCCCCACGTACAGAACAGAGACTGCAGGCCCTGTACTCCCCCTGCCCCTCCACCCCCACGTACAGAACAGAGACTGCAGGCCCCGTGCCCCTCCACCCCCCACGTACAGAGCAGAGACTGCAGGCCCAGTGGCCCCCCCCCCCCCGCCCCTCCACCATCACATACAGAACAGAGACTGCAGGCCCCGTGCCCCTCCACCCGCCACGTACAGAGCAGACTGCAGGCCCCGTGCCCCTCCACCCCCACGTACAGAACAGAGACTGCAGGCCCCGTGCCCCTCCACCCGCCACGTACAGAGCAGACTGCAGGCTCAGTGCCCCTCCACCCCCCACGTACAGAACAGAGACTGCAGGCCCAGTACCCGCCCCCCGGCCCCTCCACCCCACGTACAGAGCAGAGACTGCAGACCCAGTGTCCCCCCCAGCCCCTCCACCCCCCATGTACAGAACAGAGACTGCAGGCCCAGTGCCCCTTCACCCCCCACGTACAGAGCAGAGACTGCAGGCCCAGTGCCCCTCCCAGCCCCTCCACCCCTGTCCTAAACATTTTTCCCAAACCTGGACTTTAGCGTACAAAATCTGGGTGCTTACTGTGAACCTTCCCCAAGCTGTACCCAGCTTGGATCTTTCTCGCTGCCACCAGCCAGGAATTTACAGGGCCTGACCCCCTTTCCCTCTCTCTGGTCTCCCCAACCCTTCCCTGGGGAGACCACCCCCCCCCAAGACTCAGAAGCCTGAGTCCACGGGCAAGGGAATATCCCCCTCCCTTCGCTTCTCCCCGGCTTCTCTTCTGAGCCACTTAAGGGAATGGCTGTAATCTTTTACATTACAATACCAAGAAAGCCTTGTCTCCTTTCTCTCCAAAGAGACAGCTTCAAACACAGGGAAACTAAAGGGATTCTTTCTCTCTATCCCCGTAGCCTGCTCCCGCCCTGGGGACAGTAAGAAACTAACCCACAGCCTGGGCTTTTCCCTTTCCCCTTTTCCTCAGTAGGAAAGAACTTCCACAACTTTAAAAAGAAAACTTTATATAAAAAGAAAGAAAATACAGAACAATAATACTGCATTAAAGATCAATACAGGCTCTTGCTTATAAGAAAATATGAATAACCAGTCTGATTTAAAAAATAGCCAATTTAAAACAGTCCAGCAAATCAACACACAGTAAATACAAATCAAAGCACATCACAGCCGATTACTTTGTTTTCTTTTGTACTCACAGACTTTTAGTAGAATTTAGAAAGAAGATTGGAGTTAGAGAGAAACTGTTTACTCACAGCCGAGGAAAACAAAAAAAAGACCCCGAGTTCCTTTCCCTCCCAGACTTTTAAAAAAATCCAGGTCTCTGATTGGTCCTCTGGTCAGGTGTTTGGTTCCCCCTTTCCAGGTAAAAGAAACTTAACCCTTACCTACCTACTTATGACACGCCCCCCAAATCACCGACAGTAGAAACTTTCACTGGAGGTGATTTCTACCTAGAACTTTAAACTAAACAGAGTAACACAACACATGCACCTTAGATATACTTCTAAGCATGTAAACTACAAGACTTAAACTACAAGACTTCAACATCTTAAGGAAAGTTTTAACCAGTGTATTCTGGGAAACTCTCACGGGAGAGTGCATCAGCTACTTTGTTGGAAGCTCCTGAAATGTGTTGAATTTCAAAATCAAAATCCTGGAGAGCTAGACTCCAACGAAGAAGTTTTTTGTTGTTCCCTTTGGCTGTATGAAGCCACTTTAGCGCAGCATGGTCAGTTTGTAGCTGGAACCGCCGTCCCCAAACGTATGGGCGTAGCTTTTCCAGGGCATACACAATGGCATAGCATTCCTTTTCACTGACTGACCAGTGGCTTTCCCGCTCCGATAGTTTCTTGCTGAGAAACACGACAGGATGGAAGTTGTGATCTGGTCCTTCCTGCATGAGAACTGCTCCTATACCACGCTCAGATGCATCGGTGGTTACTAGGAATGGTTTGTCAAAGTCTGGGGCCCTTAGCACAGGGTCAGACGTGAGCGTCACCTTTAGTTGGGTAAAGGCCTCCTGACACTCATTAGTCCATTTAACTGTAGTTGGTTGGGTTTTCTTGGTCAGGTCGGTCAGTGGTGCGGCGATTTGGCTGTAGTGTGGTACAAACCGCCTGTAGTACCCGGCCAAGCCTAAGAAGGATTGGACCTGTTTCTTTGATTTTGGGACAGGCCACTTTTGGATAGCCTCCACCTTGGCCTGTAGGGGGTTTATGGTTCCTCGACCCACCTGGTGGCCCAGGTAAGTCACTCTGTTTTGGCCTATTTGACACTTTTTGGCCTTCACAGTTAGTCCTGCCTGCCTGATACGGTTGAAGACCTTTCCCAGGTGTTCTAGGTGTTCGGGCCAGGAGTCTGAAAAAATGGCCACATCATCGAGGTAGGCAACTGCATATTCTCCCAGTCCGGCTAGTAGACCATCTACCAGCCTCTGGAAGGTGGCGGGTGCATTTCGCAGCCCGAAAGGAAGTACATTAAATTCATAGACCCCCGCATGGGTGACGAATGCTGACCTTTCCTTGGCAGGTTCATCTAGCGGTACTTGCCAGTACCCCTTGGTTAAGTCTATGGTGGAGATGAACTGGGCACGTCCCAACTTTTCCAATAGCTCATCGGTGCGTGGCATTGGATAGTTGTCTGGACGAGTTACCGCATTTAGCTTACGGTAGTCCACGCAAAAGCGTATTTCCCCATCTGGTTTGGGTACCAGAACCACTGGAGATGCCCATGCACTGGTAGATGAGCGGATTATACCCATCTGTAGCATGTTCTGGATCTCCCGCTCTATAGCAGCTTGTGCGTGAGGGGACACCCGGTAGGGTGGTGTTCTAATTGGGTGAGCATTACCTGTGTCAATGGAGTGGTATGCCCGTTCAGTCAGTCCTGGAGTGGCTGAGAACAATGGTGCGAAGCTGGTGCACAGCTCCTGGATTTGTTGCCGCTGCAGACGTTCCAGGGTGGTTGAGAGGTTCACCTCTTCCACGCCACCGTCTTTTTTCCCGTCGTAATAGACGCCATCAGGCCAGTCAGCGTCCTCTGCTCCCTGGACTGTAAACTGACAAACCTGTAAGTCTCTGGAATAAAAGGGCTTGAGAGAATTAACATGGTACACTTTGGGTTTTAGTGAGGAATTGGGAAATGCTATGAGGTAGTTAACAGCTCCCAGGCGCTCTTGGACCGTGAATGGGCCCTCCCATGATGCTTCCATCTTATGGGCCTGTTGCGCCTTCAAGACCATAACCTGGTCTCCTCTCTGGAAGGAACGGTCTCTGGTATGTTTATCGTACCAGGCCTTTTGCTCTTCCTGAGTATCCTTTAGGTTTTCTCTAGCAAGGGCTAAAGAATGTCGGAGGGTGTTTTGTAGGTTGCTGACAAAGTCCAGAATGTTAGTTCCTGGAGAGGGTGTAAACCCCTCCCATTGTTGCTTCACCAACTGTAATGGCCCCTTAACCTCATGGCCATACACAAGTTCAAAGGGTGAGAACCCTAAACTGGGATGTGGTACAGCCCTGTAAGCAAAGAGCAACTGCTGCAAGACTAGATCCCAGTCATTGGAGTGTTCATTAACGAATTTACGGATCATGGCCCCCAAAGTTCCATTAAACCTTTCCACCAGGCCATTGGTTTGATGGTGGTACGGGGTGGCAACCAAGTGATTCACCCCATGATTTTCCCACAGGTCTTTCATGGTGCCAGACAGGAAATTTGATCCTGAATCGGTAAGGATATCAGAGGGCCAACCTACCCTGGCGAAAATGTCTGTTAACGCCTGGCACACCGCTCTGGCCCTGATGTTGCCTAGAGCTACTGCTTCTGGCCATCGGGTAGCAAAGTCCACGAAAGTCAGTACGTACTGCTTTCCCCTGGGTGTCTTTCTCGGAAAAGGACCCAGAATATCCACAGCTACTCGCTGAAATGGTACCTCAATTATGGGGAGTGGCTGGAGAGGGGCCTTGACCAGATCTTGAGGTTTTCCCACTCTTTGGCACACCTCACAAGATTGGACATACTGAGCAACTTCCTTGCCCATCCCCTCCCAGTAGAAGGACTTCCCCAACCTGTCTTTGGTTCTGTTCACCCCAGCATGACCACTAGGATGATAATGGGCTAAGCTTAAGAGCTTCCCCCTGTACTTAGTCGGAACCACCAACCGTTTGTGCGGCTGCCATTCTTCCTGGTGTCCACCAGAAAGAAGTTCCTTGTATAAAAGTCCTTGGTCTATAACAAAGCGGGATCGGTTAGAAGAGCTGAGAGGCGGTGGGTTGCTCCGTGCCGCCACCCAAGCTTTCTGAAGGCTGTCATCAGCTTCCTGCTCAGTCTGGAACTGTTCCCTTGAAGCCGGGGACACCAGTTCTTCCTCAGACTGGGGACTTGGGCTTGGTCCCTCTGGAAGTGATGTAGGTGATGGAGTTGTTTCTGTAGCTGGTGTACCGCTGTCCGCTGGTGCACCTGATGGTATTTCAGGCTCCGGCAGAGCCTCTTCGGTATGGTTGTCTGTTGCTTCTGCCAGTTGAGGCTCTTTGGTCCCTTCTGGCGTTGGGGTTGAAGATGTGGTTGCACTTGCTGGTGCTGGTTGCTGTTCCAGTTCCGGGCCTGGGACTGAAGGTGTTGTGGCTGGTTCAGCCGTTGGCATGGGATCTGGGTCCACTACCTCGGTCTGGGTTTCTGGTAACACGGACAGGTTCTCTGTGGACGGCTCAGGAACAGGAATGGGTCTGGAAGCTTGCCTGGTGTGGCTGCGTGTAACCATTCCCACTCTCTTGGACTGCTTCACTTGGTTGGCCAAGTCTTCCCCCAGTAGCATGGGGATGGAATAATTGTCATAAACTGCAAAAGTCCACCTTCCTGACCAGCCTTTGTACTGGACAGGCAGTTCAGCGGTAGGCAAGACCACAGCTTGTGACATGAAGGGGTAAATGGTCACTTTGGCCCTTGGGTTGATGAGTTTGGGATCGACGAAGGATTGGTGGATAGCCGACACTTGTGCTCCCGTGTCTCTCCACGCGGTAACCTTCTTTCCGCCCACCTTCAAATGTTCCCTTCGCTCCAAGGGGATTTGAGAGGTATCTGGGCCTGGGGATCTTGGTTGTGCTGGTGGTGTAATGACTTGCACCCGGGTGGGGTTTGTTGGGCAGTTTGCCTTTGGGCAGTTGGCCTTGATGTGTCCCGTTTCATTACACTTATAGCATCTGTCAGATAATGTGTTACTGGGTTGAAGTAAGTTACTGAGGACTGGCGAGGTGGAAGGATAGGATGTCTGTGGCTTTCCTTGGGTTGTAGTTGAGGTTTTGGGTTGCCCTCGGTTGTAGGGTTTATTGTCGGTGTGGCCCCTGGGGTTTTCACTCCCCTTTACAGTAGCTTTTTTGCTTTCTGCCACCTCCATCCATCTGGCTCCAATCTCCCCCGCCTCAGTGAGAGTTTTGGGTTTTGCATCTAGGATGTACCGTGTTATGTCCTCAGGAACCCCATCCAAGAACTGCTCCATTTGTATGAGGTGGCGCAAATCTTGAAAAGTTTGCGGAATCCGGGTTCCTGATATCCAGGCGTCACAATGCTTCCCCACATAGTAGGCGTGTTTGGGAAATGACCCATCCGGTTTCCACTTTTGGTTTCTGAACCGCCGACGGGCATGATCCGGGGTTATCCCCATTCTGGATCTGGCCATGGTTAGAAACAGTTGATAATCGTCCATTTGTTCCCGTGGCATTTCAGCCGCCACGTCTGCCAAGGGTCCACTGAGGTGTGACCTCAGCTCTGGCATGTACTGGTTTTCAGGGATCTTGTACCCAATACAGGCCCTTTCAAAAATTTCTAAGAAGGTCTCAGTGTTATCACCTGCCTTGTAGTTGGGAAATTTTCTGTGTGGTTGAACCACAACTGGTGCCGGAGGATTAGGATTGGCTACGTTCTGATGCTTAGCCCGTTCTAATTCCAAGGCCTGCCGGTGGGCCTCTCTCTGTTGGTCCATCTCTCTTTTGAAGTCCGCATCTTTGGCTGCGTGTTCTGTTTGTAGCCTTTCCATCTCTAGTTTGTGTTTTTCCAGTTCTCTTTTATGGGTTGCCTCCTGGGCTTCTTGTTCAGCCTTAATTCGGTCCATCTGTCTTTGATGTTCCTTTTCGTTGTCTATGGCTTGTTGCAGTGCCATTTCCTTTTTAAGGGCATCTTTGGCACTCATGGTTTCTGTTTTCTTGTGTTGGAGTGCCCTCTGGTGTTTGTTGCCTGAATTGCTGGCTTTCTGTCTCTTGAAGTCTGCTTAGTAACTGATGTGTCTTACTCTGGCTTTGTTTGATAGGCAATTGAACCAAACAAAAGCTACTGAATTTACCTGTGTGCGTTTGCTGGCTGGGATACTTAAGTCCCAATTGTTTAACAAAAGACCTGTAATGGTTCTGTTAATGACTCTGTTTTAAAAATGCAAACTGCCAAAGCAGGCAGGAAAAAAAAAATTTTTTCTCTCTGCACTTTAAAACCAATCCCTTTCTCACTGCTAATCCCTAGCAGGAAGAAAGAAAATTTAATGTAGCTATGGCTTATGGATTCATACTTCCCAATACCGCTGCTCACCATGTCCTAAACATTTTTCCCAAACCTGGACTTTAGCGTACAAAATCTGGGTGCTTACTGTGAACCTTCCCCAAGCTGTACCCAGCTTGGATCTTTCTCGCTGCCACCAGCCAGGAATTTACAGGGCCTGACCCCCTTTCCCTCTCTCTGGTCTCCCCAACCCTTCCCTGGGGAGACCACCCCCCCCCCAAGACTCAGAAGCCTGAGTCCACGGGCAAGGGAATATCCCCCTCCCTTCGCTTCTCCCCGGCTTCTCTTCTGAGCCACTTAAGGGAATGGCTGTAATCTTTTACATTACAATACCAAGAAAGCCTTGTCTCCTTTCTCTCCAAAGAGACAGCTTCAAACACAGGGAAACTAAAGGGATTCTTTCTCTCTATCCCCGTAGCCTGCTCCCGCCCTGGGGACAGTAAGAAACTAACCCACAGCCTGGGCTTTTCCCTTTCCCCTTTTCCTCAGTAGGAAAGAACTTCCACAACTTTAAAAAGAAAACTTTATATAAAAAGAAAGAAAATACAGAACAATAATACTGCATTAAAGATCAATACAGGCTCTTGCTTATAAGAAAATATGAATAACCAGTCTGATTTAAAAAATAGCCAATTTAAAACAGTCCAGCAAATCAACACACAGTAAATACAAATCAAAGCACATCACAGCCGATTACTTTGTTTTCTTTTGTACTCACAGACTTTTAGTAGAATTTAGAAAGAAGATTGGAGTTAGAGAGAAACTGTTTACTCACAGCCGAGGAAAACAAAAAAAAGACCCCGAGTTCCTTTCCCTCCCAGACTTTTAAAAAAATCCAGGTCTCTGATTGGTCCTCTGGTCAGGTGTTTGGTTCCCCCTTTCCAGGTAAAAGAAACTTAACCCTTACCTACCTACTTATGACAACCCCCACGTACAGAGCAGACTGCAGGCCCAGTGCCCCCCGCAGCCCCTCCACCGTCACATACAGAACAGAGACTGCAGGCCCCGTGCCCCTCCACCCCCCACGTACAGAGCAGAGACTGCAGGCCCAGTGCCCCCCACCCCAGCCCCTCCACCGTCACATACAGAACAGAGACTGCAGGCCCAGTGCCCCTTCCCCGCCACATACAGAGCAGAGACTGCAGGCCCCATGCCCCCTCCACCCCCCATGTACGGAACAGAGACTGCAGGCCCAGTGCCCCCCCCAGCCCCTCCACCCCCACGTACAGAACAGAGACTGCAGGCCCAGTGTCCCCCCCCCAGCCCCTCCACCCCCACGTACAGAACAGAGACTGCAGGCCCTGTACTCCCCCTGCCCCTCCACCCCCACGTACAGAACAGAGACTGCAGGCCCCGTGCCCCTCCACCCCCCACGTACAGAGCAGAGACTGCAGGCCCAGTGCCCCCTCCCCGCCACGTACAGAGCAGACTGCAGGCTCAGTGCCCCTCCACCCCCCACGTACAGAACAGAGACTGCAGGCCCAGTACCCGCCCCCCGGCCCCTCCACCCCACGTACAGAGCAGAGACTGCAGACCCAGTGTCCCCCCCAGCCCCTCCACCCCCCATGTACAGAACAGAGACTGCAGGCCCAGTGCCCCTCCACCCCCCACGTACAGAGCAGAGACTGCAGGCCCAGTGCCCCTCCCAGCCCCTCCACCCCCACGTACAGAGCAGACTGCAGGCCCAGTGCCCCCCCCAGCCCCTCCACCGTCACATACAGAACAGAGACTGCAGGCCCCGTGCCCCTCCACCCCCCACGTACAGAGCAGAGACTGCAGGCCCAGTGCCCCCCACCCCAGCCCCTCCACCGTCACATACAGAACAGAGACTGCAGGCCCAGTGCCCCTTCCCCGCCACATACAGAGCAGAGACTGCAGGCCCCATGCCCCCTCCACCCCCCATGTACGGAACAGAGACTGCAGGCCCAGTGCCCCCCCCAGCCCCTCCACCCCCACGTACAGAACAGAGACTGCAGGCCCAGTGTCCCCCCCCAGCCCCTCCACCCCCACGTACAGAACAGAGACTGCAGGCCCTGTACTCCCCCTGCCCCTCCACCCCCACGTACAGAACAGAGACTGCAGGCCCCGTGCCCCTCCACCCCCCACGTACAGAGCAGAGACTGCAGGCCCAGTGGCCCCCCCCCCCCCAGCCCCTCCACCATCACATACAGAACAGAGACTGCAGGCCCCGTGCCCCTCCACCCCCCACGTACAGAGCAGAGACTGCAGGCCCAGTGCCCCCCCCAGCCCCTCCACCCCCCATGTACAGAACAGAGACTGCAGGCCCCGTGCCCCTCCACCCCCACGTACAGAACAGAGACTGCAGGCCCCGTGCCCCTCCACCCCCCACGTACAGAGCAGAGACTGCAGGCCCAGTGGCCCCCCCCCCCCCAGCCCCTCCACCATCACATACAGAACAGAGACTGCAGGCCCCGTGCCCCTCCACCCCCCACGTACAGAGCAGAGACTGCAGGCCCAGTGCCCCCTCCCCGCCACGTACAGAGCAGACTGCAGGCTCAGTGCCCCTCCACCCCCCACGTACAGAACAGAGACTGCAGGCCCAGTACCCGCCCCCCGGCCCCTCCACCCCACGTACAGAGCAGAGACTGCAGACCCAGTGCCCCCCCCAGCCCCTCCACCCCCCATGTACAGAACAGAGACTGCAGGCCCAGTGCCCCTTCCCCGCCACATACAGAGCAGAGACTGCAGGCCCCATGCCCCCTCCACCCCCCATGTACGGAACAGAGACTGCAGACCCAGTGACCCCCCCAGCCCCTCCACCCCCCATGTACAGAACAGAGACTGCAGGCCCAGTGCCCCCTGCCTCCTCCACCCCCGACATACAGAACAGAGACTGCAGGCCCAGTGGCCCTTCCCCACCACATACAGAGCAGAGACTGCAGGCCCCGTGCCCCCTCCACCCCCCATGTACGGAACAGAGACTGCAGGCCCAGTGCCCCCCCCCGAGCCCCTCCACCATCACGTACAGAACAGAGACTGCAGGCCCAGTGCCCCCCTCCCAGCCCCTCCACCCCCACGTACAGAACAGAGACTGCAGGCCCAGTGCCCCCCCCCCCAGCCCCTCCACCCCCACGTACAGAGCAGAGACTGCAGGCCCAGTGCCCCCCCCCCTCCACCCCCCATGTACAGAACAGAGACTGCAGGCCCCATGCCCCCTCCCCGCCACGTACAGAGCAGACTGCAGGACCAGTACTCCTCCCACCCCCACCACCCACCATGTACAGAGCAGAGACTGCAGGCCCAGTGCCCCTCCACCCCCACGTACAGAAGAGACACTGCAGGCCCAGTACCCCCCCCGGCCCTCCACCCCCACGTACAGAGCTGTTGGTGTCACTAGGCATAAATCTAGGCCTCAGTGAACCAAAGCTCCTCCATGTTGAACTCTACTTGATCTAGAAAGCTAGCAGCTGTGAAATTAAATGTGTAACAGCGAGTTATCAGTTGCAGCACAGCTCAAACAGGTCTAAAGCAGTAGTGATAAGGCCTGTGCACCTTTAGCAGAAGGACAAGATAACTTGCAGAAGGAAAACTTACTAACGAGCTGCCGTGGCCAAGATTACTTAATGCACCTGCGCTTACGTAACTGCTACAGGGGGAGGAAGGGGGGGGAGAAGAAAAGAAAAAAAACTTATAGAAAGGGAAAAGCCACTTGTGTAGGGGTGCATGATTTGAGGCGTGCCAAGTCTCCCAGCACCTCTTTGAGATCTCAAATAAACTTTGCTTGCTTCTCCACCCTGGTGTGTGTTCATTGGCGCTTTGCACTCTAGGCAACGAACCACTGTTGCTTGCCTCGGGCACCCTCTGTGTCGGCAACAGAGCAGAGACTGCAGACCCAGTGCCCCCTCCACTTCCACGTACAGAACAGAGACTGCAAGCCCAGTGCCCCTCCACCCCCCATGTACAGAAGAGACACTGCAGGCCCAGTGCTCCCCCTGCCCCTCCACCCCCATGTACAGAACAGAGACTCCAAGCCCAGTGTCCCTCCACCCCCCACATACAGAAGAGACACTGCAGGCCCAGTGCCCCTCCACCCCCCATGTACAGAAGAGACACTGCAGGCCCAGTGCCCCCTGCCCCCTCCACCTCCCACATACAGAACAGAGACTGCAGGCCCAGTGCCCCCCCCATCCCCCCACGTACAGAGCAGAGACTGCAGGCCCAGTGCCCCCTGCCCCTTCCACCCCCCACATACAGAACAGAGACTGCAGGCTCCATGCCCCCCCCATCCCCTCCATCCCCCATGTACAGAGGAGAGACTGCAGGCCCTCCATCCCCGGACAGCAGCTGGGCTGGAGGAAGGATGCTGTGCTCTCCAAACACATTGATCACTCTTGGAGGACAGCTAGTGTCAGACCAACAGGCAGCATTAGCACTAGAATCGATGCCCATGTCCCTGCAGCCGGTGAGGACACGCCTGCTGAGGTATTAATCTACCTGGATTAATCTGCCAGGAGCTGCCTGATACGACCTCTTTATGCTCAGCACAGGCAGGAACAAAACGTGTTCCTCATTTCCAGAGCTCTTCAATCTCTGGTCCTAGCCTGACAAACCACGTGGGGCCACTTACGCAGTAGCACCAGTGCAACATTTCATATCACGAGGGTAAGCACTACACAACTGAATCTGCTTGCACAGCCTCACTGGAGCAATAGCATTAAACTCTACACTGGAGCCTATGTACAAGGTGAAAGGGACAGGCTTTTCTGTTTCCCTGCCAGATATTATATTCCCAGTGCCGCAAGGTCCTGGGCTGCAAGAGTTTATTGCAATGCACATCCCTAGGGGCAGAGCTCAACTTGCTGTGGGCACCTTCCCCCTGCATTTCCTGAGATCTGTGGATCAAGTGGCCCCTAAAGTAGACACAGCTCTCTGTCCCCAAGAGCTTTCTAAGACAAGAGGCACCATGTGAGGGCAACAAACCACAGGTCTTCTAGGGGATGGAGGGTATTGGAGCAGATATAAGTGTGGTTACACAGGCTACTATCACTGACACACCTTTATCCAGGAGCTGGGAAAAAACATAAAATCATTCCTGCTAAAGTTTGCCAATGCCACAGTAACTGGTGGGGTGGTGAATAACGATTGGGACAGGTCAGTTATACAGAGCCAGCTAGATCTCCGGGGGAGGTCAGCTTACTTGAACATTAGTGTTAATACAGCCAAATCCAAAGTCATAAATTGAATAACGAATGCAGACCACACTTAGCTGATGGAGGACAGTAGTTTGCAAAGCATCAACTCTATAAAGGACTTAGGGGTCATAGTAGAAACCAATGAACATGAGTTCCCAGTGGGATGTTGTGACAAAAACTGCAAATGTGATCCTTGGATACATAAGTGGGGGAATACAGAGCAGAAGTCGGTTGTATACCATGGCAGTAACTTCTGTTACTGGATACTATGTCAGTTCTGCTGTCCACACTTCAGAAAGGATGATGACAAACTGGCAAGGGTTCAGAAAAGAGTTACTAAAATAATTTATCGTCTAGAAAAAGATTTGTTGTTTACCTTGCTGTGACTGGTTCTTTGAGACGTTTTGTCCATGTGGATCCTAGTCACCTCGTGCATGAGACCAGAATCTGGGACTAGCAGTATCTTCTGAGGCCACTCCTGAGCCCTACATGTCCTTCTAGCCCTACTGGCCAAGGGCATAAAAAGCAGAATTGTCCCTACAGCCTCTCAGCTCTCTCACCAATGCAGAGAACCAGGAGAGATTAACTCCAAAGGCGAGCGAGTCATGGGCTCCACACAGACATCACATCTCAAAGAACCACAGTTCCTGCCAGGGAAGTAACTGTTCATTTTGCACTAAAGTCCATGTGGCTCTGATGTGTGCCTTGCTAGCAGGTCCCAGATTAACAGGCGGTGGGTGGAGGAGTCCTAGCCATACCTCACTAAATAAGGATTTCAGAACTGCTCTATCCAATTTGGCTCTGGTCTAGAGGCCAGATCCATAATGGTGTGTGAAAGTCTGGGCTGACTCCATGGGGCTGTTCTCCAGGTTGCTGGTATGCGAATGGGCCTTGGGCAAGCCACAGAGGTTGGCTGAGCAGTAGCTGAGTGGGCCCCAATTCTTGTGGGGAGAAGGTAAACTTCCTAACTGGTAGATGGGTGTAATGGGCTGGGTTATCCAGGATAACATTTCCAAGATGAGATGAGTTGACCCTGAACTGTTTTCCCAGTGACCCAAATAAACAGGACAGTTTTCTGAATGACTTTGTCAAAGTCATACAGAAGCGCTGTGGGAACATCCAAGGTGTGCAGCTTGGCTTCCCCTGGATTGGGAGAGAAAAACAGGAGGGTGGGGGTTTGGTTTAAATGAAAATCGGACACCACCTTGGTCAGGAATGGAGGCTGGGGCCCCAGCACCACTTCTCCCTATGCAGCACTGTGTAAGGAGGATCTGCCATCAGAGCAGGGGGCTCACCAGCCATTCTGGCGGAGGTGATCGCTACAGGAGGGCAGTTTTGAGTGTGAGGTGTCGAAGGGGCCACCTATAAGGCCCATCAGAACTGCACTGAAGGGTGGGTGGGAGCACCCATACAGGTGGATATGTATGAGCCAGGCCTTTTAGAAATGTTGGAACACTGAGAGGAAACACTGTATGGGACAGGGGGGCAAGCTGAAATAACAGCTGACTGGACCCTGACAGACCCAAGATCCCTCCTTCAGTATGTCATCAACCACAGAGCCCAGCCTCACCCTGGCCTCATTCTGCTGAGCATCTGCCCAAGTGGTTCTAGCTTATTGTCTAACAACCCTTCAGACGTGCTGTGCCGAGTCTTCATTTATTCACTCTGATTTAAGGTTTCACGTGCCAGTGATACAGTTTAACATTTTTAGAAGGTCTCTTTCTATAAGTCTGTAACATATAACTAAACTATTGTATGTAAAGTAAATAAGGATTTTTAAATGTTTAAGAAGCTTCATTTAAAATTAAATTAAAATATAGAGCCCTCCAGACTGGTGGCCAGGACCTGGGCAGTGTGAGTGCCCCTGAAAATCGCTCACGTGCCGCCTTTAGCATGTGTGACGTAGGTTGCCTACCCCTGGACTAACCCCTGTTCACTGAGGGGAGCATTTCCAAAGGTGCTCACTGAGTTTTGGTGCTTAAGCTGAAACCTCTGGGGTCTGATCTTCAGAGATGCTGGGTGCTCTCAGCTCCAGGGGAAGCCAGGAATGGACCAGCACCTCGCTGGATCAGGAACCTGGGATTGGATGGACAAAAGGAGTTAGGCACCTCAGTCCCAGTTTTACACAAAACTCCCACTGAAACTTGTAGGTGTCTAAACTCACGTAGGCACCGACTTCATGAGTGCTCCTGGGCTGGAGCACCCACAGGAAAAAATTACTGGGTGCTTAGCACCCATCAGCAGCCAGCTCCCCCCGATCAACTCTTCCCCCTCCCTCCCAGCACCTCCTGCTGTTTTACAGTATATCGGAGGTGCGGGGAGGAGTGGGGATGGGGAGTGCTCAGGGGAGGTGGCGGAATTGGGTGAGAAGAGGCGGAGCAGGGATGGGAGCTTGGGGGAATGGTGGGGGTGGAGCCAACGATGGAGCGGGGGTGGGAAGAGGTGGGGTGGGGGTGGGTGCTTGGGAGCAGGGGTCGGGTGAGGGAAGGACCTGGGCCACAGTGGGGGGTTGAGCACCCCTGGGGCCCGGAGGAAGCCAGCACCTGTGTGTCTGTAGTAAAGTTCCCTTGGCACCTATGTTTCTATCTCAGAGCAGGTGCACTGCTGCCTCCCTCTAGGCAGCTGCATACCTATCTCCCACCTAAGCGCCAGAGCGAGTCCCAGGCTAGGGGAAGATGGCATCTGACTGCAGGAGTGCTCCCACGGCAGCGCTTTGAAGAACGAGTGTGGTCACGGCGCCAGTGCTGGGAGAGAGCTCTCCTGGCGCTGCACGTACTCCACCTCCCCGTGGGGATTAGCTTACAGTGCTCGGAGGTCCACAGTGTTTGAAAGTTAAGTGTTACTTAACATTTTTGAAGAAGGCATTTTAAGTTGTTAGTTCTCCTTTACTGGGGTAGGTAGCAGAGCAGTACCATGAGAGGAGTAGAACAGGAAGAAGGCAGAACTGAGACCTTTCAAAGTTTTGGCCCAAGCAAGAGGGCATGGAGGGTCATTTGAGCTCCTTGCCTCAGGTGCCAAAATGTTGTGGGCTGGCCCTGACACAGACTGTAAGTACCTACATGGAGCACTTTGATCTAGCAGAGACAGAGCTAACACAAGCCCATGGCTGGAAGCAGAAGCTAGACAAATTCAGACCGGAAATAAGGCACAATTTTTTTTTAACACACAATTTAACACTCAGGAGGAGGGAGAAAACTTGTTCACCTTAGCCTCTAATGATAGAATGAGAAGCAATGGGCTTAAACTGCAGCAAGGGAGATTTAGGTTGGACATTAGGAAAAAGTTCCTAACTGTCAGGGTGGTTGGACACTGGAATAAATTGCCTAGGGAGGTTGTGGAATCTCCATCTCTGGAGATATTTAAGAATAGGTTAGATAAATGTCTATCAGGGATGGTCTAGACAGTATTTGGTCCTGCCATGAAGGCAGGGGACTGGACTCGATGACCTCTCGAGGTCCCTTCCAGTCCTAGAGTCTATGAATCTATGAATTATTAACCACTGGAACAACTTATCAAGGGCTCTGGTGGCTTCTTCTCCACTGGCAGTTTTTTAAATAAAAATGTGATGTTTCTCTAAAAGCTCTGCTCTAGTTCACACAGAAATCTCCAGGGATACTGCAAAGCCTTAGGGGCCCAGAGAAGAGCAAGGAGAGTGATCAAGGACATGAAAAAGAGAGATCAAAACAACTGGGATTGTTACCTCAGGAGAGGACTAAGAGGAGCGATGAGGGAAGTACCTTCCATAAAGACTGGTCTAGAGCAGGCAGATTGAGAGCTCGTGTTCTCCATGTCTCATAACCTAAGAAAGAAGGGTACGTCCAGACTGCCTGCAGGATCGGCGGGTAGTGATCAATTTATCGGGGATCGATATATTGCGTATCATCTAGACATGGTATATCGATCCCCAAAAGCGCTCTCATTGACTCCAGAACTCCACCAGGGTGAGCGGTGATAGCGGAGTCAATGGGGTGAGCCGCGGCCATCGATCCCATGCTGTGAGGACAGGAGGTAAGTCGAAATAAGATATGTCAACTTCAGCTACGCTATTTCTGTAGCTGAAGTTGCGTATCTTACATCGACTCCCCCCTACCAGTGTAGACCAGGCCAAAGGGACAGTAAGACAAACTGAAAGTGGGAAATTCAAAACTGATAAAAGAAAATATGTTTTCACACAAGGTATAATCAGCCTATGGAATTCACTGCTGTAGGAAGTCATGGAGGCCAAAGGTTAGCATGCAGAAAGGGACTGGAGCTATATGGATAACAAGAATATCCAGAGTTATCATAGTTAATGATAACGAGCCAAAAACTCCAAAGGTAATTACAAAATGTTTTTTAAGTACATCAGAAGCAGGAAGCCTGCTAAGCAACCAGTGGGGCCCCTTGATGATCGAGATACAAAAGGAGCGCTTAAAGATGATATAGTCATTGCAGAGAAACTAAATGGATTCTTTGCTTCAGTCTTCATGGCTGAGGATGTTAGGAGATTTCCAAACCTGAGCCAGCTTTTGTAGATGACAAATCTGAGGAACTGTCACAGATTGAAGTGTCACTAGAGGAGGTTTTAGAGTTAATTGATAAACTTAACATTAACAAGTCACTGCGACCAGATGGCATTCACCCAAGAGTTCTGAAAGAACTCAAATGTGAAGTTGCAGAAATATTAACTAGGGTTTGTAACCTGTCCTTTATATCGGCCTTTGTACCCAATGGTGTGGAGAAATTGAACAAGGAAGTGTTATTTACTCCTTCACATAACACAAGAACCAGGGGTCATCAAATGAAATTAATAGGCAGCAGGTTTAAAACAAATAAAAGGAAAGTTCTTCACACAGCGCACAGACAACTTGTGGAACTCCTTGCCTGAGGAGGTTGTGAAGACTAGGACTATAACAGCATTTAAAAGAGAACTGGATAAATTCATGGAGGTTAAGTCCATCAATGGCTATTAGCCAGGATGGGTAAGGAATGGTGCCCCTAGCCTCTGTTTGTCAGAGGATGGAGATGGATGGCAGGAGAGAGATCACGTGATCATTGCCTGTTAGATTCACTCCCTTTGGGACACCTGGCATTGGCCACTGTCGGTAGCCAGGATACTGGGCTAGATGGACCTTTGGTCTGACCTAATACAGCTGTGCTTATGTTCTTATGATAACAAAAGTTCTGGCAGGAAGCGTAAACCTCCTGCTTCAAGTTTTAAGATGGGCTGTAATTATTAGAAACCAGGACGAGGACTAAAGTGTGGGGCAGATTATCCCATAACTGTGGCTGTGGTGTTCTCTGACCTTCCTCTGCAGCACTGGTACCAGCCGCAGCATATTGTGCTAGGTGGGCCTTGGGTCTGGCATCCCTGCTCCTAAAAATTGGCCCACACTCCAGCAAGTAGAGCTGACCTGTAGCTCTTAATTTCTGCTTTATAAATAAGCAAAGCAGACAAGGACTGTAAAGGGAATGTTAGTAACTTTCTTGTACTTACAGTGGGGGCTCGCTGGGACTTCAGTGATGCAGGGACCTGGTGCAGGCCATCTGCATGTGGTGTATTTCACCCTACAGATTAAATTGTGATCTCCAGTAGAAAAGGAAAAGGTAATGCAACCTTCCCCTGGTGGTCAGACTGGTGTGGTGTTCCGAGGAGGCCAGGACTTGCCCCCAGGGCTAAACAGCGACACCCAGCTGCAGTGGCCCAGCTTTGCTGAGTGCACCCAGACCAAGGAAGCAGGAGCTTGGAACTCTACTGATTAATCAATTACCTTTTGGTAAAACAGAGTCAATCCCCTCCCTCACAACACAAGCAAGCAGGGCCAATGACGTTACCCCAGGGATGAATTTGGGCCAATGGGGCTGCTCCTGTGAACAGGGTAAACAAGATTTGTTCTTCAGCGAAGAAGGGGAACTTTGCTGTTTACATGGCAGCTAAGTCGGAGCTCTCCGTTCTCCTGTGCTTGGTTCGGCAGAGGGGCCTCCCCTGGGCCTGCGGAGAGCGGGCAGGGACTGATCTGTTTAGCCCGTTTCGGTGGCTTCTTCTGCCTTCACACAGGAAACCAGAACCGACTTCCGAGCGCCCTCCAGGGGCCGGGAGGCAAAGGGGCTGCGGAGAAAGCAGCACGGGGCGAGCCCCGGGACCCTACCAGGGCTGGTGGGCTCGGATCACTGCGGAACCTCCTTCCTCTCGGCTTAAAAACCCGAGCGCTGCTGGAGTCCCTGCTCGCTGGGCCCTGCAGCCCGGTGCTCCCGCAGCCCGGCGCTTGCTGCAGTCTGCGGCCCCGGAGTCCCTTTGCATTGCAGGGCTTTGCCACTGGGTTACAACCGCAGCCGCGGCCGGGTCCCCTCCTGCGGCTACCACGCGCCGGGCCGGGATCAGCCCAGTGCAACGCTGGACAGAAGCCCCGGCCCTGCGTTCTCCCACGGCCCCTGGCCGGCGCTCTCCCCTGACCCCGGCCACGGCCCCTGTCCGGTCCGCGCCCTTTCCCGGCCCGGCCCGCGCCCTCCCCCAGCCCCTGCCCGGCGCCCTCCCCTGACCCCGGCCACGGCCCCTGTCCGGTCCGCGCCCTTTCCCGGCCCGCCCCGCGCCCTCCCCCAGCCCCTGCCCGGCGCCCTCCCCTGACCCCGGCCACGGCCCCTGTCCGGCCCACGCCCTCCCCCAGCCCCTGCCAGGCGCCCTCCCCAGGCCGGCCCGGCCCGCACTCACTTGCTCGCACCAGGCAGAGGTCGCAGCTGAACAGCACCAGCACGGCCGAGTTGAGGCAGGCGGGGAAGGGGGCCATAGCCCCGTGGAGGGGCAGCCCGCTGGGGCCGCAGGAACCCCGGGCTCCGTGTCCGGCGCGGCGGGTTCGGCCCCCTGCCCCGGTGCGCAGGGACGGGGGGCGCGGCGGGGGCATCAGCCTCACAGGGGGGCGGCCCCGCCGGGAAAGGGGCGCGGGGCTCCCCGCCGGCGCCCCGCACAGGAGCCCGGCGCAGCGATGGCAGCGAGCCGGGGGGCAGCCGCGCTCTCCTCCATCAATGGGGAGCGGGCGGGCGGCGCGGGGCACCGGCAGGACGCGGCTGGCGCAGCCTGGAGACAGGCGGGACCTGCGGGGCCAGCACCGCGGACAGCTCCGCCCACGCCCCTCCCAGCGCCGAACGGCTCCGCCCGAGTGTCCTCCCGGCGACGGGCGGCTCCTCCCTCCAGTGCCCCCCACTTCTGGGCAGCTCTCCATCCCCAGTACCCTCCTGTAATGACACGCTGGAGCGCTCGGTGCCCCTTTACCTGCCTCGCACGGTGACACGCGTGCATGGTGGCACACTCACCCAACTAACCCCGTGGCATGCTCGCACAATGGCACACCCTCCCCATCTCGCACGGTGCCACCTTTACCTGCCTTGCACGGTGACATGCGTGCATGGTGGCACACTCACCCAACCAACCTCGCACGGTGACACGCGTGCATGGTGGCACACTCACCCAACCAACCTCGCACGGTGCCACCTTTACCTGCCTCGCATGGTGACACACGTGCATGGTGGCACACTCACCCAACCAACCTCGCACGGTGCCACCTTTACCTGCCTCGCATGGTGACACGCATGCATGGTGGCACACTCACCCAACTAACCTCGCACGGTGCCACCTTTACCTGCCTCGCAAGGTGACATGCGTGCATGGTGGCACACTCACCCAACTAACCCCATGGCATGCTCGCACAATGGCACACCCTCCCCATCTCGCACGGTGCCACCTTTACCTGCCTCGCATGGTGACACGCGTGCATGGTGGCACACTCAACCAACTAACCCCGTGGCATGCTCGCACAATGGCACACCCTCCCCATCTCGCACGGTGCCACCTTTCCCTGCCTCACACGGTGACATGCATGCATGGTGGCACACTCACCCAACTAACCCCGTGGCATGCTTGCACAATGGCACACCCTCCCCATCTCGCACGGTGCCATCTTTACCAGCCTCGCACGGTGACACACGTGCATGGTGGCACACTCACCCAACCAACTTCGCACGGTGCCACCTTTACCTGCCTCGCACGGTGACACACGTGCATGGTGGCACACTCACCCAACCAACCTTGCACGGTGACACCTTTACCTGCCTCGCACGGTGACACACGTGCATGGTGGCACACTCACCCAACTAACCCCGTGGCATGCTCGCACGATGGCACACCCTCCCCATCTCGCACGGTGCCACCTTTACCTGCCTCGCACAGTGACACGCGTGCATGGTGGCACACTCACCCAACCAACCTCGCACGGTGCCACCTTTACCTGCCTCGCACGGTGACACACGTGCATGGTGGCACACTCACCCAACTAACCCCGTGGCATGCTCACACGATGGCACACCCTCCCCATCTCGCACGGTGCCACCTTTACCTGCCTCGCATGGTGACACGCGTGCATGGTGGCACACTCATCCAACTAACCCCGTGGCATGCTCGCACGATGGCACACCCTCCCCATCTCGCACGGTGCCACCTTTACCTGCCTCGCACGGTGGCACGCGTGCATGGTGGCACACTCACCCAATCAACCTCGCACGGTGCCACCTTTACCTGCCTGGCACGGTGACACGCGTGCATGGTGGCACACTCACCCAACCAACCTCGCACGGTGCCACCTTTACCTGCCTCGCACGGTGACACACGTGCATGGTGGCACACTCACCCAACTAACCCCCTGGCATGCTCACACGATGGCACACCCTCCCCATCTCGCACGGTGCCACCTTTACCTGCCTCGCACGGTGACACGCCTGCATGGTGGCACACTCACCCAACTAACCCCGTGGCATGCTCGCACGATGGCACACCCTCCCCATCTCACACAGTGCCACCTTTACCTGCCTCGCACGGTGACATGCGTGCATGGTGGCACACTCACCCAACCAACCTCGTACGGTGCCACCTTTACCTGCCTCGCATGGTGACACGTGTGCATGGTGGCACACTCACCCAACCAACCTCGCACGGTGCCACCTTTACCTGCCTCGCACGGTGACATGCTTGCATGGTGGCACACTCACCCAACTAACCCCGTGGCATGCTCCCACAATGGCACACCCTCCCCATCTCGCACGGTGCCACCTTTACCTGCCTTGCACGGTAACACGCGTGCATGGTGGCGCACACACCCAACTAACCCCGTGGCATGCTCGCATGGTGGCACACCCTCCCCATCTCGCACGGTGCCACCTTTACCTGCCTTGCACAGTAATGCACTATCACAATGGTGCATCCTCCCCACCTCGCTCAGTGCCACCCTTTTCCTGCCTCGCACGGTGACACATGTGCATGGTGGCACACTCACCCAACCTAACCCCATGGCATGCTCACACGATGGCACACCCTCCCCATCTCGCACGGCGCCACCTTTACCTGCCTCGCACGGTGACACACGTACATGGTGGCACACTCACCCAACTAACCCCATGGCATGCTCGCATGATGGCACACCCTCCCCATCTCGCACGGTGCTACCTTTACCTGCCTCACACGGTGACACGCGTGCATGGTGGCACACTCACCCAACCTAACCCCATGGCATGCTCACATGATGGCACACTCTCCCCATCTCGCACGGTGCCACCTTTACCTGCCTTGCACAGTAATGCACTAGCACAATGGTGCATCCTCCTCACCTCACTTGGTGCCACCCTTTACCTGCCTCGCACAGTGACACACATGCATGGTGACATAGTTGCCTCACCTTACACGCTGGCGCACGCTCCCCATCTGGCACAGTGACACCATCTCCCCCCCTCATACAGTGACACACTTGCATGGTGACGCACTCTCCCTGCCTCGCACAGTGACACACTCTCATGGTGAAGGTCTCCCCACTTTATGCAGTACTCCCCCCTGCTTGACACAGTGACATGCTAACATAGTAACATACTCCTGCATACCTGTGTTCCTGCTGTGACATGTCCTCCGTGCCTGACACGGTGATGTTTGCTCGGTGACACATGTTCATGGTGATGCTTTTCCCACATCCCCTGTGATGGTTCTCGCTGGGGCACCTGGCCATGCTCCTCCCCTGCTCACGCTGTCTGTCGCACAGTAGGTCTCCTTGAATTACATTTTCTTGCAGATCTGAACTTGTCCCCTGGGCTGGTTCTAAGGTTTGGGGAAAGCAGCCCCTGCCACCACCCGCCCAGCCAGCCATGGTGTGGCTAACAGGGGTAGGGAAGGGGGACAATTTGCAGGCCAGGGTGAAATTCACCCTGTGCAGAGGGACAGCTCAGGGCACAAATGTTCCAGTGAGAAGTCCGAGGCCTACGCGCCCTGTGCTGGGCTGCATGGGGTTTGCTGCAAGCTCAGTGGCTCAGAGATCCCAGCTGGCTAGGTTCAGATCTTGGCAGATCTGGGGAAGCGAGTAACTCCTCCCCCTGGGCTCTGTGAGCTTGGCTGCAGAGCCCCATTGTGCCCGTGTGCAGAAGGGTGCAGCATCCTCACCTGCTGAGCTGGATGCTGCCCTGCTCTCTGTACGCAATCCTATGCACCCAGCAAGACCCTAGTTTCTCAGGGAGGCCAACACATCTCAGGGACCTGGAGAGGAACTGTCCAGGGTTTGAAATGACTCATCCAAATGTTGCCCTCTCCAAGTTCTGTGTTTCCAGGTTTGGGGCCACACTGCTCCTCCCCCTGTAGCAGGAATGTCACTGACACACTGCTCCCCCATCCTCCAGGCCCCCCAAACCTGTAACAAACCAACCACACACCCCTCAGAAAGAGATTTTTCCCCCCAGAAGAGTGGTGCCAGTGACTGCCCTGGCTAGCATGGTGGGTTATGGCGGGCGCGGATACTGTGGGGATGGAGGCCATAGACAGACAGACTGACTGACTCTGGGCCAGAGTTAGCCCTGTGCCATTTTAGGCTGGTGAAATGGCTCCTTCACCTCTCCATAGCCCATGCTGTAGCCTGGCCTCGCTTACACCAGGCAGGTAACAGCTAGGCTACTCATACAGATGGTCTGGCAGTTGTGCAGTGTAAGGGACCTTCCCACAATTTGCCCTGTGCAGTCATCTCTGCAAAGGGGGAAGACACGGACTGCCCCACGCTCCAGGGAGCAGGGCTAGCTAGAGCAAAGCAAGCTTGGGTACAGCTATAGGGCGTGCAAAGCGGATGCTGGCTCCTTTGGGCATTTTTCCCCATGAAAAGGAGACACATGCAAATCTTTGGTGTTTCAGCTCCTTGGGAATCCCTGCCTGCACTGGGGGGTTCAGGGACAGTGCAACCATTTAGACAACCTAGGCGGTCACCTAGGGCGCTAGGATTTGGTGGGTGGCATTTTCTTCGGCAGCGACTGCGGGGGCCAGAGGGAGGAGCATGTTTGGCCAGCACTGATACCATGAGCTGCCAGGCAGTCTGGTTGGCCTGGTGCCAGTGCATCCATACGCTGAGACCAGTGAAGGGGAGGTGTAGTTAGGTGGTCACAATTTTTTTAATGGCAAAGAGGAATTTTCTCCTCCTGGAAAGTCCCCCATGCAGGATGCAGCCAGAGCAGAAAATGAGCTAGAAGCTGGCGCTCTGGATGTTAGCTATTGATTGGTGTTCCCTAACATCAGAGGTGCTGCACAGTGAATGGCCTGGGGAGGATTGTGCTCAGTGCACATGGCAGACGCACAGGTTAGAACCAACACCCAGCAGGCGGTGGCATGAGGACAGTTGAGCAGAGTTACACTCCCAGTCTTTATTCAGGCCTAATCTGATGGTGTCCAGTTTGCAAATTAATTCCAGTTCTGCAATTTCACACTGGAGTCTGTTTTGTTGAAGAATTGCCACTTTTAGGTTTGTTATTGAGGATCCAGAGAGGTTGAAGTGTTCTCCTGCTGGTTTTTGAATGTTGTGATTCCTGATGTTAGATTTGTGTCCTTTTATTCTTTTGCGTAGAGACTGTCCAGTTTGGCCAATGTACATGGCAGAGGGGCATTGCTGGCACATGATGGCATAGATCACGCTGGTAGATGTGCAGGTGAATGAGTCTCTGATGGTGCGGCTCGAGCTCTCAAGTCCACCTGTCCCCCTGGGTCTGAGTTCAGGTGGCTACTCATTGCTGGAGCTGCCAAGTCCATAGGACTATTTCTGGTGTGCTAGCTAGTGCACGTCTGTGTCCCTGGGCTGGCACCTTGCTCCCAAGGTCTGTGTAGACGTGTCACTGGTGACCCAGCCTGGAGGCCTAGAAAATGAAGAGAGCATCCGCTAAGTGGGAGGAAGCCTCAGTGAAAGAATTGTGGTTCCCCAAGGTATAGTTACAGCCTGTGTTCATAGATTCTGAGGCTGGAAAGGAATATTATGAGCATCTAGCACAGCAAAGCACAGGTCAGAGAATTTCACCCAGTGATTCCTACAACCGGTCTGTACCTGCTGGCTGAAGAATGCTCTGTGGGATATTGTATTGACAATGTTTACTACAGGGTCACCTGTCACTGTTATATGGCTGGAAGCTCTGGACAAATGGGGTGTATGGGATGTAGAGACTGGGCCCAGTCAGTGGACAACTGATGCCTGCAAGTGATATGGCCAGTACTTGGTCAGACCTCATCAAAAACTAGAACTGAAGAGTTGGAGGTGCCCCAGGAGATATAGGTGGCTGCAATCCAAGATGACCTGATGCAGAGTTTGGACTTTCTCTAGGATTCTAACGATCAACTAGACTTGCTGAGATACTCTAATTGTGGGAAATGAGGGCCTGGGGGTTTAATCTATTTAGGGGACAGTATGGGAAAGAAGTTGCTTCCCATCCACGAGTGGCCTCTGCGGTTCTGACAGGTGCATTGGAGATGTGTCAGCATGCAGGATCCCAGCTGGCATAAGGTCAAAGGGCAGTTTCATGGCAGTTGGTGTGCGGGATTATATGAGTGTATTCTCCCAGGGACTGGGGACCTTTGATTGATCCAGGATGGTCACAGAGATCAATGCACATCAGGCTCAGATGATTAAGCCACCTTATGTCATATGCCTCTTGTCCGCACAGAGGCAGCTGCAGGAGTTATTGAGCAATCCAGAAGTCTGTGGGCTTCCCCCAGGGTGCTGGTGGGCATGGCCAGTCCCACAGGGTTCTGTGTCGATTTCTGAGATTTAATTACGTGACCCGCAAGGACTTGTACCCTGGCCCCCACACTGATGGTGCGTTGCAAGCACTAGTGGGACCCTAGTGTTCTCTTCACTGGCCTCTAGAGCAGCTCAGGGCAAATTGAGGAAGAAAATTCTGCCCCTGCAAAGACCCACGGGATGGGGTTCGTCGCTGCAATGCTGCCTGGATTGTGTAATGCCCAGCTGCGTTTGAGTGATTAACGGAGCATGTCTTGGGGAGTCTGCCATCTGTTGGGTGTCAGATGCTCTTGGATGACATCCTGGTCCATATGCCTCTGAGCTCAGGCCGATAAGGCTGAGGAATGTGCTGGAACATAGGAAAACTGTTCCTGGGACACGGTGGTGGGGAAGTGATTTCCATTGACCCAGAAAAAGTGGCTGCAGTGGCTGAGTGGCCTGAACCCCAGAATGTCCCCCAGTGACTGGAGTTAAAGGGGTTTTCCTCTTCCCACTGGAGGTTTGTACGAGGCTGGTTGGTGTGTGTGTGTGCACGCACTGAGGTAACTGCCTCACTGCACAGACTATCAGACAAGGATCGTCGTGTACATGAACAGCCAAGTGCAGCCAGACATTCCAAGGAAGGGCCGAAGAAGGCTGTGATCACTGCACCAGCGTTGGCATGTCCCTGCCAGGATGTCCACTTGTACTGGTGCTGATGCTAGCAAGGTTAGAATAGGAGCTGGGCTTTCCTACATGTGGAGGGGAGAAGAGCAGGCTGCAGACTATTGTAACAAACCTTCAGGAAACCAGAATGGAATGGAACTACTGTGTGACCCATAGGGAGCTCCTGGCAGTAGTCAGAGCTGCCAAGAGATTTCACCCATATCTAGTATGAGCAGCAGTTCACTATATGGACTGACCATGCTGCCCTGCAGCGGCTGTTGAGCTTCCAGCAACCTGAAAGGTAGTCATCATATTGGCTGGAGAAATTGAAGCAGTACCATTTCAAGGTGCCTCTGTCAGGGGTCCAGCATTGGAATAGATGCCCTGTCTCGACACCCCTGCTTGGAAAGCAGTTGTCAGGATTGCCTCCACCAGGAGCAGAAGGAGGAAGTCCAGGGATATGTTGTCCTCATGGGGGTGGGGAGAAGCTGAGGAGCTACCTGAGGCATGATGTGATGTGATGGGGTGAGGGTGTGGGGCGAGTGCACCCTGTTACACATGGACAATTCAGCTGATGAAGTCTGAGGATGAAGACAGAGTACTCCTTTTTCAGGCAGGACAGAGGCACTCTTGGGGGGAAACAGCTTCCCACAGCAAGCTGATTAAGGATTTGTGGGCCCAGTGGAACCCCCTGGAGTGGTAGGAAGATGCATGACACATGAAGTGGCAGACCTGCGGGGAGGATCAAATGGAGTGGCAGCTGATTTTCCCAAACCTGACAGTTGGCTGTGTTGAAAACGGTGCATGATTTGCCTACAGGAGATCACTTTGCATCACTTTGGGATCACGGAGACCACAAGTCAAGTTCAGCAAATATTCTACTGGCTCAGGAGTTAGAGGCGCGAAGAGTTGGTGTGGGAGGTGTGAAGAGTAGGGGGTGGAAGGGACCCCCTGGTAGGCCCAGTGCACTGATGTACCAGAACAGTATGGGGCACCATTGCAACCAGTGGTCATTGATGTGCTGGGAACCCTGCCAGAGATTGAGAGGGGAAATTGATTTGAATACTTCTCCAAATGGCCAGAGGCATTTGCCTTCCCCAATCAGGAAGTAACAACAATTGCTGGGGCCCTGGTGATGGTGTTCCTGGAGAACTGCACAGAGAAGAAATTTCTGGCTGAAATGTTCCAGGGGAACTGCATGAACAGTAGTATGGTGGAGAGCTACATCTGCACGTTGGGGAATGGGTCAGTCTGTCACCAGCTCCAGGGGAGTCCGTGCTGTGGGGTGAGGTCATGGACTGCATTAAAGTTTGCTGGATTCTTTGACAATGTGGTCTTGCCTCTCCTTTGGATACCTCTGGTGCTACAATGGTTTTTAGCTCACCAAGAAGTTGCAGGAATTGCTGGTGAAATCCTTTGGGCTGTGTAAAGCAGGAGGTCAGGCTAGATCAGTGGTCTCCAAACTTTTTTTATCATGCACCCCATCAGTAAAAAAATTTTGAGCATGCACCCCTTGCTGCGCCAAAGCAAAAACACCCCAAAACCGGGACTCCCACCCGAAAAGAAAAGTGCTCCTCCTGCCGCGCACTCCACTTTGGAGACCACTGGGCTAGATGATCAGGATGGTCCCTTCTGGACATAGAAGAATCTGTCAGTCTGAGAAGAGAAGAGCTGTTTTCCGCGGGTGAGGGGAGCTGGAGGCCAGTTCAATTTTCACAGGTGGAAGAGGAATAATATAATCATAATTGGAGATATACCAATCTCCTAGAACTGGAAGGGACCTTGAAAGGTCATCGAGTCCAGCCCCGTGCCTTCACTCGCAGGACCAAATACTGATTTTTGCCCCAGATGGCCTGCTAAACCCAGGGTTGTGAGTTCATTCCTTGAGGGGGCCATTTAGGGAACTGGGGTAAAAATCTGTCTGGGATTGGTCCTGCTTTGAGCAATAGGTTGGACTAGATGACCTCCTGAGGTCTCTTCCAACCCAATATTCTATGTGTAAGCAGAGTCAGGTTGAGTGCTACCCTGACATCTGGTGGTGAATTGTAGGGAGTGTGGAAAGAATCTCAAAAATTTCAAAGGGTGTGGAAAGATTTGCATTGGCATCCACCTCACACTTAGCATAAACCCACAGCAGCTTGGGATGGTGATTTTAACAGCTCTGGGATCCCCAATTTCTTTGTTATTGGGGCAGGAGTTAAAAAAAAGTTTGTCACCCTGATTGTGTGAATGGGGAGCTGTGGGACAGCTTTGTGACAGAAATGACAACCTCAGCTGGGTGGTACTTGCTAAACATGGGACAGGGGTTCCAAACCCCCTATGAGTTGAGAGAGAAAGGTTGGGGTTTGGTGTGTGTACCTATGGTATGGGCCCCTTTTGAGGGCCTAGAACACCAATTGCATGTTCTCCTCTCTTTACTGTTAAAGAGTAGAGCTAATTTTGATTCCATTAGGAGTCTATCTAGAGACTGCTGAGTTGAATTCATGTTGGACCAATGGTGCACCAGGTCTCCCCTACTAAAAGCTGAAATTGCTGAAAGAGCTGAGCTGAGTGCTGTGTTAATTAGTGGGGGAGTCTGAAGACCTATCGTTAAGTGGTTGGCAGAGCAGACCAGTTGGAGCAGCCCATGGAACAGTGAGCAGAGTGAAGCAGTTTGCAGGGGCAGCTGGAGGAGTAGCTCAGCTGGTGTGGTGGAGCTGGTCGTGGTGAAGGCTGCAACAGAACTTCATGGAAAGGCAGAGCAGTTGGCCCTGGCCCACGTAAGGTGCCCCTTAACACCCTGTGTGGACTTCCCCCCTGAATTTCCACCCAGGCTTGGGGGGTGGTGGTAAAACTCTACAGATAAACTCTTGAACTCTGAGGTGGCACTGACCAGAGACTTTTGGGTTCTTGGACTTTGGGGTGATTGAACTGAAGACCCTAAGGGGAAAAGGACATTGCCAAACATACTGGGAGGTGGGTTTTTGTTTATGGTTTGTGTTATAACCCTGTTTGTGGTGTTTCTCCATGGGATGCCGCATTGATTCCTTTCTTTATTAAAAAGATTTTGTTACACTCAGACTCCGTGCTTGCGAGAGGGGAAGTATTGCCTCCTAGAGGCGCCCAGGGAGGTATGGTATGTAAGTGTCCCAGGTCACTGGGTGGGGGCTCGAGCCAGTTATGCATTGTGTTACTGAAATGGAACCCCTGGATACTGAACCCGGCCCTTGTTGCTGCCAACTCAGAAGAGCAGAAGGGTTACATATGACTTGCCTGTTCCAGTCCAGATCCACCCTCCTTTGGTGTAATGAGGAGGGAAGTGTGTGGCTGGGAGTTATAAATGAGAGCTCAGGCTCATGAGGGGGGAGTTCAGAGTCCTGAGAGAAAGTTTCAGAAACCAGAGTTAAGAAAAGGAAAAATCCAGAGACCGCAGAGACAAGCGAACTCCGAGGAAGAGCAGAGCTGGGCTGAGAGCTGCAGCGAGGGAGCAGTGAGTTCCCTGGTAGAGCTACATCAGGTTGGTGAAAGCAGAAGGCAGTCAGGAGGCCACCTACAACCCTCCCTAGGCCACAGAGACATAGGCAGAGAGGGCTGGATGCTGAGACAGCAGAAGGAGGCGCCTGCTGACTCTCTGGGCTGGAGAGCTGAAGCCAGAGGGCTAGAGAGGCCTGATAGCTGCGGATTGATGGAGGGGTGAGACCACTGATGTTGCCAGGGAACAACTGGATCCCCCTCTCTGGCAAGGAAACAGAATGGAAAGACCCCAGCTGGAGGCGCTGGATGAGGAGTGGCGAAAGACACAGAGCTGTACCTGGGAGCTGAGCTGGAGCATGGTGAGAGATGCTGGAGCTCTAGTCATCTTGCACTGTTGGGATGAATGTACTATTTGGATGGTGCTGGGGAGATTCTGGTTTATGGTTGTCAAGCTGTAACATAGTGGCTGAAGAGCATGAGTACTAAACTCAGGGCAGACTTTTAAACCCTAAATTGGCTGTGAGTTCTATCCTGAGATTTCCCCAGCTAATTATCAAGCGTAAATTCTTCAGGGCTGCCCAGAGGATTCAGGGGGCCTGAGGCAAAGCAATTTTGGGGGGCCCTTCCATAAAAAAAGTTGCAAAACTATATTCTCATGGGGGCTGTTAAGGTATTTTTCCCACTTTGAACTTTAGAGTACAAATGTGGGGACCTGCATGTACCCTTCTAAGCTTAATTCCTGGCTTAGATCTGATAGTGCTGCCACCAACCAGAAATTTCCAGTGTCTGGTGCACTCACTGTCTCCCAAAACCTTCCCTGGGGAACCCAAGACCCAAACCCCTTGGGTCTTTAAACAAGGGGAAATAAACCATTCCCCCTTCTTCACCTCCCAGACTTTCCCCTCCCTGGGTTACCCTGAGAGACTACACTGATCCAAACTCCTTGGATTTTAAAACAGAGAGCAATTAACCTTCCCCCCTCCTCATTTCCCCCCACCACTCCCTGGTGAGTTCAGACCCAATCCTCTTGGGTCTTAAACAAGGAAATAAATCAATCAGGTTCTTGAAAAAGAAAGCTTTTAATTAAAGAAAGAAAAAGTAAAAATTATCTTTGTAAAATTAGGATGGAAAATGTTTACAGGGTCTTCAGCTTATATAGACTAGAGGGACTCCCTCCACCCTAGCCTAAGATACAAGTTACAGCAAACAGAGGTAAAATATCCTTCCAGCAAAATACACATTTGCAAGTTAAGAAAACAAACATAAGACTAATCTGCCTTTTCTAGCTAATGCTTACTATTTTGAACATGAGAGACTGTTTTAGAAAGATTGGAGAAAGATCTGGTTGTACGTCTGGTCCCTCTTAGCCCCAAGAGCGAACAACGAACAAAATAAACAGCACAAACAAAGACTTCCCCCCACCAAGATCTGAAAGTATCTTGTCCCCACATTGGTCCTCTGGTCAGGTGTCAGCCAGGTTCACTGAGCTTCTTAACCCTTTACAGGTAAAAGAGACATTAACCCTTAACTATCTGTTTATGACAGGGGCCCCACTTGCCCCCCCCGGGAGGCCCTGAAATTCTTGAAGTGTTATAATAGCCTAGACTTGGAGCTACAGACACTCCCCTTGGGTTCCCCAATCTGTCTGGCACCCAGGTAAGTTTACCTTTGTGATAGACTGTCCCTTACATCAAAGATCACAGCAGTGTTCAGGTTACTACATAAGGACATAAGAACGGCCATATTGGGTCAGACCAAAGGTCCATCTAGCCCAGTATCCTGTCTTCCCACAGTGGCTAGTGCCAGGTGCTTCAGAGGGAATGAACAGAACAGGTCATCATCAAATGATCCATCCCTGTCACCCATTCCCAGCTCCTGGGAAACAGAATCTAGGGCACCATCCCTGCCCATCCTGACTAATTGCCATTTTTTATGAACTTACCTAATTCTTATCTGAACCCAATTATAGTCTTGGCCTTCACAGCATCCTCTGGCAAACAGTTCCACAAGTTGACCATGCGTTGTGTGTAGAAATACTTCCTTTTGTTTGTTTTAAACCTGCTGCCCATTAATTTCATTTGGTGACCCCTAATTCTTGTGTTATGAGAAGGAGTAAATAACACTTCCTTGTTCAATTTCTTCACACCAGTCATGATTTTATAGACTTCTATCATCTCCCCACTTAGTCAGCTCTTTTCCAAGCTGAAAAATCCCAGTCTTATTAATCTCTCCTCAGATGGAAGCTGTTCCATACCCCTAATCATATTTTTTGCTCTTTTCTGTACCTTTCCTAATTACAATAGATCTTTTTTGAGATGGGGTGACCACATCTGCACACAGTATTCAAGGAGTGAGTGTACCATGGATTTATATAGAGGCAAGATGATATTTTCTGTTTTATTATCTCACTCACTCATGCCCGTCACCCCAATCGGGGTATGGGCCGCCAACCACAGATCTCCAGAGTCTTCTATCCTGGGCCATTCGCTCTAGCTGGTTCCAGGTATAGCCCATTTTTTTGCTATCAGCCTGAAGGTCACGTCGCCAGGTGTTTCTTGGACGGGCTCTTTTCCGCTTGCCTTGGGGGTTCCATCGCAGTGCCTGTCTGGTGATGTTAGTTGGCTGCTTGCGTAGTGTATGTCCTATCCAACCCCACCTTCTCCTTCTGATTTCTTCCTCTGCTGGGAGTTGACGGGTCCTCTCCAAGAGGTGGATGTTACTGATGGTGTCTGGCCAGCGGATCTGGAGAATCCTTCTGAGGCAGCTATTAATGAAGGTCTGGATCTTCCTGGTGGTTGTTTTGGTTGTCCTCCAGGTTTCAGCTCCATACAGTAAGACTGATTTCACATTGGAGTTGAACAGTCGAATTTTTATTGCCAAAGACAGCTCTCTGGAGGTCCAGATGTTCTTGAGCTGTAAGAAGGCTGCTCTTGCCTTACCAATCCTTACTTTGATGTCTGCGTCTGTGCCACCCTGCTGGTCAATGATGCTACCTAGGTAGGTGAAGGACTGCACTTCTTCCAAAGGGCTTCCATTCAATGTGACTGGGTCATTGCTGATGGAATTAATCCTAAGGATCTTGGTCTTGTCCTTGTGAATGTTGAGGCCAACCTGTGATGACGTGGCTGCCACAGTGTTGGTCTTCTCTTGCATCTGCTCTTTACTGTGCAAAAGAAGTGCAAGATTGTCAGCAAAGTCCAGGTCATCAAGCTGGGTCCACAACGTCCACTGGATTCCGTTCCTACGCTCGTAAGTGGATGTCTTCATAATCCAATCAATGACGAGGAGAAAGAGAAGTGGTGACAACAAGCATCCTTGTCTGATTCCAGTTCGCACCTGGAAGCTGTTAGTGAGCTGCCCTCCATGGATCACTCTACAGTGTATACCATCATATGAGTTCTTGATCAGGTTGACCACCTTTGCTGGAATGCCGTAGTGCCGAAGGAGCTTCCAGAGGGTCTCTCGATCCACGCTATCGAACGCTTTCTCATAGTCAACAAAGTTGATGTACAACGAGGAATTCCACTCCACAGACTGCTCGACTATGATGCGAAGTGTTGCTATCTGGTCCGTGCATGATCTGTTCAGCCGGAAACCTGCCTGTTCATCTTGTAGCTGTGGATTGACGGCATCCTTCATTCTCTCTAAGAGAACTCGGTTGAAGACCTTCCCTGGCACCGACAGGAGTGTGATTCCTCTATAATTGGCACAGTTGCTAAGGTCTCCTTTCTTAGGGATTTTGATGAGATATCCCTCTTTCCAGTCTGCTGGAATCACTTCTTCTTCCCATATCTTCTCAAAGAGGGGGTACAGCATTTCCACTGAAGCATCCAGGTCTGCTTTCAGGGCCTCTGCTGGGATGTCATCAGGTCCAGCCGCCTTCCTGTTCTTCATCATGGTGATGGCTTTTCTGATCTCATCTCTGGTTGGTTTATCACAATTAATTGGGAGGTCCTCGTTGGCTGGGTTAATGTCTGGTGAATTTGGTGGTGCTGGTCTGTTCAGGAGTTCCTCAAAGTGCTCCGCCCGTCTGTTCATCTGTTGTTCTATTCCTGTTATAGACTTTCCCTGCTTGTCTTTAACGGGACGTTCTGGCTTGCTGAACTTTCCAGACAGTCGCTTGGTAGTATCATACAGCTGTTTCATGTTACCGCTGTATGCTGCCTGCTCCGCTTCTGCTGCCAGTTCATCCACATACTCTCTCTTGTCCTTCCTAATATTCCTCTTCACTGCTCTGTGGGCTTCAGCATACTCTTTTTGAGCTTTGGCCTTTGCAGCTCTAGTCCTGCTGTTGTTGACTGCTGCCTTCTTCTTCTTTCTGTCTTCTATCTTGGTCAAAGTCTCTGCTGTGATCCACTCTTTCTGCTGATGTTTCTTAATTCCAAGCACTTCCTGGCATACTAACCTAAGTGTGTCTCTCACTTTCTGCCATCTGTTTAGTACACTGTCTTCCTCTTCCTCAGACCGATCCTGTAATACTGAAAACTTATTCTTCAGCATCAGTCCAAAATCTTCCTTGGTCTTACGGTCCTTCAGAAGGCTGACGTTGTACTTCACTCTTCTGTCTGACGTATCTATCCAGCTCTGCTTCAGCTTCAGCTTCAATCTAGCCACCACTAAGTGATGGTCGGACGCCGCGTCTGCTCCTCTTCTAACTCTAACGTCCTGCAAGGATCTTCTGAACTTCTTGCTAATGCAGACATGGTCGATCTGATTTTCTGTCGTACCTGCTGGTGATACCCAGGTACTCTTGTGGATCCGCTTGTGAGGAAAGATACTACCTCCTATGACCATGTTGTTAAGTGCACACAGATCCACAAATCTCTCTCCATTCTCACTCATCTCTCCCAGAGCGTGGGTCCCCATGACTTGTTCGTATCCTGTGTTGTCAGGTCCAATTTTGGCATTAAAGTCTCCCATAAGGATGATGATGTCTTTGTCTGGGAGAATCTCTAATATTTTCTGGAGTCTGTTGTAAAAATAATCTTTGTCCTCCTCATCGCTGTCATTAGTTGGAGCGTAGCACTGAACAACATTCATCTTAGTCCTCTTCATTTTAGTTCTGAAGGATGCTGTGATGATCCGGGGACCATGTGCCTCCCAACCAATCAGTGCTCTCTGTGCCTGCTTGGACAACATGAAGCCTACTCCCTGTGTGTGGGGTGTGTCGCTCTCTTCATGTCCTGAATACAGCAACAGCTCTCCTGTCAACAGTCGTCTCTGTCCAGCTTGCGTCCATCTTGTTTCGCTAATGCCTAATAGGGTCAGGTTGTTGCTCCTCATCTCTGCTGCAACCTGCGCCGTCTTTCCTGACTCGTACATGGTCCTCACGTTCCATGTGCCTATGGTAATCCTCCTGGTTGCAAGAAGGGTAATCAGCTTAGTGGCTTCCTCACGGCTTTCACCACCCAGCGTCATGCATTTTCAAGTTGAAGACCCTTCTTTTTCCAGGGTAAAAGTCTCTGTTGTTGGCGTTTCTGTAGCAGGTTGATTTTTTATGGGGTGGAGTTGCTAGCCCCACGCCCAATCCTCCTCCTTTATCCTGACTTGGGACAGGCAGATGGCCCCAAAGGATCTCTCTGGTGGAGTTGTTTTATTATCTATCCCTTTCTTAATGATGCCCAAAATTCTGTTACCTTTTTTGACTGCTGCTGCGTGTTGAGTGGATGTTTACAGAGAACTATCCACAGTGACTCCAAGATCTCTTTCTTGAGTGGTAACCACTAATTTAAACCCCCCTCATTTTGGGATTATATTTTCCAATGTGCATTACTTTGCATTTATAAGGACTGAATTTCATCTGCCATTTTGTAGCCCAGGTACCCAGTTTTGCAAGATCCCTGTGTAACTCTTCGCAGTCTGCTTTGGACTTAATTATCTTGAATAATTTTGTTTCCTCTTTTGCCACATCACTGTTTACCCCCTTTTCCAGATAATTTATGAATATGTTGAATGGTACAAGTCTCAGTACAGACCTCTGAGGGACACCACTATTTATGTGTCCCCATTCTCAGACTGACCATTTATCCCTACCCTTTGTTTCTTATCTTTTAACCAGTTACTGATCCATGCAAGGACCTTCCCTCTTATCCCAGGACAGCTCACTTTGCTTAAGAGCATTTGTTGAGGGACCTTGTCAAAGGCTTTCTGAAAAGTAAAATTATTTCCCCATGTTTATTCCCCCCCACACTGTTCCTCACATCTTCTTGTCAACTGCTGCAAATGGACCATTGTCATTACCACTACAAACAGTTTTTTTCTCTCCTGCTGGTAATTACTCACCTTAACTGATCACTCTCATTAGAGCGTGTATGGTAAAACCCATTGTTTCATGTTCTCTGTATATATAGATCTTCCTACTGTATTTTCCACTGCATGCATCCGACGAGGTGGGTATTCACCCACAAAAGCTCATGCTCCAATACGTCTGTTAGTCTATAAGGTGTCACAGGACTCTTTGCTGCTTTTACAGATCTAGACTAACACGGCTACCCCTTTGATACTTGACAAGTACTCCTGTTCTTTTTGAAAATCTAAGTACACTATATCCACTGGATCACACTTGTCCACATTCTTTTGACCCCTCTCAAAGAATTCTAGTAGATTGGTGACACACGATTTCCCTTTACAAAAATCATGTTGACTCTTTCCCAACAAATCATGTTGACAATTCTGTTCTTTACAATAGTTTCAACCAGTTTGCCTGGTATTGGATTTAGGTTGACTGGCCTATAATTGCCAGGATCACGCTTGGAGCCTTTTTTTAAAATTGGAGTCACATTAGCTATCCTCCAGAGGCTGGTTTAAATGGTGGGTTACATACCACATACTCCCAGTCCCAAAGAACCAGCCACTTACCTCAAGTCAATTGCATTTTATAGCCCAGAGCAAAGCACTGCGTGTAGCCAATCCTATAATAAACTGTACAGATTTATTAACAGGAAAGGGAAACAAGACAGTTATTTACAAGGTTACAGTAGTCAAACATACATACACAAATATTAATTCCAATCTTGATTTTCAAAAAATAATAGAAGCTTCTATAATAAGCAACCACTATACATCCTTTAGGGCTAACCCAGGGTAAGCATGGGGAATCTTTTCTTATGCCTAGTAATCCTTGTCCCCCAGAGTTCAAATAGCATGAAGATACAATTCCTCCTTGTCAGGGCTTTTTATTCCCCTCCATCCTTATGCTTTGAGTTGCAAACGCAGCTGATGAGAGGAATTTATTTGGAAGTCTCATCTTCATGGGGTGTGTGCGCAGGAGAGTAAAGAAGAAAGTCTTTTATCCTCGTTAATGTTCCATTGTAGTCCCACTGGTGTTGATAGGCCGTCCTTGTCAGGCAGGATGTAACATCTTCTGTTGGAGACTAATTAGTGTGAAATGCTAATGTCTCTCTCCTGTCTAGTGATGTTTACAGTTACAAAGGCTTACAATGCAAATGCTCAGATATTACCTTTCAGTATGGAATATGGAGATTGAGTGAAATTAACACATGCAGCAACTCACACCATATTCAATCCCTCTTCAAAACTTGTGTATACCATGAAAGCTACAAGAAGCAAAGGCAGGAGATTAGGAAGCAGCAAATGAGAACATAAAACCATAAGGATGACCATCCCGCCAAGCCGGGTCCACGCCCACTATGTAACTAACCATGTGATCTCCTCACCCTCACAATGGCCCTCCTCTAATTTTCCCACCCCTTGCTTGTGTAGGATCTTCCTTCCCTGTGGCACGTTCTATGTACTCTGTATGGTCTCCGAGGAAGGGTGGATACTTGTTGTCATAAACAGATAAGAAAAGCTAATAGCACAGAAGTACTTGATATCTCTTTGACTGTAAAGGGTTAACAAGTTCAGTAGCCTGGCTGTCACCTGACCAGAGAACCAATCGGGAGCCAGGATACTTTCAAATCTGGAAGGAGGGAAGTTTCTGTGGGTGCTGTTAGTTTTTGGGGTTGTTCACTCCGGGGGGTCAGAGAGACCAGACGAGCAACCAGGTTTCTCTCCAATCTCCCTGATACAGGTTCTTATAGATTGAAAATAGTGAGTACTAAATAGATAAGGCGAGTTAGGCTTATGTTTGTTTTCTTTATCTGCAAATGTGCATTTGGCTGGGAGGAGTTCAAATTTGTATTTTTTGCTGAAAGGATTTTAATTTGTACTTGAATACTTAGGCTGGGAGGGTATTCCCAGTGCCTATAGCTGAAAAACCTTGTACCTATTCCATTTTAAATTTACAAAGATAATTTTTACTATTTTTCTCTCTTTAATTAAAGTTTCTTGTTTAAGAACCTGATTGTTTGTTTTTTTTTATTTTGGTGACACCCCAGGGGACGGGATTTGGATTCACCAGGGAATTGGTGGGGAGAAAGGAGGGAAGGGGGAGAGAAAGTAATCCTGACACAGAGAGAAATTAGCCTGTTTCTCTCAGGGAGAGTCTGGGAGGGAGAGAGAGGAGGGAGGAAGGTGAATTTTCCTCTCTGTTTTGTGATTCAAGGAGTTTGAATCACAGTGATCTTCCAGGGTAACCCAGGGAGGGGAAGCCTGGGAGAGGTAATGGTGGGGGAAAGGGTTTACTTTCCTTGTGTTAAGATCCAGAGGGTCTGGGTCTTGGGGTCCCCGGGCAAGG
Source organism: Aldabrachelys gigantea (assembly GCA_026122505.1). Lineage (NCBI taxonomy): Eukaryota > Metazoa > Chordata > Testudines > Testudinidae > Aldabrachelys > Aldabrachelys gigantea. The sequence goes on along the minus strand of CM047481.1, from coordinate 392,031 downwards.
TTTTGGGGGGACCAGAGTGTACCAGGCACTGGAATCCCTGGTTGGTGGCAGCGCTACAGGTTCTAAGCTGGGGATTAAGCTTAGAGGAATTCATGCTGGTACCCCATATCTTGGACGCCAAGGTTCAGAGTGGGGATTGTACCATGACACTTGTCTCTCTCACATGCCCACTGGTTTCTGAGCAGTCTAGAAATGATAAGTAGCAATAATAAAAACAAGTGACTGAAATCTTGAGCAGTCACTTGTTTGGGTTTTTTTCTCCAGGCAAAAATGTCATTTTCAACTACAAATCAGGAAGCCAGGTGGCTAAATTCTATTATCTGATTCACAAGGGATTGTGTACAGCATACTGGGTGGAAGCTGAGGAACGGGAGGCAGGGCAGTTCTTTTTGAAATGCTGGCCCTAAAATCTGCTAACTGGAAACCTGATGCATGTTTCCTTCTCCTTTTCCTCCGTGTACACAGTGCTGTGAAAGCTGGCTGACCCCACTTAATAGATTACAAGCGGCCAGTGGGCGGGGCGGGGGGTTGAGTACTGCTCATGGTCACAGTAGCCTGAATTTTTACACTATCTCTTTTCCTCTGCCTCAAGGCAGGAAGATCCTGCTCCAAACCAGTCAGTACTACCCAGATAACGGGAACATGAGATTTTACACTTACCAATCATGTATTAACACGCAAGGGTCTTTGTCTGAATGTGTATAAAAGGTTTGTGGAATTTGTGTAAGACAGATTCTTTGTACCAAGGTACAGGCTCTCCTTATTCTGCAGAATAAAGCATTTTCCTTATCCCTGTCAGGCTGTTAATTAGCTCTCAGCTAGACAGACCCGATATTTTGGTAACAGTGCTGTTTGGGTCTGTTCATATGATAAAACACCACCAGCTTCATGATTTCAACCTCCTGCTGATTGTGCCTAATTCCTACCTTAATTCCTCGGGGGCAACTGCAGGGAACAGGATTCTAAAACTGCCCCAATAAAACATCTTGCCTGTGCCAGGGAGTTTGTGTTCCACAAACAGAAGCGATTTAATTCTGAATCAGGTGATTCATACTAAGAGCATCCTGATCTCTCTGGAAGGAAAAAGCTGGAACCAGTGACCATCACTTGGGCAAATCTGAGCATACAGTGTGAAGAACCTAGATCCGCTCCAGCACACTCTTGCTGTTTCATCTCTCAGTTTGTGTCCAGAGGCCTTGTGGCTTTCTGCATTCCCCCACCCCTCTCCTTTCATGGGGGCCTCACTAATTAGGTGTTTTTGGTGGCTTTGAGGAAAGAATAATGAGATATTGCTGATAGATAAGGCTGCGTGTCTGTCATGGAGGTTGTTGAAGTCATGGATTCTGGGACTTACCAGGACCTCTGTGACTTCTGCAGTGGCCAGTGTGGCTGGACCTGGGGACCACCTGAGCAGCAACCCCAGGGGCAGATGGAGCAGCGACTCTGGGGGTGGCCGCACCAGCTGCTGCTCAGTGGCCTTTGGCTGCTCGTCCTGGGGACTGTCCAAGGAGTGGCTGGTGCCACTGGCCCTGCAGATGGCTAGAGCAGCAGCAGGTGGGGCTGGCCCTAGGGACCCCCCAGAGCAGCAGTGCCCCAGAGGCCCCAAGCTAAGGTTTACTCAGGGGTATTTAGAGTAAAGGTCATGGACAGGTCACAGGGTGTGAATTTGTGTTTACTGCCCAAGTCCTGTCCATGACTTTTACTAACAATATCCATGACTAAATTGTAGCCTCACTAATAGGGAAATGCACCTTATCATAAATGAGGGAAGGGAGGCACAAGACCAGAAGGAAGAGAATGGCCGCCTTGGTCCCCATCCTCTGTCTCTAGCATGTTTGTATTTTAAAAAGATGTTGAAAAATTGGAGCAAATGCAGAGAAAACAGCCACAAAAATAATTTGATAGCTGGAGAAAATGTTTTACAGTGAGAGACTTGAAGAGCTCAATTGGTTTAGTAAAGACAAAAAAAGATTGTTAGGCCTGAATAAAGATGTAGCAGACAAAACCGGGTATGTCAGCCTGACCAAAGTCAGGCTAACAGAGGTTTCTGGGAAACCCTTGAGTGGAAAAATACTGAGAAGCAGCATGTCTCACAAAGAGCTGGGGAAAAGTGAGATAAGAGAGGGGCTGCATTCCTGGCATAGTACCAGATGTGCTGTATTAGGAGCAGTTCGTTTGAAGAACTGATAAGAAGCCAGCCTCTCAGCCTCCCTGCTTTCACTCCCTGGTCCTGTTCTCTTTCTGTTTTGACTCCCCTACATTCCTAACTTTTGGTGCTTGTTAAGATATTCTTAATCACCTAATGCTGTAAAACATAGGGAAATAGGCATGCATGTATACTAAAGGTGTCTAGTTTCTAGTCGTTAGAAGAAGGGGGTGGGTTGCTCAAGTGAATAATCTATGACGTGACAGAACTGTTTATATAAGCTTATACTAAGAAGAAAGGAAGAAGCTGGTTCTCTCTGGAGACGAGCTGCTCTCTATTGTTGTGTGTACCCTTCAATAATGAGCTTTTGATCAGACCTTGCTGGTGTTGCCTGTTTCACTCTCGCAGTCAGACAATGAACCTCGCTGTCCGGGTTCAAGTCCCTGACATCTTTGGCGACTCCACCGGGACTCATCTGACTCTCCAGCGCAGGATCGGACCCTGAGGAAACGCAGCACGCATCCTCCGGTTTAGAGGAGCCTTGCCTGGTGATCTGATCTCTTCGTTGGCCATAAGGTGTGTTCCGTGAACCAGTTTCTGCTCGTGGAAATCCAGCAATGTCCACCTACCCGTTCAGTAGGGTTCGGGTTGCCTGGGTTTGAGTCCCAGTCCAGGTGTTCAAGTCCCTGAGAGGTAAGTGAGCACTCGACGTGGGGAGGTGGGGTTAGAGTCCCTTTACCAAATGGGACAAGTTGGCAGTAAGTGCCTGGGGGACGCCCCATTGTCTCTGATACTTAGAGATTGGAAGGAAATTTCTGGGACCGCCGGTCTGGTTAAATCTAAAATGAGAAATTTGTGTCAAATTCAATGGCCTTCTTTCACCACTCATTTGTCCCCAGCTAAAGATTGGCCAAGCTGTGGAACCTTTTCTGCAGACAGGATGAATTCCCTGTGGAATATTCTGGTTGATCTTAGACCGGGACAAATGGACTATTTATTTGTATGGTATAACTATAAGCCAAAAGAGGGACGTACAGCTTTTGAAGCAGTTTGTTTAGAAGAATCTGTTAAAACTCCTCCACCCTATGCCCCTGAAACTCAGTCAGAAGAAGATGAGTACATCCCAATGAGAATCCCCTTGCGGCAAAGCTCCAGGGAAGTGGCACCAGGTGACAAGATAGGAGTGAGGGGGGATGTCCGAGGAATGGGTCCTTCTGGATCCGTAAGAGAATCCTCTGGGACTGTTGAGTTACCTTTTGGTTCCCCTTCAGGTACAAAAATATTTCACGCCCTTTTGCGAGCTTATCCTGTGCCTCAGATTAGTGGGCTGGCTCAAATGGTGCTCACATACACACCATTTACAATGGCAGATTTACAGAATTGGCAGCGTTCTATGCCACATCTTCGGGATAATGCTGAGGAGGTGGGAAGAATGTTTCAGACCATTTTCTCTATTCATTTACCAACATGGGCAGATGTGAATCAGTTGTTAGATACCCACCTAACTGAAGATGGGTGTCAAAAGGTTAAGGAAAAGGCTGCTGCATATTATGTGACTCAAAATTGGGGAGTGATGCCCATTACCGAGCCAAACTGGGATCTGAATGCAGATGGGGGCAAAGGAAGGTTGAGCCAATATCGACAGGCTGTTTTGCATGGGCTAAAGGCAGCAGGAGAGCCTACCCCAAATTGGAGTAAGGTTACTGCGTGTGTTCAACTCCCTAACGAGCACCCTTCCATTTTTTGTACTCGGTTGACAAAGGAGGTTAGAAAACACAGTAATTTGGATGTAGAATTGATTTCTGGACAGGAAATGATTAAGTTGGTATATATGGCACAGTGTGCAGAGGATATTGCAAAAAGGTTTAGGGAACATCTGGATGGGATGCAAGGGAAAAGTCTACCCGAAGTGGTTAGCATTGCAACTTGTGTTTATAATGGGAGAGAAGAATTAAAAGAAAAGGAAAGAAGGAAGGAAAAACAAAAGGATCTGAAGGATCAAGTATCACTGTTGGCAGTGCTATGTCGGGAGGTAGAGGAAGGGGCCGAGGCTGGAATCGCGGTTTCACGGGAGAACGAGGGGGTGGATTTGGTAGGGGACGCGGATGAGGTGGAAGGGTGAGTCCTAGTCACAATGGATGCTACTATTGTGGTGAGGAAGGACACTGGCAGAGAGAGTGCCCCCTCAGACTGAAAGCTGACTGCAAACCTGAGGTAGCTGGTCAGTTCTCTGTGGATCATGAAGGAAGGGAGGCGCCGCTCCCCTGGGGTCCTGAGGTCTATGAAGCTGGAATGGTACAGTTTAAGTGTGATGCACAATTTCCAGTAGTCCCCCTGAAGTTAGGACAACAGACTTTTGAATTACTAGTGGATTTGGGGGCCACTCATTTGGCTATACCTGAGGGAGCGGCACCAAAGAGCAGAACTGAAAAATGCGTAATAGGAGTTACTGGAAAGCCTGAACGATATTTCATGACAAATGATTGTATGGCTACCCTGGGTCCTATTTCAGTTCAGCATTCCTTTCTGATAATGAATGGTCCAGTGAATCTGCTGGGAAGGGATTTGTTGTGTAAACTGCATGCTCAAATCTTTTGTACTCCTGAAAGCATTTCCCTCCGATTCCTGGTGGAGAAAGCTTACCTGCTAATGCAGTTAACTGACAGCAATTGTGAAATGCTTCCCCTCCGAGTCCAGAATGAAGTTAACCCTATAGTGTGGGAAGGAAAGCATGATGTGGGGTTGGTGAAGTCTGCCTCACCTCTAAACCCAGTGACAAAGGCTGATATGCCTCCCCCAGCTCAGAGGCAATATCCCCTTAAAATTGAGGCTATACATGGACTTGAGCCCCATGTAACACCCCCATTCTGGCTGTAAGGAAGCCACAGCCTGGCCCTGATGGAAAACCTGTGTATTGAATGATGCAGGACTTAAGACTCATTAATCAGTATGTGATTCCAGAACACCCTGTGGTGCCAAACCCAAGTACTATTTTGGCAATGGTGCCGCCTGAAGAGGAATGGTTCACATGTATAGACTTGACAAACGCCTTTTTCTCTATACTGGTGGCCCCAGAAAAACAGCACCTTTTTGCCTTTACTTGGGGGGTCCCTGGTACAGCAGGAAAAGGGGATGAAAGGTCTGGACCCCTGGGACAACTCACTTGGACCAGAATGCCTCAAGGTTATGTGGAAGCCTCGGATGTGTTTGCCAGGGTTTTAGCAAAGGATTTAAAAGAGGTCCAGCTGCCAGCTGCTTCTGCCTTGGTGACTTATGTTGATGATATTTTGGTGGCTTCAAGAACTCGAGAGGATAATGAAATTGACTCTGTCTATTTACTCAATCAGTTGGCAGTGAAAGGACATAAGGTCAGCCCCACAAAGTTGCAGTGGGCCTGACAGGAGGTTAAGTACCTCGGGTACACTCTGGGTCCTGGAATACATAGCCTGAACTCCAAACGAATTGAAGCTATTGTTAATATTCCATTTCTACCACTAAGCGAGGCATGCGGAGTTTTATTGGTATGATTGGATTTTGTCACCCTTGGATTATTTCAGCTGGAGACTGGCTGAAGCCGTTACATGAACTAACTAAGGAAGAGGCTGAAGAGCCCTTACATCCAAACTCTGAGCAAATAAAGAGCCGTTAAAGCATTAAAAGAATCCCTTATTCGAGCTCCTGCGTTAGGGTTACTCAACTATAGTAAGCCTGTTGATGTATGTACATGAAGTGAAGAGAGTAGCCTCGGGAGTACTAATGCACCCATTTGGAAATTCTCCAAGGCCAGTGGCATACCTTTCAGGACAGTTGGATCCAGTGGCTAAAGGACACCCCGGCTGCCTTAGAAATGTGGCAGTGGCTGCTTTATTAGTAGAAAAGGCTCAAGAGATTGTTCTGGGACATCCTTTAACAGTACACACTCTCCATGCAGTGACAAGCTTGTTAAATTCACAGCAGCACAAACATCTAACTAATCAAAGGTTGTCAAAGTATGAGGTGACTTTGCTAATGACTCATGGAGTTACCTTAAAGGGGTGTGTAAATTTAAATCCAGCTTCCTTGCTACCTCATGAAGATGGTCAGGAAACAGTACATGATCGTTTGCAGGTTTTGGATCAGGTCTCTACTCCACGACCTGATCTGACTGATGTTCTTCTAATCGATCCGGAGTTAGAGTTGTTTGTAGATGCCTCTGCCTTTGTAAGAAATGGTGTTCGACACTCTGGATATGCGGTTACAGATGGTCGTACAGTATTGATAGGTAAACCTTTGTCACCAGGGACAAGCGCTCAGTCGGCTGCATTACAGGCTTTAACAACTGCCTGTTTATACGCTAGAGGGAAAAGGGTTAACATTTATACTGACTCTAAATATGCTTTTGGGGTGTGTCATGCTACTGGAGCCATTTGGAAGGAGAGAGGATTCATTATGTCCTTAGGATCTCAGATTGCTCATAGAAAAGAGATAGCTGAGTTGTTGCAAGCTATTCAAGCCCCTAAAGAAATTGCAGTTATTCACTGCAGGGCTCATACCAAACAGACTGATCCAGTGTCAGTAGGAAATCGTTTTGCAGATGAAGCTGCTAAGGGAGCTGCACTACAAAATACACAATTGACTGTGGGTTCCCCTCTTTTGACTTGGCAACAGCAAGCCCCGGATGGTGAAAAAAACAATCTGGGAGAAGGGGGGAGCAAAGCCCAACTCGACAGGTCTTTGGGAATGTGATGGTCACTATGTGTTGCCTAAAAGTTATCAGAGTGAGGTGGTGCAACAAATTCACAGTAATACACACTTGGGGGCAAACAAAATGGCCCAGATTATCCTAAAACAGTTTGTTTCTCCAGGACTTTATGAGGTAGCCAGGAGAACAGTGGAAAAGTGTGCTTTGTGTCAGCAATGTAATCCAAAGGGTGTGAACAAACAAGCACCGCCTAGGGGGTGCAGATCGGCTCACAGACCAATGCAGCATATACAGATTGATTTCACTGATTTACCTCCCTCTGAAGGGAAGCGGCATTTGTTAGTTATAGTTGACGAGCTTATGGGATGGGTGGAAGTCTATCCTACAGCCCGAGCTACTGCAACTACAGTATGTAAAATGTTACTTAATGAAGTGATCCCAAGATTTGGCCCTCCTGAAGTAATTGATTCTGATCAAGGGACTCATTTCACAGCAAGGATTTGTAAGGAGCTTACTGAAGCCATGGGAACAAAATGGGCTTTTCTGGCTCCCTGGCATCCTCAGAGTTCAGGCCAGGTGGAGCGTATGAATGGGACTTTGAAAAATCTCTTGACAAAATTGTGCCAAGAGCTCAAGCTGAAATGGACTAAGGTTCTGCCTCTTGCAGTCTACACTATCTGAACAACTCCTAATGCTAGGACTAGGTTGGCTCCCTATGAACTTTTGTTTAGACACGTGCCTTCAACTTTTGCTGCTTTGATATCAATTCCCAGTAATTCTGATATGACAGATGAAATGGAGAACTATGTAAAAGAGTTACAGCGCCATCTGGTGACATTACAGCAGTACTCTGCATATTCCCAATCCTTACCCCTGTGGGAAGCTGTTCATTCTTTTTTACCAGGTGATTCTGTGTGGGTAAAAGCATACAAGAAGACTCCGCTCCAACCACAGTGGCTGGGACCCTTCGAGATCCTTCTGGTAAGCCCTACCGCCATCCGAGTGAAGGAGCTACCTACTTGGATCCATCATACCGGTACTCTGCACATTCCCAATCCTTACCACGAGATCAACAGGTAACTTGATTACAGTATATAAGTCATTTCATGGGGAAAAACTACTGGGTACTAAAGGGCTCTTTAAGCAAATGGAGAAAAGTGGAACAAGAACAGAATATTGGAATTTAGGATCAGACAGATTTAAATGAGAAATTAGGCACTTGTGTTTAACAGTGTCAGTGATTAACCACTGGGACAAACGACCAAGGGAAGTGATGGATTCTCCATCTCTTGATGTCATCAGATCCAGACTGGCTTCCTGGGCAAATACAAGTTATCTGTCTCAATGAAGGGATAACTAGGTGAAATTCCCAGGCTTGTTTTATACAGGTCAGACTGGATGAGCTAATGGTCCCTGCTGGCCTTGACATCTGTTAATCTTTCATGCCAATTGCACCCACTTTCCAGACTTCACTAACAGCAGGAGGGAGAGAGAAACAGATGTGTATGCAAGGGTGAAAAGAGGTTTCCAGATATCCTTTGAAATCATCGAATCATAGAAGATTAGTGTTGGAAGGGACCCCAGGAGATCATCTAGTCCAACCCCCTGCTCCAAACAGGACCAACCCCAACTAAATCATCCCAGCCAGGGTTTCGTCAAGCTGGGCATTTAAAACCTCTAATGATGGAGATTCCACCACCTCCCTAGGGAACCCATTCCAGTGCTTCACCACCCTCCTAGTGAAATAGTGTTTCCTAATATCCAGCCTAGATCTCCCCCACTGCAACTTGAGACCATTACTCCTTGTTCTGTCATCTGCTACCACTGAGAACAGTCTAGATCCATCCTCTTTGGAACCCCCTTTCAGGTAGTTGAAAGCAGCTATCAAGTCCCCCCTCATTCTTCTCTTCTGCAGACTAAATAACCCGAGTTCCCTCAGCCTCTCCTCATAAGTCATGTGCCCCAGGCCCCTAATAATTTTCATTGCCCCTGTTATGCAGACAAAAGTACACAGGATCGTTTCAGTGCGCAAGACAAAGATGCCACGTTTATTATGGTAACACAGTTTGATTTATAACCATGAACAATTAAAAACAATTTCATTTATCACTTCTACATTGTCTCCCTTTTGACCCTTCAATCCAGGGGTATTGAATGGGTCACACTTTATGTAATTGTTTTTAATTGTTCATAAGTAAAGTTTTATGACTGAAACAACATTCATTCATATAACTGGTTACCCCAATAACTGGCTAATTGACAATTAAGATGCTCGTTAAGAGCCATAGCTGTTCAGTCAGTTGCCCTTGTAAATTTCACTTTCAATCCAATTCCTGCTTAAATCACTGAGACTTGCACGATTTCAGTATTGTAACTTCTGTTCACTGTTTGCCATTCATTACACTCATCTACTTCTGTTCACGGTTTGCCATATTGTAATTCAAACTCCATTTTAAAAGCTCACTCCATTTTGTAAAAGCTTCCTCCAACCTTCATTTTTGCAAAAGCCTGCTGTAATCTTATTAGTTTAGTTTAGATGTGTGAATGAAGTATGTATGGATGATGGAATCAACCTCCAGCACCAGCCTGTCCTGATGAAAAAGAGTTCAAATACCAACGGCTGAAGATGCAGACAGGAGCCCTAGTAAAGTAAGAAGAGTCCACCCTCAGAAGAAAAGAACAAAGGTCCAATAGAAGGAAGATCAAAGCCAGGTCCCAGGCTGAAAGTCACATCTGCAATTGACGGGTAATCAATCATACCGAATCCAGAGGCAGCGTGACACAGCAAGACCTATAGGCTCTGGATTCAAACTAAAGCCTACAAAACGGATGGGTGAGATGGAAGACTTGAAGGGGTAACATTCTGCTGCCAACATGGGAGGGCAGACCCAGACCTTCCTTGTGCCTGGCTTGCCTGGCTAGTTAGCTGCCACAAGCTACGAACCCAAGCTGCGAAATCAAGCCAGGGACTCAAGCTACGTTCACGACTGGTAATTATACAGCAGCTGCAGAACATCTGATATATGTGTGTGTGTGCATGTGTTTGTGTATAGGTATTAGTTATTGGTCATAAATCAAATTGTGTTATCATAATAAATGTGGCATCTTCGTCTTGCCCCCTGAAATGACCTGTGTAGTTTTGTCTGCATAACACCCTCTGCTGGACTCTCCCCCAATTTCTCCACATCCCTTCTGTAGTGGGGGGACCAAAACTGGATGTAATACTCCAGATGTGGCCTCACCAGTGACGAATAGAGGGGAATAATCACTTCCCTTGATCTGCTAGCAATGTTCCTACTAATGCAGCCCAATATGCTGTTAGCCTTCTTGGCAACAAGGGCACACTGCTGACTCATATCCAGCTTCTCATCCACTGTAATCCCCAGGTCCTTTTCTGCAGAACTGCTGCTTAGCCAGGTGGTCCCCAGCCTGTAGTGGTGCATGGGATTCTTCCTTCCTAAGTGCAGGACTCTGCACTTGTCCTCGTTGAACCTTGTCAGATTTCTTTTGGCTCAATCCTCCAATTTGTCTAGGTCCCTCTGTATCCTATCCCTACCCTTCAGTGTATCTACCATTCCTCCCAGTTTAGTGTCATCTGCAAACTTGCTGAGGGTGCAGTCCACGCCATCCTCCAGATCATTAATGAAGATATTTAACAAAACCGGCCCCAGGACCAACCCTTGGGGCACTCCACTTGATACCGGCTGCCAACTAGACATGGAGCCATTGATCACACTACCCATTGAGCCTGACAATCTAGCCAGCTTTCAATTCATTGAGCCAGTTATCTCATCATAGAAGGCAATCAGCTTTCTATTCACCTTATAGTCCATTGGTTGGGTGAGTGTGCCACCATGCACGCGTGTCACCATGCGAGGCAGGTAAAGGTGGCACCGTGCGAGATGCAATCAGGTTGGTCAGGCATGTTGACTGTTCCTGATCACCTTCCTCTCCTCCAAGTGCTTTAAAATGGTTTCATTGAGGACCTGCTCCATGATTTTTCCAGGAACTGAGGAGAGGCTGACTGGTCTGTAGTTCCCCAGGTTTTCTTTCTTCCCTTTTTTAAAGCTGGGCACTATATTTGCCTTTTTCCAGTTGTCTGGGACATCCCTCGATTGCCACGGGTTTTCAGAGATAATGGCCAATGGCTCTGCAATCACCTCAGCCAACTCCCTTAGCATCGTTGGATGCTTTAGAACCAGACCCATGGACTTGTGCATGTCCAGCTTTTCCAAATAGTCTTTAACCTGTTCTTTCACCACTGAGGGCTGCTGACATAGAGAGATATAAGAGAGGCTGTTCCAGATCTTCGGAGCTGTAGAGGAGCAGTCTCTTGCAACCAACAGTGGGGAGATTATTTGGGGTGGATTTAAAGGCTAAAGGAAGAATTGGCATTGCCTAGTGCAGAAAATGAAAACAAAACCATTTCTGTGCTGGGATGAATGTGCCGTGCTGAGACCCTGCTGGAGAATGCTAGGCGACTGGTAGCAAGTGGAGTGGTTGAGAGGAACAGTAACTGATAAGGGGGCTGCTCCTATTAAAGTCAGTGGCAAAACTCCCATTGTCTTCAGTGGTGCAAGATCAGGGCCAGAGAGGGGTCTGGGTGTCCCTGGAGAAATGGAGAGAGAGGATCTGGGAGCTAGCAGGTCACCAGCAGCCTCACAGCATGTTTGAGCACAGGAGCATACAAAGCCCCACAAGGGAGCTCTAAGCCTCTGTCCCTCCCACTTTCAAGTGCCTCCCAGATTGCTAGAAATTGTCTGGAGCCATAGCTAACCAGATATGTTAGCTGCCTGCAGAGCTCCAGGGGTCAGCCATTCCAGGAGAGGCGTTCTAGGAACAAGCCTGAAGTGAGGCTGAGTGCATGTGTCAATGTGAGCAGAAGGGAATGGCAGGGCCTTGGAAGGCATGATTTAGTCAAGACACAGACCCATAGGTGCTGAAACTAGGGGTGTGCGGGTGCTGCAGCATCCTCCCAGTTTGAAGTGGTTTCCATTATAAACAGTTACAGTTTGTTTAATAGAAATTGTGCCAGCACCCCTGCATTGACCCAGCAGTCGTGAGAAGGAGAGGCCATCCCAGCGACACTGCAAGAAGCTGAGAGTGCTGCTGTCGGGAGGAGTGGGAGACAGAGACTGATGCTGAGGAGACAGGGAAAGACACGAGAGATGGTTCTGTTTGGCTCTTTAGTGCCTGCACCTAGCACACTCATCTCAGACCCTTAACTGCCTTCTGCTCAAATGCATCAGGGACTTTGCTCATCAAAATAACCTGTTAATTGATGTGTACCTGCTCAGGAGCACGTGGGATTTGAATGTCTGAGCACAAACTCAAGCTAGTTGGTATTACTGAAACCTGATGGGATGATTCCCATGACTGGAATGTTAAAATCAATGGTTATAAGCGAGTTAGAAAAGGTTCAAGTGGGTAAAAGGGAGGGGAAGTGGCACTCCATGTCAAAAATGGCATTACCTGTTTCTGAGTCCAGGGACTCTAGAACTGGGGTGCAGTGGAAGGACCCCCTGGCTTGAAGTAATAGTATCAACCGAATGCATTGTTCCCATCATCTACAGGGTTTACAGTTTTGTTCCATGGCTTTCAGCACCCCACAGCCACCCTATCTGAGTCACTGATAATCTGGAAGAAAATGCTCTTGAATGCTCATGGATCAATGTAGGAGAAAAAGCTGTGTGATTATGGGGGACTTCAATCTGAATGAAATGCTGGAGCTCTCATGCCTAGGGCTCCATGTCTGTCACAGAGGTTGCGGAAGTCACAGATTCCAGGACTTTCTGTGACCTATGCAACTTCTGCGGGGCCAGTGTGCCTGACCCCACGGCCATCCAAACAGCTGGCTCCGGTGGCCCCCAGAACAGCCACACCAGCTGTGGTGGGTGGCTGGCTGGCTGGCTGGCTGCTGGAGCAGCTGTGGTCAGTGGCCCCAGCCAATGGGCCCTTGCCAGCCAGCCTGAGCAGCCGCGGTCCATGGTCCCCATCAGCTGGTGCCGCTGGCCCCGGGTGTTCCCCTCTTGCTGCTCCAGCACCCCCACCCCCCAGATACTAAAAATACCTGTGATTAAATAAGTCATGGACAGGTCACTGGCTATGAACTTTTGTATATTGCCCGTGACCTGTCCATGACTTCTACTAAAAATACCCGTGATTAAATTGTAGCCTCACTCATGCCTGCCAGTATGAAAGCATCCTTGGAATGTCTAAATATTGTAGATGGCAATTTCCTAACTCAGAAAGTGTTGCATCCAACACAGGAGAATTCTATGGTAGACCTCATCTTGACAGATAAAGAAGAACTGATCACAGAACAAAAATTAATGATAGTTTAGATACAAGTGCTCATGACTCGATCACTTTTATAATGCACAAGAAGATTAAAGTCCAGACCAGTAACATACATGTACTTGGTGCTTTAGAAAGGCCAATTTCACAAAGCTGAAAACAATTCTGAGACAGATCAGCTGGGAGCAAGAATTTAATCAGAAAAATGTGAATGATAATTGGGAATTGTTTAAGAACATCATACTAGAGGCACAAAATGCCACAAGCCCACAATTAAGGAAGAAGACCATATTGGTTAAAAAATGACCTGGGTTAGAGCAGAAGTGAAGGGAGCTATACAAAATATACATAAGAAAGGGGAAGGTGATAGTAATGAACATAAATCAGAAGCTAGGAATTGTGGAAAAGTGATTCATAGATTCATAGCCTCTAGGACTGGAAGGGACCTCGAGAGGTCATCGAGTCCAGTCCCCTGCCCTCATGGCAGGACCAAATACTGTCTAGACCATCCCTGATAGACATTTATGTAACCTACTCTTAAATATCTCCAGAGATGGAGATTCCACAACCTCCCGAGGCAATTTATTGCAGTGTCCAACCACCCTGACAGTTAGGAACTTTTTCCTAATGTCCAACCTAAATCTCCCTTGCTGCAGTTTAAGCCCATTGCTTCTCATTCTATCATTAGAGGCTAAAGTGAACAAGTTTTCTCCCTCCTCCTGATGACACCCTTTTAGATACCTGAAAACTACTATCATGTCCCCTCTGTCTTCTCTTTTCCAAACTAAATAAACCCAATTCTTTCAGCCTTCCTTCATAGGTCATGTTCTCAAGACTTTTAATCATTCTTGTTGCTCTTCTCTGGACCCTCTCCAATTTCTCCACATCTTTCTTGAAATGCGGTGCCCAGAACTGGACACATTACTCCAATTGAGGCCTAACCAGTGCAGAGTAGAGCGGAAGAATGACTTCCCGTGTCTTGCTCACAACACACCTGTTAATGCATCCCAGAATCACGTTTGCCTTTTTTGCAACAGTATCACACTGTTGACTCATATTTAGCTTGTAGTCCACTATGACCCCTAGATCTCTTTCTGCCGTACTCCTTCCTAGACAGTCTTTTCCCATTCTGTATGTGTGAAACTGATTGTTCCTTCCTAAGTGGAGCACTTTGCGTTTGTCTTTATTAAACTTCATCCAGTTTACCTCAGACCATTTCTCCAATTTGTCCAGATCCTTTTGAATTATGACCCTGTCCTCCAAAGCAGTTGCAATCCCTCCCAGTTTGGTATCATCTGCAAACTTAATAAGCGTACTTTCTATGCCAACATCTGAGTCGTTGATGAAGATATTGAACAGAGCCGGTCCCAAAACAGACCCCTGCGGAACCCCACTTGTTATACCTTTCCAGAAGGATTGGGAGCCATTAATAACTACTCTCTGAGTACGGTTATCCAGCCAGTTATGCACCCACCTTATAGTAGCCCCATCTAAATTGTATTTGCCCAGTTTATCGGTAAGGATATCATGCAAGAGCGTATCAAATGCCTTACTAAAGTCTAGGTATACCACATCCACTGCTTCTCCCTTATCCACAAGACTTGTTATCCTATCAAAGAAAGCGATCAGATTGGTTTGACACGATTTGTTCTTTACAAATCCATGCTGGCTATTCCCTATCACCTTACCACCTTCCAAGTGTTTGCAGATGATTTCTTTAATTACTTGCTCCATTATCTTCCCTGGCACAGAAGTTAAACTAACTGGTCTGTAGTTTCCTGGGTTGTTTTTATTTCCCTTTTTATAGATGGGCACTAGATTTGCCCTTTTCCAGTCTTCTGGAATCTCTCCCGTCTCCCATGACTTTCCAGAGATAATAGCTAGAGGCTCAGATACCTCCTCTATTAACTCCTTGAGTATTCTAGGATGCATTTCATCAGGCCCTGGTGACTTGCAGGCATCTAACTTTTCTAAGTGATTTTTAACTTGCTCTTTTTTTATTTTATCTTCTAAACCTACCCTCCTTCCCATAAGCATTCACTATGTTAGGCACTCCTTCAGACTTCTCGGTGAAGACCAAAACAAAGAAGTCATTAAGCATCTCTGCCATTTCCAGGTTTCCTGTTACTGTTTCTCCCTCCTCACTGAGCAGTGGGCCTACCCTGTCCTTGGTCTTCCTCTTGCTTCTAATGTATTGATAAAAAGTCTTCTTGTTTCCCTTTATTCCTGTAGCTAGTTTGAGCTCATTTTGTGCCTTTGCCTTTCTAATCTTGTCCCTGCATTCCTGTGTCATTTGCCTATATTCATCCTTTGTAATCTGACCTAGTTTCCATTTTTTATATGACTCCTTTTTATTTTTTAGATCATGCAAGATCTTGTGGTTAAGCCAAGGTGGTCTTTTGCCACATTTTCTATCTTTCCTATCCAGTGGAATAGCTTGCTTTTGGGCCCTTAATAAGGGAACCAAAGGGATGCAAGGAGAAATCTGTGGCCAGCAGAGTTAAGGACAATAAGGAGCTTTTTTAAGTATATTAAGAACAACAAAATTATAACAAAGTTATTGATCCATTACTAGATGGAAATGGAAGAATTATCAATAATAATGCAAAAAAGCCAGATGTGTTTAGTAAATATTTTTGTTCTGTTTTTTTGGGAAAAAAGATGATTAAGTCAGATCATATGATAACTCTTTCAATTCCACTAGTATCTCAGAGGATATTAAACAGCAGTTAGTAAAATTAGACATTTTTAAATCAGTAGGTCCAGATAATTTGCATCCAAGAGTTTTAAAAGAGTCGGCTAAGGAGCTCACTGGACCATGAATGTAGATTTTCAATAAATTTTGGAAAACTGTGAAAGTTCCAGAAGACTGGAAGAAAGCTAATGTTGTGCCAGTATTTAACAAAGGTAAATGGGATGACCCAGGTAATCATAGGCCTGTCAGTCTGACATCAGTCCTGGCCAAGATAATGGAGTAGTTGATATGGGATTTGATTAATAAAGAATTAAAGGGAGATAATAAAATTAATGCAAATCAACATGGGTTTATGGAAAATAGATCTTGTCAAACAAACTTGATGCCTTATTTTGATGCGATTACAAGTTTGGATAATACAGGTAATAGTGTTGATGTAAAATACTTTTGATTCATATCACATGACACTTTGATTAAAAAACTAGAATGATATAAAACCAACATGGCACACATGAAATTGATTAAAAGTTGTCCAACTGATAGATCTCAAACTGTAACTGTAAATGGGGAATCATCATTGAGCAGATGTATTTCTAGTGAGGTCTTGCCGAGATTGGTTCTTGGCGTTACACTATTTAACGCAGGAGCGGAAATATCTTAACAGTATAGGAGGAAACAATCAGCTATTAGCATCCTGATTCTAGTAAAAGCAGCAAAGAGTCCTGTGGCACCTTACAGACAACTGCACCATCTACTCAGGACACTCTCTACAATGACAGCAGAACAAATCAACATACCCTAAAAGCCCCGACCAGGGTTATTCTATCTACTACCAAAGATCCACAAACCTGGAAATCCTGGACGCCCCATCATCTCAGGCATTGGCAATCTCACTGAAGGACTGTCTGGATATGTGGACTCTCTACTCAGACCCTATGCCACCAGCACTCCCAGCTATCTCTGTGACACCACTGATTTCCTGAGGAAACTACAATGCATTGGTGACCTTCCAGAAAACACCATCCTAGTCACCATGGATGTAGAGGCTCTCTACACAAACATCCCTTAGTCTATAAGGTGCCACAGGACTCTTTGCTGCTTTTACAGATCCAGACTAATACAGCTACCCCTCTGATACCTGATTCTAGTGTTTGTATTGATGCCACTTGCTAGTTAGATGCTTGGATGAAGGATGTCAAACCAAACAATAGCTCTGAAGCTTTCACTTTCATTATATGGTCTCTCTATGGCACAAAACAAAAACAAAGCATGCCTACACCCCAAATTCCTAGTACCCTTGTTTTTCTTAACAATATTTTTCAAATCCAGTATTGCTGCTTCAGCTAGGAGAAAATGAAACATTTTAATGTTGTTCTCCATTTGAAAGAGTTTCCAGAAAGTTCAAATTAAACTTCTTATACTTTGCTCCCTAATAAAAAGCCAGATTTTGCCACCCTTATGTTGGGTATTATCTTACTCCACAGTAAATCATATTAATTTAAGTGGGATTACTCACAAGGTAGGACGGGGTGAGTAAAGGTGGGAGAATTTGGCCTAAAGTGAATTGGGATCCTCTAACCAGCGTAGTAATTGCTGTTATAAAATGCACAGACTCAGAAAATACATCTTATACTGGATGCTTTTAGCATGTCCAGGCCCAATTTTCAATATGGGCCTCAGTCTATGTCTGTGTAATCTCACTGAATTCACTAAAGCTTTTAAGTCACTCATGGTGCAGAAGAGACAGAAGTATTCAACAAATATTTCTGTTCTGTATTTGAAAAGAAGCAGGATCTTACAGTGAAAATTAAATACTTTCTACTCCATCTGTAACTAATAGTTGTAATTTAACATCCTCCCTACAATTAAAGATTTTTAAATCAGCAGGACCAGATAACTTGCACCCAAGAGTTTTGAAAGAATTGGCTGTGGTGCTCTCTGAAATATTAATGTTGATCTCTAACAAATCTTGGAGCACTGGGGAAGTTCCAGATGACTGAAAGAAAGCTACTGTTGTGCCAATATTTTAAAATTGCAAATGGGATGACCCAGGTAGTTAGAGGCTGGTTACCCTGACATTGTTCCCAGGCAAAATCATGGAAAGGTTGATATGAGATGCAAGCAGTAAAGAATTGAAGAATAGCATCATAATTAATGCCAGTTAAAATGGATCTATGGAAAACAGGTGTTATCAAACAAATTTGTTTTTTGTTTTGTTTTGGATTAAATGACAAATTTGGTTGATAAAGGTAACTATTGCCCCGATATTCTTAGATTCTGTAAAAAGCAACAGAGAGTCCTGTGGCACCTTATAGAATAAGTGAACAGTCCCAGTCATTTTAATCTCACCCTGTATGAAAGCTGTTCCATACCCCTTACCATTTTTGTTCTCCTTCGTTGTACTTTTTCTAGTTCTAATATATCTTTTTTGAGATGGGGTGACCAGAACTGCATGTATTATTCAAGGTGTGCGGGTACCATGGATTTATATAGTAATCTGTCCATTTAAGAATGGTTCCAAACATTCTGTTAGCTTTTTCGACTGCCACTGCACATCGAGCAGATGTTTTCAGAGAACTATCCATGATGACGCCAAGATCTCTTTCTTGAAAGGTAACATCTAATTTAGACTCATTTTGTATTTACAGTTGGGATTATTTTTTCCAATGTGCATTACTTTGCATTTATCAACGTTGAATTTCATCTGCCATTTTGTTGCTCAGTTATCAAGTTTAGTGAGATACCTCTGTTTCTTCATAGTCAGCTTAGAACTTAACTATCATCAGTAATTTTGGATTGTCTGCAGATTTTGACACCTCACTGTTTACCTCTTTTTCCAGATCATTTATGAATATGTTGAACAGCTCTGGTCCCAGTACAGATCCTTGGGCAAGCCCATTATTTACATGTCTCCATTCTGAAAACTGACCATTTATTCCTACCTTTTGTTTCCTGTCTTTTAACCAGTAACTGATCCATGAGAGAACCTTCCCTCTTAGCCCATGACAACTCACTTTGCTTAAGATTCTTTGGTGAGGGACCTTGTCAAAGGTTTTCTGAAAGTCCAAGTTACACTATATCCACTGGATCACCCCTGTGCACGTTTGTTGACACTCTCTAAGAATTCTAATTGGTGAGTCATGATTTTTCCTTTACAAAAACCAGGTTGACTTTTCCCCACCAAATCATGTTCATCTCTGTGTCTGATAATTCTATTTTTTACTATAGCTTCAACTAATTTGCCTGGTACTGAAGTCAGGCTTACCGGCCTGTAACTGCCATGATCGGCTCTGGAGCCTTTTTTAAAACTTGGCATTACATTAGCCATCCTCCAGTCATCTGGTACAGAGACTGACTTTAGTGATAGATTCCACATCGCTGTGAGTAGTTCTGCAATTTCATATTTGAGTTCCTTTAGAACTACTGGGTGATACCATCTGGCCTTGGCGACATATTACTGTTTGTATCAATTTATTTGAAAACCTCCTCTATTGACCCCTCAATCTGGGACAGTTCCTCAGATTTGTCATTTAAAAAGAATGACTCAGTTGTGGGAATCCCTTCACATCAGGGGTGGGCAAACTCTTTGGCCCGAGGGCCACATCAGGGTTGCACAAATGTATGGAGGGCTGGGTAGAAAAGGCTGTGCCTCCCCAAACAGCCTGCCCCCCCGTACCCTATCTGCCCCCTCCCACTTTCCACCCCCTGACTGCCCCCCTCAGAAATCCTGACCCATCCAACCCCCCCCCCGCTCTTTGGCCCCTGAACGCTTCCTCCTGAGACCCCCAACCCAAACTGCCCCCCAGAACCCCACCCCCAATCCACACACCCCGCCCTGCTCCCTGTCCCCTGACTGCCCCGACCCCTATCCACATCCCCACCCCCTGACAGGACCCCAGGACTCCCACACTTATCCAACCCCCCTGTTACCCATCCCCTGACTGCCCCCCCAGAACCTCCACCCCATCCAACTGCCGCCTACTCCCTGTCCCCGAACAGCCCCCTGGGACTCCCCACCCCTTATCCAATCCCCTGGCCCCGGACTCCTTACCATGCCACTCAGAGCAGCATGTCTGGCAGCCACGCTGCCTGGCTGGAACCAGACACACTGCTGCGCTGCCCTGCTAGAGCACGCAGCCCCCACTGCCCAGAGTGCTGCCCATGCAGCATTGTCACTGCAGGGAAGGGAGGATAGCGGGAGACGGACGGGAGGCTAGCCTCCCTGGCTGGGAGCTCAAGGGCTGGGCAGGATGGTCACGCAGGCCATAGTTTGCCCACCTCTGCCTCACGTTCTCTGCAGTGAAGACTGATGCAGAGAATTCATTAGCTTCTCTGCAATGGCTTTGTCTTCCTTAGCACCTCAATTGTCCAGTGATGCCACTGATTGTTTGGTAGGCTTCCTGCTTCTGATGAGCTTAAAAAATAATTTTGCTGTTTAGTGTTTGGGGTGGTTATTTTATTTCGTTTTTTGGCTAGTTGCTCTTCAAATACTTTTTTGACCTGCCTAATTATACTTGTATACTTGACTTGCCAGAGTTTATGCTCCTCTCTGTTTTCCTCAGTACTGTAGATTGCCACGTATTCGCAGGGGCGAAAGAAAATGCAGGCCTGTTATTTACCAGGCTGCACATGGCAATAGACTATATAGGTAAGAGATGCAAGGAGAGTATGGGTCACGAGGCAAACTGCAGACACACACACAACTAAAATTAATCAATTTTAAATTTTATTGGGGATAGTTACAAGGGGTAAGGGAGCAGCTTATGATTAGCTAATAGAGTTAACAAAACCTAAAACACACAATGACTAAAATATCTACTAACAATATTTATAAACAAAAATGCAGCATTTAGTAATATCTGATACTTACAAATACAAACCAAAGCATCACGACCGGCAAACGTAGAAGCTCTATTTGAAACACGTGAGCTGAGAGAGAGGCTTCGAGGTGATCAGGCTCGGTTACGGGGTACACGGGATACACGGGATTCGTTTTTCTTTCTCCTCTCTCTGCCTGCACATGGCAGGGCAACCTAAAGTACTCACTATGACATCACAGAAGTGTCATAGGGGACGGGGCCCAAAACCTGTGTGTGTTCGTTTCTGATTGGCACAAGCAATGTTTACACCAAATAGGGGAGCAGGTGCCAAAAGGTCTGGCTTTGCCCCCAAAAGGTGAGGTAATGCATATTGTTGTAGAATCCGTTCAACACTGAATGACAAAGGAAGAGGCCAGGGCAATACCGGTATGGCAAGTGTTACAGGATGCAGACAGGAACTCATCTTAACAAGTACAATTTTACTTCCAGTTTTTAAGGGACGCCCTTTTGTCTCTAACCCTCTTTTACTGCATTATTACACAAGAACATAAGAATGGCCATACTGGGTCAGACCAAAGGTCCATCTAGCCCAGTATCCTGTCTACCGACAGTGGCCAATACCAGGTGCCCCAGAGGGAGTGAACCTAACAGGTAATGATCAAGTGATCTCTCTCTTGCCATCCATCTCCACCCTCTGACAAACAGAGGCTAGGGACACCATTCCTTACCCATCCTGGCTAATAGCCATTAATGGACTTAACCACCATGAATTTATCCAGTTCTCTTTTAAACACTGTTATAGTCCTAGCCTTCACAACCTCCTCAGGCAAGGAGTTCCACAGGTTGACTGTGCGCCATGTGAAGAAGAACTTCCTTTTATTTGTTTTAAACCTGCTGCTCATTAATTTCATTTGGTGGCTCCTAGTTCTTGTATTATGGGAACAAGCAAATAACTTTGCCTTATTCACTTTCTCCACACCACTCATGATTTTATAGACCTCTATCATATCCCCCCTTAAGTCTCCTCTTTTCCAAGCTGAAAAGTCCTAGCCTCTTTAATCTCTGCTCATATGGGACCCTCTCCAAACCCCTAATCATGTTAGTTGCCCTTCTCTGAACCTTTTCTAATGCCAGTATATCTTTTTTGAGATGAGGAGACCACATCTGTACGCAGTGTTTGAGATGTGGGTGTACCATCGATTTATATAAGGGCAATAATATATTCTCCTTCTTATTCTCTATCTCCTTTTTAATGATTCCTAACATCCTGTTTGCTTTTTTGACCGCCTCTGCACACTGTGTGGACATCTCCAGAGAACTATCCACAATGACTCCAAGATCTTTTTCCTGATTTGTTGTAGCTAAATTAGCCCCCATCATATTGTATGTATAGTTGGGGTTATTTTTTCCAATGTGCATTACTTTACATTTATCCACATTAAATTTCATTTCCCATTTGCTTGCCCAATCACTTAGTTTTGTGAGATCTTTTTGAAGTTCTTCACAGTCTGCTTTGGTCTTAACTATCTTGAGCAGTTTAGTATCATCTGCAAACTTTGCCATCTCACTTTTTACCCCTTTCTCCAGATCAGTTATGAATCAGATGAATAGGATTGGTCCTAAGACTGACCCTTGGGGAACACCACTAGTTACCCCTCTCCATTCTGAGAATTTACCATTAATTCCTACCCTTTGTTCCCTGTCTTTTAACCAGTTCTCAATCCATGAAAGACCTTCCCTCTTATCCTATGACAACTTAATTTAAGTAAAAGCCTTTGGTGAGGGACCTTGTCAAAGGCTTTCTGGAAATCTAAATACACTATGTCCACTGAATCTCCCTTGTCCAGCATAACAGTACTGGTAATTTGCCACCACACACACACACACACACACACACACACACACACACACACACACACACACACACACACACACACACACACACACACACACACGTATAGGTTTTAAACAAACAATTTAATACTGGTACACAGTGATGATAATTGTGAAGCTTGGTTGAGGTGCAGGAGTCAGAGGGTGGGATATTTCCCTTCCCGCTAAATGATGAACTAGCAATTGGCTGAGCCCTCAAGGGTTAACTCTCTCACTCTACAAGGCAGCAGGAATGGAGGGAGATATCCGCATTTCCCCTTTAAGTACACTGCCTTGTTAATTTAGATCAGCTTGCTGAGACCGCAGCTGCTGCAAGCTCCGTCCGTCCTGAGCCCTGATTTGTTCCCCCTGCTCTGTGGAAGATGGGGTAAGTGGGGAGGAGGGAGACATCCTGACATTAGCCCCCCCCTTCCTTCCCTCCCCCGCTCACAGCAAGCAGGAGTCTTGGGGAGGAGCTCCAAGGCAGAGGGCAGGAGCAGCACATGGCAGTGGGGGGAGGGAGAGCTGCAATTGCTAGCCTGCTGGGCAGCTGCTGCACAGGGAACTTGGGGGATCGGGGAGCTGATATGAGAGCTGATGGGGGGGCTGCCGGTCCACCCTGGTTCCAAGCCCCCACCAGCTAGCTGCAGTGGGTAGACAAAGCAGGTGGCTGCCAAATGACGTTAGAAGGGAGCATTACACAACTTTAAAGGCGCATGTTTCCTAATTGATTAGCAATGTAACAATGAAACAACGTTAACCGGGATGACTTTAAGCGAAGAGTTACTGTACTTGGATCCCCTGGGAGCTCTCCAGCACTATGGGGACTCTGCCTGGCCCTTGATCCTGTGGCGTGGCTGTTAGTGGGAGCTCTCCAGCACCCTGGGGACTTGTTCTGCCTATTTCTGGCAGCTAGGAGACAGAGGAGCAGCTGCTTTGCTTGGTCACAGCGGTCTCAGGCCATGTTCCTCTCTATGGTGTCAGGATGTCTGGCTCCTTTCAGAGGTGACATCTTTGTCCCTGGCCAGACTGTTCTCTGCCTCTGGCCAATTCTCACTCTCCCTTCACCACCTGGTGGTATCTTGGTTTCATGGCTCCAGAGAAGCTTTCTTCCTGTCTAGTTCCTCTAGAATTGCTCCATTTGTCCGCATTGCCCCTTCCTGCTTTTCTACACCTGTCTCAGCAGGAGGCTCCACCTGCCTTGTCTCTTCTGACTTCCCTTCATACCTCATCCACGTCTGCTCCTGTTGGACCCTCTCAATCTTCTCCCAGGCAGGCAGCTGGCTCTAGGCCCAGCTCCTTCACCCTCTGGGATCACTCTGCTCCCTCTATCCCTGGGACACTCCCTCTTCACTCCTCAAGGCTCCTCCTGACAAGGCCATTCATTTTCCTGAATACAAAGTGTAAGACCTGAAATCTGGCATCACAAGTTGCCTCTTAACGTAATTGGCTGGTTCTCATGCTGAATCAGCACTGGAGGCTCTCGGGGCTGGACACAGCACAATTTATGGTGGTCACGCCTCCTCAGTCTGGTTTGGGCAGCCCTCTTTAGAGCTGGAAGCCACTATGTAAAGTCCCAGGGCTTAACTCTTCTGCTCACAGGGTGCTAGGTTCTTGCACCGTGCCTGGCACTGCGGTACATGAGCCCCAAAGCATTGGTGATACACCAAGGAAGGTGCAGTGTGTTCTGAGCCAGGGACTGGGGGAGCAATGTGGGGAGAAGGCAGGGGCTGAGGCCAGCATAAGGGACTATATGAAATTAAAGGTTGGGATTGACCAGAGGGCAGCCTGGATCAGTGGAACCTTTCAGTGACAATGCCCATTGCAGAGTTCACATACACTCTTCTCTCTGCTTTGAGAGTGTCTACACTGCAATTGGAGGTGTGATCGCAGAGTGAGATGCAATGCCCATGCTAGCTTTCATCTAGTTTAGGGTTGCAAGGTGTCTGGTTTTTGACCGGAATGTCCAGTCAAAAAGGGAACCTGGCAGCTTCCGGTCAGCGCAGCTGACCAGATGCTAAAACGTCCAGTTGGCCTCTGCTCCTGGGGAGTGGGACGAGCAGCAGTTGTGGCTGGAGCCACATGGCGGGGCTGCTCTCTGCTCAACTGCTGACACCTGACAGAACTGTGGCAGGCTTCCAGACCAGGCTCCCAGAGGTAGGTGCCCCTGCCCAGAGTGGGGGGGATCCTGTCCGCTCCCGCTTGTGCCCCAATTGTCCCGGCCTCAGCGCCTTGCTCTGAGGACTGGCCCCCACCATGCCCTGATTACCCAGGCCCTGGGTCCTCGCTACAGGGACCAATCCCACCATCACCCTCTGTGACCTGACCCTGTCCCCTTGCTTCAGGGACTGACCCCTGCTGTGCCCCGACCCTTCACTCTGGGGACTAACCCCCACTCCACTGTGCCCCGATTGCCCCAGCCCCTGACTATAGGGACTGACCTCTTCACGACTTGGCCCCTTGCTCCAGGGACTGGCCCCCATCATGCCCTGATTGCTCTGGCCCCTTGCTACAGGGACCAACCCCTGCCGTGCCCCACTCTGCCCCAGCCCCTTACTCTGGGGACTGCTCCCCTTCATCCCACTGTGCCGCAATTAGGCAGGCGGACAGGCTCCACATCAGCTCCTCCCAGCCTGGCTCTGCAGGCAGCAGGTAAGTCCTGGAAGAGGCTGGGAGTGAGCTGGAGGTGTAAGTGACGGAGTGAGTGGGGAACACAGTCTTGGGGGAAGGGACAGGGCAGGGCCTATCGGGAAGAGGCAGGGCAGGGAGCAGGGGAAGAGTGTTCGGTTTTCAGCAATTAGAAAGTTGGCAAATTATCTTTGAAAACTCGTGGTGATCGGGGGAGGTCCCGGATGATTGGAAAAAGAAATATATAGTGCCCAGTTTTAAAAAAGGGAAGGAGAACCCGGGGAACTACAGACCGGTCAGCCTCACCTCAGTCCCTGGAAAAATCATGGAGCAGGTCCTCAAGGAATCCATTTTAAAGCACTTGGAGGAGAGGAAGGTGATCAGAAACAGTCAATATGGATTCACCAAAAGCAAATCATGCCTGACCAACCTGATCACCTTCTATGAGGAGATAACTGGGTCTGTGGATGAGGGGAAAGCAGTGGATGTGATATATCTTGACTTTAGCAAAGCTTTCGATACAGTCTCCCACAGTATTCTTGCCAGCAAGTTAAAGAAATACGGGCTGGATGAATGGACTATAAAGTGGATAGAAAGCTGGCTAGATGGTCGGGCTCAACGGGTAGTGATCAATGGCTCCATGTCTAGCTGGCAGCCGGTATCAAGCAGAGTGCCCCAAGGGTTACTCCTGGGACCGGTTTTGTTGAACATCTTTATTAATGATCTGGATGATGGGATGGATTGCACTCTCAGCAAGTTCGCAGATGACGCTAAGCTGGGGGGAGAGCTAGGATACGCTGGAGGGTAGGGATAGGGTCCAGAGTGACCTAGACAAATTGGAGGATTGGGCCAAAAGAAATCTGATGTGTTTCAACAAACACAAGTGCAGAGTCCTGCACTTAGGACAGAAGAATCCCATGCACTGCTACAGGCTGGGGACCGAGTGCTAGGCAGCAGTTCTGCAGAAAAGGACCTGGGGATTACAGTGGATGAGAAGCTGGATATGAGTTGACAGTGTGCCTTTGTTGCCAAGAAGGCTAATGGCATATTGGGCTGCATTAGTAGGAGCATTGCCAGCAGATCTAGAGAAGTAATTATTCCCCTCTATTCGTCACTGGTGAGGCCACATCTGGAGTATTACATCCAGTTTTGGGCCTCCCACTACGGAAAGGATGTGGACAAATTGGAGGGAGTCCACAGAGAGCAATGAAAATGATCAGGGGGCTGGAGCACATGACTTATGAAGAGAGGCTGAGGGAACTGAGGTTATTTAGTCTGCAGAAGAGAAGAGTGAGAGGGGATTTGATAGCAGCCTCCAACTACCTGAAGGGGGTTCCAGAGAGGATGGAGCTCATCTGTTCTGTGGTGGCAGATGACAGAACAAGGAGTAATGGTCTCAAGTTGCAGTGTGTGGGGGGGTCTAGGTTGGATACAGGTCTCTCGCAACTTATGCGCATTTAACATGCGCGATTTCAACTTTACGCATATGGCTGGAGTGGGGGGGCGTGGCCTCAAGATTTAAAGGTCCTGGGGCACCAGCTGTGAGTGGAAGTCCCAGGGCCTTTAAATCACCCAGGGGGCTCCCAGCTGCAGAGGTGGCTGGTAGCCCCTGTGGTGAACTAAAGGGCCCAAGGCTCCAGCCACCATGGAGCTCTGGGTCCTTTAAATGCCAGCCCCTGCCCGGCTGCCAAAGCTGCCGGCGGGATTTAAAGGGCGCCTCCGGGCTCCCCACCATGGCAGGAAGCCCTGCGGAGCCCTTTAAACTCCGCCAGCAGCTTCGGTGGCCGGGCTGGGGGGGCATTTAAAGGGCTTGGGGTTATAATTTCAACTATACGTGGTTTTCGCTTTATGCGATAACCGAGGAATGGAACCCCCGTCTAAGTTAAGACTTGCCTGTATTAGGAAACACTATTTCACTAGCAGAGTGGTGAAGCACTGGAATGGGTTACCTAGGGAGGTGATGGAATCTCCTTCCTTAGAGGTTTTTAAGGTCAGGCTTGACAAAGCCCCGGCTGGGATGATTTAGTTGGGGAGTGGTCCTGCTTTGAGCACAGGGTTGGACTAGATGAGCTCCTGAGGTCTCTTTCAACCCTAATCTGCTATGATCAGGGCTGTCCCCAGCTATTTTGGTGCTGGTGGGGGGAGGGGGGCTGGCCACTTCCTGCGGGAAGTGGAGTGACCTGGCCCCAGCCTGCTCTGCTCCCCTGGCTCCCAGGCTTGCAGGGAGGGGGGAGCCACCGCCAGCACTTGGCAGTTGTGTGGCTGGGAGCCAGGGGAGCGCGGAGCAGGCTGAGGACGGGCCACTCTACTTACTGGTGAGTGCAGGGAAGCCAACTGCTTTTGGAGTCCTCAGGGGAGTCGGGGTGGGGCTGGGGAGGAGCAGGGATGGGGCCCTGGGGGAGTGGCTGGGCGGGGAGGAACAGGGGTGGGGCCCTGGGGAAGACACAGGGCTGGGGAGGAGCAGGGGCGGGGCCCTGGGGGAGTGGCTGGGTGGGGAGGAGCAGGGGTGGGGCCCTGGGGAAGACACGGGGCTGGGGAGGAGCAGGGGTGGGGCCCTGGGGAAGAAGCGGGTTGGGGAGGAGCAGGGATGTGGCCCTGGGGAAGACAGGGGGCTGGGAAGGAGCAGGGGTGGGGCCCTGGGGAAGAGGCGGGTTGGGGAGGAGCAGGGGCAGGGCCCTGGGGAAGAGGCAGGGCTGGAGAGGAGCAGGGGCGGGGCCCTGGGGAAGAGGCAGGGCTGGGGAAGAGTAGGGGCGGGGCCCTGGGGAAGAGGCGGGTTGGGGAGGAGCAGGGGCAGGGCCCTGGGGGAGTGGCTGGGCAGGGAGGAGCAGGGGTGGGGCCCTGGGGAAGAGGCGGGTTGGGGAGGAGCAGGGGCAGGGCCCTGGGGAAGAGGCAGGGCTGGGGAAGAGTAGGGGCGGGGCCCTGGGGAAGAGGCAGGGCTGGGGAAGAGTAGGGGTGGCGCCCTGGGGAAGAGGCAGGGCTGGGGAAGGGCAGGGGCGGGGCCCTGGGGAAGGGGTGGGCCTGGGGAAGAGCAGGGGTGGGGTCCTGGGGAAGAGGCGGGGCTGGGGAAGAGCAGGGGCGGTGCCCTGGGGAAGAGGCGGGGCTGCGGAGGAGCAGGGGCGGTGCCCTGGGGAAGGGGCAGGCCTGGGGAAGAGCAGGGGCAGGGGCCTTGGGGAAGGGGCGGGACTGGGGAAGGTGCAGGGGCGGGGCCCTGGGGAAGAGCAGGGGCGGGGCCCTGGGGAAGAGGCAGGTTTGGGGCGGAGCGGGGGGGGCCCTGGGGAAGAGGCAGGGCTGGAGAGGAGCAGAGGCGGGGCCCTGGGGAAGAGGCGGGGCTGGGGAGGAGCAGGGGCGGGCCCTGGGGAAGAGGCAGGGCTAGGAAGGAGCAGGGGCGGTGCCCTGGGGAAGAGGCGGGGCTGGAGTGGAGCTGGGACTGTGGCCCTGGGGAAGAGGCGGGTCTTTGGCTGGAGCAGCACACAGCTGCACAGGGCACCAGGAAATGTGCAAATGGGTAAGGATGGCCCTGTTTATGATTCTTCTATGATTCTAACCCTAATCTAGTTAGCAAGATTGGATAAGGCAGAGACAGTCTCAGGAAACCACAGCCGAGGAGGAGGTGTGAGATGACTGAGGCCTTGGAGAGGAGCTGCTGGATTCTGGGGGTGTGGAGCTAAAGTGAGCATGCTCCAGCAGTGTGTCTGGGAGTAGGGGTGGGGACAGAGGCAG
This sequence comes from Aldabrachelys gigantea, assembly GCA_026122505.1. Classification (NCBI taxonomy): domain Eukaryota; kingdom Metazoa; phylum Chordata; order Testudines; family Testudinidae; genus Aldabrachelys; species Aldabrachelys gigantea. The sequence goes on along the minus strand of CM047481.1, from coordinate 363,172 downwards.
AAGGAAACTGTGCAAATGCTCTCTACACAATTGCGTGCTGGTTTCCTCTAGTAGGAAAGTGCTTGTGCTGTCAGAGACAATGCACCATGTGAGGCAGACCTGGCCTCAGCTTAGAGGATCTGCTGGTGGGTTTACTCCTGGCTAGAGACTGCACTGCACCCATGTTTCTCCTGAAGGCAAGGCTTGTTCCTTCACTCTGGCTGTGGTAGTCGGACTTCTGAACTCTGTAGACAAGGGGACAGCGTCCACCTGCTGGGCCTGATCTGCCTTGTTCAGTGACTGTGACATTTTGACTGCTGTTGATCACATATCTACAAATCAATGTAAAATTCAACTAGCTCAGAATAATCAGCCAGCAGATCTGATTGGCCCAGCTGCCCTGCTTCCATCCCAGTGAATGTGATTATTTGGGGGCATGATCACACCAGACGGACTCGTCCGGAGCCCTCTCTGGCTGCTTGCATAGGAGGACAAAGACCAGCTCCCTCCCATTCACTCTTGCTTCATTGGTTTTAAATCACTGATGGACACGTTAATGCCCCGGTTGGCAGAGATGGCTACAGTCCCAGGAGCAAACAGCAAACCAGGTGTGAGGTGCTCCCAAGTGGGGTAGGAAGGGATTGCTGCTATATGGCCACTGTGCTTTCCTAAAGCAGGCCCAGTTTGGCTTGCAACACTGTACACGGGATGCCCAGTGCTCCCTCTAGGAATCCCTGTCTGGGCACAGCAAGGAGCCGGGCTAAGGAAAGCGTGACTGCTTCAGCTGGCTGTTCTCCCTGGTGCAATTGCCGTGAGGCTGCCAGGCCTGGTCTGTGCAACACATCTCAGAACCCAGCCCCCATTGCCTCATTCAGCCAATCTGAAAGAAGAGCTGGTGGGGGTGGGATAGGTTAATAGGGAGGTGGAGCCCCATCCTCTCCCTCCATGGGGATTGGTGTGAGGGTCAGGAGAGGTGGGTTAGGTTAATAACCTGCTCCATGCTCCTGTTGTCCCAAGATCCAGCCTTCCAGCAGGGCTGGGGGATCCAGGAAGGATTGAAAGGGAAAAGCTATGGATCCCAGAGTGCTTCTGGGGCTTATTTTCTGACATGGCTGACCAGCATGATTCTGCTTTCCCCGCCTCCTCTCTCCTCCCTTGCTATTGTTCTCTGTGGGTGCTGTGGCCCATGGCCAGCCACGCCCTGCTCCTGGGAGAGCTGAAGGTGTGCCACCCCCAGGGTCTCCACCGATGGCAGCACCCTCAGACCGAATCAGTTTGGGAGGAGGGCTGTTATGGGTGGCCTTTTCCTGTGTACTGAGAGATGCCCTGGGTTAGAATGTATCTCCAGGGTAAGGGTTCAGAGTTCCTCAAGACCAATAGCGAAGGGTAGGAGGCTCTAGTTGCTTCCTGAGACTCTAATTAATGTATGCATTTTGTTTATTGATGTAGACTTCCATTGGTTCATACACCAAAGGCACCAGGCACCTCGATGATGCATTTAAACAATCAGACCAAACCAGCATCTAGCCCCTAACAGGCCCCAACCAAAGCTCCTCCCTCCCCACAAACCAGCCCATCAAGGCTTCACTCCTCACACCGTAAGCCTGGCAACATTCCCTGAAGGTCTGTAGAACCAGGCTATTTCACCCTATAATGTGGGGAACAGATTACAAAGCTGAGGGCCCTGCCACCATCCCCTTCTCTTATAACAAGGTGGTTCCAGCTGAGGTGCCTCTCCTTATCTGGAGTGTGGCCCGGTGAGGACAGCAGTGTCTCTCAAGCAGGGATGTCCCTGGCCTTTAGGGCTTTGTAAGTCAGAACAAACACCTCCAACTCCACCGGAAAACCACTGAGTGGCCAGTGCAGATCCCAGAGCACCAGTGCCACATGGAGCCCTGCAGCAAAGTGCTGCTCAGGAAAAACTGCCACAGACTGCCCTAGCAGCAGTAAACTCTCGGCCACTGCAGCAGTCCAGCCTGATAGTGTTCCAGACCAGGATCACTGAGTGGATCAGCAGCTCACCTTGGAGCTTCCTCCAGCTTGTGTCGCTGGGGAGGAGATGCCCAGGTACAATATCCTCCTTCCCCCTGCTACCTCCAGCATGGCTGAGCTCCTCTGGGCACTTGGCACAGGAGAGAAAGCTGGCGATGGTGTAGGGAGAGCCAGGGAGGACATGTGACAGTGGGACCATACTGGGGCTGTTGACCCTGAGAGGTTAGACTAGAGCAAATGAGCTTGTTTTGCAGCGAGGAGCTGTGCAGTGCCAGAGGTCTGATGAGCTCCGCTTCCCCACATTGCATCTCGCTGGTTGCCTGTGGGTGCTGGGGCTGAAACAAGTAATGCAGAGCTGCTCTGAGCTTGAACCAAGAGTGGACCTCCCCTGCGAGGCCCAGCCCTGCGTGCCCTCTCAGCCAAGCCCTGCCTGCCCCTCTCCGCTCAGCCTCAAGTCTACACTGGAGCTGAAGGTTTAACTTCCAGTTGGGGCAAACATACCTGCACTAGCTCTGATCAAGCTATTATGCTAAAACCAGCAGGCTAGCCGCCCCACATGTGCACCTATCTGACCCCTAGGTACCTTCCTGGGGCAGGTAGCCTGTCCCATTGCCCATGCAGCCATGGCTACACTGCCATCGTTAACACTCAAGCTTGATCAGAGCTAGTGAACTTATCTCTTCCCTAGCTGGAAATTACACCTCCAGCTCCAGTGTAGACATCCCCTCAGTCCAGCCCAGCCCAGCCCTTGCTACCTGGTTCTGCCCAGTCTACTCTACCCTGCCTGGCCCTGCCCTTGCGGCCCAATCCAGCCTGGTCCTCTCCAGCCTCTGAAGTATTAATTTAGATGGAATAAATGGGACAAAGCTATTAACAGAACCCAGTCCCTGTCCAACATTAATCAGTTTTAACCAAGGCTTGGCGTTTGGTGTACAGAGGCCTCAGCTTGCTTAGCACCATGGCAAACACACCTTGGAGCAGCGTGTTCATCTGCTATTACAGCCCCAGAAAAGAAGGCAAACCAGTAAAGCAGCTGAAATGTGAACGATGAAATAAGGCTTTCGTGTGACCATTTCTTGTTCCCTTTCCCTTAGGAGCAGAGTGTTTTAGAAGGAAAAACCCAACCCTTGCTTGACAGGCTCTTAGATGGTATTGGAGACGGCAGCCGCTGTCTGTCCTAGAACCAGAGGTTAATTGGGAGAGGCTGGAGCTGGTGGTGTTGCTGCTACTGCTGTTTAAAGTCCTTTCCTGCCAGGTGATAGTTAAGATTCAGCTGGAGCTGGTAGGGCAGCAGTGTCATTGGGCGCCTTCTCGCTGGCCTGGCCTGGTCAGGACATTTCTCAGGCTCAGGGTGATGATGGCCCAGGTCCCAGGAAACAATGGGCAGGGTGACACACCATGATGGTGAAGCTTTCTTCAGTAACTGCCCCCATTCTTTGTACATTCCCCGTAAAATCTCTTTCTTTTCATGTCCCACAGAGGGTGTGCTGGGTGGAATAGCCCATTCCCTCATTCATAGATTCATAGCCTCTAGGACTGCAAGGGACCTTGAGAGGTCATCGAGTCCAGTCCCCTGCCCTCATGGGAGGACCAAATACTGTCTAGACCATCCCTGATAGACATTTATCTAACCTACTCTTAAATATCTCCAAAGATGGAGATTCCACAACCTCCCTAGGCAATTTATTCCAGTGTTTAACTACCCTGACAGTTAGGAACTTTTTTCCTAATGTCCAACCTAAATCTCCCTTGCTGCAGTTTAAGGCCATTGCTTCTTGTTCTAAGTCCATTGCTTCTTGTTCTGTTCATTACTGTGGCCACCAGGCCTAATGTCTGACATACCAGTTTTGGATCATTAGCTTCTGGCTACACAGCTCCTGTTTTTAACAAGCAAAATTTCAATACAGTTCTTGACTCGTATTAACTTGGCTGTTTTATTTGGAGCCGGTCAGTTTTTGCGATGCCCTTTCGCACCGTATGGTTAGTGTAACCTCCGATGAGCTTGTACGGACTTGGTGCAGTTGAGCTCACAATTTGTGTAAATTCATGGGCCTAAGGGTGACAACATCTCCCTGGGGGTCGGAAGCTTGGGCTTGCCTTTTGCCCCCTCCCGCCCCACCTTGTTATCGTGGAATATCTTTGCCTGGAGGCGGGTTTACTCCAGCTCTGATGGGGGTGTCAGGCCAGAGCACAAAGACAGTCTCCCCCAGGTGTGTGCTCCCAGGGGAGGAGAGAACACAGGCCTTCAAGGGCAGGGCCACCCACCTCTGCCCATGCTCCAAGAAGAGACAATTCCATTCAGTTCTGTGATCTCTCCTGGGCCTGAAATACTAGATCCATGGTGCTGAAGTGGAGCAGACAAGGCCTTCAGGATACTGAGGTGGATACAGAATGGCAGGTGAGTGGAGAGAGACGTGCTGTAGGGATGCTCGCTGTGTGTGTTTGATACCTGGGGAGGGGGCACAGGCTTTCTCTCGCTGCCTATGGCATTACTGGGGAAAGCCGTGTCCGTGACTACTCTGAGGGTGAGCTGGGCTCATGCACAGTCTCCTGCCCTGCACGCGGGCCCTGGCCAGGAGCCCATATGCACCTGTCATGCCATGCGGCTGCGCAGCTGCTGACCAGTTGCCTGGGCTCTGTGAATGACGCAAGCAGCTGCCCTTATCCTCCTGGGATCAGTGGTGGGGACCCTGGAGAGATAAGCTGGGGTATCTGCCCAGCAGCAGGACACTGGGTGATAGGAGCAGTTGAAATGTAACTGTTCAGGGATTAATCATTACAGCATAGGGCTGATAAGGCAGGGACAAACCTAGCTGCCCGGAATTAGGGGGGAGGAGTGAGTGCCCAGTCCTTGTCTCACCCACCTACAGCAAGCAGACAGACTGTTTGTATTGGAGTAAGACATTTGGGAACCTTTGGATTCTTCCAGTGCCATCGCCGTCAGTTCTGGGCCCGGACCATGCGTGGGACAAAGAAATACAGGCATGTTATTGAGACGCCAGATTCCGGCAAGTGGGAGGTAAGAACCACAGAGCAGCTTGTAGGTCTTTATTGTCTCTGGGAACTCCCCTGTGCTGGGACTGAGATAGGACACTACCCTGGGACCAGGTGCTGCCCTGGCTGCTCCAGCAGGGACAGGGCAGGAGATTTCTTCGTCACCTGCTGCCACTCCCCATCCAAACCAGCCCTGATGAGCTGGTTGCCCTGTTGCAGCCACTGCACAGAAACCATTCCCATTCCAGTTACTGTGAGGGGAGCCAGGCAGAAAAGCTGCAGCCTGGCACTGCCGATGTGTGTCTGCGAGTGTGGTTCATCCCACAGTGGCTCAGCGGGTTCCGGTCCATGTCGTGCACAGAACAGACTCAGCACAGAAGGACAGACTCTGAGGCCAGAAGGGACCATTGTGATCATCTAGTCCAGTGGTCCCCAAACTTTTCAGGGTTGCAGCCTCACCCTTTCCTCACACCCCTGTGCCGGGGATGGGAGCAGGGCTATGGCTCCCAGAGGTGGGAGATGCCGACATTGATAAAGGGACTGAGGCTGGGGGTGGCTGCGGCTGGGGGTGGGTCTGGGGCCAGGAGTGGAGTTGGGAGGGGGGCCGCAGCCAGGGGCCAAGGCTGGTGGTGGGAATGGTACCAGGGGCCAAGGCTGAGGATGGGGACAGGACTGGGGATGGGTGCAGTGCCTTGGTTGGTCTGTGGTCAGAGGCCAAGCCTGGGGGCAGGGCCAGAGCAGATCTGGGAGCAAAGCAGAGCTCTGTGGCATTCCCTCCCATAGGGGCTGGCCCAGGCCCTGCCGTGTTCCCCCTCACTGAATGTTCCTCTGCGCTCCCCTCGGGGGGCATGCCCCACAGTTTGGGGACCTCTGATCTAGTCTGAACTCCTGTATAACACAGGCCAGGGAACCTCCCTGAAGGAATTTCTGCTCCAGCTCTGATAGCTGAGACTGAGCTAACATAAGAACAAAAGAACATTCGCACTGAGTCAGATCAATGATCCATCGAGCCCAATATCCTGTCTTCCAACAGTGACCAGTGCCAGATGCTTCACAGAGAATGAACAGAACAAGGCAATTATGCATCCCCTCTTGTCCATTCCCAGGTTATGGCAGTCAGAGGTTTAGGGGCACCCAGAGCATGGGGTTGTGTCCCTGACCATCTTAGCCACTCATGGACCTAACCCCCAGGAACTTATCTAGTTCTTTTTTTGAGCTCACTTATACTTTTGGCCTTCACAACATCCCCTGGCAACAAGTTCCACAGGTTGACTGTGTTGTGTGAAGAAGTACTTCCTTTTGTTTGTTTTAAACCTGCTGCCTGTTAATTTTATTGAGTGACCCTGGGTTCTTGTGTTATGTGTAGGGATAAATGACACTTCCTTAGCCACTTTCTCCACACCAGTCATAGTTTATACACCTCTATTAAATCCCGCTTTAGTCATCTCTTTTCTAAGCTGAACTGTCCTAGTCTTTTTAATCTCTCCTCATATGGAAGCTCCTCCATCCCCCTACTCAATTTTGTTGGACTTCTCTGTAATTTTTCCAATTCTGATATCTCTTTTTTGAGATGGTGTGACCAGAAGTGCATGCAGTATTCAAGGTGTGGGTGCACGGTGGATTTATACAGTGGCATTATGATATTTTCTGTCTAATTATCTATCCCATTTCTAATGGCTCCTAACATCCTTTGTGCTTTTTTGGCTCCCGCTGCACATTGAGCAGATGTTTTCAGAGAACTATCCATGATGACACCAAGGTCTTTCTTGAGTGGTAACAGCTAATTTAGACTCATTTTGTATGTATAGTTGGGATTATTTTTTCCAACGTGCATTACTTTGCCTTTATCAACATTGAATTGCATCTGCCATTTTGTCACCCAGTCATCCAGTTTTGTGAGACCCCTTTGTAGCTCTTCACAGTCTGCTTTAGACTTAACTATCTTCAGTAATTTTGTGTCATCTGAAAACTTTGCCATCTTACTGTTTACCCCTTTTTCCAGATCATTTACGAATATGTTGAACAGCACAGGTCCCAGTGCAGATCCTTGGGAGACCTTGCTATTTAGCTCTTCTATTGTAAAAACTGACCATTTATTCCTACCTTTTGTTTCCAATGTTTTAACCAGTTACTGATCCATGAGAGGACCTTTCCTCTTATCCCATGACTGCTTACTTTGCTTAAACACCTTTGAGGGCCCTGGTCAAATGCTTCTTGAAAGTCTAAATACACCACATCCACTGGATCACTCTTGTCCCCATGCTTATTGACACTCTCAAAGAATTCTAGTAGATCGGTGAGGCATGATTTCCCTTTACAAAAGTCAAGCTGGCTCTTCCCCAATATATTGTGTTCATCTATGTGTCTGATAATTCTGTTCCTTACTATAATGTCAATCAACTTGCCTGGTACTGAAGTGAGGCTTACTGGCCTATAATTGCCAGGATCACCGCTTGAGCCTTTAAAAAAAATCTGCATTACATTAGCTACTCTCCAGTCATGTGGTACAGAGGCTGGTTTAAGCAATAGGTTACATACCACAGTTAGTAGTTCTGCAATTTCATATGTGAGTTCCTTCAGAACTCTTGGGTGAATCCCATCTGGTCCTGGTGACATATTGCTGTTTAATTAATCAGTTTGTTCCCAGATCTTCTCCGTTGAGGCTCAATCTGGGACAGTTCCTCAGATCTGTCACCTAAAAGAATGGTTCAGGTGTGGGAATCTCCCTCATATCCACTGCAATGAAGACCGATGCAATGTTTTTTTTGTCCCTGAGCGCGCCACACTGTTAGAAATGTGCACTTTATTTATAGTCTGAATTAATTTGAGCAGGTAAATCAGAAATTTAGCCAGAGCACCTATAAGATACCAGTGCTTGACAAGCAAGGCAAGCCAGCCCTGAATTCTACAATGCTCTGGGGTGGCTGGTGGGGCATTTTGCTGGAGCATCAGGCAAATTAAACATGAGCATGAAGTGCACACTGAGTGCAGGGCTGCAGGGCTAATTCAAAGCGCTTGACGCTGTCCCTAGCCTCTCCATTCTCGCTGAGTAGCGGGTGCGTATGTTGCCAAGAGACAGAAGCAGTGTAGAAGACCCCTGGGGCAGGAGTGGGAAGTTGAGGCTTGGCAGCTGTGTCGGAGGATAGCTGGGGTGAGAGACAGGTACTTTAGCAGATATGTCTGGTAAAATTAACAGTAGTTAAGTTCTAGAATAGGCTACAAGGGGAGGCTGTAGAGTCACCATCATTGGAGGTTTTTAAGAACTGGTTGTACGAAAAAAACATATCAAGGATGGTTTAGGTTTACAGGGGGGACTGGACTTGATGATCTCTTGAGGTCCCTTCCACCCTACATTTTTATGATTCTATGATTATGATCATCTGGTTCAGAGGTGGGCAAACTACGGCCCGTGGGCCACGTCTGGCCCACGGGACCGTCCTGCCCAGCCCCAGAGCTCCTGGCAGCCTCCCTGCTGCATGTGCAGCGCTCTGGGTGGTGGGGCTGCATGCTCATGCAGGCCAGTGTGCTTGGCTCCGGCCGGGAGGCGCGGCTCCAGACATGCTGCTCTGAGCAGCATGGTAAGGGGGCCGGGGCTGGGGCCATGGGGTTGGATATGTGTCAGGGAGTCCTGGGGGGCAGTCAGGGGACAGGGAGCAGGTGGCGGTTGGATGGAGCAGACGTTCGGGGGGGCAGGAGATGGGGAACAGGGGGGATTGGATAGGGGGTGGGGTCCTGGGGGGGCCTGTCAGGGGGCGGGGGTGTGGATAGGGGTCAGGGCAGTCAGGGGACAGGGATCGAGGGAGTTGGATAGGGAGTGGGGTCCTGGGGGGCAGTTGGAGCAGAGGTCCCAGGAGGGAGCAGTCAGGGGACAAGGAGCGGGGGGGTTTGGATGGGTGGGAGGTTCTGTGGGGGGCAGTCAGGGGGTGGAAAGTGGGAGGGGTTGGCTAGGGGGTGGGGGCCAGGCTGTTTGGGGGGCACAGCCTTCCTTACCCAGCCCTCCAGACAGTTTCACAGCCCGATTGTGGCCCTTGGGCCAAAAAGTTTGCCCACCCCAATTTAGTCTGTTCTCCCGAATAACAGCACTTTCCTGAATTGTTTGAGCTAGGTCAGAGCTTATAGAAAAACAGCCAGCCTTGATTTAAACATTGTCAGTGGTGGAGTATCAGGCTGACTGCTTACATCAACTGTTAGTGGCTTTCAGGATCTATCCCACAATGCCCCACACTGACCGTACAATTGATCCAAGCGTTTCCGGTGAAGATACACATCGCCGACACAAGGAGCCAAGTGTGCACACACACACAAGCCATTTAATAACCATCGTGGCTGGACGCTGACATAAGTTAGATTGACTTATTTTTATTGTAGATGTAGCATAAGGGAGGTTTTCTAATCCTTTTATCATTCCCATGGTGGTTCTCTGAACCCTCTCCAAATTATCAGCATCCTTCCTGAACTATGGACAGAGTGTTCCAGCAGCAGTCGCACCAGTGCCAAATACAGATATAATAGAACCTCTCTACCTCTACTCGCGGTGCCCCTGTTTATGCATCCAAGGAGACAATTAGCTGTTTTAGCCACAGCCTTGCATTGGGAGCTCATGTTCAGCTGATTATCCACCTTTCTGTGATGCCCATTTGGAAGGGGATCTGCAAGCATGTCCATGGGAATCATACATCTGAGTTCCCTGATTTTAGACAATGACAATTGGCACTATCGTGGCCCCTTGCCAATGGGTGTGCGCAGACACCAGCAGCTGCCAGTGCCCTTAGGTGCAGCCAGGCAGAGTATGAACATTCCTAGAAACAAGGGAAACAAACATCGAGTGCAGCAGGTTTAGAAACCCAAAGGCAAGTTAATGCTGAGGTTGCTGAGCCCTTACCAAACGTTTTGTTTCCTCACCTCTAGCTCTCTTTGTTGCTCAGTTTTGTTCTCCTGGTGTTCCCTCTCTGACCCGAGACTGGACGATCCCTGGGCAGGGCGTGTATGTACAGCACGGCGCCCTGATCACTGCTCAGGTTCCTAGCAGCAGCCATAATAGAAAGTAACAATCACAACAACAAAAGAGCTTAAATAAGCCCATCTGGTGAGCAGGGGAGGAAGGGCCAGAGGGTTGCAGTGTAAGGGGCTCTCTGTACCCAGCTAAATGTGCACAATTGGACTAGTATATTGAGAGGCTGTGGGAGCCGTTCTAACACTGGGGCCCAGTCCCGCCAGGGCCGGCTCTAGGCTTTTTGCCGCCTCAAGCAAAAAAATTTTTGGCTGCCCCCTATCCCAGTCCTGGGCTCCCCCCCCCCCCGCACTCCCCTGCTGCCCCAGCCTTGGGCTTTCCCCCCATGACTGTCACGGAGTCCCTGGGCGATGCTCTGGAACTGCTCCCCACAAAGCCAGTCAGGACTTTGGGGAGCCTCCTCTCCCTCGGAGCAGACTTGTTCAGGGCAAGAAGCTCACACGTCTTCACCTCCCGGGTCTCTCCTTGAAGCATTCAGCATCCTCTGCCCCTCCGTGTGCTTCCCACAGTGAGCCCACCCAGGCGGGGTCCTGGGGAAGCCACAGGGTTCTGCACCCCCACTTGGCAGTCAGACGTGACTCTTAGCCAGCAAAACAGAGGTTTATTCGATGACAGGAACAGAGTCTAAAACAGAGCTTGTAGATACAGCGAACCAGACCCCTCGGCCGGGTCCATTCTGGGGGGCAGTGAGCCAGACCCCTAGGTCTGCACTTCACTCCTTGTTCCCAGGCAGCTCCAGATTAACCACCCCCTCCAACCCCTCCTCTCTGCTCAGCCCCTTTCCCGGGCCAGGAGGTCACCTGATCCCTTTGTCTCCAACACTTTCAGTTGGCACCTTTGCAGAGGAGGGGCCCAGGCCATCAGTTGCTAGGAGACAGAGTGCCAGGCATTTACATACACTGGCCTTTTGCTCTGCAGCAATCACACACCCTTATCCCACCACCTAGATACTTAAGAACTGCACAGGGGACACTGAGGCACCAACACAGTGTTCAGAGCAAACATTAAAACAGTCCGAGTGGGCTCCCCCCCCCCCCCGCACTCCCCTGCTGCCCCAGCCTTGGGCTTTCCCCCCATGACCTGCACCCTCCTTTCGCCGCAGCCCTGGGTCACTGGTAACTCACTCCCAGGGCGGGTCATTCAGCAGGCATTTTGAATGTGCACAAAACACGGACAGGATTGGTTCCCATATGGTTACAGAGCTGCAGTAAAGTGGAACAATTTTCAGCTTATGTGATTGGAGGATATCTGGACATAGGCGGCAGGTTATATAAGTTTGTGGTGCTCGGCTCCAGGAATATTCAGGGCCAGGTGCCCTGCTCCAGCAATATTTGGAGCTGGGTCTCTCCCCTGGCCCTGCCTGGATCGGGCCCCGGCCCCGCCTGCCACCTCTCCCCCTGTGTGTCCTCCCCCCATCGCGTCCCTGCCTGAACGAAAGCGGTGGGTGCCTCTCCCATGCCTGCGTGTGCTGCCGGAGTAGCACGTTCCTACGGCACATGCTGTCTGCTGCCCCAGGTTCCTAGTGCTGGCCATTCCATAATGGCAGGACAGGCTGCCCTTACCCTGCCCTTCTGCCTAGCCCTGAGCCTCTCCACCACCCCAAACCCCTCAGCCCCATCCAGAGCCCTCATCCCCCTGCACCCTAATCCTCTGCCCCAGCCCTGAGCACCCCCCGCAGCATGAACCTCTCATCCTCAGCCCCAACCCTCATCCCCCCACATCCTGATCCTCTGCCCCAGCCCTGAGCCCCCCTGCAACATGAACCCCTCATCCTCAGCCCCAACCCTCTGCCCTAGCCCTGAGCCCCCTCCTGCATCAAGAACCCCTCAGCACCAGCCAGAGCCCTCATCCCCCTGCACCTAATCCTCTGCCCCAGCCCTGAGCCCCCTCCTGCATCATGAACCCCTCATCCTCAGCCCCAACCCTCATCCCCCTGCACCCTAATCCTCTGCCCCAGCCCTGAGCCCCCTCCTGCATCATGAATCCCTCATCCTCAGCCCCACAGCCCTCACCCCTGCACTCCCTCCTATCCCCAAACTCCCTCCCAGAGGGTGCACCCCTCCCCCTTCCCACACACCCCTTCCCACCCCCAAACTCCCTCCCAGAGCCTGCACCTCTCACCTCTTCCTATCCCCCCACCCCCAGCCCAGAGCCTGCACCCAAACTCTGTCCCAAAATCTGCACCCCTCACCCCCTCCTGCACACTCACCCCCTGCCCCAGCCTGGAGCTTGTACCCGGCACCCAAACTCCATCCCAAAGCCTGCACCCTGCACCCCTCCTGCACCCTAATCCCCAGCCCAGGACCTGCATCCCAGACCTCCCCCCACAAACCTCCTCCCAGAGCCTTAGGCAGGTGGGGATGGAGTTGGAGGGCGAGTTCTGGGCACCACCAAAATTTCTACAAACTTGCCATCTATGTATCTGGATGCATATTATAAGACTGTCCTCCATAAATGAGGAAAAGTTGAGGTGCCTTTATTATTCTTTTGTTCCACTCTTTCTTTCTATGGGGAATTTGCCAATGCAATATCACTGTCTTCCTTTTAAACAAACCAACAAAAAAATAGCAATTGAAAATAGCAATTCCAGTCCTAATAACCACTGGGAAGAATCTCTTGCTCAATTTTATCCTACTTTTTCTACAGCAAGTTACAGTGGATCAGTGTATTTGATTTGCGAGAAATGAAGTAACAGCTGCCCAAACTGAGCTTGAGCACTCCTGAATTTTGAGGGGTTCAAATCTGGAAGGCAGGTGCTGGGTGTGTGTGTGTGACGGGGGCTGTGGGCTCCACGGGGGAACACGGCAACATGTATGCAGCAGTGTGTCTGGCGCTGTGCGGAGCCAGGCATGCTGGTCTGAGTGGCACGGAAAGGGGGCTGGGAGGTTGGAGAAGGGGTAGGGGGTTCAAGGGGAGCAGTCAAGGGACAGGGAGTGGGGGGGGTGGATGGGGTGGAGGTTGGGGGGGCAGTCGGGCAGGGAGAAGGGGGGTTAGATGGGTCAGGGGTTCGGAGGGGCAGTCAGGGGACAGGCAGTGGTTGGATAGGCATGGGAGTCCCAGGGGTTTGTCAGGGGACAGGTAGGGGGTGAAGTCCTAGGGGGGAAGTGTGTGGGGGTCTCAGGAGGGGGCAGTTGGGGACAAGGAGAAGGGAGACTTAAATAGGGGGTAGGATCCCAAGGGGCAGTTAGGGGCAGGGGTCCCAGGAGGGGGCGATCAGGGGACAAGAACCAGCAGCGCTTAGATAGGGGGTGGGGTCCTGGGGAGCACTTAGGGGCAAGGGTCTCGGGAGGGGGCAAGCAGAGGACAAGGAGCAGCGGCACTTAGATAGGGGGTGGGATCATGGGGGGCAGTTAGGGGCAGGGGTCCCAGGAGGGGGTGATCTGGGGGCAGGAGGGGTTGGATAGGTTGGGGTTTCTGGGGGGACAGTCGGAGGGAGTGGATGGGGGCAGGGTGGGGCTCCCGTCCCCCTGGAGCGTCCTGTTTTTTAAATGTTAAAATGTGGTTCCCTACCCTCCACACTGCAGCTCTCCACTCTCAGCACACTGCCGCATGAGGTTCCCCCTCCTTCCTTTCCAGTTGGACGTGGCCAAGGGAATGCTGGGAAATGTAGTTATTTCCCTGCTCCAGGGCTGGCTCTATAGGCAGGGAGCTAACCAAGGAACTACAGCTCCCAGGGCCCCCTGTTGGTTTTCAGCTCCCAGGCTGGATCCCTGCCAGCCCTGCAAATGGGCTCCCCCAAGCAGGTGCTTGCTTTGCTGGTGTCTAGAGCTGCCCTTGAGTCCTGCTCTGCCCTGCGAGACTCTGTATCCTGTGTGCATTGCCTTTCAGCTGGCGGGGTACGAGGCAACTCTGCCCATCAGTGAGAAGTCCAACCCCATCACCAGGGAGCTGGATAAGGCTGACCCTGTGCAGATTGTCCAGCTTCTGAAGGAGTGTGACGCAGAGATATTCCAGGAGGAGGACGAAGCTCTGCTCAACTATACGGTAAATGATCTGTCTTGCCTGCCTGTGTGCTGAGACCCCCTCCCCATAGCCACATGGGGTGTAGTGCTGTGGGAGAGCCTAGGGAAGTGGTAGGCCTGGGATTGAGTCCAATAGGTGCTGAGATTTGTGTTGGAGGACATTGCAAAACCATCAGGCTGGCCCCTGAAGAAGGCTCTATCTCTTGCTCCCATTGGCCTTGCCCTCATCACCGAGAGCTTGTTGATTGTGAGGGAAGAGATGACGCACGAGGGAACCCCAGTTCAGTCATTCAGAGCCCAGCAGATCAGACAGGCCCTGTCGTAAACAGATAGCTAAGGGTTAATGTCTCCTTCACCTGTAAAGGGTTAACAAATAGTGACCTGCAACACCTGACCAGAGGACCAATCAGAAAACAAGATACTTTCAAATCTCGAGGGAGGGAAAGCCTAGGAGAGGCACTAGTGAGGGAAAGAGTTTACTGTCCTTGTATTAAGATCCAGGGGGTCTGGGCCTTGGGGGTCCCCAGGGAAGGTTTTGGGGAGACCAGAGTTTATCGGGCATATCAGACCTAAGCTGGTAATTAAGCTTAGAGGATTTCATGCTAATACCTCATTTTTGGACTCTAAGGTTCAGACTGAGGAAAGTATACTATGACATGATAGGCCCTCACTCTGAACCCTGTATTCAGATGATGTTAATAGTCTCCTTTTCCTACTGTTTCTGGCATGTATATATGGGTGGGTAGGGGAGTAAACCCACAGAGCCCTGAGCTTTGGAGTGAGGGGGTTATCTCACGGGCCACTGAGCCACCCCATCGAGTATGGGCCCAGCTGGGGTGAATAACCCTGCAGAGCCCTGACCCTTCTCCCCTGATTATGGGCCTGGTTGGGAGATAACTTCACAAAGCCCTAATCCTCTCACTTTATTCTCAGAGACTGTACAGTGAGTCAGTGCTGAAGACCATGATCGACATTATCAATAAAGTGCAGGAAATCCTGAAGGTAATTGTAGTGCAGTGCACTGTTGGACAGTGGCTGGGTGTGGTATTGTCATAAACAGATAGCTAAGGGTTAATGTTCTTTCACCTGTAAAGGGTTAACAAAGAGAACCAAACACCTGACCAGAGGACCAATCAGGAAACCGGATTTTTCAAAGCTCAGGGGAGGGAATGTTTGGGTCTGTGTCTTTGTCTGGCTCTCAGCTATGAGAGGGGATCTTTTCTATCTTTAAGCTTCTAATCTTCAGTTTCCAAGTTGTAAGTACAAAGGTAGAAAAATAATAGGCTGTTATTGTTTTTTTGTATTTACATGCGTGTAGTTTGCTGGAATGTTTTAAATTGGATATCTTTTTGAATAAGACTGTTTATTCCTTTTTCTTTTAAGCAATTGAACCTGTGTTATTGTCACCTTAATGCAGAGATCATATTTTTATGTCTTTTTCTTTCTTTTTATATAAAGTTTTCTTTTTAAGACTTGTTTAAGTTTTTTTCTCTCTGGGTGGACTAAGGAACGAAGGGGAGGGCAATTCTCTTTGTGTTAGGTCTACGGAGGGTGAAGCTCTACAGCACCAGGGAATTGGTGGGAGGGGGAAGAGAGAGAGAATCATTTCTGTTTCCTTGTATTTGGTTGTCTCTTTGTGGAAGAAAGGAGACATGCTTCTTGGTATTGTGATGTAAAGAGGTGGCCTCAGTAACTCTCAGGTTAGCCCAGAGAGGAAAGTCTGGGTGGGAGAGAGAGGGGGAAGAGAATAGTTTATTTCCCTTTGTTAGGAAACTCAGGGCATCTGAGTCTTGGGGTCCCACAGGGAAGTTTTGGGGGACCCAAGTGTACCAGGCACTGGGATTCCTGGTTGGTGGCAGCGAGATCAGATCTAAGCTGGTAATTAGGCTTAGAGGGGTTCATGCAGGCACCCAGATTTCTGGACGCTAAGGTCCAGATTTGGGAATGCTTATGATAGGTATGGTATGGCACAG
This sequence comes from Aldabrachelys gigantea, assembly GCA_026122505.1. Classification (NCBI taxonomy): domain Eukaryota; kingdom Metazoa; phylum Chordata; order Testudines; family Testudinidae; genus Aldabrachelys; species Aldabrachelys gigantea. The sequence continues at coordinate 347,261 of CM047481.1, read as the reverse complement.
TGCAGAATGATGCAGAGAAGTATGGTTTGGTGTGGTGTGGTACAGTATGATGGGACATGCTGTGATGCAGTATGGTGCAGTTTGCCATAAAGCAATGCAGTAGGGTGTGGTACGGTGAAATGCAGTGTAGTGTGGCATGATATGCTGAAATGCAATGTGCTTCCTATGAGGTGAGATACAGTGCAGTGGGATGAGGTAAAGTGAGGTGCAATGAGGTGAGAAGTAGTGTGCTATGGAGCAGCATGGTGCAGTGAGACAAGGTGTGGTGCAGTGAGATGTGGTGCAGCATGGTACCGTGAGGCGAGGTTTGGTGCAGCAAGGTGCAGTATGGTATGGAGCAGCATGGTGCAGTGCGGTAGGGTGACCAGACAGCAAATGTGAAAGATCAAAACAGTGAGTGGGGGGTAATAGGAACCTATATAAGAAAAAGACCCAAAAATCGGAACTGTCCCTTTAAAATTGGGATATCTGGTCACCCTGAGTGAGGCGAGGTGTGGTGCAGTGAGATATGGTGCAGCATGGTACAGCAAGGTGAGTGCAGTGATGCATGGTGCAGTGAGTTATGGAACCATGGTGCATTGAGGTGCAGCATGGTGTGGAGCAGCATGGTACAGTGAAGTGAGGTGCAGTGAGATATGGAGCAGCATGGTATAGTGTGGTGAGGTGCAGTGTGCTATGGAGAGGTGAGGTGCAGTGTGGTTTGAGAACCATAGTTCCGCGAGGTGAAGTGCAGCACGGTACAGTACAGGAATACTTGTCAGCTCTGAAAGGTACTGTGCCCTTTGGGCATCACACAGGAGATGTTCAATCAGCCCTCTTTGCTGTGTTTATTGGCATCATCAGCATGTCTGGGGAGCCATGGATCAGTGGTTCTTGGAGTTCCATGCTGGAGAGGACCAGGCCTGCCCCCTCCTGGGTTCCCTCCTCTCGCAGAGCCAGGGAGCTGGGGACAGACAAGCCTTGGGTCACATCAGGGCCATGGCATGATAAAGGAAGAGGTGTCTCACCACAGTGAATGTGCTGCCATCACAGAGCCCACTCCCTCTTCCTAAAGGACATGCTGGAGAGGCAGCAGGGCATGGGGGCTCTTACCCCAGATTCTGGGGTCCATGTGCTCCCATAGCAGCCAGCTGATGGCATCCCTCAAGGCAGGCATCTGGGCCTGTGGTCCAGGCCAGGTCTGGGACTCCCAGAGCAGGCAGCCATGTTCTGTGCTAGTTGCAGCTTCGAGTGAGCATGTTGCAGAGTGTGGCTGGGAGGGGACTGAGCATGGAATTGGGCTGAGGCCCAGATCTCGCAGGGAAGGCTGATGTGAAAGGGAAAAACACTCCTGGTCTAAGAGCCACTGAGGATCCTGAACACCGTTATCAAAGGCTGCCACGGTCCTCAGGGCAAGCGACTGTGGCCTCTGACTGCTCTGAGCAGCTGTGGGACTCCTGCCTCTGGCTGGGGAGATGGGCCCACCTCCGCAGGATATCACCTGTCTCTATTGGTTCTGCAGGACCTGGACAACACCCTTATCGTGCTGAGCGGCGGGGGCACCTCAGGCAGGCTGGCCTTCCTCATTGCTGTGAGTTGCTCCTGCTTCCTATTCATCTCCACAGTGTGCTGCTAAAGATGGGATCCAGATACAGGATCCCAGCCCTGGGGAACACCCTGGATATGCTCAGCACACCCCATCCTCCAAATGATGCACCCCAACCCCCTAAGGACACACCCTACTTGGAGATACTCAGCCCCCACATCCTCCAGCAATGCCCCTGGTTCCCCAGTGCAGCTCAGTCTCCCTGACCCCCTCCCCAGAGGTGCTTAGCATCCCTCTCCATTTCCCAAGGACACTGTGCCCCCATGGTCTCTCAGCAAAGCATGTCCCTCTTGGGATCCCTGGAGATGCCCAACCCCCCAGCCCCACTGCCCTCAGTGGAGACATTCAGCCCCTTCCCCCTCCCCAGCTCCCACAAAGATGCTCAGGTTCTCCCGGACCCATCCAGACACTTAGCTCTCCCTGGCCCCTCAGCTGTCCTGCAGGTGACCAGCACCCGCCAGGCCTTGAGGGGGCAGCACAGAGTGCCATGGGCTGCATGGGTGGATCACAGGATGGCTTGAGGTTGCAGGGTGCTGTAAGCAGCACGGGGTGCCCAAGGGAGCCGTAGCAGCTGGCAGGGAGGATGCAGTGGGTTGCAATCGCAAATTGCCATGAACTCTCTGGGTCAGTGCCGGCTGCCTGGGGTGGGGTGGGGTGGGTGCCAGGTGTTCCTCTTGGGTTCCGTTTCCCACTTATAATCCCTGTTTCTGCTTGTGTTATGGGACCAGCCCCAAGCCCTTGGCAGAAAGAACCGGGCACTAGAGCTCATGCCTGGACTGGAAACCTCGGGGCGAGACACCGTAGTTTCCTGTTACAGGTGGGCTCTGTAGGGCAGATGCAGCGGTGCTGGCTATGGGGGCCTCCTATTGTGCATGTCACGGGGAAAAAACGGTCTGCTGCTGCCTCTGGCTTTGTCTTCTCTTCACAGTATGCTGTAGCTCCATGGTCTGCGTGGACTGGGTGGTTCCTAGGATGGTTAATTGATAGACAGGTTGCTGGGGTGCACGGCCTGCCTGTTAGTGCCTCTCTCCTCTCTCTCCTTCCAGGTTTCCTTTAACAAGCTGCTGAAGGGTCTAGGTCAGCTGCCCCGTTACACATACATCATTGCTGGGGGAGACAGGTAAGGGGGAGAGCATGTGTTTGCACCCAGCCCAGCTGAGTGGATAATGGTCTTTGCTTCTGGCAAATTCACAATATGCCAGCCAGAGGCCGAGATTTGTCCCATCTGAGACCCTAGTGGGTAGCGTCTTGCCTCCCACATTGCCTGGCCAAGGAAGGGATGGCAGAGTGCTCCAGTGCACAGTTTATAGACCAGTACTGTATGTGTGGGGTTGAGTGCACTTGGGTCTCTGGTTAGTAGTTGTCAATAGGGAATGATAATCAAATGGGGGTGTTTCTACTGGAATTCACTGGTACTAGGCCTGATGCTATTCAACATCTTAATCAATTATCTGGTATTAAGTATAAACTCATGGATGACTCACAGATTGTCAAAGTAAACAATGAAGAGGACAGGGCATCATGCAGAGTGAGGTGGATCAATTGGCAAGCTGGTCGATTGAAGCAAAATGTGGTTTAATATTGCCAAATGCCTACAGCTAGAAACGAGGACTGCAGGCCATGACTATGGAATGGGGACTGCATCCTGGAAAGCAGTGACTCTGCAAAGTTTATGGGGTCCCACTGGACAAGGAGCTGAAGATGGGTGTGATGGTCTGGCCAAAAGGGTGAATGCAGTTATTTGATGTATAAGCAGGGGAGTAGTGAGTAGGAGCAGGGAGATGGTTTCAGCTCTGTATATGGCATTGGTGAAACTGAAATTGTAATACTGTATCCAGTTTTGGTATCCACAGTTTAAAAGGATGTTGGAAGATTTTAGAGGGTGCAGAGAAGAGCCACAAAAATGATTCAAGGGTTGGAAAAATTGACTTGCAGTGAGAGACTTACGGAGCTCACTCAGTTTAGTTTGGAGGTGGGCAAACTACGGCCCATGGGCTGGATCTGGCCTGTGAGCCGTTTTAAGGTGGCCCGCGAGCCGCACCATGCAGCTCAGCTCTGCTCCAGCACTCCATCCAGGGCACAGAGTTGTGGGCCGGACCACACGGCTTGGCCCTGCTCCAGCACTCCAGCCGGGGTGCTGGGTTGGGGGCCACACCATGTGACTTGGCCCTGCTCCAGCTGGGGTCCAGGGTCGAGGCTGCACCATATGGCTTCCGGAAGCAGCCGCATGGCCCCACTCCAGCTTCTATGTGCTCCAATGGGAGCTGCAGGGGCGGTGCCGGAGGATGGGGCGGTGTGTAGAGCCTCCTGGCCGCACCGCTGTGTAGGCGCCGGAGAACGGACATGCCACAGCTTCCAGGAGCCACTTGAGGTAAGCGCTGCTCAGTGCCTACACCCCCTGAGCCTCCCCCCACACCCCAACCCCCTGCCCCAGCCTTGATCCCCCTCCCACCCTCCAAACCCCTTGGTCTCAGGCCAGCGCACCCTCCTACACCTCAAACTCATCATCCCCAGCCCCACGCCAGAGCCCGCACCCCCTCCCGCACCTCAGCCTCAATTTTGTGAGCATTCATGACCCGCCATACAATTCCTATTCCCCGATGTGGCCCTCGGGCCAAAAAGTTTGCCCATCCCTGGTTTAGTTGGTCAAAAAGATCAGTGTGTGCTATAGAGCTCTTCAATTTAGTGGAGAAAAGCAGAACAAAAACCAGTGGCTGGAAGATAAAGCCAGACAAATTCCTATTAGAAATAAGGCACACGTGATTAACCATTCTAACAAACTACCAGTAGAAATGATGGATTCCGCAAATTACTGGGCTCAGTCCAAGGGTAGCGGGGTGGAATTATTAACACATTAGCTGTGTTCTACAGGACATCAGACTACATGAGCTAATGACACTGGTCCCTTTTGACATTAACCTCTATGAATCTATCCAACCACGCAGATAGGACTGAGCTGACGTGGATGCACAGGGGGAGGTCTTGCTCCCATTCTGAGACTCAGTGAAGAGGGGCTTTTAGCTTCAGGTGGCAAAGGGAACCAGGAATCCTTTTTTCCCCTATGTTGCAGCTGGTTAACTGGAGGCCACAAGCACCAGCTCACTGTCTGTTTCTCCCAGGTGCGGGATGTGGCTCCAGTAAGCCTGGTGCTTGTGGCCTCCAGATTAACCAGCTGCAACACGTGTGCTGCCCTGCACCAGGGGCAGCCCAGGCCACTTGGGCTAGAGTGACGGGGCCCATTTGCTTGGTGGAGTAGCGCATGCTTCCGGTGGGGTCACAGGCTGCTCAAGTTTCCTGTGTCCTGTCAGCTGCAGTTCAGAGGGCTGTGGAGTCGACGTGTCCTGCATCCTGAGTGCATGGGGGATAGTTCCCTGAGAAGGGAGCATGGGGCCTGCAGGCTCCTGTGATCTGAGTGTGTGCGTTTTGGGGGTAGGGTGAGTGAATTGGTTGGTTGTATCTGTGAGTAACTGAACAAGGTTGTTTCCTCATGCAGATCCCTAGTGATGTCCCAGGAGGGACTAGAGGACAGCGCCCTGCTGGGGATCGAGGAGCTGAGCAAGGTGAGGTCTGGAGATGGGGAAGGAGACAGAGACTGAAACAAAACTTCAGTCATGACCCAGAGGACCCAGTCTTGGGGGTTTCATGCACCAAGTCTCTCTGGGAAGGCAGGAAGAGGATGGCCAGGGAAGGGCATATTGTGAATTTCCAGGAGACTGCGGGCCTAAGCCCCACCCATAGCTGAGGCCCTCCCCCTTAGCCATTGGCAGGAGCGCCGCCAGCTTTTTTGGCGCCCTAGGCGGTGGAAGGTCCCGCCCCCGAAATACCGCCGATGACCGGGGTGGCCAAAGATCCGTCCGCCGCGGTCGCCGCCCCCCAAATGTTAGTGCCCTAGGCAACCGCCTAGGTCACCTAATGGGTTGCACCGGCCCAGGCTGTCGGGAGGAGCCAGGGAACTGGGGCCACAGCTGAACACTGGGGACAACAAACAAAAAAAAAAGAGGTTTGGGAGTAAAGGTCACAGGGTGAAAATCAGGCAGCGCCCACTGCTCCCCAAAGGCATTCAAGGGGGCAGCAAGGCAGGGGATGGTGGAGGAAGGGCCAGAGCATCTGACTTCCTCTCTCTCATCTCTGCCTGGGCAGGGTCTTCCTCTTTCCCGCTGCTCAGGCAGGGAGAGGAGGGGGCAGCAAAGTACAAGGTCCCCTTGCTCACTCATCACAGTGCCAGGACAGCCCCTCCTCTCACCCGCACTGTACTGAGTTCTCCCATTTCCCCCCCAGGTCTGTGAGGGGAAGAAAAAAGTAGTTTTCATTGGAATTTCATGTGGTTTTTCTGTAAGTATCCAATGGGATTATTGCAAATTTTCTGGGAGCAGAGTGGGTGCAGAATGGGTGTCTAGTACAGTCAGGGTTAGGGGGTGCAGAGTGGGTGCGTGGTATAATTGGGGTGGGGAGGTGCAGTGGGTGCCTGGTACAGTCGGAGTGGGGGGTACAGAGTGAGTGCCTGCCATGGATTTGGTATGGGTGCAGAATGGGTGTCTGGTACAGTCAGGGTTAGGGGGTGCAGAGTAGGTGCGTGGTATAATTGGGGTGGGGAGGTGCAGTGGGTGCCTGGTACAGTCGGAGTGGGGGGTACAGAGTGAGTGCCTGCCATGGTTGGGGTATGGGTGCAGAATGGGTGTCTGGTACAGTCAGGGTAGGGGATGCAGAGTGGGTGTCTGCCATGGATGGGATGTGGGTGCAGAATGGGTGCCTGGTACAGTTGGGATGGGGGGTGCAGAGTGGGTGTCTGGTACAGTCGGAGTGGGGGGGTCCAGTGGATGTCTGGTACAGTCGAGGTGGGGGGTACAGAGTGGATGATCACAGAAGGGGGCGATGAAGTGGGTACCTGCCATAGTCAAGGTTTGGGAGGGGAGCCGAGAGGGTGCCTGCCAGGGCCGGCTTTAGGCTGATTCCCCCGATTCCCTGGAATCGGGCCCTGTGCCTTAGGTGTCTTCTTAATTTTTTAAATTTTTTTTGTTCACCTGGCGGTGGGAGGGGTCCACTCTGGGTCTTGGGTGGCATTTCGGCAGTGGGGGGTCCTTTGGTGCTGTGGAATACCTGGAACAGACTCCCCACCGCCGAAGTGCTGCCGAAGCCCCAGATCGCCTCCAGGTATTCGAATTGGGCCCCACTGTTCGTAATGCTGGACCTGGTGCCTGCCATGGTGGGGTGGCTTACTGGGTGCTCAGCATGGGGGACAGATAGTGGGGATTGCAACTTGTCTTGGTTTGCCCTGGTCCCCTTTATGGCAGCAGGCAGGGCGGATTCTGATTTGTGCTCAGCCTAGGGAGAATAGTTTGGGGTCTCACTGACTCTATTTGCTGCAGGCGCCTTTTGTGGCTGGACAGCTGGACTTTTGCATGAATAACCTGGACATCTTCCTGCCAGTGCTGGTGGGATTTAACCCTGTCAGCATGGCCAGGTAACAGCCAGCATGGGAGCAGGGAAGGGGCACTGTGGGCTCAGTTGCTCCCCCTGCCCTAGACAAGGGACTACACAGGCCCTGATGCTGGCATCTCAAGCCCAGAGCTGGATCCGAGTCCATTTCCAATGAGAACCAGATCATAATGAGGTGGGACGTGCCAGTCAGCTTCCCACGTTGCCTCACCCAGTTCCCTGAAAAGCTATGGGGTCCCCCGGAGCAGGGTGGGAAGCCCCTGGCAGGGCTGAGGGCCAGACCCTCTCACAGGATGTCAGGACTGGGGTTGTCTGTGGAAGCCCTGGGCAGGGCTGAGGGCCGTGCCCTCTCACGAGGATGTTAGTATCTGAGGCAGGGTGAGGTCCCTGTCCCAAGCCTGATTGCAGTGGGTCTCTCTTGCAGGAAGGATAAGATCGAGGGCTGGCACTCTACCTTCCGCCAGGTGGCTGAGCGGATGCAGAAGCTGCAGGAGTCACACAAAGCCTTTATCCTTAATCCTGCTGTGGGGGTAGGTGATAGGTTCCACCTGGGTTTTGTATTCTTTCCAGAGTGGTGCCTGGAAATCCTCTTCGGGCTGGGCTTCTCCTCAGTGAAGGGCTGTCCCTAATGTTCATCAAGGAGTTCTGGTGAGACAGGGCCCGCAAGCCAGCAGGATCAGTTACAGAAGAGTGGGGAGAAAGGAAGTGGGACTGCAAAAGAGCTCTGCAGATCCCTGGGTAGAGGGCCCAGGCCGCTGCGATCAGAGCAGCCCAGCTCCCACTCGGAGCCGACCTGCAGGGATCTGGATCTGATACGTGTGAGTGCTGCTTCTGAACAGGCTCCAGGACTGGGGTTACACCTCACTCCACTGGCATGTCAATAGCGCAGGACCAGAACTCAGGCAATAGGGTGGGAGCTCCCCCGCTAGTGGGGCTCTACAGACCTCCAGCATTTATTTGTTACCCCTCCCATGCACAAAAGGTGCTTTGGGATCCCTGCACAGGAGCTTCCCAGGTGACAACAGGAACAGCAGGCCAGGGCAGGGAGGCAAGTGAGCCAGGCCAATGGGAGCACTGCTGGCGCTGGGAGACAGCTCTGCCTTCAGCCTTTCAGCATTGCTCTAGTGATCTGTGTCTGTGCAGCAGGCAGGATGGGGATGGGAGCTAGAGCTGTGTGTTGCAGTCACAGTAGGAGCTGAAGGGATTTGGCCCTCCCTATCCCTGTCCTCAGATGCCCCAGAAACCTCTCGGACTCTCTCAGTTGAGTGGCAACCTGTGTGGTTTATTTACATTCCCGCCACCAACCCCAATACAGTCCCAGGCAGCAATATTCTAGACAGGGCTTCTCACCTGTTAGCCCTTTCCCTCAGTGCTGGAGAGGAACAGAGGTCTGTGAACAGACTGGGACAAGCTAGCCCAGCTCCTCTCCCTCTCTTCCCCAGTACTTCCTTCCTGTCCCTTTTATACCCCTCAGCTGATGGACTAATTGGCTCATCCAGCCTCCCAGCCACTAGCTTACACCTCCCCAGCAGCCTTTTGCAGGTGAGCTGACTGAGGTCTGGATTCCCAGTAGGTGCAAGCTCCCAGCACTCTGGTCACAGGTACTTGTTCCAACTCCACTGGAAGTGCTGCTGGCAGGGATAGCTGTGATCTGCATGCAGAATGTGCCGTGTCCCAGGAGCCCCGGCTCTGGGCTGATCTCCCCAGTTGGACAAGCTGGAGTGAGAGACTGAAGCTCTGCGGTTTCTGACCTCGGTTCAGTGTACCAATATGTTCTAAGGAAAGCAAGGAGTGAGAACAGCAGAATAGGACAATGGATTTCAAAAAAGCAGATTTTAAGAACTTTAGATAACTGCTAGGTAAAGTCCCATGGGAAGAAAATCTAAGGGATAAAGGAGTTGAGGAGAACTGGCAGTCTGTCCAGGAGAAACTTGGAAAAGAGGAGACTAAGGGGGGATATGGTAGAGGTATATAAAATCATGTGTGATGTGGAGAAAGTGAATAAGGAAAAGTTATTTACTTGTTCCCATAATATAAGAACTGGAGGCCACCAAATGAAATGAATAGGCAGCAGGTTTAAAATAAATAAAAGGAAGTTCTTCTTCACGCAGCACACAGTCAACTTGTGGAACTCCTTGCCTGAGGAGGTTGTGAAGGCTAGGACTATAACAGGATTTAAAAGAAAACTGGATAAATTCACGGAGGTTAAGTCCATTAATGGCTATTAGCCAGGATAGGTAAGGAATGGTGTCCCTAGCCTCTGTTTGTCAGTGGGTGGAGATGGATGGCAAGAGAGAGATCACTTGATCATTACCTGTTAGGTTAAGTCCCTCTGGGGCACCTGGCATTGGCCACTGTCGGTAGACAGGATACTGGGCTGGATGGACCTTTGGTCTGACCCAGTATAGCCATTCTTATGTTCTTATACAATATTAAAGGCACAATTGCAAACTTCTCAGAGTGAAGGAAAGATAGGATGAATAGTAAGAGGTCACTCTGGCTTCATCAGGAGCTCTTCAATGACTTGAAAATGAAAAAAGAATTCTACATAAAAGGTCAGATTGTTAAGGAGGAGTACAAAAGAATGGCCTGGGCATGTAGGGACAAAAGCAGAAAGGCTAAGGCACAAAATGAGTTATATGTAGCAAGGGACATAAAGACAATAAGAAGAAGTTCTTTAAATACATTAGGAGCAAGAGAAAGATGAAGGAAAAGTAGGTCCTCTACTTAGCAGGAAAGGAGAGCTAATGACTGATGACATCAAGAAGGCTGAGGCCTTTAATGCAAGACTGAACACAATATTGTTGAGAACTCGTGGAGGATGGGTGAGGTCTCAGAGGACTGGAGTGGGGCAAACCTAATACCAATCTTTAAAAGGAGGAAAAAAGAGGATTCCGGGAATTATAGATCAGCCAGTCTAACTTCGATACCTGGAAGGATGCTGGAACAAATTATTAAACAATCAGTTGTAAGCACCTGGAAGATAATAGGATTATAAGGAATAGCCAGCATGGCTTTGTCAAGAACAACTCATGCCAAACCAACCTAATTTCCTTTTTGATAGGGTTACTGGCCTGGTGGATGGGGCAAAGCAACAGATATATATCTTGATTTTAGTAAGGCTTTGACATAGTCCCCCATGACAATCTCATAAGCAAACTAGGGTTATGTGGTCTAGATGAAATTACTAGGTGGGTGCAAATCTAGTTGAAAGATCATACACAAAGAGTAGTTATCAATGGCTGGTTGTCAAACTGGATGGGCATAGCTCGTGGAATTTCGCAGGGGTCAGGCCTGGGTCCAGTACTATTCAATATGTTCGTTAATGACTTGGATAATGGAGTGGACAGTATGCTTGTAAATTTGCAGATTACACCAATCTGGAAAGGGTTATGAGCATTTAGGAGAACAGGATTAGAATTCAAAACGATTTTGACAAATTAGACAATTGGTTTGAAATCAAGAAGATTAAAGTCACTAAAGACCAATGTAAAGTATTACAGTGAGGAAGAAAAAACCAAATGCACAACTATAATATGGGGTATAACTGGCTAGGTGGCAGTACTGCTGAAAAGGATCCGGGGATTACAGTGGATCACAAATTGAATACGAGTCAACAATGTGATGCATTTGCAAAAAAGGCTAATATAATTCTGGGGTGTGTTAACAGAAGAATAATAGGGGTCAGATTTTTCTAGATGTGATAGCGGATGGCTTTCTTCATCAAGTAGTTGAAGTACCTACGAGAGGGGATGCCATCTTAGATTTGGTTTTGGTGAGCGGTGAGGATCTCGTCGAAGATATGGTGGTAGGGGATAACCTTGGCTCGAGCGATCATGAGCTGATTCAGTTCAGGCTAGATGGAAGGATAAACAAATGTAGATCTGGGATTAGGGTTTTCGACTTCTCGAGGGCTAATTTTAAAGAGTTAAGGAAATTAGTTAGGGAAGTGGATTGGACGGAGGAACTTGGGGATTTTAATGCGGAGGAGGCCTGGAATTACTTTAAGTCGCGGCTGCGGAAACTGTTGGAAGCCTGCATCCCGAGAAAGGGGAAAAAAACCATGGGCGGGAGCTGTAGGCCGAGCTGGATGAGCAAGCGTCTCAGAGAGGGGATTAGGAAAAAGCAGAAAGCTTACAGGGAGTGGAAGAAAGGTGGGATTAGCAAGGGGACCTACCTTATTGAGGTCAGATCGTGTAGGGATAAAGTGAGGAAGGCTAAAAGCCGAGTAGAACTGGACCTTGCAAAGGGAATTAAAACTAACAGCAAAAGGTTCTACAGCCACATAAATAAGAAGAGAACAAAGAAAGAAGAAGTGGGGCCGCTATGTACCGAGGATGGAATGGAGGTCAAGGATAACCTAGGCATGGCCCAATATCTAAATCAGTATTTTGCCTCAGTTTTTAATAAAACTAGCGAGGAGTTTAGGGATGATGGAGGGATGATGAACGGGAATGAGGATACGGAGGTGGATATTACCGCAGCTGAGGTAGAGGCCAAACTTGAACAGCTGGATGGGACAAAATCTGAGGGCCCGGACGATCTCCATCCGAGGATATTAAAGGAACTGGCGCGTGAAATTGCGAGTCCGTTAGCGAGAATTTTTAAGTGTTCGGTAAACTCGGGGGTTGTGCCGTACGACTGGAGAATTGCTAACGTAGTTCCTATTTTTAAGAAAGGGAAAAAAAGTGATCCGGGTAATTATAGGCCTGTTAGCTTGACGTCTGTAGTATGTAAGGTCTTGGAAAAAATTTTAAGGGAGAGAGTAGTTAAGGACATTGAGGTCGGTGGTAATTGGGACGAATTGCAACATGGATTTACTAAAGGTAGATCGTGCCAAACCAACCTGATCTCCTTCTTTGAGAAGGTGACGGATTACATAGACAAAGGAAATGCGGTAGATCTAATTTACCTCGATTTCAGTAAGGCGTTTGACACGGTTCCGCATGGGGAACTGTTAGTTAAATTGGAAAAGATGGGGATGAATTCGAAAGTTGTAAGGTGGATAAGGAACTGGTTAAAGGGGAGACTCCAGCGGGTCGTACTGAAGGGTGAACTGTCGGGATGGAAGGAGGTTACTAGTGGAGTCCCTCAAGGATCGGTTTTGGGACCGATCTTATTTAACCTTTTTATTACTGACCTTGGCACAAAGAGCGGGAATGTGCTAATAAAGTTTGCGGATGACACGAAGCTGGGGGGTATTGCTAACACGGAGAAGGATCGGGATGCTATTCAGGAAGATCTGGACCACCTTGTAAACTGGAGTAATAGGAATAGGATGAAATATAATAGTGAAAAGTGCAAGGTCATGCACTTAGGGATTAATAATAAGAAATTTAGATATATGTTGGGGACGTATCAGTTGGAAGTGACAGACGAGGAGAAGGACCTTGGGGTATTGGTGGATAGCGGGATGACTATGAGCCGCCAGTGTGATATGGCCGTTAAAAAAGCAAATGCGGTTTTAGGATGCATCGGACGAGGTATTGCCAGCAAGGATAAAGAGGTGTTAGTGCCGTTATATAAGGCGCTGGTGAGACCCCACCTGGAATATTGTGTGCAGTTCTGGTGTCCCATGTTTAAGAAGGATGAATTCAAACTGGAACGGGTTCAGAGACGGGCTACTAGGATGATCCGAGGAATGGAAAACCTGCCTTATGAGAGGAGACTCAAAGAGCTTGGCTTGTTTAGCCTGGCCAAAAGAAGGCTCCGGGGGGATATGTTTGCTGTATATAAATATATCAGGGGGATTAACGTTAGGGAGGGAGAGGAATTATTTAAGCTTAGTACCAATGTAGGCACGAGGACGAATGGGTACAAACTGGATATTAGGAAGTTTAGACTTGAAATTAGACGAAGGTTTTTAACCGTTAGGGGAGTGAAGTTCTGGAACAGTCTTCCGAGGGAAGTGGTGGGGGCAAAAGACTTGTCGGGCTTTAAGACTAAGCTTGATAAGTATATGGAGGGGATGATATGATGGGATAGTTCAATTTGGGCGATTGATCTTGGCTTATCGGCAGATAAGTCTGCTCGATGGTTTGTGAGGGGATGATGGATGGGATGAGAACTGAGTTACTGCAGAGAATTCTTTTTGGGTGCTGGCTGGTGAGTCTTGCCCGCATGCTCAGGGTTTAGCTGATCGCCATATTTGGGGTCGGGAAGGAATTTTCCTCCAGGGCGGATTGGCAGAGGCCCTGGAGGTTTTTCGCCTTCCTCTGTAGCGTGGGGCGTGGGTCGCTTGCTGGTAGATTCTCTGCAGCTTGAGGTCTTCAAACCACAATTTTGAGGACTTCAATAACTCAGTCGTGGGTTAGGGGTTGTTATAAAAGTGGATGGGTGGGGTTCTGTGGCCTGCCTTGTGCAGGAGGTCAGACTAGATGATCATGTTGGTCCCTTCTGACCTATGATTCTATGATTCTATGATTCTAAGTATCACAGGTGAGACTCGGGAGGTGATTGTCCTGCTCTGCCCGGTGCTGTTGAGGTCACGGCTGGAGCACTGTACCCAGCTCGAGGCACCAGCTCCTTATGAAAGATGTGGATAAATTGGAGAGAGGCCAATGGAGAGCTACAAAAATAAGAAGAGGTTTAGAAAATCTGAGATCTGAGGAAAGGTTACAAAACTGCACAAGTTTAGTCTTGAGAAAAGACGACTGGGGGGACCTGATCACAGTCCTCAGGTATGTTGCAGGCTATTGTAAAGGGGGTGGGGATCCACTGTTCTCCACAGCCATTGAGGACAGGACAAGAAGTAATTGGCTTCTCTGCAGCAAGGAAGATCTAGGGTAGGTCTCAGGAAAAGCTTTCTAACGATAAGGACAGTTGCGTTCTGGAAGATGTTTCCAGGAGCAGTTATGGAATCTCCATCACTGGAAGTTTTTCAGAACAGGTTGGACAAATGCCAGTCAGGGATGGTCTAGATGGTATTCTTGGTCCTGCCTGAGGGCGGGAGTCTTGACTTGATGACCACTCAGATCATTTCCAGCCATACATTTATATGATTCTGTGGAGTACCTGCCTGGGATGGGGCTGCTTGGAAGATGGGCTTCCATCTCCTGGGATAGGGTGCACAGAGTGTGGGCTACACTCAGGATGGGGGCTTGGGGAGTGGTCATTCAGTTCCCTCTCTCCCACTGCCTCAGCCTGAAGGCATCAGTGGCTCCTCACGGATGAAGGGCGGGAGTGCCACCAAGATCCTGCTAGAGACCCTGTTGCTTGCAGCACACAAGACAGTCTCCAAGGACGCTGACATCTCAGAGAAGTAAGTCTCCAGTTACAGAGCTAGTAGGGTACACTGGGCAGGCAACCTCCCCCAGTGCCGGAGTCCCCTGATGTGACTGGGCACACAGCTGGCCTATTGCTATGCTTGGGGATTGGCTGGGAATATTGGTGTCATGCTGGGACATTGGGAAAGGACCTCCACGCTTGACTGCTCCTGATCAGACTGTGAATGGCAGTAGGGCAGACAGGAGCTTGGCATGCACAGGTCCCTCGAGTCCTCTCCATGTTCTTCCCATGTCTAGGTGCCTCCTGGAAATCCTGAGGACATATGAACGTGCTCACAAACTCACCTATGCCCAGAGCAAAAAGATGGCTGCCTTGGTGAAGCAAGCAGGCACCAGGTGAGGTGGGCAGGCATCTCCATTTCTGCTGGAGAAGTTGGGGTTGGGGATAGAAGGAAGGGGGAGAGGAAAGACATGTAGGGTGCAGGACTACTCAGTGAGCAGTGAATGCGGGGGGCGGGGGTGATGGGGTATATCAGACCCTCTGAGGCCCCCTGCTGGAGGCCTTGTGGTCCTGGCACACCCCATCCCAAAAAAAAGGCAGTAGAGAGGTCCTCCAAGCTACCTAGAGTGGCTGTGTGGGACACAGCCAATCCGGGGCCAGCAGCCTAGTATAAGAAGAGCTTCAGGGCCCGAGGCAGTTCAGTTCCTTGCTGGAACTGTAGGAGTGTGGAATGTGTGTGGCTGGCGGGTGGAGCTACAGACCCCCAGACATGGTAGCGCTGCCAGAAGCTGGGGAGAGCAAGATGGAGTCCTGGGCACAGCAGATGGGTGCTCTCTACAGGGTCCCTAAGTCTCCCCAACCCCCCATTAGCCACTGGTGGGGAAGTGGCCAGAGCAGTGAGGTAGCCCAGAAGGGGAACTGAATTATAGTGTCCCAGCTGGAGAGCTGTAGCCAGGAAGCCCAAGAGAGCCAAGACATTGTCTCCAGGGAGAGAGCCCTGGGGCGCTGTTCTATCCCAGAGCAGGGACAATCTGAAAGAGCAGCACACACACTTGGCCAAGGGGATGCTCACAAGGGGTGAGTGCACCCGTTATGGGGGGAAACAGCCAATTAACACCCAGTAACCCCCCCATGCTGTGCTCTGCTCCTACTCCCCCAAGCAACACCAGTAACCTCCTATGCTGTGCTTTCCCTGACCCCTCAAAAACCCCTGTGCTGTGCTCTCCCCTGAGCATGTCCAGTAACTCCCAGTCTTGTGCTCTGCCCCTACCCTCCGAACACCCTGAGTAACCCTTCTGTGCTGTCCTTTCCCAGCTTGCAGAAGAAGGCCTCTGTGTACATGGTGGGCTGGCACACGCTGGGCATCATTGCCATCATGGACGGTGCTGAGTGCATCCCAACGTTTGGAGCAGGTAAGGGAACTGGCTGTGTTGGAAAGAGCCGCAATGCCTCTGGCAAAGGGTCCCTGTGATGTGGGAGAGGTGTCCAAGCTCCTTGCTCTGAGCTCCCCCTGCACCAAGCTGTTGCTATATCATAGAGTCAATTGCTTGACCACCCTTTGGTTCATTATAAAATATATTCAAAAGACCAAATAACCAGTATCAGTCAGGTTTATTGCTCTAAGCAAATAATAATATAGTGTCACCATGCCTCTCTGGGTCACAAGTGAGACTAGCAGATGCAGGACAAACTGGTGAGAAATAGGGCAAACACACCCCAAAATTCTCCCATAAAATATACTAATCCAGTAATACAAGTAAACTTCTGTCTCACCACACTGGCTAAGTAGAAGTCAGAAATGCAGTCTCCTTAGGTATCCCAGTCCTTGTTTCAACACCCAGACACTAGACTTAAGGATGAGTGGTTATTTAAAACCAGTTTAATCAACCAAAGGGTTTTTCTGATCCCAAACAACCAGCCACAAACCCAGGTTAATATATAACTCTGATCTTACCCAATAATCACACTATTGCCAATCCTTTAGTATCTTACATCTAAAGGGTTATTTATAAGAAAAAAGAAACAGGCGAGAGTTAAAATTGGTTAAAGGAATCAAATACATACAATGATGGCAAAGTTCTTTGATCAGGTTTGAAGCAGTGATGGAATAAACTGCTGGCTTGTTAAGTCTCTGGTTGCTTCCAAATGATGGGAAAGTCCTCAGTCCCTTGCTTAGAATGTTCCCATTAGTCATAGTTCAGAGATCAGAGCAGGAAAGAGGCAAAATGGGCCTTTTATAGCTTCTGCCATGTGAAGGGAAAATCACTGTTCCAAGTAAAGCCCTCAGCACAGTTTGTGAAAAAGTACAGGCACACAAAGTGGAGTTCAGTACCACATAATCTAGTCACATGCCCTTGCACGCTTTGATGAGTCGTAGCAACCATTGCCATATTCTCAGAACGTCCTCAGGAAAGTCCATTAGTGGAGATAAGCTTCTTCCATGGCCCAGTGTTCACTGATGGGCCATCAGCTTGAATAGTCCATTCACAATGTGCTGACTAGACTGGATGTAAACTATGGGAGCAAACACATTTGAAATACGAGTACATAGTCAATATTCATAACTTCAGATACAAAAATGATACATGCACACAAATAGGGTAGACGCGCTGCGGGTTACGCAAGACCCGATTTATGCAAATCCACACTTATGGAAAAAGTTCCATAAACTAGAAATATAATGGTCAGAGATATGTTTCCGACTTATGCAAAATTTGAGTCACGCAAGGCCTCCCCTTCCCCCCCACCCCCAGCCCTCGGGGATCCAGCTTGGTAACATCTTGCCTGCCAAAGGCCCTCTGAGCAGGATTCCTGGGGTCTGTGGGGCACGGGGTCTCTGTTCTGGATCCCTGGGGACTGGAGTGCCAAGGGGTCTCTGAGCAGATACTGAGGGAGGAGGGGTCTCTCTGAGCAGGATACCTGCAGGTGGGATGCAAGAGTCTCTGAGCTGAATCCTGTGAGCAGATGGTCAAGGGGTCTGCAAGCAGGATCCCCAAAGAATTGAGGGGAAGGGTTCTCTGAGCAGGCTTCCTGGGGGCTGGAGAGCAAGGAGTGCCCAAGCTGGGTCCCCAGGGTCAGAGGGTAATTTGTCTCTTAGCTGGATCCTGGGGTCTCCAAGCTGGATCTCCAGCCTCTGGGATCCTGCAAAGAGACCCCTTGGCTCACAGCCCCATTCCCTCTGTCTCTGGTTCACTCACTTGCTTTCCTGTCATTTTCCTGCACAGACTATAATGACGTGCGAGGCTTCTTGATTGGGGATCACAGTGAGATGTTCAACAAGGAGGCAGATCTGATAGCACAGGTAGGAACTGGGCTGGCGTACAGGCGAAGAGCAGGGCCCTGGCTGTCAGAGTTACTCTAGGTATGTGCTGGCTTTGTTGGAGCGGATTCTGTGGAAGATGAGATCCTGCTTGGCCTGGTATGAGGGGGCTGGGAGGGTCAGGGAGTTCTAGCTGATTTTGAGCCCTGCCCTTGGGTAGGTCCTAGGTGGGGAGTAAGTTCTGGGGGTAGTTCTTACCATGAGTCCAGGGCTGGACTCGGCTGGGGTGGCTGCCAGGCAGGGTATGATCTGAGCTAGCTTATGAGTGTGATGAACCTCATGGTCTTGGATGGGTGCTGGGTGGGGAGTGGGTACTGGCCTGGGGCACATGCTGTGGGGGCATGGTGGACGCTGAGTGGGTGGTGATTCTGTGTGCCCATGCCTCTGGTTCCCAGAACCTCCCAGGCTGATGGGCAGACGGGGACTGATACCCCTGTGCTCCCTGGTGTCAGGGAAGGGAGGAGTGCTGCTAAGTTGGGGAGCAAAGGGGGAGTCCCTATGGTGGGGAAGGAGGCCCCAGTGTTAGGGACTGGAGGTGGAGCTCAGACGTCAGGGAGGATAAGGGGCCTGGTCTCAGGGTATATGGGGGAGCCTGGCTGGTGAGGGATGCAGGGGGCCCTGGTTTGAGAGAGGTTAAGTGGGAGGTCCCAGTGGCAGAGTGTGGAGGGGGGACCCTGATGTTAACGGGGGCATGGGGCCTTGGTGTCAGGAAGATGGAGGGAACCTGGAGTCAGGCAGGAGAGAGCCAGGGAAGTCCCAGTGTTGTGAAGGGGATGGGGTCTCCCATGTTTGGGAAGGGAGGAGGGGGTTCTGATGTTGGGAATGGAAGGGATGGGCAGGGGGGCCCATGTGTCAGGGAGTGTAATGGGAACCCTAGCACCATGTTAAACAGGCTTGCTTTCTCTGGCAGGGCCCGCAGTTCGCCTTCTCTCAGGAGGACTTTGTGAAGACGATTCTCCCATCACTGACTGAGCTCGATACTGTTCTCTTCCTCTTCACGCTGGATGGTGAGGAGTGGCTGGGAGCTGAGGGAAGGAGTCAGCACTAGTTGTGGGGGGAGAAAAGGAAGGAGCTTTTGTTCCCCCTGCTGGGCACTACCCTTTGCTGAGTGATCACATCAGCATCTTGCTGTGATTTATCCCGCCTCACCTCTCCCTAATATGCTGAACGGTTGAAAAGATTGGAGTTCTTGTAACTTTGGAAAAAGACAGGTAAGAGGGGACATGATAAAAAATTATGAAAAGTATCTAAAACAATTCAGGGTCTTGAGATAGGTGATCAAGAGTATCTGTTCTCCCTGTCTCATAAGACAAGAATGAGGGGGAAGCTCACTGAGCCTGAAAGGCAGCAAAGGAAATATTTTCCCACAAGGGGCTTGTGGAACTCCCTGCCACATGACATAACAGGCTAAGAGTCTGGCAAGATTCAGAGAGGGGTTAGATGTTCCTATGAGCATGAAGAATATCCAGACTCATCAGAGGAAATAGTAACACCCAAACCACAGCTTGGGATTGGCCATGAACCATCAGGTTCCAGGGCATGAGCCCCTAACTACTGGGGCTGGGGGAACCTTCCTCTGGGGCAGGCCACCTGGTCACTGCACCTTCCCCTGAAGCAGCTGGTGCTGGCCCCTGTTGGAGATAGAACACTGGACTAAATGGATCCTGGCCCAGTCCACATGGGCAGTGTCTGAGTCCTGGTGGTGCTGGCTCATGGTAAGCTTGGTCTGTAGTTACAGTACTCGCCTAAGACTCAGGAAATCTGGGTTCAGTTCCCAGTTCTTCCACAGGCTCCATGTGACCTTAGACAAGTCACTTCCCTTTCTGTGCCTCAGTTCCTTATGTCCATACAAATTGTTCTGTCACACTTGGCTGTGAGGGTGAACTCAGTGCACTGTGGTCATGGGCTGTAGATGCCTAGATTGATAACTCTGTGGTTAAGAATTGATACTGTTGGTGGCGGGGTCACACTCATCTTTTGCTTTGGGCCTTTGTCTCCAGATCCATTTCTTAGGACTGTGGAATTTGTATGGGGTTTGCCTAGGGCCAGTTGGCTGGTCTCCTGTCAATGCACTGATGTCTCATAGACTTTAAGGCCAGAAGGGACCATCATGATAATCTCATCTGACCTCCTGGACAATGAAGGCCACAGAACCTCACCCACCCACTCCTGTAATAGACCCACAACCTCTGGCTGAGTTACCAAAGTCCTCAAATCATGAGTTAAAAGACTTCAAATTACAGAGAATCCACTGTTTACAATAATTTAAATCTACAGGTGACCCATGCCCAGAGGAAAGAAAAAACAAAACAAAACAAAAAAACCCCCCAAAACCCCAGGATCTCTGCCAGTCTCACCTGAGGGAAAATTCCTTCCTGACCCCAAATATGGCGATCAGTTAGACCCTGAGCATGTGGGCACCAGCCAGACTCCTGGGAGAGAGAGAGAGAATTCTCTGTAGTAACTCAGAGCCCTCCCCATCTAGTGTTCCATCACCAGCCGTTGGGGATATTTGCTGCTAGCACTTGCAGATCGGCTACATGCCATCATAGGCAGCCCCATCATACCATCCCCTCCATAAAGGTATTGAGCTCAGTCTGGAAGTCACCGCTCCCCTTGGAAGGCTGTTCCAGAACTTCACTTCTCTGATGCTTGGAAACCTTTGTCTAGTTTCAAGCCTAAACTTGTTGATGGCCGGTTTATATCCATTTGTTCTTGTGTCCCCATTGGCACTTAACTCATATAACTCCTCTGCCGCTCTGGTATTTATCCCTCTGATGTATTTATAGAGAGCAATCATATCTCCCCTCAGCCTTCTTTTGGTTAGGCTAAACAAGCCAAGCTCTTTGAGTCTCCTCTCATAAGCTACAGTAACTCCTTGCTTAAGGTAGATATGTTCCTGAAAAATGCAACTTTAAGCAAAACAATGTTAAGCGAATCCAATTTCCCCATAAGAATAAATGTAAATAGGGGTGCGGGGGTGTTTAGGTTCCAGGGAAATTTTTTGTCCAGACAAAAACCTATATTTTATTTTTATATCTATATGTAATAGATAGATATAATCTAGATCACAGAATCTCAGGGTTGGAAGGGACCTCAGGAGGTATCTAGTCCAACCCCCCGCTTAAAGCAGGACCACTCCCCAACTAAATCATCCCAGCCAGGGCCTCATCAAGCCTGACGTTAAGAACCTCTAAGAAAGGAGATTCCATTGCTTTTAAAAAGATCAGGATGTTGAGACAGCAGCTGTGGCCAGCAAGCTCTCTCCTCCTGAGCCCTGTCCTGTCCCTACCCTGCTCTGTATGGAGAAGGGGTAATTGTGGGGCAGGAGCAATGGGGAGGGGGACACCCTGACATTCCCCCTCCTCCCCGCTCCCTTGCACAGCAAGCAGGAGGCTCTTGGGAGCAGCTCCAAGGCAGAGGGCAGGAACAGCACATGGCAGCGGGGGGAGGGACAACTGAACTGCCAGCAATTGGCAGCCTGCTGGGCAGCTGCTGCACAGGGAACTTAGGGAAGCAGGGAGCTGATGGGGTGTGGGGGCTGCCGGTCCACCCTGTTTCCAAGCCCCCACCAGCTAGCTGCAACGGGCTATTATTCCTGCAAGCAGTGGACAAAGCAGGTGGCTGCCAAACAATGTTATAAGGGAGCATTGCACAACTTTAAATGAGCATATTCCCTAACTGATCAGCAACTTAACATTGAAACATCGTTAACCAGGATGACTTTAAGTGAGGAGTTACTGTATGTTTTCCATTCATCAGATCAGCCTAGTCACCCTTCTCTGCACCTGTTCCAGTTTGAATTCATATTTCTTAAACATGGGAGGCCAGAATTACACACAGTATTCCAGACGAGGTCTCACCAGTGCCTTGTAGAATGGTACTAACGCTTCCCTGTCTCTACTGGAAATACCTTGCCTGATGCATTCTAAGACTGCATTAGCCTTTTTCATGGCTGCATCACATTAGCGGCTTTAGGCATCCTATGATCAACCAATACACCCAGGTCTTTCTCCTACTCCATCACTTCCAACTGATATGTCCCCAGCAAAAATTCTTGTTGTTAGTCCCAAAATGCATGACTTTGCACTTAATTAAATTTCATCCCATTTCTAATACTCCAGTTTTCAAGTTCATCCAGATCTTCTTGTATGATAATCCTGTCCTCCTCCATATTGGCAATACTTCCCAACTTTGTGTTATCCACACATTTTATTAGCACATTCCCACTTTTTGTGCTAAGGTCAGTAATAAAAATGTTAAATAAGATTAGTCCCAAAACCAGTCCCTGAGGAACTCCACTACTAATCTCCTTCTAGCCTGACAGTTCACCTTGCAGAATGACCCATTGTAGTCTCCCTTTTAACGAGTTCCTTATCCACCTTTCAATTCTCAGATTAATCCCCATCTTCTCCATTGTAACTGATAATGTCGCTGCAGAGCCAATCACACCAGGTCTTTTGAGTTACAGAGAAACCAGGAAGAGGGGTGCAGCTGTTCTCTGACCTACCGCAGCTGCAAGGCTTGGGAGGTAGTCTATGGACCTGTTACCCTCTTACCCTGGAGTTGTAGCAAAGAAAGTGAATGAGACAGAAGTAAGGTAAACGTACGTGTGTGTGTGTGTACACGTCTCTTGGATGTTGGTATGGTGATCTGGCTGATGTGCAAAGGGCCCTTGACTCTGACTAGCTCTGGACCTTCCTGAATGACTGTCCAGAGCCTGGTTACCCCAGTCTTATGCTCCCATTTGCTTTAAGATGACCTCGCAGAGGTGGAGAAGCTTGTGGTTCAGGTGAAGGAGAAGACATCAAATGTCCAAGCACTTTCTCATGCCACTGTTGGGCAGTACCTTCCGGTGAGTAGAGAAGGCTCTTTGTGTCTATCTCAGGTGAGGGCAAGGTCCTGTGGGAAATTGAGCTTGTGCTCATGTAATTAGACTGTACCCTGGTGCCTGCTTAGAGGGGGCAGGGTTGGGGTTGCCTTCATTCTGGAATTCCAGAAGGGAGTGAATCTTGCCCCACAGTGGCACTGGGTGCCCCTGGAGCTGTACTAAGTTGCAGCGAGGCCACACTGCCCCCAACCAGCCCTAAACCTTAAAGGTCAAAGAAAAACAAAAAAAGCACTCTGCAGCCTATACTTAGCAACAAGTTCCATTCCTGTCTAATAAGGTATTTCTCACCCAGTGGTTAGTTCGTCCAGCGCTTGTCCCCACTGACACAGTTGCCTTCCCTAATGGTTACCTACTACCCGATTTTACAGGGACAGTCCCGATTTTGGGGGCTTTTTCTTATATGGGCTCCTATAACCCCCACCCCCTTTCCTAGTTTTTCACACTTGCTCTCTGGTCACCCTATACCTACTTGAGACAATCGTCTGCTCTTATACAGTCTTACCCCAGGGGGCCCATTCTTCCTAGAACTCTCAGAGTTTGTTTGGCTTTGTAAATCTCCAGCCTGCATCTACTCCAGACAGCAAACACAGGCTGTCTGAGTGTTCATGGTTCTCCTGTTGACTCGGTCAGCTCTCAGACTGCCCTCCCTCAGGTGCTAGTTTTCACTCCCAACAGATTTAGAACACAATGTCCTGTGTTAGTTAACTCTAAAATTGTTTCCCATACAAGCATCTCATAATAACCACGACAGTCAGCTAGAGCTTAGCTTTCAGCAGACCAAACACAACTCCCTTCGGTGTAATACTGAGAAAACAGCAGGACTCAGTATCCCTGCCAGGGCATGCCTGGGCACGTCTGTGTGAGTATCTTTATCCCCACCAGGCTTCCCTCAAGAAGCTGTTTCCTTCCATCATGAGCATCATGTGGCCCATCCTGTTCCTGGAGTATGAGGGGAATTTTATCCAGGTAATGCATGAAAAACCTGCTTTGGATCCTGAGGTTGATTCCTAGCAGGGTGCCAACTGACTGGACGTTTGTGATTTCTGAGGTAAATGAGGGGTGGCTGCAGGGCCGTGGCCCCCGCTGCAGGCAGATGGGCTGGCTGCTGCAAGGCTGTGGCTCCCTCTGGCTGGCAGTTTGTGGCTGACCAGTTCACGGGGATCTGTTTTTCTGTATTTCGCACAGAAGTTCCAGAGGGAGCTCAGCACCAAGTGGATCCTCAACACAGTCAGCACCGGGGCCCATGTCCTCAAGGGCAAAATTCTCCACAACTACATGGTGAACCTGAGAATTAGCAACTCCAAGCTCTTCTGGAGGGCGGTGTGCATCCTGCAGGTACTGAGGCCCAAGGCAATGGCCGACTGAGGGAATAAGAAGGTAGCAGCATTACCAGTTATTACTTCAGAGTGCAGAGGCCCCAGTTGTGGGAAAGGCAGAAAGCAAGATCAGTAGCTAAGGGGGGCGAGGGGGGAAGATTCCTTGTGTGGCCCTTCTCTGGACATTGGCACTGCCCTCAGTGGGACCTCTTCAAGACCAGGCAGAGCACTACAGCCCAGTAGCCGACCCTCCCGTCTTCCACCTCCCCCATCCTCTGTACCATGGCTGGGAGCCTAATCCTGAGCATGAGAGAATCTCATCACCAAGATGAAACTGTGCACCACAGTGAACTGCTAACCCACCTATGGGACAAAGCAGAAGTTCGTGGCCCACAATTTATATGGGATCACTGGGGGACAGGCCCAGCAGTATGAGCATGGTGAGCATGTGTACCGAGCCATGACAGAGCATGTCTTGATGTCCCTCAAGCTGTCTCCATGCTGTGCCCTGCTCTGAGGCAGATTGTGAGAGGCAGCCAGCATGTTGCTGGAGCTTGGTGGTCACTACTGGGCCTGGGAATGGGAGGTTGGAGATGGGACGGAAGTTGAAGAGGTCTCAAGGTTGAGTTTTGGCATTTCTCGGGGTTGGTAAGTGTGCTTATCCCTGCCTACTCTGGTTAGTAGTGGGCGTAGCTCTTGTACCATTCAGGAAGGGCAGGGATCCATTGCACAGGTTGTCTCTAGTATTCTTCTGAGCTTTCTGGACTTCAGCTAGTGTGATGGGGAGGGTGGATGGATAATAGGGTCTAGTCGGGGATTTCTTGCCTGGTTACCTGTAATCTGGGCCCTTCTCTGTGCTGCCCCTGCCCAGCTCGTGTCCACACACGTGCACGTACACACCCCCATTCACCCAACCCTGGCTGGGGCTGTCATCTCTGGTGTCATGCACGACTCTGAATTTGCCCATTCCCCAGCCAAGCCATGTAGATTTGGGACAGACAGGAGCCAGCCCTGCTTTCCAGCCATTCTGGCTGTCGTCATCCCCTTCTCAATGTTACTCAACACTGGTGCGCGCCCACTCCCCTTGGTTCCCTGGCCTGCTCAGGATCAGTGCACGGGGCCCTGCAAATGCCCCTTGCTAAGCCATGTGAGAGCCACTCCAGAACCATCCCTGAGCTGCACTGAAATGGAATCTGCTCTAACTGGCATGCTCTCCCCACAGCGGTTCACGGGGCACTCCCAGGCCAGGTGCCTGGAGGGCCTGCTGCAGACCATATATGACCCTGAGGTGCTCTCAGATGACATTCGCAATGCAGAGCTCTCCAAACATATTGCAATAGCAACGGAGAAGAACAAGGTAACAAGGCCCATGCCCTGTCTCTCATCAGCACCCCACCTCATGGTGTCATACACAGTGGGGCCCCAGCCCTCTGGCTCCACTCTGTTCAGATGTGCTGCTCAATGGGCCTGATGCAAACTCTGGCACCTGTGACACTTGCACAAGGACATGCAGCAACAGCTTTCGAAGGCAGGAGACAGAATTTCAGGTGGTTGGTGTAGGGCAGAGATTGGGGGCCACCTTCCAAAAACCATTGTCCGTGCTGGAGCTTCTCCTCACAGAGGGGGTGAGGTTCCCAAGAGGCACCAGCAGACAGGTTTCCCCCTGGAAGATGGGAAGGCCACCCCCAGATGCAAGTGGGGTGCTGAAGCCCCCAGATCCCCAGCAGGTGGCGCTTCCCTTAGCACTTGCACACCAGGGCCTGTGCAACTGGCTGAGCTGCTGGGGAAATGACAGTGTGAGCACCCCCCTGCCTGATTCTGACGCTGTCTCCTTTTGTCTCCCAGGTTGTCCCCACAGCCCTTCTGTGCCTGCTGCGGAACTGCTCAGTACAGGAGGCCCAGCTGCGGCTTGACACCTCCCCGTCCATCCGAGCAGCCATTGAGTCCTCACTGAATGCTCCGGGGCGCAAACGGGGTGCAGACAAATCAGACTCCACAGGCAGGAGCGCATAGGAAGCAGCACCCATCTACTAAGGGGACTATGTGGGGAGGGAAAGGCCCAGCATCATTAACTTGTGTATGGATCCAGCAGTGCATGCTGGCCAGGCAGCCGCACTGTCTTCCAGCTAGGGAGAGCCGCCAACTCCCTGAACAAGAGCAGCAGCTGGGATCTGGTGAACACGAGCAGCACCCACCTAGATGGGGAGCCGAGTGCTGTGGGCTCTCTTGTTAGCTCCTGGTGGGAGGGGACAGATTACCTGGAGGTGGGAATCTTGTGTTGTCTAGGAGCCTGAATTTCCTTGCAGGACCATGTGCTCCCTAGGGGTCTGGATTGCGCTGGGTGAGCTAATCTCTGGTAGATGGCAGTGTGGGGGGTATCAGCTTACCCTGGGGAATCAGGGGGTGGGGTACACTGTAATCCTTTGAGCAGGTCAGCTGTTCTCTCTGCTCTGGGAAGGAGGAAGAGTCACTCTCAGATGTGAGCTACTGAGGGAAGTTGTTCTGTAATCCCCGAAACGTGTGGTGGGGTCAGGTGGGGCTGGATGTTGTCACTGTGTGTTTAATCTTTTTTTTAAATAAACTGTTCTGTGTTTGCCCAGCTGTCTGTGCTGTCAGCTCAGCAGCTGTGTGGGGCTCATGGGCGGCTCCCCAGCTTGTGCAAGACTAGAGCTGGCAGCAGAGGTGATGTGTGCCCTGCCCTTCTGTCCCAAACTGCACTGACTACCAACAGCCCACAGGGCCCAGGCACAGCCCCACCCTGCCAGCAGAGGCTGGAATGGAAGGGGTCTCTGCACTGTGGCAATTATTCACTGAGTATCTGGAGCGCTAGGGCTGTCAAAACCCTTGCATTTGTCCCTGTGTCCAGCAGCTTCGATGTCCCCTGCCACGGCAAAGTCCTTTGCTGCATTATCTCTGCAGGTGGGATGATGGATGTTGGAGCTGAAGGTTTGAGGTGAGGAACTTGCCTTGAACAGTCCTGTATTCTAGAGCTATGGGGGCACCCCCTGCCTTTGCTTTAGGCATCACATCACCAGGACACTGACAGCCAGGAACTCTGGTGGGCATTGTCCTTGACTCTGTAATCAGCTCCCTCCTAGTGCGATCACAGCATCCCTGCACCTCCAAATGTGGTTTGGCGGCATTCTGAGAAAAACAAGATTATGGCACAATTCTCACACCAGGCAGCAGAACTGAGCTTTCTGGCCAGGCTGCGCAGTCAGTCCATTCCTGGGCGTGTAGCCAGCAAGGCATGGAATAATCATTCCCCTTTCCCCAGGGCCTCTTCAGCTTTCGGCACCCTAGCATTCTGGCTGCTCTGCACCACCTGATCAGTAGAAACTGAGGGCCCAAGATTCATCTCTGCAGTTCCCAACCCTGCGGCCTGCAGGCTGCTCTAGCTTAGTCTGGATGCTAACACTCCCTGGGGCAGAAACAGGCCAGAGTAGTAGCAGGGATGCTCGCCCCAGCCCACATTGTCATGAGGGAGGGTTTGTTCTAACTGCTAAGTCAACTCCTGTCGCTCTGCTGAGCTGATGGTCCTGTGGCTCCATGGCCAGACTGCCAGCAGCATGGCACAGAGTAGCCACCTCGTAGCCATGCCTGGCCCACAGATGTCAAACTGCTCAGGCCCAGTATGCACCTGCCAAGCCACACACGTTACTGTTCATCATCATCATCGCTTGGGTGTGTCGGAGCGAGTGGGGCCAGGGGGAGGTGGAGGAGTGCTCAGGAACATGGAAGTGGGGGGAATGGGGCCTGTGAGAGCACATGGGTTCAGGGATGTTGAGGGGGTGTTGGGCATAGGAGGGAGTCAGGGTGCATGAAGAGGAGGTGTTGGATGTGTGGCACTGGGGCAGCTGGGTATGTAAGAAGGAATGAGGGCAGGGCTGGGGAAAGAGGATGGCAGGTCCATGAGAGAGGCAGGCAGGTGGAGGTGTGAGGGTAGGTGCATGGAACTGGGAGGGGATTGGGCACATGGATTTGGAGGGCTTGGGTGTGTGTGTGGTGGGGGTTGAGCACATGGAGGTGGAGGGGTTGGGGGTGTGTGTGGGGGGGTTCAGCACGTAGAGGTGGAGGGATTAGGGAGGTGTGGATGTGGAACAGGGCAGCCACATGGGGTGACGGGGGTTGGGCATGTGAAAATGAGGGGGGTTGGGCACATGGCAGTGTGGGAAGTGTCGTGCTTCTTGTACCTGGGAGGTTGCAGGGCTGCTACTAGCAGGTCAGGCTCTTGTACCAGATACGGACTCGCTACAGAGCCTCCTTTAGGGAGACAGAGGATGTCAGAAATGTGTCTTCCTAAAGACCCTTTAATACACTGCTGGCTGCATTGCCACTAGCTCAGATCACTGTCAGCGAGTGGCTGAACAGTATAATATAGTCTAATTGCATTCCATCTCCTCCATTAAGTGTTACATTCCCTGCATTTACATACTATAATGCTGTCTTTAAATTTCAGTATGTATCAGTCTATTAAATGTCTGTGAATCATAGTGTTTTTTCTAATTACATGACCCAAATGCAAAACTTCTTGGCCATCTGGCTATCCATTAGCTGCACCGACTTCTCTCTGGCAGGTTTGGAATGTTTTGCATCTGTAGAGTTGTCTCTCTTGATAGTTCTGTCTGAGGAACAAACTGAAGATGTTGATGGTTTCTGTTGAAATCTCCACTATTAGTCTCGCACACACATCATCTGGCCAATTAGTTGTTTTTCTTTATGACAGCTGGATTTGTCCAGCCTTTCTTGCCATCTTGTTTGATGCAAACATGGTCACTAGCTTCTAGATCCAGCAGCTCTCTGAGAGATGTCTGTTGTAAAGGCATTCATAAGCTCTTTTTATTCTAGTTGGCTAGTCTTTGTGTCTGGCCACTTTGTAGGTACACTGAGGGCCAAAGTTGGAACAGTAGTTCTGAGTTGTCTTCCCCTCAGGCATTGGTCTGGATTCTATCCACGAGCCGCTATGTGTTGATCTGCACCTCAGAAGAGCAAGGAATAGATCTTCTGGCTGCAGGATTTTCTTACCTCTCTGTACAGCCCATTCAGCCTCTCCATTTACATGTGGGCTGCTAGTAAAATGATTAAAACTATTTTTCATTCAGAATAACTTAAATTCTGGTGCAATGAATTGTGGTCCATTGTCCATCGCTAATTGTTCAGGAATAGTGAAATGAGCAAAAGTGGACTTCAGTTTCTCACTGCACTGCAACCTGTTATGTCTGTCAAACATTATTTCTATATGCCTGGAAAAATTGTCCACTACAGCCAGATAACAGTGTACTCTGACTTTGTATAATCTGCAGCAAGTCTCTACTAAGGTGTGTCTGGCAGAGGTGGTGGTGGTAGAAGTTCTTTGTGTTGTGTTTGTCTGTTAGTTCTGTAACATTCACGTGCAAATACTTTGTCCATACTCAGGCCTGGCCACCACAGTGACTGGTTGGTGCATTCAGTCTTTGATGTCTTCATGGATGAGGTTTAGGATTTTTCCTTTCATTGCATTTGGAATTGTGATTCAATCGCCTTTAATTGTGAGTCCATTTGACTAATTTGGTCCATGTACTACAAAGTATTCTCTTGTCACTTCTTTAATGAACCATACTATTACAAGGGAGGGTCAGGTGCATGGCGAGGGGGGGGGTGTCAGAACAAGTGGGGTTGGATGCATTGAGGAGAGGAGGAGATGTGGGGTTTGTTAGTGAGTGGGGTTGGATGTGAGGATGGGAAAAGCTAGGGGGAAATTAACCCAAAGTAGGGAGATGAGAGGTGATGGAGGAAGACAAACCCATGTGCTACCCTGGGAAGGGCAGGCTCTGTGCAGCAGTGCAGGGAGCCAGGCCAAGAGCAGCATCTCTGAGACCTTGGCTCCTCCACTGAGATTTTTCAGGCTGCACAACATCCCATTTAAGCAGCATCTGAGTTAATGATGCCCTGTTTAACAGGACACAGTCACACTAGAATCTGCTCCCACAAACACAATGGCTTTTAACAGTGTGACCATGATCACAGCAGAAGTCATAGAATCTCAGGGTTGGATGGGACTTCAAGAGGTATCTAGTCCAACCCCCTGCTCAAACCAGGACCAACCCCAACTAAATCATCCCAGCCAGGGCTTTGTCAAACTGGGCCTTAAAAACCTTGAAGGAAGGAGATTCCACCACCTCCCTAGGGAACCCATTCCAGTGCTTCACCACCCTCCTAGTGAAATAGTGTTTCCTAATATCCAACCTAAACCTCCCTGTGGCTGTCTCTGGGAATTAGCTTGTCCAGCCTCCGGAGCGTCCCTGCAGGCTGGTGTCCTGCTGTTGCTTGGCCACCATGTCCCTCCCAGACCTGGTGCCCCATTATCTGGGGTTCTGCCCCCTGGCAGTAACCGCTTTGTCTCAGGGTCTCCCCTCTCTGGGGAGCCCCCACCCACTATCCCCACCTCGTCTCAGTCGTAGGCTACTGCCAGTCACCAACTAGCCCTGTGCCCTGGGGCAGACTGCAGTATAAGCCACTCATCACAGGCAAGGTTGGGTTTGGACCTGCTGCCTTTCTCTGCAACCCAGTACCTCTATGAGGCCTTGGACAAGGCCCTGCAGCCTGGGGAGTTGCTAGCCTGGAGCTCCCCAGCCCCTCTGGCCTTCCCCCAGCCCTCAGCTCCTTGCAGCCAGGTCCCTCCCTTTCAGAAGCTAGAGCAAGTTTGCTGAGCTCTTGGCTCCCAGCCTTTTTTATGGGGCCAGTTTGAAGCCTGATTGGGGCATGGCCCAGCTGCGGCTGCTTCCCCAGTCAGCCTGTTAGCTGTGCTCCCTGCCACAGCCCTCTCCCAGGGCTGTTTTAAGCCCTTCAGGGCAGGAGCAGGGTAACCACCCTGCTACACTCCCCCACTGCAACTTGAGACCATTACTCCTTGTTCTGTCATCTGCCACCACTGAGCACAATCTAGATCAGGGGTTCTCAAACTGGGGGTCAGGACCCCTCAGGGGGTCACGAGCTGCCAGCCTCCACCCCAGTCTCCGGTTCACCTCCAGCATTTATAATGGTGTTAAATATATAAAAAAGTGTTTTTAATTTATAAGGGGGGGTCATAGTCAGAGGCTTGCTGTATGAAAGGGGTCACCAGTACAAAAGTTTGAGAACCACTGGTCTAGCTCCATTCTCTTTGGAACCCCCTTTCAGGTAGTTGAAAGCAGCTATCAAATCCCCCTTCATTCTTCTCTTGTGCAGACTAAATAATCCCAGTTCCCTCAGCCTCTCCTC
The DNA here is from genome assembly GCA_026122505.1 of Aldabrachelys gigantea. Taxonomy (NCBI): domain Eukaryota; kingdom Metazoa; phylum Chordata; order Testudines; family Testudinidae; genus Aldabrachelys; species Aldabrachelys gigantea. The sequence continues at coordinate 316,248 of CM047481.1, read as the reverse complement.
GTAAATCATGTGCTCCAGCCCCCTGATCATTTTTGTTGCCCTCTGCTGGACTCTCTCCAATTTTTCCACATCCTTCTTGTAGTGTGGGGCCCAAAACTGGACACAGTATTCCAGGTGAGGTTTCACCAATGTCAAATAGAGGGGAATGATCACGTCCCTCAATCTGCTGGCAATGTCCCTACTTATACAGCCCAAAATGCCTTTAGCCTTCTTGGCAACAAGGGCACATGTTTGACTCATATCCAGCTTCTTGTCTACTGTAAGCCCCAGGTCCTTTTCTGCAGAACTGCTGCCTAGCCACTCGGTCCCTAGTCTGTAGCAGTGCATGGGATTCTTCCGTCCTAAGTGTAGGACTCTGCACTTGTTCTTGTTGAACTTCAGCAGATAACTTTTGGCCCAGTCCTCTAAGTCATAGATCCCAAGACCAAAAGGGACCGTTTTGGTCATCTAGTCTGACCTCCTGTATAACACAGACCAGAGAACTTCCTCCAAATAATTCCGAGAGCAGAGCTTTTAGAAAAACATCCAGTGGTGACTGAAAAATTGTCAATGATGGAGAATTCACCACAACCCTTGGTGAATTGTTCCAATGGTTAACTCCTCTCACCATTAAAAATGTACACCTTACTTCCAAGGTCTACTTGCTTAGGTCTGAATTTGTCCAGCTATAACTTCCAGCTATTGGCTCATGTTAGACCTTTCTCTGCTAGACTGAAGAGCTCATTACCAAATATTTGTTCCCTATACAGTGTGATAGGGCAAGGCCAGATGGCTACAGTAAAGTACTGAGAAACAGGTATGTTAGCCCCAGGCTAAACAAATCCCTAGGACCATGGTAACCAAATGGCAGTTGTTCCAGGTTAATCAAGGCATCTGGAGACAATTAAGACCTTTCTAGAAGGCAGTGGAGATAGCTACTTTAATTAGAACACCTGCAGCCAATCAGGGCAGGCTAATCAGGGCACCTGGGTTTAAAAAAGGAGCTCACCCCAGTCAGGCAAGGAGAAGCCAGAGGAGAAGGAGTGCAAGTGAGGAGCTGGGAGCAAGAAGGCAAGGAGCTGAGAGTGAGAGAGTGTACTGCTGGAGGATTTAGGAGACCAGCATTATCAGACATCAGGAGGAAGATCCTGTGGTGAGGATAAAGATGGTGTTTGGAGGAGGCCATGGGGAAGTAGCCCAGGGAGTTGTAGCTGTCATGCAGCTATTACAGGAGGTACAATAGACAGCTGGAATCCACAGGGCCCTGGGCTGGAACCTGGAGTAGAGGGTGGGCCCGGGTTCCCCCCAAACCTCCCAACTCCTGATCAGACACAGGAGGAGTTGACCCAGACTGTGGGGAAGATCACTGAGGTGAGCAAATCTGCCAAGAAGTGCAGGACCCACCAAGGTAGAGGAGGAACTTTGTCACAACAGGTACTTACAGACTCTAATTAAGTCACCCCTTATCTGTCTCTTTATTAAGCTAATTAGATTGAGCTCCTTGACTCTATCACTACAAGGCATGCTTTGTAATACTTTAAACATTCTTAGGGGTCTTCCCTGAACCCTCTCCAATTTACCAATATCCTTCTTGAATTGTGGACCCCAGAACTGGACTCAGTACTCCAGTGGCAGTTGCACCAGTGCCAAATACAGAGGCAAAATACTATTCCTACTTGCAATTCTCCTGTTTATGCAGATCCAAGGATCACTTTAGCCCTTTTGGCCACAGCATTGGACTGGGAGCTAATGTTCAGCTGATTGTCCATCATGACCCCAACTTCTTTTCAGAGTCACTGCTTCCCAGGATAGAGTTCTGCAGCCTTTACGTATGGACTACAATTCCCCCCTGAGCTGTATTGTATACATTTACATGTATCAACATTAAAACACCTATTGTTTGCATGCGCCCAGCTTACTGTGTGCTCCAGATTGCTCTGTCTCAGTGACCTGTCCTCTTTGTATTTACCATTCTCCCAATTTGTGTGTCATCTACAATCTTTATCAGTGATTATTTTATATTTTATTCCATGTTAACTAGCACAGGGCCAAGACCCAGTCCCTGCAGGATACCAATAGAAACACATGCCCAATGATGATTCCCCATTTACAATTAGATTTTGAGTTAGCCAGTTCAAGCCATTTAATGGGGTCCATGTTGATTTTATCATTCTAGTTTTTAAATGAATATATTGAGCTGTACCAAGACAAACACCTTACAGAAGCATATTACATCAACACTAGTTCCTTTAACCAAATGTACACTCTCATCAAAAAAGATATCCAGTATTTTGACAGGATCTATTTTTCCATAAGCCTGTGTTGCCTGGCATTACTTATGCTACCTTTTAAAAAACGTGTATTAGTTGAATACCATATCACCCACCTTATTGTGTGGCTCAGGAGCGATGTCAGACTGACAGGCCTATAACTATCTTGGTTTTACTTATTGGCCCAACATTAGCTTGCTTCCAGTCTTCTGGAACTCACACAGTGTTCTAAAATTTATGGAAAATCAACATTAACAGTCCAGTGAGCAACTCAGCTAGTTCTTTTAAAACTCATGGATGCAACAGGAGCATCTAACGGGAGTTTTGCAAGGGAGTTCTCCAGGTGAAGGAGGAGCCATTACGTAATTCTTGGGGTAAGATTGTTGTCTGTAGTGTGTGTGTTTGTGGTGTTCTTGCTGCTTGACTGACAGGGGCGGCTCCAGGCACCAGCACACCAACTGCATGCCTGGGGTGGCAAGCCACAGGGTAGGGGGGCGGCCTGCCTGTCGCTGTAAGGGCGGCAGTCAGGCTGCCTTCAGTGGCATGTCTGCGGGAGGTCCGCCAGTCCCGCGGCTTTGGCGGCAATTCGGCAGCGGGTACGCTGAAGGCATGGAACCGGTGGACCCCCCACAGTTGTGCCACCAAAAGCCACCTGACTGCCGTGCTTGAGGCAGCAAAATATATAGAGCTGCCCTTGTTGACTGAAATATACCATGTGATCTGTTTGCTTGGGGCCCATGTGCTGAGCCTAGTGGCCTGCTAGGCAAGGCTGAGAGCTTCTTAATGAGGCTTTGACCCCTGAACCCTTTAGCACCGATCAACCCTTAATCAGGGTGGGGCTACTCAGGGAGACCAGGGCTTTAAAAAGCCCACTCCTAAATGACCAGAGGAGGTAAATACGTTCCTGGGTGTAATGCTGACAGACCCCATTTGTCAATGGGCGGGATCAATCCTGGGCCCTCTAGAACTTAGTGCATGAGCCTTTACCACATGAACTAAAAGTCAACTGCCCATTAGCTAAGGCTGTAGAGCAGACTCGTTTTATCTTTCTCTCTAAGTGGTATCTGTGCCACGAGATGGGACAGACCACCACACCCAGAAGGGGTGTGGATTACACAGGCAGAAGTCCAGCAACGAAGTGGGTGCTACCCAGTTTATTGCAGCCAGTGCAGCATGTATGATGGGCAGGTGGCGTATGTATGCATTCGGTGCAAGGAGCTCCTGGCCCTCAGAGACTGTGTACAGGCTTCACAGAGCAGAGTGGCTGAACTGGAGGAGCCAAGGGGAGACAGAGAGGTACATAGATGGGACTTTCCAGGACACAGTAGAATGGTTCCACCCTTGGTCTGACAGCCTCTGTGCTGTTGAGGAGGATGAAGGTCTCAGGGAAGGAAAACATCCAACTGGACCAGAGGGAAGCAATCCCATAGTTGGGACTCTCCTTTCAGATTCATCTGAAAGGAGAGTCCCAACTGAGACACTGGGAGAGTCCCAACTCACACTGAGGAGACTTCTCAGGGGGAGGGAACTCCAGTTATGAGGAAGAGACAGGTAATGGTAATGGGGGATTTAACCGTTAGAAACATAGATAGCTGGATTTGCAATGACTGGAAGAATTGCATGGTGACTTACCTGCCTGGTGTGAAGGTTGCAGATCTCTCTAGACATCTAGACAGACTTCTGTGTAGTGCTGGGGAGGAGCCAGTGGTCGTGGCACATGTAGGTAGGGAAGGACATAAGGAAGGACAGAAGAGAGGTCCTGGAGGCCAAATTTAGGCTGTTAGGTAAGAGACTGAATTCCAGGACCTCCATGGAAGCCATTCTCTGAAATGCTTCCAGTTCCATGCGCAGGGCCAGTTAGACAGGCAGAACTGTAGGGTCTCAATGTGTGGTTGAGATGATGGTGGGGAGAGGGGTTTAGATTTATTGGGAACTGGGGAGCCTTTTGGGAATGAGGAGTCTGGTGGCACCTTAAAGACTAACAGATTTATTTGGGCATAAGCTTTCATAGGTGAAAAAAACCCCACTTCTTCAGATGTGTGGAGTGACAATTACAGATTGTGACGAACTGGGACTGTTTTAATGTTTGCTCTGAACACTGTGTTGGTGCCTCAGTGTCCCCTGTGCAGTTCTTAAAGTATCTAGGTGGTGGGATAAAGTTGCTGCAGAGCAAAGGGCCAGTGCACCTAAATGCCTGGCACTCTGTCTCCTAGCAACTGATGGCCTGGGCCCCTCCTCTGCAAAGGTGCCAACTGAAAGTGTTGGAGACAAAGGGTTCAGGTGACCTGCTGGCCCGGGAAAAGGGCTGGAGGGGGAGTTAGTCTGGAGCTGCCTGGGGACAAGGAGTGAAGTGCAGACCTAGGGGTCTGGCTCACTGCCCCCCAGCATGGACCCGGCCGAGGGGTCTGGTTCGCTGTATCTACAAGCTCTGTTTTAGACTCTGTTCCTGTCATCGAATAAACCTCTGTTTTGCTGGCTAAGAGTCACGTCTGACTGCCAAGTGGGGGTGCAGAACCCTGTGGCTTCCCCAGGACCCCGCCTGGGTGGGCTCGCTGTGGGAAGCACACGGAGGGGCAGAGGATGCTGAATGCTCCAAGGAGAGACCCAGGAGGTGAAGACGTGTGAGCTTCTTGCCCTGAACAAGTCTGCTCCGAGGGAGAGGAGGCTCCCCAAAGTCCTGACTGGCTTTGTGGGGAGCTGTTCCAGAGCATCGCCCGGGGACTCCGTGACACAGATACAGGTATAAATATACTGGCACATGAAGAGAAAGGAGTTATCTTACAAGTGGAGAACCAGTGTTGAAAAGGCCAATTCAGTCAGGGTGGATGTGGTCCACTCCCAATAACTGAGGAGATGTCAATACCAAGAGAGGGGAAATTGCTTTTGTAATGAGCCAGCCACTCCTAGTCCCTATTCAAGCCCAAATTAATGGTGTTAAGTTTGCAAATGAATTGTAGCTCAGTAGTTTCTCTTTGAAGTCTGTTTTTGAAGTTTTTTGTTGTTGAAGGATGGCTACTTTTAAATCTGTTATTGAATGTCCAGGAAGATTGAAGTGTTCTCCTACTGGCTTTTGTATGTTACCATTCTTGATGTCTGATTTATGTCCATTTATTCTTTTACATAGAGACTGTCCAGTCTGGCCAATGTACATGGCAGAGGGCATTGCTGGCACATGATGGCATATATCACACCTAATGGTGTCGTTGGGTCCTCTGATGATGTCACTAGAGTAGATATGGGGACAGAGTAGGCAATGGGGTTTGTTACAAGGATTGGTTCCTGGGTTAGTGTTTCTGTGGTATGGTGTGTAGTTGCTGGTGAGTATTTGCTTCAGGTTGGAGGGGTTGTCTGTAAGTGAGGACTGGCCTGTCTCTCAAGATCTGAGAGTGAGGGATCATTTTCTAGGATTGGTTGTAGATCGTTGATGATGTGCTTGAGAGGTTTTAGCTGGAGGCTGTACATGATGGCCAGTGGTGTTGTGTTGTTTTCCTTGTTGGGCCTGTCCTGTAGCAGGTGACTTCTGGGTACCTGTCTCACTCTGTAGTAGTTCTTGTAGTTTTAAGACTGCTTGATAAAGATCTTGTAGGTGTATTGTCTCTGTCTTAGGGATTGAAGCAAATACAGTTGTATCTTAGGGCTTGGCTGTAGACAGTGGATCGTGTGATGTGTCCTGGATGGATGTAAGGAGTCATGTAGGTAAGTATAGCGGTCAGCAGGTTTCCAGTATAGGGTGGTGTTTATGTGACCATCGCTTATTTGCATTGTAGTGTCCAGGAAGTGGATCTCTTGTGTGGATTGGCTACCCCTCTGATTTTTGGGTTTGGAGGAGTCTATATAGGAAGGCTGGGTTCCACCTAAACCAAAATGGAACCAGATTGCTGATACTTAAAATTAAGAAGGTCATAGAGCAATTTTTAAACTAAGGGCTGGGGGAAACCCGACAGATTCAGAGGAGCACATAATTTGGACAGAGACATTCCTTGGGGGGATCTATTAATGGAGATTCTCTATGTCCTAGTAAGGAGGAGAGGATGGAAGGTTATAAAATATGGGTAGGTTCTAATGAGAAACAGTCAAATGAAAAAGGGTCCCATCATAGAATATCAGGGTTGGAAAGGACCTCAGGAGGTCATCTAGTCCATGTAATGGTAGACAGCTAAAAAGTGGGGGGGGGAAAGTGCTTATATACGAATATTGGAAGTCTAAATAATAAGATGGGTGAACTAGAGTGCCTCATATTAAATAAAGATATTGATATAATATGCATCACAAAAACATGGTGGAATGAGGATAATGAATGCGACATGGTAATACCAGGGTACAAAATATAACTGAACAGGTTATGCTGGTGGGGAGTGGCATTATACATGAAAGAAAGCATAGAATCAAATCTTAAATGAACCAAACTGTACCATAGATTCTCTATGAATAACAATTCCATGCTCTAATAATAAGAATATAGCAATAGGGCTATATTACCAATCACCTGACCAGGGTGGGGATAGTGACTGTGAAATACTCAGGGATATTAGGGAGGCTATAAAAATAAAAAATGCAATAATAATGGAGGATTTCAATGATCCCCATATAGACTGGGTACATGTCACCTCAGGACGGGATGCAGAGATAAAGTTTCTTAATACCTTAAATGACTGCTTCTTGGAGCAGCTAGTGCTGGAACCCACAAGAGAAGAGGCAGTTCTTGATTTAGTTCTAAGTGAAGCACAGAATCTGATCCAAGAGGTGAATATAGCTGGACCTCTTGGTAATAGTGACCATAATATAATAAAATTTAACATCCCTGCAGGGAAAACACCACAGCAGCCCAACATGGTAGCATTTAATTTCAGAAGGGGGACTACACAAAAATGAGGAAGTTAGTGAAACAGAAATTAAAAGGTAAAGTGCCCAAAGTGAAATCCCTGACAGCTGCATGGAAACTTTTTAAAGGCACCATAATAGAAGCTCAACTTAAATGTATATTCCAAATTAAAAAACATACTAAGGGACCCAAAAAGTGGTGCTGTGGCTAAACAACAAAGTAAAAGAAGCAGTGAGAAGCAAAAAGGCATCTTTTAAAAAGTAGAAGTTAATTCCTAATTAGGAAAATAGAAATTAGCATAAACTCTTGCACATGAAGGGTAAAAATATAATTAGAAAGGCCAAAAAAGAATTTGAAGAGCAGCTAGCCAAAGATGCAAAAAGTGACAGCATAATTTTCCTTAAGTACATCAGAAGGGGGAAGCCTTCTAAACAACCAGTGGGGACACTGAACAATCGAGAGGCTAAAGGAGCACTCAAGGACGATTAGGCCATTGCGGAGAAATTAAATGAATTCTTTGCATCCATCTTCATGGCTGAGGATTTGAAGGAGCTTCCCAAACCTGAGCCATTCTTTTTAGGTGACAAATGTGATGAACTGTCCCAGACTGACATGTCATTAGAGGAGGTTTTGGAACAAATTGATAAATTAAATAGTTATATTGGTATTCACCCAAGAGTTCTGAAGGAACTCAAATGTGAATTTGCAGAACTACAAGCTGTGGTATGTAACCTAAGTGTAATCATTTAAATCAGCTTCTGTACCAGATGACCTGAAGATAGCTAATGTGATGCCAATTTTTTAAAAAGAGTCTAGAGGCGATCACAGAAATTACTGGTCGATAAATCTAACTTCAGGACAGGGAAAACTGGTTGAAACTACAGTAAAGAACAGAATTGTCAGACACATAGATGAGCATAATTTTGGGGGGAAGAGTCAACATGTTTTTTGTAAAGGGAAATCATGCCTCACCAATCTATTAGAATTCTTTGAGGGAGTCAACAAGCATGTAGACAAGGGTGATCCAGTGGATATAGTGTACTTAGATTTTCAGAAAGCCTTTGATAAGGTCCCTCACCAAAGGCTCTTAAGCAAAGTAAACTGTAATGAGATAAGAGGGAAGGTCTTCTCATGGACTGGTAACTGGTTAAAAGAAAGGAAACAAAGGGTAGGAATAAATGATCTGAACTGATCACAGAACTAAAAATTATAGTTTAGGTGTAAGTGACCATATTTATAATATGCAAAGAGAATAAATATTTACTAAACATTTCTGCCTTTTCTGCATTATTACTGATAATTCTACCATTTCCATTTAGTAATGGACCATTGTTAGGCTTCTTTTTGTTTCTAATATACTTTAAAAACTCCTTATTGTCCTAACTCTGTTACTCATAGATTTCTCCATGTGTCCTTTTGATTCCCTTATCAATTTTCTACAATTCCTGGCTTTTAGTTTATATTTATTGCTATCAACTTCCCCTTTCTTCCACTGTTATATATATTATAACTGCCTTCACTTTCTCTCAAAACCTGGTCAGTTTTTTTAAAATCTCTGTGGCCTTTCCCCTTGTTTATGGAATTATGGTATTTTGAGCATCTAGTAAAGTGTTCTTAAACAATTCCTAATGATCATTCACAGTTTTCAGATTGAATTCTTCCTCCTAGCTGATTTGGCTCATAATTGTTTTCAGCTGTGTGAAATTGGCTTTTTTTAAGGCACCAACTATATAGAGCAGGGGTCCCCAATGCAGTGCCTGTGGGTGCCATTGCACCCGCGGGGGTATCTAAATGCGCCCATGTCCTGGCTGGCGGTTGAGCATCTGCTGAAATGCCACCAAATTTCTGCAGCATTTCGGCAGCGACACCTCTCGATGACACCGCTTGCCGTTGAAAAGCAACGTCATCGAGAGGTGTTGCTGCCGAAATGCTGCAGAAATTCAGTGGCATTTTGGCGGATGCTCGACCACCGCCACGGTCCTTTGTCTGGCACCTGCCAGATGAAAAGGTTGGGGACCACTGATCTAGAGTACTGATCTGGACTTTGTTCTCTTTGCACATTATAAATATGATCAAGTGATGGTCACTTACACCTAAGCTATAATTTTTAGTTCTGTGATCAGTTCTTTATCTGTCAAGACTAGGTCTGATACACTATTTCATCATGCTGGATGCAACAGTTTGAGTTAGGAAATGGCTTGTGTATTTAGAAATTTCCGTGATATTTTAGTACTGGCAATATGTGACCTCCAGCATGTCACTCAAATTGAAGTTCCCCCATGATGATGCAGCTTTTTTTCTACACTTTAGACAGGGATATAAGGAAACTGTGACTTGGCGGTTTGTAGCAAACATCTGCTAATATCCCACCTTGTGCCTGTTACAACAGTGATCCATGAACATTCAAGATGATTTTATTCTGAGTTATCAGTGACTTGGAAACAGGTAATGCCATTTTGACATACAGTGCCCTCCCACTCCCCTTTTGCCCACATGATTCTTCCTAAAGAAGTAAAATCCAATCTTGTGAATCATTCTGCTGGGTTTCAGTACTATCAACTAGATCACATTTATGTTCATGAATGAGCAATTTCCATGAGCTGGGAGTATCGTAGGCCAGGGGAGGCTCCCCAACCCAGGCCATGACTCCACACACGCTTCTTCCCACCCTCAGTCCCCCTCTCCCCTGCAACTGGCAGGGGTAGGGTCCTGCTCAGGTCAATGCTCAAGCCAGCCGTAGGGTTGCCAGGTGTCCAATTTTTGACTGGAATGAAAAGGGACCTTGGTGGCTGACCAGGCCATTAAAAGTCCGGTTGGTGCCTGTCACGGAGTGGGGTGCACCTCTGGCTTCCTGCAATTCAGGCCATGTCTACACTACGGGATAATATCGAATTAGCTAAAATCGGTTTCATAAAACTGATATTATAAAGTCGATTGTGCACGTCCACACTAGGCACATTAATTCGATGGTGTGTGTCCACGGTCCAAGGCTAGCATTGATTTCTGGAGCGGTGCACTGTGGGTAGCTGCTCCGTAGCTATCCCATAGTTCCCTCAGTCTCCCCCCGCCCCTTGGAAATCTGGGTTGAGAGAGCAGTGCCTGATGGGGCAAAAATCATTGTCGCGGGTGGTTCTGGGTACATCCTCACCCCTCCCTTTGTGAAAGCAGCAGACAACCGTTTCGTGCGTTTTTTCCCTGGGTGAACTGAGCAAACGCCATAGCACAGCAAGCATGGACCCTGCTCAGATCAGTAACGCTATCGTGGACGTTGTAAACACCTCGCGCATTCTCGTGCTGTCCATGGTGAACCATGAACTGCAAAGGCAGGAGAGGAGGAGGCAGCTATGGCAGCTACGGCAGTGCGGCGACGAGAGCGATGAGGACATGGACACTGAATTCTTCCTAACCGCGGGCCCCTGCGTTTTGGAGCTACTGCCGGTAATGGGGCAGGTTCTACCCATTGAATGCCGATTTCGGGCGCGGGAAACAAGCACAGACTGGTGGGACCGCATAGTTTTGCAGGTGTGGGATGATTCGCAGTGGCTGCGAAACTTTCGCATGCGTAAGAGCACTTTCTTTGAACTTTGTGACTTGCTTTCCCTTGCCCTGAAACGCCATAATACTAAGATGAGAGCAGCCCTCACAGTGGAGAAGCAAGTGGCAATAGCCCTCTGGAAGCTTGCAACGCCAGACAGCTACTGGTCAGTCGGGAATCAATCAATCTGGAGTGGGCAAATCTACTGTGGGGGCTGCTGTGATGCAAGTAGCCAAAGCAATCGTTAAGCTGCGGCTACAAAAGGTTGTGACTCTGGGAAACGTGCAGGTCATAGTGGATGGCTTTGCTGCAATGGGATTCCCTAACTGTGGGGGGGCCATAGATGGAACCCATATCCCTATCTTGGCCCCGGAGCACCAGGGCACCCAGCACATAAACCGCAAAGGGTACTTTTCAATGGTGCTGCAAGCACTGGTGGATCACAAGGGACGTTTCACCAACATCCACGTGGGATGGCCGGGAAGGGTTCATGACGCTCGCGTCTTCAAAAGCACAACTCTGTTTAAACGGCTGCAGCAAGGGAATTACTTCCCAGACCAGAAAATAACAGTTGGGGATGTTGAGATGACTGTAGTTATCCTGGGGGACCCAGCCTACCCTTTGATGCCATGGCTCATGAAGCCATACACAGGCAGCCTGGACAGTGGTCAGGAGCTGTTCAACTACAGGCTGAGCAAGTGCAGGATGGTGGTAGAATGTGCATTTGGCCGTTTAAAAGGGCGCTGGCGAACATTACTTACTCGCTCAGACCTCAGCCAAACCAATGTCCCGTTTGTTATTGCTGCTTGCTGTGCGCTCCACAATCTCTGAGAGTAAGGGGGAGACATTTATGGCGTGGTGGGAGGCTGAGGCAAATCACCTGGCCGCTGATTACGAGCAGCCAGACAGCAGGGCGATTAGAAGAGCACACCAGGAGGCGGTGCACATCAGAGAAGCCTTGAAAACGAGTTTCAGCATGGGCCAGGGTATGGTGTGACCGCTCTTTGTTTCCCCTTGATGAACCCTCCCCCCTTGATTGACTCATTCCCTGTAAGCAACCCACCCTTCCCCTTTGCTTATAGCTTGCTGAAGGAAATAAAGTCAGTATGATTAAAAAATCATGTATTCTTTATTAAAAGTCATTCAGTATTGTTTAAAAATCATGTATTCTTTATTAAAAAGTAATTATAAAAAGAGGCAGAGAATTATCAAGGTATCCCTGCCTGCTGTGGTTTGGGAGGAGGACAGGAGGGAAGGAAAAGGCCATTAAGCACATTTCAACGTAATGACACCCTTTTGGCTGGACTGTCCACGGGGGTGGAGTGGGCGGGTGCAGAAAGCCTTCCCCCACGCGTTCTTACACATCTGGGTGAGGGAGATATTGAACATGGGGAGGGCTGAGAGTGGTTACACAGGGGCTGCAGCGGCACTCTGTGACCCCGCTGCTCTTCCTGAAGATACACCATGCGTCAGAGGATATCAGTTTGATCACGCAGCAGCTTCAGCGTTGCATCCCGCCACTGCTGATCTTCCTGCCTACACCTCTGATCTTCCTGCCGCCACCTCTCATCTCGAGCGTCTCTCCTATCCTCCCGTTCACTGGCATCTTTCCTATACTTTGCTAGCACGTCCTTCCACTCATTCTGATGAGCTCTTTCACTGCGGGTTACTTCCATGATTTCTGAGAACATTTCATCTCACGTTCTCTTCCTCCTCTGCCTTATCTGAGCTAGCCTTCGGGATGGGGTAGGGAGGCTGGACAACTGTGCAGCTGCATGGGGGAGGGAAAACAGGGAGAGAAGTATGTAAAAAGATACATTTTACAGAACAATGCTTGTACTCTTTCACAGTGAATAACACTATCCACCTTACATAGCACATGTGATTTCACTACAAGGTCGCATTTTGCATCATTTAATATTGAGTGCCTGTGGCTCTGGTGTTGCAGATCTCACACACGCAGGTCCAGGCATCATAATTCAGCTTCCATGCGGCCATGGTAAGGCTTTCTGTTTGACTTCTGCAGCCTTCATATACACAGTGCCCTACGATGCCTTGTTCCTGTTAAGAGGAACCAGCAGAACCCAACCCCCCCTTCTTTCCCCTCCTCCCCCACCGCATGGCTGCTATCATGTAAGATCACTGGTAATCATCCCCCTCCTTCCTCCCCCCCCCCCCCGCACCGTGTGGCTGGTAGCTGGGAAGATTCCTGCTCGCCAAACGCAGAAAAGCTCAGCGCTATCCTTTATCACAAGCCCTGATGGCGAACCAATCATTAAAAAACGCTTGTTTTAAACCATGTTTGATATTTACAAAGGTACACTCACCAGAGGTCGCTTCCATGGCTTCACTGTCTGGGCTAGTGGCTTGGGTGGGCTGGGAGGGTAATTCTGGGGTCACAAAAAGCACCTGGCTGTTGGGGCTAACGGAGTGCTGTGTGCTCTCAGCAAGTTCTTCCTCCTCATCTTCCCCCTCCGCAGAATCCTCATCCATGGTTGATATTACAACCCTGACCTCTGAATCCACGGCCAGGGGTGGGGTACTGGTTGCGCAGCCCCCTAAAATTGCATGCAGCTCAGCACAGAAGCGGCATGTTTTCGGCCCTGACCCAGACCTTCCGTTTGCTTCTCTGGTTTTCTGGTATGCCTGTCTGAGCTCCTTAACTTTTACTCTGCACTGCACTGAGTCCCTGCTGTGGCCTTTTCCCGTCATAGACTTTGAAATTCTTTCAAATATTTTTTCGTTTCGTCTTGTCGAACGGAGTTCTGTTACGACTGAATCCTCTCCCCATATAGCGATCAGATCGAGTACCTCTTGTGCGGTCCATGCTGGTGCTCTTTTTCGATTCTCAGGAGACTGCATTGTTACCTGTGCTGATGAGCTCTGCGTGGTCACCTGTGCTGATCAGAGCTCCACGCTGGCCAAACAGGAAATTGAATTCAAAAGTTCGCGGGGCTTTTCCTGTTTACCTGGCCAGTGCCTCTGAGTTCTGATTGCTGTTCAGAGCGGTCAGTGGTGCACTGCGGGATACCTCCCGGAGGCCAATAACGTCGATTTCCGTCCACACTAACACTATTCCGAAGTAGTAATATCGATTTTAGGGTTACTCCTCTCGTTTTGTAGGAGTACAGAAATCGATTTAAAGAGCCCTTTAAATCGATTTAAAGAGCAGTGTAGTGTGGACGGGTGCAGCGTTAAATCGATTTAACGCTGTTTAAATCGATTTAACTGCATAGTGTAGACCAGGCGTCACCATGACTCTCAGCTAGCCAGTAACACAGAAGGTTTATTTAGATGACAGGAACACAGTCCAAAACAGGTCTTGCTGGTACAGACAACAGGACCCCCTTTAGTTAGGTCCATCTGGGGACCCCAGGGAGGTCACAGACCTGTTGGTTGAGGTGTCCCTCTTTTTATTTCCCAGCCATCTCCAAAACTGAAACGCCCTTTTGCCATCTCCTTTCTCGCTTTCCCTCGTATCCTTCCCCAGCTTTTGTGTCCTTTGTACAGTTTCCCGGGCAGAGGTGTTACCTGGCCTCCAACCCCTCTCCTGGGTTCTCATGTTACATGCTCAGGTATGCTCTCTTCCCTAATGCAGGCAGTCCCAGCACAACCCCCTGGCAACCTTCCCAGGTTAATACTCTCCACTCAGCATTCACATAACACAGCAAGAAAAAACGGTTACCCACCTTTAGGAACTGTTGTTCTTCAAGATGTGTTGAAGTAGGTGTGCGTGCGCTGTGTGCACGCCAACTGGAAGATTTTCCCTAGCAGCGTTCGTAGGGTCGGCCTGGGCGCTCCTGAAGTGGCGCCACCACAGCACCCTATAAAGGGGTCCGCTGACCCTCCACCCCCTCAGTTCCTTCTTGCTGGCACTCCGACAGAGGGGCAGGAGGGTGGGTGTTGGAATGGACATGAACAACACATCTCGAAGAACAACAGTTACTAAAAGGTGGGTAACTGTTTTTTCTTCTTTGAGTTGTTGTTCATGTCCATTCAAAGTAGGTGACTCACAAGCCTAACCTTAGGAGGTGGGGTCGGTGGGGTCGGAGATCACTGCTGACTGGAGAACTGCGCGCCCCAAGGCTGCATCATCCCTCGCCTGGTGTGTGATGGCATAGTGAGACGAGAACGTGTGGATGGAGGACCATGTGGCCGCTCTACAAATCTCCTGAGTCGGGATCTGAGCCAGGAACGCCGCAGAGGAGGCCTGTGCCCTAGTGGAGTGGGCCATGACCAGAGAGACGTCCTCCGGCGACCACAAGCCCTGCGTCCTGAGGCGTCCCAGGTGCGACCCCTAACCTCGCTCCGAGGCGTCTGTCACCAGGGAGAGGGAGGGCTGAGGAGCAGCAAAGGGGACACCCATGCAGACTTTCCGTGGGTCGAACCACCACCGCATCAAGCTCAGCACCGAGCAGGGAATGGAAACAACTGAGTACAGGGGGTCGCTGGCCGGGCGATAAACTGTCACTAACCAGGATTTTAGCGGGCGAAGCTGGAGTCTGGCATGGACCACCACATAGATGCACGCCGCCATGTGGCCCAACAGCCGGAGGCAAACACGCGCCATAGTAATCGGGGTGCGGTGAAGTCCGAGGATGAGCTCGGAAATTGCACAGAACCTGGATTCTGGCAGGTACGTTTTGGCATCGGTGGAGTCCAGAACTGCTCCTATGAACTCTATTCGTTGTGTTAGAGATAGGGTGGACTTGGCTTCGTTTAAGCGGAAGCTGAGATCGAGAAAGGTCCGCCTGATGAACAACACCTGGTCTCTACCCGCTCCTTGGAGCGGCCCTTTATGAGCCAGTCGTCCAGGTAGGATCCAGGTAGGGGATAATCGAGGACAGGGAGACCATGCGGAACTTGAGTTTTCGCACAAACTTGTTCAGCCACTGCAAGTCTAGGATGGGTCTCAGGCCCCCTTTCGCCTTCGGTATTAGGAAATACCGGGAATAGACGCCTTTGCCCCTGAGCTCCCGCGGGACTTCCTCCACCGCCCCTGCCTCTGTGAGGGACTTCACTTCTTGAATTAGAAGTTGCTCGTGAGATGGGTCCCTGAAGAGGGACTGGGAGGGGGGTTGGTGGGGCGGAAGGGAGGAGAACTGGATAGAATATCCGCTCTCTACCACGCGGAGCACCCATCTGTCCAACGTGATTCGGGACCAGGCACAGTAGAAGTGGGACAGACGTGACCCAAAGGTAGGGATGGAAGGATCCAGAGTCTCGATTGGTAGGTCGCCCTTGACCATACCATCAAATAGGGGGTCTAGGCCCTGATGGTGGTCTCGATTGACCAGACGCCTGGCCGGAGGGGTGGCGTTGGTGATGCCTCCTTCCATTTCTGCCCCTCCTGCACCCCAGCTCCTGGCGAGTCTGGCTGGTATGGGCGAGGGGCTGCCTGTGGCCTAAATTGTCTGTGCTGGGTCGCAGGGGTATGCAAGCCCACCAAGCGAAGCGTGGCCCTCGAGTCCTTTAAGCTATGCAGACGTTTGTCCATTTTCTCCGAAAACAGCATTTGCCCTTCAAAGGGGAGGTCTTGAATTGTCTGCTGGACTTCATAGGGCAGCCCCAAGACCTGGAGCCAGGCTCCCTGTCGCATGACCAGGCCTGTGGCCAGGGTGCGCGAGGCTGAGTCTGCTGCATCTAGGGCGGCCTGGAGAGAGGCCCTGGAGATCAGTTTGCCCTCCTCCACTAGGGCCGAAAACTCTGACCTCGAGTCCTGGGGAAGGAGCTCTGCAAACTTCGACATGGCCGAACATGTGTTGTGACCATATCGGCTTACTATTGCCTGCTGGTTGGCAACGCGGAGTTGTAGGCCCCCCGTGGAGTACACCTTTCTACCAAACAGCTCGTCTTTTTGCGTCCCTGCTCTTCGGTGTTGATCCCTGAAACCCTTGACGCTCCCGCTGGTTGGCTGCATCTACTACCAGGGAGTCCGGGAAGGATGGGTGTATAGGTGTTCATGCCCTTTAGAGGGGACGAAGTAGCGCCACTCTGTCCTCTTGGCAGTAGGGGCCAGTGAGGCTGGTGTTTGCCATAAGGTGCGGGATGTATCCGCTACAGTCTTTATCAGCGGGAGGGCCACCCTGGATGGCCCTGAGGGAGCCAGGATGTCCACTACAGGGTTCACGTCCACCTCAATTTCCTCCGCTTGGATTGCGAGGCTCTGAGCTGCTCACCGAAGCAACTGTTGGAGGGTTCGAGTGTCCTCTAGGGCTGGTGCCGCAGCCGTGCCCGAGACCGCCTCGTCCAGGGAGGACGACGAGGAGATTACATGGAGCAGCCCTTTCTCTGGTGCATGCGGCCCCTCGGGGTCCTGCGGCACACAGTATTGAGGTTGCGGTGCCGGTTCTGAGTCTAAATGTGGCACCGTGACAGGTACCAGGATCGCCAGTGAGCAGCTTGGCGTATCATGCAATGCCAGTGGAGCCCGAACTGAAGCCGCTGCTGGTGCCGCTGCCTGGCTAGGGGGTGCTGAACTTGACAATGGCACACCCCTGCCCGGCGATGGTGCCGGTGGAGGAGGCAGCTACGCTGGGGCCACAGACGTCGAGGACACCGAGGCTGACCGTGATCGAGGACCAAACGCCTGGCCTACTGACTGATGGTAGGCCCAGGGAGTCCAAAATGGCCACAGCTAGGGCGGCTGCCATTGTTGCTGCCACTGCGGCTGCCACTGCGGGTAACGTTGGTGGCTCGCCCCTGAAACCGATCTCCTGCTCCGCGACCAGCTGGAGCGATAGGAGTCTGCCTCTGAGTCTGAGGTCTCTGAGTATGAGGACCTGAGGGGAGCAGCGCCCGGTGCCGATGGAGAGCGGTGAGGAGCCTCTCATCTGGTCCGGTGCTGCCTTCACGGCACGGTGCAGGAAGGGTGGCGACAGCATAGCCGGCTTGCCCTTAGATTGCACTGGGGGAAGGACCACAATAGGCAACTCCCTACAATGTGGGGAGGCTGGCGCAGGGAGACCCATTAGATCTGAGGCTGCCTTGAACGCCTCCAGCATCGACGGGGGAGGTATGTCTTCACTGAGGTCCGGGGACTTAGGCTGGTCCGGACTCAATCACCCTCTCCACGGTGCGGGAGTCGACAGAACCGCCGAGGGCGGTAGCCCAGCCTGTCCGCTTGTAGCCACAGACAGCGTCGGCCTCGGATCCTGGTGGGGTGACCGATCTCTCACTGGCTTCTTTCTCTTGGCGGGCACTGGTGAAGGTGAGCGGTGCTGCACTGAGGCTGACTTCCTATGACCCGACTCCATCCGGTGCCAGGTTTTTGACAACTTGGGCTGGGCCCTAAGTCCTGATGCCGGTGCCGGCGTGCTCCGCACCAAGGACGATGTGCTGGACACTGCCTTGGCCGGTTCCGGGTCCGAGGGTGGCCGCAAGGCTGACTCCATCAGGAGGACTCTAAGTCTTTGAGCCCCGTCCTTAAGAGTTTGAGGGTGGAAGCCTCTACAGATAGAGCACCGGTCCTTTTGGTGGCTCTCTCTGAGGCACCTCAAACAAGCAGAGTGTGGGTCACTCTTGGGCATGAATTTCCCGCAGTCCTTGCAGAGTTTGGACCCAGGCATGCCCCAGCGAGCGATGAAGACTCGAGTGGTGGGGGGAACCTCCCGACTACGAAGAACTGTATACAAAGATCTACTTAACTAACTATAATGTAACTGAATACACGGACTAAACAGTAAGGATAGGACACTGCCAACTTGCTATGCGCAAGAGAAGTTCCAGCTAGCCGTCACTGGCGGTAAGAAGGAACTGAGAGGGTGGAGGGTCGGCGGGCCTCTTTATAGGGTGCTGTGGTGGTGTCACTCCAGGGGGCACCCGGGCTGACCCTACGGAGGCTGCTAGGGAAAATCTTCCGGCTGGCATGCACGTGGCATGCGCACACCTACTTTGAATGGACATGAACAACCATTCGAAGAAGAACATTCCCACTTTGTCACAGCGCCGTAGCAGGGCTAAGGCAGGCTCCCTGCCTGCCCTGGCTCCAGGTAGTCTGGCATGTCCCTGCAGCCCCTAGGCACAGGGGTGATCAGGGGAGCTTCATATGCTACCTCTGCCCTGAGTGCCAGCTCTACAGCTCCCGGGGGCCGGGAGCCAATGGTGCCGGAACATTTTAATAGTGGGGGGACTGAAAGCCACCTCCCTTGCCTCCTGTCCATCCCCCCTGCAACCCGAAGAACTGGGCCAGGAGCAGTGCCGTGTCTCCAGGGGGAGGGGAGGGAACCCAGACAGAGGTAAGGGAGCCAAGGCTGTGACCACAGCTGGGGGCAAGCGCAGGGCAGGCAGCCAGGACCCTCAGGCACAGGGCCAGCAGTCACGCGCATGGCCAGAAGCGGAGGCAAGGGGCCAGCGGCTGCATAGGGTGCCAGAAGCAGAGGTGTGGAGCTGGTGGCCAGGACTCCCAGGCCTGGGGCCAGGACCCAGTGTTCCTATGCCGGAACTGCAGCCAATGGGAGCTGCAGGGGCAGTGCTTGAGGGCAGCACACAGAGCTGCCTGCCCACCCCTGCACCTAGGAGCCAGACAAGCCGGCTGCTTCTAGAAGCCATGCAGAGCCAGGACAGGTAGGGAGCTATGCCGCAGACCATAAGCGCCAAATATCCCCCATGCCAGTGGATGCTCACACCCCCTCTGCCCTGACACCACCCTTTCCCCGCCCCCTACCCCCATCCCCATTCCATCCCCTTCCCCAAATCCCTGCCCTGGCCCCACGTGTTCCCCGGGCGTGCCTGTTACGGAGCCCCTGGGCAATGCTCTGGAACTGCTCCCCACAAAGCGAGGCAGGACTTTGGGGAGCCTCCTCTCCCTCGGAGCAGACTGTCTCCAGGGCAAGAAGCTCACACGGCTTCAGCTTCTGGGTCTCTCCTAGGTGCATTCAGCATGTGCCCCTGCGTGGGCTTCCCAAAGTGAGTCCGCCAAGGTGGGGTCCTGGGGAAGCCACTGGGTCCTGCACCCCCTACTTCATAGTCAGACGTGCCTCTTAGCCAGCCAGTAAAACAAAGGTTTATTTAGACAACAGCAACACAGCCCAAAACAGGTCTTGCTGGTACAGACAACAGGACCCGCTTTAGTTAGGTCCATCTGGGCCCCAGGGAGGCCACAGCCGCGCTGAGAGGCTCAAGCCCTGTCGGGACTCCCCTATATTTTTCAGCCAGCTTC
Organism: Aldabrachelys gigantea; assembly: GCA_026122505.1. NCBI lineage: Eukaryota > Metazoa > Chordata > Testudines > Testudinidae > Aldabrachelys > Aldabrachelys gigantea. The sequence continues at coordinate 296,482 of CM047481.1, read as the reverse complement.
CAAAAAACTGCCAAAACCCCCTCCAGCCCCTCCTCTCTGGGCTGTCTCTCTCCCGGGCTAGGAGGTCACCTGATCTCTCTGTCTCCAACACCTTTAGCATCCCCTAGGGGAGAAGGGCCTGGCCATTAGTTGCCAGGCGACAGAGGGTCACCAGAACTGAGGCATCAACACAGTAGTCAGAAGAAACATTAAAAACAGTCCCACTTCGTCACAGTGCCCCATTCACCTTCCTCTCCCCACCCACCCAGCTGTGCAAAACAGCTGTTTTGTGGTGCAAGCACTGGGAGCGAGGGGGAAAAAGCAGGCATGCCAAGTGCTCAGGAGGAGGTGGAGGTGAGCTGGGTGGAGAGCTGCCTGTGGATGCTGAGCAGCCACCAATTTTTCCCCGTGGGTGCACCAGCCCTGGCACACCCCCAGAGTCGGCGCCTATGCCGCAGCCTGGGAACCACCTGAGCCCACACCACAAACCTCTGCCCAGGTTGGAACCCCCTCCTGCTGCCTGCACCCCAACCCCTTCCCACATCCCAATCTCCTGCTGTAGCCCTGAGCCCTCTCTTGCACCCAAACTCACCCCCCGAGCCTGTATACTGCAACCCCCCTCCTATACCTCAACCCCAGCCCTGAGCCCCCTCCTGCACTCCAAACCCCCAGCCCCACCCCAGAGCCCACCCCCCCCTGCACCCCAACCCCTTGTCCCAGCCCTGAGCCCGTGCCTATCATTTAAACCCCTTAGTGCCAGCCCAGAGCCCCCTCCCATAGCCTGAACCCCTCATCTCTGGCCCCACCCTGGAGCCCGCACCCCCTTCTGCACCTCAACCCCTTGCCACAGCGCAGTGAAAGGGTGTGAGGGTGGGGAGGGGGGCAGAAGCAGGGGGGATGGAGAAGAACTGAGGGGGGGCAGGGGTTCAGGGCACGGGGTGCGGTTCTGTGGTAACCCAAGCCAGGTGGCATGGCTGCGGGGCTCCGGCCGTGGGGGCGAGGGGCAGAAGGGGCGGGCTGGAGGCAGAAGCAGGGGGATGGGGAAGAACTGAGGGAGGGGGAGGGGGAGGGGGAGGGGGAGGGGGAGCAGGAGGGGGAGGGCAGGTGCTCAAGGCACAGAGTGCAGTTCTGTGGTAACCCGAGCCAGCTGGCATGGTTGCGGGGCTCCGGCTGTGGGGGCGAAGGGCAGAAGGGGCGGGCTGGAGGGTGGGGGGCAGAAGCAGGGGGATGGGGAAGAACTGAGGGGGGGGCAAGGGCTCAGAGCACGGGTGCAGTTCTGTGGTAACCCGAGCCAGCCGGCATGGTTGCGGGGCTCCGGCCGTGGGGGTGAAGGGCAGAAGGGGCGGGCTGGAGGGCGGGGGGCAGAAGCAGGGGGATGGGGAAGAACTGAGGGGGGGGCAAGGGCTCAGGGCACGGGGTGTGGTTCTGTGGTACCCCGAGCCAGCTGGCATGGCTGCGGGGCTCCGGCCGTGGGGGCTCCGGCCAGAAGGGGCAGGCTGGAGGGCGGGGTGCAGAAGCAGGGGGATGGGGAAGAACTGAGGGAGGGGGAGGGAAGGTGCTCAGGGCACAGGGTGCAGTTCTGTGGTAACCCGAGCCAGCTGGCATGGTTGCGGGGCTCCGGCCATGGGGGCGAAGGGCAGAAGGGGCGGGCTGGAGGGTGGGGGGCAGAAGCAGGGGGCCTGGGGATGAGCTGAGGGAGGGGGAGGGGTTCAGGGCACGGGGTGCGGTTCTGTGGTACCCCGAGCCAGCTGGCAGGGCTGGGGGGCTCCGGCCGTGAGGGCAGGGGTCCTGGGGAAGAACTGAGAGGGGACAGGGGCTCAGGTGGCAGGGCTGGGGGGCTCCGGCCGTGGGGGTGAAGGGCAGAAGGGGCGGGCTGGAGGGCGGGGGGCAGAAGCAGGGGGATGGGGAAGAACTGAGGGAGGGGGAGGGGTTCAGGGCACGGGGTGCGGTTCTGTGGTACCCCGAGCCAGCTGGCATGGTTGCGGGGCTCCGGCTGTGGGGGCGAAGGGCAGAAGGGGCGGGCTGGAGGGTGGGGGGCAGAAGCAGGGGGATGGGGAAGAACTGAGGGGGGGGCAAGGGCTCAGGGCACGGGGTGCGGTTCTGTGGTACCCCGAGCCAGCTGGCATGGCTGCGGGGCTCCGGCCGTGGGGGCTCCGGCCAGAAGGGGCAGGCTGGAGGGCGGGGGGCAGAAGCAGGGGGATGGGGAAGAACTGAGGGGGGGGCAAGGGCTCAGGGCACGGGGTGCGGTTCTGTGGTACCCCGAGCCAGCTGGCATGGTTGCGGGGCTCCGGCCATGGGGGCGAAGGGCAGAAGGGGCGGGCTGGAGGGCGGGGTGCAGAAGCAGGGGGATGGGGAAGAACTGAGGGAGGGGGAGCGAAGGTGCTCAGGGCACAGGGTGCAGTTCTGTGGTAACCCAAGCCAGCCGGCATGGTTGCGGGGCTCCGGCCATGGGGGCGAAGGGCAGAAGGGGCAGGCTGGAGGGTGGGGGGCAGAAGCAGGGGGCCTGGGGAAGAACTGAGGGAGGGGCAGGGGTTCAGGGCACGGGGTGCGGTTCTGTGGTACCCCGAGCCAGCTGGCAGGGCTGGGGGGCTCCGGCCGTGGGGGCAGGGGGCCTGGGGAAGAACTGAGGGGGGGCAGGGGCTCAGGTGGCAGGGCTGGGGGGCTCCGGCCGTGGGGGCAGGGGGCCTGGGGAAGAACTGAGGGGAGGGCAGGGGCTCAGGGCACGGTTCTGTGGTACCCCGAGCCAGCTGGCAGGGCTGGGGGGCTCCGGCCGTGGGGGCAGGGGAAGAACTGAGGGGAGGGGAGGGCAGGGGCTCAGGGCACTGGGTGCGGTTCTGTGGTACCCCGAGCCAGCTGGCAGGGCTGGGGGGCTCCGGCCGTGGGGGCAGGGGAAGAACTGAGGGGAGGGGAGGGGAGGGCAGGGGTTCAGGGCACTGGGTGCGGTTCTGTGGTACCCCGAGCCAGCTGGCAGGGCTGGGGGGCTCCGGCCAGAAGGGGCGGGCTGGCTGCCCAGCCCCCAGGGCGAGGCCGAGCCGTGTACCTAGCGCGGGTGTTCAGGCAGCTGCGGACGATCCGCTCGGCTTGTCCTGTAGGCCCGGGCTGAGCTCCAGGGCTGAAGCGGGGGGGCGCTGCCAACGGGGGGGCAACAAGCGCCCCCCCCCCCCCCGCCTTGTGAAGGGCGCCCCGCCCCCACGCTGGGGAGGTTCTGTCTGAAGGGGAGGCGCCATGGGGGGAGGCCGGGCCTTATGAATATTCCGTCTTGTTAAGTTGGGGGCGGAGCCAGGACAGCCCCATCCACGTCCTCGGGTGCGCGCTTCGCCCTGGGCCCCGGGGTGGGAGGTGGCGCTGCCACGTCTCCAGGCAACAGGGAAGCGGCGCCGGACCAAGTGCGGGTGAGGGGCCCGAAAACGCAGCAGTTTACGCGGGGGCCGGAGGCACTGGGTGAGGGGAGCAGGGGGCTGGTACGGGGGGGGGCTCCCAGGCAGGCACAAGTGGGGGGGGGCAGGGCCCTGGCATGAAGGGCTGGGCACAGTGTGAGGGGAGCAGGGGGCTGGTACTGGGGGGGGCTCCCAGGCAGGCACAAGTGGGGGGGGGCAGGGCCCTGGCATGAGGGGCTGGGCACAGTGTGAGGGGAGCAGGGGGCTGGTACTGGGGGGGGCTCCCAGGCAGACACAAGTAGGGGGGGCAGGGCCCTGGCATGAGGGGCTGGGCACAAGGCGAGGGGAGCAGGAGGCTGGTACCAGTGGGGGGCCCAGGTAGGCACAAGTGGGGAGGAGCCAGGGACGTGGCATGGGGGGAGGGGAGCAGGGGGCTGGTACCGGGTGGGGGGCACGACTAGGGGGTGAGTCAAAGTCTGGGCATGGGGGGAGGGGTCAGGGACAAGGGTGAGGGAAGCAGGGGGCTAGTATGAGGGGGGGAGCCAGGGCCCTGGCATGGGGGAGGAGGAGGGGCTGTGGGCACTGGGTGAGGGGAGCAGGGGGCCCAGGGGGCACAAGTAGGGGGGAGCCAGGGCCATGGCATGGGGGGAGGGGAGCAGGGGCTGGTATCGGGGGGCATTAGGGTTCCCCCCTCAGCTCCCCTGGTCTGTGAGCTGCTCTTGCTGCTCACTGGGGAGAGGTGTGTGGAGGCTGTTGAGCTGTCTTTTACTATATCTTTTTCCATTCTGTCTCTCTTGAGGACGCACTATGCCCCCCAAGAGAAGGCAGAAACTGCAGCAAGAGCAGAAGGGGCAGCCAGCTGTGGCTGCATCCCTGGAGGGAGCTGCTGAGGGGGCTGTAGCCAGCAGAGAAGAGGTGCTGCTGCAGCAGGAGTATAGCCGCCTTTGCAAGGAGCTGGAGGACATGAAGGGGGCACGTGTTCAGCTTCAGGAGGAGAACGAGTTCCTGCAGCAAGAGACCCAGCGCCTCCGTGCTGAGAGCCAGGAATTCATGTGCTATGTGGCCAAGCGGGCCCAGCGGCACCAGGATGCCATCGTCTCCCTGAACGATCAGAACAAGCAGGCCGTAGAGGAGATCCGCAGGGAGCAACAGGAACTGCTCACCCTCTACCAGAGGAAGGAGGCAGCTCTGCGGGAACAACTGTTGCACAAAGAGGGTGAACTTCTCTGCCTCCGCAAGGAGGTTGAAGGCCTGCGGGAGGTCCAGGCACTGCATCAGGAGCAGGCTGCCCACATCAGGGAGCTGCAGGGAGAGCTGGTGACCACCAGGCAGCAGCACACTCAGCACCTGCAGGAGACCAAAAGCCATTTCCTGCAGGAGAAGGCTGCCTTTGAGCAGAAGTCCCAGCAGCAGGTGCTCTGCCTGCTGCAGCAGGCACAGGAAGTGGTTGCACGATGCATGCAGGAGCATAGTGACCAGGTGAAATGTGAGAACCAGGAGCTGCGGCAGGAGCTGCACCAGCTCATCCAGCGATCACGCACACTGCATTTACACAAGTGTCGGTTAGAGAATCAGGCCCAGCAGCTGCTGCGAGAGCACTGCTACATGCAAGACATGGCTCGCCTGTACCACACCCACCAGGGCAAGAAGTAGGCCCTAGCTGTGACCCCAGGAATGAGTTGACACAGAGGTGGACACTACTCACTGCCATGACTTGCTTTTGGTATTAGGTCAGGTCAGGGGTTCTTCAAACTGGGGGTCGGGACCCCTCATGAGGTCATAAGGATATTACATGGGGTCATCATGAGTGGTCAGTCTCCACCCCAAACCCCACTTTGCCTCCAGCATTTATAATGGTGTTAAATATATAAAAAAGTGTTTTTAAGTTATAAGGGGGGGTCACACTCAGAGGCTTCCTATCTGAAAGGAGTCACCAGTACAAAAGTTTGAGAACCACTGCTTTAGGTCAACATTCTTCAGTAACAACTTTGTTAATAAGCTGAGAGGGAAATTAAATTCCCAGAGGATACTGAACTGGGAGGAACTATATCGTCCAACAAAAAGATCTGATCCAAAAGGCTTTAGTGACACATTGGCAGGGAACAATTTATCCAGCTATTGCGCATGAGTCTTATATGGGCTCCATTGCTGAAGTATCCGAGTGCCTCACAAACTTTAACATATTTATCCACAAAGCAGCACTGTGAGGTAGGGTGATGCCATTGTTGGATATTTTTCTAAAGGATCTATTCTAGGCGATGTTTTCTTGCTTGTGTTATACGGATGTCAGATATGATCACAGTGGGCCCTTCTAGTCTTGGAATGTGTGAATCTATGAATCTGTTATCCTCATTTTACAACCTGTGGCAGGGCATGGAATTAATCTAGGTCTTCTGAGTCCCACGCTAGCATTCTAACCTCTGTGCTATCCCTCTGCACAGAGATTGATCCTGGGCCAGCTCTTATGCTATCCTGCTGAGTCTAGTGATCTTTAGAGAGAGACAAGTCTTTATTGGAGCAACTTCTCTTGGCAAGGAAGACAAGCTTTTGAGCCACACAGACTATCCCCCCACCCAGAAATGTGCCCCCAGTGTATATCTGCAAGAAGATGAGCTCTGTGTAGCTCAAAATCTTGTCTCTCTCACCAACAGAAATTGGTCCAATAAAAGATATTATCTCACCCACCTTGACTCTCTGGTATCCTAGGACCAGCACAGCTACAACTACACTCTTGTGATCTTTCGTATTTCTGGAATCCTGTGATTTAAAAACAAACAAACAAAAACCCCTCAGATTTTCTCCTAAAGAATTTATGTTTTTTTTCCTGTCTAATACCAGAAGAACAAGGGGACATTCAGTGAAATAAAAAGGTGGACAATTCAGAACTAACGAAAGGAAATACTTTTTCACACAATGTGTAATTGGATTGTAGAACTCACTGCCACACTGATGAATGTGGTTCTGGCCTAGTTCTGCTTAGCACCCCAGTTCAGCTTAGCAATAACACAGCAAGGCATACTGGTTAATTTACTGGCTGGGGTAGACAGACCAGCACAGACATCTGTGTGACTTTGCTAGATAAGAGAATGCATGTAGAGGCTGGGAAAGAAAAATGCTTACAGACACTTTTTAAAGTAACGTATTCTTTTTTGTACTAATCATGAAGTTATCAAGAAGTAGCAGTTGTTCTTTGTTTTGTATGCTGGGAACAAATGCTGGGAAGGTACAGTGATGATGCGACGGAATAGCTAATAAAAAGCAGTTTGAATTTGTGAAGGGGGGCTGGTTCTGTATGGAGTGAGATGGGTAGTTCTCTGTTGTATGGCATGCTACAATAAAGAGCTTGATAGTGGGATTCTTGCTGGTCGTTGCCTGTCTCTTTGCGGTCGGACAACGAAACCTGAGCCGTCTGGGATAAGAGAGATCCCTGACAAATTTGGCAACTCCGTGTGGGACTCGTCCAACTCTCCGGGGGGGGAGTCCGTCTCCGAACGCAATGCAGCGCGCATCCTTCAATAGAGAGGAGCCTTGCCTAGGAGTTGGATCTCACACTGGTGATAAGGCATTGTCTCATGAAACAGCCTGAGCCCATATAAATCCAGAAACATCCACCTGCCCTTTGAGCAGGAGTCCTGGGAACTAGGTAAGTGAGCGCTCGGTACAGGAAATGGGACAAGGTGGCAGTAAATGCCCAGGGGACGCCCCGTTATCTCTCATTCTGAGAGATTGGAAGGATATATCCGTGATGGCTGGATTGTCCAAGGCTAAGATGAGAAATTTGTGTCGGATCCAGTGGCCGTCATTTACCTTTCATTTGTCCCTGACTAAAGACTGGCCGGAGGGTGGAACCTTTTCCACAGATAGGATGAACTCCTTAAGGGATATTTTGGTTGATCTTAGGCCGGGACAAATGGATTATTTGTTTGTGTGGTATAATTATAAGAACAGCAGGCTAGGGACAGTTCAGGGACAGAGAAGAATCAAGGGAGGGCTCAGGGTGATGTTGCCTCGTCCTCAGAGGGATAAGGCAGCCTCATCCCCTCTGTGCAGCCTTCAGCCAGCCTTTTGCAAACTTGGCCAGAGGCTACTTCTCAAACACTCCCAATATTACAGCAGCCCTCATCCTCACCCTTGCGGACCCTCCCCGCCCAGTCACTTAACTCCATGAGGGAGGATGTTTCTGAGACACCCCTGATATAACAAGCCCCGTTGAAACTTATCCGGTTCCACTGGTTGCTGGGGGACATGCAATGGTTTTTACCCATACCCCGTTTGCAACTTCAGATTTGCTTAATTGGCAGCACACTATGCCTCGCTTATGAGACAATCCTGAGGCAGTGGAAAGAATGTTCTACACAATTTTTTCCACTCATGTGCCCACTTGGGCAGATGTAAATCAGTTATTAGACACTCTCCTGACAGAGGATGAAAGACAAAAGGTAAAAGAAAAATCTGCAACTTATTTGAATGCATCTTGGCCAATTGATGACCCTAAGTGGAATCCCAACGATTTAGCTCACAAGACAAGTTTGGATAATTTTTTGAAAGCTGTTTTGAAAGGCATTAGGGAAGCAGGGGAAGCTACTTCAAATTGGAGTAAGGTGACTGCTTGCGTTCAGCGTCCAGACGAGTATCTCTCTGACTTTTGTGCTCGACTGATTTGTGAAGTTAGAAAGCATGGGAATTTGGATCCTGAAACTGATCATGGAAAGGATATACTTTAAACTGGTTTTCATGTCAGAATGTGCAGAGGATATTGCTAAGAGATTTAGAGAGCATCCAGACGATATGCAAGGGAAAAGTTTGCCTGAAGTAGTTAGCACTGCACCATGATTTCAACAGCTTCCACCCCACCATCAACCTCAGCCTGGACCAATCTACACGGGAGGTCCACTTCCTAAACACTACGGTGCAAATAAGTGATGGTCACATTAACACCACCCTATACCGAAAACCTACCGACCGCTATGCCTACCTTCATGCCTCCAGCTTCCATCCTGGGCACATCACATGATCCATTGTTTACAGCCAAGCACTGAGGTACAACCGCATCTGCTCTAACCCCTCAGACAGAGACCAACACCTACAAAATCTCCACCAAGCATTCTCAAAGCTACAATACCCGCATGAGGAAATAAGGAACCAGATCAACAGAGCCAGACGTGTACCCAAAAGCTTCCTACTGCAAGACAAACCCAAGAAAGAAACCAACAGGACTCCACTGGCCATCACATACAGCCCCCAGCTAAAACCCCTCCAACGCATCATCAGGGATCTACAACCCATCCTGGACAATGATCCCACACTTTCACAGGCCTTGGGTGGCAGGCCAATCCTTGCCCACAGACAACCTGCCAACCTGAAACATATTCTCACCAGTAACTGCACACCATACCATAGTAACGCTAGCTCAGGAACCAATCCATGCAACAAACCTCGATACCAACTCTGCCCACATATCTACACCGGCGACACCGTCACAGGACCTAGCCAGATCAGCCACACCATCACCGGTTCATTCACCTGCACATCCACCAATGTAATATACGCCATCATATGCCAGCAATGCCCCTCTACTATGTACATTGGCCAAACTGGACAGTCTCTACGGAAAAGGATAAATGGACAAAAATCAGATATTAAGAATGGCAATATACAAAAGCCTGTAGGAGAACACTTCAACCTCCCTGGCCGCACTATAGCAGACCTTAAGGTGGCCATCCTGCAGCAAAAAAAACTTTAGGACCAGACCTCAAAGAGAAACTGCTGAGCTTCAGTTCATCTGCAAATTTGACACCATCAGCTCAGGATTAAACAAAGACTGTGAATGGCTTGCCAACTACAAAACCAGTTTCTCCTCCCTTGGTTTTCACACTTCAACTGCTAGAACAGGGCCTCATCCTCCCTGATTGAACTAACCTCGTTATCTCTAGCTTGCTTGCATATATATACCTGCCCCTGGAAATTTCCACTACATGCATCTGACAAAGTGGGTATTCACCCACGAAAGCTCATGCTCCAAAACGTCTGTTAGTCTATAAGGTGCCACAGGATTTTTGGCTGCTATTGCTACTAGAGTGTTTAATGGAAGAGAGGAGAAGAAAGAAAAAGAGAAAAGGAAGGAAAAGCAGAAGGATATAAAGGAGCAAGTGTCACTGCTGGCAGTAGCAATGACCGGGGGAAGGGGAAGAGGTCGTGGATGGAACAGAGGAGGAGCAGCGAGAGGCAGAGGATGTGGAGAAGGAGTTAGAAGAAGTGGTTGTCATTATTGTGGTGCAGAAGGACATTGGAAGAGAGAATGCCCAGTGTGCCCTAAGTAGGAGTATAAGCCAGAGGCAGCAAGGCAGTACGCAGAGAACAGCAAATGAAGGGAGGTGCCGCTCCCCTGGAGTCCTGAGATTTATGAGGCTGGATTTGTGCAATTTAAATGTGATGACCGATTCCCTGTGATTCCTCTTGAAATAGGGAACGAGACTTTTGAACTGTTAGTGGATACTGGTGCTACTCATTCAGCTGTTCCCAAGGGAGCGGCCCCAAAAGGGAACATTGGAAAATGTGTGACAGGAGTTACTGGAGAGACAGAACCATGTTTTATGACCAGCGAATGCATGGGCACTTTAGGCCCTTTAAATATTCAGCATTCCTTTTTGCTTATGAATGGACCAGTAAACTTGCTTGGGCGAGATTTGCTGTGTAAATTGCATGCTCAAATTTTTTGTAATCCGGATGGCATCATTCTAAGGTTCCCATTGGAAAAGGCATATTTGTTAGCAGGGTTGGAAGTTCAAGGATCTGGTAAAAGCCTCCCTGTGCGAGTGCAAAATGAAGTTAACCCTATAGTGTGGGCAGGGACGGCTCTAGCAATTTCGCCGCCCCAAGCATGGCGGCACACCGCCGGGGGTGCTTTGCCGCTCGTAGGTCTCGCGGCTCCGGTGGATCTCCCACAGGCTTCCCTGTGGGGGGGGTCCGGTGGTCCTGCGGCTCCGGTGGACCTCCTGCAGGCGTGCCTGCAGATGCTCCACTGGAGCCACGGGACCAGCGGACCCTCCGCAGGTACGCCTGTGGGAGCTCCACTGGAGCCGCCTGCCGCCCTCCCGGCGACCGGCAGAGTGCCCCCCGCGGCATGCCGCCTCAAGCACGCACTTGGCGCGCTGTGGCCTGGAGCTGGCCCTGAGTGTGGGGAGGAAAACATGCAATGGGACTAGTGAAATCAGCTCCCTTTTTAAATCCGTCAGTGAAAAGTGAGAAGCCTCCTTCTGCCCAGAGACAATACCATTTGAAACCTGAAGCTGTTCAGGGGCTAAGGTCTCTCATACAGGATTTAAAGGAGAAGGGAATTTTGGTGCCATGTGTCTCTCCTTGCAATACCCCTATTCTGGCTATTAAGAAGCCTCAGCCTGGGCCAGATGGAAAACCAGTGTAGCGAATGGTTCAGGACTTAAGAGTGATTAATCAATATGTGATCCCAGAACACCCTGTAGTGCCAAACCCTAGCACCATACTGGCAATGGTGCCACCTGATGCAAAATGGTTTACTTGTCTGGGTCTCGCAAATGCTTTTTTCTCTGTACCAGTTGCCCCAGATAAACAATACCTTTTTGCATTCACCTGGGGAATACCAGGTGCAGCTGGGCAAAGGGAAAAACAGGAAATTCCACCCCCAGGGCAACTCGTGGACTAGAATGCCCCAAGGGTATGTGGAGGCACCAGGAGTGTTTGCTAGAATTTTAGCAGAAGATTTAAAAGATGTCCAGTTACCCCGTGGCTCTACTTTGGTAACTTACGTTGATGATATCTTAGTGGCATCAAAAACACAGGAAGATAATGAAACTGATTCCATCTATCTACTTAATCAGTTGGCAATGAAGGAACACAAAGTCAGCCCTACAAAACTGCAATGGGCAAAACAAGAGGTGAAATATTTGGGTTGTACTTTAGGGCCTGGAATTCGTAGCATAGAGCCCCAGAGGGTAAAAGCAATTTTAGATATTCCTTTTCCCACAACAAAATGAGGAATGAGAGGCTTTATTGGAATGATTGGATTTTGTCATGTATGGATAGTGGCTGCAGGTGAATTATTGAAGCCGTTACTTGAGTTAACTAAGGGTATGGCTTGTCAAAGTTAGAATCAGGACTCACAATTTGTCAGACCACTCTGTTTATTAGCGCAGCGCTCTGCCAATAACATTCAGAATATGTGAGTGGCCATGCAAGGCCTAAACAGTCTTATTTATACAGATAAAGGAGTGGGAATTAGACAAAAGGACAAAGAAAGCAAAACACTAAAAACTCACCTGGGGCACAGCATGCATATCCTACTTTCTTACTAACTCTTATCGATCTAAGGCTAATACTTCACCAATTGCCCTTAAACGGTTCAATTGTTCTATGTTAATGTCTGTATTCCTGACACCTGGATTGCAGCATTCCAACAGTTTTGCTTAAAGGTACAGACAGCATTTCTTTAATCCTTTCTATTTTTACAATATAATTCATTCTACTTTCACAATCCCTCCTTTTGGTCAAGCGCACGCCATGACCAACAATTACTGGGTTCCACAAATTAACCATTCCTTATCTCTTTGTTCATCAGTGACATTCAAAATCATCATATTAGCACTCTGTTTTGGGGCAGTCACCTGGGTGACACAATTCTGGATATAACAGGAGATTAACTGAAAGCATACAAAAATCACTAAGATTCCAAACAGGATAGTTAGGGCTCCCTGAAACAACCAGTTTCCTATGCCAGAGAAATTGAACAGGTTACTTAGCCACTTCCATAAAGAACTCGGCTCTGCTTGGGGAAGATATGCGATTTGTTCTAAGTGGCTAGCGCGATCTATTATCTCATTGGTATTGTTAGGTATAAATACACAATATTGTTTTCCAATGAGAGCACAAGTCCCTCCTTTGGCCGACAGCACTATGTCCAATGCCTGACGGTTCTGGAGGGCCACCTGTCGGATCGCCCCTGTTTCTTTGGCCAGGGCTCTTAAACTTTCTCCGGTTTTATTTGCCGTTATTTCAACTACTGCTTGTAACCTCAGGAGCCTTTTTGCCTGGTGTATTACTCCCCCAAGTGGGATATAGGAACTGCCAATAGCCTCTTCCCAGGTGTCATTACTGTTCCATATTGTGTTAAACAGACAAGGTCCTCCAGTGAGGTCTGGGGAATTGAGTGGGATAGCCAGGACAGGAACACCAGTTTGAGACTGGGCTGGGATGTGGCTGCAGACCCAGCATTTAGAAATAATAAGGGTCTGAGCTATCCACACTTGCTGCTGGATAAAAGAATTGTCATTGTGGACTCCCCAGACCTTAAGACACCAGCAGCTGAGGAACAGGCACCACCAGAGGCGCATGTTGGAGGCAGGGCCCTTCTGGTTCTGACAACCTCAACTGAGGGAACTGCAGTCACAGTTTTATGTCCACCAGGCAGCAGGCACTAGGCTCACTACTGCTTCTTCTTGGGCCTTGCTAGATGTAGTCGTCTGCTTCTGGCAACCCTTACAAGAGTGTAGATTGTAAGGTATTGCAGGCTGTTCTTCTACGTCTTCTTCTGGAGTCAAAATTGACTCTGCGTGGTCCTGAGGTGATGGTTCGTTCACAGGGGGTGGTGCATTCTTACACTGCGAAGCATGCATCCACTCTGAAATGCCAGACAGTTTAACAGCCGTCCCTTGACATCTGGCTATAACAATGGCCTTCACACCTTATCTTTTCCTGATGCATACATTCCTCATTCACACAAATAGATTGAGAATACAAACAGTAGTATTTTATATCGAACAAAAAAGCATTGCAAATTAAACCTTGCTAAGTTTTACAGTTAATAACTAAGACAATTTACATTGAGACCCAGGCCTTCAATGTTTCTCTAATTTACTTAACAGACACAATAGAGAATCCTGTCTCTTACTAACTAAATCTTAAAACAAAGAGTTAAGAGAGGGCCCAATTTGTCATGCATATGGGAAAACGGAATCTTATAGTCCCAGAGGGTCTTTTCTTTCTGCTATTCAAAAAGGGTGGCTAGTAAGATGAAATCAAATCATACATTAATTCTTATAGGACAATATAAAATCCTGCTCCTACATATCCCCCTTTTGACACTAAGATTATTAATCGCCAGTGTCACTTCTTATTTAGTCCACGTAATAGAAAAAACTGGGAGGTGATTTGGGTCTGTGGCTTTAGCTTTGCACACATTTGTTTTATCCACCAGCACATTTTAATTAAACACATACAATTTAAAACCAAAAACAATTAGGGGTAGTAACATTAGTATGCCAGTAGTTGTGGGAGGCCATACAGAAAATGTTATACCAATGGTAAGCTGTTATGTTTTTCTGTAGTGGCAATTCTTAACATGTCCCCATTTGTGTGTAAAATATGAATGGTCCAGTTTTCCACATTTTTTTTGGAACTATGTTACCTGTTTACCTTTTAACAGATGATTGGTAACTGTTTGCCATTCAGTGCCAAGCTGGATAGAGAACTCAGCTAAATCAGTGCTTCTAGTAAGCTGAGACTCTTTTGTTGTTGTTGTTGTGGCAAATACTAAATGCGATTATTGGTAAACACAGTACTTACATTACATTTACATTTGTCTTCTGGTGGGTTGCTAACACTTTTTAAACACTTTTCCCCAAGAATTAACACATATACATAGCCCATTATACAGTACTTTGGATTATCTGAAAGACAAAAATAATATTTTTCTACCCCTTTTGGGGTGGCATTGATTATTACTTAAAAGATTCCTTTCTTTTACAAATACCCTTGCTGATTGCAGGCAAAACAGAGGAATTACCCCCTTATTTTCCTGTGTTTTTTTTTGTTTTATAGGCAGGCCAGGTTTTAATGGCTTCTACTTTTTAAGAGTTATGGGAAATTATTCCACTGTTTAGTTATTAAATTCATGAGTTGATGTACCTCAAGTTTTTCCTTTTATATAGCAGACGAAGTTTGTAATGTTTTTCCTGCTGTGTTAAGCTTTAAGTTTATTCACAGGTAATAGCTGAGAAGCATCATTACCATATTACTTTAAAGGATTTTTCCAAAAATCATATACACTGTAAGTTGTTACAGGGGTACTTACTAACATTAAATTTATTTTAATGTTTAATATTAACAATAACATTAGCATCAAATTTATGAAAGGTATCTTGTTATACCATTCCTTTTATGTAGGCAGTCTGTTTGCTGACCAGGTATGTTCTTTATTTGCAGCTTCTTTTTGTTTTGTGCACCTCACCTGTGCTGTTGCTTCAGAGGGTCACTGTTAATTTCTTATTCTTTCATTACAGCTCTTATCTGCTATTGTTACAAAAAAAAAACCCAAACAAATGAAAAGACCAGAATCTCTGCCTATTCTCCTGATTTTTACTGCCCTATTGCAGCCATGACTGGGTCTTTATTTAAAAACATTTTAATTTTTGTAAAGAATCAAGTTACCCCTTAAAGGTTAAATGCTAAATCCCAAAGCCAAACAGCACTAATTACCTGGGTCTTGCAAAAAGGTCTGTCAGTTTTGCAACTTTGAATTAAAGGGTCAAATGAATTTTTAGTGGCATTAAAAACAAAAACAAAACCAATTTATCTCACACCCAGAAAACAGGAGTTTTACAAACCAGATGTGTTGGTTTAGATTCTTAGAATGTTACATATTTTCGACAAATAGATACATACACATTTTCTTTTCCTTAACATTTCTTTACACTGCTTTGTTTTTACATAGCTGTATATATATTTGGATTATTTACAGGCACTCTTCTGGAAAAGGGCCCATTTTCCCTTTAGAATGGCTGCAAAGAAACCAAGAATTCTCGCTTTTTAACATGGTCCTTTTTAACAGTTTTCACAAAGTTTAACTGCTTAATTCTCTTCAGCCTCTGTAGAGTTAACTTTTCACTCTCTTTTCTTAAATCACTTGTTTATGTCCCAAAATGACACCTTTATCACCTCAGATTTCACCATTTTAAGTATTGTTCCAGGGGTTCATGCCTGCACTTACTGTTTTTCTTACTCCTGACACTATTCCCTTAGGGCTTTCAACCTGTTTTTCAGTTTATCTGTTGCTTGCCTGCTTGTCTGGGCCTGATCCTGCTTTTCTTTCAATGAACCATTTGTGAGTGCTATTGTGGTCACTTCACAATTTTGAAAGAAATGTTCAAGGAAAGGGACCAGGAAGGGTGGGGGCTAGTTGAGGAGCCCTCCCCCCTTGCTGAATTGGTAGTGGAACACTAAAGAATCAGTTTTTTGAGGCAGACAACAAAGGAGAACAGAACAAGGGGCTTGTTGTCCTTTTTACAATGAGATGGGAGTATGAAGGTGGTTGGATGGATCCGGGGTTTTGAGAACGGGGTAAAGGGGAGCGCTCAGTCTGGTGGTGGGAGAGGAGGCTTTTAATAAAGCTTTTAACTTATTATTTGAATAATTGAGAGAGGGGAGTTTTGATTTAAGACATTCACTCAGTCTTTGTTCCAAGATTTTAACAGTGGACACTGAGTTTTGGGATCCCCCTGAATTAGCCTAGACCATTTTTTTCAGAAATTTACGGGAGTCTGGACCCTTTTTGCAGGAGTCCGGACCCATCCTAAATACATAAAATGAGCCAGCGTTCATTTAGGGAACTGTCCCGACTTAGATGTCTGGTTACCAATACAGGAGGACTTCACACACCAATCACACAAGAAGGAAATTTGGGTTCGTCAGAGCGATGCCAGGTGCAACACACAAAAGGAGCCCACAGGCTACTGCCTCAGTCGCCCTTGCTTTCACACCAAGGGTTTGACCCAAAGTGCGGTGCGGCTGCGATTGTGCAGATTCCACTCACTCAGACCGCGGGGACAGGAACCCCTTGGTCGGCCTATCCCCGGACGGAGACAGCACCCAGACTCAAACACTCCACAAGAGGATGGATAGACACAGAGACAGGACAGTCCTCAGTCTGGACAAAACACAGAAATAATTACCTGACCAGATTCCTGATGTCAGATCCCGGGATCCCTACCAGAACAGAGTGGGAACCAACAGGTTCGATGGCGTAGACTTCACTGTGGTTGTGCACCTTTCCGTTCTAGTGGAGGACCGCTCGGGCCAAATGCCCAGGTACCGGCTGCCACGGTCATCCTACAAAATGGTCAGGAATCACACAGCCCCAGTGAAGACAGTTGCCATCTCGGTGGAACCGCCAAATCGTCAAAGTTAGAATCAGGACTCACAGTTTGTCAGACCACTCTGTTTATTAGCGCAGCGCTCCGCCAATAACATTCAGAATATGTGAGTGACCATGCAAGGCCTAAACAGTCTTATTTATACAGATAAAGGAGTGGGAATTAGACAAAAGGACAAAGAAAGCAAAACACTAAAAACTCACCTGGGGTACAGCATGCATATCCTACTTTCTTACTAACTCTTATCGATCTAAGCTAATACTTCACCAATTGCCCTTAAACGGTTCAATTGTTCTATGTTAATGTCTGTATTCCTGACACCTGGATTGCAGCATTCCAACAGTTTTGCTTAAAGGTACAGACAGCATTTCTTTAATCCTTTCTATTTTTACAATATAATTCATTCTACTTTCACAGGCTACACTGACACTTTACAGCGCTGCAACTTTCGCGCTCAGGGGTGTGAAAAAACACCCTCCTGAGCGCTGCAAGATGCAGAGCTGTAAAGCCTCAGCTCCCAGCGCTGCACGCTACACCCATAGAGGATGTGGTTTACATGCAGCGCTGGGAGAGCTCTCTCCCAGCGCTGGTGCTCCGACCACACTCACACAGCAGCGCTTTGAAATTTCAAGTGTAGCCATACCCTAAAGAAGGGGCAGAGAAGCCTTTACATCCAAATGCTGAGCAGTTAAGAGCCTTTAGAGCACTCAAGGAGTCCCTTGTTCAGGCCCCTGCACTAGGGCTCTCTAATTATAACAAACCCTTTGATTTGTATGTACATGAATTTAAAGGAGGGGCATCCGGAGTGTTAACACAATTATTTGGAGGCTCTCCTCGACCTATTGCTTATTTGTCAGGACAATTAGACCTGGTAGCTCATGGCCATCCAGGCTGTCTAAGAAATGTTGCAGCAGCTGCTCTCATTGTGGAAAAAGCTCAAGAAATAGTACTAGGACACAGCCTTACAGCGCATACGCCTCATGCTGTGGCCAGCTTGTTAAATTCACAACAGCATGAGCATCTGACTAACCAACAATTGTCAAAATATGAAATTGCTCTCCTAATGACTCATGGGGTAACCCTCAAACAATGTGCCACGTTAAACCCAGCTTCTTTGTTGCCCCAGGAGGGAAGTAGTGGATATGTGCATGATTGTTTGCAGGTTTTGGATTTAATTTCCACCCCTCGCCCTAACCTTACTGATGTTCCCCTCCAAGACCCTGAAATGGAGTTGTTTGTGGATGGATCTGCCTTTGTCCATGAGGGAATTAGATACTCTGGATATGCAGTTACTGATAGCAAGACTGTATTAATAGGGAAAGTTCTTTCACCCGGGGTGAGTGCCCAAGCAGCAGAGTTGAAAGCCCTGAGTACAGCCTGCCTCTATGCTAAAGGGAAAAGGGTCAATCTTTGTACGGATTCAAAATATGCTTTTGGGGTGTGCTACGTCACTGGTGCAATTTGGAAGGAACGAGGTTTCATTACCCCGTCTGGAGCTCAGATTGCCCATGAAAAGAAAATTGCTAAACAGCTTCAAGCCATTCAGACTCCTAGGGAGATTGCGGCGATGATACACTGCAAAGCTCATACCAGGCAGACTGATCCAGTCGCAATGGGAAATCGCTTGGCTGACAGGGTGGCCAAGGCAGCAGCCTTCCAAGGGGCCCAGTTGGACCTGATCTCTCCCTTAGCTCAATGGCAGTTACAAGCTTCAGATACTGAAAAGGCAACATGGGAAAAGTGGGGTGCAAAAATTAATTCAGTGGGAATTTTGGAATGTGATGATCGTCCTATCCTACCTAGAAGCTATCAGCATGAAGTACTACAAAAGGTTCACAGTAACACCCATCTAGGAGCGAATAAAATGGTTCAAATCGTTCTTAGGCAGTTTGTATCCCCTGGATTAAGTGAAATGGCTAGAAGAGTAGTGGAAAGTTGTATTCTTTGTCAGCAATGTAATCCTAAGGGAACACGCCAACAGGCATCACCTGGTGGGTGCGGATGGGCTCATAGGCCCATGCAGCACATTCCGATTGATTTTACTGATTTTCCTTCTTCAGAAGGAAAGAAACATCTGTTAGTGATCGTGGATCAACTTTCAGGATGGATAGAGGCCTTTCCCACTGCCCAAGCCACAGCCAAAGCAGTTTGCAAGGTGCTTCTTGAGATCATGCCAAAATTTAACCCTCCTGAAAAGACTGATTCTGACCAGAGAACACATTTTACAGCAAAAATTTGCAAGGAACTCACTGAGGCGGTTGGGACAAAATGGGTTTTTCATGCCCCCTGGCACCTTCAGAGCTCAGGCCAGGTGGAACATATGAATGGAACTCTAAAGACCACCCTAACTAAGCTGTGTAAGGAACTCAAGATGAAATGGACTAAAGTTCTTCCTTTGGCTTTGTGTATTGTCCGGACTACCCCGAAACTCTAGGACTAAGCTAGCGCCCTTTGAGATACTTTTTGGACATGTACCACCTTGTTTTACTTCTCTGGTTTCAATGCCTAGTGACACTGATCTGACTAGTGAAACAGAAGCTTATGTAAAAGTTTTGCAGCAGCATTTAACAACATTACAACAGTACTCAGCACAGTCTCAGTCTTTACCATTGTGGGAAGCTGTTCATTCTATTTTGCCAGGTGACCCAGTGTGGATCAAAACTTACCAAAAGACTCCACTTCAACCCCAGTGGCTAGGACCGTTCGAGACGATCCTGGTGAGCCCTACTACTGTTTGGGTCAAGGAACTTCCTACTTGGATTCATCATACCAGAGTCAAACAAAACCTCGCTAGGGAGCCCGCCCTGGTAAAGGGTTCCCCAGAAGCAGATGGTATTGGACTTCGAGGGAGCCACGCATGTTCACCCCACCACGAATCGGGTGAGCCAGAAGCAGATGACCTCTCTGCCGAGGACAAATGGACTGCTACCCCTTTGGGTGACCTGAGGCTAAAATTCAAGAAGTATACTGGTGCCCATTCTCCAAGGAATGGCAGCGAATAGTCGCCTGGGGAGTTGGTGGACTCATTTGTGTATTGTTTGTTGTTTTTCTTTTCTGGTTGTTGGATTAACTAGGGGATATGAACATAATGCCTTTATTCGCTTTGCTCATGAAATGGAAGCCCACATGCCAGCACTAAATAACATTTCATGTTGGGTATGCTACCTTATCATGTAATCTAAGTTGTGCTCTTCGAGTCCCCTTAGTGGGTCCTCGAGGAACAAAGGGGGGAATTGATGAATGTGGTTCTGGCCTAGTTCTGCTTAGCACCCCAGTTCAGCTTAGCAATAACAGAGCAAGGCCTACTGGTTAATTTAGTGGCTGGGGTAGACAGGCCAGCACAGACATCTGTGTGACCTTACTAGATAAGAGAATGCTTGTAGAGACTGGGAAAGAAAAATGCTTACAGACACTTTTTAAAGTAACGTATTCTTTTTTGTACTAAGCATGAAGTTATCAAGAAGTAACAGTTGTTCTTCTTCAAGTGCTTGCTCATATCCATTCCAGTTAGGGTGTGCGCGTGCCGCATGGACATTCGTCAGAAGAGTTTTACCCTAGCAACACTCGATGGGTCGGCAGGGCACCTCCTGGAGTGGTGCCGCGATGGTGCCGGATATATACCCCTGCCGACCCATCCGCCCCTCAGTTCCTTCTTACCGCCCGTGTCAGTCGTTGGAACAGTGGAGTGCAGCTTAGCTGATCTCCAGCTCCCTAGCTATTCGCTCGTTTCTAATCGTTATTGTGTATATAGTTCAATATTCTATATTTCTAGTTAGTTTTATTAGGTCTTTGTAGTAGTTATTGTGTATAGTTAAGAGAGATTGGGGATTAGCCCCTTCCCCTCAGCTGGTACCGGGGCCCATGCCCAGTTCACCAGGCTTCAAACCGTGCTCGGCCTGTCATAGGCTGATGCCTACAGGAGACCCTCACGACTCCTGTCTCAAGTGCTTGGGCGAATCCCACCTCGCAGACAAGTGCCGTATCTGCAAGGCTTTCAAGCCCCGGACGAAAAAGGAGTGGGACATTCGTCTCAAGCAGCTCCTGATGGAGGCAGCTCTAACTCCTCCATCTTCAGCACTGACTGCTGCACCGGGGACAAGTGCCTCTTCCGCACCAGAGTGCACGGGCACCGTGAAGACTCCTCGGCACCAGCCATCACCGGCCCAGGCTCCTGCCCGGCACCGCTCTCTCTCCCCAAGGATCAAGAAGCATAAGACTCCTGCAGCTTCCACATCTACGCCGTGGTCAGAGCGCCTAACTAAGTCGGACCACCCAGCACCGTCAACTGCCGTGGCACTGATGTCTTCTGTGCCGTTGATTCCGGTCTCGCAAGAGCCGTTGAGTCCAGTGCCTACCAGCTCCCCAGCACACGCCGTGGTTGAGCTTATCATGCCCTCCACGCCGGAGACGTTCTCTACGGCAAGGGAGTTGATTGCCTTGACTGAGCTGAGCTGCCTCAACCCCCGGCACCGCCGGTGCAGGTTGTTCAACCATTAGGCAAGCCTGCCCTGCTGAGACCATCCTCGCCCAACACCCCTGAATGTCGCCGGTCACAATCCAGGTCCCACAGACACTCTCGGTCCCATCATCGATCCCAGTCCCGATGCTGCTCGCAGTCCCGGTACCGCTGTCCATCTAGGTACCGGTCATACTTGCGGCACCGTTCGAGGTCCCGGTCGCTGACCCGATACTCTCAGCACCGATGCAGGTCCCGGCACTGCACCTCTCGCAGCTGATCTCGACGTGGGGATTCAAGGCGCCGGTCGACCTCCCGGCACCACGCCAGTCGCAGGTCCCGGTCTCACTCTCGGTACCGGTACGACTCCCAGTACCGTTCTCTGGTGCCGCGTGGAGACGGATCGAATAGACACAGAGACCCTTCCCAAATGGTTTCAGCTCCTCCGTGGCCTTCTCGTCATCCATCCATATCATCCCATGCGGACAGTGCTTCCTATGGGGATTCGGATACTCACAGCAGGTTCACCCAAGGACCCCACGGTCTGGACCAAGGACCTCATCAGTGGTCCTTTTGGATGCCTTGGGCTTATCACCAAGTCCAAGGTGAACCCGCTGTGCCATCACACTCCGTTCCTATAGAACACCATGTGCCAGAGGCCACTGTCAGCTGACCTCCCCCTGCCGGTACGGAGGAAGCTCCTGTCCCCGCACCAGACCCCCACGATCTTCTGGCTCCGGATGTCCCCCAGGATCAGGAGTCAGTACAGGACCCACTCGTCCCGGGACTCTCATCCTCTTCTTCTCCAGATGAAGCGGTAGCAGGGACATCGTCGGGTCCGCCTCCAATTGACCTCAGGTCACATCAGGACCTCCTGCGGCGTGTCACCCAGAATATCAACTTGCCAGTAGAGGAAGTTCCAGGGGTGGAGGACCCGGTGATAAGTATATTGTCGGCGGAGGCACCAACCAGAGTGGCCCTGCCGTTCATTCGTTCGATCCAGGCTAAGGCAGACACCATCTGGCAATCCCTGGCATCTATCCCGTCCATAGCCAGAGGGGTCGAACGGAAATACATGGTGCCCTCCAAGGGATATGAATACTTATATGTGCACCCCCCTCCCTGTTCATTGGTTGTACAGTCCGTCAATGAGCGGGAGCCCCACGGCCGACAAGCCTCTGCACCTAAATCAAGGGAGGCTCGGCGAATGGATTTGTTGGGACAGAAAATCTATTCCGCAGGAGGCCTCCAACTCAGGATAGCGAACCAACAAGCCCTGCTGAGTAGATACAATTACAACACCTGGGAGGCAGTAGGGAAGTTCACAGAGCTGGTCCCGCAAGACTCCCGCCAGGAATTTACAGCATTATTGGAGGAAGGAAAGAGGGTAGCGCAGACCTCCCTACAGGCCTCGCTAGACACCACCGATTCGGCAGCTAGAACGGTTGCCTCTGGAATCACCATGTGACATATATCATGGCTGCAGGTGTCAGGCCTGCCACCTGAACTTCAGCACACTATACAAGACTTACCCTTTGATTGCCAGGGCCTGTTCTCACAGAAAACGGACCCTAGGCTACAGAGTCTGAACGCATAACGTAATTATGCGTTCGCTCGGAATGCATACACCACAGACTCAAAGAAGATCCTTCCGCTCCCAACCTCAGCGCCCTTACCCCCCGCCTAGGACAAGACAAGACTTTACTAGAAGGCGAGGTCGTACCAATTCCGGTCCCACCAAGCCAACAGCGGGACCCAAATCAAACTTTTGAGGGTGTGCCCGAGACCAGTGTACCAATTGTCTCCCAGGATCCTTTTCAGTTTTACAATCGCCTTTCCCCGTTCCTCCCTGCATGGTCCCGATTAACCTCGGATCTTTGGGTCCTATGCACGGTGGAGTTTGGATACCATCATCAGTTTATTTCACCCCCTCCCTCTCAACCCCCCTCCTCGTCCCTCTTCAGGGACCCCTCTCATGAGCAACTCCTCCTGCAAGAGGTTCAGAGGCTCCTTACAATGGGAGCTATAGAGGAAGTACCGAAGGAATTAAGGGGCAAGGGGTTTTATTCCCGATATTTCCTAATCCCCAAGGCGAAAGGGGGCCTCCAGCCTATCCTAGACCTGCGACGACTGAACAAATTCATGAAAACGTTCAAGTTCCGCATGGTATTGTTGGTGTCACTAAGCATAAACCTAAGTAACTTAGAAAAGTGAAAGGCAATAAGAATATACAGTCTCCCTGTTTAGGCCTCAGATGAGCAGAAGTTCTTCCATGTTTAAACTCTAATTGACCTAACAGGCCAATAAATAGAAAAGGCCAAGTGCAACGTCCCTTATCAGTTGCCATACAGCTCAAACTGGTCTAAAGCAGAAATAATGAGGCCTGTGCACCTTTAGCAGAAGGACAAGATAACTTGCAGAAAGAAAACTTACTAATGAGCTGCCGCGGCCAAGATTACTTAATGCACCTGTGCTTACGTAACTGCTACAGGGGGAGGAAGGAGGAGGAGAGGGAGGGGAAAGACAAAGAAGTGTGTGAGAAAAGAATGCTGCAGCCAGACAGAAGAGGGAGGGGAAACGAGGGCTTGCTTGTCAGTGAGAAAAATTCTCATGGATATAAAGGAACAGACTGCTTGTTTTAGGGGTGCTGGATTTGAGGCATACTAGTCTCCCAGCATCACTTTGAGATCTCAAATAAACTCTGCTTGCTTCTCCCCCTGGTGTGTTCATTGGTGCTGAAGCACTCCAGGCACGAATCACTGTTGTTTGCCTTGGGCACCCCTGGTGTCAGCAACAGTTTTGGCGTCCCTGGGTGGGCTATCAAGGCTAAAATCTGCCTTGCCCAGACCTCTCTTGGCGGCCGACAGACCGCGGCAACGACCGACGCCCAGTGCGCACCCGTGATTTCATCGGGGGCCTCGGTGGAGATGTGGTTTGGTCGACCCCGGAGGGCAAAACGGTGCAACGCGCTCGGACAGTGGAGAAGCAGCTGCGGGCGACGGTGCAGAACCGGTCCCTCGGATAAGGGCGGGCGACGGTGCAGAACCGGTCCCTTGGATAAGGTAGGAACAGTCCAGTGGTCTGGACTTTTTGCCTGTTAGGACCTGGGGACGCCCAGTGTCACCCTAGGATATGGGGCAGGAACAGAGTACAGGCAGGGCATGGTGTACACCCTTAGAATGCATTCTAGTGAATTGGGAAGTGTTTGGATCAGATCCACTAACTAAAAGCAAACTAAAAAGATTCTGTACAGTAGACTGGTCTCATTATCAACTAGAGGACCAGAAAAAGGTGGCCACCAGAAGGATCACTTAATTCTAACACAATCCTTCAATTACTCCTGTTTTGTCAGCGAACGGGTAGCTTCTGAAGCTGTTTGTGTGGAGAGCTCTTGTAAAAAATCCCCCACCATAGCTCCTGTTCTTCCCCCTGTCTGGCGGAGTGCAAGGATTCAAAAGCAGGTTAGGGACAAAGTGCAGGGACAAAGGAGGGACCTATCTAGAAAGGGGAGACCCTATGTCCTAGTGCACTCTGTCCCTGTTGTAGCTAAAAAGCAAGATCAGATGCAGAATGGTACTGGGGGCCAGTGTGAGTGACTGTTACCGGAAGACGCCCAGAGTACCCTGTAAAGCGAAAGCTCGTGACCAGGTCTACTCTAACGCAAGCCCGGTAACTAGTGGATCTTTAGGAGGTCCGACCCATGGTGGGCTGACTCGGCCTGGCATCGTCCGGTGAGGAAGCTACCTGGGTCTAGGAGTGTGTGTACCCATCTTCCCTCCCCCTTTCCTTTCCGTGTGGGCTACTTACAGTCTGATCATCTCACTGGATGCAATCAGAGTAAGCGGCACCGTCTCCCTGAGACTAGCCGATGCTCTTTGCTGAAGGGAGGTGTAAAAGGGTCGTGGCCATCCTCATTAGCCTCTCCTGTGTGAGTACCCTGTAGGGAAAAATCCTTAGTTTATGAGCCGCTAGCACGGACAGGGCACCCTCCCTGTGTGTGTAAGTGGAAAATGGGTGGGGGACAGTCTAAACATTCCAGCTCACCCCCTAAGGGTACCCCAGCATTTTACATATACGTACATTGTGGTTCAACAACCTGCAGGTATTTAGAGAATTGGAATATTTACACGCATGAAAATCCATCTAAACAATGCCCACTAGAAGGTATTTCAAGCTAGATAAGATCATACATCTAAGAGGAGCATTTAATCACCAAAAAAGCCTCTGACAGTGTGAGCAATTTGTCTATTGAGGAAAGGAACGGGTTAATTTGAAATTCAGCTTGGCCCAGAGATAAAAAGTTGCTCTGCGTTCAAGGTCAAGAATCAGCGCAGACTATGCTAAGTACAAAGAAAAACTGCTTTCGTTCCCAGCTGGCTGTGGAAAAAGGAAAATTGACAAAGGCGAACCGAAGGCAATATAAGTTACAGAACTGAGATTACATTTGCAAAGCTTAACTGTCCAGTAAGATCCAACAGTGTGCCTTTGTGACCCCGGAGCCGGTGTGGCTTGGTGACATCAAAGAAGCCACAGGCAGCCGACCTGGACTTGAATCACTGAAAGAGATGCTGCAGGAGATTCCAGGGTGTAAAAGAACAGCCCTCCCAAGAGTGGAAGCATGTTGGAAATTCTGGACAAGCTGTATACAGGATAATCTCCCTTCCAGCTCTCCCCCTTCTCTGAACATTATACACAGAAGTGGCCTGTCTGGACGTACGTGTGTGAGTATGAAAGGGGCTTAGGTCTTGGGGCATCAATGTTTTCCTGAGTGATGTGGGAGCATTCCCAACACTCTCCATTGTTGTTTTATTATTTTATTAATGTAGCTTTAAAAATTCAGTTATATGGTGTGTTTTCTTTATCTTCCCCCAATGATCCTGTAGTGTCAGCCTGATCACCTGACACAGGGATAGATTGGTAACAGAAATTTGTCACAGTTTGGTGAGCAATTAAGAAAGGGGGAGCCCTGCAGAATTTACACCATCTATTTGTTTTACCCTTGTTATTTTATGTTTGCTTTGCTTGGTACTGTTGGTGTTATATGTTGAGAACTCATGGGTAAAAGTGAGCCCTAATAGGATAAGGAAACGCTATCTGGTTGTGGTTCTGTTCTATTTAACCAGTTACTGTTGTTTTTCTGCTCTGTATACGTTTGGGCGTTAGGAGTGTGGGCAGAACTGAACCTCTCGTTCGTAATTCCTCGGAGTGGAAGCCATGCGTGCGAGGAAGCTCTGAGGTCGAATTGAGATCCTTCTGTCCCGTCACCTGTAGCGGTTAGTGTATAGAAGTGGAAAAGCCTGGCTTAGACTGTAAGTTCCTCTGCTCTTTGTGTAATTCTCTTTTCTGTTTAAGTGTCAGCAGACAGATGAATGGGTCTCTGGGTAAACCCTCTAAAGGGGTTTGGATTATATGTTAAATAAATGGCCTTTGCCCAATGTGCCATGTGTTTTTGTCCAGGTGACAAACCTCACGAGGGAAGACTCGAGTAGTCTTGTGAGTAAGAATATTTAAGGCAAGAGACCAGGAGGGGTGGGGGCTAGTTAAGAAGCCCACTCTCCTAGCTAAACTGGTAATGGAACAAGTTGGTGCCCATGGAAGGGATGGTTCAGCAAGAAAAGCAGGATTGGGCCCAGGCGTGCAGGTAACAGACAGAGAGATTGGAAAACAGGTTGGAAACTTTTGAGGGTGTAGTGGAAGGAAGGAGTAAGTAAGTGTAAGCATGGGGATTTCAAATACCCAGGACTTACTTGGAATGGTGAGTTAAGTTGATCAAAGTGGCTGTTGGGAAACAAGCAAGTGATTTAAGGGAGAGTGAGAAGTTAACTCTGTAGTTGCTGGAGGGAACAGCAGTTGAACTTTGAAAAATACTAAAGAGGAAAGTTCTTTGTGTCTTTGAAATGTTTGTAAATAAATTCTGGTAAAGTTAATCATGTCCCTTTTAAGGTAAGAATCTTTAGCTGTGGATAGCTTTGGATTCAAGAGCAAGCCAGAAAGCATCTGTATTAATGCAGCTTATTTAACTGATAAGGTAGGAGCCACTGAAACCTGGGCTGCCTATGAAACACATAAAATATGGGGTAATTTCTCTCTTTTGCCTGAAATCAACAAGGGTATTTGTATATTTTAAGCGATGATTGTCTGCCCAGAAGGGGTAGACCTCTGGTTTTTTGTCTTTCAGATAATCAGAGAAAACTGATGCCAGCTGAACAGCATTCAACGTACCATGCATTTACTGTCACAATAGGAATTATGTTTTGTGTTCTATGTTTTGTCTTGTGGTGTTTGTCTTGTGGCCGGAATTGTTGTGTTTAGTGTTGTCATGGAATAGTCTAGTTTAAAATCAAACAAAAAGGTTAAATGAAAATGCAGATACTTGTCTTGTTCAACTTGGAATACAAAGTGTTTGGATAAATCAGGAGAATGTGATATGCTAAAGTCTAATGCATTTCCTTAAGTAAGAAAAAGAAACTTCATTGGCCAAATTAATTGCAAAAATTGTTGTTAAAATTTGCATATCAACAGTCTTTGAAAGCAAGGACATGAAAAGTTAACCCACTCCCCATATTGTACATGGGATCTTTCTGGCTACCTCAGATTTCTAGCCAGGGGGCTGGGGATGGTGGAAAGCTATTGGACTGGAGGTTGAATTGAATGAACTCCTCAAAGTGGGTGTGCTTGTTCTAGCTTGTTGCTCCAAAGTTCTGTAATAAGATTATTTTAGTAAAAGGGTATGTGTGGCATGTATTAAATAATAAGACTAATGTACTGTATAATGACAATGTTTGTGTGTCCATTTTGGGAAAAAGGTGTATAAGTAAAAAGTGGAAGTTTCCTTTGTAGGTTAAAAGAAGCCAAGAAGAAGGACAAAGAACAAAATAAGTTAACTGGAAAAAAAAAAAGAAAAATTAACTGGCAGGCTCAGGCTATAGATAAGACACTGCTCACAGTCAAGACTTGGCTGACAACCAAGAAAAAGAGGTGGGGGGCTTGAATTTGCCCACACAGCTATGAGATCTGCAAACCACTGCCAGGCACTAATGAAATGTGTTAGGTTTCTTTTCTCACAGGTAAGGAAGCGCTACCCAAAGACCCTAGCAGCCCTGCCACCCCTTGAAACCAGAAAACTGGATTGATGTAAAGGTCCACCAACGAAAGACTGCTTTGGCTCCATGCTGGAAAGGCCCAAGTCCTGCTGACTACCAACACCGCTATGAAGTGCCAAAGACTGACTGCTTGGACCCAAGATTCTCACTGCAAAAAGACCTCTCCACCTCGGGAAAATTCTCCTGCTGATGATTAGCCTATTTCTCCTTCTGTGCCTTCTGGACAGCAGGGGAAAAGGACAAGGTGAAGTACTAGTAACCTCTCCCTTGTGCTTTGACAGATCTACTGTGCCTTTGCATTTTTCTAGAAAAAGCAAAACCATTACAGGGTGATGTGCTAGTAACCTCTCCCCTGGGGATGCTGAACCACGACTGTTTTGGGAAAGAAGAAGGAACACTCACTCCACTGAAATTGCCAAAGTCCAGGAATCCCTGACTAGAAAGGACATTAAGAACTGACCCTGGTGAAGAAACAAAGAATTATACACTGACAGGAAGAAATTTGTGGGACTCATCCTTGGGAATGTGGTATTGATTGTATTTTGGGGTTTATTCTACAGGCTGCGCCCTGTGTCCTGGAGAGTGACTAATAATGTAACCCCTTTCCTATGCTATTAATGTCGATGCCTTTTGAAAGTACCTGAGAATACTTAAATAACAGGTATATTATAGTACTACACCAAGGAAAGATGGTAATGAATATCACTGAGGCTGGGAAGGCATTGCAGTGGGATCTAGTATGTGTAGGAATTCAGGATTTCCTGAGTGACCAGCTGATGGCCATTCAGAGTGATCTTGAGTACAGGACTTGACCCACTGCCCTTACAGACGCATCAGGAATACCATCTGATCTGTGATCATGGAGACATACGTGGACACTTCCTGGGTGGAAGTGTGGCTTCCCAGGGCGGAGTGTGTGCCCTTATTGGAAGTAAATGCTGTACTTATGTCCCAGAAAATACACAGGACATTAACAAACACATTCTGTTGGCCGAACAGGCTTTTGAACTGTGGAAGGCCCAGGAAAGGGAACCCACTATTTCTGATTCCCTCTGGAGCTGGTTACCCAACCTGGGGGAACTAGGGGGAGGCATTGTTCGCCTCCTGCTCACTGGTGTGGTGTTGCGTATTGTTACTCTTTTCTTGCTTGCTTGCTGTAAAGCACTCCAGCTCCCTGGAGCTTAATTGCATGTTGTTCTTAAAATGTGAGAACACTCAGCCAAAAGTTTGTTGAGTATTCTCAAAGGAGGGAATTGTTGGTGTCACTAAGCATAAACCTAAGTAACTTAGAAAAGTGAAAGGCAATAAGAATATACAGTCTCCCTGTTTAGGCCTCAGATGAGCAGAAGTTCTTCCATGTTTAAACTCTAATTGACCTAACAGGCCAATAAATAGAAAAGGCCAAGTGCAACGTCCCTTATCAGTTGCCATACAGCTCAAACTGGTCTAAAGCAGAAATAATGAGGCCTGTGCACCTTTAGCAGAAGGACAAGATAACTTGCAGAAAGAAAACTTACTAATGAGCTGCCGCGGCCAAGATTACTTAATGCACCTGCGCTTACGTAACTGCTACAGGGGGAGGAAGGAGGAGGAGAGGGAGGGGGAAGACAAAGAAGTGTGTGAGAAAAGAATGCTGCAGCCAGACAGAAGAGGGAGGGGAAACGGGGGCTTGCTTGTCAGTGAGAAAAGTTCTCATGGATATAAAGGAACAGACTGCTTGTTTTAGGGGTGCTGGATTTGAGGCATACTAGTCTCCCAGCATCACTTTGAGATCTCAAATAAACTCTGCTTGCTTCTCCCCCTGGTGTGTTCATTGGCGCTGAAGCACTCCGGGCACGAATCACTGTTGTTTGCCTTGGGCACCCCTGGTGTCAGCAACAGTATCCCTGAGGACCATCATCCCTTCCCTGGATCCCAGAGATTGGTATGCCGCTCTCGATATGAAGAATGCGTATTTCCACATTGCAATTTACCCTCCGCACAGACGGTATCTACACTTTGTGGTGAATCATCAACACTATCAGTTTACGGTCCTTCCCTTTGGCCTCTCCACAGCCCCTTGGGTGTTCACGAAGTGTATGGCGGTAGTCGCAGCCTCCCTCCATCGTCGTCGAATACATGTCTTCTCATACCTCGATGACTGGCTTATTTGAGGGACCTCTGAGGCGTAAGTCACCAGTCATGTGAGCATCATTAAGAACCTATTCACGCGTCTAGGCCTGATAATCAATATGGAAAAATCTACTCTATTGCCTAAGCAAAGGATAGAGTTCATCGGGGCCACTCTTGCCTCCAATCTTGCAACGGCCAGTTTGCCTCTACCTCGTTTTCAGGCAATAGTCTCGCTTATACAAAGACTTCAAAGCTTCCCGAGAACCTCAGCTCGCACCTGCCTTGGCCTCCTTGGTCACATGGCTACATGCACATTCGTGACAAAGCACGCCAGACTGTGCATGCGTCCCCTTCAGACTTGGCTCGCCTCAGCCTACCGTCCAGGCAGAGACGCCATAGATATTGTACTCACGATTCCACTGAGCATCCTCGGCTCCCTCGACTGGTGGCTGACGCCATCCCTGGTGTGTGCAGGTCTGCCCTTCCATCCACCACAGCCTTCCGCGTCCCTACCAATGGACATGTCATCTCTCAGCTGGGGTGCTCACCTAGGGCACCTTCACACTCAAGGCCTTTGGTCTTCTCGGGAGTTGGCGTTACACATAAATGTCAGAGAACTGAGTGCAGTCCAACTGGCATGCCAAGCGTTCCAGCGCCATCTACAGGGTTGTTGTGTTGCAGTGTTCACAGACAACACAACGGCCACGTATTACATAAACAAGCAGGGAGGGACATGATCTTCCCCCCTTTGTCAAGAGGCGATACAACTATGGGACTTTTGCATAGCCCACTCAATAGATTTGGTAGCGTCTTTTCTCCCAGGAGTCCAGAACACTCTGGCAGATCAACTGAGCAGATCCTTCCTGTCTCACGAGTGGTCCATCCGTCCGGACATTCTCCATTCTGTCTTCCAGAGGTGGGGGTTTCCCCACATAGACCTCTTTGCTTCCCAGGAGAACAGGAAATGCCAGGTGTTCTGCTCCCTGCAAGGTCTCTCCCCAGGCTCCCTCTCGGACGCATTCCTAATTCCATGGAAGGGGCGCCTATTTTATGCCTTCCCACCCTTTCCTCTTGTCCACAGAGTCCTACTCAAGCTCCGCAGGGACAGAGCCCATCTAATCCTGATCCCTCTGGCATGGCCGAGACAGCATTGGGACACCCTGTTGCTCGACCTCTCTGTGGCAGACCCAATCCCCTTGCCACTATGCCCGGACCTCATAACACAGGACTTCGGCATGCTTCACCACCCGGACCTGCAGTCCCTTCATCTGACAGCATGGCTGCTGTCTGGCTGAGCCAATCTGAGTTGCGTTGTTCCACCTCAGTACAACAGGTGCTGCTGGGAAGCAGAAAACCTTCCATGCGGACGACATATCTCGCCAAGTGGAAGCGCTTCTCCCACTGGTTCATTCAGCGTAATTCTATCCTTGAAGGTGTATCAGTCCCCATTATCTTGGACTATTTATGGTTCCTCAAGGAGCAGGGCCTGGCGATCTCTTCTATAAGGGTGCATCTTGCAGCTATTTCCGCCTTCCACCCTGGGGAAACTGGCAGTTCAATCTTTTCTCACCCCATAATTTCCAGATTCCTCAAAGGCTTGGAGCGGCTGTACCCTCAGGTCAAGCGCCCAATGACTACCTAGGATCTAAACCTGGTGTTGGCTAGGCTTATGGGTCCCCCCTTTGAGCCTTTAGCCACATGTTGCTGCTGTACCTTTCCTGGAAGACAGCCTTCCTCATCGCTATCACTTCAGCTAGACGAGTCTCGGAACTCCAAGCTTTGACTGCGGATCCCCCGTATACGGTATTCCACAAGGACAAGGTACAGCTGTGACTGCATCCGGCATTCCTCCCTAAGGTGGTCTCTGCCTTCCACGTTAATCAAGACATCTTTCTACCAGTCTTTTTCCCGAAGCCGCACTCATCGAGTCGGGAACAACAGCCGCATACCTTGGGTGTCCGCAGGGCTCTCGCCTTTTATATAGAGAGGACCAAACCCTTCCAATGCTCGCCTCAGCTCTTCGTATCTGTTGCAGAGTGCATAAAGGGCATGCCAGTCTCTTCCCAATGAATTTCATCGTGGGTGACATCCTATATCCGGACAGGCTATAACTTGGCTCACATTCTGACTGGCCATCTCACCGCCCATTCTACGTGGGCTCAAGCCTCATCTGCCGCTTTCCTGGCCCATGTTCCCATCCAAGAAATATGTCGCACGGCTACCCTGGTCTTCCATCCACACCTTTGCATCACACTACACACTGGTCCGGCAGTCCAGAGATGATGCCGCCTTTGGCTCCGCGGTCTTACATTCTGCAATTTCTCACTCCAACCCCACCCCCTAGGTAAGGCTTGGGAATCACCTAACTGGAATGGATATGAGCAAGTACTCGAAGAAGAAAAGATGGTTACTCACCTTTGTAACTGTTGTTCTTTGAGATGTGTTGCTCATATTCATTCCAAACCCGCCCTCCTTCCCCACTGTCGGAGTAGCCGGCAAGAAGGAACTGAGGGGCGGATGGGTCGGCAGGGGTATATATCCGGCACCATAGCGGCGCCACTCCAGGGGGTGCCCTGCCGACCTACCGAGTGTTGCTAGGGTAAAAATCTTCCGACGAATGTACATGCGGCGCGTGCACACTCTAACTGGAATGGATATGAGCAACACATCTCGAAGAACCACAGTTACAAAGGTGAGTAACCATCTTTTCTTTGTTTTGTATGCTGGGAACAAATGCTGGGAAGGTACAGTGATGACGCGACAGAATAGTTAATAAAAAGCAGTTTGAATTTGTGAAGGGGGGCTGGTTCTGTATGGAGTGAGATGGGCAGTTCTCTGTTGTATGGCATGCTACAATAAAGAACTTGATAGTGGGATTCTTGCTGGTCGTTGCCTGGGTCCGAGAAAAACTCAGTTCTCACTTTTTTTTGTTTGGGTGCAGCAAAATCAAATACTTTATTATTTCTCCAGCAATTGCAATAGAGGGACGGGGTGCCCTAGGACACTGGCTCGCCCCAGTCCCGGACAGGTCTCTCAACAGGTAAACAATTACAGCAGCACTTATACCTTTGTTACAGACAATAACAAGCAATAATACAGACAATAATAAGCAACAGCTGCATTTTGTTTATACGTGGGCTATCCTGCTATTTTATTTTCCTCACTTCTGGGCACCAGTCTACATATTTCATTATCAGTGCAAGGTCGTGATAACTTCTCACACAGTTCTTTCCTACTCGCCTCACACTATCCTCGCTTCTACAAGTCTCCCGTCATTAGGGTTACAGCTGGCCTAACTCTTGCTAACAGACTGACATGCCTTAAGATCCCCTACAAATCTTTGTCAATTCTTTCGCTTCTTCCACATCTGTCTCTTTGCGGTCAGACAACAAAACCTGAGCCATCTGGGATAAGAGAGATCCCTGGCAACAGGAAGTCATTGTGTAAGGATGAGGCCTTTTCCTGTGGTCATATTATAAGGCCTAAAGCCTAAGCTTTTGTCTGCAGCCATATTAGAAGAGCAGCAGCCATGAGCTCAGAAGCAGGAAGTCACATCCCATCTAAATGACATTGAAACAATGTAATATCAGGCTATTAAGGAAGAGATCCTGGTCTAATAGCACCCACTATCACCAGATAAACAGTTCTTAAGATGGTGAAAGAAAACGTAGTTTGCTAGCATTCTCTCTGGCAAGAAATCACTTCTCAATAGTTGTGGCTGTGAAATCCTCACTTCTTTATGTTCTGTCATTATGGTCCCCACTTCCTGATTGTTTGTCTGATGTATGATCTCTGTCTGGCTCTTTGAAGGTTTCTGTCAGTTACATAATTAATTTTGCTAGGTGTAAATTAAGGTGGTGGGGTATAATTGGCTAGAGAATTTTGTTACAATGTGTTAGGATTGGTTAGTAAAATGATTGGTTAAGGTATAGCTAATGTGATACAGCATGGCCAGAGGGCAGCATAAGAGTGTTAGCAGGGGGCCTTATTCCCTGCCAAGGGAGGAAGGTTTGCTTTAGATTAACTAGAGCAGCTGTGGCCAATTAGAGCACCTGACTTCAGTTAGAGCACCTGACTCCAATTAGAGCACCTGACTTCAGGTAGAGCACCTGACTCCAATTAAGAGCACCTGACTTCAGTTAGAGCACCTGACTTCAGTTAGAGCACCTGACTCCAGTCATGTGATAAAAACCCCTGCTTCAGTCAGACAGGGTGTGGTAGTTGAAGGAGAAAGGTTGGATTGGACCAGAGTGCAGGTTGCAGAAGAGAAGAGTTTGACCAGAGAGAAATAGAAGGTTTGGAGGAGTGCTGCGGTGGATTGTGAAGCCCAAAAGAAACCCTAGGTAAGGGGCAACAGGCTTGTGTAGAAGAGAGGCAAGAAGCCCTTCACAAGCTGAAGGGTATGAGAGGGAAATAACCCAGGGGAAGGAACCGCTAAGTCAAGTGGTTCACCACAACCCCCAGGGCCCCTGGGTTGGGACCTGGAGTAGAGGGCGGGCCCAGGTCCCTCCCTCTCCACTCCCCTCCTCCAAGGACACTAGTGAAGTGATTAAGAACTGGTTCAGAGGCAAGCAATAGCGCCCTGAACCTACCCCAGAGAAGAGAAAGCGCGAGACCCAGCAGAACAGTACCGGCAATTTGCCACACTAAGCAGGACTCAAGTTTCACTATATAAATTGGGGTCCAAAAGGAAGTTCTTTGGGAACCAACTCCAGGACACAGCCCCATCAGGGCTGCCAGTCCTCAACACTCTGCCAATGACACCATGTAGAAACTAGAATCCCCCAGATGACCTGATGCTGACTGGACCCCAAGAAAAGTTCATCTGTCTTATTAGGACTGGTGAACATTTTTGTATGTGTAGTGTGTGCAGTCTGTTTTTGGTGATTGTTAATAAATAGGATAAGGATATTACTGTGTAAGGCTCTGTCACTGGTAAAAGGTCCTGCAAACCTGCAGTAAATTGACAGGGTTATGCCTGAGCCCTAGGAACAGGTTAAGTGTGGGTTCTCCTTGAGTGTGTGAGTAACAGAGAATTTTGTGTAGGTAACAATTGGGGCCAGGAATGTAAGATTCAAAAAGGGATTGGACATTTAGATAGATGAATATCCAGAGTTATATTTAATGGTAACAGAAATTTAGAGGAGGTGATAAGTACTGTAGAATTCTGTCCTGGAAGGAGAGTAAGGAGACCCAGAGCAGCACATCCCAGTCTTCCTTGGGGAAGAAAGGCATTAATTTATTGTTGCTTCTAGCAGTAGAAACAGGGTCATGGATTCCTGCAGTCTCTTAGGGAGTCCCCATTTCTGATGCAGCAATTTTTCTCTCAGGTGGAATTCAAAGTATTTTTTTGTGTCATCTGTAACAAGACTTTCTTCACCCTCAACTCCTGGGATATGCAGGGAGGCTGCCGGGTTGGTGCTGAGGGTCATCGGCACTAGGGAGGGACTCTGCAAACCCAATTTAATCTGAAGATTTTTATTCCTCAGCATATCTCCATTGAGAGCCCAGGGAACTCCAGCTAGGCTGGGTTGGAACTGGGATTCCAGAGAGAGCTCTGTAAAAGCCACCATTGGCCCAGTCTCTTGATTCTCACCTTCCAGTGAGGCTAACTGCCCTGGCAGTAACAGGGCCCTAGAGGGCTCAGCTGCATCATGCTCAGTTCTGTGCCTAATTACTGACCTACAAGAGCCAGCTATTCCAAGAAATTTCTGTTCTTCCTGGACAAAGTTAGATTTTGGAACCTCCTCTCTGCCCTGTGAAAGCAGCTGTGATTGTGACTGTTCTGGAGGATTGATGGCCCTTAAGAGTCCCTGGGAAAATCCCCATTGGCACGTATGGGGTAATTTTTGAGACCCACTGATCCTGCTTACAGGGCTTTTTTCTGCTCCTGAGCTGGGCTTTCTCTCCCAGTAAGTGAGTTGGGCAGGGAGAGGTCTCATGGCAGGAGAGGATTCCTGGAACATGTAGGAGACACCCCATTCCATCTCAAGCTTCGTCCCGAACTCCAGGTTCTGGTTACATTGTCCTTTGTTATTTCTGAACCATGTGTTCATGAAGCTAGTTCCAATTTCACTCTGAGCCCCATTGAGGAGAGCTGGTTGTGTGCTTGGTGGACTTGTACCCAGCAAAAATGTGTCCCTGGAGCCCTCAGTGTCTTCTGAAAGGTCACAGTTCTCCTTCCCTCCCTGGAACTCCAGGTGCTTTTTCTTCTCCCCAATCACTGGCAGCTCAGTTGTATCTGGGTTGCAATTCATAGACCATTCCAGCAGCAGAGACTCCTCTCCTGTTTTATTCTGTGGACATGTTCGGGTCTGACATCTCTGAAGATTTCTCATGCTTCCAGCTAGAGTGGTCTCAGATGTAGTGCCTAGTGTCACTGTGGTTTGTCCACTGCCTTCAGATCTCTGTGCTGTCAGACAGATCCTGCTAGTACAGGCCTCTGAGCTCCCACATGAAGCTTCACAAAGTCCTGTATGTGTAGAGGTAGAAATAGAAACCTTCTCATCAAGCATGGGCTCCTGTTTGGCTGCCTCTGGAGGAATAAACCATTTCAAAGACTTCTGGATTCTCTTGGGAAGGCCCCATTTGCGATGCACCATTTTCTCTCTCAGGTGTCGCTCAAGGTGCTTACGCCTTTCTGCCCTGAAGAGTGGCCGCTGGTAGTCTTTAGACTCCAGCAGCGCTGTGCATTCCAAGAACTCTGGGATGGATGCTGCCAGGGAGTTCAGGATTATATATGGCAAGCCCCACAGGAGCTGGAGTCTCTTTTTTCTGATGTGCGTGTTTAGCTGCTCTTTCACATCCTTCATGAGGAGCAAAGGATGAAGCAAAGAAGATTCCACAATAGCACCACTGCCTCTGCTCAGAGGAGGTGGGAAAGAACACGGGGACTCCATGACTGACCACTGCTCCTGGTGCAAGCCTGCAGCTGGTGATTCTTTGTCTTTGGAGGTGGTAGCTTTTGGCCTCATTTCTCTCTTGATCCAAGGTTCTGACGCTGCAGCATGAAAGCGGCTGAAGACTCACGTTCCAATTCCTGGCCTGTTAATTGTAAAGATGATAGTGTATAGGAAAATGCATGGATGACTGTGACACAGACACCACTGATGCCAACTGGCAAAAGAGTTCACTATTCTTTACAAGCAACTCCTGGCTCAGATCTGACAAACTTACTATACATTACACATGGCTTTCATGGGACTTATCCTTGAAGGACAGTTGGTGAGTTCTCTGCTGAAAGCTTGTAACTTATCAATACTTATGACTGTGAGATGTGTATATGGGTAATGTTTAAGGAATAATGTAACTATACTGAAAATCATGCCCTTATGGTCTTGGAGTAAAGGATAGTCCCCAGGGAATCATATGTCTTAGTGAGGACCCATTCAAGCAGGAGGGAGTTGTCACTGAGCCATGGCTAGCTGATTGTGTTATATATTGTTCAGTTCCCTACCCTTGCCTCATCCCAGAGCAGTCGAAGGAAAACCATCAAAGACAACTGCTAGCAATCAAAGCCACATGGAGGTAAAAGGGAACATTATAGCAGACATGCGAGTGCCCTATGTGTGGATAAAGACAGAAGACTTATTAGGTATATCATAGAGTGGAGAAAAAGACACTGCATCCATTCACTGAGGAGTGCTTTTTTTATGTGCTTACAAGTTAGGTATATCATAGAGTGGAGAAAAAGACACTGCATCCATTCACTGAGGAGTGCTTTTTTTATGTGCTTACAAGTGCAGTTTACACGAGTGGTGTTTTTAAGGTAAAATTGGGTATGCTGCTGGGGGTATACTGCTGCTTTGGGATGAGACGATCTGGCATTTCTGGGAGTAGCCAGTGTCAGGGCCTGGCTATCACAGAGGAATACTTCAAGGGGACTCTGGTGTACCTCTTGTAACCCTGCAAGGTGAAGGAAGTGCTGGTATAGCCCAGAGAGGAGAGCTTTAGAGGCTCATGGGTGGGGGTGTCAAGGAGCTGACATCCAGATACCGCAGGGAAGACTCCCCCTCACTAGAGGCAGGGGGTAACGAGGTGATCTGCAACCCTGGGACCCCTGAGAACAATCTCAGTGCTATTTCAAAAGCAGGGGGAAGCTTTTGCCAGATGCTTTTGTATTTCTCTGTTGAAATGAAATATGAAGAGTGGAGACTCATAAATCCTTATCCAGGCTGCTGGTAAACAGGGACCAAACATCTTCCCCATCCCCAAGCTCTGCAGAAGCTTGGGGCTGAAGGAGGGAAGACCAAAAGAGAGGAGACTCTTGTAGTTCAATAGACTTTATAGGGGAAGGGAAGCAAAGGGAGCACTGGGTTTAGGATGTCTTCACCCATCAGTGCAGATTGTTCCCACCCCACACCACACCGCAGCATAGCAACTCTCCCTTACCCTGAAGCTCGGGATACACCTCCTCAGCTAGGAGCCGGTAGTTTCCTGGAGTGTCCTGCTGCCCAGCCGCACTGTCCTCCAGTGTGAGACTATGAGAGATTTACCCCCAAGAAGTTCTGAGTGCTCTGATGCTAACCACCACCACTGTGAGATCATCACTGCATCACATCTGTGCTGGGCTGGAACTTCCCTGGTGGTAGCCTGAGTCTATTTTCTTGTACTCTAACCAGACTGGAGCAGATGCTGCTCAGAAAGCACCCTTCCCTCTGTGACTAGGCCCTAGCATGACAGGCACATTACACTGGAACAGGCCCCTCTAAGCAGTATGATGAGACTCACGAGTTCAGAAGCTAGAGCTATTGCAGGAGCCAGACATAGACTGTGTGACTTGCTCCTGTAAGAGCGAAAAGACCTGGGGGGGCCCCCTCCCCATCGCCAGCATTAAATGCACAATTCAGACGGCTGAATTAACCCTCCCCTTAGCAATGTATTATGACTCTTACACATGCAAACCACAAAGCCCTGTAAACAAATCAAGCTATTGTTTCTGTAGGTTAGAGGGAACAAGGAGCTCTTGTTATTGCTATTTTTAATCTATGTGCGAGTTGCTCTGAAAGAATAGTCGCCAATCTTTTTACACCCAAGATCACTTTTTGAATTTAAGGGCAACCCAGGATCTACGCTGTCCCTTCCCTGAGGCCCCGCCCTTCCATTCCATCCCCCACCCCTCTCCGGGCTCGCTCCCTTCACTCTCACTCACTTTCACTGGGCTGCAATAGGGGTTTGGGGTTTAGGAGGCGGTGTGGGCTCTGGGCTCAGGCTTAGGGGTTCGCAGTGTGGGAGGGGGCTCTGGGCTGAGCCTGGGGCAGGAGGGTTGGATGCAGGAGGGCATGTGGTGATGCAAGCTCTGAGAGAGACTTTGGGTGCAGGAGGGGGCTGGGGCTGAGTGTTGGGGTGTAGGAGCAGGTATGGGGTGCTGGCTCAGGAAAGGGGCTCAGGGCTGGGGGTTCAGCCTCCCTCTGGGCAGCACTTACCTCAGGCAGCATAGCTTCCACTAAGGTAGGCTCCCTGCCTACCCCAGCCCTATGCTGCTCCTGGCGTGTGTGCACGGGACTCTGCGTGCTGCCCGTCTCTGCAAGCACTGCTCCCACAGCACTCACGGATTTACTAAGAACAAATCATACCATCCCAGCCTGCTTTCCTTCTTTGACAGGGTAACTGGCTTGGTGGATGGGGGAATGCAGTGATATAATATACCTGGACTTCAGAAAGACTTTTGACAGTCCCTCATGATATTCTGATAAGTAAGCTGGAGAAATGCGGGCTGAACAGAACTACTATTAAGTGGATACATAATTGGTTAACAGCAGCAAAGAGTAACTATTAATGGAATAATGTCGGATTGGACAGAAGTCTCAGGTTGGATCCCACAAGGATCTATTCTGGGTCCGATGTTGTTTAACATCTTTATTAATGACCTGGATGTAGGAATAGAGAGCATACTGATCAAATTTGCAGATGACAATGCTGGGGCGGTGGGGAGGAAGGGGAGGTGTTGCCAGTACTTTGGAGAATACAACTAAAATTCAGAGGGAACTTGATAAATTGGAGAACAGGGCTAGATACCACAAAATGAAATTCAGCCAAGACAAATGTAAGGTGCTACTCTTAAGGAAGAAAAAAGAAATGCTCAAATACAGAATGGGGGACAACTGACTTGGCAACAGCACTGCTGAGAAGGACCTGTGAGTTGTGGTGGAACACAACTGCAACACGAGTCAACAATGTGATGCTGCTTCAAAAAAAGCAAATGCAGTTATAGTTTATATTAACAGAGGCATAGCAGGCAAGTGGCGGGAAGTGATAGTACCACTTGGCACTGGTTAGGCCTCAGCTGGAGTACTGTGTCCAATTTTGGTCACCAATGTATAGAAAGAATGTAGAGAAACTGGAAAGGATCCAGAAGTGAGCATCAAAGATTATTTACAGGATGGAATGCAGGCCATATGAGCAGCAGCTGAAGGAACTGGGTTTGTTTAGTTTGGAAAAGAGATGGTTAATGGGGGGACATGATAGTGGTCTTCAAATACTTGCAGAAGATGGAGAAAAGTTGTTCTTTCCACAGAGGGCAGGACAAAAGCAGTGGGTTCAAACTACAGCATAATATTTAGATTAAACCTCAGGAAAAACTTTCTTACTGTAAGAACAGTCGGACAATGGAACGGACGCCTAGGGAGGTCATGGAAGCTCCTTCACTGGAGGTTTAAAAAAAAAAAAAAAAAAAACTTTTGGATGGTTTAGACTCAACAGATCCTGGATCCTATGATTCTACGTCTCTACGGTAAGCTAAGGACTTCCAGTGCTCTGTTCCAATTGACTAATAAATTCTGCTCTGTTGTCACTGCAAATACTTGCTGAGGTGCATTAATCCCTGGACTATACAAGCCATTACCAGGAGTCAAGCCCAGTTGGACTTGCTGAGAAGCGCTCATGGTGAGAAGCAAGAGTGCTGGAACCCAGACGCTCAGTCTAAGAGGCCGTGAGGTGCTATGGTTTACCCCCAGCATAAGGAGTGGTCTCCTTTGGGGGTCTGCCACACTGAAGGGGTTCCTCCAAGAGACTGATTAAAAGTTGGGGCATAGCACAGATCCTGTGGCTCTGTGACAATAACTAAATTCTATTAATAAGGCAAATAGATAGCAAATCAATCTACATTAGAAGCTATGAAGTATGGAAAATTGAAAAGGGAATGAAAGACATCAGGGGAAAATTCCTGGTGGGAAACGCTAGGGTCCATTGAGAAGGATTTTTTAAGAAGTATATTAGAACAAAAGAAATCCTAGCAATAATATAGGCCCATTACTAGATGAAGATAACATGGTGTGATACAGCATGGCCAGAGGGCAGTATAAGAGTGTTAGCAGGGGGCCTTATTCCCTGCCAAGGGAGGAAGGTTTGCTTTAGATTAACTAGAACAGCTGTGGCCAATTAGAGCACCTGACTCCAGTTAGAGCACCTGACTCCAGTCATGTGATAAAAACCCCTGCTTCAGTCAGACAGGGTGTGGTAGTTGAAGGAGAAAGGTTGGATTGGAGCAGAGTGCAGGTTGCAGAAGAGAAGAGTTTGACCAGAGAGAAATAGAAGGTTTGGAGGAGTGCTGCGGTGGATTGTGAAGCCCAAAAGAAACCCTAGGTAAGGGGCAACAGGCTTGTGTAGAAGAGAGGCAAGAAGCCCTTCACAAGCTGAAGGGTATGAGAGGGAAGTAACCCAGGGGAAGGAACCGCTAAGTCAAGTGGTTCACCACAACCCCCAGGGCCCCTGGATTGGGACCTGGAGTAGAGGGCGGGCCCAGGTCCCTCCCTCTCCACTCCCCTCCTCCAAGGACACTAGTGGAGTGATTAAGAACTGGTTCAGAGGCAAGCAATAGCGCCCTGAACCTACCCCAGAGAAGAGAAAGCTCGAGACCCAGCAGAACAGTACCGGCAATTTGCCACACGTGGTGTCAGGAGTGGGATTTTCGCGCTGGGGACATAGTCCAGGGGGAGACATAACCCTCCCACCCTTAAGATGGACGACGTGGTCAAGGCCCTTATACATGCCACCGCGGCCCAGCAGGAGGCTACCAGGGTCCAAGCAACCGCCCAACAAGAGGCGACTGGTCTCTTGCTGCAATCTAATCAGCTGTTGCTGAGTCAGGCTGCTCAGGACCGAGCCCTGCTGAGAGATCTGGTGAGCCAGATGAAGACCCTTATGGAACAGAATCACCACTGGGAAGGGACCCGGACCATACGGGCTAGCCATTGCTTACAGAAAATGACCCGGGAGGATGATGTGGAAGCATACCTCCTGGCTTTTGAGAGAGCAGCCCTGCGGGAGGCCTGGCCCCGAGAACAATGGTCTGGTATCCTTGCCCCATTCCTATGTGGGGAAGCCCAGAAGGTCTATTACGATATGTCTGCAGAAGCTGCAGCAAACTATTCCCAGCTAAAGGCAGAGATCCTGGCCAGGTTCGGAGTAACAACGGCACTGCGAGCCCAGAGGTTCCATGAATGGCGATATATGGAGGACAAGACACTCCGATCACAATTGTTTGACTTGATTCACCTGACCCGGAAATGGCTGCGCCCTGAGGCCCATAGCTCTGAGGAGATGATGGAGGTACTAATATTGGACCGGTATATGCGGGGGCTACCACCAGGTCTCAGGACTTGGGTGGGTCAGAATGACCCCTCTACCTATGATGAGTTGGTCTCCCTCGTGGAAAGACAACTGGCAGCCCACGAACTGTTCCAGACCCCAAGCGGGGAGACACGGCAACCCAGGAAGACAACCCCAAACCCAAGGCCCCGGACTGTCGAGAACTCTGGGAAAACTATAACCGGGAGGAACGACAGCGAGGAATGGCTCAAGGCCAGAAAGGGACCTGGGGGTTTGGGAAGAGTGGTGGGGGGCCGGCCAACTAGCCCCAGGCAGAGGGTGATAACCGGA
The DNA here is from genome assembly GCA_026122505.1 of Aldabrachelys gigantea. Lineage (NCBI taxonomy): Eukaryota > Metazoa > Chordata > Testudines > Testudinidae > Aldabrachelys > Aldabrachelys gigantea. Next base: position 253,395 of record CM047481.1, on the reverse strand, counting down.
ATGAGGGGACGGTGTTATGAATGTGGGGAATTGGGGCATATAGCAGCCCAATGTCCCAACAAGGAGGTGCCTATGCAGTGTAATCTGGGGAATTATGGGGAACGATGTGGCCTGATCAACCTGGTAGGGGTTACATTGACCTCACATGGATTTACCAGACCTGTAAAAATGAATGGTATAAAAACCATAGCATTAATAGATTCTGGGAGTGCTGTCACGTTGGTCTCGGGAAAGTTGGTGGGAACAGACCAACTAACTCGGGCCAAAAGCACAGGGGTAACATGCGTACATGGCACCGTGAATTTTTACCCTACAATTCCAGTACGGATTGAAATCCAGGGGAATACCACCAGAGTTTCTGCAGGAGTAGTCCCCAAGCTCCCTTATCCTGTTTTGATTGGGAGAGACTTCCCTGGGTTTGAGAACTTACTGACCCCGATAGAGGCAGGAGAGGGTAGCAACCCCCAGGTTGAGACAGAGGCAACTAAAGATAGCCTCACCCCAATGTTTGCTGAATTTGCTCCAGAATTATTCTCATCCCCTGGAAAACCCCGCAGGGCTAGGCGAGAACGAAGGGCGGCTAAAAAGTTAGGGACCAGGATTCTGGCAGCTAATCAAAAGACTTCCCTTGTGGGTAGGCGAACCCGCCCAGGAGACCAGGAGATGGTTCGGGCCACGAAGGACTCAGAGGAGGTTCCTGGCCCAAGTGGGAGCACCCCAGGGGGAAGAGTTGAAATAGGCCCCCTGGAATTAGGTCAGTTCAGTACTGCACGTGAGACCTTTGGGCAGGACCAGGCCGAAGATCCATTATATGCGAACGTGAGGGAGGAGGTAGTGGAAGTAAATGGAGTGCCTGTAGAAGGAAAAGTCAAAGGCCCAAGGCCATATTACGTGCTCAAACGTGATCTGTTGTACAGAATAGAGCAAATACGAGGGGAAGAAGTAGAGCAACTCCTAGTCCCACGGAAACACATAAGGGCCGTACTAGAGCTAGCTCACAGTCATTTATTTGGGGGACATCTAGGGGTAGACAAGACGCTGGATAGAATCCTAAGAAGGTTTTATTGGCCAGGGATACGAGCAGAAGTCCAGCGTTATTGTGCCTCCTGCCCTGAATGCCAGTTGCATAGCCCCCGACCTCACTTGCGGGCCCCACTAGTACCTTTACCTATTATTGATGTCCCTTTCGAGAGGATAGCTATGGACATAGTGGGCCCACTAGAAAAGTCGGCACGGGGCCACCGAAACGTACTAGTCATCCTTGACTATGCCACGCGATATCCAGAGGCCATCCCTTTAAGAAACCCCACGTCTAAGGCAATAGCTAAAGAACTACTACAGGTTTTCGCCAGAGTGGGCATCCCTAAGGAGATCCTGACAGACCAGGGAACCCCGTTTACGTCAAAACTAATGAAAGACTTATGTGCCCTGCTCCGTATACAAGCCATTCGGACCTCAGTCTACCATCCACAAACAGACGGACTAGTCGAAAGATTTAATCGAACCCTTAAAAGTATGATCCGGAAGGTGGTAGCACAGGATGGAAAAGACTGGGACACTCTTTTACCGTATCTAATGTTCGCTATACGGGAAGTTCCCCAGGCGTCCACGGGTTTTTCTCCCTTTGAACTCTTATATGGACGCCACCCACGCGGGATTTTAGATATCGCCAAGGAGGATTGGGAGGAACAACCCAACCCAGGAAAGAATATTATTGAGCATGTGACACAGATGAGAGAACGGATAACTCGAGTAACCCCGATAGTACGGGAACATTTGGAAAAAGCACAAGAGGCACAGCGGACATACTACAACCGTTGGGCGAAAGTACGAAGATTTCAGCCGGGGGAACGGGTGATGGTGTTAGTGCCGACCACAGAAAGCAAACTCCTAGCCAGCTGGCACGGACCATATGAGATAGTGGAAGCCGTTGGGGAAGTGAATTATAAGGTTAGACAACCAGACCGCCGGAAGCCAGAGCAAATCTACCACATCAACTTACTGAAGCCCTGGCATGACAGAGACACGTGTCTGGTCACTCGAGGAGCTCTACCTCATGCAGACGGCCCACAGGAGCAGGTAAAGATATCTCCTGACTTAACCCCAGAACAACGGACGGAAGTCATTGAAATGATCCACCGGAACCAGGACGTATTTTGTACCCAACCAGGTAGAACGACACTAGTCCAACATCATATTGTCACCAACCCCGGAGTAAGGGTAACGATAAGACCCTATCGAATACCGGAAGCTAAAAGGGAGGAAATTAGGATGGAAGTGCGGAAGATGCTGGAACTCGGGGTCATTGAAGAATCCCACAGCCAGTGGTCCAGTCCGATCGTACTAGTCCCCAAGCCTGATGGCACCCTGAGGTTTTGTAACGACTTCCGGAAATTGAATGAAGTATCCCACTTCGACGCCTACCCGATACCACGCATTGACGAGCTGGTTGATCAGTTAGGCAAGGCCAAATATCTAACCACCCTAGATCTGACCAAAGGATATTGGCAAATACCCCTGGCCAAGCATGCCAGGGAAAAGACTGCCTTCTCTACGCCCGATGGCCTGTTCCAGTACACTGTCCTCCCTTTCGGACTCCATGGGGCCCCTGCCACATTCCAAAGACTGATGGATAAGTTATTACGACCCCATGCCAACTATGCCGCCGCCTATCTAGACGACATAGTTATACATAGCCCTGATTGGGAGACACACCTAGACAAAGTGGAAGCAGTGCTGGATGCTTTGCGAAAGGCTGGTCTCACCGCTAATCCTCTGAAATGCGTGATAGGACTAGCTGAGGCCAAATACCTCGGGCATGTCGTAGGGAGAGGTGTGGTAAAGCCCCAGTGGAACAAGGTGGAGGCAATACAAGATTGGCCTCGACCAATCCGCAAAAAGCAGGTCAGAGCATTTTTGGGTTTAGTTGGATACTATCGGAGATTCATCCCTCATTTTGCCACAAGAGCCGGGCCATTGACGGATCTGATAAAAGCTCGGGGCCCCGAGATAGTGAAGTGGACGGATGCGGCGGAAGCAGCGTTTGCAGATTTACGGACAGCCCTATGCTGCCATCCGGTACTCATGGCCCCAGACTTCGAGAAGGAATTCATCCTGCAGACGGACGCCTCGGAGGTGGGACTCGGTGCCGTCCTTTCCCAAATGGTAGGGGAGGAGGAGCACCCCATCTTGTACCGCAGCCGGAAGCTCCTCCCCAGGGAACAAAAGTACGCTGTTGTTGAAAAGGAATGTCTGGCGATAAAATGGGCTATGGAGACTCTCCGCTACTATCTCCTGGGGCGGCGGTTTACCCTTGTGACTGATCACGCCCCGCTCCAGTGGATGCATAGGAACAAGGAAAGAAACGCCAGAGTGACGAGGTGGTTCCTCTCTTTGCAACCTTTCCATTTTCGGGTCCAGCATAGGGCTGGAAGCCAACACGGCAACGCTGATGGCCTCTCACGCCGACACTGCCTCTCGTCCCGAGTAGCCCAACCCCTTGGTGTTGAGCGGGGGGGGGGGGATATGTGATACAGCATGGCCAGAGGGCAGCACAAGAGTGTTAGCAGGGGGCCTTATTCCCTGCCAAGGGAGGAAGGTTTGCTTTAGATTAACTAGAACAGCTGTGGCCAGTTAGAGCACCTGACTCCAATTAGAGCACCTGACTCCAGTTAGAGCACCTGACTCCAGTCATGTGATAAAAACCCCTGCTTCAGTCAGACAGGGTGTGGTAGTTGAAGGAGAAATGTTGGATTGGAGCAGAGTGCAGGTTGCAGAAGAGAAGAGTTTGACCAGAGAGAAATAGAAGGTTTGGAGGAGTGCTGCGGTGGATTGTGAAGCCCAAAAGAAACCCTAGGTAAGGGGCAACAGGCTTGTGTAGAAGAGAGGCAAGAAGCCCTTCACAAGCCGAAGGGTATGAGAGGGAAGTAACCCAGGGGAAGGAACCGCTAAGTCAAGTGGTTCACCACAACCCCCAGGGCCCCTGGATTGGGACCTGGAGTAGAGGGCGGGCCCAGGTCCCTCCCTCTCCACTCCCCTCCTCCAAGGACACTAGTGGAGTGATTAAGAACTGGTTCAGAGGCAAGCAATAGCGCCCTGAACCTACCCCAGAGAAGAGAAAGCGCGAGACCCAGCAGAACAGTACCGGCAATTTGCCACAATGGTTAATAATAACAATACAGAAAAAGCAGAGGTGTTCAATGAATGTCTGTTCTCTATCTGAAAAGAAGCATTATGATCTATTTGTATCACAAGAGGATAATGAAGTACTTTCCAGTCCTTTAGTAACTAAGGAGAATGTTAAATATCATCTAGTAGGGATAAACATTTTAAATCAACAGGTCCAGATAACATGTGCCCAAGAGTCATAAAAGAGTTTGCTGAAAGTTCTCTGGCCCCACTGATGTTAATTTTTAATAAATCTTAGATACTGGAAAAATTCCAGAAGACTGGAAGAGTGCTAATATTGTGCATCACAGTTCAGGACACCTACACCTGTTTTTCCTCTCTGTGATCCAGCAAGCACACCCATGCTATACTCCAGGCTCTTGAGCTGTCACCTTTCAGGTGGAGACATGCATCTCCTGACAGCAGTATTGTCACACTGCACAACTTCCTGCCTAGCCTGTGAACTCCCTAGAAAGTCATGATGCCTAAGCAGGCTTGTTTTACTTTTCTGCTCAGGGATGGTGAACAGTGCAATTGCTACAGTTAAGCAACCACACACCTCTTTCTAAGCAAGCACATTTATTCTAAAAAGTTAAAAGCACTACAGAGGAAACATATTAAAAACAAGAAGCGACCTTACACATGTTAATAAGCTTACTAGAGATTAGCTTGTCCAACAGAGAAAGGCTCTGATTGGTGGTAAGAACATAAGAACGGCCACACTGGGTCAGACCAATGGTCTATCTAGCCCAGCATCCTGTCTTCCAGCAGTCAGTGGCATCAGAGGGAATGAACAGAACAGGGCAATTATTTATCAAGTGAGCCATGCCCTCTCATCCAGTCCCAGTTGTTGGCAGTCAGAAAGTAGGGATACCCTGATCATAGGGGTTCCATCCCTGACCATCTTGGCAAAAGCCACTGACAGACCTATCCTCCATAAACTTATCTAATTCTTTTTTGAACCCAGTTATACTTTAGGCCTTCACAGCATCCCCTGTCAATGAGTTCCAAAAGTTGTATGATGACATACTTCCTTCTCATTTTAAACTTGCTCCCTATTAATTTCATTGGGTGAACTCTGGCTCTTTTGTTATGTGGAGTAAATAACACTTTCTTATCTCTTTCTCCACACCATTCATAATTTTGTACACTTCTATCACATCTCCCATTAGTCATCTCTTTTCTAAAGTGACCCATCCCAGTCTTTTTAATTTCTCCTTGCATGGAAGCTGCTCCATACCCCTACTTACGTTTGCTGTCTCTCTCTCTGCATTTTTTCCAAATGAAATATGTTGTTCTGGAGGGGCGGGTGACTAGAACTACATGCAGGATTCAAGGTGTGGATGTACCATCATTTTATATAGTAACATTATGCTATTTTCTGCCCTATTAACTATCCCTTTCTTAATGGTTACTAAATGTAGGCCTTGCTGGAGCCCCATGTATAGCTAACAGTGTGAACCAAAGGGCGTGAACCAAAGTAGCCCTGGTCTTGGCAAAATAACCACACACTAGATATTGGCCAACTAAGTTAGCACATTTCTGACCAGAAAGGATGGTACAAAACCACCTAAAGTTCTCAAGTACCTACATAAACACATTCTGAAGAGATGGTACAGGAACACATCAAGCCCCTCATAAGGATGGGCTGACAGAATAATGGATATGGATGTTTTGTTCAAACTAGCGGGTACACAGTGTAGGGTTGATAACTAGCAATGTCTGGAGTGCAATATGTATCAACTTATACAAGATGTCATAGGAGGGACACCTTTGTCCAGCCCAGGGGGCAGCAGCCTGGTGCACTGAACTGGTACCATTGTTATTGACATACAATATGTTAGTGTACCTGAAGCCATGGAACCAGGGTGCTAGTACCAGGCTTTGTTCGCAACAAATCAGGCTGAGTGCCTTTGCTACCAAGCTGATCCTGTGGTCTTTCTTTATGAGTAACACTTAAGTCTGCTGAATTAGTAAGCTGCACTCTCTCCTTGTGAAGCTAACGTCAGAGCTCCAAGAACAGATGCACCGAGCTGCTGTAACAGCTTAGCAGCCTTGACAGCATTGCCACAGCAACAACATTCCTCAGCGCTTAACTAACATCCTGTTTAATTTTTTGTCTTTTTTGCACATTGAGCAGATGTTTTCAGACAGCTAGTCGCAATGACTCCAAGTGGTAACAGCTAATTTAGACCCCATGGTGTCGTATGTATAGTTGAAATTCAGTGTTGATAAATGCAAAATAATTCACACTGGGAAACAATCCCATCTGCCATTTTGTTGCTCAGTCACCCAGTTTTGTTACCTTTGTAAATCTTCATTGTCTGCTTTGGATTTTTTTGAGTAATTTTGTATCATCTAGAAACTTTGCTACCTCACTGTTTACCCATTTTTCAAGCTAATTTATGAATATGTTGAACAGCACTGGCCCCCACTACAGCTCCCTGTGGGATGCCACTATTTACATGTCTCCATTCTGAAAACTGACCAGTTATTCCTACCCTTTGTTTCCTGTCTTTTAACCAGTTACTGATCCATGAGAGGACCTTCCCTCTTATCCCATGACAGCTCACTTTGCTTAAGAGCCTTTGGTGAGGGACCTTGTCAAAGACTTTCTGAAAGTCCAAGTTACACTATCCACGGGATCCCCCTTGTCCACGTGTTTGTTGACTCCCTCAGAGAATTCTAATAGATTGGTGAAGTACGATTTCCCTTTACAAAAGCTGTTGACTATTCCCCAACAAATCATATTCATCCCTGTGTCTGATAGTTTTGTTCTTTGCTGCCGTTTCAACCAGTTTTCCCAGCACTGAAGTTAGGCTTACCAGCTTGTAATTGCTAGGATCACCTAGGAAGCCTTTTTAAAAAATTGGTGACATATTATCTACCCTCTAGTCACCTGGTACAGAAGCTGATTTAAATGATAGGTTGCATACCACATTAGTAGTTCTGCAGCCAGAGGCCAAGTGCCAGAGATAAGGCTCACCAGCAGAGTCAGGAGTTGAAGCCCAGGGTCAGAACAGGATTACCTAGAGTGAGGCAAGGCAGGAGGCAGCACTGGGTCCAAGGCTGGGAACAAGCCGGTGCAGGAACTATCAGTCATGATCAAATGGTTTGAGCTGCTGCTGCTTGGCTTAAGAGCTGGTCTGCTGACCCTTCTAACCAAACGGCACCTCCTAGATCTAGGACCCAGTTTCTTGGGGTACTTCTGATGTTACTCAATAGGTCCTGAAGATGGATGTTTCTACTGGTTCCCGAGACTGTTCATCCAGACCGTACCCTTCCCAGTCAACCAGGTAGTGGAACCTTCTCTTAACTTGCTGAGAGTCAAGGATTGGGTAGACCAAGTACTCCTCCTGTCCACAGACTGTTAGTGGTTGTTGTTTGGGCATGGGTTCTTGGCATAGGGCTTTAAAAGTGAGATATAAAAGAGATAGTGGATCTTTAAGAACTTGGACAGCTGTAACCTGAAAGGCACCAGTTCAACCAGTCTATAACCTTGAAGGGGCCCAGATACGGTCAGTCTAGTCTGATGGACAGGCAGCTTGAGCTGAGTTCTGGGAAGAGAGCCACACCTTGTCCCCTACAGCCAGATTGGGGCAGCCTAAAGGTCTTGGTGTTTATGGATTTATTTTGTGGATTGTAAGTATTCATTGCATTCCTGATTCACTGCTAAATCTGTGACAATCAGTACTGGAGAAGATAGGGACAAATCTGGGTGGAAGCAGGGCTGAAAGTTATAGATTGCAAAGAATGGGCTGTAGAGTCAATGTGTGGACTGCATTGTTATATGCAAATTCAGGGTAGCACAGCAAGGGAAGCCAGTCATCCTGGTAATAGCGCAAAAAGGCAGTAGCGATACTACTCCCAAGATTTGATTGATCCTTTCTGTTTGTCCATTAGTCTGTGGGTGACAGGCAGATCAGGTGAGAGACTCACTGCCAAGAAGTCTTAGAAATTCCTACCAGAATTGGGAAATGAACTGGGGACCCTGGTCCAATATAACGCCCATGGCTAAGCCATGGTCGCAGAAGGCATTTTCCAGGAAGTGCTAAGCCATCTCCCATGCAGGAGGAACAGCAGAATGTGGGATGAAGTGCACCATCGTTGTTAGGAGGTCAACGACAACAGGATTACCAAGTGTCCCTGGAAGCTTGGCAGTTCTACAATGAAGGTTAGGTTAGGGTACACCAGAAATCTGATTTCAATCCTCTGAAAAGGGGAAAGGAGGAAGGCGAGTTAACTCTTGAAAGGTAATGTGCCCTTACAGACTTGCCTCACATCTCTAAAATACCAAAACCCCAAGGATGTGGTTAAACTAAAAGCCTATGTTAAGGAAAACCCTGAGGTAAAAGAAAAGCTGCAAAGGTTCAAAGGAAATATTGAACAAGCGGACCTAAAAAATGATCCATCTAAACCACAGGCTTAACAGAAATGACTGTGATTGTACACTTGTGTTAAATTTGCTGTTAATATAATTTTGCTGATGCCAAAAACTGTATAATGTGCACGGCTTATGGGAAAAATCCTCAAACATGGTGGAAGTGCTAAATAAAAACACACTATGTAATAGAAACCCTTATAATTATGCTGTTTGGTTCAGTAAGAACATACTTTGCATTAGAAAGCCTAATAATGTTGAAGTTTCACAGATTATGCCTCTGCACAATCCTAAAACTTTCCACAGCAGAAAAATCATTACGAGCTTGAACTGCTGTGCAAGAAGGGAAACTGAGGTACAACATCTCACAGCCTTCATGGCTGAATGTCAAAGTGCTCTCTGGAGAACATTGATGTCTATATTAAGTTAGCACATAGACCAAACCCTGAAATCAGTAAAGTGTTTCATAAAGTATGGGCTAAGTTGTGAACCTGGGCCAAGACATGCATCAATGATTTGGCCTTTCAAAGAATTCAGTATAAACACAGCTCCTATCAATATTGGAAGGTCCTTAAGGTGTATCCAGGAGCTCTAATTGCTCCCTTCCACACCAGTCTTGCGTTGGGGGTGTGACATTATCAGATTAAACCATGCAAACCGTTGTTGCCACCACTGTTACAGAATTGCAACAAATCTTATACAAAATGTGATGCATGGCCAGAAAGGGTTAAGTATCCTACAGGATAAATGATCCAGATTCAACCATTAGAGACATGTTAGAAAGGTATGCAAATTGTAATTAGGGCCATTCCAATTTTTGTGGTCAAAAAAGCAAACAGGATGTTAGGAATCATTAAAAAGGGGATAGAGAATAAGACTGAGAATATATTATTGCCCTTATATAAACCCATGGTACACCCACATCTTGAATACTGTGTACAGATGTGGTCTCCTCTCCTCAAAAAAGATATTCTAGCACTAGAAAAGGTTCAGAAAAGGGCAGCTAAAATGATTAGGGGTCTGGAGAGGGTCCCATATGAGGAAAGATGAAAGAGGCTAGGCCTCTTCAGCTTAGAAAAGAGGAGACTAAGGGGGGATATGATAGAGGTTTATAAAATCATGAGTGATGTTGAGAAAGTGGATAAGGAAAAGTTATTTATTTATTCCCATAATACAAGAACTAAGGGTCACCAAATGAAATTAACAGGCAGCAGCTTTAAAACAAATAAAAAAGTTCTTCTTCACGCAGCGCACAATCAACTTGTGGAACTCCTTACCTGAGGAGGCTGTGAAGACTAGGACTATAACTGTTTAAAAGAAAACTGGATAAATTCATGGTGGTTAAGTCCATAAATGGCTATTAGCCAGGACGGGTAAAGAATGGTGTCCCTAGCCTCTGTTTGTCAGAGGATGGAGATGGATGGCAGGAGAGTGATCAACTGATCATTGCCTGTTAGGTTCATTCCCTCTGGGGCACCTGGCATTGGCCACTGGCGGTAGATAGATACTGGGCTAGATGGACTTTTGGTTTGACCCGGTACAGCCGTTCTTATGTTCTTATAGGCTAGAATTTTGAAATACAAACCTATATTGTTAGAAGTTAGAAGTGATACCAAGTATACGATGTACTCATAAATATTAGCCATGTAAACAGACACTTCCTGTCTGTCACTATAACTACTGAATCAGATCAAAAGCTACAGTAAAGTGTGGCCACTGGGAGCTGCGAGCGGCCGTACCTGTGGATGCTCAGGGAAACAAAGTGTCCTGTAGCCTGCCAAGGGCTTACCCTGAACAAGCTACAAACCAAGTGTGGGAATCCCTGGTCTAGCATCAACATCCAGTCAATAGATTGTGTTATAACTTTCTCTGCTAGAATGAAGTGCTCATTATTAAACATTTATTCCCCCCCTCCCCCGATACTTATAGATGGTAATCAAGTCCTCCCTTAACCACCTTCTTTAAGCTAAATACATAGACCCAAGGAGCTCAAATCACTATAAGACATGGTTTCTAATCCTTTAATCATTATCATGGCTCTTCTCTGATGCCTCTCCAATTTAACAGTGCCACCTACAGAGGTAAAATCTCTCTTCTCCTACTCAAGCTTCCATCGAAAGATTGCATTAGACCTTTTGACCACAGCGCCATACTGGGAACCTCATATTCACCTCATTATACACCATGACCCTCAATTCTATTTTTCAGAGTCACTGCTTCCCCGGATAGAGTCCTCCATCCTGCATGGCTTACACTCTTTGTTCCTAGATGCATACATTTACATATTACAGATATTAAAACACATCGTGTTTGTTTGCACTCAGCTTGACAGGCCATCCTGATCACTCTGTATCAGTGACCTGTCCTTGTCATTATTTACCTCTCTCCCAATTTTTGTGAGATCTGCAAACCTTCTTGGTGATGACTGTATGTTTTCTTCCAGGTAATTGACAAAAATGTTAACTAGTGCAGGGCCAAGACACAATCTCTGCAGGATACCAATATGAAAACATCTGCTCAATGATGATTCCCCGTTTACATTTTGAGACCTATCAGTTAGCCAGCTTTTAATCCATTTAATGTGCGCCAGGTTAAGTTTATATTGTTCCAGGTTTTTTAATCAAAATGTTGTGCAGTACCAAGTCAATGTCTAATACATCAACACTATTACCTTTATCAACCAAACTTGTAATCTCATTAAAAAAATTTCAAGTAGGTTTGACAGGATCTATTTTCCATAAACCCATGTTGATTGACATTAATTATTTTACCATCCTTTTGATTCTTTATTTATTGAGCTCTGTATCAGCTGCTCCATTATCTTGCCTGGGATCAGAATGACTGGCCTATAATTACCCAGGTCATCCCATTTACCCTTTTCACTTGTTGACCCAATAATTAGCTGTCTTCTAGAACTTCCCCAGTGTTCCAAGATTTACTGAAAATCAACATTAATGGTTCACCAAGCTTCTCAGTCAGCTCTTTCAATACTCTTGGATGAAAGTTATCTGGACCTGCTGATTTAAAAATGTCAAACTTTAATAGCTGCTGTTTAACATCCTCCAGAGCTACTAGTAAAGTGGCAAAGCCTTTTCTGCATTATTATTGATAATTCTACCATTTCCATCTATGAATGGACCAACACCACTGTTAGAATTCTTTGTGTTCCTAATATATGCCTTTGACTCTTTGTGCCCACATATTTCACCTACATTAATGCAACAGGCTGTGAGGAGGGTTGGAGTGCTGGATAGAGAAGTGGTTGAAAAACTGAAAGTGAGTGCTCTTTGCCTCAGTGCTTAAGGGCATGCGTCCTATTGCCACCCACAACAAGTCCAGAGACAGGCAGTTCTGCACTCTTCTGCCCCATATTGCTAAAAAGTGAGGATGATTCTAAAGACACGATACACCAAAGAAACTATCACATTCTTGCATTGGTGACATTTTATTTCATTTTGTTCTGATCTTGCTGCTCTGACCACACATCTCACAGCCTCTATAGAAGAGCCCAGAAACCTGCCTCTTTAATACAGCACTGCAATCCATGACAACTGCAGGTCCCAGCATGGAATACAGCTGCTGCCCCTAGATCAGAATAGAGCATTGCATGCAGAGTCCAACAATCGCCATGGGTGTTAGTTTGTATGAGGCAAGAGGTGGGGGTAATTTGCTTCACTCTATGCATATTAGGGTGTAGCTTCTGTAAAATGGCCATGGCTGGGGAGAGCTTGGGTCCTACCCCCAGCCACAAAGGCAATTTTATTATACAGGTGAATGAACATCACTGCTAGAAACAAACACACAAATAAACCTGTCTGTGCCCTATGCACCTCAGGGAATCCGCTGTGAATTTCAGCACCAGCAACTTTGGCTGACGTGGAAGCTTTCATTGCAGTGAGACATGAAGGGTACTCTTGAGTGCCGGATCCTGCTAACTGAATCCTCATCTAACAAACTAAAGAGCCAGCTGAGGCAGGGAACTGTAGCGGGACAAGAGAGGAAAAAGACAAGAGGTAAAGAGACATCAAATCCTGCAGTTTTCTGTCAGGGCATGTGAGCTGACATCAGAAATCCTGCAGACCCCTTCTCTACCCAGCAGAGTATGGGGGTAGCTAAGCCTGCCAGAGATGTTACCCATTTATGGGTCTCACCTGGCCCTGCTGTACAAGTGGAACATGGCAGAACACTCACCATGCACTAAATTAAAACTTAATTCAACAGGTAAACAGGACCCCCTCCCTCCAGCCCTGACACCAACACACAGGAAGGCCCATTACATAAGGCTTGTCCCGGTAAAGGTGGCAATCCCAGGAGCAGGCTACAACTAGCTCAGGGGAGAAGGCACCTGCAGAGCTCACTGACAAGGAGAAGCAGCTCCTACTGAGGCTTGAGGGAAGGAAGACACCAAACTAGGGCAAGGCCACCCCATGGCAACAAAACACAGGGCTTTGCTACTGTGTATGAGCTCTGTCCTGCAGGTGGGGAGTGGCTGTTATGAAGTGTGAACCTGTAACACAGCACAAGCCATCTGCACTGATCTCACACATCCCCAGACTGTAGCGTGCTGGCAGACAAGTTTGCTGCCACGTGTCTCTGGAAGGCAAGAGTCTAGACAGCTGGTCCCTAGCCACAGACTGGAGGAAGAGCTCCCTCCCCACTTTTAGGGACCAGTCAGTGCTCAGCCTTAAAGGAGGCAGATGCTGAAGGGTACATTAGCCCACTGCAAACACTCCTGCTTTTGGCAAGGTGATGTCTAACCCATCAGGCAGGCCTGGGTTCCTAAACTGCTGGGCAGTGCTGAGTTTGAAGGGATAGTGCTTTATGGCAATGACCTAAGGGGGAGATAGCACTCAGGTATCTGAGTCTCAGAGGCAGCCCCTTTAAGCACCTGAGGTAGCATTGGGCTGCAGGTGATCAAGCCAGAGCATCTGTGCCCCACCCCAGAAACTGCCCAGGATCTGCATACACTACCCCAAAGGAAATCACTCCCCCAGCTGAGACCTGCACACCCAGCCCTAGAGATCCATCAAGGAAATATGCCCTCACCAAAGCTGAGGATCCCTAAGAGGAGGACAACAAAAGCAGAGAGCTGTAACGGAGACTGAAATATTTAAAATCACTAAATAAGCAACTAACATAACCTGAACTCAGCCTATAACTAGAGTACAAACTACACTGCTAGTGCCACTGTCCACGGAAGGGAGTGGCTGCTGTGCCATGACCTGGGCTCCTGGCTTCCTAGAACTGTCTAGTTCCTCTGCCTCCAATGATCTATTTCCTGCCCCGTTTGCGCATAGTTTTTGGAGTTTCTGCTCTCTGTGCAGCTTGGGGCTCCTCCTCCTCGCTGCTCCTGCTTTCATTGTCCACCAGCTGGGAATGCCCCCTCTTACTCCTTCTTCTGCTTCTCTCAGCCCCTGCACCAAGGAGCTTCTTGGCAGATACAGTCCCAGGCCTTTTCTTCCTGCTCCGAGCTGCGATACGCTTCTTTCGCTGCTTTCTCTGCTCATCTTCTCTCTGGCGGATTTTCATCAGCTTCTCAAAGCTTTTTTTGTTAGTGGTACTCACATCAAACCAGTCCTGGAGGGTTCAAAAGGCAGAAGGTTAGTACTGGGGGAGGAGATACAATGGGGGTGCCTGTCACGTTCTACTGCTGGAATCACCCACAGGGCAGGGATTAGCAGAGAAATGGGATCCGAGAATTAGGCTGGCCAGCACAGCATTATTTTTACCAGTTGCTGGGCAGATTCTATCCTGCTCTCTGGGGGCACACTGGATTCTGCAATGGGTTGGCTAATACTGCAGGATATGGAAGGTGCTGGCAAAATGAATAGAGTGGCAGCAGCATGGGACAAGGGCTAGGACATGGCACTTTTCCCCCATCCCTTTGAAGGGGGCAGGGCACCACGCTCTTCTCACCTCAGCATGCACAGAGTTGATGTGATACTTGACCCCGCTCTCTGATATGAATTCCTTCTCACATAGGAGACACTTGTATTTCCCAGCCACAAAGTCTCCCTGCCACCAAAACAGAAAACACATCACCAGATGCCACCCTCGTCTCTGCCCAGTGACACTGAAAGGCCCAGACCTTGCACTCAAGGCATGGCCAGACGAGATTCAGTAGTAAGGAGACAGAGCACAAAATCCCTTAACTCATCCAAGAGGGTGAGCACTCAGGCCACAGCAGCACAGAAACTGATGCCCAAGCAAGGCCTGAGACAATGAGGGTGGAACCAGCTCCAGCTACTCCCAAAGTAACCTCCATCACTGCTGGAGGCCTTGCGGTCTCACACAGGGGGAGTATCTTGTAAAGGTGCTCTTGTAGCCATGAGATTGCAGGCAGGACAGTGACTCAGGTACAGGTGTGAGGGACATACAGTCTTACTGCCCCACAGCGCATTTGTGATGCAGATCATTAATACTTGGGGAGGCAGTCAGACACTGTGGAGAAGTGGCTATTAAAGAACCTTGACAGACAAGGATCCAGCAGGCCAATGACTGGTATGCACGTATCTGGGGAACAACAACTGTGGGAGTGCATGTATGAAAGAGACTGCATAGAAATGGTACAAACCAAGGTGCAGGTGCCGAGGTGAGATTTGAGTCCTGAGACACTGCCATATACAGACTCACAGCCCTGAAATGAGAGAAGGGCAACAGCTGTCAGCAAGACACAGCTGAGAAATCAGTTCCCCATGCACAGAAATACCTTTTTCTCTGGAATTGTCCTTCCTTAGAAGGGAGAAAGCAAAGAAAGGATACATAGCTTTATAAGACCAGACATGACAGGGATGGGGAGAAGAGAGCCCTTTGCAAATAGATTTGTTTAAGGCTCCAGTAAATGAAATAATTCCCACCTCTGGGCAAGTGTCCAAGTCTCAGACAAAATAAAGAGACCCTAGCCAGCAATGAGCTGCTGATAGAGATGCCCATTCTACTAACCCCCCGAGTGAATTGATAGGGTTTGCATCATGCCCTGAAGGTCCACCAACCTGGGCTTGGTCCGAGAAATGGGTGGGGATAATTACCAGAGTCTAGGACTCTTCCTCCACATTCACAGATGGAGAAAGTACTGCAGCTGACCTCAATGGTCCCAGCTGTCATAGGGAAAGGGGCACCTGTATGATTAGACCCGGTAGTGCTTTGAATACCAAATCACACCACCTTTAATTGTGCTCATAAGGAAGCCAGTGCAGAATCTGGAGCACAGGGAGCAACATGCTTCATGTAGAAAATGCTGGTGAGGCAGTGGGTGCTGCACTGGGTCATCTGCAATTTCTGTGGGTAACCACACTTGCAGAACAACATTATAATACTCCAAGGCATGTTGATGATAGAGCCCTAAAAAAACACAGCAAGGTCCATTGCACAGAAAGGGCTGTAGTGGGGCAGCCCCTGTCCCAGTCAAGGAGGAGTTAAAGAGCTCCTCTGGGTTCAAACAATCCCAATCTGTTGCACCTTATCAGTCCTGGGAAAGGGTAGGGAGAATACTGGCTCAGGCATGGTTTGTGGGTGGCTTTCAGGAGCAAAGAGAGCTAGTGCTGAACTCTTTAGCCCCAGGAAACAGGGCCTATCTGCTAATGAAACTTTGAGAGCACCCTGAGCCCTCTGAAGATACAGAGGGACCATTTTTTCCTTACTTTTATTTTCAGCATCCTGGGACTCAGCCTTGGGTTGTCTGGACACACAAGGGATAAGGAGCCCAGACCTTCCTCCTAAGACTACCGATCTTTGCCCTGCATGAGGCTGTGGGGACATGGCCCCTTTCATGGACCGTGGAGGCTCAAATCTGACCTGATAGCCTCCCCATCATGATGGAGGAGTGGCTGGGCCAAACCCGAGTGGTGCTCTGCAAGTTCAGTATAAACCCTTCTCAAACTGCCATCATTCTACTGAGACAGCAATCAAAGGAGCTAAACTTGCAGTTTATGTATCATGTGCTCTTTGGGGCACCCGAGTCCCATCAACAGTATTGTCTCACTTAGGAAGCAGGGTTGGGAGTAGAGTTTTCCCACAGTGCACCACTTTTGTAGGGCTAGAGTGTTCACGGGGTGAGGTGGGGGAGGAATGGGACCAGGCACTCTGGGATACACTTACTTTGACTCGGATCTGTGCACAGCAGTGTGGAGACCTGAGCCCTAGGTTGAAGCATGGGTCAGAAAATCCTTAAGCTAGGGTTAAAATGCAGTGTAGAAGCTCAAGCCCAGGGTTCTTGACACGGGTCAGCTGACTCAAATCCCACCAACCCAAGGCTTACATTGCTGTGTAGACATACCACAAGGAGAAAGGATTACGAAGCGTAAGAAAATGATTCCCAGTTCTTAGCCTAGGTTAGCCATAAAGGACATAAATTGCTGTGTAGACACAGCCTGACACCCATGGCTGTCCCATGCCAGCTGACTCAGGCTGGAGGGCTGTTTCACTGCAGTGTAGACTTCTGGACTTGGGCTGGAGTCCAGGCTCTAGGACCCTGCACAGTGGAAGGATCCTAGATCCTGGAAGTCTGCACTATAGTGAAACAGCCCCAGGAGCCCAAGTCAGCTTGTATGGGTCAGCCACAGCTTTTTCTTTGCAAAGTAGACATACCCATAGATTTTGCTTATTACCACCAAAGGCTCTTATGTAAATTAAGTTGTCATGGGATAAGAGGGAAGATCCTTTCATGGATTGAGAACTGGTTACAAGATAGGGAACAAAGGGTAGGAATAAATGGTAAATTTTCAGAATGGAGAGGGGAAACTAGTGGTGTTCCCCAAGGGTCAGTCCTAGGACCAATCCTATTCAATTTACTCATAAATGATCTGGAGAAAGGGGTAAACAGTGAGGTGGCAAAGTTTGCAGATGATACTAAACTGCTCAAGATAGTTAAGACCAAAGCAGACAGTGAAGAACTTCAAAAAGATTTCACAAAACTAAGTGATTGGACCACAAAATGGCAAATTAAATTTAATGTGGATAAATGTAAAGTAATGCACATTGGGAAAAATAAACCCCAACTATACATCCAATATGATGGGGGCTAATTTAGCTACAACTAATCAGGAAAGATCTTGGAGTCATCGTGGATAGTTCTCTGAAGACGTCCACGCAGTGTGCAGCAGCAGTCAAAAAAGCAAACAGGATGTTAGGAATCATTAAAAAGGGATAGAGAATAAGACTGAGAATATCTTATTGCCCTTATATAAATCTATGGTATGCCCACATCTTGAATAATGCATACAGATGTGGTCGTCTCATCTCAAAAAAGATATACTGGCACTAGAAAAAGTACAGAGAAGGGCAACTAAAATGATTAGGGGTTTGGAATGGATCGCATATGAGGAGGGATTAAAGAGGCTAGGACTTTTCAGCTTGGAAAAGAGGAGACTAAGGGGGATATGATAGAGGTATATAAAAACATGAGTGGTGTGGAGAAAGTGAATAAAGAAAAGTTATTTACTTGTTCCCATAATATAAGAACTAGGGACCATCAAATGAAATTAATGGGCAGCAGCTTTAAAACAAATAAAAGTTCTTCTTCACACAGCATACAGTCAACCAGTGGAACTCCTTGCCTGAGGAGGTTGTGAAGGCTAGGACTATAACAGGGTTTAAAAGAGAACTGGATAAAATTCATGGAGGTTAAGTCCATTAATGGCTATTAGCCAGGATGGGTAAGGAATGGTGTCCCTAACCTCTGTTTGTCGGAGGGTGGAGATGGGTGGCAGGAGAGAGATCACTTGATCATTACCTGTTAGGTTAAGTCCCTCTCGGGCACCTGGCATTGGCCACTGTCAGTAGACAGGATACTGGGCTGGATGGACCTTTGGTCTGACCCAGTATGGCCATTCTTATGTTCTTATTACAGAAACTTCTATTACTTTTTGAAATTTAAGACTGAAACTCATTTGTGTGTATTATGTTTATCACCTGTTTTACCCTTGTAAATAACTCATTTCCTTTTCCTATATAATAAATCTTACATAGTTTATTAAAGGATTGGCTACAAGTATCATCTTTGGTGTGAGATCTAAAGTGCAACTGACCTGGAGTAAGTGACTGATCCTTTGGGACTGGGAGGAACCTGAACACTGCTGTGATCTTTGATGTAAGCGACCATCTATCACAAAAGTAAGCTTGCCTGGGTGCAGGAGCGGTGCCAGAGTTTCTGGCCCCCTAGGCAGAATTCGGGGAGTGGCATTTTGTGCGCTCCCCACAAGGCGCGTGGGAGCTTCCAGTTCCACTCCCATCGTGCCGCTGAAGGAGGACCCTCCGCCAAAATGCCACAGGCGACAGCGGCAATCATTGAGCTGCTCAATTGCCTGCCGCAGTTTTCTGCGGCACGTCAGCAGAAGGTCTGTCTTCGGCGGTGCAACGGGACTGGAACTGGAAGCTCCCATGCGCCTTATGGGGAGCGCACAAAATGCCGCCCCCCCCGAATCCTGGCACACTAGGTGACCACCTAGGGTCACCTAATGGAAGCGCCGGCCCTGCCTGGGTGGCAAGACAGATGGAAGTACCCAAGGGGACAGTCTGAGACTCCACTGTGAGGCTGTTATTGCACTTGGAGTATTCACTTGATAATCGGTTGATGAAATCTAACTAATCTAATAGAACTCTCAGCCAATTTGGGGTTGTGCCTTGTTTCTTAACAGTCTGCCCTGAGGTTGGTACCCATGCTCTTGAGCCACTGCAAGAGAGCTTGACATGTATGTTATGTGATGGGGTAAATAACACTTCCCTGTTCACTTTCTCCACACCATTCAGGATTTTATAGACCTCTATCCTCTCTCCACTCAGTCATCTCTTTTCCAAGCTGAATAGTCCCAATCTTTTTAAACTCACATCTTAAGGAAGTTGTTCCATACACTTAATCATGTTTGTTGCCCTTCTCTGTACTTTTTCCAATTCTAATATATCTTTTTTTAGATGAGTGACCTGAACAGCATGCAGTGTTCAAGGTGAGGGTGTACCATGTCTGTTTAATTATCAATCCCTTCCCTAACGGGTCCTAACATTCTATTAGCATTTTTGACTGCTGCTGCACATTCAGTAAATGTTTTCAAGGAACTATTCATAATGACTCCAAGATCTCTCTTGAGTGGTAACAGCTAATTTAGACCCCATCCTTTTGCATGTATAGTTGGTATTAAATTATCTAAAGCGCATTACTTTGCATTTATCAACACTGAATTTCAACTGACATTGTCTTGCCCAGTTACTCAGTTTTGTGAGATCCCTTTGTAAACTGTTCACAGTCAGCACTTGACTTCGCTATCTTGAGTAATTCTATAGTGTCTGTAAACTTTGCTACCTCATTGTTTACCCATTTTTGCAGATTATTTATGAATATGTTACACAGTGCTGGTCCCAGTACAGATCTTGGGGTACCTTGCTATTTACCTCTCTCCACTGTGAAAACTGACCCTTTATTCCTATCCCTTGTTTCCTACCTTCTAATCAGTTACTGATCCATGAGATGACCTTTTGTCTTACTCCATGACTGCTTAGCGAGGCAGGATTTCCATTTACAAAAGCCGTGTTGGCTCTTCCCCAACACATCATGTTAATCTGTGTGTCTGATAATTCTGTTCCCTAATAGTTTCAACCAATTTGCCCGGTACCAAAGTCAGGCTTCCCGGTCTGTAATTGCCAGGATCACCTGGGGAGCCTTTTTAAAAATTAAGTGTCATATTAGCTATCCTCCAGTCAGAGGCTGATTTAAGTGATGGTTACATCCCACAGTTAATAGTTTTGCAATTTCATATTTAAGTTCCTTCAGAAATCTTGAGTGAATACAATCTGGTCCTGGTGATTAATTTGTTCCTAAACCTCTGGCACTTCGGTAGTCTCTGTAGGCTGTGAACCTCATGACAAATGTGGGCAAAGCCTCATACTACAGGACAGCCTCCCACACAATCACATACACTTTAGTAATCCCCCGATGCAGTATCACCTGTTTCTTATTTGTCATGAACCTCAGCCAGCTCACTGCCATTCAAGCCCCTACCTCAGACAGACACTGGGAAAGCGGGGATGTATGGTCTGGATCCAATGAAAAGACAGAGCTGTATGTTGTCAACATGATGATGACACAATACCCAAACTGCATCTCTACCCAACAAATGGCCTCAGATATAAGAGGGCTGGGAATACAACTCTCCAGGATTCCTCACAGGAGTCCTTGGGCATGGATGAGCATTTGCCAACACTTTCGCAAGGATCTCTGACAGGGAAGTAGAGACATTTCTCTTCTATGAGGAGTCCCATAGTGCAGGCAGCCATGGGTAGGATAATATTGTAGGATGCTGTCATACTGAACAGAATTGGCATGGACATCTGGCCTTCATCCATCACTAACCAAAGAGACCAGTGCAGTGTCCACACTAAACCCAGATGTAAAGCCCAGGCAACAAGGAACTAGAAAATACCAGGGTTCCGCCTGCAGGCGGAGAGGGTTCTCTAACTTCTCAGTAGCCTTGCTCTGGAAAGTCCAGGTGGAGTTTGCAAGATTCTCAAACTTAAGTGATGGTTCCTAGGGAAGGGACTAATGCCCACTCAGTTCTTACTCACCTTTGGAAGAGACACTAACAGTGTCCACCAATGGACCCAATAGTTCCCCATTGGATTTTTCTAGCCATAACAACACAGGATCATCTCTTGAGAAGCAACTTAAATGTTGCCCAGGCACATCCAGAACCTCAGTGAGAAACTGAGATAGTCACCCTGAGAGCAAGTAGTGTTTGATTTCTCCAGACACAGAGATGAACCTTGATTTTGGCCTTGTGGAAGTCTCTCAACCCATTGCTGTACAGCCTGGCCAGACTGAATTATTTTTCTAAGGTCCTCGGACTTGGTCTCTTCAGTGCTTTAGAAAGGACTGGGGGTTGGTTACCTGGTTTGGACAGTGGACCCTTCGGTACATCTTTATCTCCGATTTCCACTTGCACAACACATCCTGACTAAATGTGGGCAGTCCGGGCCGGGTGTATTTCAGCTGAGATAGAAGAATGGAGACAGAATCTGAAGTCAGATGGCAGGACGGCTACACAAAGGGTCAGGCATGCTCCTCTTAAGTTTTAAGGCTTTTTCCCCCCACAGTAGTCACTTCCCTTGTAGTAAACTTTCCTCCTGATCCAACAGTGAAACTCAGTGAATAACCTCTCCCAGCACCACTGAGCGACTCTCCACAAGCTTGGCTAAGCCCCCACTCCACTTCACTCTTGGCATCCAAAACCTCCCCCAAACTCACACTGGAGTGATTCTTCCCACCCTCGGTTCCATAAATGAGTAGGGCCTGGACCCCACTCCCTCACAGAATCACACAAATGTAGACCTGAAAGGGATCTCAAGAGGTTATCTAGTCCATTCCCCTGTGCTGAGACAGGACCAAGTACCTTGACCATTCGGGACAGGTGTTTGTTTAACCTGTTCCTAGAACCCCCTGAAGGTGGGCATTCCACAACCTCCCTAGGTAACCTGTTCCAGTGGTTAACTATCCTTAAGAGTTGGAAAGTTTTTCCTTACATCTAACCTGAATCCCCCTTGCTGCAAACTAAGCTGATTTCTTCTTGTCCTACCTTCAGTGGACATGGAGAACAGCTGATCATCATTCTCTTTATACAATCTTTTTACATATTTAAAGGTTGTTTTCATGTTGTCCTTCTACCCCCAAGCTATATTAATAGATTCGAAGGCCAGAAGGGCCCACTATGTTCATCTAGTTTGACCTCCTGTATCACACAGGCCAGAGAACTTCTCTAAAATGATTTCTAGAGAAGATCTTTTAGAAAAACATCCAATCTTGATTAAAGAAATAGTCAGTGATGGGGAATCGACCACGACCCTTGGTAAATTGTTCCAATGGTTAATTACTCTCGTAGTTAAAAATCAACTCCCAGCCTTTGGATTATGTTATACCTTTCTCTGCTAGACTGAAGATTCTGTTATTAAATATTTGTTCCCCAAATAGGAACACTAAACTAAGGGTGTGGTTCTCTAAACTAAACATGTTCAATTTTTTCAACCTTTCCTCCCAAATCAGATTTTCTAAATCTCTTTTTTTTGTTCATCTCTGCATTCTCTCCAATATGTCTAAATTTTTCTTAAAATATAGTGCCCAAGATTGGACATATTCCAGCTGAGGTTTCACAAGTGCTAAGTAGATCAAAAAGATTGTTACTTATCTGTGCCACAACTGTTGTTCTTCAAGATGTGGGTGGAGATATGTATTCCAATCAGGTGTGTAGGTGCCCAGCGCACCAAAATTGGAGAATTTTGCCCTGGGGTGGCACTCCTATGGTTATATAAGAGTGGCAGCATTCTGACCCTCCCAGTTCCTTTGCCCTGAAACCCCAGCTGCAAACTCAGATTCAGAAAGGACAGACGGTGGGTTGTAAAATACAAGTCTGCATCTATATCTCAAAGAATAGTTAAGACACAGGTAAGTAACAGTCTTTTCTTCTTCAAGGGTGCTGACATATATTCCTCTCAGGTGACTCACAAGCAGTTTCAGCAGGAGGTGGAACTCAGAGTCTATTTAAACAGTGACTGCAGAACTGTCTTACCAAAGTTTGCATCAGATCTTGATGCTAGGGTGATAGCATAATGTCTAACAAAAGTATGAATAGAAGACCTTGCTAAGAAATGCAATTGATGTCACTTGAGCTCCTGCTGGATAAGACTGTAATGACTAACCTGGTGTTGTCTGAGCAACTCCGTAAGCCAAGGTAATATAGGCAGTTATCCACTTGGAAAAAGTCTGAGCGGAGACCAGTTATCCTTTCATCTGCTCAGCACAGAGTCGAAATAACGTACAAAGTGGCTTAGCCCTTTCTAAACACAACGATAAGCACCGTCTGACACCTAAGGTATGTACTGTGACAGACCCAGACCAGTGGGGTACAGGAGTCTGGTAGAGGGCAAATATACTGGTCACTGAATGAGTAGTTTTCTGTTCCCTGAGTGACCAGAGCAGGGGCTGCACTAGAGTAATCAGGAACCTGCTAGAACCAATTAAGGCAGACAGGCTGATTAGATCACTTGCAGCCAATCAAGGCAAGCTAATCAGGACACCTGGGTTTAAAAAGGAGCTCACTCCAGTCAGGAGGGAAGGAGCCAGAGGAGAGGAAGTACATGTGAGGAGCTGGGAGCAAGAGGCACAACGAGCTGAGAGTGAGAGGGTGTGCTGCTGGAGGACGAAGGAGTATAAGCGTTATCAGACACCAGGAGGAAGATCCTGTGGTGAGGATAAAGAAGGTGTTTGGAGGAGGCCATGGGGAAGTAGCCCAGGGAGCTGTAGTTATCATGCAGTTGTTACAGGAAGCACTATAGACAGCTGCAATCCATAGGGCCCTGGGCTGGACCCGGAGTAGAAGGCAGGCCTGGGTTCCCCCCAAACCTCCCAACTCCTGATCAGACACAGAAGGAGCTGATCCAGACTGTGGGGAAGATCACTGAGGTGAACAAATCTGCCAATAAGAGCAGGACCCACCAAGGTAGAGGAGGAACTTTGTCATAACTGGTGTCAGCAGTGGGATTTGGTGTGCACAGCGCAGAAGGAGGGCGATTTAAAAAAAAAAAAAAAAAAAAAAAAAAAAAGGCAGAGGGTTTATTTTTTTTTTTTCACCACAATGGATGACTTAGTACGGGCATTGATACATGCTACAGCAGCCCAGCAGAAGACTACCCGTGTCCAGGCAGCTGCCCAACAGGAGGCAGTGCGGCTGCAGCAAGAGACTAATCGCCTGCTGATAGACCAGGCTTCTCAAGACTGGGCTATGTTGCGGGAAGTGGTAAACCAGGTAAAGACCCTTACAGAGCTGAACTGCGGCCATGATAGGATGCAGATCTTACGGGCCAGCCATTGGCTGCAGAAAATGACGCAGGAGGATGATGTAGAGGCATACCTTCTGGCTTTTGAGAGGACAGCCCTACGGAAGGCCTGGCCTCGAGATCAGTGGTCTGGTATCCTTACCCCATTCCTGTGTGGGGAAGCCCAGAAGGCTTACTATGATCTGCCTGAAGAGGCTGCAACAGACTACCCCCAGCTGAAAGCAGAGATCCTGGCCAGATCTGGGGTAATGACCGCAGTGCGGGCCTAGCGATATCACGAGTGGAGGTAACAGGAAAATAAAACCCCACGGTCCCAATTGTATGACCTCATCCATCTCGCACGAAAGTGGTTGCTAACGGAGTCCTGGAGTCTGGAAGATATACTAGAGGCTCTGGTTATCGACCGATATGTGAGGAGACTACCGCCAGACCTTCGTGCCTAGGTAAGCCAGAATGAACCCTCCACCTATGATGAGCTTGTTGCACTGGTAGAGAGGCGAAGGACGGCAAGGGAGCTGACCCGATCAGTTAAGGAAGAGGCACCCCGGGTTAAACTAGCAGCATCAAGCCCTAGAGCTCGGGTGACTGGGCCACCAGGAGGGCCCAGGTGGAAAAAGAGAGGGGCTGAAGGCCCACCAGAGGCCACAAAGAGTCGGAGCACAGAGGGAGAAGAGGATCATGATGTTAGATTGCCCAAACCAAGAGACCGGGGAATGCCTAGGGCTCCATACAGATGTTATGCTTGCAGGGAGTGGGGACATATAGCTGCACAGTGTCCAAATGCTGAGGAGCCAATGCAGCGTAACCTGGGGAACTGGGCAGACCCATGCTCCCTAATCCACCTTGTGGGGGTCTCACTAACCCCACATTTGTATATGAGACCAGTGAAACTAAATGGGGTAGAGGCCACGGCACTGGTTGATTCGGGGACTACTATCACGCTTGTCTCAGGGAAGCTCGTCAAGTGTAGTCAGCTGCTGCGGGCTAAGCGTACAGGGATAACATGCGTCCATGGGACAGTTGGTTATTACCCCACCATCCCAGTAAAACTCGAGATTCAGGGGAACACTACTGAGGTAGCAGCAGGTGTAGTCCCTAAACTCCCATACCCGGTGCTCATAGGGAGGGACTTCCCAGGGTTTGGAAACTTACTTCCAGTAGGAGGATTGGAGGAAACGGGGAACCCTGAAGTTAGTGAGGCTTCCACAGTAGACTGTCAACCCCCAGTCTTCTCTGAAATATCCCCAGATTTGTTCTCCACTCCCAGACAGGGTAGAAAGTCAAAAAGGAGAAGGAGGGCAGTTAAGGCCTTGGGAACCCGAATACTGATTCAAAGCCAGAGGGTCGCTCTCGTAAGTAAGCGGACCCGAGCAGCTGGAAAGGAGGCCACCCAGGAGGGAGAAGCACCCGAGTCTGACCCTCACCCTAACGCCTCTGAACCAATAGAGGCAACAGAGACTGGGCCTCTAGATCTTGGGCAGATTAGTCCCGGGACAGGAAATTTTGGACGGGACTAGGCTGAAGACCCAAGGTACGAAAACATTAGGAAGGAGGTGACTGAAATAGATGGGTTCCCCGTGGAAGGGAAAATCCAGGGACCAAGACCCTACTTCATAATGAAGAAGTATCTCTTATACCGGGTTGCACCAGTACAGGGCAGAAGGTACAGCAGATCTTAGTACCTCAAAAACACTAGAACGCTGTATTAAGTCTTGCTCATAGTCATCTTTGGGGGGGGAGGGGGGGCATTTGGGGGTAGAGAAGACCCTGGCACGAGTCCTATGACGATTCTTCTGGCCCAGAGTACATGAAGAAGTGCGGAGGTGCTGTGCGTCCTGCCCAGAGTGTCAGCTGCACAGTCCCCGTCCCCACCTGAGGGCACCTTTAGTACCCCTTCCCATCATAGAAGTCCGCTTTGAGCGAACAGCCATGGACCTAGTGGGACCCCTGGAGAAGATGGCTCACGGCCACCAATATATACTTGTTGTTTTGGACTATGCTACTTGCTACCCAGAAGCCATCCCCCTGCAGAACACAGCCTCTAAAACGATAGCCAAAGAGCTGGTGGGGATCTTTGCCCGAGTGGGGCTACCAAAGGAGATATTAACAGACCAAAGAACCCCATTTATGTCAAAGCTAATGAAGGATCTCTGTACGCTGCTCCATATACACACCCTGAGAACTTCAATCTACCATTTGCAGACTGATGGGTTGGTAGAAAGGTTTAACCGAACCCTCAAGGCTATGATACGGAAGGTGGTAAGTCGGGACGGGAAGGATTGGGACACCCTACCACCTTATCATATGTTCGCTATCCGGGAGGTACCTCAGGCCTCAACTGGGTTTTCCCCCTTCGAGTTATTATACGGGCGTCACCCCCCGCGGCATACTAGATATAGTCAAAGAGATCTGGGAAGAGGAACCCCAATAAGGGGAGAAATATAATAGAACATGTAATACAGATGCAAGACCGGATAGCCCGGGTCACCCCTATTGTACGGGAACATTTGGAAAAGGCGCAAGGCCCAGTGAACCCATTACAATTGCCAGGCAAAAGTCCGACAGTTCCAACCCGGGGATCGGGTGATGGAATTGGTACCCATGGCAGAAAGCAAGCTTCTGGCCCAATGGCAGGGACCCTATGAGGTGGTTGAACCCATAGGGGAAGTAACCTACAAGGCGCGGAAGCCAGGACGCCGAAAACAAGAACAGATTTATCACATCAACCTTCTCAAACCCTGGCATGCACAAGAGGCATGCATAACTGTCCAAAAAGACCTAACCCAGGAAAACAAGCCTTCCACACAGGTGAGAGTGTCTCCTGATTTAACATCAGACCAGAAGAACAAGGTATCTGAGATGATCTTGTGGAACCAAGATGTGTTCTCGACAAAACCGGGTCGAACAACCGAGACGTATCACCACATCGTCACGAACCCTGGGGCCAGAACAACGAGGCCCTATCGGGTGCCAGCGGCCAAAAGAGAGGAAATAAAAGCAGAAGTAAAAAAAATGCTGGAGTTGGGGATCATCGAAGGATCCCACAGTCAGTGGTCCAGCCCAGTCGTGCTGGTGCCCAGACCTGATGGCACCACTAGGTTTTGCAACGACTTCCGGCGACTAAACGAAGTATCCCAGTTTGATGCGTACCCCATAACTCGCATAGATGAGCGAGTGGACCGTCTGGGTAACTCCCGGTACTTGACTACCCTAGACTTGACAAAGAGTTACTGGCAGATTCTCCTTGCAAAAGACGCAAAGGAAAAGACTGTGTTCTCTACACCAGAGGGTCTTTTTCAATATACTGTCCTCCCTTTTGGACTATATGGGGCCCCAGCTACTTTCCAGCGCCTCATGGACAAGCTATTACACCCCCATAACAACAGTTATGCTGCTGCCTACTTGGATGATGTGGTCATTCATACCCCAGACTGGGAAACCCACCTAGAGAAGGTGGAGACAGTCCTTTATACGTTCAGGCGAGATGGCCTTACAGCAAACCCTGCCAAGTGCGCTGTAGGGTTTACAGAGGCCAAATATCTTGGCTACATTGTGGGAAAAGGTCTGGTAAAACCCCAAATGAACAAGTTGGAGGCCATCCAAAATTGGCCCTGACCACGTCGCAAGAAACAAGTCCGGGCATTCCTAGGTGTAGTGTGGTATTACCGATGATTTATCCCCCACTTTGCCACAAGGGCAAGCCTCCTGACAGACCTAGTGAAAGCCTGTGAACCTGATCTGGTAAGATGGTCTGATGCAGCAGAGGAAGCATTCACAGACCTACGGACTGCCCTCTGCAGTAACCCTGTACTGATAGCCCCTGATTTCACCAAGGAATTTATCCTGCATCAGAAGTAGGCTTGGGGGCTGTTCTATCACAGATGGTCAGGGAGGAGGAACATCCAGTTCGCTACCTCAGTAGGAAACTCCTTCCGAGGGAACAAAAATATGCAGTGGTGGAGACAGAATGTCTCGCTGTAAAATGGGTCATGGAAGCATTGCACTACTACTTGCTCGGGTGCAGATTTGTCCTTGTGACCGACCATGCCCCTCTTCAATGGATGCAGCGGAACAAGGAGAACACCACAAGGGTGACCAGGTGGTTCTTATCCCTCCAACCTTTCCAGTTCCATGTGCAACACAGAGCAGGGAGCCGTCATGGCAATGCCGATGGTTTGTCATTTGTGCACTGTCTGGTTTCCCAAGCTGCCCAACCCCTTTCTGTTGAGCAGGGGGGAGGGATATGTGACAGACTCAGACCAGTGGGGTACAGGAGTCTGGTAGAGGGCAAATATACTGGTCACTGAATGAGTAGTTTTCTGTTCCCTGAGTGACCAGAGCAGGGGCTGCACTAAAGTAATCAGGAACCTGCTAGAACCAATTAAGGCAGACAGGCTGATTAGATCACCTATAGCCAATCAAGGCAGGCTAATCAGGGCACCTGGGTTTAAAAAGGAGCTCACTCCAGTCAGGTGGGAAGGAGCCAGAGGAGAGGAAGTGCGTGTGAGGAGCTGGGAGCAAGAGGCACAACGAGCTGAGAGCGAGAGTGTGTGTTGCTGGAGGACTAAGGCGTACAAGCATTACCAGACACCAGGAGGAAGGTCCTGTGGTGAGGAAAAAGAAGGTGTTTGGAGGAGGCCATGGGGAAGTAGCCCAGGGAGTTGTAGCTGTCATGCAGCTGTTACAAGAGGCACTATAGACAGCTGCAATCCATAGGGCCCTGGGCTGGAACCCGGAGTAGAAGGCGGGCCTGGGTTCACCCCAAACCTCCCAACTCCTGATCAGACACAGGAGGAGTTGATCCAGACTGTGGGGAAGATCACTGAGGTGAGCAAATCTGCCAATAAACGCAGGACCCACCAAGGTAGAGGAGGAACTTTGTCACAGTACATGTTGCTCCTTCACAGTTGAACACGGTGTGGGAAAAATTATAGGTAAGAAAATAACCCAGTTAAGGTGAAACAGATACCACTTGGGACAAAAATGTTGAGTGTGATCTTAAAGACACCTTGTCCTTGAAGAATTTAGCGTCTGGAGGATCTGCCATTAAAGCTTGTATATTGCTGATTTTTCTTGATGTTATAGTCATAAAGAAGGCCCCTTCCATAAGAGGAGAGCCAATAAGCATGTTATCAGCTCAAATGATGGACCCATCAGTGCTGCCACCACCATATTAAATTCCCATGATGGCACCGTTTCCTTCACGGGTGGAAAAAGATGAACAATATCTTTAAGCTTCATCATCATCATAGGGTTTGAGAATATTGACTTTCCTTGGATGGGAGGATGGAAAGCTGAGATTGCAGCCAAATGATTTTGCAGGGAGCTAAGAGATAGGCCTGAGAGTACAGAGTTGCTTGCAAATCCTTAAATGAACATAAAGTCTCAGCCGTTTTGTCTTAGAATATAAATTGACCATCAGAAGATAGGTCTTCCACACTCTGTTGGATATCTGGTGCTATTCCTGAATTCTGCAACCATGGTGCTTTTCTTATTGTGACCCTTGAAGCAAATACTTTGATAGCCATAACAGCTATGTCCAGGACCAATAGAAAATATATCTTAACAACCAGGTGGCCCTCCACAACAAATGCCTTGAACTCGCCTTGAAAGGATTTGGTAATTTGTCTGTGAACTTCGCTACAGAATCCCAGTTCATAGAATTATATTTGGATAGCAGCGCCTGCTGGTTTCTAATTTACATTTTTAAAGGAGGAAGTTGAATAAATCTTTCCACCCATGAGCCAACCTCTTTACCTCTGTCCTGGGGCATGGACTTGTACCTCTCTTGATGCAACCTGTCATTGGCTGCTGTCACAACAAGCAAGTTAGGAGTAGGATATGAATAAAAATACTTGAATCCCTGCATAGGGACATAATACTTGCCCATATGCTTTGCCACAGGTGTCAAAGGGTGTTCCACAAGGCCATGGCAGATTGCAACAGTGCTTTGCTAATAAGGTGAGCTACTCTCCCTGGGGTTGAGGACAGAAGAATGTTCACTAATTTGTATGTTTTCCTGCACCATTTCAGCCTGATATACCCAAGGCTGAAGCCAGTTGTCTAAGGAGCTCCTGATGTGCCCAAAAGTCCTCAGGCACTGGAAAGGAAGCATCTGGTACTCAGGTGTAATCTGGTGATGATGAGGACTGAGGAAGGGGGTTCACAGGCCTTTCAGTGCAGTACCAGACCCTGCACATGTGTCTGAGGTTGCACATGTTCTGAGGTGTCATCCTCCACCTGAATTTGCACCTGGGCAGCTGGCACTGACAACTGTCGGAAGACAGGATATTGAACTAGATGGACCTTTGGTGTGACCCAGTACGGCTGTTTTTATGTAGGTGGCTGGGGAGGTGATGCCATGGATTTGTTGGGTGATCTTGCCCTGGGTGAGTTGAAGATCGGGACCTTAAGGAACAAGGACCATCCCATAGACTCCCATGCCACGATGGAGATGGTTAAGGAATCAGTGGCCAGTAAACAGTGAGTCCCTTTCTCTGCAGCAGGGAAAGTCCTGGTCAGAATCAGCAGGAGGTCTAGGCTGTCTTTAGACTGGGATTTGAAAGACAAAGGAATGGAGGACGACCTAGATGAATACCCAGAATCATCCAGAGTTAATGAGGGAGCAACCCCCAAGAGGCAAGCCACCATCCAACCTCCTCAGAGATCCAACACGGTGGTAACATCAATCCCAGGGCCGGTAAACAAATTGGTGCTCTGAAGATTGGCAGAGGCAAGACACTCTCTCGGTACCGAAAAGAGGCATTGATGCTGGGATCAGTACCAATCCTCATGACATGGTTTGCATCATGATCACTGTTGTTGCCTAAGCAGACTGTTCTGCCAATTAACCCCTCGGTACCGGTGAAGGTGCCAGCCTCAACTGTGTACTCAGTGCAATATGCAGTGCTGGTATCTGGGACACCTGTGTAATTAACTCCGATGGTGGGGTCATTACTTAGGAAGTTGCAGCAGCTGAATGTTCCTAGATAACTGGAGAATCAGGAACCAAAAGGCACAGCAGATCTGATACTGCCTGGTACACCAGAGGCGTGGACACTGTCAGTGTCAATGCCGTCACTACTTGGCTCAATGTACGATGCCAGAGTCAATGGTACAGCCTCAAATTGATGTTGCCTGGTACCAGAGGGCAGGTAGAAGGCCCAGTTCCACCACACATACCTGAAGAGTCATGATGCCAGTCTGCACTGATTCTGGCAAAGGAAGAAGATGCTCCCCGAAATCTGGAGTGACTACAGTCCGTTTTATTGGTCCTTTTCTCGGTGGGCCTGAGTAACAGTCAACGATCTCTCTTCCTCAGTGTCCGGACAAGGAACATTGGCTCGTTGTGGCTCTGATGACATCTGAGGAGCTGGTAATATTTCTGGTGCTGAGGCAAGTCTCCTGGCCTGCCCCATCAGGTGCTGCTCGACTCTCAAGTCCCTTGTCACTTGCGTTCTTTTCTTAAAGACTTGCAGATGAAGCACCTCTCCCAACACAACACACACTTTGTGTGGAGAATCACTATCAGGAATAGCCACCCCACGTGACAGACAGTGCTAGAATCCTGATGAAGGCATTCCACCAAAAAACCAAAGCTATTTAACCTAACTCACAATTCTAATTAAAGGTACTACTAGCTAACAAACTACTGTAATGATTTACAACTAAATCTCAGAAGACTGGAGGTATGAAAATCAATGTGAAGAAACACCACACTGAGTGCTCTGACTAGCTCTGGGCAATGAGAAGGAAATTATGGGGATCAGAGAAGCGTCACCCTTATATAGCCAGGGCAGGGGGTATGAGGGAACAGCGTGAGCGCCACTCCTAGGGTACTGCTAGGCAATATTCTCTGATTTCAGTGCACTGAGCATACACACACTTCTTTAGAATACATGCTGCAACTACTGAAAGAACAGTTACCTCCCATGTTTTACGTGGATGTAATAACAGGAGTCTTCTAAGAATATCTGCATTTTTTGCAAGTGCATCACACTGATGACTCATGTCCAATCTGTGATTCACTATAATCCCCAAATCCTTTTCAGCAGTACTACTGCCTAGCCAGGCATACCCCATTTTATATTGTGTCATAAATCAGCTCTTTCCACACCCAATCAGGTACTACTGGCCCATTGCCTGGAACCAGAAAGCACTATACAGTGTCATCTCCTAGGGGCCAGTGCAGGATTCTTCTATTGTGCAAGACTTGTTACTAATACAGTCCCCACCTAAACCCTTATACCTTCCGATCATCTGGGACTAGGTCCTGTAGAACCTTCTTCTTGGGCCACTCCTTGGCCAGCTCTTCATTAGCTAGCTCGTGAAGGTAATAGACTGCCACCTTAGCAGATTTTCTCTGGATTCTGCCTGCACTACTGGGCTCCAGGGTCATTTCCTTCAGACTCTCAGGCCTCCCTTCTTCATGGAGGAAAGTGACCTGCAAGGAAAGGGCAATAGGGTGACCCCTATTCATCAGATCCCACTTAGGCCACACTTGAATGCCTAGAATGATCCGTCAAGGTCCTTCAGGCCCAGGCCAAAATGCCCCATCCCAGTCACTTCCCCTCAAAAAAACTCAGGCACAAGAGTAGCCTGGGGGCAGGAAAAGACCGTGAGATCCATGTATGAGGGGAGTTATGGGAAGAGAGCTCTCTGCCCAGACACAACGAGGCTTCAGAGCACCTGGGCTCAGAAAGAAGCCAGAGATATGTGCCTTTGATGGGCTGACGCACTCCACCCCCATCTCTATTGAACACCTCAGGAATAACATTCATTCTGGTTCCTGTCCTGTCCCACAGACGGATCTCAAATCTGGAGGGGAAAAAGAAGAGCAACAAGCAGCTCTCACAGGACATCAAACATGCCAGCACCATACCCCCATGGAGGAGGGAGAGGGGAGCTGGGGAAGGGTTTGCTGCCACCCAGACTACTTACGTATCAAGCTGTCCTAGCTGCAGAGCAGCAGAAGTCTCAATCACAAGGGGAGCATCGCATGTTCCCCTCCCAGATGAAAAGGGATCAGGAAAGAGTATTCTATTAGACAGGCAGGAGGAGGCTACCAGCCCCTACCACACCGTGAAGCGTGAAACAGATGAGACTAGGCTCTCCGGTGCACAGTGGGCCTGGGAAGCTCAGAATCGATTGTCCAAAGTGGGCAAATGAAAAAGTGGTTTGGAGAAAGAGAGGTCACCACCCATAGCTACTTTTCCCGATAACAATGGCAACTCATACTTACCGGCCCATGCTCAGACCTAAGGTGATAAACAAGCCCTGCCTTTGACTTGTATGCTTTCCCACAGTGACGACATTTCATGGCCATTTTCTCCAACTCAGAGGCCGCCTTCCCACACTTTTTCATATGGTACAGGTATCCCATTATGCTGGTGAAGCTGCCTGTACATCCCTGTCAATGCAGAAGAGAAGAGCATGAGCCAGAGCTCTGGCACATGTGGCAGACCCCATCCCTGGCTGACAAAGAACAGAAATAACCCTACTGAATCTGAAGAAGCCAATGGTCCATCCAGGCCAGGCTGATTGCTCTCCAGCAGCTGCCAGCCTCAGATGTTGCACATCATAAAACCCCCATAATGCACATCACTGTGTAATACTGTCTTGGGGAAAGCATTCATGGCTGGATGAAGGAGCCCACTGGTCACTGTTTTCCCTCTTTGCCTCGCTGCAGATGCCACCATTTTAAAGCTACAGAGTTAGGTAACTACTTAGCAGCTGCAGAACATTACAGATGTTCAAAGGGGCAAGAAACCCTCCAATGGCAGGGACCACATGAAGAGATACCAATATTTATGGTGCTGTGGAGAACAGGGAAGTGATCACAGCAACGAAATACGGCTGCCAAAACGAACTGCTTGGGTACTAGAGACATCCTACACAATAAATACAGAACACCCACATTAGACCAGGCAGTGGCTTGCTTCAATATCCCCTACCAGGGAGTTCCATGGAGTAATTGTGTGCTACATAAACACACATTTACTTTTGTCCATTTGAAATTTTCATCTTACAGTGTAACCCCCACACCTCCTGAATGTGGTGCTCTGTCCCATCTAGTGGCACTGAGGCCACTTAGAGAGAGATTAATCAGTCTACTCTACAGCCTTAGCCAACAGCTATATGGTTTTTAGCTCATGCAGTAGAGGCTCATGCACTAAGCTCCAGAGGTCCCAGGTTTGATCCCGCCCATCGACGACTGGGGTCTGTCAGCGTTACAACAGCACCCTCCCATCCTCATTGATGGGGTACGATAAAGCATTGTCAGCCCCATCAACACAATCCATTGCTCTAAATACTTCTCATACCTCCTTGTACTCTTCCAAATGAAGCAGCCTTATGACCAGATTCTGTCTGTCACTACAGCCCATTTACACCATTACATTCCTTTATGGATTACCACTTGTGTAAAGGAGTTCCCCCACTGGCATTCAGCTCTCAGAACGGCCCTATGCCATGCTCTTGCACAGCTGTTAGCTCAGGACAGGGAGTGTGTCTGTAGCACAATGCACTCTGGCTATTCTGGGCCAGGGAGCAATCCTCAGGTACCCGTGCAAGATTGCTGTAACTTAGAGCTAGGCAGTGGCAGGCACTCAAGACAGACCCAAAATTCAGAGGGTGCACAGGTGGAATAAAGCCACAATATACTACACCTTCCAAGAGGGACAGTACAGAATCTGGTCTGAGTCCTTAATTCCTGTTTGGATGGCAGATGAAATTCAATGTTGATAAATGAAAAGTAATGCACATTGGAAAACATAATCTCAACGCTACACATACAATGATGGGGGCTCAATTAGCTTTTACCACTCAAGAAAGAGATCTTGGAGTCATTGTGGATAGTTCACTCAATGTGCAGCAGCAGTCAAAAAAGCGAACGGAATGTTGGGAATCATTAAGAAAGGGATAGACAAGACAGAAAATATCATATTGCCTCTATATAAATCCATGGTACACCCACATCTTGAAAACTGTGTGCAGATGTGGTTGCCCCATCTCAAAAAAAGATATATTAGACTTGGAAAAGGTTCAGAAAAGGGCAACAAAAATGATTAGGGGTATGGAACGGCTGCTGCATGAGGAGAGATTAGTAAGACTGGGACTTTTCAGCTTGGAAAAGAGATGACTAAGGGGGATATGATAGAGGTCTGTAAAATCATGACACGTGCTGAGAAAGTAAATAAGGAAGTGTTATTTAGTCCTTCTCATAACACAAGTACTAGGAGACACCAAATGAAATTAATAGGAAACAAGTTTAAAACAAACAAAAGGAAGTATTTTTTCACTCAACGAACAGTCAGCCTGTGGAACTCCTTGCCAGAGGATGCTGTGAAGGCCAAGACTATAACAAGGTTCAAAAATGAAAAAGATAAATTCATGGAGGATAGGTCCATCAATGGCTATTAGCCAGGATGGGCAGGGATGGTTTCCCTAGCCTCTGTTTGCCAAAACTTGGGAATTGGCGATGGGATGGATCACTTGATGATTACCTGTTCTGTTCATTCCCTCTGGGGCACCTGGCATTGTCCACTGTCGGAAGACAGGTTACTGGGCTAGATGGACCTTTGGCCTGACCCAGTATGGCCGTTCTTATGGTACCTTCCTTTCAGCCCCACTATAAATAGATGCCAAATCTTTTTTGTTGTCCTTCTTGGGATTTTACTGTTTTGTTTTAAATTTCTGTTCTGTCTTTTCTGAGATAAAATGATGAACACCAAATGCAGAATCTTAGGTGTGGACACACTGATGACAGCACAAATATTAGATGTCTGTCCCCTCCCCTCCTGCTGTGAACTCAGTGCATGAGAAGTACCAAACTAAGGTCTTGTAAACTGAAACCCTCTTTCTTTCAGCTTGGGGAAAAAAGCCTGCGTACATTGTCTCCTGCCAATTTCTCTCCCTTACCCAGACAGACCACCCACAGAGGTAAGAGGGGCTGTCAGTCTACATGGCTCATTCAGTTATTGACCTCATTCAGATCGTAGAGAGAGGCTGGGCAATTTGTGGTGAAGTACACACCTGTTCACTGAGAATGGAGCTGTGGCCAAAGTTTATCCAAGCCATTGTACTTCCTAAGTATCTTACTCGCTGTTTTGATCACTGCTGCACACTAAGCAGATGTCTGTCCTTTTCACAATTACCTCTACAGCTTCAAGTTTCAATAGATTAATAGAATTTAAGGCCAGAAGAAATCATGATGATCATGTAGTCTGACCTGCATAACATATGCCAGAGATGTTCATGCAGAAATACCTACATCAAGCCCTATAATTCGGGTTGAGCTAAGCCCACCAGAACCGATCACATTCCTAGGAAAGAGGTTACAATAGTTCAGCGAGTGCAGATCATTTAAATCATTCCTTCTAAACGTACATCACTTTACATTTGTCTATTTTAATCCCTTCTGCCATTGTGCTGTCCACCTAGTTACCTAACAGCATTAGGTTCTTCTGAAGAGGCCCATTGTCTTAAAACCATAACTAGAGCTTTGGCACAAGTCCCACTGACTGGCTCTTGTAAGTGTGTCCAGCAGACATCATGCAGTGCTCTAAACTCTGGCAAAGGCTGCCGCTTCATTTGGGATGCAAGATCCTGCAGCTCACCTCCCTCATACACTTTAGCTTTCCCATTCGCTTCAGCACCTTCCGGAGGCGGTCTCGTTCACACTGCTCATCTAATTCACCTCCTTCCTTCACAATTGGCTAAAAGCAAAGCAGAGAGAACAAAGGTAAGCACAGGACCCACAGCACTCTGTAATTCTACATTCTGGGAATTTGCTCCATAATCCAGCTGCATAATCTAAGCACTTTCTAAATCTATGGCTGTGAGGAAACCTTCCAAAAGTGACCTGAATGTATCTGATGAAGCAATCTATGCTTAAGTCTGCGGGACAATGGAACAACTTTAAGAGG
This sequence comes from Aldabrachelys gigantea, assembly GCA_026122505.1. NCBI lineage: Eukaryota > Metazoa > Chordata > Testudines > Testudinidae > Aldabrachelys > Aldabrachelys gigantea. The sequence continues at coordinate 216,108 of CM047481.1, read as the reverse complement.
AATGAACTGTTCCATTTATCCCAGTGGGGTGTTAACTATTTCACAGGTGATCATTTTAATATCCAACTAAAGGCCCCCACCCTGATGAAAAGCCCAGCCAACCTACAGCTGCTGGAAAGAGAAGTATATATGAGGACCTTATAAGGGTGCTATCTGGTTGGGGCTCTATTTCTCATATCAGCCTCTGACTCCCAGGTATCGGATACATTTCAAGTTGCCCAGACCCTCTGCCCTCCAGAGTGGAGCAGCATTCTCTTTCTGCTGTTCCCATCCTGTGAGTTAAGGGGCAGGGGAGGCCTCCGTTACTCTGCATGCCTGCAATCCCCCCTCCTTTTTCTTCCATTGTGTCCCCTCTTTCCTTGTGAATAACTCCTGCTATCTGAGCTGTTGCTCAGAGCTTCTCAAGCAGTAGCAGCATGAAAGTGATACAATTCTCGATGGTCTCACTACTGTCCTCAGGGTTCCAAACAGCAGTAACACAATTGACAGTTTTGTTGGCAAACTCTGCAGCACAGATGGACAGCCCTGCATCAGTTATTTATTCTATGAGATATCGTGGTTATAAAAACTATATAAAAAGCAATGAGGGATAAATTCACCAAGCCTAGGAACTCTCTCCCACTCTTCTGAATGACATCTCCCAAAGAGTTTCACTCTTCATTGCCAGACCTAGAGACAGAGGCTTCTTAAAAGGTGACTAAAGGGGGAAAATGGGTTATGCCCTTTGAGTATCTTTATGCAGGATAACGGAGCACTGAAAGGTGTTTACTGCTTGCTTTTTTACTTTGAAAATGTCAGGATCTCAACTAGTCTGCTCTGTAATTGCTGGATGACTCTGATCTGTATTTCACAAAATCTCCCAGCCCTTTAGTGAAGGGCTGAGAAATATAGAGTCTTTAATAATCAGATCATTTCTTCTGAGTTTTTTTTTAACAGAGTATTTGATAAATATTTATAACAAATTCACACCCAAGTGTTTTAAAGAGTCTGAATAGAAAGGCCTTCCCATCTTTATCAGCTGTCACTTGCCTAGCATTTCTGACATCACAATGCTACTAGGTTTCCAAGTATTCAGTCTTTCAGGAAAAACTGGTTAGATAAGACCTGAATTTTTAAAGATAGAAAATGTTTGACAACCCACCACCTTTCAGTCTCTTTGTGCATCAAGGGAGCAACAAAGGGCTGTCTGGCCTGGAAGGTCAGGGCTTCTGCTAGTCGTACAATATCAACGTTACCAGGTTGTTATGGTCTGCCATGATGTGGTATTTCATTCCTGCCAAAGACCTGAGCTGTTTTCCACAGTGATGACATGTGAACATTTCCTACAAGTAAAACAAGAGTGCAGACTGCATTAAACACAAACCTCAGATACTGGGTGACTGTAGGAGAAATGGGGCAGCAGGCAGGGAGAAAACCTTGTACGGGTCAGATAACTGCACAGTGAGAAAAAACCCACCATGCATTTGGAAGTCAATGAATATATTTACAGGGGTATAAAGACTAGAAAAGAGACAGGGTAAGAAAAAGAAAATGGATGTGTCTCTGCCCACTTTCCTAAAACCACAAGTAACACAGAGAGGAAGGAGCAGTTGACTACACTGATTCAGGACCAGATTAACTTCTTGTGGGCCCAGCGCCAAACACATTTGTGGGCCCCCTTGGGGAATGAAGAGGCCGGGGGCAAAAGCACAGCAGGCAGGGTGGATTTGATTTAAATCACTAGTTAGGAAGAATATCAGAGGGTAGCCGTATTAGTCTGGATCTGTAAAAGCAGCAAAGAATCCTGTGGCACCTTATAGACTAACAGACGGAGCATGAGCTTTCGTGGGTGAATACCCACTTCGTCAGACGAAGTGGGTATTCACCCACGAAAGCTCATGCTCCAGTACATCTGTTAGTCTATAAGGTGCCACAGGATTCTTTGCTGCTAGTTAGGAAGACTCGATTTAAATCATGGGTTTCTACATAAAAAGTCCGTTATTGTTGGTTGTTATAACCTTAAAACATATTCTTCACAATTCAGGCTTGGTCTATACTACGAGTTTTTTTCGAATTTAGCAGTGTTAAACCGAAGTAACACTGCACCTGTCCACACAACGAAGCCCTTTATTTTGATATAAAGGGCTGGTAATATTGACATCTGTACTTCTCCCCGACGAGGGGAGTAGTGCTGAAATCGATATTGCCATTTCGAATTAGGGTTAGTGTGGCCGCAATTCGATGGTATTGGCCTCCGGAACCTATCCCACAGTGCACCATTCTGACTGCTCTGGACAGCAATCTGAACTCGGATGCACTGACCAGGTAGACAGGAAAAGCCCCACGAACTTTTGAATTTCATTTCCTGTTTGCCCAGCGTGGAGCTCTGATCAGCATGGGTGACCATGCAGAGCTCATCAGCACAGGTAACCATAACCATGCAGTCTGAGAATCCAAAAAGAGCACCAGCATGGACTGATCGCGATATGGGGAGAGAATTCTGTGCTAGCTGAACTACGTTCCAAAAGACGAAATGCCAAAACATTTGAAAAAGTCTCCAAGGGCATGATGGAGAGATGCCACAATAGAGACTCACTACAGTGCCGTGTGAAAGTTAAGGAGCTCAGACAAGCCTACCACAAAACCAAAGAAGCAAACAGAGGGTCTAGGGCAGAGCCGCAGACATGCCGCTTCTATGCTGAGCTGCATGCAATTCTAGTGGGGGCCGCCACCACTACCCCACCCCAGACCGTGGATTCCAAGGAGGGGGTAATCTCAGCCATGCCTGAGGATTCTGCGGACGGGGAAGAGGAGAAGGAGGACGAGCTTGTGGAGAGCACACAGCACTCCGCTCTCCCCAACAGCCAGGATCTTTTTCTCAGCCTGACTGAAATAGCCTCCCAACCCTCCCAAGGCAGTATTCCAGACCATGAAGCCATGGAAGGGACATCTGGTGAGTGTACCTTTGTAAATATAAAACATGGTTTAAAAGCAAGCGTTTTTAAATGATTAATTTGCCCTCAGGACTTGGGATGCATTCATGGCCAGTACTGCTACTGGAAAAGTCTGTTAACGTGTCTGGGGATGGAGCGGAAATCCTCTAGGGACATCTCCATGAAGCTCTCCTGGAGGTACTCCAAAAGCCTTTGCAGAAGGCTTCTGGGCAGTGCAGCCTTATTCCATCCTCCATGATAGGACACTTGACCACACCATGCTAGTAGCCAGTAATCTGGTATCACTGCATGACAAAGCCTGGCAGCATATGGTCCCAGTGTTTGCTGGCACTGAAGCAACATCTGTTCTTTATCTTGCTGTGTTATCCTCAGGAGCAAGGGTCGGCAACCTATGGCACAGGTGCCGAAGGTGGCACATAAGCTGATTTTCAGTGGCACTCACACTGCCCGGGTCCTGGCCACCGGTCTGGGGGGCCCTGGATTTTAATTTAATTTTAAATGAAGTTTCTTAAACATTTTAAAAACCTTATTTACTCTAAATACAACAATAGTTTAGTATATATTATAGACTTATAGAAAGAGACTTTCTAAAAACATTAAAATGTATCACTGGCACGTGAGACCTTAAATTAGAGTGAATAAATGAAGACTCGGCACACCACTTCTGAAAGGTTGCCAACCCCTGCTCAGAAGAGTGATATCGTTCATGGTAACCTGGTTGAAATACGGGAATTTAATTCAGGGGACAGAGGTGGCCATTCCTACGGGGCTATTTGCCTGTGGCTGAAAAGATATCCTTCCCTGCAGTTAGCCAAGCGGCAGGGGGGAGAAGATTGGCCGTGAGCTTTTCGTGTTTGGCTAGCAGGGATCTTCCCGGATACCAGCCATGCAGTGGGGGGAGGGGGTAAAGCGATCATCCCAGAGAATTGGATGGGGGCAGGGGGGTTAGTTTGTTTTCTGCTGCTACACGTTAACAGGAAAACTGCAGCACTCAATGGGCTTTGCGTGGTAGGTGGGAAAGGAGAGCGCTGGATATATGAAGGCTGCAGAAGCCAAAAGACAAAATGGCTTACCATGGCCGCATGCAAGCTGAATTCCGTTGCCTGGACCTGCATCTGTGATCTCTAACACCAAAGCCACAGGCACTCAATATTAAGATGCAAAATGTGACCTTGTACTGAAATCACACGTGCTACGTAATGTGAATAGTGTTGTTCACTGTGAAAGAGTATAACCATTGTTCTGTAAAATGTATCTTTTTAAATCTCTCCCTTTTTTCCCCCTCTCTCCTGCAGCTGCAAGTTTTTCAAGCCTCCCTCCTCCGTCCCGAAGGCTATCTCAGATAAGGCGGCAAAAAAAAAAAAAAAAAAGGATGCGAGACGAAATGTTCTCAGAAATCATGGAATCGACCCGTAATGAAAGAGGTCATCTGAATGAGTGGAAGGTCACCCTATCCCAGTACAGGAAAGCTGCCAGTGAGTGTGAGGCCATGAGGGATGAACGTGAGGAGAGCGAGATGAGAGGTGGCGGGATGCAACACTGGGGCTGCTGCGTGATCAAACTGACATGCTCCGGCGTCTGGTGGAGCTTCAGGAACGGCAGCAGGATCACAGAGTGCCGCTGCATCCCCTGTATAACCACCCTTCCCCCTCACCATGTTCCATAGCCTCTTCACCCAGAAGTGTAAGAATGCGGGGCAAGGAGGCTCCGTGCACCCACTTACTCCACCCCAGTGGACAGGCCAAGCAAAACGCTGTCATTATTTTGAACTTATTTAGTGGCCTTTTCCTTCTCTCCTATCCTCCTCCCAAATCCCACCCGGGCTACCTTGTCAGTTCTCTCCCTCTTTTTATAATCAATTAACAAAGAATACATGATTTCTAAATGATAGTGACTTTATTTCCTTAGAAAGCAAGCTGTGATCGAAGGAGGAGGGTGGGTTGCTTACAGGGAATGAGTCAATCAAAGGGGCAGGTTTTCATCAAGGAGAAACAAACCAAACTTTCAAATCGTAGCCTGGCCAGTCATGAAACTGGTTTTCAAAGCTTCTCTGATGCGCAGCGCTTCCTGGTGTGCTCTTCTAATCGCCCTGGTGTCTGGCTGCGCATAATCAGCTACTTGCATCACAGCAGCCCCCACAGTAGATGTGCCCACTCAAATTGATTCCCGACTGACCGGTAGCTCTCTGGCATTGCAAGCTTCCATAGGGCTATCGCCACTCACTTGTGAACTGTGAGGGCTGCTCTCATCTTGGTATTCTGGTGCTTCAGGGCAAGGGAAAGCAAGTCACAAAGTTCCATGAAAGTGCCCTTACATATGCGAAAATTTTGCAGCCACTGGGAATCGTCCCACACGTGCAACACTATGCGGTCCCACCAGTCTGTGCTTGTTTCCTTGGCCCAAAATTGGCATTCCATGGCTAGAACCTGCCCCATTAACAGCATGATCTCCAAAGTGCCAGGCCCTGCAGTTTGAGAGAATTTTGTGTCCATGTCCATATCACTCATATCACCGCGCTGCCGTAGTCGCCTCCTCCTCGCCTGGTTTTTCAGGTCTTGGTTCAGCATAAACTGCACGAGAATGCGCAAGGTGTTTACAATGTCCGTGACTGTTGTCTTGAGCTGAGCAGGCTCCATGCTTGCTGTGGTATGGTGTCTGCACAGTTCACCCAAGAAAAAAGGTGCAAAATGGTTGTCTGCCGTTGTTTTAATGGAGGGAGGGGAAGGATGTACCCAGAACCACAAGCGACAATGGTCTTTGCCCCATCAGGCACTGGGATCTCAACCCAGAATTCCAATGGGCGGGGAAGACTGGGAACTATGGGATAGCTACCCACAGTGCAACGCTCTGGAAATCAACGCTAGCCTTGGTACATGGACGCACACCACCGAATTAATGTGCTTAGTGTGGCCACGTGCACTCAACTTTATACAATCTGTTTCCTAAAATCAGTTTCTGTAAAACCAGAATAATCCCGTAGTGTAGACATACCCTTAGAGATAGATTTAGGTTTCATTTTTAGAAAGTACACACTACACATTTTTAAACCATGATTTATTTTGAAAACTTTTCAGATGAGTTTTACAGCTATATCAGAAAATGAATGATTGTTTGATTATTTCATTTACCAAAGGTAATTGAAGCAGATATTTGTGAAGTCACTGGGAGGTGAACTACCTCCAGTTCAAGAGGTTAATCATTAATATTTGGAGGATTTTCTTGCCAGGCTGTATTAGGAGTAGATCATTTCAATTGTTTTATTTAACTAAAACAACAATGTTAAGTATTCTGGATTTTTTCCCTTCAACAGCAAACATAATATTTTAACAAAAAAAATATGTCTCTCACTTCTCACATTTATCTCCAGACTTCTCCTTGTCCAGATCTATTCTGCCCCCAACAATCTTCTATTAATCGAATGTTTTGAAACTTTTCACTTTTAAAGAGAGGTAAGGGGTTGACCCTGTGTACACAAATTTGCAGAGGGACAACAGAGTTGAGGTCTGTTATTTCTCACCTCTATATATTTTTTTAGTTATCTAAAAACATTTTTGCTGTTAACGAGCATGTTACCTCTGGAGACACAAATCCACAGTTTGTGAACTGCAAAACTAAGCATCTCTGATGGTATCTTCCAGACTGAGCACTGAGTCCCATTGGGTAGATAGAAAAATTAACCTAAATAATCTATACAGATGTCTGGGAACCGCATAAGATTGGGTCCCTAAGCCTGTAGAACTGGTGAATGAAATTGTTTTTAACTGTTCACTTTATTAATGTAACTTCATAAGTAAAGTTTTATGAATGAAACAACATTCATCCATATAACCGGTTACCCCAAAAACTGGTTAATTGACAATTAAGATGCTTGTTAAGAGCCATACCTGTTCAGCTAGTTGCCCTTGTAAATTTCACTTCCAGTCCAATTCCTGCTTAAATCAATCACTGAGATTTGCACTGTTTCCGTATTGTAACTTCTGTTCACTGTTTGCCATTCATTATACTTGTCTCCTTCTGTTCACCGTTTGCCATATTGTAATTCAAACTCCATTTTAAAGCACTCACTCTATTTTGTAAAAGCTTGCTGCAACCCTCATTTTTGCAAAACCCTGCTATAAATCTTATTAGTTTAGATGTGTGAATGAGGTATGTATGGATGATGGAATCAACCTCCAGCACCAGCCTGTCCTGATGAAAAAGAGTTCAAACACCAATGGCTGAAGATGCAGACAAGAGCCCTAACAAAGTAAGAAGATTCCACCCTCAGAAGAAAAGAACAAAGGTCCAATAGAAGAAAGATCAAAGCCAGGTACCAGGCTGAAAGTCACACCTGCAATTGACAGGTAATCAATCACACCGAACCCAGAGGCAGGGTGACACAGCAAGACCTATAGACTCTGGATTCAAACTAAAGCCTACAAAAAGGATGGGTGAGATGGAAGACTTGGAAGGATAATGTTCTGCTGCCAACATGGGAGGGCACACCCAGCCCTTCCTTGTGCCTGGCCAGTTAGCTGCCACAAGCTACGAACTCAAGCTATGTTCAGGACTGGTAACTATACAGAAGCTGCAGAAGATCTGTATATATATATATATATATATATATATCTGTGTGTGTGTGTGTGTGTGTGTGTGTGTGTGTGTGTGTGTGTGTGTTGGGGGGGGAGAGAGTGTGTATGTGTAAGTATTAAGGTGTTAGCTAGTGGTTATAGATCAAATTGTTATAATAATAAATGTGGCATCTTGCCTTGCCCCCTGAAACGATTCTCTGTAGTTTCGTCTGCATAACAAGCCATGAACTATTAGAACTTGTTTACAAAACTTTTCTTAAACATCATATGAATATATTGTCTCATACTATAGAATCAGAATTTATAATCCCTATTCCATGATATACTGTATCTTAATTAAAACTATCTTTAGATTGGATTTTTGAAGGGGAAAACTATTTAAATTAAAAAAAATCTGATTTTTTTTTAATTTAAAGTCATTGTTTTTATCCACCCTGACAGCTGGGCATGGGGAAGGATTGGTCCCCACTGGAGTGAGGGAGGGGCCAGGGGTGAGATGAGCACAGTGGGGCATAGGCAGAGGATTAGTCCCTGCTGACTGGAGCAAAGCAGGGGCTGGGGGCAAAAACACAGTGGGGCGAGAGCTAGGGTTGCTCATTGGAGCAAGGGAGGGGCCAGGAGTAAACTGCAAGCGCAGCAGGGCTGGGGAGGGGGTAAACAGGATCCCCCACCACCACATAGAGCAGGATTTACGTTCTCTCTGGTTCTAGCCCATTCTCTTCGCCTCTCTCTGCACCGAGCTGAGGGTGGGGGTGCAGGGTCTGGGAGGGAGTTAGGGTGCAGGGGCAAGCTGGGGGTTGGGGTCTGGCCAGGAGCTAGAATGAGGGAGGGGGCTCAGGGTTGGGGCAGGAGGTTGGAGTGTGGAGCGCTTACCTGGGGCAGCTCCCATTCAGTGCGAGGGCTATAGATGAGTATGTGGGGGGGGAGAGGGCACAGGAGCTCCCGTTTGGTGCTCAGGGTGGGGATGTGGGTGGTGCACGTGTCAGGGCAGGGGGTTGGGAGTTTGTGAGGGGGGGGTGCAGGGGTCAGGACTGGGGAGGTGGGCTGGGGTTGTGTGGGTGCTCCCAGCCCTCACCTTGAGCAGTTCACAGCAGGGGGCCAGAGGGGGTATGCCCTGATTCCAGCCCCTTTCCCAAGGCCCTGCCCCCACCTCTTCTCCACTTCTTCCTCTCTCTCCTGAAAGTTATTAAATGTTCAGCGCCAAGGAACAGATGGGGTAGAGGACTGAATTTTCCACAGCCTCCCTCACAAAATATACCACCACTTTGCCTTTAGTTAATAATTATCCTTTTGAGGGGAAAACCAGGCACTTCTCTCTTTTTGCAAAGTCCTGTGACCTCTTTCAGCTCAAGAAAACTTGTGAGTGCAGGTGATGCAATAACTCTTTACCGCCCTTCCAGTTATAGTGGTGGAGGATGAGTAAAGGTGGGAATGCAGTGTTAAGGCCCCCTGACCCCAATGCCTGCACACTTCAGGGGACAGCAGCTGCTATTGGAAGGGGCATTTCCCTCACTAGCGTTAAGCCGCCCGATGCTCCCAGGATTTGGAGGGACAGCGTGGCTGCTACTCTAGCCCAGATTGGAGTTGGGAGGAAGGACACGGGTGCTCTTGTGCAAGGTCCCTAGCCCCCATTAGGAGTTGGAGCAAGGACAGGGAACCAGAGGCAAGGAATGCGGAAATGGGAGGGGGGATCTGAGGGGGAGAGGGGTCCCGGCCCGGGCAGAGGGAGCAGGGGGAGGACGACGGGGAGGAAGATCTGGGAAAAGGGAGCAGCCTGAAAAAATATTGTTTCCTTCCGGAGAAGCAGACTCACCCTGCCCAGGGTCCAGGTGGTGGCGGCTGCTGCTGCTCCCCATCCCCCCAAACAGCTGATCGGGAGCATGGAGTGAGAGGAGGAGGGGCGAGTAAGAGGCGGGGGAGGAGGAGCTTTGGGCTGCGTGCAACAGAAAGACAGAGCCCCAGGCACAGCAGCACCAAGCTTCCCAGAGAAGAAAGGCTGGGCCAGGGCCCCTTTGGAGCGTGGGGCCGGTGCCAGTGGTGCCATTGTAAATCTGGTATTGCACTGATTTACAGACAGACAAATGGATATCTCACACATTAATGCGACAGAAGGAAATGGTGTAGTTCTTGTTGGTCTGAAGTTGTGTACTGCAGTCATTAAGCTGGGGAAAAAGGGAATGGGAAGATGGTGCTATTCTGTCTCTCTCACCTGTCTGCAATTTGCCATATGTTTCTTCAGTCCCTCTACAGTCTTCCTGACCACAGCTCTGCATGTTGGACAGGTAACTCTGCCCTTACTTAGGATCTCCAGGTACCACTGTTCCTCCACACTGCCTGTCAGATCACAAGAATGGAGGCACAAGAGGAAAATCAAAAACAAAATGAAACACAACATAAAAGTTTTCTCTAGCTTTGGCAGAAGGGCTTTTCTTTAAGTTAATGGTTTGATTGCATTTCTGGGGAACAAATTCCCCATTCTGCTAACTAAATCTGAATGTTGTGTTATCTCCTCACCCCACCCCAGATCATTTACACTGGAAACTAGGAAGGGAGCTGAAGGAAGGAGAATTTCTGTGTGATTTCACTGCACATTAATAAATGGCTTTGCTACTTCATGCAAACATGGAATTGCTCCAGAAGACCATGCCACAAAACAGGCAAAGAAAAGCATATGGACAGGTGTGGCCTCCAGTCCCTGGCCCCTTTTGAGAATTAGCAGGAGAAGTTTCAGCTCCAAAGATTCTCTGGCCTGAAAATGGTTTCAGAGAATGAAAGCCAGAATTGGAATCCTTACGGCAATGTGCTCCAACACAGTTCCTCCTTATCTGTAACTCTAAAAGGTGCCCCTGAGACAGGGGGGAGGCTGTTGTGAATCAGACCATTAGATGGACCACTGGTCTGACCCAGTATGGCCGTTCTTATGTTCTTAATCATAAGGTCTTCTGAATAGGAGCTGGGAGTTGAGTGGGTGTAGTAGACACTCCACTGGTCACTCCGCTGATTGTAACAAAGACTGAATGTTATATAGTCCAACATTCTAGAACAAAGGTGTTACTGTACGGCTACAAACGGGGTTGCTTGAGCCTCTGGCTATCAGGCTATGGCGTGGGGTGATTTGTAGTAATGCCCTTATTCTGTTGAGTGAAAGAAATATGAATATTTTGCTCTCGTCTAGGCTGAAACCAGCTTGATGTATTTCCGCACAATTCAAGAAGTGATTCCCTCCCCAGGCGCCACTGAACGTGCATTGCCAGTACAAAGTCTAAATTTCCAAACCTTAGAAAGGGAACATTACCACAGAATAGGTTTAATTGACAGAAAGTGGTAAAGAACAACATGCTGCAACCTCCACTATTAGATATTCCTACAATGCCATCAGGTCCAAATGACAATGGTATCCACACAGTTTTGCCAAAAGCAAAGTGACTGAGATCACAGAAAAACATTACCCAGGACTGACCACACAGAACTACATTCACCTCTTAGCTGTTGCATAAACACTGCTCGTCCCTCTTACCTGCTGCATAGGTTGGTGGCTCTTTCCGCACATAACGCCCTTTGGATGTGGGATTTTGTTGCACCCCAGCTCGTTGCTTTTTCTTTGCTAAAATTTAAACAATGAGAAAACCCATGAAACCTAATTCTGAAAACTCTCATTAGACAGAAAGTGGAGCTCGTGGAGCAGGGGCCCTATTCAAGATGCTGGCTTGGCAGGCAAGGACTGCAAGGGTCAATTTCTCTCTTCAGAGAATTGAAGTTTATTTACTGATTTTAAAATGGAGTCCATTAGCTCAGCACCCAAAGCTAGTTAAATATGGCTCAAGAAATAAAGACTATAAAACTCTACTGCACAAATGGAGATATAAAAGGCCTAAGTCAAGAGAGTGTGTGATCTATAGGACACCTGAAGTTCTTACAGCTGGGACTCTAGTGTGCCCCATAGGAAGCAGGTTCCAAAGGTGGAGTTTTTTCTCTGAATCCTACACCACATAGCCCAGAGAATAAGCAACAGGACACACAGGAAGAGCAGCCCAGGAGACTACAACCACTATAATGGGATGTGGGGAGAGAAGCATGAAAGGAACATAGAACTGTAAGGGACCTCCTGGATCACAAAGTCCAGTCCCCTCCTATAGCAGGAAACCCCATGATATAATTCTGTTCAGAAACTTATCAACCTCCATTGTAAAACTAGTTAGGAGCAGTAGGCAATACAGCCTATCAGGAAGCTGCTCCAGAACCTCACTGCTCTGATGGTCAGAAATCTTCTAATTTCCACATCAAATTTTAAAATGGTCAGTTTATATCCATTTGTTCTTGTGCCAACATTTACCCTCCCTGGCGTTTACCCCTTTGATTTATTTACAAAGCGCAACAATATTCCCTCAGCCTTCATTTTGCTAGGCTAAAGAAGCTAATCTTTTTTCATCTCCTCTAATCAGACCTGATCACCCTCGCAGCTCTTCCCTGCACCTGTTCCAGGTCCAACTCATCTTTCTTGAAAATGAGCTACCAGAACTGCACACAGTTTTCCAGAGGCGGTATTACCAGTGCCTTGCACAAAAGTATTAATACCTTCCTATCCCTTCTGGAAATATCTCACTTCATGGCTGTGTGAACATCGGTGGCTTGTGGTCATTTTGAGACCAGTACATATATCCAGGTCTTTCTGCTCTTCTGTTGTTTCCAAATGAAGAGTTCCCACTTATAGCAGATATTTTTATTAGTCAGTAAATGCATGACATCGCTTTTTACTATTACATTTCATCCCATTTATATTTTTCCAGTCCTCAACATCACCCAAATTCTTCCTGTGTAATATCCCAACCCTGCTCTGTACTGATAATGCCTCACAACTTTGTGCTATTAGCAAATGTCATTAACATAAACCTACTTTTTGTCCTAAGGTAATTAATGAAAATAATAAAAAAAGACTAGTCTTAAGACAGATCCTGGAAGAACTCCATTAGTTACCTCCCTCCAGCTGAACAGCTCTCTTTTCAGCACAACCCATTGACACATCCCTTTTAGGGAGTGGTTTTGAAGAGGAGGGATAGCTCAGTGGTTTGAGCATCGGCCTGCTAAACCCAGAATTGTAAATTCAATCCTCGAAGGGGCCATTTAGGGATCTGGGGCAAAAATCTGTTAGGGAGGGCACTTGGTCCTGCTGTGAAGGCAGAGGACTGGACTCAATGACCTTTCAAGGTCCCTTCCAGCTCTATGAGATAGGTATATCTCCATCATAAACAAAACAAAAACATTTCCTTCCTCGCCTTACAATTCCTATGCCAATTCCCATCGTCTCCTTCTTACGTAATAATTCCCCAGGTGGTACCATGTAAAATTCCTTAATGAAGTCCAGACAGATTGGCTCTACTGCATTTACTTTGTTTAAGAAATCAGTCATCAAATCATAGAAAGATATCACATTAGCTTAGGATGATCTACCTTTGGAAACCCATGCTGCATTTCATCCCCTTTTCCATTTACCTCTATGTCCTTAATTAGTCTTTCTTCAAAATTTGTTCTAAAGCTTTACATACTGTGACAATGTATCCCATAATGCTTGAAATTATGAATATTGGCTGTATACTTGCTTGATTTCTAAGTAAGCTTTGTAAGGCATTTGGTCAGCTTCTTTAGAAAGGAATTTGCAAAGTTATGAGCCCAATCAATAAGCACTTAAGGAACGATGCATCTTGGAATGCTCCAATACACATAAGAAGTCTTCCTGGAGACATTCAAGATATCATGTGGGCAATGGTTTCTGCCTGTAAAAACTGTGAGTCATGTATGGACATGTGACTTGCCCAGGTGACTCCAGAACTCCATCTTGGAGCTGGACTTTGCATAGGAGAGAGAAGAGGGTCTCCACCCACAAGAGAAAGTCTATTAAAGCCTGTGGGAGACCCCTCCATTTGGTCTTCATCTGGCTAAAGAGAGCCTCTTCACCCCAAGGATATCTGAAAGAAACTGGAAAGAAGGACAATAACCACAGGGGGTGTGAGTGATTGCTGGACCCAGACTATAAGGAGACTAATCTGTAAAAGGAAGCTTACTGGTGAGGTTTTTATCTGTACTCAGTTGTATTACTGTATTAGACTTAGATTTGCGTGTTTTATTTTATTTTACTTGGTAATTCACTTTGCTCTGTCTGTTAGTACTTGGAATCACTTAAATCCTACTTTCTGTATTTAATAAAATCACTTTTTACTCATTAATTAACCCAGCATATGTATTAATACCTGTGGGGAGGGAAACAGCTGTGCATATCTCTCTATCAGAGTTATAAAGTGTTTATACAGGGTAAACGGATTTATTTGGGTTTAGACCCCACTGGGAGTTAGGCCTCTGAGTGTTAAAGACAAGAACACTTCTGTAAGCTGCTTTCAGTTAAGCGTGCAGCTGTTACGGGACGTGGTTCAGACCTGGGTCTGGGTTTGCAGCAGGCTAGCGAGTCTGGCTCAAACCAGGCAGGGCATTGAAGTCCTAAGCTGCCAGGGCAGGAAAGCAGGAGCAGAAGTAGTCTTGGCACATCAGGTGGCAGCTCCCAAAGGGGTTCTGTGATTCAACCCGTCACACATATCAGTAACGTCAGATGAACAGGTCTATAGTTGCCCGGATTAACCCCCCCCCCCGCGCCCACACTTTCTTAAATATACATACTATATTTGTTATTTTCCAGTCATTTCCCCCAATTTGATAGATTAGGTGTTCTCAAATTGGGGGTTGGGACCCCTGAGGGGGTCATGAGGTTATTACATGGGGAGTCGCAAGCTGTCAGCCTCTACCCCAAACTCTGCTTTGCCTCCAGCATTTATAATGGTGTTAAATATATAAAAAAGTGTTTTTAATTTATAAGGGGGGGGGTGTCACATCCAGAGGCTTGCTATGTGAAAGGGGTCACCAGTACAAAAGTTTGAGAACCAATGTCCAAGATTAAAAATCCTTGCTACTGGACTTGCAATTTCATGTGCCAAATCACTCAGTATTTAGGGATGGAGATTCTCTGATCCCCTGATTTAACTCTTTGAGCTTTATTTCCACACTGGATGTGGTCATTTCCATTTCCACTAGCCATCCTGCCTTTGTTCCCATGTGCTACATTTTCATCCTTACTGAATACTGAGGCAAAGCATTGGTTTAGTTTTTTGGGCCATACTTAGATTATTCTTAATCTTTCCTCCTTCCATAGTGGTTGCACTTCTTGTCTTTTCATTCTCTTTTATTTCTATGTCTAAAGAATTTGTACTGTTTGTTTTAATTTAATTTTTAACTCAGCCTGATTTTTGGCAATTCTCACTTTATCCCTATGTTTTGACCTCCACGACATACCTTTCTTTCCTGATCAATCCCATCCTCCATTCTTTTCAGGAAACTAATACTAAGGCCATTCAATGCTTCGTAAACCGTAACCAACATTTTGAACTGTACTCAAGGGCAAGCAGCAGACAACTGCTATCAAGCTCCTCTGACAGTAGAAGTTCACCTCACTCAAGGACAGATGCTACATCCTGTGCCAGCAAAAGCTTCTAGACTCTTTTCAAGGAGAGCCCCAAGTACAACACAGTGAAGTAATCTTTGAAAAGAAAGCAACTGATGTAGTAATATTTTAATTCTATTTGCTCGATTCAGGGATGTGACTAAGACATTTCTTGTACTTAAAATTCAGTTATTGTTTTAGAGAGACTACTTTCCTGAATAAGGTGCTGTACACTAAGACTGAAAAGACCACTGCATTTCATTGTATACACAGCTCTAGCTAAGAGCATAATAAATGCTCTGCCTTTGCTACAGCACAGCCAAGCCAATACCATAAAAAACTAGTATTGGAATAGCTTATCAGTGAGCACATGAGAGAAAAGGTTACAAATTATAGCCCACTTCTAGTCCTGAGTAACAAATCATGTATTTGACACATTTTGGCTATTTGTGAAATTCTTGCATTTGTTCATTACAATTATTTGCAGATTTTCCAGCAAACATTCTTGCTTTGCTGATCTTTTGCAAATTATAAATTGGAAGCGGGGGATTAAATTACTTCATAAATCATATGGAGTATTATTATATTCAAGGCTGTAGAAATGCCTACAATGAAGATTACCTAACATTTTCCACCAGAACTGCCTAATTTCAGCTACAGTTTTCCCATCTGATTTGGAATAGCTCTAGCCTGTGATTTGGAATAGCAAGTAGGGTCCAAGAGGTGCCTTTTGCTTTTCTTGTGAAAATTCACCCATATTTGGCCAAGTTACAAAAAACATGGTAGAAAATCACCATTTTTAAAACATGGAAAATCAATTAGTTTTAATAGGCATATAAAAATGATGAATGCTTTTAATTTTCCGAAATTTCCATCTGCACTGTTCATGCTCCTAGGCTCTGCTGCAATTCCTGCATTATATCCATAAAATTGACACTGAGCTAGAGTAACAGACAGGGTTGCATAGGGCACAATCCCAACAGGAAGGTAGCCAAGAGCACGTGCAGGACCGTGGCTCCAGCAGTACATGGTAACAACATAAGAAGCTGACAGCACACACAGGTCTGTGGCTAGCAACTACAAATTATTCATATTACCAGGAACTTTCTGCTTCTTTCTGGAAAATTCTTCATAATCTTCATCATCCTCTCGCTCAGATTTCCTCTTTCCTCTGGAAGGTGATTCTCCTTGAGGTGTCAGAGAACGAAGACAAGTCAGTCCTGCTGAGGGTCAGGGAGTGTAACATCACACCTAGCCGATCTCCATCTGTTGCTTCAGTTTCCCCTTATCTCCAGTGATGCTCTCTCAGTCTTCAGCAGGGTTTGGTTGCTGAGGTGACTTAGCCCTGTGGCCAAGTCCCAAAAAGTCCACACCCCTTGTGGAATATCAAAGTCCAAACCAACACAGAGCCAAAATAGTCTTCTGCCCTGCTATTAAGCTAGGCACAGCCTTTCCTTCCCAAGGGTCTATCTTCCCTTCCAACCCTGCCCTTCTCCTGGGCTCAGCTCAAGCCCCACCTGGGCTCTGTTCAGTCCATCTTCCCCTCCTTCTCAGGGGTCATTACAGCTCCCTGCTAGGTGGCAGCATGGGGGAACTCATATTCACCTCTTCAACGCATTCCCACTCCTGGGAACACAAACAACTAGGGTTTCTGCCTTCTGTCCCTCCAACCCACTGCTCTCTTCCTAATCTTTCACCCCTCCCAGATTCCCCTCAACACGCTCTTTTATACAGCACTGACTCCCAGGGCTGTTCTCTCTGCAGTCTCTCTGTGACTGAATCACCAGCTCCCCTTATTTCTCCACCATGCCTAGTTTAGTCATATGACTTCGCTTATTTCCTCCACCTAGGGAGGCAAACTAAAAGTATGGCATAGGTGCAACTCTTAAAGGGCCAGCTTACCCTAAGACAGGAAGCAACTACTTGTGCGCAAGTGGGAGGCAAGGAGTACAGCTGACATGAGAGCCAGAAAGAACAGTCAGAGATCTGAAGGGCAACATCACCGACTGCTCACAGCCAGGTAAGCAGTAACACAGAACAGCCACATGCACCTCGGGGCCTTATTAGGAACAAGGCTGAAGACCTGGGCCCTGCCTACAGTAAGAAATAACAAGTAGGCCACCCTGTCCAACCCTCAGCTAGAGCTGAAACTGATTTGGTGGTTAGTACAGATCAGAACCAGAAAGTTGTTAGGTTTTGGATGAACTCCTTCTGTAATGGATACTCAACATGCTTTGTCCCTAGGTTTCATAGTAGCCGAACTGCATACAATCCTAATCAAAGGGAAGCTAAGGGAAGACTCAACAAGTGGAAAAGGGGTTAGTTAAGTGGGGAAAACTGAACCAGTGGTTGTTCTGTCAGGAAGGTAAAATTTTTTGCAGGACCTTGAAAGGACTGGAAGTGCCGCACTGCTCCCCAGTTCTATGCAGAAAGAGAGAAGCCACATACACCCCACTGCCAGAACCAAGAGGATGGAGAATGCACTGGAAAGTTTGAGAGAAGGAGCATAAAACACTGTCCGGAAGAGTTTGCTCCTCTGCATTATGCATGGAAATGGGGGCCAGGAGAAAAGATGCAGGGAGGAGCCCCTTATTTGGGATCCTGAGGCCCATGTCCAGAACAAGGAACTGGCAACCAGCACTTAAAACTGACCCTCAGCTGCTGCTGCCAAAATTTCTAGTCAGGTCCCCATTAGTCATGAAACTGCTGCAGAGACTGCTACAGAGTTTGCATTGGCTCATGTAAATCACCTGCCCACCAC
Source organism: Aldabrachelys gigantea (assembly GCA_026122505.1). Lineage (NCBI taxonomy): Eukaryota > Metazoa > Chordata > Testudines > Testudinidae > Aldabrachelys > Aldabrachelys gigantea. The sequence goes on along the minus strand of CM047481.1, from coordinate 198,360 downwards.
AGCCACTCTCAGGGGGAAGCTCCTCATCCATAACAGAAGTGATTCCAGGAAGGCTCATCTGATCACCCACTACTGCCTAGTTTGTATTCTGCTTGCTGTAAGGCACTGAGACACCATGAACACAGACAGAGAGGGCTCCCCCTGCCTCCCCTTAGGGCACTGGGAGAAGAAACCCACACATAGGACACAAAATGCTGATGCAGCACACACATGGGATCTTTCCTCTAAAAAATCAGGGTTACCAACTCTCACTGTTTTAGCATAACTCTTGTGATATATTTTGTGTTTGTCTTAAAGTCCCAGGTCCTGGAGTGATCTACTTTAATATTAAAAAAAACCAACAAGGTTCTACTCTCATGGTTGCACCCAAGTGGATCTAAGAGCACAAAAGCCAAAAGGAAAATCCAAAGAAACAAACTTTTTTAAAAATGATTTTTAAGCCAATTTCATGATGATATTTGAATGCCTGGGGCTAGCAATGCTGAGATTCTTCCCCTGCTGTGTACTGGTGTCTCAAAGACAGGTTTTCAACCAACATATGACCAATCCCTACACATGCAGAACCTTAAAAGCAGCAGAGAATCCTGTGGCACCTTATAGACTAACAGACGTTTTGGAGCATGAGCTTTCGTGGGTGAATACTCACTTCGTCAGATGCATGTAGTGGAAATTTCCAGGGGCAGGTATATATATGCTAGCAAGCAAGCTAGAGATAACGAGATTAGTTCAATCAGGGAGGATGAGGCCCTGTTCTAGCAGTTGAGGTGTGAAAACCAAGAGAGGAGAAACTGGTTCTGTAGCTGGCAAGCCATTCACAGTCTTTGTTCAATCCTGAGCTGATGGTGTCAAATTTGCAGATGAACTGAAGCTCAGCAGTTTCTCTTTGAAGTCTGGTCCTGAAGTTTTTTTGCTGCAGGATGGCCACCTTAAGGTCTGCTATAGTGTGGCCAGGGAAGTTGAAGTGCTCTCCTACAGGTTTTTGTATATTGCCATTCCTGATATCTGATTTGTGTCCATGTATCCTTTTGCGTAGAGACTGTCCAGTTTGGCCGACATACATAGCAGAGGGGCATTCCTGGCATATGATGGCATATATTACATTGGTGGACGTGCAGATGAATGAACCGGGGATGGTATGGCTGATCTGGTTAGGTCCTGTGATGGTGTCGCTGATGTAGATATGCGGGCAGAGTTGGCATCGAGTTTTGTTGCATGGATTGGTTCCTGAGCTAGAGTTACTATGGTGCAGTGTGCAGTTGCTGGTGAGAATGCGTTTCAGGTTGGCAGGTTGTCTATGGGCGAGGACTGGCCTGCCACCCAAGGCCTGTGAAAGTGTGGGATCATTGTCCAGGATGGGTTGTAGATCCCTGATGATGCGTTGGAGGAGTTTTAGCTGGGGGCTGTATGTGATGGCCAGTGGAGTCCTGTTGGTTTCTTTCTTGGGTTTGTCTTGCAGTAGGCGGCTTCCGGGCATACATCTGGCTCTGTTGATCTGTTTCCTTGTTTCCTCGTGCGGGTATTGTAGTTTTGAGAATGCTTGGTGGAGATTTTGTAGGTGTTGGTCTCTGTCTGAGGGGTTAGAGCAGATGCGGTTGTACCTCAGTGCTTGGCTGTAGACAATGGATCGTGTGATGGGCCCAGGATGGAAGCTGGAGGCATGAAAGTGGGCATAGCGGTCGGTAGGTTTTCGATATAGGGTAGTGTTAAGGTGACCATCACTTATTTGCACCGTGGTGTCTAGAAATTAGACCTCTCGTGTAGATTGGTCCAGGCTGAGGTTGATGGTGGGGTGGAAGCTGTTGAAATCGTGGTGGACTTTTTCCAGAGTCTCCTTCCCATGGGTCCAGATGATGAAGATGTCATCAATGTAGCATAGCGGAGATAGCTGGGAGTGCTGGTGGCACAGGATCTGAGTAGAGAGTCCACATATCCAGACAGTCCTTCAGTGAGAGTGCCAATGCCCGAGATGATGGGGCGTCCAGGATTTCCGGGTTTGTGGATCTTGGGTAGTAGACAGAATAACCCTGGTCTGGGCTCTAAGGGTATCTTGATTTGTTCCGGTGTTAGTGTAGGGAGTGTCCTGAGTAGATGGTGCAGTTTCTTAGTGTATTCCTCAGTGGAATCTGAGGGAAGTGGCCTGTAGAATTTGGTATTGGAGAGTTGTCTGGCGGCCTCCTTTTGGTAGTCAGACCTGTTCATGATGACAACAGCACCTCCTTTATCAGCCTCTTTGATGATAAAGTCAGGGTGGTTTCTGAGGCTGTGGATGGCATTGCGTTCTGCACGACTTAGGTTATGAGGCAAGCGATGTTGTTTTTCCACAATTTCTGCCTGTGCACGTCGGCGGAAGAATTCAATGTATAGGTCCAGACTGTCATTTCGACCCTCAGGAGGAGTCCATGTGGAGTTCTTCTTCTTGTGCTGTTGGTGGGAGGGTACCTGTGTATCAGTGCACTGTTCAGTGTTGTCCTGGAAGTATTCTTTGAGTCAGAGATGGCGAAAGTAGGCTTCCAGATCGCCACAGAACTGTATCATGTTGGTGGGGACAGCAGGGCAGAAAGAGTCCCCGAGATAGGACAGACTTTTCTTCTGGGCTGAGTGTATAGTTGGATAAATTGATGATATAGCTGGGTGGGTTAGGGGTACCACAGTTGTGGCCTCATGTGGCAAGCAGGAATTTAGACAGCTTACAGTCCTTTTTCCTTTGTAGAGAGGTGAAGTGAGTAATGTAGATCTCCTGTCTTATTTTAGTGAAGTCCGTTTGTATGGAAGTTTGGTTATTAATGAGAGTCTCCAGGTTGGAGAGCTCTTTTTTGATGCTTTCCTGTTTGCTGTATAGGACGCTGAACAGGTGGTTCCTCAGTTTCTTTGATAGAGTATGGCATAATCTCTCACTGTGGTCTGTGTAGTATGTAGATAGCAGTGGATTTTTTTACCTACCGACCACTATGCCTACCTTCATGCCTCCAGCTTCCATCCCAGGCACATCACACGATCCATTGTCTACAGCCAAGCACTGAGGTACAACCGCATCTGCTCTAACCCCTCAGACAGAGACCAACACCTACAAAATCTCCACCAAGCATTCTCAAAACTACAATACCCGCACGAGGAAATGAGGAAACAGATCAACAGAGCCAGACGTATACCAGGAAGCCGCCTACTGCAAGACAAACCCAAGAAAGAAACCAACAAGACTCCACTGGCCATCACATACAGCCCCCAGCTAAAACCCCTCCAATGCATGATCAGGGATCTACAACCCATCCTGGACAATGATCCCACACTTTCACAGGCCTTGGGTGGCAAGCCAGTCCTCGCCCACAGACAACCTGCCAACCTGAAACGTATTCTCACCAGGAACTGCACACTGCACCATAGTAACTCTAGCTCAGGAACCAATCCATGCAACAAAACTCGATGCCAACTCTGCCCGCATATCTACACCAGCGACACCATCACAGGACCTAACCAGATCAGCCACACCATCACCGGTTCATTCACCTGCACATCCACCAATGTAATATACACCATCATATGCCAGGAATGCCCCTCTGCTATGTACATCGGCCAAACTGGACAGTCTCTACGCAAAAGGATACATGGACACAAATCAGATATCAGGAATGGCAATATACAAAAACCTGTAGGAGAGCACTTCAACTTCCCTGGCCACACTATAGCAGACCTTAAGGTGGCCATCCTGCAGCAAAAAAACTTCAGGACCAGACTTCAAAGAGAAACTGCTGAGCTTCAGTTCATCTGCAAATTTGACACCATCAGCTCAGGACTGGACAAAGACTGTGAATGGCTTGCCAACTACAGAACCAGTTTCTCCTCTCTTGGTTTTCACACCTCAACTGCTAGAACAGGGCCTCATCCTCCCTGATTGAACTAATCTCGTTATCTCTAGCTTGCTTGCTAGCATATATATACCTGCCCTTGGAAATTTCCACTACATGCATTTGACGAAGTGGGTATTCACCCACGAAAGCTCATGCTCCAAAACGTCTGTTAGTCTATAAGGTGCCACAGGATTCTCTGCTGCTTTTACAGATCCAGACTAACACGGCTACCCCTCTGATGCAGAACCTTCTCAGCCAAGTTCATGCCTCCTTTCACACTGCCCCCGTTTTCACCCAGTACAGATACCTAAATATCAGAGGTCTTACCCTAACAGGTTTCATCTCATGGGATATAACATGCAAGATGCATTAGTACGTCCACACAAAAGGCCCTAGTCCATTCTAAATCAGAAAACAACAGATGTTAGAAATGGAAAGGACAACTTGGTGCCAGTTTCTAACCCCCAGGTCCACTGCTGGCTTGCTCTCTTTTGTATATGTTCTAGTGTTATTTCTATTTTCTAGCCTAGTTTTAAAATTCCTATGCAAAGCATTCTCCTGAAATACTGGTAGAGCTCTCACCCACAGATAAAGCAGACCTGTAGTCATAGTTTCATTGATCTTAAAGGCCAGATTATTTAGCCTGACCTTCTGCACAAAACTGACCATAGAATTTTACCAGTAAGTTCTGCAGTGGAGACAGTTATTCTTCCGTAGCCTACAAAAGACACTATTGAGACCATAACTTGTGGTTGAACTATAGCATATCTTTCAGAAAGACATTCAATTTTGATTAAAAGAATCAGTGAGAAGACAGCTGTGCCCAGTACTAAGGGCTCTAAAGTACCTTTCTTCTCTGAGGATTTATTAATATTGGTTTTTATTCCCCTCATTGGCAGCCAGTCAGTGGGTCTGCGAATAGCCCGCTTGCCCACAGATTCTGAGCTCCCGTTCACTCGACCCTTGGAATAGGTAGAAGAAGAATCACTGAAGCACTCATTGTTATTGTCCGCCCCTACGAGACTAGTTTCAAACTCCTCGGACCTAGAAAAAAAAAATCCTAGATATAAAAGAAACAATCATCAAGATGGGTACATGCACACATGCCGATACGAGTCTCATGACAGAGCATGCTGCTTTCATCTTCACAACCAGTCTTCAAGCCCACCCCACAGTTCAGTAAACCTTCTAATTTCTTTTTTACTAATAGTAATGTAGTGTCTAGGAGACCAGTCATGGACCTGGACCCCAGTGGGCTACCCACTGTACAAACACAGAAAAAGAAGGCAGTCTCTGCCCCAAAGAGCTGACAATCTAAGTATAAGACAGGAGATAATAGATGGATACAGACAGACAGGGGAATACAAGGAAACAGAGACAAGATAGAATACAGTCTGCAGGACAGACATCCTGAATGTTGTATACTGTGTTGTTGGTGCTGTGGTCAGTCTCAGGATACGTGAGAGACAAGGTGGGTAAGTAATATCTTTTAGTAGACCAATTTCTGTTGCTGAGACAGACAAATTTTTGAGCTACACAGTGCTCTTCTTCGGGTCTGTGAAAGGTACTAAGTTGCTCCTGGGGGAATTCTGTACCACTGTGCAATGCATAATTTGGTCAGAAATTAATGATGTACATGCAGAATTTCATTTTTCTCCCCACAGAAATGGGCTGCAGACTGCCACTAGGGGCCGCTGGACCCAGAAGAACTCAGCTCACAAATAGAAGACACTGCTGGGAAGGGAAGGGAGCTGGAGGGTTCTCAGCAGCTACAGTTTTCAACATGCCCTGAAGGAAGGAAGCATCCTGCAGGAAACTCCATACAAGCCCAGGACTCAGCACCTGGCTGTTTCTTCCTCTGGCTCCCTGAGCTCCGTGTGTGTGGGGGGGAAGGGGAGGGAGTCCACAGCCGGGCTCTGAGGAAGAGGGGATGCAGTAATAAGGACTGCAGGGTGCCTCACAGCTGGGCTCTGTGGGAGAGGGGGCAGAGAAACAGAAACTGAGTTGCTGTAGGGGTTTCTTTAACTCTACTCCTGGAGGAATTTGTGTGTATGTGTGGATTATTACAGACATGCTGACAGTTATTTTGAAATAGATTACCAAAATAATTGAAACTGGCATGATTGCACAGAGTTATTTGACAAATAAAATATGCAGAATTTTAAAATATAGTGTGCAGAATTTTTAATTTTTTGATGCAGAATGCCCGCAGGAGTATAAGAGTATCACAGCTAAATACAGTAACTCCCCACTTAACGTCATCTTGCTTAACGTTGTTTCGATCTTATGTCCCTGCTCAATTTGCTATAACATTGTTTGGCTGCCTGCTTTGTCCACAGCTGGCAGCCCCCCTATCAGCTCCCCATGCCCTCCACACCTCCTGCCGGAGACCCCACAGATTATTACCAACAAAAGGTTACATAGACAGAAGCACCGATGTGGACAGCACTATGTTGGTGGGAAATGCTCTTCTGCCAACATAGCTACCGCCGCTCATTGGGGGTGGTTTAATTATGTCAATGGGAGAGCTTTCCTCACTGGCACAGAGCGGCTACCTGAGAGATCTTACAGTGGTGCAGCTGCATTAATACAGCTCTGCTGCTGTAAGGTCTCTAGTGTAGACCTAGCCTAAAAATCATGGTCTTAATAAAGCACTGGATTTATGGCTTATTTTGTCCTATGACTACAGGGGTGTTAACAGACCACTTCACTTCGAATGGTCCCTTGGAATATGTATTTAGCTGCGACACTCTGAGTACCTTTCCCAGACCTGAGGAAGAGCTCCGTGTAGCTTGAAAGCTATTACCTCCCCCACCCTGTCTCTCGCACATCTAAAAGGAAGTTATTGTTCTACATACACTTCACAGATATTAAGGAGAGCTATACAAGTGCATTTGAAGCAGGCGTGTGTGTGTCAGCCTAGCCCTTAAATACCCTGAGCAGGAGTTGATCCACCTAATTCATAGAATATCTGGGTTCGAAGGGACCTCAGGAGGTCATCTAGTCCAACCCCCTGCTCAAAGCAGGGCCAATCCCCAGACAGATTTTTGTCCCAGATCCCCATAATGGTCCCCTCAAGGACTGAATTCACAGCCCTGGGTTTGGCAAGCCAATGCTCAAACCACTAATTCATTACAGCTTCAAAATCTTCAGAAGAGAATGTTTACTCTTCAGACGATTTTTAACACTTTTCATCCTTGGCAGAGGCCAGGGTCATGGGCCTGAGTAGGCATCTGATAGAGGTCTGTTGGTTAGTGCCTTGGTGCAGGTCACTTGGAGCTTTCATCAGCACTGTCATTTGCAGTCTGAGTGGTCAATAGCTCCCTGGTGGTGAAGAACGAAGCTGCACTGGCTAGGCAGGGAGATTTGGTATAAAAAAATCATGTGCTAGGTGAACCCAAGAGCCACAAATAGATAGATGCATCTAACAGTGGAGTTCTGGAGGGCGTCACTGGGGACTCTGTGCTTGAAGGTAGTGGGACTGCGTGAGTGGTGTGTTTGGTCTGTCTGTGGGTTGGTTGTTTGACTGTTTATTTGCTGTCTGTGTACAGGCTGCATAGCTGGGTTGTGGGCCCTTAAGTAAGTAGATGAGAGAGGCTTGTTTGCTGGTGCCTTGGTAAAGGCCACACAGCTCTAACCCTTGGAGCTTCAATCAACTCTGTTGTTTGTGGTCTCTGAGTGGTTAACTGCTCCTTGGTGGGGAGGGGCAGAGCTAAGCAAGGAGATTTGGACTATAGTCACTTGTCAGGTGAACTTGAGAGCCATAAACAGAGACAGCTAACAGGGAGTTTCAGAGGGCATTTGGAAAGGGAATGTGAGCAAGCAGAAATGCTACTGACAATCAGAGAAGCTGAGGACATCCCAGACAGTTAGGCTCAGGAAGCATCAGCATCCCTGATTCAAGAAAGAAAGGAACTTGCCACTGAGGAGCTGGAGAGAGAGGAAGTCAAAAAGGAGGCCTTGGAGCTCATAACCACTGGAGGCAAGAGGTCAAAGGGACATTCTACAGGACTGTAAGGAATTCCACAGCTATGTTTCCAAATGATACCACATCCAAAATAAGGAAACTGTGGACGACACCTCTCATGATCCAGTTGGCCCAAGGGAATGGAGAGCTGTATGGGACACACCTGTGGAAAACAGCTCAGCCTAACCTATAAGAAAAATCACAGAGTCCTCCAACTGTCCAAAGAAGACAGACTATCTTTGTTGGAGATTCAATATGCAGAAGAATCCAAACATTCTGCAAGGAACAGGCAAACAGTAGGACAGGCTTTTGAAGTCAACAGGATCGGATCCATTGGTGTTGCTTCATATCTGCAGTAATGACCGTGTGTCACGGGATATCTTGCAGATAATAGATGACATCAAGGAACTCAGAAGCTTGCTGAAGAAGAATGACCAAGAGATCTTCTCTCAGATCCTTCATGTCCTACGAACAAAGGAAGGCCTCAGGCAGAAGATTCTGGAAGTGAACCACTGGCTATGTAAGTAGTGGAAGGTTTTGGTTTTGTGGAAAGTTGGTCTACCATCTACGTGGTGAGCGGCTGAATAGTTTGGAAGGAAGACAGGCTGGCTGGAGTAGTCAGGAGGACATTAAACTAATAACAAAAGGAGCAGGGGAGTGGAGGGGGTAAAAAGAGGGAAGATACGAGCACTCAGCACACAACTGAAATGTTGAGAACAAAATTAATTAAGGAACCAAAGGACATGAAGAGCAGAAATTAGGGCTGTCGCGGGATTAAAAAAATTAATTGCAATTAATCATGCTGTTCAACAACAATAGAATACCATTTATTTAAAATATTTTTGGATGTTTACTACATTTTCAAATATATTAATTTAAGTTACAACACAGAATACAAAGGGCACAGTGCTCACTTTCTATTTATTTTTTATTACAAACATTTGCACGGTAAACAAAAAATTGTATTTTTCAATTCATCTCATACAGGTACTGTAGTGCAATCTCTATTATGAAAGTTGAACTTACAAATGTAGAATTATGCAAAAAAAAAAGCTGCATTCAAAAACAAAACAGTGTAAAACTTCAGAGCCTACAAGTCCACTCAGTCCTACTTCTTGGTCAGCCAATTACTCAGAAAAACAAAGTTGGTTACAATTTGCAAGACATAATGCTGCCTGCTTCTTGTTTACAATGTCACCTGAAAGCGAGAACAGGTGTTTGCATGGCACTGTTGTAGCTGGCATTGCAAGATATTTATGTGCCAGATGTGCTAAAGAGTCATATGTCCCTTCATGCTTTAACCACCATTCCAGAGGACATGCTTCCATGCTGATGATGAGTTCTACTTCATAACAATCCAAAGCAGAGCGGAGCGATGCATGTTCATTTTCATCATTTGAGTCAGATGCCACCAGCAGGTGGTTGATTTTCCTTTTTGGTGGTTCAGGTTCTGTAGTTTCCGCATCTGAATGTCACTCTTTTAAGACTGCTGAAAGCGTGCTCCACACTTCGTCCCTCTCAGATTTTGGACAGCACTTCAGATTCTTAAACCCTGAGTCGAATGCTGTAGCTATTTTTAGAAATCTCACATCAGTACCTTTTTTTGCATTTTGTCAAAACTGCTGTGAAATGTTCGTTTTAAGAACATGTGCTGGGTCATCACTCAAGACTGCTATAACATGAAATATATCCAGAATGCGGGTAAAACAGAAGATGACACACAATTCTCCCCCAGGAAGTACAGTCACAAATTTAATTGATGCATTATTTTTTTAACGAGCATCATCAGAATGGAAGCATGTCCTCTGGAATGGTGGCCGAACCATGAAGGGGCATATGAATATTTAGCATATTTGGCATGTAAATACCTTGCAATGCCAGCTATGAAAGTGCCATGCGAATGCCTGATCTCACTTTCAGGTGACATTGTAAATAAGAAGCAGACAGCAGTATCTGCTGTCAGTATAAACAAACTTGTTTGTTTTAGCAAGTAGCAGAATAAGATGTAGGATTGAGTGGACTTGTAGGCTTTAAAGGTTTACACTGTTTTGTTTTTGAGCGCAGTTATGTAACCAAAAAAAAATAATCTGCATTTGTAAGTTACACTTTTACGATAAAGAGATTGCACTTCAGTACTTGTATGAATAATAATATTTCTTTTGTTTATCATTTTTACAGTTTGCACTTCAGTACTTTTATGAGGTGAATTGAAAAATACTACACCTCTACCCTGATATAACGCGGTCCTCAGGACACAAAAAAATCTCATTGTGTTATAGGTGAGACTGTGTTGTATCAAACTTGCTTTGCCCCTCCCCCCGGTTCCCTGACCGCCCCCTCCAGAGACTCCCGTTCCTAATTACCCCCAGGATCCCACCCCCTACCCAACCTCCCGGTCCCCGGACTGCTCCGACCCCTATCCACCTCCCCTCCCCCCGCCCCCTGTCAGGCACTCACTGGCAGCAGTGGAAAGCAGAGCAGCCCGGCCCCAGTCCGCTCCACTCCACCAGCTCCCAGCTGCAGCGCTCTGCTTCCCGCCGTCGGTGAGTGCAGGGAGGTTGGGGAAAGGATGCTTCCCTGCACTCACCTGCGGTGGGAAGCACAGCAATGTGGCCCCAGCCTGCTCCGCTTTCCTTGCTCCGGCCCCAGCCATGTCGCTGGGGGGCAGCTGAGGAAAGGTCCTGCACTCTTTCTAGCACTAGCACTATTTCTACCACTCTATTCTAGCACTAGAAAAGGTTCAGAAAAGGGCAACTAAAATGATTAGGGGTTTGGAGAGGGTCCCACATGAGGAAAGCTTAAAGAGGCTAGGCCTCTTCAGCTTGGAAAAGAGGAGACTAAGGGGGGATATGACAAGAGGTGTATAAAATCATGAGTGATGTAGAGAAAGTGGATAAGGAAGTTATTTACTTATTCAGAGGCTATTAGCCAGGATGGGTAAAGAATGGTGTCCCTAGCCTCTGTTTGTCAGTTTGGCAGCCCCCCATGTCCACTGTTATAGTTCTAGCCTTCACAATCTCCTCAGAAAAGGATTTCCGCAAGCTGACTGTGCGCTGCATGAAGAACTTCCTTTTAATTTGTTTTAAACCTGCTGCCTATTAATTTCATTTGGTGACCCCTAGTTCTTGTATTACGGGAATAAGTAAATAACTTTGCCTTATCCACTTTCTCAACGTCACTCATGATTTTATATCCTCTATCATATGCTTCCTTAGTCTCCTCTTTTCCAAGCTGAAGAGGCCTAGCCTCTTTCATCTTTCCTCATATGGGACCCTCTCCAAACCCCTGATCATTTTAGTTGCCCTTTTCTGAACCTTTTCTAGTGCTAGAATATCTTTTTTGAGGTGAGGAGACCACATCTGTACACAGTATTCAAGATGTGGGCGTACCATGGATTTATATAAGGGTGATAATATATTCTCAGTCTTATTCTCTATCCCCTTTTTAATGATTCCTAACATCCTGCGAGGATGGCCCCCATACTCACCTGCGGCGGGAAGCGGACTGCTGCAGCTGGGAGCTGGCAGAGTGGAGCGGGCTGGGGCCCGGCTGCTCCGCTTCCAACGCTGCTGGTGAGTGTGTGTGGTGGGGGAGAGAATGATCCCTTCCCCCAAACCCCCTCCCCCAAGCGACACGGCTGGGGCTGGGGCAAGGAAAGCAGAGTGGGCTGCTCCTGGCCCCCCGCTAATCCCCTGGGCCACTCTGGGACTGCGGGACCCCCAAAAGTGCCCTCCCACAACTTCTGCCCCCCAGATCCTGGGGGGAGGGGAAGTCCCTGACCACTTCGAGACCCTCTGCCCCTTATCAAACCCCTCGGCCCTGGTCTAGCCCAGCACCCTTAACACGCTGCTCAGAGCAGCGTGTCAGAGCTTTACCATGTTGTATGCGAACCCGTATTATATCGGGTTGTGGAATATCGGGGTAGAGATTAATATCTTTTGTTTATTATTTTTACAGTGGATATATTTGTAATGAAAAATAATATAAAGTAAGCACTGTTCTCTTTGTATGCTGTGTTGTAATTGAAATCAATATTGAAAATGTAGAAAAACATCCAAAAATATTTAATAAATTTAAATTGGTATTCTATTGTTATAATTGCGATTAATTTGGAGGGGGAGTAGCACTATGTCCAAAATGGCATTTCCTCTTTCCTATTACTGATAACCAGGAAGAAAATTATCTTGAATATTTACGAATCAATGTCCTAACAGATAGAGCGCAAAATGGGGTATTGATCTGTGTCTGCTACAGACCACCAAATCACACTAGTGAACAGGATGAGTGGGTCCTACAACGTGTAGGAAAAAATAGCTGTGTGATCCTGGGATACTTCAGTATAAGTAATGTATGCTGGAGGTCTCATGATGCTAGTATTAAAACATCCTTGGTATTTCTAAATTTCCTAACCCAGAAACCATTATATCCAACATGAAAGCAGTCTATACGAGACCTCATCTTGACAGTTAAAGAGGATCACAGAACTAAAAATTAACAATAACTTCAGTACAAGTTATCATGACTTGATCACATTTATGTTCTGTTTGCACACTAAAGTCCAGACCAATGATATACATATATATGCCTGGGGCTTTAAAAGGACCAATTTCACAAAGCTGAAAACAATGCCAAATCAACTTGGAGGAAGAATTTAATCAAAAAATGTGACTGGTCATTTGGAATTGTTTAAGAACACTATATTAGTTGCTCAAGAAGCCACAACTGAGGAAGAAGTCTGGATTGGTTAAAAAATAATTTGGTTTACAAGGAAAGTGAAGACAGCAATATATAATACATATAAACAAATGGAAGAAGGGGGAAGTTGATAGCAATGAATATAAATCAGAAGCTAGGAATTGTAGAAAATTGATAAGGGAAGCAAAGGGACACAAGGAGAACTCTATGGACAGCAGAATTAAGAACAAGGAGGATTTTTTAAAGTATATTGCAGAAAAAAGAATCTTAACAAGGCATTACTAATTGGAAATGATAGACTCATCAAATATAACACAGAAAAGGCAGAAGAATTCAGTAAATGTTTCTGCTCTCTGGGTAAAAACAAAAAACAACAAAAACCAGATGATAACACTCTTTCTATTCCATTAGTATCTCAGGAGAGTGTTAAACAGCAGCTACTGAAGTCAGACATTTTAAAATCAGTAGGTCTGGATAACTTGCATCTATGAGTTTTAAAAGAGATAACTGAGAGCTTACTGGATCATTAATGTTGATTTTCAATAAGTCTTGGAACAGCAGTGAAGTTCCAGAAGATTGGCTCTCTCTTAATATTTTTAAAAGAGATAATTGGGTGATTATAGGCCTGCTAGTCTGACATGGATCCCAGGCAGATAATGGAGTGACTGATATGGGACTCAATTAATAAAGAATTAAAGGAGGGCAAGAAAAGCCTATCAACATGGATTTATGGAAAACAGATCTTGTCAAACTATTTTTTGTGTGTGTGAGATTACAAATTTGGTTGATAAAGGTAATAGTATTGATGTACCATAGATTTCTGTAAGGTACTTGACTTGGAACTCAACGTATTTTGAATAAAAATTAACATGGCATATATTAATGGATTAAAAGCTGGCTGAGATGTCTCAAACTGTAATTGTAAATAGGAAATCATCATCAAATGGGTGTGCTGTCTAGTGGGGTACCAAAGGGACCTACTCTTGCCCCTATTCTATTTAAACATTTTTTATTAATGACCTGGAAGAAGGCATAAGATTAGAACTGAAAGTTAGCAGATAACATAAATTGCGTGAGTGATAAATAAGGAAGAGGATAAGTCGCTGACACAGAGCAATCTGGATTGCTTGGTAAATTGGGTGCCAGCATACAATATGTATTTTAATATGGCTAAATGTAATGTATACATCTAAGAGCAAAGAATAGAGGCCATACTTACAGGATGGGGTATTCTATCCTGTGAAGCTGTGACTCTGAAAACGATTCGGGGGTCCTGGTGGATAGTCAAGTGAACATGAGGTCCCCAGTGTGGTGCTGTGGCCAAAAGAGCTAATGCAATCCTGAAATGCACACTTTAGATAATCTTCTGTAGGAGCAAAGACGTTATTTTACCTCTGTATTTGGCACAGGTGCAACCACTGGTCTAATACTGTGTCAAGGTCTGGTGTCCACAATTCAAGAAGGATATTGATTAATTGGAGAGGGTTCAAAGAACAGCCACAAGAATGATTAAACAATTATGGGTTTAAAAAATAAGCCTTATAGTGATGGACTCAAGGAACTCGATCTACTTAGCTTAAAAAGAAAATGTTAAGGGGTGACTTGACTATACTCTAAGTATCTACACGTGGAATAATTAGAGAAAGCTATAGCAGGACGTTCAAATTGTCTAGGTATAACAGGACTAGACAAATTCAGACTGAAAATAAGGTGTAAAAGCTGAACACCAAGAGCACTTCCATTGGAACAACTTACTAAGGTCATGGTGGATTCTCCATCACTGACAATTTTTCAATCAAGATTAGGTATTTTTCTGAAAGATCTGGTCTGGGAATTATTTTGGAGACGTACTCTGGTCTGTGCTATACAGGAGGTCAGACTAGATGATCATAATGATCCTTTCTGTAATCTATGAAAAGGAGCCAATCAAATCCACATTCCAAGTCAGAGCTGATTTAATAATAGACTTCCAAAGAGATGTAAATGCCAAGTTATGGAGTGAATCAGCAGCTGCCACAAGAGGCTATTGCACCACTAGTACTACCAGAGAATACCCCTCCAAAGACTTCTTTGTAAGAAAATCAAGCCAGAGTCTGTCATTATGCTGTAGATGCAGACTGCACAGTTGCACAGTCTTGCCACTAGTGGACATTTGCTGCACACACCACAATTTGAGAGCTTTTACACCATGAGCTACAAATACACAAATAATGTTTTACACTTGTGGCAACTGCTCCTACCTTTAGTTAGCATGGCTTGTGGCTCAGAAGACAGCATCATAACAAGCTCTGTGATTTACTCTATATTAAGACTTTCTGAATTGGGGTTTAGTGCTAAATAATGTCACCTGTAAATGACCTGCTACCACCTGCGGTCAGATGGAGGGAGTGGTGTGCTCTCTTCTTCTCAAATTCTGCCCACAACCCTGAAGTACTTGGCTGTTTCCATTAATATGATCAGCAGCTAAATATTTTTCAATGTCAACATTTAAATTGCTGGTTGTTTAAGAGGTTCAGAACTTTCATAAGACCAAATGTGGCCTCTATCTTCTGCAAATCATATGTAAATGAGATTTGAACAGAGAACAGAACAGGAACTGAAGGAAAACAAATATCCCACACCATGATGCCAGATTGGTGGGGAGTCACAGAATTATAGAATATCCGGGTTTGAAGGGACCTCAGGGGGTCATCTAGTCCAACCCCCTGCTCAAAGCAGGACCAATTCCCAACTAAATCATCCCAGACAGGGCTTTGTCAAGCCTGATCTTAAAAACCTCTAAGGAAGGAGATTCCACCACCTCCCTAGGGAACCCATTCCAGTGCTTCATCACCCTCTAAGTGAAAAAGTTTTTCCTAATATCCAACCTAAACCTCCCCCACTGCAACTTGAGACCATTACTACTTGTTCTGTCATCTGCTACCACTGAGAACAGTCTAGATCCATCCTCTTTGGAACCCCCTTTCAGGTAGTTGAAAGCAGCTATCAAATCCCCCCTCATTCTTCTCTTCTGCAGACTAAACCTCTCCTCATAAGTCATGTGCTCCAGCCCCCTAATCATTTTTGTTGCCCTCTGCTGGACTCTTTCCAATGTTTCCACATCCTTCTTGTAATGTGTGGCCCAAAACTGGACACAGTACTGCAGATGAGGCCTCACCAATGTTGAATAGATGGCAATGCTCACGTCCCTTGATCTGCTGGCAAAAATTCCTACTTATACAGCCCAAAATGCTTTAGCCTTCTTGGCAACAAGAGCACACCGTTGACTCATATCCAACTTCTCGTTCACTATAACCCCTAGGTCCTTTTCTGCAGAACTGCTGCTCCCTAGTCTGTAACAGTGAATGGGATTCTTCCGTCCTAAGTGCAGGACTCTGCACTTGTCCTTGTTGAACCTCATCAAGTTTCTTTTGGCCCAATCCTCTAATTTGTCTAGGTCCCTCTATATCCTATCCCTACCCTCCAGCGTATCTACCACTCCTCCCAGTTTAGTGTCATCTGCAGACTTGCTGAGAGTGCAGTCCACGCCATCCTCCAGATCCCAAGGGTTTCAGCTTTGGGTGCCGAGGTTCAGGTTACAGGTCCCGCACCTACGGCTGAAGCTGTTGGGCTTTAACTTTGGCTTCTCCGCCCAGGGTGATGGGGTTCAGGCTTTGGCCCCTCAACCCAAGGCGGCAGGGCTTAGGATTTGGTCCCCCCTCCTGGGGTCGTGTAGTAATTTTTGTCATCAGAAGAGGGTCGCAGTGCAATGAAGTTTGAGAACCACTGATCTAGTCTGATCTTCTTTACAACACAGACCACAGAACTTCCCCAAAATAATTCCTAGAGCATATATTTTAGAAAAAATGTTTAATCTTGATTTTAAAATTGTCAGTGATGGAGAATTCACCACAATGATGGTAAGCTGTCCCAGTGGTTAATTACTCTCACCATTAAAAATGAACATCTTATTTCCAGTCTGAATTTGTCTAGCTTCAGCTTCCAGCCATGTTATGCCTGTCTCTGACAGACCAAAGAGCCCATTATTAAACATTTGTTCCCCATGTAGGTACTTATAGACAGGGATCAACTCACTCCTTAAATCTTCTCTTTGCTAAACTATATAGATTGAGCTCTTTGAGCCTATCACTATAAGGTCCATTTTCTAATCCTTTAGTTATTATTTGTTGCTCTTCTCTGCAGCTTATCAACATCATTCTTGAATTATGGACACCCAGGGCCGGCGCTAGGATTTCTGACGCTCTAGGCGCCGGGACATTTCGCCGCCCCCCACGCGGGGTCTCGCGGCTCCCTGACCCCGGCGGGGGTGGGGGGCGCCCCGGGCTGCCGGGTCGCGGCGGCGGCTCCCTGACCCGGGGGATGCCCTGGGTTGCCGGGCCGCTGCGGCGGCTTCCTGACCCGGGGCGCCCTGGGCTGCCACGGCTGCGCGCTGACCCCGGGGGTGCCCTAAGCTGCCGGGCTGCAGGCAGCTGCTGCTGCCAGCAGCTCAGACTACGCAGCGGCCGCTGCAACCATTTAAAAAATTTTGGGGGGGGCACCGCTTTTTGGCGCCCCCAAATCTTGGCACCTTAGGCAACCGCCTAGTTCACCTAAATGGTTGCACCAGCCCTGTGGACACCAGAAACAGAAATAGTATTCCAGCAGCAGTTGCACCAGTACCAAATACAGAGATAAAATAATCTCTCTACTCATACTCAAAAATCCCCTAAAACAAAACCTTACAATTAATGAGGTATGGTGACCCCTGTGAGCCAGCTCAATTCAGGCCCTAGATAAGCTATGGAAAATGTGCCGTTTATATAGCCCTTAAGGTTAAGGACATAGTTAAAAGGAGGGGATGGAATTCTGCAGTGAGAATTTCTCAGCTTTGTTCCTTGTTCTTAGCCAGATTTCACAAGAAATGTATGCATACTTTGTTTCCCAGAGATCTCTTGATCTTCTGTTGTCTGTGCCCAGGTCCTGTATCCTAGCAAAACAGAAAGAGGAACAATTCAGGATAGTACCATAAGGATTTTTCTTTTTGTGTTAGCTTTTCAGTTCACATAATAAACTGCACCTTATTAATCTGTCATATCACTTATGAAGGGGAAGCGCTGTGCTCTTCAGTGAAAAAGTTATTGTCCCCACCTCAAACCCAAGTGAACTTGTAAAGAAATTAGAAAAGGGACCAACCCATGCAGTGGGAGATCTAATCTCTTCTCTTGCACTGGGGCACAATGAAGTTTTCATTATCCCAAGCCATTCATTCCCAATAAACCCAGCCTGGACTTTCTCATTTGATGGCAACTGCATTAGATCCCCAGCAACTTGTGCCAACTGCTAAAGTATTATTTTTTCCTAACATTTTTTCTATCGCAGTTTAGTGATTCTTACTATAGAGCGAGTAAGAATAGGCTTAGTCTCTACCCTGGATTAAACATTTTTCTCTTGCCACCCTCCATCATTGTTTCTGGGTTGTATACACTCCTGTCTCCTAACCTTTTCTCCTGGGTCTTATTCACCAAATCTTTTGCCATTTTTTCCACTCCAGTTTATCTGTCTCCATTATGAAATGAGAGGCTTCAAATGAATCCTCACCAGGTTGGGAAAGCACTTAAGACATCAAGGTGATAGGTGCCATATGAATTCCGAAGAGAGAATAAGGACCTCAGCTGCACACCATTAGTCCCACCCAAAGTCTCATTTTCCACTTCCCTCCTCTGTAACATCTCAGGCCTAAGTAAGTTTCAATATCAAGCAGTCAGCACAACCTTTTTCAATAGCCCTCTGTGCTTCAGGCTCGGGAACCCAGAATGTATAGCTTTCCTGTTCTAAATGCGCTGGACATCTACATCTTCACAGCATTACAAAACTGAAGATATGGATGGCACAATGTTGAGAAAAGCTATACCAGTGGTTCCCCAAATCCAGTGCCCAGTAAAGATATGATTAACTCAGGTGACAGAACAGCTGTGGTCCAGGATGAGCGGTCAAGTTCTATAATGGATTAGAAACTGGCTAAGAGACAGAACACAAAGAGAAGGGCTAAATTGTCAAATTTTCTTCATGGCAAAAAGTTAACAGCAGATGCCACAAAGTTCCCTTTCAAGGATGGGGCTTGCTTAATGTATTAATTATCTGGAGGAGGGGGTTAGTAGAGAGGTGACAAAATTTGCAGATGACACAAATTATGTAGGCTGGTCTGAGAAAGAGGCAATGGGGAGAAACTTCAGAGGGATCCTAATAAAACAGGAAATGAGCAGCACGATTGTAAATGAATGTCAATGAATGCTGGCAACTGAATGTTGACAAATGCAAAGAAACGCACAATGAACGGAATAATTCACTATTCACATATACTACTGACTTCTAAATGTACTGTACAAGTCAGGAAAGATCTGTGGATCACTGTGGGCAGAACCAGTCCAAAAAAGACAAAACAAAAAAAAGTTTGAATGCTTAAAGAATCAGATGGTGAAAAAAGTTATTATGGCTGTCAATCACAGTTAATTCATGATTAACTCAAAAAAATTAACTGCGATTAAAAAAAAATCACTATTAATTGCACAGTTAAACAATAGACTACCAACTGAAATTCATTAAATGTTTGTGGATGTTTTTCTACATTTTCAAATATTTTGATTTCTATTACAACACAGAATATGAAGTGTACAGTGCTCACTTTATATTATTACAAATATTTGCACTGTAAAAAAAAAAGTATTTTTCAATTCACCTCATACAAGTAGTGCAATCTCTATCCTGAAAGTAACTTACAAATGTAGATATTTCTGTGTTACGTAACTGCACTCAAACAAAACAATGTAAAATTTTAGCATGTACATGTCCACTCAGTCCTACTTCTGGTTCAGCCAACCGTGAAGACAAATTTGTTTACATTTATGGGAGATATTGCTGCCTGCTTCTTATTTACAATGTCACCTAAAAGTGAGAGCAGGCATTCGCATGGCACATTTATAGCCAGCGTTGCAAGGTATTTACATGCCAGATGTGGCATACAAAATGTTTAGCATTTCATGCTTCTGCCACCATTCCAGAGGACATACTTCCATGCTGATAATGCTCGTTAAAAAATACTGTGTTATTAAATTTGTGACTGAACTCCTTGGGGAAGAATTGTATGTCCCCTGCTCTGTTTTACCCACATTCTGCATATATTTCATGTTATAGCCGTCTTGGATGATAACCTAGCACATTGTTTGATTTACCAACAGTCACTGCAGATCTGACAAATGCAAAGAAGGTACCTGTGATATTCCCCTGTGGTGTTATCTGGACCAGTGATCTACTAGGTCACTCCAATCCTTGACTCTGGGAACCAGCCTTACCCTAGTCTGCTGTGAAAACCCCCACGCGTGGGCTGTTCACGCACAGCCTCTAGCACGTAAGCTGCTCCTAGCTACTTGCAACGGAATGACACTAGCCAATATCTCCAGTCCCAGAGACAACCCTAGCAACCTCCATCTTGCAGTGTCCAGTTATGGCTCCTGGACGCTGCAAGCTTATATGATGATGTTAATTTTACAGAAATTGATATGTACCAGGCTTGTTATCCCAAGGGGAGCCTCTAACACACTTCAAATCAAATGCATTGCTTCGGGTAGAACAAACAAATAAAGTTATTAACTATAAAGATAGACTAAGTGATTACAAGTCAAAACAAGTCAGATTTGGTCAAATTAAATAAAAGCAAAATGCATTCTAAGCTGATCTTAACACTTTCAGCGCCCTTACAAACGTAGATGCTTCTCACCACAGGTAGGCTGGTTGCTCTTCAGACAGGCTCTCCCCTTTGATCAGCACTTCAGTTGCTTGGTGGTGGTGTATGTAGATGCAGGTGGAAGAGAGAGAGAGAGCGCCTGGCAAATGTCTCTCCCTTTTACCATGTCCTTTCTTTCCTCTTGGCTTTGCCGCCTCCTCCCCCCCATCCCACTTCAGAGTCAGGTGAGCATTACCTCCTTGCAGTTCCAAACTGACCAAAGGAAGGGGAGTGACTCTCTCAAGAGTCTAACAGATTCTTTTGTTGCTGCCTAGGCCATCACCCTTTGTTCCTGCGTGGTCGGGCTGGGTTTGTCCCATCCACACCCTGATGAAGTGCGAACTGCCTCTCTGCTCTTGGAGAGTTTTTGCCTGGGCTTATTTTAAGCCACGGGGATACATTTTCCACCTCATAACTACATACATTAATGTTATAGGTTATAATTTCATGTAACAATGATCAGTGCATCATGAGCCTTCGAAAGACACCTGACATGACAAACTTTGCATTGGATACCACACAATCAGTTTACAAGGATGAACATGGGTCTGCTAGCTGTCCCCCTGAGGTACAGAGCATCACAGTACCAATGTGAGATTTCTGAAAATAGCTAAAGCACGTTACCCAAAGCTTAAGAATCTGAAGTGCCTTCCAGAATCTGAGAGGGACGAAGTGTGGTGCACGCTTTCAGAAGTCTTAAAACAGTGACACTCAGATGTGGAAACTACAGAATCCGAACCACCAAAAAAGAAAATCAACCTTCTGCTGGTGGCATCTGATTCAAAAGATGAAAATGAACATGCATCAGCCCACTCTGCTTTGGATCGTTATCGAGCAGAACCTGTCATCAGCACAATGCATGTCCTCTGGAATGGTGGTTGAAGCATGAAGGGACATATGAATCTTTAGTGCATCTGGCACGTAAATATCTTGCAACGTCGGTTACAACAGTGCCATGCAAACGCCTGTTCTGACTTTCAGATGACACTGTAAACAAGAAGCTGGCAGCATTACTGCCTGCAAATGTAACCAAACTTGTTTGTATGAGCAATTGGCTGAAGTAGGACTGAGTGGACTTGTAGGCTCTAAACTTCTACATCGTTTTATTTTTTAATGCAGTTATTTTTTTGTACATAATTCAACATTTGTAAGTTCAACTTTCATGATAAAAAGATTGCACTATAGTACTTGTATTAGGTTATTTCTTTTGTTTATTTACAGTGAAAATATTTGTAATAAATATAACATGAGCACTGTACACTTTGTATTGTGTTGTAACTGAAATTTATATATCTGAAAATATAAAAAAAATCCTTCTATTATTGTTTAGCAGTGCAATTAATCATGATTCATCGTTTTAATTGCTTGACAGCCCTAGTTATAATGGCACTATTAGAGAGACAAGGTGAGTGAGGTAATGTCTTTTACTGGACCAACTTCTGTTGGTGAGATAGAGAAGCTTTCAAGCCCACTTTATCTCCTGAATAACCTGGCATCAACATGGCTACAACTACACTGCATTCAAAAATGACATTATATAAGTCAGAGGCTCATCCTTCAGTTCTGGTGGCCACCCTATCTACTTCTGTATGACGAGAGATTGAAAAGATTGGACTGTTTAGTGAGGTGACAGAAGAGCAGGGATGAGACAGCAGGATAAAAAATGATGATTACATTTAAAACTGATAAAAGAAAGTATCTTTTTACATAATGCATAATCAACCTATGGATCTCAATGCCACTATACTTTATTGAGGCCAAGAGCTTAGCACGATTCCCAAAAGGACTGGACAGTTATATGGACAATAAAACAACTTTATTTAGTTATTGCAGGCAATACAGTATTAGCATTACTGTACCCTTCTATTTTTTTTTAATCTTTCTTTCAATCTATCCTGCTGTTTCTTCAGTCTGGATATTAAAAACAAAACAGTTCTAATTTTAAATCAGTCTGCTCTTAAAATGTTTTAGTGGTAC
The DNA here is from genome assembly GCA_026122505.1 of Aldabrachelys gigantea. Classification (NCBI taxonomy): domain Eukaryota; kingdom Metazoa; phylum Chordata; order Testudines; family Testudinidae; genus Aldabrachelys; species Aldabrachelys gigantea. The sequence goes on along the minus strand of CM047481.1, from coordinate 176,117 downwards.
ACGCTAAACTATATGAAGAAAAAAAAGCCTCTTACAGGCTGCAGTACCACACAAATGTGAAAGAGAAAAATACTGCTATAGGTGAGTTTCTATTAGTAGAGATAGCAGTTTCACTGTGCTTATGTCTTCACTGCAGAGTTAACTTGAGTTATGCACTCAAGTTACATTTCTCAAGTTAGTCAAGCTCAAGTGGTCACACTGTGAAATAACATTTGAGCTGCTGTGTCCACATTGCCATTGCACTCACTCTCATGTAACACTAAGGGTACATCCAAACTACCCGCCAGATCGGCGGGTAGCGATCGATCCCCGAATGCGCTCCCTGTCGACTCCGGAACTCCACCAGGGCGAGAGGCAGAAGCAGAGTTGACGGGGGAGTCGCGGCTGTCGATCCTGCGCCCTGAGGACGGGAGGTAAGTCGATCTAAGATACGTCAACTTCAGCTGCGCATTCTCATAGCTGAAGTTGGGTATCTTAGACTGACACCCCCCTACCAGTGTAGACCAGGCCTAAGACATCTGGGGACACATCCCATGGTTCTCTGCACTGCAGTAAACTGAGTTGGCTCTATGAATTCTTCCCCAATAAATTGCAAAGAAGTTGTCTGTCCTTACAGGGGGAACTTTGGGACAGCATTGGAGGACCAATGGCACTCAAGTGGAGCTAGCCTATGTCCACACTACAGTGGTCATATTAGCAGCAGACAAGTGGCACTAACTCAAGCTTTAGCTTATACCCCCGGACAAACCAACCAATTTGAATCTAAAGCACCACCACACTCAAGTTAATAAGTTGTGTAGATGGAACTTGAGTTCTGGGTAACTCAAATTAACTTTGCTGTGAAGAAACCCTAGGGCACAGTGTTCACTAAAGGCTTCTGGCTCAATGTTGTCCGAAATGTTATGTAACTTTAGCGCCCTCGTGGCCAAGATGGAGTCTGCTCTGCAGGCAGCTCTGACCAAGAGAAGGTACGTGCAGGAATGCAGCAGGAGAAATCCCTTCCACCCCAGGGGCACCTGTTCCAAACCCCCCAGAGTGAACACACACCCCCACAGGAAAAGTACAACGGATATAACGAAGGGAGATATTTATTTACAGAGGGATGAGAGGAGAAATAGAACAAGAGGAAATATAAGGGGAGCAGTAAAACAGGGCTGCATCCAAACCAAGGCCCCACGGGCCCAGTGGTAGCAGAGTCTGGAAGGACAGACACCGAGCAATGTGTCTGCACACAGGAGTTCAGGAGGCCTGAGCAAAGTTCCAGTCCAGCGGTGACTCTTGGGTGCTCCTGGTTGGTCTTTGGTGCCAGTGAACTCTCCCTAGCAAACTCCTCCAGTGCCCTCTTCTGTCGCTCTCTGCAAAGCCCCACAGAGTGACCACCTTCCCACTTAACTAGCTACAACCTCCCTCCTTGTTCCCAATGCAGAGTCACAAGTCCCAGTACTCACAACCCCATGCAGCTCTGGGCAGCCGTGATCCTGGGTCCAGCTCTGGCCTGTCCTTCTCAGGCGATTCCTCCCTGGCACAGTGTCCCTCCTGCCTCGTGTCCTGGGCTGTCTCCAATCGGCCCTGTCCTTCTCAGGCCTCTGAGAGGTTCTCCCCGCTTCACTTTTCCAGTGCCTGCTCACCGCCTCCCTCTCTCCCTGGAGCTCCAGCGCTGCCCCCTGGGGTTTCCCTCCTTTTTTCTTGCTCTCCCCCTCTCCCCTGGGAAAAAGAAGATTTAAAGGGGCTATGCTCTCTAAACCCCAAAGGGGTTACAGTTACAAAAGCACAAAAGCTTCCATTATGCCAACAAGAAGCAGGCACATGAAAAAGACAGTATCTTCATTCCAGGGCCATAACCCAGGTATCAGGCGCCAGCCTCATTTTACTGATATCCAACCAATTTCCAAATACTTAAAGAAAGGTAAGTAGACAAAGTCCCTTGTCAGAAGTACATAGATTCTAAAGAGACAATACACAAATTTAGGCACAGGATGGGATATTGATTAAACAGTGACATTTTACATGTAACTTATGGGTCCCCTGAATACCAGAGTGGATAAAAGTCAATGATTTAAAAAAAAATTGGATTTTTTTGATAAAATGCCTTTTGAGGAAAAACACACAGTTAAAGACAGTTTTAATTAAAATATATTATAGCTCAAAGATATTTCATCATGGAACAGGGATTATAAATTCTAATTCTATAGTATGAGACAATATATTCATGAAATGTTTAAGAAAAGTTTTGTAAATATGTTCCAATAGTTCATGGATTAGGGACCCAATTTTATGGGGTTCCAAATTAATCTACCCAATGGGATTCAGTGCTCAGTCCAGAAGATGCCATCAGGAAGATACCATCCCATAGTATTCTTGCCGGCAAGTTAAAGTATGGGCTGGATGAATGGACTATAAGGTAGACAGAAAGCTGGCTAGTTCGTTGGGGTCAATGGGTAGTGATCAATGGCTCCATGTCTAGTTGTTAGCCGGTATCAAGTGGAGTGCCCCAAGGGTCGGTCCTGGGACCGGTTTTGTTCAATATCTTCATTAACGATATGGAGGATGGCATGGACTGCACCCTCAGCAAGTTTGCAGATGCCACTAAACGGGGAGGCGTGGTAGATACGTTGGAGGGTAGGGATAGCATACAGAGGGACCTAGACAAATTAGAGGATTGGGCCAAAAGAAACCTGATGAGGTTCAACAAGGACAAGTGCAGAGTCCTGCACTTAGGACAGAAGAATCCCATTCACTGTTACAGACTAGGGACTGAATGGCTAGGAAGCAATTCTGCAGAAAAGTACCTAGGGGTTACAGTGGACGAGAAGCTGGATATGAATCAACAGTGTGCCCTTGTTGCCAAGAAGGGTAACAGCATTTTGGGCTTGTATAAGTAGGAGCGTTGCCAGGAGATCGAGGGATGTGATCATTCCCCTCTATTCGATATTGGTGAGGCCTCATCTGGGGTACCGTGTCCAGTTTTGGGCCACACACTACAAGAAGGATGTGGAAAAATTGGAAAGAGTCCAGCGGAGGGCAACAAAAATGATTAGGGGGCTGGAGCACATGACTTATAAGAAGAGGCTGACGGAGCTGGCATTGTTTACTCTGCATAAGAGAAGAATGAGGGGGGGATTTGATAGCTGCTTTCAACTACCTGAAAGGGGGTTCCAAAGAGGATGGATCTAGACTGTTCTCAGTGGTAGCAGATGACAGAACAAGGAGTACTGGTCTCAAGTTGCAGTAGGGGAGGTTTAGGTATTAGATATTAGGAAAAAGTTTTCACTAGGAGGACGGTGAAGCACTGGAACGGGTTCCCTAGGGAGGTAGTGAAATCTCCTTCCTTAGAGGTTTTTAAGGTCAGGCTTGACAAAGCCCTGTCTGGGATGATTTAGTTGAGGATCGGTCCTGCTTTGAGCAGGGGGTTGGACTAGATGACCTTCTGAAGTCTCTTCCAACCCTGATATTCTATGATTCTATGGAAAAGTCTGGAGATAAATGTGAGAAGGGAGGGACAGGTAGTAGAAACAAAAGTGAAACTGTTTGAGCAGCATATTCTACAAGTCTGAGGTCTTTCTGAGTGTAGCCTTCATTGATTTGAAATCTACCATGCCATTCCCTCACTAGAGGGGAAAGCCTATAATGGCATCTGGCTGTAAAAGAGACCCAGTTTGGGAATATTTTAATCAAGTTCCTCTACCTGTGGGTAAGACAGGCATGCATGCAAAATGTAAACAGCATCATGAGAAGTATTCCTTCTCAGAAGGAAGCTGCATTGAAGATGATGAAAGGAACATGTCTGAACATGCAGGATCTTCAAGTTAGTAAACTTTTTTATTTCATATTTCTTTCTTAAGGACTGCCTGTTTCCCTTCTGGGCTATTCTTGAATTCTCATGTTTGAGCAAAAAATATAGTTGTTACTTTATGATATCATTTTAGATGCAGCTGTGATAAAAAAATAAATAGCTGAAATAGGCAGATCTTCCTTTTACAATTTCACCTTTAAAGTAGTACGAAGTGTCAGGGAACGCAATGAGTAAAACTAAATGAGCAGTATGGTAATAATAATTAAATAACTGCATTGACTAATTTTATTTAGAATCCATCCTGAACATATAGGATTCTGAAGACTATCCACCTTCAAGATCACCATCATTTTCTTTAGTTTCAGAGTTACTGCCAATGATAGTGTTTCAGTCACATCATGTATGTCACACAGTCACAGTATATTACCTGTAGCAAACAGGGAAAAAAAAAAAAAATCTCCATCATCCAGAAACAACCATAAATGAATTTGTGATAAGATCCAGCAGATTACAAAAAGAGGTAATTGATGAAAACAATGTCCAGTTTGTTTATGCAACAAACTCTCCTTTCTCTATGATTGAGAACCCACACTTCATTAACATGGTTCAGTCATTAAGATCAGAATACAGGCCACCCAACAGAGCAGATGCTGCAGGCAAATTGCTGGATAAAGTGTATGAAAGAGAAATTGAGCAGTGTGCAAAAGGTCTAGAGGGTAAAATTGTTAACCTGAGTCTTGATGGGTGAAGCAATAACCACAATGATCCTGTTGCATCTGCTTGTGTGACAACAGAAGAAGGGAATGTCTTCCTTACAGAAACAATTGATACATCAGGAAATGCACACACAGCAGAATACTTACAAGAAGTAGCAGTAAAGCTGTAACAAACTGTGGGGAAAAAAATGCAAATGTCTAGTACATAGCTTGGTCACAGACAATGCTGCAAATGTATCCAAGATTAGAAGAAATTTAGAATAGAGTCCTAAGCTAATAATTTATGGTTGCAGTTCTCATTTGATGCACCTCCTAGCTAAAGACTTCAGCGTTCCAGAAATAAAGGCTAATGTTGTTGAAATTACAAAATACTTCTGTAACAACCACTTTGCAGCAGCTGCTCTGAAAAAAGTGGGAGGAACCAAGCTACCTCTCCCATAAGATGTGCAATGGAACTTGGTAGTGGACTATTTTGAGCACTATATGAAGAACTCGCCTAATCTGATGACAGTTTGTGAACAAAATTGTGAAAAAATAGATGGCACTGTCACAGCCAAAATTCTCAACATTGGGCTTAAGAGAAATGTTGAACACCTGCTGAGTACCCTGAAGCCTATTTCTGTAGCCTTGAACAAAATGCAGGGAAATAGCTGTTTTATTGTTGATGGTGCTGAAATTTGGAAGAAACTGAGTGAGATCTTTAAAAGAGAAATATGCAATGACAGAGTTAAATTACAAACATTTAAAAAATGAATGGGACAAGCACTATTTCCAGCTCATTTTCTTGCAAATATTCTCAATACTCCTTACCAGGGTCAAATCTTAACTGCTGAAGAGGCTGAGTTGCCTATGACATGGACATCCAGCAATCATCCCTCCATAGTTAAAAATCACTTAGAAAAGTTAGATGCCTGCAAGTCACCAGGGCCTGATGAAATGCATCCTAGAATATGCAAGGAGTTAATAGAGGAGGTATCTGAGCCTCTAGCTATTATCTTTGGAAAGTCATGAGAGACGGGAGACATTCCAGAAGACTGGAAAAGGGCAAATATAGTGCCCATCTATAAAAAGGGAAATAAAAACAACCCAGGAAACTACAGACCAGTTAGTTTAACTTCTGTGCCAGGGAAGATAATGGAGCAAGTAATTAAAGAAATCATCTGCAAACACTTGGAAGGTTGTAAGGTGATAGGGAATAGCCAGCATGGATTTGTAAAGAACACATCGTGTCAAACCAATCTGATGGCTTTCTTTGATAGGATAACGAGTCTTGTGGACAAGGGAGAAGCGGTGGATGTGGTATACTTAGACTTTAGCAAGGCATTTGATACGGTCTCGCATGATATCCTTATCGATAAACTAGGCAAATACAATTTAGATGGGACTACTATAAGGTGGGTGCATAACTGGCTGGATAACCGCACTCAGAGAGTAGTTATTAATGGCTCCCAATCCTGCTGGAAAGGTATAATAAGTGGGGTTCCACGGGGTCTGTTTTGGGACTGGCTCTGTTCAATATCTTCATCAACGACTTAGATGTCGGCATAGAAAGTACGCTTATTAAGTTTGCAGACGATACCAAACTGGGAGGGATTGCAATTGCTTTGGAGGACAGGGTCAAAATTCAAAATGATTTGGACAAATTGGAGAAATGGTCTGAGGTAAACTGGGTGACGTTCAATAAAGACAAATGCAAAGTGCTCCACTTAGGAAGGAACAATCAGTTTCACACATACAGAATGGGAAGAGACTGTCTAGGAAGGAGTATGGCAGAAAGAGATCTAGGGGTCATAGTGGACCACAAGCTAAATATGAGTCAACAGTGTGATACTATTGCAAAAAAAGCAAATGTGACTCTGGGATGCATTAACAAGTGTGTTGTAAACAAGACACAAGAAGTCATTCTTCTGTTCTACTCTGCGCTGGTTAGGCCTCAACTGGAGTACTGTGTCCAGTTCTGGGCACCGCATTTCAAGAAAGATGTGGAGAAATTGGAGAGGGTCCAGAGAAGAGCAACAAGAATGATTAAAGGTCTTGAGAACATGATCTATGAAGGAAGGCTGAAAGAATTGGGTTTGTTTAGTTTGGAAAAGAGAAGACTGAGAGGGGACATGATAGCAGTTTTCAGGTATCTGAAAGGGTGTCATCAGGAGGAGAGAGAAAACTTGTTCACTTTAGCCTCTAATGATAGAACAAGAAGCAATGGGCTTAAATTGCAGCAAGGGAGATTTAGGTTGGACATTAGGAAAAAGTTCCTAACTGTCAGGGTGGTTGGACACTGGAATAAATTGCCTCGGGAGATTGTGGAATCTCCATCTCTGGAGATATTTAAGAGTAGGTTAGATAAATGTCTATCAGGGATGGTCTAGACAGTATTTGGTCCTGCCATGAGGGCAGGGGACTGGACTCGATGACCTCTCGAGGTCCCTTCCAGTCCTAGAGTCTATGAATCTATGAATAATGCCAACTATAATAAACTTCACAGCTAAGGGTGAACCATTCAAGAAATATGTTTGCTGATGACGTTTTAAAGAAAGTCACACCAGTGAACTGGTGGAAGTCACTTCAGCACTTGGATTCAGAGACTGTTGAAGTGATAATCTCATTGTAACAGCAGTAGCTTCTTCTGCCAGTGTAGAAAAAATATTTTCTTCCTTTGAACTAATTCATTCCAAATTGAGAAATCGTTTGGGACCTGAAAAAGCAGGAAAGCTTGTTTTTCTTTTCCAGATTATGAACAAACAGGAAAATGAAGACTGAGTCAGCTGCAGAAGCCAATATTTTAGGTTTCTCATGTTGACCTGGCTGACATAGTCGATTTAATTTTTTTTTTTTTAATATTTCATTTAACTATTTTAGTTAAAGATAATTTTAACCAAAACAAATCTGATTTTAAAAAACTTGAATGTTTAACTAAATTAAAAAATGCATATGTATGTTGTTAAAATATTATGTTTACTATTGAAAAAAAAAATCCAGAATACATAATGTTCTTGTTTTAGTTAAATATAAGAACATAAGAACGGCCATACTGGTTCAGACCAAAGGTTCGTCAAACCCAGTATCCTGTCCTCTTGACGGTGGCCAATGGCAAGTGCCCCAAAGGGAATGAACAGAAAGGTTATCATCAACTGATCCATGCCGTCACCCAATTCCAGCTTCCAGCAAACAAAACAATTTAAATGTCTGTCTGGTAATGTTCTCCTCCCAATACAGCATGGCAAGAAAATCCTCCAAATATTAATGATTAACCTGTTGAATTGGAGATAGTTCATCTCCCAATGACTTCATAAATAGCTGTTTCAATTACTTTTGGTAAATGAAATAACCAAACATTCAATTCATTTTCTGATATAAAACTAATCTGAAAAGTTTTCAGAAGTAATCACTTTAAAAATGTATAGTGTGTACCTTCTAAAAATGAGACCTACATGTATCTCTGACTTGTGAAGAATACATATTAAGGTTATAACAACCAACAAGAATGCACTTTTATGTAGAAATCCATGATTAAATTGAGTCTTCCTGACTAGTGATTTAAATCAATTTGATTTAAATCAAATCCACCCTCCTGAATACTGTTTGAATCTTGCAGAGGTATTTTTAATTAACAACCATCAAAAATTCCAATGCAGTTATGTGTCTGATGAGATGTTAATCAAGGTGCCTCAGCACCAAATGTCCATGAGCTGTGTGTGGAAAAGTATATTCCCGCTGCTAAAACTCTATTAGTTTCTATAGTTAACCAGGTTCAAAAGATCTGAATGAATGCCATTTTGGTTCCACCATACAACTCCCTAAAACCTGTATCTTCAGTTCCAATCCATCCAGCACTCAGTCCCTTTCTGAGGTGATCTGTGCCTGGACCTGGCTTTCATGTCACATTCAACCTCTGTCTAGACTCACATTATTTTCAATGCCCTGCAACATTATACCACTTGAATGCCTGAACTGTCTTTGACAGAAGTTTAAATGTTTGCATGTAGGCAAATGCTCTTCTGGTTCCAGCAGCTCAAAGCATAGGACCAATCCCTAGCTCAGTCAAGGAAACTTGTACTAGATCAGTTTCCTAATATAGACTGTTACTATCTATAGTAACATAGAGCCTAGGAGCCCTAGTCATGGTACAGGATCCCACTGTGCTAGGCCCTGCACAAACACAGAACAAGAAATGCTCCCCTACCTCTGAGAGTTTATAATCTAAATATAGAGCAAGAGACACCAGATGGACGCAGACCTACTGACGTGGAATCAAAGGTAACGTGAGGATAGGCTGTTGTCTCTATTTACAAGTTTTGTAGTTTGTGCCTTCCCCACCTTCAGAGACAAGCTGCCCCTTTCCGGCCGAGAACACGCCCAGGCCCCCCCAGACACGGAGACAGCCCCTGCCGGTAACTCTAACCAGCCCCCGCTCCCCCCGGAGCCAGCCCCTGCCCGTAACTCGAGCCAGCCCCCGCTCCCCCCGGACACGGAGCCAGCCCCTGCCCTGTAACTCGAGCCAGCCCCCCCTCCCCCCTGGACATGGAGCCAGCCCCCCCTCCCCCCGGACACGGAGACAGCCCCTGCCAGGGCTGCGAGGGGGTGGGGAGCAAGTGGAGCAATTTGCCCCAGGATCCCACAAGAATATAGTATTTTATAGTATTGCAACTTTTTTTTATGGAAGAGGCCCCCAAAATTGTTTTGCCCCAGGCCCCCTGAATCCTCTGGGCAGCCCTGGCCCCTGCCCCTGCCCCCGCCCTGGAGAGCTCACAGCCCAGTCTGAAACAAGACACAAGTCAGTGGGGCACAAAGTGAGGGAGCTGGTGGGAGGAGCTGCAGCCCCCGGACCGGCGCCGAGCACAGCGCGGGGAGAGGGAGGATGAGCTGCCTGAAGCGGGGAGGAGGCGAGCAACAAACACTTACCGAAGAACCGTCGCTCCACATGGCGCACCCCACTATCACCTCATCGGTCTGCGCCACTCGCAAACAGCAAGGATCACCCACGTGACCCAAACAGGCTCCTGGTGACATCATCTTACCGCGCCTGAAGCATAGCGTCAGACCATCCGCCGGAGCAGCCGTTTCTGAGAGTGCCGCGCCCCCTCCCGCTTTGGCGGACCAGGCCCAAGCCCCAGGCAGGAGCAGGAGCGAAAGCGTGTGCGTGACCTCAGCCGCAGGCGGCGCGGGACCGGCCGCTTCCCCTGCAGTGCCGGTCCCCTTCCCTGTCCTCTGATGCCTGGCGCATGGCTGGCCCCGCAGCCCCCTTTCCCTTATTCCGTTGGCTCCCTTGATGGCATCAAACACAGGCTTCATGCCTGTGCCTTGGGGCCCTTCCTAGCCTAGCCCCAAGAAAGCAGTCTCCTCAGAGTCACCACTGCTGTGAGCTCTTCCAAACCCAGCTAGCTGGCCACGCCCAGGCAGGCGGCCAGCTGTGAGTATTGCTCACTGAGCCAAAATTTCTATTGGCAGCTGGAGGAGCAGGCGAGGAGTGGAGTTATGTGAGCTGGAGAGAGAGGCTGTCTGTGTGGTTTCCTAATCATGAACTACAACTGAATCATCTTCTGAGCAGGGGCGGCTCCAGGCACCAGCGCATGCCTGGGGCGGCAAGCCGTGGGGCGCAAGCGGCTGGTTGCTATGAGGGTTGCAGTCAGGCAACCTTCGGTGGTGTTTCTGCAGGAAGTTCGCCTGTTTGGGTAGCAATTCGGTGGCTGGTACAACGAAGGCGCAGGATCAGCAGATCACCCGCAGAACCGCTGCTGAATCTGCGTGGCCAGCACACCTCCTGCAGAAATGCTGCCAAAGGCTGCCTGACTGCCGTGCTTGGGGCGGCAAAAATATAGAGCCGCCCCTGCTTCTGAGCCATCTGAATGGCAAGGTCACCTGTTCCTTCCAGCTTATTTGACTTCTCCCACAACTAGGCCAGCACCTGCCGAAACAAGAAGCTCAGGAAATATCTTTTGAGTAGCCATCAAACTGTCACCATAATGGTCCTTGTCACGGAGTCCCCGGGCGATGCTCTGGAACTGCTCCCCACAAAGCCAGTCAGGACTTTGGGGAGCCTCCTCTCCCTCGGAGCAGACTTGTTCAGGGCAAGAAGCTCACACGTCTTCACCTCCTGGGTCTCTCCTTGGAGCATTCAGCATCCTCTGCCCCTCCGTGTGCTTCCCACAGCGAGCCCACCCAGGCGGGGTCCTGGGGAAGCCACAGGGTTCTGCACCCCCATTTTGCAGTCAGACGTGACTCTTAGCCAGCAAAACAGAGGTTTATTCGATGACAGGAACAGGGTCTAAAACAGAGCTTGTAGATACAGCGAACCAGACCCCTCGGCCGGGTCCATTCTGGGGGGCAGTGAGCCAGACCCCTAGGTCTGCACTTCACTCCTTGTCCCCAGGCAGCTCCAGACTAACTCCCCCCCCAGCCCCTTTCCCGGGCCAGGAGGTCACCTGATCCCTTTGTCTCCAACACCTTCAGCCCGCACCTTTGCAGAGGAGGGGCCCAGGCCATCAGTTGCTAGGAGACAGAGTGCCAGGCATTTATGTTCACTGGCCCTTTGCTCTGCAGCAACCTTATCCCACCACCTAGATACTTAAGAACTGCCTAGGGGACACTGAGGCACCAACACAGTGTTCAGAGCAAACATTAAAACAGTCCCAGTTCATCACATCTCTCCCCCCTTCGAGACCGAACTGAGCCAGGTCACTCCAGCCAGTGACCTGGGGAAGTTCGAACCCAACAACGTTCCCATGGATGCCCCAGCATCTCTCCCATTCCTTGGTGTGAGTTACACCAGGCCCTCCCAGTTTTGTGCCCTCTCTTTGCTTCAGCCTGCTTGATGGCACTTGCAGGCTGCAGGTGGGAAGGTTTATGCGGCCTGTACCCTTTTGCCCCCCACTACCCCTGGGGTTTAAACTGGGACAGGGTCTTCTCCCAGCCCCCTGGTCCGTGATTTGGGCTCTCTTGGTTAAGAGCACCGATCTTGGCCTTGGGCAGCCGCTCCCCACCTTGTGGATTCCTGGGGCACCACCAGCTGCCTCCTGATTCCCCCCAGTTCTCCTTCCCCTTGGGGAGTCCATTCCCGGGACAGGAATCCCTTCTCCCACAGGACTCTGTCCCTGCAGCCTTCCCCAAGCGGGTTTGCAGCGCTGTGGCCAGCAAGTTCCCTCAGCTTCTCCAAGGAGGGATCTCTCTGCAGCTCGGTCTGGGATTCAGCTGCTGGGGCAGGGAGTGGGACCTGTTCCCTCTCACTGGCTGGGCCTGGGGTCACAGCCCCCCTGAGCCTTGTCCCTGGTAGCTCCCTCCCTGCTGTATAATCATTTCCCAGCAGCACGTCTGGACCAGGCAAACCTGGTTGGCAGCTGACCTGCCTTGCCTGGGTGTCCCCCCACTCAGCTGGGGTCTCAGCTCCCCCCGTGCTCAGCGCTGCCCTGGCTGTCCCAGTGGGGGCAGGCAGCGAGCTCTCTGCTCTGGTCCCAGCATCAGAGCCAGCATGAGCCCCCTCTCCGGTGTGCAGGGGGGCGGGGAGCATCTCTCCCTCTCCCTCCCCCTCAGCCTCAGGGGGCTGGTTACAGGTAGGCAGGTATCCTGAGCCCAGCAGCCCCTCCCCCCTGCCAGCAAGGTCATTTGCATTTTCACTGACCATTTCCATCCCAGCCAATTGGTTCCCTGGATTCAAATTCAAACCCTCGGCAGTTACAGGAGCAGGGCCTGGATCCTGTCCCAAGGGGAGACAGTCACCCCCCAACAGGGCCTCCCAGCCGATATCCTGGAGAACCCCAATGACCAGCCAGCCCGACCCCTCCTGCGTCTGCACAGGGATCCAGGCCATAGGCAGGGCGAGGGGCTTCACCCCAGGGACCTTCACCCAGGTCCCACAGTCCCTCAGCATCTGGGGCTGCACCACCACAGTTCCCTCTGTCCCAGGGCCTCGCCCCTGCAGGCGTGTTTCCCCACTGACCCCTGGGCAGCCCCCTATGTCTCTCCACTCCACCATCACCAGTCCGTGCTGCTGCTGCTTCTCCTGCAGCTTTTCCTCAGCCTCTTGCTCTCTCTCATGGTCCTCTCGCTCTCTCGGGCTCTGCTCCAATCCCATCAGTCTCCGATCCCCTGATGGGGAACCCAATCGTGAAGACCCTTGTCTGGTTGGGGACCAGACTCTCAGGAGTGCCTGGCTGCTGCTCCAGCTGCTCCCAGATCCTCTTGTAGCCCCATCTGGGTCAGGAATCTGCTCCTCAGAGCGGTCCTTCTCCTCCAACTGCACGATCAACTGTGCCTTGGTGAACTTCCCCATGCGTAACTCTCTCTTTGTGCACAGGATCACAATGTCCTTCTTAAGGAGCTGGTGATACGCCATCACTTCACTGTTCCCAAGTGGCTCTGGACTCACAGGCCTGTGTGCTCTTGGCTCCCCCATGGTTTCCAGGAAGAACCCCTGGTGTGCCAGCCCTTCTCGTGATCACCACCTCTTTGCCAGGGTCGAGCTGCAGACTCCTCCGCCCCTGGGACTGCTCCTGCAATCCGCAGGAGAACCCTGCTACTGCAAAATCCTTCTCTCTCCCAGGGTCGAGCAGCAAGCTCCTCCGCCCCTGAGACTGCTCGCTGCAGTCCTCAGGGGGACCCTGTTACTCCAACAGTCCTTCTCGCTGGTCACACACTCCCAGAGGTTAACTGCCCCCTGAAACCGTCTCTCTCTGAGCCTTCAGCACGCCTGGTCTTCACTCTCCCTCCTCTGTTTTACTGCTCCCCAGTCACTTACTGCAGGAAGCGCCATCCACGGGGTGCAGCATATCCCACCGCTGCCACCAGTTGTCACGGAGTCCCCGGGCGATGCTCTGGAACTGCTCCCCACAAAGCCAGTCAGGACTTTGGGGAGCCTCCTCTCCCTCGGAGCAGACTTGTTCAGGGCAAGAAGCTCACACGTCTTCACCTCCTGGGTCTCTCCTTGGAGCATTCAGCATCCTCTGCCCCTCCGTGTGCTTCCCACAGCGAGCCCACCCAGGCGGGGTCCTGGGGAAGCCACAGGGTTCTGCACCCCCATTTTGCAGTCAGACGTGACTCTTAGCCAGCAAAACAGAGGTTTATTCGATGACAGGAACAGGGTCTAAAACAGAGCTTGTAGATACAGCGAACCAGACCCCTCGGCCGGGTCCATTCTGGGGGGCAGTGAGCCAGACCCCTAGGTCTGCACTTCACTCCTTGTCCCCAGGCAGCTCCAGACTAACTCCCCCCCCAGCCCCTTTCCCGGGCCAGGAGGTCACCTGATCCCTTTGTCTCCAACACCTTCAGCCCGCACCTTTGCAGAGGAGGGGCCCAGGCCATCAGTTGCTAGGAGACAGAGTGCCAGGCATTTATGTTCACTGGCCCTTTGCTCTGCAGCAACCTTATCCCACCACCTAGATACTTAAGAACTGCCTAGGGGACACTGAGGCACCAACACAGTGTTCAGAGCAAACATTAAAACAGTCCCAGTTCATCACAGTCCTGCATTCCCATTTGTGTCCTTTAGGGTTTGTCTGCCCTAGATTATAAACCCAGAAAGGACCATTGTAATCATCTAGTTTGATTTAGAAGTGTGTTGTTAGAACATAGAATCATATAGGACTGCAAGGGACCTCAAGAGGTCATTTAGTCCAGTCCCCTGCACTCCTGGTAGGACTAAATATTATCTGGACCAGGGGTCTCAAACTCAGTTTACCTTAGGACCAGCGCCAGTCCTCAAATCCTCCCAGTGGGCCAATAATGTCACTCATGCCACCCTGAACCTGCCCCCCCAAACTCCACCCCCACCTGGTTCTGGGATAGGGTGACCAGATGTCCCATTTTTATAGGGACAGTCCTGGTTTTTGGGACTTTTCTTCTATAGGTGCCTATTACCCCCACCCCGTCCCATTTTTTTCACAGTTGCTATCTCGTCACCCTACTCTGGGAGGGAGTTTGGGTTGGGGAGGAGGTCTGGGGTAGGGGATTGGGGTGCAGGGTTCAGGCTCTGGAAGGGAGTTTGGGTGCAGAAGGGGTGACAGGTTGGACTCTGGGAGGGAGTCTGGGTGGGGGAGGGGGTCGGGTGCAGGCTCTGGGGTGGAGTTTGGGTGCTAGGTGCAGGCTCTGGGAGGGAGTTTAGGAGCAGGAGGAGTGCAGGCTCTGGGAGTGAATCTGAGAGCAGAAGGGGATGTGTGGGAAAGGGGACAGGGTGCAGGCTCCTGGAGGGGGTCAGGGTATGTGGCACTTACCTGGGGCTCCAAGGCAAGGTGGGGCCAGGCTAGGGGGCCTCTGCAAGCTGCTGCCCCCAAACACCACCCCCACAGCTTCCCATTGGCCGCAGAGGCACTCAGGGTGGGGGCAGCACACATAGGTGCAGCCCTGCCCCAGGGCTGCAATGAGGGGCTGGCAGACCTGTGCAGCGAGCAGGCAGAAGCCGCTCAACTCCGCTGCGCTGCTGGTGGTGAGTGGGGCCCTGGGCCATTTTAAATTGCTGAGGGAGCGGCCTGGGACGGCAGATGGGGTCAAGGGAGAGACCTAGCCCTGAAATTGCTGGAGCCCCGCAGGCCACATTGGGGAGATTCTCAGGCTGCAGATGGCCCACGGGCTGGGAGTTTGAGACCTCTGATTTAGACCATCCCTGTTTGTCTAATCTGCTCTTAAAAACCTCTAATGATGGAGATTCCACAACCTCCCTAGGCAATTTATTACATTGCTTAACCACCCTGACAGGAAGTTTTTCCTAGTGTCCAACCTAAACCTCCCATGCTAGCTAATGTGTTATAGGATAGTTTAATGATTGAAGCACAAACCTAAGGTTTGAGAAACTTGAGATCAATTCTCTGCTCCACCAGAGACTTCCTGTGTAACCTTGAGCAAGTCACTTAGCCTATCTATGCCTCAGTTCCCCATTTGTAAATGGGGATAATAATACTTCTCTATTTCATGGTGGTGGTGTGAGGATAAAGATGATGAAGTTCTCAGATACTGTAATAATAGGAGCCAGCCACACAAGAACCTTAGAAAAAAGCCTAGTGTAAAAAAGGCAGTGAAACCTTTAACAGATGATAAATTGGTTGCCTTAAAACCAACGGAGAAGTTCCAGCATATTAGTGTCGGTGACTCTAACCCAGAGGCAAAGTTCATTGTCTGACCGCGAGAGAGACAGGCAACACCAGCAAGGTCCGATCAAAAGCTCTTTATTGACAAGTGCACACATCAATAGAGAGCAGCTTGTCTCCAGAGAGAACCAGCCCTCTTTTTACATCTTAGTATAAGCATATATAGACAGTTCCATCGTGTCATAAATTATTCACTTGAGCAACCCACTCCCTTCTTCTAACAACTAGAAACTAGACACCTTTAGTATACATGCATGCCTTAAGTTAGAAATGTAGGGGAGTTAAAAACAAACAAAGAACAAAACCAGGGAGTGAAAACAAGAAGGCTGGGAAGCTAGGGCTCTTACCAGTTCTTTGAAGGAGCTGCCCTAATACAGCACATCTGGTACTATGCCAGGAATGCAGCTTCTCTCTTATCTCACTTTTTCACAGTGCTTTGTGAGACATGCTCCTTTTTCAGCATTTTCCACTCAGGGATTACCCAAAACCTCTGTTAGCCTGACTTTGGTCAGGTTAGCATACCTGGTTTTGTCTGCTACATCTTTATTCAGGCCTAACATTAGCTAACATACATCTTTAAATCCTAGTTAGACAAAGTCCAGCATTCACACACTGGTAAACTGAGGAGAGTCTAGAGCAGGGGTCAGCAACTCTTCAGAAGTGGCGTGCCAAGTTTTCATTTATTCACTCTAATTTAAGGTTTTGCGTGCCAGTAATACATTTTAACGTTTTTAGAAGGTCTCTTTCTCTAAATCTATAATATATAACTAAACTATTGTTGTATGTAAAGTAAATAAGGTTTATAAAATGTTTAAGAAGCTTCATTTAAAATTAAATTAAAATGCAGAGCCCCCCCGGACCAGTGGCCAGGACCCAGGCAGTGTGAGTGCCACTGATCAGTTCACGTGCTGCCTTTGGCACAGGTGCCATAGGCTGCCTATCCCTGGTCTAGAGGTTGTTTTAGGAGTTGTGCCAATAAGTCCATTTGTATTAAGTCAACCATTTATACTTCTACTTTCTTCTTTTGGCATTAAATGGACAAGTGAAAATTTTTCAGCCTCTCCTCATTGCTTTGTTCTCCTTGTCTATTTCCTTCACTCTGATTTTTCTCTCTAGGACCCCAATCTCCCTTCCCCTTCTTTAGGATTTTTTCCCCTTCAGATTAATTCTCAATAAATATTTATCTTCTGTATTTGATGATGCTGTCTCATCATATGGTGATAACACTCTTTCCATTCCACTAGTATTTCTGGAGGGTGTTAAACAGAGGTTAGACATTTTAAAACCTGCAGGTCCAGATAACTTGCTTCCAAGAGTTTTAAAGGTGCTTGCTGAGGAGCTCACTGGACCAGTACTGATGATTTTCAATCAGTCTGTGAGCACTGAAGAAGTTCCAGTCAACTAGAAGAAAGCTAATTTTTTAAAAGGATAAATGGGATGACCCAGGTAATTAGAGACTGTCAGCCTGACAAGATAATGGAGTGGTTGATACAGGACTTGATTGATAGAGAACTAAGGGAGGGTAATGTAACTAATGCAAATCAACATGGGTTTATGGAAAATAGATCCTGTCAATTAACTAAATATCTTTTTTTGATGAGATTACAAATTTGATCGATAAACATAATCGTGCTTATATAATATAATAGGCTTCTTCTGTAAGGTGCTTGACTTGGTACTACACAATATTTTGACTAGAAAATTAGAACTATATAAAATGAACCTGGCATACATTAAATGGATTAAAAACTGGCTAACTGATAGGTCTCAATAAGTAATTGTGAACAGGGAATTGTCATCAAGCAGATCTGTTTCCAGGGGTCCCTTACAGGATTGATTCTTGGACCTACACTATTTAACATTTTTATTAATGACCTGAAAGAAAACATAAAAATTGGGGAAATGGTAAATAACGAAGAGAGCAGGTCACTGATTCAGAGCATTCTAGACCACTTGGTAAATAGCACAGGAAAACAATGTGTTTTAATACAGCTAAATGTAATATATGCATCTGGGAACAAAGAATGTAGGCCATATGTACAGGATGGGAGACTCTATCCTTGGAAGCAGTGACTTTTACAAAGATTTGGGGGTTATAGTGAATAATCAGCTGAACATGAGCTCTCAGTGTGACGCTATGGCCAAAAGATCTAACGTGATTCCAGAATGCATAAATGGGGGAATTTCAAGTAGGGGTACAGAGGTTATTTTATGTCCGTATTTAGCACTAGTACGACCACTGTTAGAATCCTGTGTCCCTTTCTGGTGCCCACAATTCAGGAAGGATGTTAATAAATTGGAGTGAGTTCAGAGAAGAACCATGACAATAATTAAAGGAGTAAAAACATGCCTCATAGTTATAGATTCAAGGAACTCAATCTATTTATCTTAACAAAGAGAAAGCTAAGGGGTGATTTGATTACAGTCTAAGTATAGAGCTCTATCATATATGGATAACAGATATTTAACAATGGGCTCTTCAGTTTATCAGAGAAAGGCATACCATGATCCAATGGACAGACGTTAAAGATAAACAAATTCAGACTGGAAATAAGGCATACATTTTTAAGAATTAAATCCAAAGCAGATTGTGAAGAGTTACAAAGGGATCTCACAAAACTGGGTGACTGGGCAACAAAATGGCAGATTAAATTCAGTATTCATAAATGCAAAGTAATGCACATTGGAAAACAATCTCAATATACATACAAAATTATGGGGTCTAAAGGAGTTGTTATCACCCAAGAGAAAGATCGTGGAGTCATTTATGATAGTTCTCTGAAAATATCTGCTCAATTTGCAATGGTAGTCAAAAAAGCTAACAGAATCCTAGAAACCATTAGGAAAGAGATAACAAGCCAGAAAATATCATAATGCCACTATATAAATCCACTGTACTCCCACATCTGGAATAAGGCATGCAGTTCTGTTCACCCCATCTCAAAAAAGACATATTAGAATTGGAAAAAGTATAGAGAAGGGCAACAAAAATGATTAGGAGCATAAGTCAGCTTCTCTGTTAGGAGAGATTAAAAAGACTTGGACTGTTCTGTTTGGAAAAGATGACTGAGCTGATATATTACAGAGCTCTATAAAACCATGACTGGTGTGGATAAAGTAAATAAGGAAGTGTTATTTACCCCTTCACATAACACAAGACCCAGATATCACCCAATGAAATAAATAGGCTGGGTTAAAACAAATGGAAGTACTTCTTTATACAACACACAGTCAACCCGTGGAACTCATTGCCAGGAAATGTTGTGAAGGGCAAAAGTATAACTGAATTAAAAAAAAATAGATACATTATACAGGATAGGTCCAACAATGGCTACTAGCCAAGATGGTCAAGGATGTAATCCATGCTCTGGGTGTCTCTAAACCTCTGACTATTAAAAGCAGGAACTGGATGATGGGAGTGGATCACTCAGTACATTGCCCTGTTCTGTTCATTCCCTCTGAAGTGTCTGGAACCTGGCATGGGCAGCCTCAGAAGACAGGATACTGGTCTAGATGGACCATCAGTCTGACGTGGTATGGTCGGTCTTACATAGATGATCACAATAATCCGTTTTGGCCTTAGAATCTTTGAATGAATTTATCTTCCTCTCCTGATCTTTCATGGAATTCCTCCTTCCCTTTGCTCTCAGGTCTGCTTCCTTCCCCTTCCCCAACCTCACCTTCCTGTCTTTCCACAGGTAGCGCACACTCGTGGCCAATAAAACCACCCGACTCCTTTGCATTCAAGGACCCCAGCTACTCGTGCACCCGCTGGACGGGTTACCCCACCCCCAAGACACGCACACTCGTCAAGCCGCCTGCTCCCGCACGGCCACATCCCTTACAAAGGGCGCTCAGGACCCTGCTGCCTATCGCGGCGCTGGGAGCCGGTAGGGGTTTCGTGGGGCTGTGTGGCCGCGCCGGGAGGCTCCTGGGAGAAGGCCTGTGGGCTGGGCAGTGCGGGGGTGAGAGGTGGCGGGGGAGCCAGCCCGGGAGCGAGTCACTTTCTTTCCCGAATCCCGCCCCGGCGCTTCCACGCCACTCCCGACCGGAAGCGCTTTTCCATCTGCTCCGGAAGCGGAAGGGGCATTAGCAAGATGGCGGCGGCAGCAGAGGGTGTGCCGGCTGGAGTCGGCTCCGAGTCTTCGGCCCCGCCGGTGTGCGTGCTGGTGCTGGGCATGGCGGGCTCTGGGAAAACCACCCTGGTGCAGGTGATGAGATTGGGCCCGGGGGGTAGGTGTCAGCGGGGGGAGGGGAAGCGAGGTCTCCTCCTCTCCTTTACTTTCTCCCTCTTCTCCTCAGAGGCTCACTGCTCATTTGCACAGCCAGAATTCCCCGCCCTACGTCATCAACTTGGACCCCGCTGTGCGCGAGCTCCCCTTTCCAGCCAACATTGGTGAGTAGCTCGCGCTGCGCTCTCTGGCCCGTGCGGCAGATGCGCTTTTGTGAATCTCTGCTGAGGCCCTTTCATGCAACCCTGTTATAGGAAGTGCTGAGTCAGGGCTTATAATTGCTGGCTTAATATACAGACTCCTCCCACTACTGCGCCTATTTGCTCATCCCAGTCACGTTTCTAATGCAAATCTAGCACCTCGCAGTTCATAATATCACATGCAGTGGAGGGTTGAGCAGAATGAGCTCTTTTTCTTTCTTTCCTTACCCATGCAAGATTTATCTAGTAGTGCTGTCTCTGTGCCTTGTCCAGCTGAGAGGGCTCTGGGTTGTAGGCAGGTTGTGATGAATACTGAGTTTGCTAGTTAAAAACATAGATACAAAATTTACTAGATGTGTAATTCACTGTATTCTCAATCCTTTTGTAATTTTTATATATCTTTGTTCAGAAATGGGAACTTAGATGCTGGAAGGTAGTTCGCTGGGTGGGAGGGATAGCTCAGGGGGTTGAGCATTGGCCTGCTAAACCCAGGGTTGTGAGTTCAATCCTTGAGAGGGCCACCTAGAGATCTGGGGCAAAAATCAGTACTTGGTCCTGCTAGTGAAGGCAGGGGGCTGGACGTGCTGACCTTTCAGGGTCCCTTCCAGTTCTAGGAGATAGGGTTGTTTGTCCTGTTGGAAGAGTCTGAATTCTAACCTGGGGATAGGGTAGACTAACAGGGTGTAACTAGGGAGAAAAGAGTAAGTTAATTTTTTACATTAGCAACTAAAGGCTCTAGTTAGGATTGGAGTCCCATTGTTTTGGGCATGGTACAGATGCTCAGGTAAACAGCCCCTGATTTGGAAAGCTTGCTGTCTAATTTGGAAGAAGTTACAACAAACAATGGAGCGAATGAGGAATGAAGGCTAAGAGTAGTAGTAATATGAGGTGGTTCTGAAGCATTTGAAAGCTTTCTCTTTTATTTATAAATATTAGTTGTAAATAAGTAGTAATTGGCCTAAAACTGGAAGGGACCTTGAAAGGTCATCAAGTCCAGCCCCCTGCCTTCACTAGCAGGACCAAGTACTGATTTTTGCCCCAGATCCCTAAGTGGCCCCCCTCAAGGATTGAACTCACAACCCTGGGTTTAGCAGGTTAATGCTCAACCCCCTGAGCTATTTCTCCCTGCCACTGTTTGGCAGTTGCCATTTAGTCTAGCCATTTTCAAGTTGTGATTTCCTTTGTGAATCACAAGAGGAGTCTTGACAGAGGAAGGTGAAGGACAAGACTGATACACTTTCAAAATAGTTCAGAGAAGAGCATTCTATTTTTAAGGGATGGCGTGGAAGGAATTGCAGAAGGGGACAAATGAGTGAACAAGATTTTCAACTTTGAAACTGGAAAAGCAAAAAATATAAACTGCCTATCAAGAAGTACTTGATGAGAATTTGGTATGCCCTTCATTTGTGATATTCAGATTGGACTAAACAGAGCATTGGAGGATATTTTAATCCCAGGTTGCCCTCTACAGTGTAAGGGAGTGAAGCTTTCAGTCTTCCTTTTCCTGGTTTGAGTAAGGGAATACTAGATACCAGCTCTCCCTTCTGTTTCAGTCTAGTTTAATCACTGGGAACAGCCATGTTCTATTTTAGGCATATGGACTAGATGTTGTTTCCACAGCGCTCAGAACCCAGAGATATAACAGATGTTGCTGGCCTAAAGAATTTAAAATCTAAATAGACTTAAGTGAACTAAAGAAACCGCATAAGTTATTAAAGAAAAAAAAGTAAAGTGTAGGTGAGTGGGGGAAGGATGCCCATGGTTCCAGTGAAAGCAAGTGGCTGCTTAGATAGTTGTGTCTTGATGGATTGTGTTGTATCATATTCACTTATTTAAAAAGTAAATTTTTGGGTGGCTATTGGAGTCTAATTTTTACTTTCTGCACAGTACATAGCCTCAAATATTTTGTGTCAAAGAGTTTAATAGATTATGGTTAATTCAAAAAAGGATTATGTCTATATGAATAATTTGCACATTCAGAATCACACTAGGACTAAAAAGGGGTAGAAACTTCCTTCTTCAGGGCATAAAACAACCACCAGCTGCCTGAGGTTAGGAAGAAACTTTCCCCTGTGCATATTATTCCATTACTGTCAACTATGGGGTGTTGTGTATCTTTCTGTAAAGTATATGGCATTAACTACAGGCAGATATGGGTGACTGGACTAAAATAAACTACTGGTCTGATCCATCCTGATAATTCCTATATTTCTGTGAAATGGGGAAGGGATGATATTGTGGTAACAAAGGAATGTGAACAGGAGAGTACAGGGGGTGGATGATGGCTGGCTGAAAAATGAAAAGAGAGGTTAGAAAAAGAGAGTGAGAAACATAGTGGGCAAAGGGAGGGAGCGTTGATAGCAAAGGGTTTGCGTGCTAGATGACGGGCGGATTTAGAGGATTACAAGTGAACAGTGCAGTAGAGAAATACAAATTATTGCTTTCCAGCAGTGGTTCTCAAACTGTGGGTCAGGACCCTGTTTTAATGGGGTTACCAGGAATGCCTTAGACTTCCTGCGGTCCAGGACTAAAGCCCAAGCCCCAGTGCCCGGGGCTGAAGCCAAAACTCGAATACTTCAGCCTTGGGCACTGGGTCTCAGGTTGCAGTCCCCTTGCCTGGGGCTGAAACCTCTGGGTGGAGCTTGCTTGGGCTCAAGCTTTAGTTCCTTCTCCTGGTGTTGTGTAGTAGTTTTTGTTGTCAGAAGGGGGTTACGGTGCAATGAAGTTTGAGAACCCCGCTTTACAGCTCTCAAGAGTGTTGGATACCTCACTGTTCAGATAAATGCACGTTTTGTTCACCATTGTATCTTGCTATCAGCAGGGCTGGATCCAATCTAATCCAAACAGTGATTGTCAAACATGTAAACTATTTGAAGGTCTTGTATATCGATCTGATGTTTTACAGGTATGGTGAGGGTGGCTAGTGTTGATGAAGCATTAAAGTCCTTTATGATACTAGTCCCATCTGTACTGGCTTCCTTCATTGAGGCAGGGAGGGTAGGGGGAATTCTTACACCTGGGGAGCTCTCTTTCCCCGCTCATCAAATTACTATAATTTATTCAGTTGTGACTTTATCACTTTATTCTTTTTTAGATATCAGAGACACAGTGAAGTACAAAGAAGTCATGAAACAGTATCCTTTTCCTTTGCTAAGATCAGCTCTTCATACTCAACTCCTACAGACTACCGTCTCTGTACACTGGTGAAAACAGAGAGGGTAGGGGTTTGGGGTTGCTCATGGGTAAAATGTAGCCAGAGACTGTGAGAATTTAAGCCAGGATACTGGTTGGCCTGACTAGGTTGGAAAACAAGGGCTTTGGTTTGCCTGTTGGCTGCTCCTGTGATGGAATAGATTCAGAAAAAGACAACAAAAAATTATAAGGGGTATGGAACAGCTTCTATATGAGAGAGATTAATAAGAATGGGACTTTTCATCTTGGAAAAGAGATGAGTAAGGGAGGATATGATAGTTGTCTATAAAATCATGACTGGTGTGGAGAAAGTAAATAAGGAAGTGTTATTTGCTGCTTCTCGTAACACAAGAACGAGGGTCACCAAGTGAAATTAATAGGCAGCAGGTTTAAAACAAACAAGAGGAAGTATTTTTTCACACAACACACAGTCAACTTGTGGAACACCAGAAGATGTAGGCCAGGGGTAGGCAGCCTATGGCACGTGTGCTGAAGGCAGCACGCGAGCTGATTTTCAGTGGCACTCACACTGCCCAGGTCCTGGCCACCAGTCCGGGGGACTGTACATTTTAATTTAATTTTAAATGAAGCTTCTTAAACATTTTAAAAACCTTATTTACTTTACATACAAGAATAGTTTAGTTATATATTATAGACTTTTATAGAAAGAGACCTTCTAAAAATGTTAAAATGTATTAATGGCACGCAAAACCTTAAATTTACTTGTTACTGTTAGTCCAAGAATATACCAGACACCTATGTAAACAAGCAAGTAGTACCAGGTTTGGGGGAAAAAAATACCTGTTAACATTTCTGTAACCTGCTTTCCTGAGCTGTATGTCCAGATATGGTCTGGGCCCAAATGGTGGAATAGTGACTTCTCTCAATCTCTTTGCCACAAGATTTGATCAGGTACCAAGCTCTTTGTGCTTATTATATGAGGCTGTGCTGTATCTTAGTAAGAGGCAGCATGTAACTTACAAGCCATTTTCACATACTTCCACATGTGGAATTGCAGAGGGCAGATCTTCACTGAGAAGAAAAGTTAGAAGCTGCAGTAAAAAGTAATTGCTTTGAGGCAGGGCAAGTGCAGTCTGCTACACAGAACCACATATCTAGTAAACTGACTGAGTAATGTTAAATCGAGTTTGATCCAGGGATTTGCTGCTGTGAGAGTAAAATGTCTCAGGGATACAGAGTGGAAGGGCACAAACAAATGACACCTCTCCCTGCTCCACTTGGCAAATAGAAAGCAGCAATACTGGCAGCGATGTGTTTCTCCCTAACTTTTGATGACCTGGTTTAAAGTGGAAGGGGAAAACGTTATGGAGAGATAAGAGTTGCGTTTGCAGCCATTTCCCCTGATTATTATGGTGATGATTATGGTTATCATTAATCATGTTTATTATGGTAGTACCAAAGTACTAACCAAGAATCGGAGCTCATAACGCTAGGCATTGTACAAACGCAGAGTAGCAGACAATCTAAACCCTGTGTTCTCTTATCTTGTAACTTTACCTAGGAGATGTATTTTTGTGCTTGCTCCCTTTTAAAATTATTTTTTGGATGTTTGAAGGCAATTCACCTAACCATATTTAAGTTTGCTTAAAAATTCTACCATTTTCAAAATTTTCCTTGAAGACTCTTTGAATCCTGTAGCTGAAACAATGTGAAGTTTTGACTATTTACAGTTATACAGTTAAACATGATTAATATCTGGAACATAGGCTAATAAAACAAGAATTGTCTTTATTTAGTAAAGAGATAGTTGCCTTATGAAGTTTGAATAGTTTGACAAGTACTTCATAAATTCTGTGCAGAGTAAGAAAAACAGAGGAGAAATGAGAACACTGCTGTTTGTATATAAATTCTACAAAGCAATATGAAGCAGAGGAAAATTGGGGGTACTGCAGCTCATTAGCTTCGTAGGGTTATGTGGTCCAGCAAGAACCAGGATAGGGTGGCACTCCTAAGCATCGAATTTTTTTTAACCTCCAACAAAATACTACCTTTAAGTTAAAGATATTGACGATGTTGCTATATCACAATGAACTTTGTTAAGATGAAGTTAAGTTTGCAGGCATATATCAGTGGTTTGAGTTTATTACCTTTCCAGAATGTTGGGTACATTCTAACTCTAACATTTAGAAACCCAGGATATTCAGAGTTAAGGCTAAATATACAAAAAACCCAAACTTTTGAAAATGTGGAGGTTCCATGGTAAAGTAGCCAGTCTGCCTTAGCTCTACTCCTGTAGAGATGCCAGCTTCTCGTTGTGTGTAGAGTATAGAAAATGTGCACCACAGAACATCAATTGTGTAATTTTTCATACATACTTGTCTTTGATATTATGTGTTTTGCTTTGACACCATTCTGCTTTCTGTCCTTTTCAAGTATGTGCTCTGATTTCTGGGCATCTGAGGCTTGTATATGGAGACTTGCTAGCTCTATCTAATGACACTTGAGAACTGGCTTCTATCTGGAATCACAGGGCCTGATCTAGTGAAATGCTGAGGACCTTTGATGAGGCATTGAACCAAACCACATCACACAAGATGAGACTCTTAATGAAGAGTGGGAAATTATTGCCTTCCTTGTGTAATTTCTCTAATCAGGATATGGGCAGAGTTAAGGTTGACTTTATTATATGCAATGATTGAGTACTTATCCAATTTCTCTTAACAGTTAATTTCTATATTTTTTAAATGCTTGGGTTTTTAACTTTAGCATTCCTTAGTGTACATATATAGTAAAAAAAAAAAAAAAGAATAATAATTTGAAGTTAAAGCTTATCTCTTAATAAAGAGCATAGTCTTTGCTTTGTACTGGATCTAAATAAAAAACCTATTATTGATTCCTTTTCTTTCCAATCAGGTGATGAAGTTTATTGAAAAGCGACAGAACACATCTCAGTGAGTAAATTCCAGAAGAATATACTATTCTGAAATCCCTCTTGGAAAGCCACTTGAAAGAGTTCCAGTACAGGGTCTTTCCTTGAGTAAAGCTGTCTGAAATTACCAGTCTTGTGCTGGGAAAGATTTGTATATATCCAGGTGTAGGAACTGTCTGCTACTTAGGTGTGTGGTGCTTGAGAAAAGAGCTACAGCTGGAAGCAGAACCACAAGCTTCCAGTAACTAGGACAGAATACAAGACTGGTGATTTTTATGTGTGTTTCTTCTGTAAGTTTCATAGGGGAAGGGGGTGGGAGGGGAGTTCAGTGTCACCTGTTTGTTGGTTTTTCCCTTAGCCTCAATATTGACGATATTTAAACAGAAGACTTGGAATTTGATGGATAATTAAATTAATGTTCTCTGTGATGTAGTCCAAATGCTAACAGTTTGAAGTTGTTAGAGGATGGGTCTGTTGATTACAAAGCTCCCTTAATACAATTCATATAAGCCCCATTGTTCTATGTGATGTGTAAAAAATTATTCCTGTTTGTTCTAAAGAGCTTACAGTCTAAGTCAGGGGTCTCAAACTCAAATGACCATGAGGGCTAGTTCATTGGCCCGAGGGCCGCATCACTGACACCCCCCACACCTTGCTGACCCGGCCCTGCCCCCACTCCACCGCTTCCATGAGGCCCTGCCTTTTCCCACCCCTTCCCTGCCTCTATTCCAACCCCTTCTCTGAAGTCCCCACCCCAGCTCTGCCCCCTCCCTGCCCCCAGATGGTGCATGAGGGTATGGCAGGGAGGTGAGGTGCAGAAGGCGTGTGGGGAGCAGCAGGGGGCTCAGGGCAGGGAGTTGGGGTGAAAAGGAGTGGGGGATGCAGCAGGGGGCTCAGGGCAGGGGGTTGAGGTGCAGGCAGGGAGTTGGGGGTGCAGAAGGGGGCTTAGGGCACGGGGTTGGGGTGTGGGGTTGTCATAGTATTCTTCCCCAGTCTGAACCTTGGAGTCCAAAAAAATGAGGTACTAGCATGAATTCTCTAAGCTTAATTACCAGCTTTGATCTGATACGCTGCCACCAATCAGGACTCTGAGTGCCCGATAAATTCTGGTCTCCCCAAAACCTTCCCTGGGGTCCCCCAAGATCCAGACCCCCTGGATCCTATCACAAGGAAAGTAAACTCTTTCCCTCACCAGTGCCTCTCCTAGGCTTTCCCTCCCTGGGTTACCCTGGAAGATCACTGGGATTCAACTCCTTGAATCTTAAAACAGAGGCTTTCCACCTCACCCAGAGGCAATACAGATTCAAGCTCCATGAATCTAAACAAAGGGATTCCTTCTTTCTCCCTGTCTCCCACCACTTTCCTGGTAAGTACAGACTCAATTCCCTTGAGCCTCAACTGGGGAAAAAATCAAACAGGTCTTTAAAAGGAAGTTTTTAATAAAAGAAAGAAAAAATAAGAAATCTCTGTAAATACAAGATGTAATATTACAGGGTTTTTCAGCTCATAGACACCAGTGAGAAAAGCCTGCCCCCAGAAAAAATACAATTTAAAAATACTTCCAGCAAACTACACATTTGCAAATACAGAAAAACAATTTAAAAGACTATAACCGCCTTTCTACTTAATACTCACTATTCTGAATATATATGAGACTGTAGCAGAGAGATTGGCAAGAAACCTGGTTGCATGTCTAGTCCCTTTCAGGACCCAGAGAGAACAAAGCAAACCCCAAAAACCACAAACAAAGGCTTCCCTCCACTGAGATTTGAAAGTATTTTGTTTCCTGATTGGTCCTCTGGTCAGGTGTTGCAGGTCACTGTTTGTTAACCCTTTACTGGTGAAAGAGACATTAACCCTTAGCTATCTGTTTATGACAGGGGTGCAGAAGGGGGCTCAGGGCACAGGGTTGGGGTGCAGAAGGGGTATGGGGTGCAGTGGGAGGCCCAGGGCAGAGAGCTGGGATGCGGGGTGCAGGAGGGTTCCGGGGTGACAGCAGTGCATGCTGCGGCCAGGGCAGGCTGCCGGCCCCGGCCCCACTGTGCTCCAGGAAGTAGCTGGAACCATGTCCCTGCGGCTGCTGGGGGAGGGGGATGCAGGGCTCTGTGCACTGCTTGCTGCACCTCCAGGTACCTCCCCCAAAGCTCCCATTGGCTGCAGTTCCCCGTTCCTGGTCAGTGGGAGCTGCAGGGGCATGCCTGGAACCAGGGCAACACATGGACGGAGCCCTCTGCTCTCCGCCTCCCCCTACCCCCCCCCGGACGCAGGAACATGATGCCATCTGCTTCAGGGAGCAGTTTGGGGCTCAAGGGGGCGCAGTCCTGTGGCTGTAGTTTGCCCATCCCTGGGCTCGAGGTAGGCCAGGGGGGTGGATGCGGGCCGCTTGGCGGGCCGCAGGAAATAGCCCCACGGGCCACATGCAACCTGTGGGCCGCGTTTT
This sequence comes from Aldabrachelys gigantea, assembly GCA_026122505.1. Lineage (NCBI taxonomy): Eukaryota > Metazoa > Chordata > Testudines > Testudinidae > Aldabrachelys > Aldabrachelys gigantea. Next base: position 147,582 of record CM047481.1, on the reverse strand, counting down.
TGAGACCCCTGGTCTAAGTAGCTGTTATGTTGATCCTTTTGACTTTATCATTTAAATGTAATCTGCAGAGAACAATAATGACCTTTTGCTGGCACCTCCAGTGCAGGAGATTTTCTGGTCCTTGCCTAAGGGTATATCTACACTGGCAAGCTTCTTGCGCCACAAATTACACCACTTTTATTAAAACGCTGGAATTAAACCACTGTTGCATGTCCATGCTGTGCTCCTTGTGACGCTGGAGCACATCCCCGTTAGCAGCTCTTGCAAAGGCAAAGAGCAGTGCATTGTGGTAGCTATCCCACTGTGCAGGGTGCTTTGGAAAGGGTTTCCAATGCCTCATGGGGCAGGCACAGTGTCACATGATGCAGGTTTCCCAATCTCATTGTTCCATGGTGTGATGAAGTGGGTTTTTTTTTATTTTCTTTTTTCACCTTGCCATGTTGCATGTGAGTCTTACACACAGTATTAGTAAAGGATAGTACCTTAGTTTCCCTGTGTACTCCACCAATACATAGGTGGTGGTAATTGGGTGTGTGATTTTGCTGAGGTCCTCAGGGCAGGTGAGACTGCCCAGCTATTTGCATCTATTTAACCTGAGACCCAAGATGGGGGTGCATCCAGATGACACCTTTAGCCTGGAAAGCGAGAGAAGGAGGAGGGGCTGGAGGCTGGTAGTCTGCTTGGGGGAACTGGAAGAGAGGGAATCCAGGGCGTCTGGGCCAGGATTCATGAGATGGACTTGGCTGAAAGTCACTGATGTTTGTAATAGGAAGCTCTGTTCTATGTTGTGGTCCTAGGGAAGGGATAGCTCAGTGGTTTGAGCATTGGCTTTCTAAATCCAGGGTTGTGAGTTCAATCCTTGAGGGGGCCACTAAGGGATCTGGGGCAAAATCAGCAGTTGGTCCTGCTAGTGAAGGCAGGGGGCTGGACTCAATCTTTTGGGGTCCCTTTCAGTTCTATGAGATAAGTGTGTGTGTATATATATTTATATTTGAAAATGTAGAAAACATCCAAAAATATGTAAATAAATGGTATTCCATTGTTTAACTGTGTGATTAATCTCACTGTTAATCACAATTAATTTTTTAAATCTCTTGACAGCCCTACTTTTGACTAATTTTTTCTTTGTTTGTGGGGTTTTTTTTCTTCACAGATATGTTCTTATTGATACACCAGGACAGATTGAGGTGTTCACCTGGTCAGCCTCAGGCACTATCATCACTGAGGCACTGGTAAGTGTGTTTTTGCAGAACATCAGAGTGAGGCTGGCTGGTTGCAGAATGGCATGTTTTACTTAACTGAAACTTGTTTCATCCTATTCTTTCAGGCTTCCACTTTTCCTTCAGTTGTCGTTTATGTGATGGACACATCTCGCAGCACCAGCCCTATCACCTTTATGTCTAACATGTTGTATGCTTGCAGGTAAGAAATTGTAGATTCAGAAATCAAATATATATCTTTTCAAAATGCTATCTGTCTTATCCTCACAAAGAAATGAGGGAGCCCACGTTTCTTGAAAAGATCTTTAAATTGGAACAAAGTTATTGGATTTGACGATTCATATCTCACTCACAATATTTTTACCCAAAGAAAACAGTGCAACTCTGACAGATTCAATCATTCTTCTCAACCGGGACCTGTGAGAACTCCGATAATCAGCTGCTCCTCACCACTAAAAATCCTTTGTGGATTTTCACAAGGCTCAGTACCACCCCTATCTCTCCCCAGTATTTGAGACCTCTTGGAGAGGTTGACAGGTGCTACATGAAATCAGTTGTTTGCAGTGTTGTTATATCTGTGTTGGTCGCAGGATATGAGAGAGACAAGGTAGGTGAAGTAATATCTTTTGTTGGACCAGCTTTTTTTGATGGAAGGGACAAGCTTTCAAGCTACACAGAGCTTTTCCTCATATCTGAAGAACTTACCCAGAGTGTCTGATGAAATCAGTGCAGTCTGAGAGTTCTTAATGTCTGCGAGATCAGTATCTTGATGAAGAGCAAACTCAGCCAGGGCAAGAGTCCTATACTAATGGTGGGAGGGCAGAAATATTTTGTTTGCTAGCCAGGATACTGAGTAGATCTTTCATTAAAGGCATCTGCTCTGCCTTTTGTCAAGGTCATTTGATATTTGAGTATTACTGGTAATCTTGGACAAAGTGGCAAAGAAATTGTTGCATCTACAGTCATCTTGTCAGGATGCTTCATCTTTGCCCCTTGGAGGAGTATGTAACTATAGCAGTTCACACATTTGTCACCTCCTGGAAGAGCTATTTGAAATTCCGTATTGTCCTTCCTCTTTAGTTCCAGATACAGGAAAGTTGAGTTTGTGCAGGATCCTATCTGCTTAGCTACAACAGCCACCAAGAGCACATCACAGTGGCATGCTGCACCCTCCACTGAGTCCTTTTTTTTTCTTCAATGCAAATTCAGTTTCTGTTCTGGCCTCTTTTTAAATTAATGGAGACATCCTATCTCCTAGAACCGGAAGCGACCTTGAAAGGTCATTGAGTCTAGCCCCCTTGCCTTTCTAGCAGGACCACGTACTGATTTTGCCTGGATCCCGAAGTGGCCCCCTCAAGGATTGAGCTCACAACCCTGGGTTTAGCAGGCCAATACTCAAACCACTGGGCTACCTCCCCATCCCTTTGCAGCTTGGATTTTCCAGGTTTTTATACGCAGGCTAACACTTTCTTAGCCTGGAACCATCACTTCCCCCTGTTTAGTCTTTCGTCTTTATTTCTCCGATATTTTCAGCTGTGTTGTAGGGAGAGCAAGGTCCCTTTTATGATGTCGTTTTTTCCCTGTTATATCTTTTATTCACTTGTTGGAAAGCTCTTTTGCTGTGACCTGGGTCAAACAGTTCCTGTTGTGTAGTGCTGTCTCAGAGAGGTTTTTATTGTGCTTGTGTGCATTTCCTTAATAAGCCATTAACATTGTTTGGCCTTTTACGGTTGTACCTGAAAGGTTGCTTGTGGGTGTTTTCAACCTCACAGCGTATTTTAGTAACACATGCATAGCCAAACTTTATAACTTCACATACATAGCACATGCAATTCAATGACATATTAATGTCTAGCAGATTAAGACTTTTAGAATGATACTTCACAAGGCATACTTTGTACAAGAAATGTCACACCCACCGTTTTCTGAACATGTTGCAAGATTCCCCTTTTTGCAAAAGTTTTTCTTGTAATGACTGAAAATAAGACTTTAAAGTAGAAATAAAAATCAAACAACCACAGTAAACAGAACTTGCTGAACTTGGAATACAAAGCAGATTCCATTAAGGACAACTCTAAACAAATCTTATATGAGAACCATAGACTTAATAGGGGGGCTGGTTTGTCTTTTAGGTTAACTGGCTGATATCCACTCCAGGGCTACTTTTGCATGCAACATGTAATCAAGCGGTGTAGCTTACTGCTAGAGGAAGTCATTGAGGCTAAGAATTTAACAAAATTCAAAAAGGGATTGGTTATTTATATGGCTAATAAGAATATTCAGAATTTTTGTTATAACAATACAAATTTTGAAAGGAATATTAAACCTTGTTTTTCAGGTCTTAAGCCAATCTCTAACTATTAGAGATGAGGATGAGTTTTATATGGAGGATAGATTATTCCACATAAGCCTGCTGCACTGTTCTTACGTCATCCTCTGGTTCTGGCCACTGTTGGAGACAGTATATTAAACTGGGTAAACCTGAGGTCTGATGCAGTTTAGCTATTCTGTATTCCTAAACAGAGAACGTACCCTTTCTACTAACTATACCTCAAAGTTCATGGATCCAAAAATATGTCCAGTTGGGTCTGCAGGTCTGTATGTATTTTGAGGTCATAGGTCAGTCCACAGATATCATCTCAACAATGCTAAAAGTCCTGAGTCAAAATAGAAAAAAAGGAAGGTTAATAACAAGTAGAGCTGAAATAATAGAAAAACATCAGTCAAGCTCAGCCATGCACGCAGGACAATTGCTGTTCTACTGAGAGATGCTTATAACCTCTTGTTATATTTTGGTCCTTAATGATCTGAGCGAAAGATTACACTTTAATTTGGTCAGAGTAAAATGTCCTTTCCTACTAAAATCACAATTTTGGGGTTTGGTTTCTATATGCAGGCCTATCTGTCTCATGCTTAAATTGAAAAGGTGTTAATCTATGTCTTATTGAAGTCTAGGTGACTTTTCTGACTGCTCCTCTTCTCTCCTTTCAGTATCCTGTACAAAACAAAACTACCTTTTATTTTGGCCATGAACAAAGTAAGTAGAATCTCTGTTGTCAGTGTCCAAGTGAACAAAATGCTTGTTAGATAGACTTCTCTTATAATAGTGTCATCACCTCTCCTCAGCAAGAACATCACTGCCTTGGAGATGGATGAAGGAATACTGGGGACTAAAGGGCTCTAATTGAGTGGAGAATGGCATAACAAGAACCAATGGCCAGAAGTCAAAGCCAGATAAATTCTAATTAGAAATAAGGCACAGATTTTTAACAGTGAGGGCAATTAACCATTGGAAAGCAGGGATGTGGTGAATTCTCTATCACTTGGAGTGTGTAAATCAAAACTAGATGCATTTCTGGAAGATATATTTTAGCCAAACACGAGCAATTTGGCCTCAATACAGGGTAATCGGGTGAAACGCTATGACCTCTGTTATACAGAAAGTCAAACTCGATTATAGAGTATCAGGGTTGGAAGGGACCTCAGGAGGTCATCTAGTCCAACCCCCTGCTCAAAGCAGGACCAATTCCCAACTAAATCATCCCAGCCAGGGCTTTGTCAAGCCTAACCTTAAAAATCTCTAAGGAAGAGATTCCACCACCTCTCTAGGTAACCCATTCCAGTGCTTCACCACCCTCTAGGTTGGATATTAGGAAAAACTTTTTCACTTAAACATCCCCCACTGCAACTTGAGACCATTACTCCTTGTTCTGTCATCTGCTATCATTAAGAACAGTCTAGATCCATCCTTTTTGGAACCCCCTTTCAGGTAGTTGAAAGCAACTATCAGATCCCCCCTCATTCTTCTCTTCCGCAGACTAAACAATCCCAGTTCCCTCAGCCTCTCCTCATAAATCATGTGCTCCAGGTCCTAATCATTTTTGTTGCTCTCTGCTGGACTCTTTCCAATTTTTCCACATCCTTCTTGTAGTGTGGGGCTCAAAACTGGACACAGAACTCCAGATGAGGCCTTACCAATGTCGAATAGAGGGGAATGATCACCTCCCTCAATCTGCTGGCAATGCCCCTACTTATACAAGCCCAAAATGCTGTTAGCCTTCTTGGCAACAAGGGCACACTGTTGACTCATATCCAGCTTCTGGTCCACTGTTACCCCTAGGTCCTTTTCTGCAGAACTGCTGCCTAGCCACTCGGTCCCTAGTCTGTAGCAGTGAATGGGATTCTTCTGTCCTAAGTGCAGGACTCTGCACTTGTCCTTGTTGAACCTCATCAGGTTTCTTTTGGCCCAATCCTCTAATTTGTCTAGGTCCCTCTGTATCCTATCCCTACCCTCCAGTATATCTACCACTCCTCCCAGTTTAGTGTCCTCTGCAAACTTGCTGAGAGTGCAGTCCACGATCATTAATGAAGATATTGAACAAAACCAGCCCCAGGACCGACCCTTGGGGCACTCCACTTGAAACCAGCTGCCAACTAGACATGGAGCCATTGATCGCTACCCGCTGAGCCTGACCATCTAGCCAGCTTTCTAGCCACCTTATAGTCCAGTCATCCAGCCCATACTTCTTTAACTTGCCGGCAAGAATACTGTGGGAGACTGTATCAAAAGCTTTGCTAAAGTCAAGAAATAACACATCCACGGCTTTACCCTCATCCACAGACCCAGTTATCTCCTCATAGAAGGCAATTAGTTTAGTCAAGCATGACTTGCCCTTGGTGAATCCGTGCTGACTGTTCCTAATCACTTTCCTCTCCTCTAAGTGCTTCAGAATTGATTCCTTGAGGACCTGCTCCATGATTTTTCTAGTGACTGAGGTGAGATAATTAAGTGGTTTCTTTTGTGCTTAAAATCTATGAATAGGAGGCTTATTTTTGATGTGGAAAAGATAAAGGCAGCTAAGCTTAGCCATAAGGTAACTGACAATAGTGATCAAATCTAGGAAAGTGAAGGTAGCATTTCAATTTGATAAGCCATTAAATATTTGTGAAGGATGCTAGTTGTGTCATGTCTGGTATCAAAATGGAAGAGTAGGTCTGAGGAATAGAGAAGAGCTTTGTTCTACAGAAAAGCGACAGAGTCGCATGTATTTGAAGTGGGTATTCACCCATGAAAGCTTATGCTCCAATACTTCTGTTAGTCTGTAAGGTGCCACAGGATTCTTTGTCACTTTTCACAGGTCCAGACTAACACGGCTACCCCTCTGATACATTCTACAGAAAATTATCTCTAAATTGGAGAAACTGCCAGACTCCTTCCTTTTCCTCTTATGTTTCCCTGTCTTTCTTATATCAAGCTGTCAAACTTTGCTGTGAAACCTCAGTCTCGAGAGACCCTAATTTTGTAGGGTTCTGCCTGGATGCTAGGTTTTCAAAAACATGTATGTACTTAGAACCACAAATCCCACTGAGAGTGACCTATGCTCCTAAATCACTTAAAATTTAAAAAAATGACCCTTGCCTCACAGAGGTTAGAATCTAAATATAAGATGAGACACAACAGGCAAGTCTGGTAAGCAATAGGAGGGAGAAAGGGGAAGGCAGGGCCAGGGTAACACAGCTAAGACTCTTCCGCTACTGTCATGGTACAATTCCCCACTCTAAACCTTAGCGTCCAAAAGATGGGGTACCAGCATGAATTCCTCTAAGCTCAATTGCCAGCTTAGAACCTGTAGCGCTACCACCAACCAGGAATTCCAGTGCCTGGTACACTCTGGTCCCCCCAAAACCTTGCCCGGGGACCCTCAAGACCCAGACCCCCTGGATCTTACCACAAGGAAAGTAAACCCTTTCCCCCACCGTTACCTCTTCCAGACTTCCCCTCCGTGGGTTACCCTGGAAGATCACTGTGATTCAAGCTCCTTGAATCTAAAACAGAGAGGAAAATGCACCTTCCCCCCCCCTCCTTCTCTCTCCCCCTCCCAGACTCTCCCTCAGAGAGACAGTAATTCTAAAACAGAGAAATTAGCCTCTCTCTCCCCCTTCCCTCCTTTCTCCCCACCAATTCCCTGGTGAATCCAGACCCCGTCCCCTGGGGTCTCACACCAGAATAAAAAAAAAATCAGGTTCTTAAACAAGAAAAGCTTTTAATTAAAGAGAGAAAAACAGTAAAAATTATCTTTGTAAATTTAAGATGGATTAGGTACAGGTTTTTCTAGCTATAGGCTCTGGGAATACCCTCCCAGCCTAAGTATTCAAGTACAAATTAAAATCCTTTCAGCAAAATACAAATTTGAACTCCTTCCAGCCAAATGCACATTTGCAAATAAAGAAAACAAACATAAGCCTAACTCGCCTTATCTACCTAGTACTCACTATTTTGAACTGATAAGAGCCTATATTGGAGAGAAACCTGGTTGCACATCCGGTCACACTCAGAACCCAGAGAGAACAACAACCAAAAACTAACAGCACACACACAAACTTCCCTCCCTCCAGATTTGAAAGTATCCTGTCCCCTGATTGGTTCTCTGATCAGGTGACAGCCAGGCGTACTGAACTTGTTAACCCTTTACAGTCAAAAGAGATATAAAGTACTTCTGTTCTATTAAATTCTACTATCTGTTTATGACAGCTACAGAGATAGCTAGTGCACAATGTGATTTTTGATTCAGTTGAAAAGTTCTGCCATTTAAAAAAATAGTATTAAAAGTTTCTGTTGCTGTTCTTGTGTTTGGACATACTTGTGTATGTCCACAGACAAATGATCACCCCCAATTCTGCCCTCCCAGTGTCCTTTCCAGGGTTTAAGGGCTGCCATCTCCAGCAGACTGCTTTGCCTAAAAAAAAAAAAAAAAAAAAAAAATCATTGGGGCTTCTGAGGGACTGAAGATCTTTGCCCCTGCTTCTTCTCCTCGCTTCTCTGGACCTGCCGGCAGAACTAGCTTCACATGCCTGGATGAGGGCCCCAGTTAGTCTCTCCTCATCTGCAGAGAGTTGCAGGGCTACTCTAGTTGGGACTCCCTGTTTCCAACTGCTACACCTTTCCTTTGACTCCAGTCTTCTCCTTTTTACACTGATTTTACGTGCCATCTTCACTGACAAAGACCACATTTCTGCCACGTTTCACTTATACTGGATACCTTAACCCTTCAACTAGAGGTGTGGTTCAGTACCTATCTTCATATCTACCCCCATAGTCTTGCCCTGCCCTAGTAAGGTAGGGAGAATTTTCTAAACCTACCACTTCTCAATAATGGGCTGAGTTTCCTTGCCCAACAGAAAAAGCACAAATGGAGTCCTGTAAACAAATTCCTTTCTATTGCCCAAGTTCCTTTTTCTTAAGGTGAGAGTCCTCTGTGCTGTAATGGGCATCCTTTGGCAAAGCCTGTTCGTGTTGATAGTTGACACTACCTAACTGTAAACTTGGCGGATACCAATCATCTTAAGGATATGTTTCCATTCCTTTTTATGTATACTCTTAAAGGAATGCTGTCAACTTGAAGCCTAGTCCACTTTTACAAATGTGATAGTTATTTCAGATGCTATTGATTTCCTGGAGTCACTCCATTCCTGAACTATTCCTTCTCTCCCTCACTTGCCTTGGCAACCCCCTGCCTTGAATGCCAGCATCACTTTTCTCACACACACCTGATCAAAGACCCACTGTCCTGAGTGCCCACACTACTCACCCCTGCTCTAGAGGCCACCACCTTGCATGCCCCCTCCAAGCCTGCCTATATTCCTCTGACAGTTTTGATTTTACATCTTCCTAATCTTACAATGTATCTCTGCTTTTGCTGTATAAGAACCTGACCTGGTAATCACAGTGGAGCAGTGAAGCTGTCTACACACAGTGCTGTCTAATGTATAAAGTCAGTAAAATGGAAAAATGACTATTTCAGTTACTGTATATGCAGTGGTGTGAAGTGACCCCTTTAACACCCCTCTAGTCATAAGGAGGAAAGGTGTGTGTGTGTGTGGGGGGGGGGGGGGCGGCGAACAGCAGCTGTGGGGCGTTGTTAATGGGTTACAGGTTGTTGTAATAAGCCATAAATCCAGTGTGTCTATTCAGTCCATGATTTTTTAGTGTCTAGCAAAGTAATGAATTTAAGTTCCTAGGCTTGTCTGTTGAAAGTATTGCATTATGGCTATATTATAGCTTAATTTGACATAAATTGTGTCGCTCAGGGTTGTGATCTCACCCCATCTAACATCCCATCACAGACCATTGGGCATATTTACCTGCTAATAATCAAAGATCAATTAATTGCTAAAATTAAGCTATACCATCATACCATCCCTTCCATAAACTTATCAAGCTTAGTCTTGAAGCCAGATATGTCTTTTGGCCCTACTACTCCCCTAGGAAGGCTGTTCCAGAACTTCACTCCTCTAATGGTTAGATTACCTTCCCTCTAATCCCATGACTGCTTTGTTTACTTAAAAGCCTGTGGTATTCTTGGACTTTCAAAGGCTTTTTGAAAGTCCAAGAATACTTCAGCCACTCGATTACCCTTGTCCACATGCTTGTTGACACCCTCAGAGAATTCTCATAGACTGATGAGGCATGATTTTCCTTTACAAAAGCCCTGTTGACTCTTCCCCAACAAATTATGTCCATCTATGTGTCTGATAATTTTGTCCTTTTCTATAGTTCCAACCAATCTGCCTGTTATTGAAGTTAGGCTTACTGGCCTGGAGGTGCCAGGACTGCCTCTGGAGCCTCTTTTTTTTTTTAAAATCAGCATTACATTAGCTACCATTCAGTCATCTGATACAGAGGCTGATTTAAGTGATAGGTTGCATGCTACAATAGTAGTTCAATTTAGTATGAATTCCTTCAGAACATTTGGTGAATACCATGTGGTCTTAGTGACTTATTACTGTTCGTTATCAATCTGTTCCAAAGCTCCTCTATTGACACCTCAATCTGGGACAGTTCCTCAGGTTTGGCAACTAAAAAGAATGACTCTGTTGCTGGAATCTCCCCCACATCTTCTGCAGTGAAGACCAATGCAAAGAATTAATTTAGCTTCTCCCCAATGGCCTTGTCTTCCTTGAGTGCTTTTGGTATAATAAACTATATAGTTTCCAGTTCGCTGCTGGACCTCTGTCTGCATTATTTTTACTCTTGCAGGTTTTCTTTTTGGCTGGGGCTGGTGAGTGATTAAAATGGCCTAAGTTTAGAGTATTTTTGTTAAGTGTATCTGCTTCACTCACTCACAAAACTCCTGTTTACTGCTGTATTCGCTGCTTTCTCTGGCTGCTTAGGAGCTGGCTTTTTAAGCCCCCATTTTCCCTGAGTTATCCCTGCCTCTTGTCAAGGGACCTAAAAGGATTTAAGTATCAAAGGATAGCAGGCTAGAGCCTCATTAGTAAACTCTCAGCCTAGCCTAGCACTTAGCTTAGCACGCAACCCCCAAAACAGACCACGCTATAATCTTCACTATAAGGAATCACATGGCAGGCAAGCAAGCACAGAACAAACTGACAGACAGGCTCACCCAGTCTTTCTTCCTTCACTTGTAAAAGTCCTTTGCAAAACTCCCCTTTACTGTTCCTATTCTTTTGTCTTCCCTATTCTCCCCCAAATACATTTGTCTTGCATTAAAAATTATATTGTAAGTTTTATGGGGGCAGGGAGTGCTGTACTATATGTTTGCATAGCTCTTATTGCTGTGGTGCTCGGTGAGTAGTGTTTGGTCACTAATTAAAAAACTGAAGTTTTTCAAGCCAACTAACAGTGTGTGAGGTCATAAGTGAGGACTCAACTTGCCTAGATCCCAATAATGCAGTCTCATACACACTGGCAGTGCCCCATTGGCCTCAGTGGGACTGCACGCAGACCTACGAGTTCTCCTATGTTGATCAAATTGCAGTAGCAATGCCTTAAACTCTAAGCATGCCTTTTAAAAATAGTGTTGGGGTTTGTACCTTTTTCAGATTGAAACAGCTGAACTGGCAAAACAAAGCATGGGATATTTCAGGCCAGGGAGTGGATGTTTTGGAAAGTTATGAGCATTTGATAATGGAGTTAGAATGAAAACTGTTTACTAGTCTTAACTCTCAGGTACTATCAAGTGCCCATGCTAATACAGAACCAACCAACCACCATCATCTCTGAAAACTGACTTCTCATTTCCTTATACATTCCAGACAGATATCATTGATCACAGTTTTGCAGTAGAATGGATGCAGGATTTTGAGATCTTTCAAGATGCCTTGAATCAAGAGACAACATATGTTAGTAACCTGACTCGTTCCATGAGCCTGGTGTTGGATGAGTTTTACAACTCACTCAAGGTAAGCCTCCTCCCCTATTCACTACCCCCTACACAGGGATCTCTCTCCACTGCTCTCAGCCTTTATTCCCTTGCTGAGTCCTGTGCCCTGGGGCATAGAGAGGACTGATTTCTCTGCGTCATTCTTCGGAGAATAAGGGGCAAATGGTTTGGATTACTTTATCCTGCCTCAGGGGAGAAGGGGTGTGCAAGCTGGCAGAGGGAATAATTTAAAATTAAATTGCAAATAAATCACCAGAGAAAGCAAAGAATGAAGTAGTCGTGTTCCTAAGAAAGCAGTGTAATTGTTGGAGTGGATGATGTCCTTTCAGAGTCTCTCATTTGAAATGCCTTGTACTCTAGCAAGGTCAGCTAAGCCCTTCATCCTTTTTAAAGGAGTCTGATTCAGTTCTGTACCACTTACTGAAGGAGGTTGTTTTCGTCATGACCATAGAAACAAAGATCTAGCCCATATGGTAAATGGGAAGATATCTTTTCCTACCCCAGTGAGACTAGGAGGCTAAACCCATTACTATAAAGTACTTAAATAATCGAGTAATGAGTGCCATTGTAAAGTCTATATAACAGGGAGTGCCAGTGATCCCATAGCTATTTCATTGGAGTTGCATGGTGTCCCTCCCATAATGTCCCCTTGCTGCAGAATTGTGCTCCCCATTAGCTTTCAGCTTTAAAAAAGTGTTAAATTTTTTTATTTTCTTTTTAACCATTGTGCTTTCACCCATGCTGCCCCACATGCTTGGCAGGTGTTTCCTGTAAACATCCACAAAGACACCTCATTATCCACCTTGAACTCCCTCTTCAAAACTGTCCTTTGCCACAGTGCCTACAAAAAACTTGACAATAGTTAGGCTGTTGGTGTGCAAAGACTGTTGTCTATAATGCAGAACCATACTGTCTCCTTGTTCACTTGTACCCCTCCATCTGCCCATATCCATCTGTGATCTCTTGCCTCATACTTGATTTTAATCTCTGTGAGTCTGGTACTGTCTTTTTGCCCTGTATCTGTATAGCAGGGGTCAGCAACCTACTGGGTCCCAGCTGCCAGCCCCACTCAGCCTGCTACTGGCTGAGCGACTGGAACCCCAGGCCGGCAAGAGGCTGAGCGGGACCAGCGGCCGGGACCCCAGACTGGTGGCAGGTGCGCCCCCCGGTTTCCTCTCACCATGCTTGGGTTCTGCAGCTCCTGGAAGTGTGAACCGCCAGGGCACGGAGCCCTGATCCTGCTGCAGGAGGGGCAGCGGCGGCTCACACTCCCGGGAGCAGTAGAGCCTGAGCATGGTGATTGGGGAGCCAGGGGGCGCACAGGGACCGCCGCCCGCATGCATCCGCTCCCTGGCTCCTCCCTCACCATGCTCGGGTTCTGCGGCTCCTGAAAGTGTGAGCTGCCACTGCTGTCCCTCCCGCAGCTCCCCCCACCCCACTGCCTCAGCACGCTGCGGGGGAGAGGCTGTGGACGCGGCAGCCCAGCAGCGTGTTTTGCCTCCACATGGAGCCAGCATCTGACCGGCATGGGCATGGTAAGGGGATTTCTGGGGGGGCAGTCAGGGTGCAGGGGGAGGGTTGTATGGATCAGGAGTCCCGGGGGTCTGTCTGGGGGCAGGGATATGGATAAGGGTTGGGGCAGTCAGGGGACAGGTAGTGGGTAAGGTTCTAGGGGGGCAGTTAGGGTGCGGAGGTCTCAGGAGGGGGCAGTCAGGGGACAAGGAGAGGGGGGGAGTTGGGGGTTCTGACCGGGACAATCGGGGTGGGAAGTGGGAGGGAGTGGATGGGGGCGGGGCTAGAGAAGGGCTCTCCTCTTTTTTTTTTTTTTTTTTTTATTGATGAAATATGGTAACCCTAAGCAATGGGGGAGCTGGGGAGTGCATAGGGGCTGGCGCCTGCATACATCCACAGCAGCCTGCAGGAGCCCCCGGGGGGGCACTGGACCGCAGCCTGGGCGGGGGGGAGGGCGTGGCTGCTCCCCGCTAGCAGCACTGCTGCCTTTGCAGGGCTGCTGTCCCCCTGCACTGTGTCGCCTCCTCCATGGCTGGGGCTCGCTGCTGCCACAAGCGGGACACTCTGGCTTTCTGGTGCCTCCAGAAGGCAGCTGCTCCCTGTTTAGCTGCTGCAGTGGCCCAAGCCCAGCAAAGTCAGTGAGTGGACTCGGGACAGGGGCCACCGGGGTTGGGTGGGGAGGGCTCGTGGGTGGGGGGGCTGTGCACTCTCCAGGGGAGTTCAGGAGGTGGGGAGAGGGGAACCTGGTTTGGGGAGCAGCCCCTGGGGTCTATAAAGGCTCGTTGGGATTTGCCCCTCAGTGAACCGATTGGGGGCGGAGGGGTGGGGAGAGGGCAGGGCAAGGTAGAAGTTTCACCTGGGGCTCAAAATATCCTTGTACTGGCCTTGCCCCAGAGGGTGCGTGCACCCCAGGTTAAGAACCACTGCACTAAACTGATCTGCATTTTAATTTAATTTTAAATGAAGCTTCTTAAACATTTTTAACAACTTGTTTACTTTACATACAACAATAGTTTATAGACTTAGAGAGACCTTCTAAAAACATTAAAATGTATTACTGGCACGCTAAACCTTAAATTAGAGTGAATAAATGAAGACTCGGCACACCACGTCTGAAAGGTTGCCGACCCCTGCTGTTTAGCATCCAGCACGATCAGGTCCTGGTTCCTAGGCATGCTAGTAAAACTACAGATGATAATGATTAAGTGGACAGAGTGTAAGCTGTTGCTGTATCTTCTTCCTGAAACATTAGCTCTGTGTGAACTGCCCCATTCATCATAACACGATGGTGAGTTTGAGACATAATAATTTAAAATGTCAACTCAAGTGTTTCACTGATAATTTTAGTGGAAACATCCAGCTAATGAGTTTATTCCATAATTCCAAATGGCTTCCTCTGTCTCCCTACTGCTAAAAGTACCAGCAGCCTGCTCCCACTATCTGTAAAAACCCTTCTGCTTTCCTCCCTGAAAGTTCTGTGATGCAGTTAGGTGTTGTCAGTATACAAATCTACACATATTGACATCTGAAAATGTGTGAAAAACAATGCTGAATTCAGTGTCAAAATAAATAACACCTACTGCTGAATCAATAATGCCATTTTTTATATAGCACTCGTCTTCAGTATATCCCAGAGTGCTTCCTAATCTTTAATGAAGTTGTCCTCACAACACCTTGTTGTCAGTAGCTACCGGTGTGGTGCTCTGCTCTTGTTCGATGATAACAGTCAACTGCGTGCATGTTCCCTCTGTGTGCTGCCCCAGTTCTGCACAGATAGCTGATACAGCAAACCCCGAGAGAACCCCCAAAGACCTTTGTCAAATGAAGCACAGTAGTAGTTTCCTATAGACTCTACAGGACATACTACGAATTTGTGTCCCTTGGCAATGGACTGGCTCAGTCAGTGGTGGGACTTTCCACTGCCCCCTCGGCTGGACAAAGATGCGCACTCCAGGACCTACTTTTATACAGTTACAGGACAGATTACTCATCCCTACTGACATATTGAAGTATAGCCCCTTGACTCATTGGGGGCTGTCTCCCTCTTTGATCATGTCGGCTCAAACAAATCTATCCATCATGTTGTCCTTTTAACCCTGTCTTTAATATGCACCTGCCTGTTCCGTGTTATCTCTGTGGAGTGTTCTGATGCTATCTTGGCACAAGTTCCTCTTATTAGCACTTATATGTGGATGCACCTGCTTCTAGCAGCCCTCTTCTTGCCAACTTCTGTGAGTGGGGCCTGCCTCTGGCTCATAGCCCAGCTTTTGCTTAGCAGTCCCTGGAAGTACTTTGGTTCAGGCTTCAGGCCTCAGACTGGGCCTCTGACACAAGAGTTTGTTTCAGGGCCTCATCTTACTACACACCTGTTGTTTAGGGAGGAGTGCTATCCCCATTTTACAGATGGAGAACTGAAGCAGAGAGAGGCTACGTAACTTTCCCAAGGTCATACAGGAAGTCTGTGGTGGAGAAGGGAGTTGAACCCAGTTTTCCCATGTCTTAAACCAGTGTCCTGCATGGATCCTTTGGCTAGAGCATAACTTAAATATACTGTACTGATTGCGTGATTTGTTTTCATACCTAATTCAATAAAATTCTGCTGTTTTGTATGTAAATAAATATGTCAGATTTGCTGGTCTGTATCACTAGAGAACCACAGAAATCGGGTGGGTTTTACCACATACTTTAGGCCTTGATTATATTGCAGGTATTCTTGTACTTTATAAAAATTGCTGTGTATCCTGGATGTTTATTAGTTGTATTATGGTAGCATCAAAAGGCCCACGGTCTGGACTGCATTGTGCTGCATAGACAGAGGAAGACACTGCCCCTGCTTCAAAAGCCTTGTAATCTCAAGGCCAAAATTAGATGAGATGGCACAACATATAAACAAAGTGATCAGGGTCATGACAGGCCATGTCTGTATTTCCATCCAGGGAAATGGGGCACAGAGGCTAAATGACTTGCCCAAGGTCACACAGTAAGTCTGTAGCAGACCACAGAATTGAACCCCAGTTTCCCAAGTTCCAGGCTAGCCCCTGGCCTATCCTCCGTTTCTAGAAAGCTCTGGGATGCTTTGTTTTCCATTGAGTTATCTGTAAGCTCCTCAGGACAGGGACCTTGTTGTCTGTCCTGTCTATAACCTTGTGCTCCTGCTCAGTTGTCTCATCATTCCTTCTGCTTGCCCTTTTATTCACACCATCCCCCTTTCCGATTCACTTCTCCACTCCATGCAGCACCCCAAATTATGATAAGCCTTCAATTTAAATAAAAGGCTGTTTAGGTCAGAGCAGGGACTATGTCGTCTTTGTTTTTAAAGCCCCTTGAATCATAGAAATGTAGAACTGAAAGGGAGCCCAAGAGGTTATCTAGTCCACCTTACTTCCCTGTGCTGAGGCGGGATCAGTTAAACCTAGATTGTCCTTGACAGCTACTTATCCAACCTGTTTATAAAAAATCTCCAGTAATGAAAATTCCACAACCTCCCTTAGTAACCTATTCCACAACGTAACTAACTTTATAGTTAGAAAGTTTTTCTTAATATCTAACCTAAATCTCACTTGTTCCAGATTAAGACAATTCTTGTCCTGCCTTCAGTGAACATGGAGATCAGTTGATAATTATCTTCTTTGTAACAGCCCTTAATGCATTTAAAGACTATCATCAGGTCCCTCTTCCCTTCTACTGACTAAAAAGGCCCAGTTTTTTAACTCTTCCTCATAAGTCAGGCTTTCTGAACCTTTTATAATTTTTCTTGTTCTTCTCTGCACTCCCTCTGATTTGTCCACATTTTTCATAGTGTGGCACCCAGAACTGGACACAACACTCCTGCCGAGGGCTGACCAGTACCACATAGAGCGGAACAGTTGCCTTCCATGTCTCAATATGACATCCCTGTTAATACATCCCAGAATACTGGTCTTTGTTGGCTCATATTCAGTTTGCTAACCACTAAAACACCCAAATCCTTTTCAGCAGTACTACCACCTTGCAGTTATTCTCTGTTTTGTAGTTGTGCATTTGATTTTTTTTCCTTTTTAAGTGTAGTACTTTTTATCTGTCTTTACTGAATTTAATCTTGTTAAATTCAGACCAGTTCTCTAATTTATCAAGATCACTTTGAATTCTAATTGGCATCACATTAGCTATCTGCCAGCCATTTAGTACAGAAGCTGATTTAAGTGAGAGGTTATATGCCACAGTTAGTAGTTCTTCAGTTTCATATTAGAGTTCCTTCAGAACCACTGGGTGAATGTCATCTGGTCCTGGTGATTTATTACTGTTTAATTTATCAGTTTGTTCCAAAACCACCTCTAATGACACCTCAGTCTGGGACAGTTTTCAGAATGGAGAGAGGTAAGTAAGTGTCCCCCAGCGATCTGTACTGGGACCTGTGCTGATCAACATGTTCACAAATTATCTGGAAAAAGGGGTAAACAGTGAAGTGGCAAAGTTTGCAGATGATACAAAATTACTCGAGATAGTTAAGTCCAACACAGACTGTGAAGGGTTACAAAGGATTTCATCAAACTGGTTGACAAAATGGCAAATGAAATTTTTTATATATATAAATTATATAATTTCATTTGCCATTTTTATATATATATATAATCCCAACTATACATATAAAATGATGGGGTCTAAATTAGCTTTTAGCACTCAGGAAAGAGATCTGAGAGCCATAGCAAGTAGTTCTCTGAAAACATCTGTTCAATGTGCTGTGACAGTCAAAAAAGCTAATAGTGTTAAGAACCATTAGGAAAGAGGAAATAAGACAAACTCTCCATCTTAATGGTACTCTGACATCTTGAACACAGTGTGACGTTCTGGTTGCCCCATCTCAAGAAAGATGTTTTGGAAAAAGAACAGAAAGATCAACAAAAATGATTAAGGATATGGAACATCTTCCCTATGAGGAGAGATTAAAAAGATTGGTACTATTTAGCTTGGAAAAGAGACTACTTGGGGGGGAATGTGATAGAGGTCTATAAAACCATGAATGGTGTGGACAGAGTTAATAGGGAAGTGTGGTTTACCAATCACATAACTCAACAATCAGAGCTCACTCAATGAAATTAATAGGCGGCAGGTTTAAAACAAACAAAAGGAGCTACTATTTCACACAATGCACAGTCAACCTGTGGAGCGCATTGCTAGGGGACGTTGTGAAGGCCAAAAATATAACTGGATTAAAACAAGAATTAGATAAATTCATGGAGAATAGGTCCATCAATGGCTATTAGCCAAGATGGTCAGAGATGTAATCCTTGCCTTGGGTGTCCCTAAGCCTGTGAATGCCAGACACGAGATGGATCACTTGATTACCCTGTTCTGTTCTTTCCCTTTGAAGCATCTGGCATTGGTTGCTGCCAGAAGACAAGATACTGGACTCGTTGGAGCATATGATCGTACTCATATGGCCATTCTTATGTATTAGGAAACAAACAGTAGGAATAAATGGTCAGGGAGAGAGGTAAATAGTGGTGTTTCCAGGGGTCTGTACTGGGACCAGTCCTATTCAGCATATTCATAAATGATTTGCAGGTGTGGTTACCTCATCTCAAAAAAGATATATTGGACTTGGAAAAAGTACAGAGAAGGGCAACCAAACTGATTAGGGATATGGAACAGCTTCTGTATGAGGAGAGATTAGTAAGATTGTGATTTTTCAGCTTGGAAAATAGACGACTGAGGGGGGATATAATAGAGGTTTATAAAATCATGATTGGTGTGGAGAAGGTAAATAAGGAAGTGTTATTTACTCAAAAGAAGTAGGGGTCACCAAATGAAATTAATAGGCAGCAGGTTTAAAACAAACAAAAGGAAGTATTTCTTCACACAACACAGTTATCCGGTGGAACTCTTTGCCAGGAGATGTTGTGTAGGCCAAGACTATAACAGGGTTCAAAAAAGAACTAGATAAATTCATGGAGGATAGGTCCATCAATGGCTATTAGCCAGGATGGGCAGGGATTGTGTCCCTAGCCTCTGTTTGCCAGAAGCTGGGAATGGATGACAGGGGTGGATCGCTTGATGATGACCTGTTCTGTTCATTCCCTCTGGGGCAACTGGCATTGGCCACTGTCAGGATGGAAGACAGGATGCTGGGCTAGATGGACCTTTGGTCCGACCCAGTATGGCTGTTCTTATGTTTAATCCTGTCCTCCAAAGTGCTTGCAACCCATTCCAGTTTGGTGTCATCCACACGTTTTATAAGTATGCTCTCCACTCCATTATGCAAATTATTAATGAAAATATGAATAGTACCTAGACTCAGGGCTGACCCCTGCGGGACCCCACTAGATATGCCCACTCTTTGACAGTAAAGCCACTTTATAGTAATTTCAACTAGATTACATTTCCCTGGTTTGTGTATCATAATGGCAAGTGGGAATGTTGTCAGATGTCACTGGTGTGGTGCTCTGCTCTGTTCATTTATAACAGTTATCTGCCTGCGTGTGTTCCCTCTGTGTGCTGTCCCAGTTATGTGCAGATAGCTGGCACAGCAGACCCCGAAAAAAACCCAAATGACCACAGACTCTAATAAGGTACGAAGGCATCCAGCCAGGTTTATTGCCAAATGAAACACAGTCTTTGCCTCCCCGGATCAGATGTCTACAGTTCTGCTAGTATGTATGTGCTCCCTGACAATGGACCAGCTCACTCAGTGGCGGGATTTGCCACTGCCCCCTAGGCCAGACCAAGACATCCACTTGGAGTGCATTCTTATACACAGGTACAAACAGGTTATACATCACTCCTGACATATTGAGGTACAACCCCTCTATGCATTAGCGTGCTGCCTCTCCCCTGGTACAGGTTGGTTCAAACAAACAAGTCTATCCATCATATTGTCCTTCTGACTCTGTCTTTAGGATGGGTCTGCTTATTCCTTGTTATCTCTATGGACTATGTTCATACCGGGATGTTCTGAGGCCATCCTGGCACACGTTCATCTTATTAGTGCTTATATGTATATACTTGCTTTTAGCAGCCGCCTTCTTGCCAACTTCTGTGAGCAGGGCCTGCCTCTGGCTCACAGCTTAACTTTACTTTATGTTAGCAAAGTTTTGACCATTACTTCAGTTCAGGTCTCAGGCCTCATACTGGGCCTCTGATGTCAAGGGTTTATGTCTCAAGGCCTCATCTTACTATAGGGACTATGTCAAAAGCCTACTAAAAGCAAGATATATCGCATCTAATGCTTCCCCTCTTTCTACTAGGCCAGTAATCTTGTCAAGGAAGGAAATTAACTTGGCTTGGCATGATTTGCTCTTGACTATACATGCTGGGTATTTCTTATTACTCTATTGTCCTTTAGGTGCTTAAAAATTGATTGTTTAATCATTTATTCCAGTATATTCCGGATGTTGAGGTTGGGCTGACTGGTCAATAATTCCCTGGGTTCTCTTTTTAAAGATGGATGCTATGTTTCCCCTTCTCCAGCCCCGCAGTGCATCACCCGTCCTCCATGAGTTCCTGAATGTAATCGGCAAAGGGTCCAAGATTGCTTCAGCTAGTTTCTGAAGTACCTTTGGGTGAATTTTATTCTGATTTATCTAAATATTCTTTATTCCCTATTCTGGCTTGTGTTTCTTCCCCCTTGTCAATTTTAATTGTGTTAAGCATCTGGCAAATCATGGCATCATATAAATCATTAAAATATTGCTATGCATACTTATCATGCTAAATAGTTAATTGTACTGAGCTGCTTTATAATACAAGACCTAAACTCTGAATGGTAACTTTCTGCACGGATTTTGAGGCCAGGAGAGACCAATAGACAGTTCCATGACAAAGTGTGGATGCCCTTTGGTGTAACAGAGGGTATTGAGTATCAGAGGGGTAGCCGTGTTAGTCTGGAGCTGTAAGAGCAGCAAAGAGTCCTGTGGCACCTTATAGACTAAGGGATGTTTTGGAGCATGAGCTTTCGTGGGTGAATACTCACTTTGTCGGATCACCCATGAAAGCTCATGCTCCAAAACGTCTGTTAGTCTATAAGGTGCCACAGGACTCTTTGCTGCTTTTACAGAGGGTATTGAGGTGCAAGGTGGGCTCCACCAGGGGTCAACGCTCAGTCCCTCGCTATTCATAATTGTGATGAATTTCATCAATAAGAAAATCAAAAATGGAATATTTTACTAAGTTGATCTGTGTAGACAATGTTGCTGTAATGCCCACTGCTGAGGAAGATTTGGTCCAAGCAACTGATGCCTGGAACAGGGAACTAACAAATTGTAACCTCAGAATGAGTAAAGCAAAGACTAAAATCGTGTGGGTGGCTTGGGTGGAACCAAGATAGATGAATACCAACATTGAGAGCCAACACCTAAATCAGGCTTCTGCGTGTAAGTATCTTTTGGGCTGATTAACAGCAAATGGCAAAATCAACCAAGAACATACAGAATGGGAAGAGACTGTCTAGAAAGGAATATGGCAGAAAGAGATCTACGGGTCATAGTGGACCACAAGCTAAATGAGTCAACAGTGTGATACTGTTGCAAAAAAAGCAAACGTGATTCTTGGATGCATTAACAGGTGTGTTGTAAATAAGACATGAGAAGTCATTCTTCCGCTCTACTCTGCACTGGTTAGGCCTCAACTGGAGTATTGTGTCCAGTTCTGGGCACCACATTTCAAGAAAGATGTGGAGAAATTGGAGAGGGTCCAGAGAAGAGCAACAAGAATGATTAAAGGTCTTGAGAATTGGGTTTATTTAGTTTGAAAAAGAGAAGACTGAGAGGGGACATGATAGCAGTTTTCAGGTATCTAAAAGGGTGTCGTCAGGAGGAGGGAGAAAACTTGTTCACCTTAGCCTGTAATGATAGAACAAGAAGCAATGGGCTTAAACTGCAGCAAGGGAGATTTAGGTTGGACATTAGGAAAAAGTTCCTAACTGTCAGGGTAGTTAAACACTGGAATAAATTGCCTCGGGAGGTTGTGGAATCTCCATCTCTGGAGATATTTAAGAGTAGGTTAGATAAATGTCTATCAGGGATGGTCTAGACAGTATTTGGTCCTGCCATGAAGGCAGGGGACTGGACTCAATGACCTCTCGAGGTCCCTTCCAGTCCTAGAGTCTATGAATCTATGAACCACAGGCAAGGCTGTTGAGTGCAGGAGAAGTCTGGTGCAGCGGAAGTGTAGTGTTTTGTAGTGCAACTTAAGGGACAACTACACAAACCATGGTAAAATCGGCTCTTCTGTACAGATCAGAGACGTGGGTGACCAAACAGAGGCACTTGAGAAGACTTGAAGCTATTGAAGTGACATGTTTGAAGGCATTGAAGGAATGACATTGCTGGACCTCATGTGGAATGATGTTCTCAGGAGTGAGACCAAGATCTGTGTTGTTTGAGCTGAGATGTTTGGGCATGTACAAAGGATGAATGAAGAGAATCCTGTTAGGGAGATGTTTGAAACTAGAGTTCATAGGCAGAGAATAAGAGAACCCCCGAGAAAATTGTGGATAGATTGTGTACAGGCTCACAAAATGGGTATGGATTGAGCATTAGACTGGCAATCCTGTCACAGACTGATCCAACGACTCAACCCCAGCTAGCTGGGAAAACAGAAAGAAGAAGAAGAGACACCAATGGTTCTAGTCTTACCTGTATAAATACAAGGTTCCTTTCTGGTCTTAGGAATGTATGCATTTGTCTCAGTATCAGTCTAGGAGCCCATAACATATATGTTTAAAAGATGAGTTTTTAGTTTCTGTACCAGAATGAGAGAGTTGCTCTATGCCCCACGATAAGCCATCTTTTCTTTAATTAGAAAACAGTCTTGATTTTTTTCCCTCTGCACGTGCCCATCTTCTCTACTGTATACACGGAATTCATTATTTTCATGCATTGGGTTGTGTTGCCCATGTTTTTTTACTAGGATTCAACTGAACATTATGAATGTAAAGAAACTATATTCTCAGTGTCACATTGTCTTTATTTATGCTGTGGCAGTGCTTAAAAGCCCCAACGAGGACTGGAGCCCTGTTGTGCCAGGCATTACACACATGTATAGGAAGGAGCCAGTCTTTGCCCCCAAAGAACTTAGTCTAAAGACAAGACAAAATAAGGGGGTGTAACAAACTCAGTGAGTGAGGAAGAGATGTTGAATGTAGCAATGACAGGAACGTAGGCTGTATACACAGCTTGATGGTTCTGGATCATTTAAATTTAAATAGATAGCAGTCCCAATGGGTCATTTCCCTAGTCATTGTCTTTGATTGGTAACTCTAGAATTCATCTCCCATAAAGGTTATTTCTAATTCTTTGCGTGAATTGTGTCTCATTTAGTTTCTGGAACATACATTTCTTTTGCAGGTGGTTGGTGTTTCTGCCGTGCTGGGTACCGGGCTGGATGAATTTTTTGTGAAAGTCTCTGAAGCTGTAGATGAATATGAGAGGTGAGATGGTTATTTTCAGTGTGAGGGAAAGTGTCCTTAATCTAAAGAATGCTGCTCAGCTTCCAGTTCATGGGCTTGTTCCTTTGCTTGAATGTGTGCTGGTCTTTTGCAGCTCAGTTGGCCTAGAGCAGTGGTCCCCTAACTTTGGGGTGTGCCCCCTAGAGGGATATGGAGGACTGTTTAGAAGGGTGCGGTGGGGCTCAGACCAGTCCCCACAGGGGATGGTGAGGGAGTGCTGTTCAGCCCAACCACTGCTCTGCTCCTGGCTATGACTCTGGCCCCATTTCTGCTCCCAAGCATGGCTCGGGGGTGTGTGGGGGGGAGGAGGAGCGACAGCCAAAAAGGTTTAGGGACCACTGACCTAGAGTATTTGTTATAAAACACCTGTCCTGTGTATGCTAGAGTACACAAATAAGACATTCAAACACACAAACTGTCCAGACATAAATTTCAAAATTGGTAACTGCTCAATAGAAAATCCAGAAAACACCAGTACAGATAACCCCTTCAACCCACCTCCTCCTTAGATGCCTCAGGATAGACTAGGTTTGCATTGTGCCCAGAAAGCAAACACAACAGGGCTCTGGCAGACTCAGTGGTGAGCAAATTCAAAGAACTTTCACAGAAAACATCCTGCCAGCAAGTCCTCTCCTGTTTAAACTGGTGAAGCTCCAGGTCAGGCATATCTGCAGATTGCAGTTATGTTTCTGCCCTCATGGAATACTGCCAGATTGTTTGGTTGCCTTATACCAGTGGTCCCCAACCTTTTCATCTGGCAGGCCCCAGACGAAGGACCACAGTGGTGGTGGAGCATCCGCCGAATTTCTGCGGCATTTCGGCGGCGACACCTCTTGATGATGTCACTTGTCGGCGGCAAGCGGCGTCATCGAGAGTTGTCACCGCCGAAATGCTGCAGAAATTCGGTGGCATTTTGGTGGATGCTTCACCACTGTCCAAGACGTGAGCTCATTTAGATGCTCCTGCGGGGACCACGTTGGGGACCCCTGCCTTATACAATCAAGCTCAACACTTGGAACTCCAACTTGACGCCTGTGAGTAGACTGTAGGTCATGGATCGCTGGTGAGAGGTGCTGCCTATGTGAAACCCTAATTAATAAGTAGCACTCTGGAATAGCTTTAGCTTCCACGTAATCCCATGATGTAGCACCATGAAAAGTGTGCCAGAGTAGTTTAATCGTGAGGTGACAGAGTCTTGGAAAACTGTAACAAATCCTGCGTCTGTGAGAGGTAAATCTCTCTCTTTCTTTTTTTTTTTTTTTTTTTACTGGGTACAGATGCAAAAAGTACTCTAGGT
Organism: Aldabrachelys gigantea; assembly: GCA_026122505.1. Classification (NCBI taxonomy): domain Eukaryota; kingdom Metazoa; phylum Chordata; order Testudines; family Testudinidae; genus Aldabrachelys; species Aldabrachelys gigantea. Next base: position 122,946 of record CM047481.1, on the reverse strand, counting down.
TGGTGAGTGCTGCCAGGAATTAGCCCTTCTAATCAGGCCCCCAAATTGCAAACACGTGAGATTCTTGTCCCTACTCCTAACCCTAGTTGTCACCTACCACCCCACACTGGAACCCCTATGGAGTATTATGAAACAGCTGCAACCTATACTCAATAGGACACCCCACCCCCCAATACACCTTTCAAAATCAAGGGTCCTACACATCTCTATCACAACATGTGGTATATCTTATCCAGTACATTTTAAATTTCCCAATAACAGCTATGTGGGTGAAACCAGATGATCATTATGCTCTTAAATCAGGAGTTCTCAAACGGGGGGTTGGGACCCCTCAGGGGTTTGTGAGGTTATTACATGGGGGGTCATGAGCTGTCAGCCTCCACCCCAAACCCTGCTTTGCCTCCAGCATTTATAATGGTGTTATAAATTAAACACTTTTTGGGTCATCAGTGCAAAAGTTTGAGAACCACTGTCTTAAATGAACTCTGACAAGAAAATCATAAGACAAAAACACCCTATCACCTGTGGGTGAACACTTTTCACAAAGCAATCATTCCATGTCTGACCTATCAGTTTCAAAAGATGATATGGGAGCTTAAATTCATGAGTTTGCTAGACACTAAAAATCATGGTCTTAATAAAGACATTGGATTTATGGCTTATTACAACAATCTGTAACCCATGGATCCCCTTTTTGTCCTATGACCATAGCAGTGTTAATGGGCCACTTCACCTTGAATGGTAGGGCTAGTCTACACTAGAAGCACTTTAGAGAATCATAGACTATCAGGGTTGGAAGGGACCCCAGGAAGTCATCTAGTCCAACCCCCTGCTCAAAGCAGGACCAACCTCAACTAAATCCCCAAAATCTTAAATGGCCCCCTCAGGGTTTGAGCTCACAACCCTGGGTTTAGCAGGCCAATGCTCAAATCACTGGGCTATACCCCCCCATCAGTGTGGCTGCACTGCTTTAGCATGTCTGGTGAAGATGTTCTATGCCAGTGGTCTCCAGCCCTTTTATGCCCAAAATTACTTTTTGAATTTAAAGGCAACCCAGGATCTACCCTGCCCCTTCCCCGAGGCCCTGCCCCACTCACTCTATCCAACCCTTTCTTAGTCGCTCATTCTCAATCACCCTCACTCACTTTTACGGGCTGAGATAGGGAGCTTGGGCTTAGGAGCGGGTGCGGGCTCTGGGCTGGGGCCAAGGTTTCACAGTGTGAGAGGGGGCTCTGGGTTGAGCCTGAGGAAGGAGGTTGGGGTGCTGGAGGGGGTGTGGGGTATGAGCTCTGGGAGGGAGTTTGGGTGCAGGAGGGAGCTCCAGGCTGGGGCAGTGTGTTGGGGTGCTGGCTCGGAGGGAGGGGTGCAGGAGGAGGTGCAATGCTGGCTCTAAGAGGGGGTCAGGACAGGGGGTTGAGGTGCAGGAGGGAGTTCAGGAGGGGGTATGGGGTGCTGACTCAGAGGGGGCTCAGGGCTGAGGGTTGGGGTGTGGCATCCTGCAGGGTGGCACTTACCTAAGGCAACTCCTGGTTGGCAGTGCAGCGACACTAAGGCAGGCTCCCTGCCTACCCTGGCCCCACGCTGTTCCCGGAAGGGGCCAACACGCCTCTGTGGTCCCTGGTAGGGCACAGGGGGCACGTGGCTCTGCATGCTGCCCCTCTCTGCAAGCACCACCCCTGCAGCTTCCATTGGCCACAGCTCCCTGTTCCCAGCCAATGAGAGCTTCAGGGGTGATGCTTCCAGGTGGGAGCTGTGTGTGGAGGGAGACCTCCACCTGCAGGGCTGCACTGGCCGCTTCTGGGAGCAGCGCGGGGCCAAGGCAGGCAGGGAACCTGACTTAGCAGCAGCTCTGCTACACTGCCAAAGATCGCGATCAACTGGGAGATTCTCTAGGATTGACCCGTTGATCACTACTGCTCTATGCCGAAGGGAGAGCACTCTCCCTCCAGCATAATTACTCCACTTCCATGAGAGGCGGAAGCTATGTCAGCAGGAGAGTATCTCCTGATAACATAGTGCCATTGTGGACCTCACTTAGGTCACTATAACTTGGCGTTGTTCAGAGGGCTGGCGGCTTTTTCAAAATCTTGAGCGACGTAAGTTATATCAACTTAAGCAGTAGTGTAGACCTGCCTTAGAATATGTACTATCTCTTTGACCTTGTATTTAGCTGTGACACTCTGAGTACCTTTCCTTGACCTGAGGAAGAGCTCTGTTTAGCTCAAAAGCTTGTCTGTCTCACCAGTGGAAGTTGGTCCAATAAAAGATATTACCTCACTCATGTTGTCTGTCTACTATCCCGGGACTGACATGGCTACACCAACACTGTGTACAATGTCATCCTCACCAATTCTGGCAGTTTTCCTTGTCATAGCCGCCTTACCTCAGTCATCTTTGGGTTGAGTCTCTACCAGCTTGCTTGTGTGAGCAACAGCTGCAGTTTTTGTATTTGTCCTTAGCTTCTCATCCTCTGCCTTTAGAGGGACAGCCCAGGTATTGGTCAACATTCCTATATGCTTTTTGAAAAAAAATCTCTCTTGAATAAGGCACCATTTGTTCACTCAGTGTCTAGTTTATTATGGGTAATTGAAAATTCAGGGTCTGTTCTAGTTGCAGCTGTAATGTTAAATGTTGTCTTAATTGTTGGATTAATGGAAATATGCTCAGAGGCTTAGGTAATGGACAGATGTTGTTTATAAGTAAATGTTCAAAATGTTTCTCTTTTCAGGGAGTATCGTCCAGAATATGAGCGTCTGAGAAAATCATTGGTAAAGATTTACAAGTATTTCACACACAGGCAGTGTATTCTGGGGTCAGTGCCAGCTAGTCTGCTCCAGCCTTCCTTCAGGACCCCAGCTTTTCAGAGTATAGTCTGGTTATTTTCCTTAAAAGACTTATCCAATCTGGATTTAAATTTCCACTGCACTGCAAAGGCCCATTATTTAATTTACTAATCACACTTACGGTGAAAAGCCCTTTCCCAAGACCCATCCTCAGTCTCTCTTTTGCTAGATTTGGTATGATGCGGTTTTATTTTGTACAGTAGTCTTTTCTTCAAACCATGCATTCTCCAAATGCTTTAGTGCTAGTAATTGAATGTGGTATGACTTGGACAGAGTGTCTGTCTGAGAGCCATGAGGAAGGGAAATAAGGTGTAGGGTGTGTACGGTGGGGAATAGATTCTAAAGCAAGGAGCGAATAATTCTACTACACAAGCTGTAGAGAAATTGCTCTCGGAATCCTGGGCATGGTTATAGTCACTTAGCTTCAAGGGGAATCTAATCTAGAAGGATTCATGTACCTTGAGGGGTGGAGGACACCATTTGTTATGACCTTCCAAAGGGACTTTTTAGGTCTTTGTATATACCACCGCAAATTCCCACTTTGGCTTACATGAAGCTATCAAGTGTGTTAATAAAGTAGAAGACAGAGATGTAACTTTCATGTTAGAGATGAAAAATGTCTTCTGGCTACCCTGTTTTATGCAAAATTTGGATTCTAGCTCCAGTCTGGTAGGTTACTGTACCCTTTTATCTCTTTCTCTGGACTGTCCTTTGCCATCCTGAACTTTTCTGTTACCATAGAATAGAATCATAGGACTGGAAGGGACCTCGAGAGGTCATCTAGTCCAGTCCCCTGCACTCATGGCAGAACTAAGTATTATCTAGACGAGGGGTAGGCAACCTATGGCACGTGTGCCAAAGGCGGTGCATGAGCTGATTTTCAGTGGCACTCACACTGCCTGGGTCCTGGCCACCAGTCCGAGGGGCTCTGCATTTTAATTTAATTTTAAATGAAGCTTCTTAAACATTTATAAAAACTTATTTTTACGTTTACATACAACAATACTTTAGTTATATATTATAGACTTATAGAAAGAGACCTTCTAAAAATGTTAAAATGTATTACTGGCATGCAAAACCTTAAATTAGAGTGAATAAATGAAGACTCAGCACACCACTTCTGAAAGGTTCTAGACATCCTTGATCTAGACATCCCTGATAGGTGTTTGTCTAACCTGCTTTTAAAAATTTCCATGGATAGAGATTCCACAACCTCCCTATGCAATTTATTCCAGTGCTTAACCACCCTGACAATTAGGACGTTTTTCTTAATGTCCAACTTAAATGTCCCTGGCTGCAATTTAAGCCCATTGCTTCTTGTCCTATCCTCAGAGATTAAGAAGAACAATTTTTCTCCCTCTTCCTTGTAACAATCTTTTATGCACTTGAAAACTGTTATGTCCACTCTCAGTTCTCTCTTGTCCAGATTAAACAAACACAATTTTTTTCCCTCATAGGTCATGTTTTCCTGACCTTTAATCATTTTTGTTGCTCTTCTCTGGACTGTCTCCAGTTTGTCCACATCTTTCCTGAAATGTGGCGCCCAGAACTGGACACAATACTCCAGTTGAAGCCTAATCTATGCAGAGTAGAGCGGAAGAATTATTTTTCATGTATTGCTTACAACACTCCTGCTAATATGTCTCAGAATGATGTTCGCTCTTTTTTTTTTTGGCAACAGCGTTACACTGTTGACTCATATTTAGCTTGTGGTCCACTATGACCTCCAGATCCCTTTCCACAGTACTCCTTCCTAGGCAGTCATTTCCCATTTTGTGTCTGTACAACTGATTGCTCTTTCCTAAGTGGAGTTCTTTCAATTTGTCCGTATTGAATTTCATCCTATTTCCTTCAGACCACTTCTCCAGTTTGTCCAGATCATTTTGAATTATAATCCTATCCTCCAAAGCACTTGCAACCCCTCCCAGTTTGGTATCATATACAGACTTAATAAGTGTAATCTCTATGCCATTATCTAAATCATTGATGAAGATATTGAACGGAACTGGACCCAGAACTAACATAGAATGTTGATCAGTTGAGCATTTTTGACTCTGGAACTTACTGTGCCAGTTCTCCAAAGACTCTGCTGGCTTTCTGTTCGGTGTATTCCACTGAAACAAAACAGATTGTACCTCTACATGCTTTGAGTCCTGGCTATTCAAGAGACACTTCTCAATGCTCTATATGACAGTTAAGACTGAATAGCTTAAAGTGCTTCTGGTGGAGATCTCTCAGCTCTGGAATTCATTTTCCTCCTCTGGTCCAACAAATTCTGCTGTAAAGTCCATTTATTGACTCATACCTTTACCCAACATTTGAGTAGTCCTCTCTTCTAGAGCAGAAATATTATTTTGCTTGTATTACTTGAACTGTGTCCAGAGACCCTTTGGTGGGTGTTATATTAATCACACTAAAATGTTCCCTTGTGTAGGCGAAAGCCCAGAGCAAGCAGCAGAAAGAGCAGCTGGAACGTTTGCGGAAAGACATGGGCTCTGTGGCTATGGAGAGCAATCCACTTGCAGGTAATGAAAGGGTTTTGTGTGGTAGAGTAATTCAACTGCAGAAGAGTCTCTGTAGAGTTTGCCTTGAAAATTCTCTGTCATTTTTCTCTCTGCCACAAAAGTATAAAAGCAACTTAGTCCCAGTGAAGGGCACAGACCATTTCCCTATGGGGATGGTCTCATCTTCCATGCCAGTGGTTCTCAAACTTTATTTTCCATAGACCACTTGAAAATTGTTGAGGGTCTCACTCACTTAGTGATCTTTCCAAATGTTGTTTGTACTGTTAGCTAACTATTGTAAATTGCTTTGGGTAAAAGTGCTATATTAAAAAAAAACTTTAATAATAATTAACATTTTTTGTTCTACAAATAAAAGCACACAACTCATATTTTAATATCAATAGTCTTACCTTTCCAATGCGATGGATGTGCCCTCTCCTCCTCCCTTCATCCCCCCAGCAGCCACAGAGCTGAGAAGGGAAGGAGGGCTGTCTTTCCCTGGCAGCCACAGCCCTAGAGCTGGGGAAAGTCACCTCTTTCTCTGGCCGCTGTGGCCCTGCACATTCCAAATTCCTGCACACCCCAAATTCCCCCACCCCCCTGTTCTCACCCCACTGTCCCTCCCACCTACACCCATTCCCCCAAGGCCACCACCTCACCTTACATGTGCGTCTTCTCCAGGGTCCAGGCACCTAATTAGTGGAGCCACACTTGCGTGGCTCCACTAAGTAGGTGGGTGGGCCTTCATTCTGTCACGTGCAGCTGCCCAGGCGCACACTTCAGAGGGAACTGTCCGTGCACCACCTGAATGGAGCTCTCAGACCACTGGTGGTCAACGGACCACAGTTTGAGAACCTCTGTTCTATGTGTTAGCCCCAGCAGAAGATCAGGGAAAGAAGAAACCCTGGTGCCTAGGCGATAGGGGAGTGGGCATGCTAGAAATAAATAGATTGCATTGATAAAACATTCCAGGCAGGGTGACATAGCAATTAAATTGACATCGAACAAGAATTCAACAATATGGGGGGGGCTGTAATCTGTGGGATTCTACAGGGAACGTGCTACTGTGTAGCATCTCACGTTTCTAGCACATGTATTTGTGCCTATGGGGGCCATGGGGTGTTGTCCATACTTTTAGGGTAGGTACCAGTAGCTCTGGTTGCTGTGTGCAGATGCTTACGTTATGAAATATTAGGGAATTAGGTTGTTGTCAGTATGAGACTTTGTCTTTAAAAGCTTCTATTTCTCACTAGATTCTTCTGACACTTCTGCATTGGGCCCCTCTGACTTGATCATGACACGAGGAACTTTGGATGAAGAAGATGAAGAGAGAGAGAGTGATACTGATGATATTGACCATCAAGGTAAGGGAAAGTGAGGCTGTCTGAGGCTTAGAATTACACAACATGCCCCTTGAGAGGGGAGATCAGAGGTCAAGTGCATGGCTGTTATGGTGAGTGAGAGAGCTGATTCAGTGTTGAAGGTCAAATGAGGTGGGAGGCCAGGGATCAGACAGGTCATCAGTGTAGCCATTGGAGACACTAAGGGTGGGAAATTGTGAAGAGAGCAAGAACGAGAGCTATGAATCCAAAATTGGAGAGGAAGGTGAATGGGTCAGAGTCAGGGAGAGGCAGGTAACTGTGATGTGGAAGGCGGGAGTCAGATGGAGTCATTCTTCAAAAGAATGGGGTGAAGGAGGAGAGGTTGGAAATGACAAGAGTGGAAGAGAAACCTGTGCCCACTGTGTGGGACAGTTCAGAGCAACTGCATGTCTGTTTCCCCTCAGTGGTCCATCAAGAACACGTAACTCTCATGCTTCCAGCTCTTCAGCAATTGCATTTCTTGAGCACTCCCTTCCGACTCAGGTATTCCCATGCTGCACAGTTCCCTGCCTTCACTGTATTATTCCCAGCAGAGGCAGGCAGCCCTAGCACAGCTGCATGCTTTCTCTTCAGACAAGGAAAACAGTGTGACTGTCCACAGTTATGGTTAGTTACAGCACAGCTCTTTTTATGCAAGCCCATTTTATTCTTAAGGTAAAAACACTACAAAGGAAAACGTTAAAAACAATAAAGAACCTACACAGTTGCTAATAAGCTTACCAGAGATCGCCCCAACCAGGGCTGGCTTTAGGCCGATTCCACCGATTCTGGGGAATCGGGCCACGCGCCTAAGAGGGCCCCGTGCCTTAGGCACCTTTTTAATTTTTTTTTTTTTTTTACACTTACCCCAGTCCCCGGCTGCGGTGTGCTCCGGGGTCTTCCTTTGAGCGAAGTGCCCGAGGGAGAGCAGAGCAGCCTCGCTCTCCCAGCTAGAGCTCCAGCCTGGGCGGCGGGGCTTGCCGCGCTCCAGCCGGGAGAGCGGAGCAGCGGGGCTTGCCGCGCTCGGCCGGGGCTCCAGCTGGGAGAGCGGGGCGGCTGGACTTTGGTGCTCTCCGGCCCGGGGCTCCAGCCGGGAGAGCAGGGCGGCAGGGTTTTGCCACTCTCCGGCCAGGGCTCCAGCCGGGAGAGCGAGGTCACGGGGCTTTCCCGCTCTTCTGGCTGGGAGAGCGGGGCGGCGCCGCTCTTCTGGCCGGGAGAGCGGGGCGGCGGGGCTTTCCCGCTCTCTGGCCGGGGCTCCAGCCGGAAGAGCGGGGCGGCGGGGCTTTGCCGCTCTTCTGGCCGGGAGAGCAGGGTCACGGGGCTCTCCTGTCTAGCGCTCTGGTCAGAGCATGGCAAGCCCCGCGACCCCGGCTGGAGCTGTGGGCCCTTTAAATAGCCCCCAGAGCCCTGGGGCAGTGAAGGGCTCCGGGGCCTATTTAAAGGGCCTGGGGCTCCAGCTGCCTCTGCCACCCCGGTCCTTTAAATAGTCCCCAGAGCCCCGCCTCCCCTATGCATTCCCCAGCACTCCTGCGGCTATTTAAAAAGTCCGGGGTGGGGTAGAAGGGGGTTTGAGGGCTACTTAAAGGACTAGGGTTCCAGCTGCCTCTGCTGCACCCCCTGCCTTGCCTGCAGCCAGCTCTGCACCCCACCTGCAGTCAGCTCTGCACCCCGTGCCCACAGCCAGCCCCTGCCAAACCCCCTTTCCTGTCTCTAGCCAACTCCTGCCACACAGCCCTGCCCAAAGCCAGCCAGCCCCCACATACACTGCTGCCCGCACCAACCCTGCACCCCCTGCCCTGTCTCCAGTCAACCCCTACCGCACCCCACTGCCTGAAGCCACCCAGTCCCCTACTCCTCTGTCTCCAGCCCTACAAACCCCTGCTGCACCCCTCTGTGGCCCTGCCTGAAGCCAGTCCGCCCCATGCCCCATCTCCAACCAGCCCCACACCCCTTGCCCTGGCTGCAGCCAGACCCTACCTCCAGTCAGCCCCTGCCCTGCCTCCAGCCAGCCCCATGTCCACTGCTGCCTTGCAGTTTCCAGGGCAGTAACCTTGCACACCTGCTTCAATGAGGGGGGCAGGGAGCAGCTGGGACCAACACATGTGCACACCCCCAGAGAGTGGCGGGGACCCACACTTGTGAAACGGCAGTCATTAATAGCCAATCAACAGCATATATGATGCAAAGTAAATAATACATGAAAGAAATGAAAGGTTTTTTTTCCACTTTTTTTTTAAGTCATCCCTGCCAGGGCCCTGCCGAAAATGTTCGAATTGGGCCCCGCACTTCCTAAAGCCAGCCCTGGCCCCAACCCTAACATGGGTTCTGGCAGGATCAGTCCTTCAACATCCCATCTAAGAGATTTCCTTGTGGATTCATGTTCATCACAGCTCCAACATAGCCCAAGCACATAGTCTTATGGTGTTAAAGTATCAGAGGGGTAGCCGTGTTAGTCTGGATCTGTAAAAGCAGCAAAGAGTCCTGTAGCACCTTATAGACTAACAGATGTATTCGAGCATGAGCTTTTGTGGTTGAATACCCACTTCGTCAGATGCATGTAGTGGAAATTTCCAGAGACAAAATTTCCACTACATGCATCCAGTGAAGTGGGTATTCACCCACGAAAGCTCATGCACCAATATGTCTGTTAGTCTATAAGGTGCCACAGGACTCTTTGATGGTCTTATGGGTACTCAGTAGGCCTAGTCCTTCCAATTCTTCCCTAAGGATTAGGGCCCATTTGTGGACTTGGGGTCCTGTCTGTTTGCTGGATCAGGAAGAAGGCCCAGAGATTTTTTAAAACCAGGGTATTTATTCAAAAATCCTTTTTGTCTGTTGGTCCATGGAGAATCCTTGACGTTAGCAAAGCTTTTGATATCGTCTCCCGCAGTATTCTTGCGAGCAAGTTAAAGTAGTATGGGCTGGATGAATGGACTATAAGGTGGATAGAAAACTGGCTAGATCATTGGGTTCAACGGGTAGTGATCAATGGCTCCATGTCTAGTTGGCAGCCAGTATCAAGTGGAGTGCCCCAAGGGTCGGTCCTGGGCCCGGTTTTGTTTGATATCTTCATTAATGATCGGGAGGATGGCGTGGATTACACCCTCGGCAAGTTTGCAGATGACACTAACCTGGGAGGAGTGGTAGATACGCTGGAGGGTAGTGGCAGGATGCAGAGGGACATAGACAAAATAGAGGATTGGGCCAAAAGAAATCTGATGAGGTTCAAATGCAGAGTCCTGCACTTAGGAAGGAAGAATCCCATGCACTGATACAGACTAGGGACTGAGTGGCTAGGCAGCAGTTCTGCAGAAAAGGACCTAGGGGTTACAGTGGATGAGAAGTTGGATATGAGTCAACAGTATGCCCTTGTTGCTAAGAAGGCTAACAGCATTTTGGGTTGTATAAGTAGGAGCATTGCCAGCAGATCGAGGGATGTGATAATTCCCCTGTGTTCAGCATTGATGAAGCCTCATCTGCAGTACTGTGTCCAGTTTTGAGCCCCAGACTACAAGAAGGATGTGGAAAAATTGGAAAGAGTCCAGCGGAGGGCAACAAAAATGATTAGGGGGCTGGAGCACATGATTTATGAGGAGAGGCTGAGGGAACTGGGATTGTTTAGTCTGCGGAAGAGAAGAATGAAGGGGGGATTTGATAGCTGCTTTCAACTACCTGAAAGGGGGTTCCAAAGAGGATGGATCTAGACTGTTCTCAGTGGTAGCAGATGACAGAACAAGGAGTAATGGGCTCCAGTTGCAGTGGGGGAGGTTTAAGTTGGATATTAGGAAAAACTTTTTCACTAGGAGGGTGGTGAAGCACTGGAATGGGTTCTCTAGGGAGGTGGTGGAATCTCCTTCCTTAGAGGTTTTTAAGGTCAGGCTTGACGAAGCCCTGGCTGGGATGATTTAGCTGGGGATTAGGTCCTGCTTTGAGCAGGAGATTAGACTAGATACCTCTTGAGGTCCCTTCCAACCCTGATATTCTATGATTCTATGAACTAATATATGTGAACCTTTCCAGGGGATGGCGTCAAAGGTGCTGGTAACTGGAGGAATTACATTAAATTAGCATCCCCTTCCTTTGACAGGAGTTACATAGAAGCTTGAGGGTAGAGGATGAGAGAAGAAGGCAGCAGAAGCTGTATCTGAAGGGAATCTGAGTTTCTGAGAGCACCAGGGGTTGGAGGGAGAAGGACATGAAAAGACTGCAGACTCTTATTGGAGATGGAATGGGCATTTCTTAGGAAGCAAGGAAACAGGGAGGCAGGGACGGGTTTGAGGATAGAGGAGAGTCTAGTGAGGTGGTATCATCAGATCAAGACTGGAGGCCTTTCTGGAAGAAATCCTTTAGCCAAACACAGTTTGTGTGGCTGCATACATAGGAACCGGGTAAAATTCCGTGGCCTGTGTTTATATAGAAGGTTAGACTAGATGATCTTGTAAAGTCCCTTCTGGCCAGTGAATTAAAAGTTAAGCAGAGAATCATGGGTGGTAGAGGGATGCCACTTTTAAAATATTTATATAGCTAAATGAAGATAGTTATATTAAAGCCTATATCATCCATGAATTACAATTAAATAGAGCTGGGCAAATAGTGGATTTTCTCTTTTTTAAATTGGTGAGTGAAAAAGTCTAAAAAATTTCATTTCCAGTCAAATTAAATGTTTTGTTTTGATTTCAGCCATTTTAAAATGTGTGTTTTGAATAAAATTAAAGGAAATTTTGAAATGAAAAGTCATTTCAAACCAAAATATCAAAACATTTATTTTTGAAAATGTTGAAATGAAAAATTGAGGGGGATTTTATTTATTTATTTATTTTCATTTTAAAGTTTTTTTTCCCCCTTTTAATTTGGTGACATTTACAGAAATTTGCAAAACATTTTGATGGCATTTTTTTGTCAGTTTCATGTGAAAAATTTTGCCGGGCTGTAGAATTTAAGGCTATTTTGTTGTGAAGAAATACATGTTTGTACTAGATATGAATGTGTTTATTAGAATGTAAGAGAGTTACTTACTCATTTCCTTGCTATTCCTGTTTGAATTTTGAAAGTTGCCTGATAAGTAAATGAATTTCATAGAATCATAGAATATCAGGGTTGGAAGAAACATCAGGAGGTATCTAGTCCAACCTCCTGCTCAAAGCAGGACCCACCCCAACTATTGTCAATTAACAATCTTAACTGACTTCTGAAATTGTTTTTTCTTATTGTTTTGAACTGTACCCAAAGATGTGACTTATAATGAAGGTAGCTACAAGCATAATGGGTGAAAGGGTGGGAGTAGGAGAGGATGACAACAAATAAGGTTGTTTGGCAATTCCAAATTGTCACTTTTTGGTACAATTTAAAAAATATATTTTATGTCCCTATTGTGGATTCTTGCCTGACTGGTTCACGTGGGCAGTGCTGCAAAAATGGTTTTTACAACATTACAATTCATAGTCCTTTCCGGCCTTGAAGTAAAATCTGTTATCATAATCTGATCTGAAGTCAGCGTAACACAGGCTAGAGAACCTCACCCAGTAAGTCCGGCATTCAGCCCTTAACTTCTGTTTGAGCGATAATGTATCTATTAGAAAGCTATCAAGTCTTGATTTAAACAATTCAGATGATGGAAAATTCACCACTTCCCTAGGTAAATTGTTCAAAGATTAATTAAACTCTATTTCTTGTTTTAAATGTTTCTAGTTACAGGTTTCATAGATTTTAAGACCACAAGGCATCATCAGATCTAGTCTGACCTCCTGTATAACACAGGCCATAAAATTTCATCCAGTTACTCGTGTATCTAGCTCAATAACTTGTATGTGACCAAATCATATCTTCCAAATGCTTCTGAGCCTAAGCTTCAGTCCAAGCCACACTTTCTAAGCACTATCTATGTAGCTATTTCTATTTCTGTCAACCAGAGCTGAGAGACACCAAAATGTGTGTAATCGACATACCCATGATATCTCATTCTAAGGCGTTTTTTCCCAAGCTTCCAATAAGTTTTCTGTTCTGCACCCTCTCCAGTTTTTCAGCAGCCTTCCTAAAATGTGGATACCAGAATTGGATTCATTAGTCGGTATTGTTCTCACTAAAGCTGTATACAAAAGTAAAATAATCTCTCTACTCTTACTGCTTCCCTGTTTATACTTTTTGCCACAGCATTGCATGGGGAGCTCATGTTCAATTATTTGTGTACTATGATTCCTAAGTCCTTTTCAGACAAAGCCACTGCTTTCCAGGATACAATCTCCCCTTCTGGAGGTATAGCCTGCACTTAGACCAACTTCAGAGATTGCCACTCCGATTCAGTGCTGAGCATATTAGCCTCAGTACAGAGTGCTCCACCAGCACTGGGCCCTCCCCAGCACCATTTGCCATCCCCAGTGCTGAGGGGAAGGCACAAGAAACAGCGCACTGAAAGAAGGCACTCCCCAGTGCCAAAGAAGAATAGGCAGGGAACGGTTGACAAGATGTTGGGCCACTTGTCCTCTGCAGAGTGTCGATCAGTGGTGGCAACTCCACCTAGGGCACCGAGCCTGGTCCAGGATCCACCACTGACTCCTGGAAGCAGTTGGGGTACCCTACACTTGTGAGCCCATTGACGCTGGAGGCATTCCAGGTATCAGGAGACCTAATGTCACTCCTAATGCCACCCAAGAACCTCAACCGGTGGAATTGTCGATGGCAGCCCCCACCAGAGAGAAACCCTCTATGGGTCCACTTCAGTGGTCTCTGGCTTTGGCGCACCGGTTGCTGGATTCTGAGTCGCCAGCTTCACGGCACCAATCCCCAGCTTTGTGACACCTATCTCCGGTCCCATGACAACCATCGCCTACTCCATTGCTCTGATCTCCAGCTTCCTGGCACCACTCCCTTGTTCCCCATCACAGCCGATAGGCGGAAATGGCAACGGCTCCACCATTGTCTCTGAGGGAAGAGTCCTTGTCAGAGTACAGCTGTGAATCCATCCCTCCCCCAAGGAGATACTGGTATCAGTTTGTACACACTGGACTTTGATGCCGGGCCGTCTGCAGGCACTTGGCCACCAGGGCAGTCGCCAGTGCACTGGCAATATTGGAACCCGGAGGTGGTGAGGGTTGTTTCCTGTCAATGCTGGGACCTTAGTCCCAGATGTTGTCCTTGGTGGTATCTGAGAGGCGAACCACAGCACCGCCCCAGCCAGTGCCGAACCTTGACTCAGACCCCAATACTGAGACCCAAGCAGTGGTCCAAGTGGAGACAGCACCGCTGGTGGAGGAGGAGCCAGCTCCTCCTATGGTGGTGGCCTCTTCCTCCTCATCCCCAGGCCAGATGGCTGTGAGTCCGGCTAATCCCCCTCCACCGGATGACTTCAGGGCTCACCAAGAGCTACTCAAGCGGGTTGCCACAAACTTGGGGCTGGAGGAAGAGGCGCTCGAGCCCATGGACAGCCTGTTTGACATTTTAGCTTCAGTGGCCCCCTCCAGAGTGGCCCTACCAGTTCACAAAAGGGTGTTGAAGCTGATTAGGGTGCTGTGATAGACCCCATCTTTCCTACCTCGACCTCAAAAAGGGCAGAAAAGAAATATTATGTCCCAGCCAAGGGGTGTGAATATATGTATGAACAAATGAGCAGGACTGACAGGGGCAGACAAGTGCCTCCCTTAAAAATAAGGGTGCAAAGAGACTCCGTTTGTTTGGTTGGAAGGTATATTGAACAGTCAGCCTACAGCTTCGTATCTCCAAACGGTAGGCACTGCTGGGAGGTACGATTTTAATATCTAGAACTTGATGGCCAGGGTCAAAGACTCCCTGCCACAGGGGTCAAGGCAGGAATTCTTGGCCATCCTGAAGGAAGGCAAGTTGGTGGCTAGGGCCTTGCTTCAGGCTGCCTTGGATGTGACCAACTCAACAGCCAGATCAATGGTGTCAGCAGTGTCCAGGCAACACAGCTCATGGCTGCAATTATCGGGTCTTTCTCACGAGGTGCAGCAATCAGTCCAAGACCTCCCAGGTTGCGTTCTTCTTGGAACAGATGAACACAAAGGAGTGAAGGACTCTAGGGCTACGCTGTGCTCCTTGGGTCTGTACACATCCCTGGTTTCCAGGAGACATTTCCAGCTGCAGCTGCCTCTCAGGTTCTCAGGACTCCCAGGGATGATCCCTATAAGAAAAAAAAGGGAAAGGTTATAAGTGCCAACTCCTGCACTGTCCAACTCTGCCTCTGTCAAACTCAGGAAGGTACCTCAGTCGCTTAAGGCAGACCTTCTGAGGGTGCACCCAAGATGGTTCTGGACTTGACCCAGGATCCGTCCCCTCTTCTGTTTTTGGACCATTTGTTTCCTTTTGATACTGCATGGTCCCTAATAACTTTGAACCGTTGGGTACTCAACACCGTGGCAGTTGGGTATACCCTGCAGTTTTTGTCCATCTCCCCCTCCTACTCCTCAACCCTGTTCCTCTTCAGGGACCCTTCTCACAAGCAACTCCTCATCCAGGAGGTGGAAGCTCTCCTACACGTGAGGGCCATAGAGGAAGTTCCTCAAGATTTGATGGGCAAAGGGTTTTATTCACGATATTTCCTAATCCTGAAGGCCAAAGGGGACCTCAGGCCCATCCTGGACCTGCATTACTTCAACGAACATCTCAGGAAGTTGAAGTTCCACATGCTCTCTCTGGCCTCCATCATCCTCTCCCTGGATTCGGGAGGCTGGTACGCTGCCCTAGATTTAAAGGATCCATATTTCAATATCTCCATCTTCCATGGACACAGGAGATTCCTCTAGCTTGTGGTGGGGCAGCACCATTATCAACTAACTGTACTCCCCTTTGATCTTTCATCAGTCCCAAGGGTTTTCACAAAGTGCATGGTGGTGGTTGCAGCTTACCTGAGACATCCAGGTGTGCAGATTTACCCATACCTCAATGACTGGGTAATCAAGGGCCGCTCACAAGCTCAGGTCCAACACAGCATCAACGTTATATGGGCCATGTGTTGGGAGCTGGGTCTGGTTATAAATGAGCAGAAATCAACTTTGATCCTGGTTCAAAGAATGGAGTTTATAGGAGCAGTGCTTGACTCCACTCAGGCCAGGGCATACCTGCTGGAGGCCCAGTTCCAGATGACGTCAGACCTAATTTCCAATGTCAGGGCCCACCAACTCATGACCACTCAGATATGCCTCAAGCTTCTGGAATACATGGCAGTGTGTACTTACCTGGTGCAGTATGTGCAGATGCGTCTCAGACCTCTGCAGATGTGGCTAGTGTCAGTATACTTTCCCGGCAGGCACCACTTGGGCCTAATTCTCACAATCCTGCTGACTGTTATAGCATCACTGACTTGGTGGATGGAACAGTGCATGATGAACAGAGTCCCCTTTGCTGCTCTGTACCCGTCAGTGGCATTGGTCTCAGATGCTTCAGACCTGGGGTGGGGGGCTCATGCTCTCCCTGCACATAAATGTCAGGGAACTCAAGGTGATATGCTTGGCCTGCCAGATGTTCTGTCCCTACCTGTCAGGCAGGGTAATGCAGGTCTTGACGGACGACACGGCCATGATGTTTTACATCAACAAGCAAGTCAAGGTTCACTCCTTGGATCTGTGGCAGGAGGCTCTTCAATTGTGGGACTTCTGTGTGGAACATGCCATTCATGTCAAGGCATCACACCTCCCGGGGGCCCAGCATGCACTGGCGGTTCTCTCAGCAGGTCATTTTCCTCTCGCTATGAGTGGTCCCTTCATCCAGAGGTCATCAGCATTATCTTCCAAAGGTCAGGGACTCCCCAGATGGACTTGTTTGCCTCCAGGCAGAACAGGAAATGGCAGCAGTTTTGCTGGATGCGTGGGCTCAGTGAGGGCTTTCTGTCTGATGCCTTCCTGCTTTCGTGGGCAGGGGGGACTATTGTATGCCTTCCCACTCACACGCTTGGTCCACAAGGTCCTCTTAAAGATCAGAAGAGAGAAAGCGAGGATTATCCTCATAGCCCCAGCATGGCCACACCCGCATTGATATGGCACACTTCTGGACCTTTCGGTAGCAGCCCTGTCACAGGTCTCAACTTGATCTCGCAGAACCAGAATTGGTTGCTTCACCTGAACTTCACGTCTCTGCATTTGACAGCTTGGCTGCTGCGTGATTGAACCCTGAGAAATGGGCCTGCTCAGAGCAGGTCCAGCAAGTCTTATTGGGTAGCAGGAAACCCTCTACCAAAGCGATCTACTTGGCCAAGCACTTCACTTGTTGGGCCTCTGATTGGGGTCTTTCTCCATCTCAGTCTGAGATGGACTGCATAGATGACTATCTACTCCACCTGAAGCACCAGGATTTGCCCCTATCATCAGTCAAGGTACACATGGTCGCCATCTTGGCCTTCCATCCTCCGGTCCAGGGTAAATTAGTCTTCTCACACGAGATGACAGTCATGTTCCATAAAGGCTTGGGAAGACTTTATCTACAGGTTCGTGACCTGATTCCCTCATAGGACTTGAATCTGCTACTGTCAAAGCTCATGAGGGGGCCCCCTTTGAGCCATTGGCATTTTGTTCCCTGCTACTACTGTCATGGAAGGCGGCCTTTTTGGTGGCAGTTGGGTTGGCCAGAAGGGTCTCGGAAATCAGAGCCCTGACTTCAGAACCCCTTATATGGTGTTTTTCAAAGATGAAGTCTGACTGCATCCCCACCCAACCTTCCTGCCAAGGGTGGTTTCACAGTCCCATAACAACCAGGACACTTTTCTGCCCATCTTCTTTCCAAAGCTTCATGGATCAGATGAGGATCGTCGACTACATATGTTAGGTGGGCCCTGGCCTTCTACATCGAAAAGACTAACCCCTGCTGCAGATCAGCGCAGCTCTTTATAGTAGTGGTGAACAGGATGAAAGGTCTGCCAGTATCATCCGAAGATCTGGATAACTGCCTGCATCTGGGCATGCTATGAGCAAGTGAAAGTCACGCTGTCGGCCATTGTGACAGCCCACTGTACAAGGGCCCAGGCTTCATCAGCAGCATTCCTTGTGCAGATTCCAATCCAGGACATCTGCAGGGCCGCAATGTGGTCATCGATCCATACCTTCGTATCCCACAACACCATCATCCAGCAGGCCTGTGATAATGCCAGTTTTGGGGAAGCAATGTTGCAGTCAACACCTCTGTGAACCCGAAGCCCACTGCCAGGGATACTGCTTGTGAGTCACTTAGAACGGAATTGACATGACCAAGCACTCGAAGAAAAAATGGTTACTAGCCTTCTCTAACTGCTGTTTTTTGAGATGTGTTGCTCATGTCCATTCCATGGCTTGCCCTCCTATCCCTTTTGTTGGAGTTGCTAGCAAGAAGCAACTGAGGGTGCGGGGCTAGTGGCACCCCTCATATGGGCATGTACGTGTGGGGCTCCAGGGTGTGCTAGGGTTGTCCCTACAGATACCACTAAGGGGAAAATCTCCAGCAATTGTGCATGTGATGTGTGCACAACTAGTATGGAATGAACATGAGCAACACACCTCGAACAACCGTTATGGAAGTTTAGTAACCGTGTTTTGTGGAGCAGTGTCCCATTGTGCAAGGTGCTGTACGAACACAGATCAGAAAGACAGTACTTCCTAAATATAGGACAAAGAGATAACAAATGGACGGAGGAGTACATGGAGTCAGCATGATAAACAGTGGTCTTAGCTCACCGGTAGCCTAACCATTGTCAACATTTTTGTAGGCATCATGGCAAAGAGTTTTGAGGAGGGATTTGAAAGTGGAGAATGAGATAGCTTTGTGGAAGTTTGAGGGAACACCTCCCAAGTGTGAGGAGCAGCATTGGAGAAAATGCTTGTTTGAAAGTGTAACAAGTGTGCAGTGGAGGCTGCCACCACGGGTGAATCAGAGGCAAGCATCAACAGCTCATTGGCAGATGAGATGATTGGTAAAGTGAGGATTGACCATGAAGGGCCTTAAAAACGAATGCAAGCAAGTTTATGTTTGAGGTGATAGAGGAGGGAGAGCCAGAAGAGGCATGCAAGAGATGGGTGACCTGGTCAGAGAGAGGGGCTAGGAAAATTCCTTGCAGCCAGCATTCTGAATGGATACAAGCAAGGCAAGATTGCATTTGTCAAGGCTAGCGAGAAGAATGTTTCAGTAATTGAGATGTGAGACTTGGATGAGAGTTTTAGCTGTGTGGATGGATAGGAAAGGCTATGTCTTAGGCTATATCTACACTGCAGAGTTTTGTCACCAAAAGTTATGTTGTTTAATTAAAGCACTTTAATTAAACCACTGTTGCATGTCCACATTATGCTCCTTGTATTGGCAGAGCGCATCGACACTAACAACTCTTGCATCGACACTGAGAGCAGTGCACTGTGGGTAGCTATCCCACACTGTGCAACTGGCCGCAGGGTGTTTTGGGAAGGGTTTGCAATGCCTCATGAGGCAGGTACAGTGTCATATGATGTAGATTTTTCAATCCCATTGTTCCATGGGGATCCTACTAGATTGCCAGCCACTTTTCAACTAAAGTGTGTGTGTTGGGGGGGAGACAGGGAGCGTGTGAGGAAGAGACAGAGACTGTGTGTGTGTTCCTCTTGCTTGTCCAGTTCTCTCTAGCTTCTCGTATTCTTCTCCTGGGAATTTCTAGGACTTGAGTGGGCCAAGGAGAAGGGAATTGCAAGTAGATGAAGACCTAGACAGACATTTTCCATCTTACTCTAAGTGTTCCCAGTAGCCTTACTCCCACCTTAACTCAGAACCTTAAGCAGGGTAGGAGCTGGCTTAGTACTGAATTATGTTTTGTTTTTTTGCCCCCTCCCCCCCCCCCCAGTCACTGAGGAAAGCCACGAAGAACCAGCCTTCAGAAACTTCATGCAGGAGACAAGGATGAAGTACCAGAATAGAAGCAGCCACTAAGAGAGACTTTCAGAAGCAAAGTGCTGCAAAGCCTTTGACTGGCGAGAACAGCAAGAGCAAACTGTCCACCACCTTCTGTGCTGTGAAGACACCAGTGCAGCCTTGTATGCAATCTAACTTCTGTGAAGCACTTTCTCTGATACTTAAATATCTGTACTTGAAAAATCAGTTGGTTACTGTGAGCTGGAGTTCTAACTTCAGGTGTTTAAACTTTTGCCATTGTGACTTTTAAAACAAAATAAGGATTGCGCTTTTCCCTTTTCTCCAAATAGTTTTGCTCTGCCTTGTTGGGAACTTGAATTCCTGATGTGTCAGCATTATTGTCTGGAGTTTTGATCCACCCCTGGGAATTCAACACCATCCCTACATTCAAAGCTCATGGTTTCTCTTGGGTGCAGGGGATGGGTGAGACCTCTGCTGGAAGGCTCTTCTGAGAATTGTCTCCATTTAGTTATGATGGTGGCTCAAATTAAGAGGGTTGGGGCAATAGTCTTGTGTGATAACAGCCAGAGCCTCAATTTTAAATATATTCCCTATTAAATTCTGCAGCTAAAATTTGATCAGAGGCTAGAAAGGTCTTTTCAGGAACTTTTCTAAATGGAGTTTTCTCTGAGTGACTGAAACAGGGTAACTGAAATGTCACTGCAATCCCATGTTTGACATTTTATTTTGTTCTGTAATTTATTATAAAGTATTTTTTGCTATTGACAAATGGCTTATTGGTGATTGGGAATGACAGAGTTGGACTCTTTCTTGCTGTGAACGGTTCATTGAATAAGCTTGCTCTGCATGCTTACAGCACACCCAGAGGCACAACACTGGGAGTGAGCTGCGTGCCTGAAGCCATAGTATCTTGAGCTGTGAAGCTAAATGGCATTTCGTCTGGTGACTAGAGACACTGAAAATGCAGGTGCTACAGGAAGTGTTGTTAGTTTTTCAGTAGCTGGTGCTCTTCCCTCTGAGTCAGAAATGAACCAATACCCTGCATAGTGTTGTGGTGGGTACTGTGCTGTCCACCTACAATTACTCATCCATTTCATTCTTATTCCAAATAGTTCTAAAACTTTTTGGCCCCAAAGACAAGCAAAATGAAGGGTGCTATCCAAGTCGGGAAGAGGGAGATCTTCCCATTACCTACAAAAGCAGCAAAGAATCCTGTGGCACCCTATAGACTAACAGACGTTTTGGAGCATTAGCTTTCGTGGGTGAATACCCACTTCGTCGGATGCATGTCACCCACGAAAGCTCATGCTCCAAAATGTCTGTTAGTCTATAAGGTGCCACAGGATTCTTTGCTGCTTTTACAGATCCAAACTAACACGGCTACCCCTCTGATACCATTACCTACGGTTAACTTATTTCCTATATACATTATCCATCATCAGGAGGTTTCTTTCTTAGATTTTAAAGCCAGAAAGGATCATTAATATCGTGTAGTCCAACCACCTACATGCACAAGCCATAAAATCGCACTCAGTAATTAGTACATCAGTCCCATAATTTCCTTTTTGAGCTATATCATATATTTTACAAAGATATCCAGTCTTGATTTTAAACTTCAAGTGAGGGAATCCACTGTGTTTCTAGGTACGTTGTTCCAGTGATTAATTATAATCACTATTAAAAATGAGCTCTTTATTTCTATTTTGTTTGCAGTATTGTAGCTGTGCTGGTCCCAGGATATTAAAGAGACATGGTGGTTGAGGTAATATTGATTGGACCAACTCCTGTTGGTGAGACAGACAAGCTTTCGAGCTACATAGAGCACTCCTTCAGGTCTGGGAAACTATTCAAGGGGAAGTGGTCCATTAACACCTCTGTAGTCATAGCCCAAAAAAGAGGGTTAGTTGGTTCCAGATTGTTGTAAAAAGCCATATCATAAGAGCAAACAGTTTTTCACAAAACAACCACTCCATATCTGACTTCATTTCCCATCCACAGGGGATACTTGCACCCCACCTTAAAAAACGAGCCTGAGAGCTTAATTTAACAATTTAGATGAATGCTAAAAATTGTGGTTTTATTAATGACACTGGATTTATGGCTTGTTACAACAGTTGGTAACCCACTAACCCCCCTTTTTTGTCCTATGACTGCAGAGCTGCACACAAGCTAGAACGCCATTCTGGCTTCCGCCTCCTCTGCCTCAGTCAAGGTTGTGACTTCCCCAGTCCAGCTCCTACTGAAAGAAGGAAAAAGACAAGGGGGTTTAGGCAACAGCACACTTTGTCTTCCTGCTCTTCTGCCCAGCCTACCCCCTCTAGATACCAGGAAAGTCAGAAACATGCATTTTGAGGATATGTGCAAGGATGGCACCCCAGCCACTGCCCAGGATCCACTTTCTGCTTTTTCCTCAACTGTCTATGCCCCCTCCAGTCAGCTTGGCCGCAGGTGACTTCAGACTGTTGGGTGCTCAACACAATTTCTTTGGGCTACATCCTGCAATTTGTGGCACCCCCTCTTCAAGCTTCTGGCTTTCTGTTCTCTCCTCTTCCTTTCTTGGAAGGTTCCTTTCTTGGTCGCAATAAGTTTGGCCCACAGTGGCTCTGAGATCACAGCACTTACCGTGGAATCACCCTATACAGTCTTTTACAAGGACAAGGTCCAACTGCATCCACACCCGGCTTTCCTGCCCAAGGTGGCCTCCCAGTTTCATATGGGCCAGGACATTTATCTGCCTGTATTTTCTCCAAAGCCTCATAATCTGGAAGAGAGTTGGCTGCATTCCTTAGATGTCAGAAGAGTGCTAGCCTTTTACATTGAACGGACCAAATCATTTTGCAGATCGACACAGCTGTTTGTCATGGTGGCTGACAGGATGAAAGGTCTGGTGTCCGCTCAAAGACTTTCTTCCAAGATCACTGCCTGCATTTGCTACTGCTATGACCAGACGGAGGTGCCACCTCCAGCGATTGTCACTGCCCACTCAGAGTGCAGGCCTCTTCAGCAGCTTTCCTAGCCCAAGTGTCTATCCAGGACATCTGTATGGCGGGCATCTGGTCATCTGTCCACACATTCACATCCCATTACATGCGTACCCAACAGGCCTGGGACAATGTTGGCTTCGGTAGAGCAGTACTGCAAGGAGCTAGACTGTGAACTGAGCCCACCTCCAAGGATGCTGTTTGAGTCACTTAGAATGGACTCAACATGAGCAAGTACTCAAAGAAGAGAAAAACAGTTACCTTCTTTTCATACCTGTTATTCTTCGAGATGTTTTGCTCACATCTATTCCATTACCTGCCCTCCTGCCCCTATGTTGGAGTTGCCAGCAAGAAGGAACTGAGAAGATAGTTGGCGCCTGATATACCAACGCATGACTGCAGCACTCAAGGGGTCATCGCAGATGACCTTGTGGATACCACTAAGGTAAAAGTCTCCGACGACTGTGCATATGGACGCGCACACACACACATATGCACACACCTAGAATGGAATGGACATGAGCAACACATCTCGAAGAACAACAGTTACAAAAGGTAGGTAACCATGTCGTCTTTGCCCTTCTGAAAATTTAGTCACCTCCATAAGTGATATGTCCAACTCGCAACTCAAAGCTTCTTTTCCTACTTGTATCCCCTAAATGTTCAGTAGAACCTCTGAGTTGTGAACTGACCAGTCAATCACACACCTCATTTGGAACTGGAAGTACACAATCGGGCAGTAGCAGAGACCAAAAAAACGCAAATACAGTACAGCACTGTGTTAAACATAAACTACTAAAAAAAAAAAAAATTCTCATTAATCTGTTGGATTCTTTGAGAGGGTTAACAGGCATGTGGCAAGGGTGATCCAGTGGATATAGTGTTCTTGGACTTTCATGGATCAGTAACTGGTTAACAGGTAGGAAACAATGGGTAGGAATAAATAGTTTTCACAGTGGAGAGGTAAATAGCAGGGTCCCCTAAGGATCTGTATTATGGCTACTGTTCAACGTATTCATAAATGATATGGAAAAAGGAGTGAACAGCAAGGTGGCAAATTTTGCAGATGATACAAAACAACTCAAGATAGTTAAATCCAAAGGTGACTCTGAAGAGTTACAAAAGAATCTCACAAAATTAGATGACCAGGCAACACAATGGCATATGAAATTCAATGTTCATAAACACGAAGTAATTCACATTGGAAAACATAATCCCAATTATACATACAAAAGGGTGGGGTCTGAATTAGCCAGAACGAGACCTTGGGGTCATTGTGGATTGTTCTCTGTAAATGTCTGGTCAGTGTGTAGCAGCAGTCAAAACAAGCTAACAATGTTAGGAACCATTAGAAAAGGGATAGATACTAAGACAGAAACTATTGTAATAACTATAAAAATCCATAATATGCCCACATCTTGAATACTATGTGCAATTCTGGTCTTCCCCATCTCAAAAAAAAATATTAGAATTGGCAAAAGTACTGAGAAGGGCAACAAAAATTATTAGGGGTATGGAAGAGTTTCCATAGGAGGAGAGAATAAAGATGGAAAAGAGATGACTGAGGAGGCGATATGATAGGTGTCTAGAAAATCATGAATGGTCTGGAGAAAGTGAATAGGGAAGTGTTATTTACCCCTTCATATAACACACAAACCAGCAGTCACCCAATTATTTAATGGGCAGCAGGTTTAAAACAAACATAAGGAAATACGTCTTCACACAATGCACAATCAGCCTGTGGCAGTTGTTGCCAGGGGATGTAGAGAAGGCCAAAAGCATAACTAGGTTCAAAAAAGAATGAAGTTCATGGAGGATGGGTCAATCAAAGGCTATTTGCCAAGATGATCGCGGTTGCAGAGCAGTTTTTAAATTAGGAGATGGGGGAAAGCTGACTGCTGCAGAGGAGCATGTGGATCAGACAGAAACTTCTCTTAGGGGAGAGTCTATTGACAGAAATTCTCTAGGTTATAGTCAGGAGCAGAGGATGGAAGAGGATAATGTAAGGGCCAGATCAGATGAGAAACATTCACGTAAAGAATCGGACACATGAGGAAAGGGCAGACAAATAAACAGGGACAAGTTTTTAAAGTGCTTGTATGCAAATGCTAGAAGTCTAAATAATAAGATGGGTGAACTAGAGTGCCTCATAATAAAGGAGAATATTGATATAATAAGCATCACAGAAACCACTGAGGGCAATCAATGGGACACAATCATTCCGGACACAGAAACCACTGAGGGCAATCAATGGGACACAAAATATAGCAGAAGGACCGAACAGGTCAGGAGGGAGGAGGGGAGGAATGGCGCTGTATGTGAAAGCAAATGTAGAATCAAATGAAGTAAAAATCTTAAGTGAATCCACATATTCTATAGAATCTCTGTGGATAGTAATTACATGCTCTAATAAGAAAATAACATTAGGGATCCATTATCAACCACCTGCCCAGGACAGTGACAGTGATGATGAAATGCTAAGGGAAATTAGAGAGGCTATCAAAATTAAGAACTCAGTAATGGTGGGGGATTTCAATTATTCCCATATTGACTGGGAACATGTCACCTTAGGACGAAATGCAGAGACAAAATTTCTCAATACTTTAAATGACTGCTTCATGGAGCAGCTGGTACAGGAACCCACAAGGGGAGAGACAACTCTAGATTTAGTCCTGAGTGGAGCGCAGGAGCTGGTCCAAGAGGTAACTATAACAGGACCGCTTGGAAACTGTGACCATAATATAATAACATTTAACATCCCTGTGGTGGGAAGAACATCTCAACAGCCCAACACTGTGGCATTTAATTTCAAAAAGGGGAACAATTCAAAAATGAGGGGGTTAGTTAAACAGAAATTAAAAGGTACAGTGACTAGAGTGAAATCCCTGCAAGCTGCATGGGTACTTTTTAAAGACACCATAATAAAGGTAGAGGCCCAACTTCAATGTATACCCCAAATTAAGAAACACAGTAAAAGAACTAAAAAAGAGCCACCGTGGCTTAACAGCCATGTAAAAGAAGCAGTGAGAGATAAAAAGACTTCCTTTAAAAAGTGGAAGTCAAATCCTAGCGAGGTAAATAGAAAGGGGCATAAACACTGCCAAATTAAGTGTAAAAATGTAATAAGAAAAGCCAAAGAGGAGTTTGAAGAACGGCTAGCCAAAAACTCCAAAGATGATAAAATGTTTTTTAAGTACATCAGAAGCAGGAAGCCTGTTAAACAACCCGGGGCCCCTGGATGATCGAGATACAAAAGGAGTGCTTAAAGATGATAAAGCCATTGTGGAGACACTAAATGGATTCTTTGCTTCAGTCTTCACAGCTGAGGATGTTAGGGAGATTCCCAAACCTGAGCCGGCTTTTGTAGGTGACAAATCTGAGGAACTGTCACAGATTGAAGTGTCAGTAGAGGAGGTTTTGGAATTAATTGATAAACTTAACATTAACAAGCACCGGGACCAGATGGCATTGAGCCAAGAGTTCTGAAAGAACTCAAATGTGAAGTTGCGGAACTATTAACTAGGGTTTGTAACCTGTCCTTTAAATCGGCCTCTGTACCCAACCACTGGAAGATAGCTAATGTAACATCAATATTTAAAAAGGGCTCTAAAGGTGATCCTGGCAATTATAGACCCGTAAGTCTAACGTTGGTACCGGGCAAATTAGTTGAAACAATAATAAAGAATAAAATTGTCAGACAACTAGAAGAACATAAATTGTTGGCCAAAAATCAACATGGTTTCTGTAAAGGGAAATCATGTCTTACTAATCTATTAGAGTTCTTTGAAGGGGTCAACAAACGTGGACAAGGGAGATCCAGTGGACACAGTGTACTTAGATTTCCAGAAAACCTTTGACAAGGTCCCTCACTAATGGTTCTTCACACAGCGCGCAACTTGTGGAACTCCTTATCTGAGGTGGTTGTGAAGGCTAGGACTATAACAGCGTTTAAAAGAGAACTGGATAAATTCGTGGAGGTTAAGTCCATTAATGGCTATTAGCCAGGGTGGGTAAGGATGGTGTCCCAAGACTCTGTTTATCAGAGGGTGGAGATAGATGGCAGGAGAGAGATTACTTGATCATTACCTGTTAGGTTCACTCCCTCTGGGGCACCTGGCATTGGCCATTGTTGATAGACAGGATACTGGGTTAGATGGACCTTTGGTCTGACTCAGTACGGCCGTTCTTATGTTCTTATGGGTACAACCCATGCTCTGGGTATCGCTAATCCTCTGACAGCCAGAAGCTGGGACTAGACAATGGGATGGATCACTTGATAATTGCCCTGTTCTGTTCTTTCCCTCTGAGGCACTGGCCAATGTTGGAAGACAAGATATTGGGCTAAATGCACCATTGGTCTGCTCCTGTATGGCCATTTTTATGTTATGTATTCAAGTTGTACGGGAACCACTTCCAGCTTATTCTCCAGTGTTTGATAATTTCTGACACTCTCTTGGAAACAAAGTATGTTCCACCAGTTGTTCCTGTTGATATAGTGATTCAGGGACTCTGACATCACTTTGTCTGATAATGTGGACTAGTCATCTGTAGCTCTTCTCCCTAACCACAATGACTTTCAGCAATTCCATGATCAAGTTGAAGACAGCTGACCCCCTGTTACATGGCCCACAGAGAATGCTCAGGCACTTTAAGCTCCAAGGGTGGAAGTATCCTTTAGATTTTTCAGGTCCTGAGGTCACAGCTGAGAATTCTTGTAGCAAGTTCTAATTATACTATAGTAACTGAGAGAGTGGGGGCATAAGGGAGAGAAGGGTCCTAGTTGTGCAGACAATCTAGATGGATCTTCCCCATGGAGGGCCAGAAGTCCCAGATCTTCTGCCTCCTTTTGATTACTGGGGCTGTATTTGGTGAAAGCTCAGGTCATTAATGGTGATGGGAATATGAGGATAGCTCTTACCTGGGTCATTAACACCAGTGATTTATTTTGGGTCATATTGACTGTATTTCCTCAACTGAGCAGTGATAGTATTTCACTTCTGAGAAAGTTAGTTTCCAACAATCAAAAGGGATTCTAACAAACATTAATCCAAAGCTTTCCTGATGTGGCCTGGGAATCCTCTGGCCTCTTTCTGTGGGTTCCGGGCCTTTATTTGGACTAGAGGTTTGGAACTAGAGACTTTCAGCAGAAAAGTGTGGGCTGGTCATAGACTTAAAGCTTCCAGAGAAAGTCCCCAAAGTGTGATACTACTGTGCATGTGTAGAATGGCTGGTGTTCACCTCCCTATGGTGGGTGCACTGATCCTGTTTGTACCTGAGAAACACAAGGAGATCCCTTCTGTCTAGCTTTTGTCTGTGGTCGCTTGTTTTGTGGGGTGCCAGAATAAGTGAGGTTTCCCCTTCCTCCTGCCTCTGCAGGGTTTGTTCATGTTCCAATTCCAGCCCGAAAAATCCTCCCATTACAAAGGGCTAATGCTCAGCCAGTATTATCAAGGCACCCACAAAGAGAGAATATGAAACA
The DNA here is from genome assembly GCA_026122505.1 of Aldabrachelys gigantea. Lineage (NCBI taxonomy): Eukaryota > Metazoa > Chordata > Testudines > Testudinidae > Aldabrachelys > Aldabrachelys gigantea. Next base: position 94,968 of record CM047481.1, on the reverse strand, counting down.
GCTCATCTATGGGAAGGAAAATGAGCTGGGTAAGTGCCTGAAGAGCATCCTCCATCCCCACCCAATGCTCTACATGGGGGCAGTAACTCGGTCTCTGGATCCCCATAGTCTCCACTCCCTTGTCTGGCCCCAGCACCTACATTTTGTGTAGAGATGATTAATAATGATCTTTGTTGTACCTTAGTTTATATCTTCATCCACATTAACAGTGCAGGGACAGTCCTGCCCTGCTCCTCTGAACAGCTGGGAACAAAGATGTGGATGGATCAAGTTTACAAATGGACCAAGGACACTGGGCAGGAAATTCAAGGTGCTGTAAGCCCTCCAACCTCCCTCCTAGTACTGAAGCTCTCTGTTAATTCCTCTGTGTTGGCTAGGCAGCTGGCATGAATCAGGGCCTCCCTTCATTAGGGTGGAGAACCTACAGGATATCACCCCATCTGTCTCTTCTCTGCCCTGCAAATGGTTTGTATTAGATCCAGTATTTTGTAAGACCTCTTCTTGTGTATTCACTGTGTTCCTGACCACTGCTAGCCTAAGAGCCTGAAGTCACTGCTTTGCTTCTGGACAAAACAAAGGTGCTCATCCAGATTTTCTCTGTGATTAATTCATTGGCTGCATTGCCTCCTTTTACTTGTAAGAGTTGAGTACAGCAGCCTTACTTGCTGTTACAAATGCTTTGAACACACTTTGTGTCAGTTTAGCCTGTTGTCAGTCACCAGCATAAGGAACTAGTCCAGCTTCTAGTGTTGTTGTGTTGGGACCAGCATCTCCAGCTCACTTTTTCACTTTTAGGGTGAAATTTACCCCGGGACAGAAAGCCTAAGAGCGCCTGAATCTTCCTAGACTTGTCCTGATCTTTTCATGTGTGCAAATTCACCCATAGTCCTCAAATGTTACTCAGATGTATTGTTATCTGGCACCTCCATTTAGGACAGAATCATGGATTCTAAGGACAGAAGCCAACCATTGTAATTATTTAGTCCAACCTCCTGCATAGCACAGGTCAGAGCATTTCATCCAGTGTATCCTGTATCAAGCCCAGTAACTAATCTTTGAGCAAGTGAACAGCCCCATGATACTTGTAATACTTTGGCACCTATTTCCAATGGAGCTGCAGCCAGCTCCCCAATTTGGTTTTAATTAGGGCTGTCGATTAATCGCAGTTAACTCATGCAATTAACTAAAAAAATTGTGATTAAAAAAATTAATCGCGATTAATCGCAGTTTTAATTGCACTGTTAAACAATAGAACATCAATTGAAATTTACTAAATATTTTGGATGTTTGTCTACATTTGCATATCTATTGTATTCTGTGTTGTAATTGAAATCAGTATATATTATCTTTATTATAAATATTTGCACTGTAAAAATGATAAAAAATTGTATTTTTCTATTCACCTCATACAAGTACTGTAGTGCAATCTCAGTCATGAAAGTGCAACTTATAAAGGTAGATTTTTTTTTGTTACATTGTTTTGTTTTTGAATGCAGTTATGTAAAACTTCAGAGCCCACAGGTCTAATCAGTCCTACTTCTTGTTCAGCCAATCGCTAAGACAAATGGTTTGTTTATATTTACAGGAGATAATGCTGCCCTCTTCTTATTTACAGTGTCACCAGAAAGTGAGAACAGATGTTTGCATGGCACTTTTGTAGCCGGCATTGCAAGGCATTTACGTGCCAGATATGCTAAACATTCGTATGCCTCTTTATGCTTTGGCCACCATTCCAGAGGACATGCTTCCATGCTGATGACACTCATTAAAAAATGTGATAATTAAATTTGTGACTGAACTCTTTAAGGGGAGAATTGTATGTCTCTTGTTCTGTTTTACCTGCATTCTGCCATGTACTTGTTATAGTGGTCTCAGATGATCACTCAACACACGTTCATTTTAAGAACATTTTCACTGCAGATTTCACAAAAATCAAAGAAGGTACCAATGTGAAATTTCTAAAGATAGCTATAGCACTTGACCCAAGGTTTAAGAATCTGAAGTGCCATCCAAAATCTGAGAGGGACAAGGTAGGGAGTCTGCTTTCAGAAGTTATAAAAGAGCAACACTCTGATGCGGAAACTACAGAACCTGAACCAGCAAAAAAGAAAATCAACCTTCTGCTGGTAGCATCTGACTCAGATGAAGAAAACAAACATGCGTTGGTCCATACTGCTTTGGATTGTTATTGAGCAGAACCCATCATCAGCATGGACGCATGTCTTCTGGAATGATCGTTGAAGCATGAAGTGACATATGCATCTTTAGTGCATCTGACACGTAAATATCTTGCAATGCTGGCTACAACAGTGCCATGAGAACACCTGTTCTCACTTCAGGTGACATTGTAAACAAGAAGCGGGCAGCATTATCTCCTGCAAATCTAAACACACTTGTTTGTCTAAGCAATTGGCTGAACAAGAAGTTGGACTGAGTGGACGTGAGGGGTCTAAAATTTCACATTGTTTATTTTTGAATGCAGGTTTTTTGAACATAATTCTACATTTGTAAGTTCAACTTTCATGATAGAGATTGCACTACAGTACTCATATTAGGTTAATTGAAAAATACTATTTCTTTTGTTTTTTACAGTGCAAATACTTGTAATCAAAAATAAATATAAAGTGAGCACTGTACGCTTTGTATTCTGTTATAATTGAAATCAATATATTTGAAAATGTGGAAAAAATCCCCAAATATTTAAATAAATGATATTCTATTATAGTTTAACAGCATGATTAATCATGTGAATAATCACGATTAATTTTTTAAATTGCATGATTAATCATGATTAGCTTTTATAATTGCTTGACAGCCCTAGTTTTAATGGATTTATCCTTCATCCAGGGCACCTGGGTCTCCTAAGCTGAAAGGAGTCAGGGCACCAGGTGTGTACATGAGCATTTAGGGCATGAAATTGTGCCTTCAATTTTTAGTACATGTAGAGCCCTGCATTATGTGTGCACAACTGATGTTTAGACAGTTTGCTTGTGATCATGTCATTTGTTTGCACGATCAAGGAACTTCTGCAGATGAAAGTGAGGCCCCTTCAAAATGTGCTACTTAATTGTAGACTGATAAACTCTGGATAATGTACAGGAGAGGAAGAAGTTGAGAGTAGATGATGTAAAAGGCTGTTTCCGTCTGTCTTACTTTTCTGATCCTGTAATATAGACGAGACTTCAAAGAAGAAAACAAGGGATGGAAGAATCTACCATGTACTCAGTCATTTTGATGCCAGTGCTCCAACATGACCCCAGACGTGGCTGTATTGCAGGAAGCAGTACTGGTGACATAGTAGGATGTGCTCTCCCCCTTGAGCCACTACTGACCCCAATGCCTCAGAATTGTGCTGGGAGTGGGGCTGTGCTGCTGGAAGTGCCATTTTTGGTCCATATTTGAAACTGAAGACCTGTGGAAATTTAATTTTTGTTTCCCTAAATTATTGCCTCCTCCCTATAGCTTCAGTTGGATGTAGGGTTCATCTTTACTTCTTTTCTTAAACTGTTGTGCATTAGGGATGCTTGACTGTTAAACATCTGCTATATAACACCCCAGAAATGGCTGCATTTTTCAGTGGTGGGGGAATAGATCATATATGTGTGAGTTTTTTAAATTTCCTGTTAGCCAATATATGTTAGGTGTGGTATACACCACATTAATGGGTATTATGCTCACATTATTTATATAATTAGCCTATAATTAGGCTATTTATATACATTGTATAAATAAAGTGCTGAGGAGGTTTGTTAACTGAATGTATTATGCTCTTCCCATAAGTCTGTTCACCCATGTCAGGCCTCGCACAGCAGTGTCCAAACCTGAAGTCAGCTTTGATATTAGAAAACAGGAAACTTGTCAAGGCAAAGGTGCATGGATACTTAGTATGAAGTATAGTTAGGAAGTGCTTTGTGGCTCATCAATGGTTGGAATGTTGTATTCAAAACGAGGAAGTGTAGGGAAGTACTAATGGCAAGCTGGCACAAACTAGCGGGTTAAACTTAAACTTCTAGTAATGCGTAACTTGTAAAATCGTACTATCTGAAATGAGTGTCTTCGAAGCATACTTGTGTAATGTGAACATGCTGCAAGAGTTTGCTTCCTGGAAGGAGAGTATGTATGTCTCTCTTTCATATTGTACTACTTTGTCTTTGAACAATAAATTTGGCCAAAATTAGTTATTTGGTTTCTTGAACTTTTATAAGAATGAACTGAGAGTGTAGTCAATGTACCCCAGGATGTGTGGTTAATCTGCTGGATTTGGAGTTCTGTGACTGGAACAGAAGACCACAATCCATAATCTATCTATCTCTTCTAGATTCCAAATATTGCTCCATACTGGAGAATGGATCCCTAGCCTTCAAGGACTTTGGCCCAGAGCAGTCTGGAATCTACAAATGCAGTGTCTCCTATTCCAAAGAGGACAAGCGCTACACAAAGCACTTCCATTTCTTTGTCAGGGGTATGGTATGTAGTAAAGCTGCCCAAGGTGCAGAGAGGTGCAGGAGAGGGATTGGTTGTTTTGTGAAGAACAAGTCAAGATGCCAGAGATAAATGAATGCCATGACCAAAGGGGGGAGCATGATCTCCTATACTGGAGAGACTCAGGGAGTCTGAGTATTGATGGAGGTTAGGGTGTTGAGGAGAGTGCCAGTGGGAATAACTGTGGGTCACTAAGGGTATGTCTACACTGAGATTAAGAAAACGCATGGCACAGCCCCAAAGTTAAGGGCAGCATGAGCAGGCACTGCCCCCCCCCCCGTACATTTGTTTACTCCTGTAAATAAGATATTCCAGTTTTTCTTCCCCAGTTTTTTATTTTGAGTTTCCTCAGATGAGTGACTGTAGTACTAAAGCCACAAAGTAGTTGTCACAATTCTAGTAGCCCTTGGGGGTAGGGTGTGTTAGTGACCTTGTTTCAGCTAAATGAAGTGTGGTGACTGCATTACATTGCTGCCATAATAAAAGATGTGCAAGAAAGTCTCTGCAAAGTGAGGACACATGGTTCTATGCTTGAGTTTCTGTGACCAGACCCTGCCTGCCTGTTTGGACGGGAGGCAAGAATTCCTTTCAACAGAGAGAGGCTATATTTTATAATCTGTTTGATCTCTTGTGATAGCTTTTTCCATAAACAACACTTATTCTGAAGTTATGGTATTAAAAGGCAGACCTTCAATGAAAAGATCAGATTTATTAGAGTCAAATTGGTTGTCTTTAGCCATATTATTCTTCCAGAACAAGATATACTGGACTCAACATTTGTTTAAGGCTAAGTTGGCCACACACAGTGAATGTTGGACAAACGGCCACATGACAACCTTTCATACATCCTCTATACCAGCGGTTCTCCAACTGGGGTCCACGGACCCCCTGGGGCTCCGTGTGGGTACTCCCCGGCGTCCGCAAGTCATGTCTGGCTCTAGGCAGTCCACGAAGCATGTCCGGGGCCAGCGGCCCTGCTGATCAACTCCTCCCCGTCCCTCCCAGTGCCTCCTGCATGCCGCAGAACAGCTGTTGAAAACTCCCCTGAGCAGGGGGGAATTAAAAGCTGGCTTGGGATCTGCAAAAATGTGTAAATCAAAATGGGGGTTCTCAGCTTGCTAAAGTTTGAGAACTGCTGCTCTATACTTCTCCAAAAATGCATGTGTTTTGAAACATCATAGTCAGTGCTGTCTCAAAAATTTTTCTCTCTTTCTTCAAGCTTGTGTATTTTTAGCGGTGCTGGATGAGTTGGTTTTACCAATTAACATTAAGAAATGGATTGTGGTATCTAGTGAAATCTGTGACTTCCAAAGACCTCTGTGACTTCAGCCAGCTGCCGACTGGGAGCTGCAGGGTCCCACCGCCATATATGGCAGCCGGGAGCTGCAGGGACCCCTGCCACCTGAGATGGTGTGGCCCTCCGAGCTCCTGTTGGTGGCAGGGGTACCCCAGAGCTCGCAGGTGCGGGGGACCCCACAACTCACTGCTGCTGCCCCACAGCTCCTGCCTGCTGCTGGGGGGCAGGAGTACCCCGCTGCTTCTCACCACCATGGGCGCCTAAGGGCTCCGAGCCGCTGCCTGGGACCCTGCAGCTGCTGACCACCTCTGCGGCTCTGAGCCGTGAGGGGAGAGGGACCCTGGAACTCCAAGCCCACACAGGTGGCGGGAACCCCCCCGGAGCTCCCAGCCAACCCCCACAGTGACTTCCCATTTTGTCATGGATACTTTTTGTAAATGCCAGGGACAGGCCATGGGTTTCCATGAATTTTTCTTTATTAACCTGTCCCTGACGTTTACTAAAAATATCCATGACAAAATTTTAGCCTTAGTTATGGTGTCACTTATTTATCTCTTTAGTCATTTGAATAATTGATGCCCTTGCATGACTTCTATGGGTTCAGTTTTATTTTTTGTTCGTTTTTGTATTTTTTTTTCTTTTTAGGTTTTACAAATATTTAACATTGAATTTTGTTATTTGTATTGTCTTTCTATCATGTCAGTGTATTGATATTATATGTTGATAGTTTATATACAAAAAATACACCCATTTTAAGTTTTACCTTCTCAATATCTAATCCAAACAAGTCAATCAAAGGACACAGTGATTCCAATTTCGAGAAGTCTGGAGAGCTGGTAGAATAGATTGCTGAAAAGATTTTGTATAACTTGGTGGTGTTCTCAACAAATTTCCTTTGCAATTCACCATTGGTTTCCTTTATCAGTTTATGATAAGCTTGGGACTACTGATGCCCATTTACACTTTTGAACCCTAATAAGTGGGAAGAATTGTCTCCTTTCTTAATTTTCCAAGTTACTAAGATTTTGTTTTCTGTTTTCAAAATGCTTCACTGTTTTCCCAATAATTTTAATGGTCCATCATTATCTTTGCTGGGTTGTACAATGCTAGGTACTTGGAACTTATCTCATCTGTCTGGGGAGGTGGTCCCTCCCTGTCTGATTGTTTTACTTCCCTGTAGTGAGGTGGAGCTTAATGTTGTAGCAAAAATTATGAACACAGTTTTATGTATACAAATACATAAAGCCACAATCTATGTACATAACAATTAATAGCCATCAGGTTCAGAACATAACAAGCTTTAACCCTGTGGTCAGTCAATCTAGGAGTTCCCCTTCCTTGACTCTGCAGTAGTGCCCAAGCCCCCTGGGCAGACCATATAAGGTTTCTTATGGACTCTAGAGGTGCGTTCCAGTTTTAATCAGCCCACACTCTTTCTGCTCCTGGGGATATTCTGCGCCACTGTACAGTGCAGAATTTTGCAGAAATTACTGTTGTACATGCAGAATTTCCTTCCTCCCACTGAAATGGGCTGCAGTGCTGCTAGCCACCACTAGGGGCTGCTGGACCCGGCATAGCCCAGCTCACACATAGAGACATTGCAGTGGGGAGGGAGCTAGAGGGTTCCTGGCAGCTGCATGCCCTGAGGGAAAGATAGTGGCATGCAGGAAACTCAACACAAGCCTGGGACCAAGCATCAGAGAACCTATGTACCCCCAATGCAGATAGAGGTACGAAACTGTTTTCAAGCTCTCTGCACAGATACTGCTATGGAGAAGGATTTGGAATAGCCCTCTGAGGGAAGGTATCAGAAGGAGACCCCATTGGCCGGAAGGCACGGGATGCATTGTCCTAGTGATGGGGGTTCCATGACCACCACTCCCAAAAGGAGGAGACGGGTGGTGGTGGTTGGGGACTCCCCCCTAAGGGGGACGGAGTCATCCATCTGCCGATCAGACTAGGAGACTTGAGAAGTGTGCTGCTTGTCTGGAGCTAGAATCCAGGATGTGACGGAGTGTTTGCCGAGACTGATCAAGACCTCAAACTGTTACCTCTTCCTACTTCTCCATGTGGGCACCAATGATACTGCCAAGAACGACCTTGAGCAGGCCACTGCAGACTACTTGGCTCTGGGAAGAAGGATAAAGGAGTTTGAGGCACAAGTCGTGTTCTCGTCCATCCTCCCTGTTGAAGAAAAAGGCCCAGGGAGGGACCGTTAAATTGTGAAGGTGAATGCGTGGTTACACAGGTGGTGTTGGAGAGAGGGCTTTGGATTCTTCGACCATGGGATGGTGTTTCGGGAAGAAGGATTGCTAGGAAGAGATGGGATCCACCTAATGAAGAGAGGGAAGAGCATCTTCGCAGGCAGGCTTGCTAACCTAGTGAGGAGAGCTTTAAAATAAGTTATTCCAGAGAGGTAGGAGAAGAGAATTAATGAGATCAGATGCTGTAATCATCTTAATGATTTGCAAGATGCCCCATGTAGATGCAAGATTGGATTTTTCTTTCAGTGTGGGATGCCTCGTAAGATGTATTTAAAAGATGAGAGGGAATCAAATTGCATAGCTAGGCTTTTTTTCAGTGTCAAACAAGGCTGAATAAAGAGCTACTGGAGGAAAAAAACCTTGCAATAGGATGCATTTGTAATGCTAGATCATATAAACACAAATCTGGCAACCCCATACCTCCAGTTGCCCAGGATTTTTTAAGGGTCTTATGTGACAAGCAAGGCTGTTTTTTTACCCATATAAACTGCATGGTAAGTCTATTTATTCGAGAAAAGAGCAAGGGAGAGAACTTGAAAGGCAATAGGCTAATAATAAATCTAAATACAAAATGTAAATGTGAAAAACGCAGTAATATATAAAACAAATCATTCATACTATATCAAATGCCCTGCAGAAATGAATAACTAGTATGATTTAAGATTTAGGTTATAATCTGCTTTACATGTCAGGAGTGTTGACTGTTCCAAGGGATTAGTGGTTATTGTAACACAATCCATCAGAGGCAAATCTGGTGAAGAGAATCTGTCTGCCAATGCAAATTGTGATGATTAGTGCACATAATACTTCCATCTGTAGATGGCACTGTGTACCCCAGTTTACTGTTAAACTGTTTCTCTGTGCTTTGCAGTGCTACACAATTGTCTTTACTATTTGGTTCTAAAGGAGACCAACAGAAGAGTTCAGTGCAGCTGGTTATGTGCTTGTGGGGAGGAATAGCTCAGTGGTTTGAACATTGGTCTGCTAAACCCAGGGTTGTGAGCTCAATCCTTGAGGGGGGAACTGTGGTAAAAATCCATCTGTGGATTGGTCCTGCTTTGAGCAGGCAGTTAGACTAGATCTCCTGAGGTCCCTTATATTCTATGATTATATAAGTCAATACCATATCTACAAGGATACATAGGAAAACCATACTGATTTTTAAACTTGTTGAAGTATGCTTTTTATGATTTAAAAAAAACAAAACACTCTCATACTATTGGTCAAATCTGATCTATCTTAGGAATGTCTGCCAACCTTCAGAGGGGGTTTTGCAAAAATCTTGTAGAGCCTGCTTAATCCATACAGAAGGTGGATAGGTACTTGATGCTGTATCTGACATTGGTCCCCTTCAGGATTTGTTTTATGCCATTGAATGCAGCCTTCTTTTTGTTAAATGCAGCTGAGAAGTCAGGAAAAAAGAGAAATTTTGTGGCCTTAGTACATAAGGGTTTCAGCTTGTGATGGGGCAAGGCCAGATGGCTACAGTAAAGTACTGAGAAACAGGTATGTTAGCCCCAGGCTAAACAAATCCCTAGTACCCTGGTAACCAAATGGCAGTTGCTCCAGGTTAATCAAGGCACCTGGAGCCAATTAAGATCTTTCTAGAAGGCAGTAGATATAGCTACTTTAATTAGAACACCTGCAGCCACTCAAGGCAGGCTAATCAGGGCACCTGGCTTTAAAAAGGAGCTCACTCCAGTCAGGCAGGGAGGAGCCAGAGGAGAAGGAGTGTGTGTGAGGAGCTGGGAGCAAGAAGGCAAGGAGCTAAGAGTGCACTGCTGGAGGATTGAGGAGGACAAGCATTGTCAGACACCAGGAAGAAGGTCCTGTGGTGAGGATAAAGAAGGTGTTTGGAGGAGGCCATGGGGAAGTAGCCCAGGGAGTTGTAGCTGTCATGCAGCTGTTACAGGAGGCACTATAGACAGCTGGGATCCACAGGGCCCTGGGCTGGAACCCAGAGTAGAGGGCAGGCCCAGGTTCCCCCCAAACCTCCCAACTCCTGATCAGACACAGGAGGAGCTGACTCAGACTGTGGGTTCCACAAGAAGGGAAGATCACTGAGGTGAACAAATCTGCCAATAAGTGCAGGACCCACCAAGGTGGAGGAGGAACTTTGTCACAAGCTTTTCTGGCAGCATTCACAGTCCTGGTGGTAGATACGCTGGAGGGTAGGGATAGGATACAGAGGGACCTAGACAAATTAGAGGATTGGGCCAAAAGAAATCTGATGAGGTTCAACGAGGACAAGTGTAGAGTCCTGCACTTCGAATGGAAGAATCCTATGCACTGCTACCGACTAGGGACTGAATAGCTAGGCAGTAGTTCTGCAGAAAAGGACCTACGGGTTACAGTGGACGAGAAGCTGGATATGAGTCGACAGTGTGTCCTTGTTGCCAAGAAGGCTAACGGTATTTTGGGCTGTATAAGTAGGGGCATTGCTGGCAGATCGAGGGACATGTTTATTCAGCTCTATTCGGCATTGGTGAGGCCTCATCTGGAGTACTGTGCCCAGTTTTGGACCCCACATTTCAAGGAGGATGTGGAAAAATTGGAAAGAGTCCGGCAGAGGGCAACCAAAATTATTAGGGGGCTGGAGCACATGACTTATAAGGAGAAGCTGAGGGAACTGGGATTGTTTAGTCTGCAGAAGAGAAGAGTGAGGGGGGATTTGATAGCTGCTTTCAACTGCCTAAAAGGGGATTCCAAAGAGGATGGATCAAGACTGTTCTTAGTGGTACCTGATGACAGAACAAGGAGTAATGGTCTCAAGTTGCAGTGGGGGAGGTTTAGGTTGGATATTAGGAAAAACTTTTTCACTAGGAGAGTAGTGAAGCACTGGAATGGGTTACCTAGAGAGGTGGTGGAATCTCCTTCCTTAGACGTTTTTAAGGTCAGTCTTGACAAAGCCCTAGCTGGGGTGATTTAGTTGGGGGTTGGTCCTGCTTTGAGCAGGGGGTTGGACTAGATGACCTCCTGAGGTCCCTTCCAACCCTGATATTCTATGATTCTATGATTAGCGTTACTTTGTCACTGAACTTCAGCAGCTTGATGATGATGAGATTCCTGCTTTCTAGTACCAGGCATTCGATGAGCCTTTTCAATAGCTAATGGGAGCAGCTGGGGTCCAATTTAAGTAGGTCAGGGGGCAGCTTCTGAAGAAAGATGATAATATCCATCCACTCAAAGCCCTCAGCAGTGCCCAAGTGGCAAAAGTTGTTTTTTCAAAATCTGTTTTTAAATCACCCTGATTTTCTTCCAGGTTGTCTAATCTGAGCTTTAAGAAGTCAGTTTCTTCTTTAATTTCACTGTTTCAATGGTAGTCTTTTGTAGCTCATTTTCCAGGTGAACCATTCAGGAATTTACATCACATATATTTTTAGAGAGGCCATGAATATCTTTCAGTATTGAATCTAGTCAGTCTGTGAGGAATTCTTTCAGTGTCGCAATATCCTGGGTTAGGGTCTGCTATGGCCTTGCATTCTCCCACTTCAGCTGTTGGAGATGATTCAGGCTTAGCTCTTTTGTTGCCTCTCATTTTTGTCATTGGAATCCATAGTCAACAGTTTATCCAGCGGCTTAATTTAAACTTTTATGACAGAAAGTTATTGGCAGTTTGCTAAGAAAGTAATTATTAGAGACGACTTGATAAGTGGGGAGTGAGAAATCTGGGACTAGGCAGCCATCTTCCTCACAGGTAACATGTGACACCCACCCACCCTCAATGGGTGTATTAAACCACTGATAGGTAAAAAAAAAAAAAAAATTGCAAAGAATTTGAAGAAGTTCTAGGTGCCGCCAAGGACTTAAATGAGGCTTTCCCATGTATTTTTTAAATGTCTATAGTGGTCTTACTATTTGGAACATCAACTGCAACATGTGAGAATTCCTTTTCTTGTTTGAAAATGATTTTATCACACCTAAGGATGAGCATGACCCATGAAAGAAAGAGAAACAATTCTCCTGTCCATATGAAAGTGATCGGACTTGAAAACTGAACTTTGCATGTCTTTGTGGAGGAATTAAGGCACTATTTCCAAGAAGACTTCAACTTTAGTGTCATGAACAGTATTTACATCACACAGCACTTTCATGTTCAGATCTATACTTTTATATTTCTGAATCTTTGAATTTTTGTGCATGCTTGAATATTTGCTATGCTGAACAATCACATAAACATGCATTTTATTTTATCTTATTTCATAAAAATAGTTTTAAAAGGCTTCTAATTAAAACTGTGTTTTTCACTCAGTACATGAACCTCAGTCTGCCTCCTGGAGTCGACGTCCTAGCTGCAGAGAGTGGAACCAAGTCTCAGAGCCTGGGTCTCTGGGTTTCTAGGGCTTGGGCTGGAGGGCTAATATGTAGACATTTGGGCTTGGGCTGTAGGTAGCCCATGGTCTGAGACTCTAGCGTCTTGCTGAGTGTCAGAGCTCAGACTCCTGCCTGAGCTTAGCAGCAGAGAATCTTGTGGCACCTTATAGACTAACAGACGTTTTGTATCATGAGCTTTCGTGGGTGAATACCCACTTCGTCAGATGAATGTAGTGGAAAATTCCAGGGGCAGGTGTGTGTGTGTGTGTGTGTGTGTGTGTATATGTGTGTGTGTGTGTGTGTGTGTGTATATGTGTGTGTGTGTGTGTGTGTGTGTATATGTGTGTGTGTGTGTGTGTATATATATATATATATATATATATATATATGCTAGCAAGCAAGCTAGAGATAACAAGGTTAGTTCAATCAGGGAGGATGAGGCCCTGTTCTAGCAGTTGAGGTGTGAAAACCAAGGGAGGAGAAACTGGTTCTGTAGTTGGCAAGCCATTCACAGTCTTTGTTTAGTCCAGAGCTGATGGTGTCAAATTTGCAGATGAATTGAAGCTCAGCAGTTTCTCTTTGAAGTCTGGTCCTGAAGTTTTTTTGCTGCAGGATGGCCACCTTAAGGTCTGCTATAGTGTGGCCAGGGAGGTTGAAGTGTTCTCCTACAGGTTTTTGTATATTGCCATTCCTGATATCTGATTTGTGTCCATTTATCCTTTTCCGTAGAGACTGTCCAGTTTGGCCGATGTACATAGCAGAGGGGCATTGCTGGCATATTACGGCGTATATTACACTGGTGGACGTGCAGGTGAATGAACCGGTGATGGTGTGGCTGATCTGGTTAGGTCCTGTGATGGTGTCGCCGGTGTAGATATGTGGGCAGAGTTGGCATCGGGGTTTGTAGCATGGATTGGTTCCTGAGCTAGAGCTACTATGGTGCGGTGTGCAGTTGCTGGTGAGAATACGTTTCAGGTTGGCAGGTTGTCTGTGGGCAAGGATTGGCCTGCCACCCAAGGCCTGTGAAAGTGTGGGATCATTGTCCAGGATGGGTTGTAGATCCCTGATGATGCGTTGGAGGAGTTTTAGCTGGGGGTTGTATGTGATGGCCAGTGGAGTCCTGTTGGTTTCTTTCTTGGGTTTGTCTTGCAGTAGGAGGCTTCTGGGTACACGTCTGGCTCTGTTGATCTGTTTCCTTATTTCCTCATGCGGGTATTGTAGTTTTGAGAATGCTTGGTGGAGATTTTGTAGGTGGTGGTCTCTGTCTGAGGGGTTAGAGCAGATGCGGTTGTACCTCAGTGCCTGGCTGTAGACAATGGATCGTGTGATGTGCTCGGGATGGAAGCTGGAGGCATGAAGGTAGGCATAGCAGTCGGTAGGTTTTCGATATAGGGTGATGTTAATGTGACCATCATTTATTTGCACCGTGGTGTCTATAAAGTGGACCTCCCGTGTAGATTGGTCCAGGCTGAGGTTGATGGTGGGGTGGAAGCTATTGAAATCATGGTGGAATTTTTCCAGAGTCTCCTTCCCATGGGTCCAGATGATGAAGATGTCATCAATGTAGCATAGGTAGAGAAGGGACGTGAGTGGATGAGAGCTGAGGAAGCGTTGTTCCAGGTCAGCTATAAAAATATTGGCATATTGTGGGGCCATGCGGGTGCCCATAGCAGTACCACTGATCTGGAGATATATATTGCCATCAAATTTGAAATAGTTGTGTTTGAGTATAAAGGCACAGAGCTCAGCAGCCAGTTGTGCTGTGGCATCATCAGGGATACTGTTCCTGACAGCTTGCATTCCATCTGTGTGTGGGATGTTTGTGTAGAGAGCCTCTACATCCATGGTGGCTAGGATGGTGTTTTCTGGGAGGTGACCAATTCATTGTAGTTTCCTCAGGAAATCAGTGGTGTCACGGAGATAGCTGGGAGTGCTGGTGGCATAGGGTCTGAGTAGAGAGTCCACATATCCAGACAGTCCTTCAGTGAGAGTGCCAATGCCCGAGATGATGGGGCGTCCAGGACTTCCGGGTTTGTGGATCTTGGGTAGTAGATAGAATAAGCCTGGTCGGGGCTCTAAGGGTATGTTGATTTGTTCTGGTGTTAGTGTAGGGAGTGTCCTGAGTAGATGGTGCAGTTTCTTAGTGTATTCCTCAGTGGGATCTGAGGGAAGTGGCCTGTAGAATTTGGTATTGGAGAGTTGTCTGGCAGCCTCCTTTTGGTAGTCAGACCTGTTCATGATGACAACAGCACCTCCTTTATCAGCCTTTTTGATGATAATGTCAGGGTGGTTTCTGAGGCTGTGGATGGCATTGCATTCTGCTCGACTTAGGTTATGAGGCAAGCAATGTTGTTTTTCCACGATCTCTGCCTGTGCACGTCGGTGGAAGCATTCAATGTATAGGTCCAGACTGTCATTTATATCTATTATATCTACAACACAGTAAGAATCTACAGAACGACAAACTTTTACAACACTACACTGAGTGCAATTGTTTTATAACATTTCAAATATATAAAGCTCCATTCTTTTTTTATAACAATGGTATGTACAGAATCAATAATCACAGTTTAGTGACTTAAACAGTCCATATTCTAGCAGTGTATTTCCCTTTGGTTTGATATAAAAATCTTGGTTGGTGTAATGTTAAAGAATATAACAAGAAAAAGATATACCCCTTTCCTTTAAGTGCACTGGTTATCTTACAGTATCAACTTCACTTTCATTCTGCACTGGCAGCAGCCTTGGTTGACACTATGCAGCTGGCTACAATAACGTGAAATAGTTCTCCAGTGCTCCTGATAGATCAACTTAATATCCTAAGATGTTGTTTTAAGAAGCTGTGTGGAAGGTTTTGGTATTTTTTGGGAAATGGCAATTTATTTATTTAGCCAGATGTCCAGAAAATGGGTGGGGTGGGGATGGATGTAACTTTAATTCTATATAATATAATATCTTATTAGGAGCTCTTTTTGTCTAATCTCCAATGAAGAAATGAATGTAGTGGACAGTTTTAAAATGTACCAGCCAAGGAGTTACTTATTCAGGAGCTTGTAAATGTTGGTTCACTCATGTGAGTGCTGATGCTTGCTTTCTTCAAGTTCCTAACCCAAGAACCTATCCAATGTCTTAATTGGTGGTCCTCTTTTTCCATTTGGTCTTGAATCGTGCTAGCTGAGGTGACCTTTATTTATTTTAGCACACCTCTTTCCCTGTGCTGTTTCCAGGGATAATATTGAGCTGTGTGAGCTGAGCTGCGTGTTCTTTTGCTTTCAGCCTCAGAGCTGCTATGCTAGAAGCCCATCTGTCTGCTGCAGCTGTTGCTGGATCTGATAGCCCACTTGATTGCACTGCACTTTCCACGGCAGGAGTGGGCTGTCTCAGTAGGGCAGCAGCAGTGGAAGCACTGAGCTTGAACATCTACACTACAGTTTTATAGCGCCACAAGATCAATCCCCATAAACCTGAGTCAGCTGACCTGGGCCAGCTGTGGCCATGCCATAGGTCTTTTATCACAGTGTAGACATACCCTAAAAGGATTAGTTCCCCCACAAGATAGATGGGGAGGATGCTGCTTGTGCAGCACTATGGGGGTTAGCAAACTATATGCAAATTGAGTGTTTAATAGAGTTAACGCTGTCCTTTCCTTTTAGCTTATCACAGGCCAGACAGGAGTGTGGAGATCCAGTCTGCCTTTTACTCTCCTCTCTGCAGCTCAGCAACCAACAGCATCTACATCCACAGCTTTCTGGAGCATTTGAATGAGCTAGTGAGGAATCTCAGCTGTGAGGTCTTTGAAAAATACCCTAAGTGCATCTGGCCCTCGCAGGAAAGGAACAACTCTGAAGTGTGGATGACTGTGCTAAGTAAGAGCAGAGCTTGTTACTTAACCCTTAGTGTGTTTACAAATAGGAAATTACACCCATGATCTTGCTGGCCCTTCTCATCACCATTGCTTCTGGACATGTATTTAATCACAGCTTGCATTTCCAAGCCTCCTTTAGACAGCCAAAGCTACTCATCAAAGGTGACATGAATAGAGTGGTGGAAACCCAAGATCAGACTACAAACCAGGCTTCAAGCTGCTGCAAAACTGATCAGATAACAAAATAACACAAGGGCCCCTTTCCTCTTGCAGTGGCATAAGTCAGGTGTCACTCTGCTGACATAAAGAGTTATGACTAGATAAGCGAGAGGAGAGTTTGGCCCAAACAGTTTATGTCGTCAACTTACTAAACCAACATATATTGGAGAAGCCTGGAGCCTGGGTTACAGCATCTGGTGAAGGCTGTCTTCAGGATTGCAGCTGTCTGCAGGAGGCTCGGAAATGTCTATGGGAATTGTACATTCAGACATATTGCCTATTGTTTTCCGACAGGGGCATGCTACTTAAAACCAGTACTGTTGAATATGGATGCAAGTAACAGGTTTATTTGTCTTGTTCCTGAGAGAAAAGTCAGTTCCCAGTGTTTAGGATGGAATCAAGGCTAGAACCCAGAGCCAAGCCTGAGGCATACAGATGCTTCTCAGAAATGACAACAACTTCTTTGTAGCTATGCTTTGTGGATTGTGTACAGTGTCTGAAATGATCTGGACATCAGTAGCCATTTACAGTTGTGAAATGCTAACATACGAGGATGGATGGATAAATACTATGAGACCATGCAGGAGCTGTCAGTGACCATGTTTGCTTTGTTATTTCACCACAGTGTTTCCTTATGGAGTCATGTGGGAAATTCATTGCCCACCAGAAAGTATGAGCAAAAACTGTGAACAAGAGATCGAGGATTGCTCTAAAGAGGTAATGTATCTGCTGTAATTGGTACCAGATTCCAAATCAGTATCAGAGTCCTAGCTCAGAAAGCAAAATTGTCTACAAAACACACCTTAGAGGAGTTGCAGATCATTATGGTTGGAAAGCTGGGGCAGTGTCCCAGGTTCCTGATCATTCATAGATTCCAAGGCAAGAAGGAGCCATTGTGATCATCTAGTCTGACTTCCTGTAAAGAAAGGCAAGAGAAATCCCACAAAATAATTCCGAGAGCATATTTTGTAGAAAACGTTCCAATCTTGATTGAAAAATTGTCAGTAACGGAGATTCCTTCATGACCCTTGGTAAATTATTTCAGTGGTTAATTACCCTTGATTGTAAGAGTATAGGCATTATTTCCAATGTGAATTTGTCTAGTGTCAACTTCCAGCCATTGGATCATGTTAGAGCTTTCTCTGCTAGTCTGAAAAGCACTTTGTGAAATGTGTTTCCTGTGTAAATGCTTTTAGACTGTAATCAAATCACCCCTTAACTTTCTTTTTGTTAAGCTAAATAAATTGACCTCTTTAAGTCTATCACTATAAGGCATGTTATATAATCCTTTATTCATTCTCATGGCTCTTTTCTGAACTCTCTCAAATTTATCAACCTCCTCCTCGAATTGTGAGCACCAGAACTGAACACAGGATACAGAGATAAAATAACTTTTCTCCGCTACTCAAAATCCCCCTGTTTATACATCCTATGATTGCATTAGCTCTTGGCCCCAGTGTGACACTGGAAGCTCATGTTCAGCTGATGGTCCACCATGACCCCCAAATCTTTCTCAGTCACTGAGTCCCCCATCTTGTAAGTATGCTCTACATTCTTTGTTCCTACCACCTTATCCTGAGGTGAACACTTTTCACAAAACAATCAATCTGTATCTGACCTACCAGTCCTTAAAGAAAACCTGCACAAGACTTTCAAAAGATGAGCCTGGGAGTTTAAATTCATTAATCTCCTAGTCTCTAAAAATCATGGACTGAACAGAGACACTGGATTTATGGTTTATTATAACAATTGTAACCCACTAGCCCCCTTTTTGTCTTATGACTGCAGAGATGTTAATTGGCCACTCTACTTTGAATGGTCCCTTTATACAATATGTACTAACTACTGTGACAGAGTTCCTCCTCTACCTTGGTGGGTCCTGTGCTTATTGGCGGATTTGTTCACCTCAGTGATCTTCCCCTCTTGTGGAACCCATAGTCTGGGTCAACTCCTCCTGTGTCTGATCAGGAGTTGGGAGGTTTGGGGGGAACCTGGGCCCGCCCTCTACTCCGGGTTCCAGCCCAGGGCCCTGTGGATCCCAGCTGTCTATAGTGCCTCCTGTAACAGCTGCATGACAGCTACAGCTCCCTGGGCTACTTCCCCATGGCCTCCTCCAAACACCTTCTTTATCCTCACCACAGGACCTTCCTCCTGGTGTCTGATAATGACGCTCCTTCTCCTCTGGCTCCCCCTTGCCTGACTGGAGTGAGTTCGTTTTTAAACCCAGGTGCCCTGATTAGCCTGCCTTGATTGGCTGCAGGTGTTCTAATTAAAGTAGCTATCTCTACTGCCTTCTAGAAAGATCTTAATTGGCTCCAGGTGTCTTGATTAACCTGGACTAACTGCCATTTGGTTACCAGGGTACTAGGGATTTGTTTAGCCTGGGACTAACATACCTGTTTCTCAGTACTTTACTGTAGCCATCTGGCCTTGCCCCATCACACTACTTATACTAAAATAACAAGGAGTCCTTGCGGCGCCTTCGAGAATAAGAAATTTATTTGGGCATAAGCTTTCGTGGGCTAGAACCTATCTCCAAATCATCTGCTTTGGATGATCTATTGTTGGTTTAAAAAAAAAAAAAAAAAAAAGCAACTCAACCATCTCTTCTCCATAGTTAGGTGGTAGATAGTAGACCCCCTGCCATGACATCACTCTTTTTAAACTCCTTTTATCCTTATCCAGAGACTTTCAAATGATCTGCTTCTGCTTCTATCTCAACCTCAGTGCAAGCATATACATTTTTTATATACAAGGTAACACCTAACACCTCCCATTTTTCCCTGCCTGCCATTCTTGAACAAGCTTCTTCTATACCAGTATTCCAGTCATGTGAATTATCCCACCAAGACTCTGTGATGCCAATTATGTCATATTGTGATTATTCACTGGTATTTTTAGTTCTTCCTGTTTATTCCTCCTACTTCTTGCATTAGTATACAGACATGTAAGATGTTCATTCAATTTCCCCTCTATATTCCCTCCTGTCTCCTTTGCCCTGCTATGATTGCCCATGTTCCTCCCAGATTCCAACCCTTCACCCAGGTCCCTATGTTTTGAACCTATCTGTGGGCTTTTGTCTCCTGCCCCATCTAACCTACTTTAAAGTCTTCCTCACTAGATTAGCCAGTCTGTATCCAAAGATACTCGTCCCCTTTCTTGATAGGAGAACTCCACCTCTACTCAGCATCCTTCTTCTCAGAACAACATCACATGGTGGAGGAAGCCAAAGCTGTCCTGTCGACCCATCTGCACAGCCATGCAGCCACCTCCAGGATGTGTCTGTCATTGCCTGGACCGCTACCATTGACTAGAAGGATAGATGAGAACACCACCTGTGCCTCCAACTCCTTCACCATGACTCCCAGATTCCTGTAGTCGCTTCTGATCTGCTCAGGATCATATCTCACAGTATTATTAGTGCCCATATGGATGAGCAGCATGGGGTAGTGGCAAGAGATCCGCATGATCCTCAGCAATCCTTCTGTAATGTCTCACATACAGGCCCCTGGCAGGCAGCATATCTGTCCGCCTGGCAGACGGATGCATCCTTCCCCATTAGAAGAGAGTTACCAACCACTACCATTCTTGGTTTTCTCTTGGGTGTGGGGTCCATGATCCTCCCAGGCTTGGGACTACATGGCATCTCCTCCTCCTCCATCTTTGGGGGCGATTCTTCATCCCTCATTGCCAGGGCAGCATGTGTTGTGTTTTTTTTTTTTGTTTGTTTTTGTTTTGTTTTTTTTTTGTTTATCTCTATGAATGGTAGGCTGGGATCTGGGGGAAGTGGGAAATATAGATGTTATTGACCTGATAAATATTGCTAATTGTTTTCTTGACTCCTCACAGGCCTATGAGAGAATTCATCACTCCATCGAGGTGTTGAATGAGTTTCAGATCCGTGAGGGGAATCTGTCTCCTTTACACTACAAAGCTGGGTCACTTCTGGCCTATAAGGTGGATCACTGTAAGCCAGGGTTTGGTAAAAGTAACACTACAGACGGGTGTTCCAACTGTTGCAGTAAGTCAATTGTCAAACATCTTTCCACCCAAACCCATCAGTGGGGCACAATCCTCACTAGGATTGTTCCTATCACAGACTTCACACTGGAGCCACTTTTTATACTAATGTCTAGAAATGGAGATGAAGATGCAGTTGTTCTTAAACACACTATGTAAAAATTAATTACAAGTATATAGAGACTGTAGGAAAATTTTGTACACACAAAACATTTCTTTTCTTGATGAGCCATGGGATATCCATTAATAAGATGCTATTTCCTGCACTGGCTCCATCACTCTAATCTTTAACCCTGATAGAAATCCTCAGTCTGAGTCTCTGACCCTGACCCTAAATGTCACTGCATCTCTTCTTTTAATGGTTTTACAGTTGCTTGTTCCCCAGGGCTGTACAGCTCACTGAATACAGTCACATGTGCCACTTGCCCCCTGGGTTCTTACAATGAGCATTATGGGAAGACAGAGTGTGAGACCTGCACAAGGAGCTTGGTGACCTATCACAAAGGGGCTACGTCCAGTGAAGACTGCGGTACGTAGTGAGGGCTTTCCTAGTCCAGCAAGTAACACTTCTGAAGTGACGGTAAAGCATGCTTCCCAACAGGAAGTAGGCCTGTGCAGCTCAGCCAGGAGGAATCATTTGCAGCTGATAGCATCTTAGCACAGCTTCTGCTTTCTCTGTGGCTCACCTGTTAGAGTGATACAGCAACCTAGGAACTGCAAGATATGATGACATAGAGAATGCAGCTTCTGAGCTCTGCTCATGTTTGGTGTCTGGATCCCAGTTGTCATACATCACACAATGCTGGGAGCTCCAGCTCCAAGTTCCTGTCTGTGAGATTACCTTTTCCATGCTGGTCCCAGCAGCTAGGCTAGGTAGAGTCTAAAGAAACCCAAGCCACTTAGTCTGTTCACCCTCACCTTTGACAAGTCTCCCCAGCTAGTCTTCCATGCATTGAGGGTTGCAGAAATCCATCAGGCATTGATCTCCACTTCAAGTAATGCTGCTGTATCTATTTCAGTCCCTGCCATCTCATGTTTGGTGCTGCTGCTGTGTGTATTCACCTTTGGAGTCACACCACCCATCCTCTTTGTTTCAGTGTACATGTAGGTCTGTTTTTAGATTCTTTTTAAATAAAAATAGGTAGCAAGGTAGAATATTCCCCAGTTCCCTTCTCTCATTACTGCTTTAGTGGGCAGCCTGACTATTGGGTGAAGCTGAATCTGGAACACAGAGATGCAGCATGGGGCACCCCCTGCAGTGTGGAATGGATGAACCCATTCTTAAGGAACATAGCTGCCTGAAAGAGCTGCTGCAATGAGAATTTGAGACTGAACTAGGGAACGTTGCTCAGTGTGCCTGTAGTGCCCAGTGCATTGCATCCCGCCCCACCCTGATCCTTGCGATTCTAAGTGGGGCCTTTATAGACTATAAAGTATTTCTGAGGCTCCCTCCTGCAGTAGGGACTTGGTGCTACTATAATGAGCTAGGCCTTAACTGAACCCCATGGGTACGAGGAGCGATGCTATAGAACTACTGTCCTCATAGCTGGTGTTACACAAAATGGAGCTGATGTGCTTCCCACTTCTTCCACTAATATTTTTTCTCCAGTGTCATGCGACTGTTTTTTTCTCGGACAAAGTTGGGCAAAGCTCTGCTCCACAAGGAGCTGGAGTTCCTGCACAAACTGACTCTGTGTGATGGGGATACATCTAAGAAGCCAGGCGAAGAATCCAAGAGACCAAGGAAGGGGGAAAATTTGTTCCAACCTCTCCAAGCTGCCCCAAATGCTGTGGGGCCATTCCCTGGGTCAGAAGCTCCACCACCAGAGATTTAATCCTCACTTTGGTCCTAGGCACAGTTATGTGTCTTTGCAGGGAATTGAAAGAAAATTTTCAAAAGTGTAGAGAAATTTCAGGCCAAATAAATCTAAAGAAAATCATTAAGAAGGGTGGGTCCTGAAGCTGACTGTGCAAGGTGTGCGGTGCAAGCTTATAAACAAATGACTTTAGAAGAGAGTCACTTGCTCCTCTCGCATGTGACTTTTCACAGCAGATATTGAAATAACAAACTGCCTGAGGCCATAGGCACCAACTTTCCCCAGCACCGGTTTTTCCTCACGCCCCCCCACCCCCAGCCCTGCCCCAACTCCCCCCTTTCCCTACCCATGCCCCAGCCCCATTCCAACCCCTTCCCCAAAGTCCCCGACCCAACTCTGCCCCCTCCCTGCCCCTATTGGACCCCTTCCCCAAATTCCTGCCCTGGCCCTGCCTCTTCCCCAAGTGTGCCTCATTCCCCCTCCTCCTAGCCACGCGAAACAGCTGTTTCGCGATGCAAGCACTGGGAGCTAGGGGGGGGAAAGCGGGCATGCAGCATGTTCAGGGGAGGAGGGGGAGGTGAGCTGGGGGCGGGGAGCTGCCAGTGGGTGATGAGCACCCAGGGGGAAAAATTGGTCGGTGCTCCAGCCCTGGAGCACCCACAGAGTCAGTGCCTATGCCTGAGGCAACCCCTTGTTGTGCAAGTTAGTGAGACTATCCAGTGAAAACAGCAGAAACAGCCCTAAGCACCAGCTTTCAAAACATAAACCAATTTAATTCAGTTTAATGAGGGTTTAGAGACCCATAGAGTCTAAATCCAGGAGGCAATAGCAGATCATCTAATCTGACCTCACCACTCAACACCCTCACACTAAACTCAACAACCAAAATGAGATCGAAGTATTACAGCTCACAGGAGACTAATGTGCCACAGGCATAGACTAGGAGGGACCGAGGTGTGCCATGCGTGAGGGGCCTGCAATGGCAAGGAAATGATTAAGTGAGATATACCCAGATAATCCTGGCACATGACCCCACCCACATGCTGCAGAGAGGCAAAAAACCAAACCAAACCAAACCAAACAAACAAAGGTCACTGCCAATCTGATCTCTCCCTCTGGCACATAATATTCTAGTCTCCTATGGTCTGCAATACTTGGTTTAATTTCAGTTGCTAGGTGTAGTATGTGGGTGCTGAGTGGTGTTGGTAGCCTGTGATATCCAGGAGGTCAGACTCGAGCAGGGGTTCTCAAACTGGGGGTTGGGACCCCTCAGGGGGTCACATGGTTCTTACATGGGGGGTCGCAAGCTGTCAGCCTCCACCCCAAACCCCGCTTTGCCTCCAGCATTTATAATGGTGTTAAATATATAAAAAGTGTTTTTAATTTATAAGAAGAGGTTGCACTGAGAGGCTTTCTATGTGAAAGGGTTCACCAGTACAAAAGTTTGAGAACCACTGGACTCAGATGATTTGGTGGACCCTTCAGCCTTAAAATTTATGACTATGCATTAGACTGTGAGCATGAAAGCAGGGTCTGAATGAGCTCTCTCTCGACATCTAGTGATAAACTAGGGGGAAGAGAGTTCAGGAGCATACAGTATTTGCATAGACACAGCTGTGTTGCCTAGGTGCTCAGCAGATGGAGCTGCTTTGCTAAAGAGATCAATTTTGGCTGGATTTGGGTTATGTTCACTGTAGTATTCAATGTAGGGATAATTATTGTATGAGTAAAGGGTAGCAGAGCTGTACTTTAGCATGCCCTGCTTGAGGGGTCACCCTAAACTGAAACTCACTTGCTAAGCACAAGTAGGAATGCCAAATACCAGGGGAAAAGAGGGTGGAGTGTTGCACTCTGGTGGTGTAGAGTCTGTGTGATGAGTTCTAGAGATAGTGTTTGACTTTCTTCTCCCCTCCTTGGTGTTTAATGACAGAGTTTATTAAACATCCTTTTTTCTGTCCTGAGATTAGCAGAGGTTAATCACTGATAAACAAGTCAAGTGGTTAAGTGTTGCAGTAAAAAACAGCTCAGAAGCTGTACTGGTAGTGAGGGTCCCTACTTTCTGGTGAAATCACTAAGAGCTGGCCTAAGTGATGGAACCTCAGAACATGGTATCAAATCCACTGGATTGACATTATGGCCCCACCTTGGAAACCCCTTCAGTGTGCTAGCCTCCCTAGGCATCTCACCCTTCCTCCAGGATAAGTCATGCAGCTTCGCCACCTTCTTAGACTAGCCCTCTGGGCCTTCAGCACTCCTGCTTCACACCATATGCTCTGTTCAGCTAGTCCAACTGAGATAGGCTCCTGATGGAGATTTGTACACTATTCAGGAATTAATTCATCTCACCCAGCATTTGCAGTGTCACTCAAACAGCATCCTCAAAATAGTTGGCTTTATTAGTTATCTGGAACACAGCATAGGAAGTCCTTTGGGTAGCACAGAGAAATAAAGGTTAAAGCATAGTCCATTCTGGTTAGCCTGGAGCCCAACCGAGCTCTGTCCAGCTCTTTGTCTGACCTCCTTCCTTAAACTCCTGGTGAGAGCCCTGACACCTTCCAGCAGACAATTCTTATTCCCTACTTCATACCTTTCCACTGCTGTGATCGCAACCTGTGGGTGGTTGTTCAGCATGCCTAAGGAGAGGAAGGGAAGTTCATAGCCCTCTGAGTCATTGATTGCTAGGTGCAAATGTTCTGGCACTTGGCTGCACCATTGTCTTCTCAGATGCTCCATTAATATTGAGACTAAGGCCTGGTCTACACTACAATGTTAGGTTGATAGAAGATACCATAAGAAAACCAAATAATGTGTGTGTGTGTGTACACTACTTCCGCCAACCTAAGTTGCCTGTAATGTTTACTTCTGTACTCCACCTCTGTGAGAGGCACATCGCTTAATTTGATATTCACAAGCCAACACAGAGGTAGTGTAGACATTGCATTGAATAATTGACCTCCCAAAGGTGTCCACAATGATCTGCAGTGACCGCTCTGGAGAGTGTTTTCAACTCTGCTGCATGGTATCCTGGTACAGAGAAGCAGCCCTGCCCCTGGCAAAGCCCTGTGAACTTTTTGAATTTTCATTTCCTGTTTGATCAGCATGGACAGCTCACCAGCACAGCTAATCATGGAGACTCAATGCCCCAAAGGCACTCCAGCCTGGAGTACACAGGATGTGGTTGATCTTACTGCTGTGCAGGGAGAAGACTCTGTGCAGACACAGCTCTGATCCAGCAGAAGAAACACTGACATCTATGCAAAGATGACGTGGGGCAAGGAGGAGAAGGCCTGCAGCGGGGGAACACAATAATGCCATGTGAAAATAAAAGAACTTCGGCAAGTGTACCAGAAAACAAGAGAGATGAACAGTCTTTCTGGCTGTGCCCAACAGACATGTCACTTTTACAATGAGCTGCATATGATTCTTGGCAGTGACTCAACCAGTAGCCCAAAATGCAGCATGAATACCTCCCGGGAGCCTGAGTCCTGAGCCATCTCAGGCAACAACGAGGAGGACATTGTGGATGAGGAAGAGCAGTGTGAGGAGAATGGGAGACAGGCGAGTGGTGGATCCATTCTCCCTGACACCCAGGATCTGATTTTAACCCTGGAGCCCAGTCTCAGGACAGAGAGGTGGTCAACTGTGATGCCAGGGAAGTCACAAATATCTATAGTCACAAACTCATTTGCAAGCAGCTCAATAGTGTTGTTAAAATCCATTCCATGTTCTTCTTTCCACTTTCTTTTGCACAGCAAGTCAATGTCATTACATCTCAATTAAGCATGTCCTTAGTTGGCTGACATAGGTTAATTTCAGGTGAGTCTCTCTTTCTTGCCAGGATGGATTTGAATCAACAGGGAGTGCCCAGAGCCAGGGGGAAGAGGGCATTCACCTGACCTGAGCCTGGCTCTGCAAAGAGCCAAGAAAGCAGATTTCAAAACAAAAATCCACTAGCTGGACCCATTAGTCTGTATACTGTGACAAAGTTCCTTCTCTACCTTGGTGAGTCCTGCGCTTATTGGCAGATTTGCTCGCCTCACAGATTCACCCTGTGGGTTGGGAAACAGCCCAGAGACCTTCTTCTCTGGTAGAAGCCACAGTCCAGGTCAATTCCTCCTGTGTCTGATCAGGAGTTGGGAGGTTTGGGGGGAACCCAGGCCCACTCTCTACTCCAGGTTCCACCCAGGGCCCTGTGGATTGCAGCTGTCTCCTGTAACAGCTGCATGACAGCTACAGCTCCCTGGGGTACTTCCCCATGGCCTCCTCCAAACACCTTC
This sequence comes from Aldabrachelys gigantea, assembly GCA_026122505.1. NCBI lineage: Eukaryota > Metazoa > Chordata > Testudines > Testudinidae > Aldabrachelys > Aldabrachelys gigantea. Next base: position 68,413 of record CM047481.1, on the reverse strand, counting down.
TTTATCCTCACCACAGGACCTTCCTCCTGGTGTCTGATAATGCTTGTACTCTTCAGTCCTCCAGCGGCACATCCTCTCACTCCCAGCTCCTTGTACCTCTTGCTCCCAGTTCCTCACAGGTGCACCACAAACTGAAGAGAGCTCCTTTTGAAACCCAGGTGCCCTGATTAGCCTGCCTTAATTGATTCTAGCAGCTTCTTGATTGGCTGCAGGTGTTCTAATCAGTCTGTCTGCCTTAATTGTTTCCAGAAAGTTCCTGATTGTTCTGGAACCTTCCCTGTTACCTTACCCAGGGAAAGGGGACCTACTTAATTTGGGGCTAATATATCTGCCTTCAATCACTCTTCTGTAGCCATTTGGCCTGACCCTGTCACATATCCCCCCCTCCCCCGCTCAACACCACGGGGTCGGGCAACTTGGGACATCAGGCAGTGTACCCATGACAAGCCATCTGCATTGCCATGGTGGCATCCAGCCTGGTGTTGTATAATGAATTGGAAAGGTTGTAGGTACAGGAACCATCTAGTCACCCTTGCATTCTTCTCTTTATTTCACTGCATCCACTGGAGGGGTGAATGGTCGATCACAAGGGTAAACCGTTGTCCCAGAAGGTAATAACGTAGTGTTTCCATGGCCCATTTCACAGCTAGGCACTCTCTCTCAACCACGGCATACTTCTGCTCTCTCAAGAGGAGTTTTCTGCTGAGGTAGAGGATTGGGTGTTCTTCATCTCCGACTATCTGCGATAGGACAGCTCCCAATCCTACTTCAGGTGCATCTGTTTGTAAAATGAATTCTTTGTTGAAGTCTGGGGCTGTAAGCACGTAGTTACTGCAGAGGGCTGGCCATAGATCCATGAATGCTTTCTCTGTGGCATCTGTCCACTTCACCATGTCTGGACCCCGGGCTTTTATCAGGTTTGTCAAGGGATTCGCTCTGGTAGCAAAATGGGGAATAAATTGTCGGTAGTACCTCACCACACCCAGAAATGCCCAGACTTGCTTTTTCTGATTCAGCCAGGGCCAATTTTGGATAGTCTCTAGTTTTGTTTAGTTGGGGCATGCCATTCCTACAATGTAGCCAAGGTATTTAGCCTCAGCTAGTCCTAAGGCATACTTGGCTGGGTTGGCTGGGAGGTCAGCCCGTCTTAGTGTGTCCAGAACCACTTCCACCTTTTCCAAGTGGGTCTCCCAGCCGGGGGTGTGAATAATCACATCATCCTCGTATGCCGCTGCATAACTGATATGGGGGTGTAGGAGCTTGTCCACAAGACGCTGGAAGGTGGCAGGTGCCCCATGCAGTCCAAAAGAAAGAACAGTATATTGAAACAGACCTTCTGGGGTAGAGAATGCCATCTTTTCTTTCGCATCTTTGGCAAGGGAAATCTGCCAGTATCCCTTTGTTAAATCAAGGGTGGTCAAAAATCGGGCATTGCCCAGGCAGTCAACTAACTCATCAATACGGGGTATGGAGTATGCCTCAAATTTGGATATCTCATTCAGCCGGCGAAAGTCATTACAAAACCTCATGGTGCTATCGAGTTTGGGCACCAACACAATCGGGCTTGACCACTGACTGTGGGACTCTTCGATGACTCCCAGCTCCAACATCCTTTTTACCTCTGCCTTGATCTCCTGCCTTTTTGCCGCTGGGACCCAATAGGGCTTGAACGTTACCTTTCCCCCAGGGTCTGTGATAATGTGGTGATATGCTTCAGTGGTCCAACCTGGTTTGGTTGAAAACATGTCCTGGTATCAGTTGATCATCTCATTTACCTCCTTCTTCTGGGTTGGTGTCAGATCAGTGAATATCCTGATCTGCTCCTGCATATTATTTCCTTGGATCAGGGTCTCCTGGGCCACTATAATATATATATATATAGGCTAGCTCCTAGAACTGGAAGGGATGTTGAAAGATCATCAAGTCCAGCCCTCTGCCTTTACTAGCAGGACCAAGTACTGATTTTTGCCCCAGATTCCTAAGTGGCCCCCTTGAGGATTGAACTCACAACCCTGGGTTTAGCAGGCCAGTACTCAAACCACTGAGTTATCCCTCCCCCTACGCTGGCCTCTTGTTGGTGCCAAGGCTTTAAGAGATTAATATGATAAATTTGTTCTTGTTTCCAGCATCCTAGCTGCCGCACTTTGTAGGTTACTTCCCCCCCGGGTTCAACCACCTCATAGGGTCCCTGCCATTGGACCAGAAGCTTGCTTTCTGCCGTGGGTACCAATTCCATCACCCGATCCCCTGGTTGGAACTGTCGGACTTTTGCCTGGCAATTGTAATGGGTTCACTGGGCCTTGCACCTTTTCCAAATGTTTCCGTACAATAGGGGTGACCCAGGCTATCCGTTCTCGCATCTGCAACACATGGTCAGTTATATTTCTCCCCTCATTGGGTTCCTCTTCTCAGATTTCTTTTGCGATATCTAGTATGCCACGGGAGTGGCGTCCATATAAGAACTCAAAGGGGGAAAATCCAGTTGAGGCCTGAGGTACCTCTCAGATTGCAAACATAAGGTAGGGTAGTAGGATGTCCCAATCCTTCCTGTCCCGACTTACCACTTTCCTTATCATTGCCTTGAGGGTTCGGTTAAACCTTTCTACCAGCCCATCTGTCTGCAGATGATAGACTGAAGTTCTCAGGGTATGTATATGGAGCAGCGTACAGAGGTCCTTCATTAGCTTTGACATAAATGGGGTTCTTTGGTCTGTTAATATCTCCTTTGGTAGCCCCACTCTGGTGAAGATCCCCACCAACTCCTTAGCTATCGTTTTAGAGGGCATGTTCGGCAGGGAGACGGCTTCTGGGTAGCGAGTAGCATAATCCAAAACAACAAGTATATATTGGTGGCCCCGGGCTGTCTTCTCCAGGGATCCCACTAGGCCCATGGCTATTCGCTCAAAGCGGACCTCTGTGATGGGAAGGGGTACTAAAGGTGCCCTCAGGTGGGGTCGGGGACTGTGCAGCTGACACTCCGGGCAGGACGCACAGTACCTCCGCACTTCTTCATGTATTCTGGGCCAGAAGAATCATCGCAGGACCTGTGCCAGGGTCTTTTCTACCCCCAAATGCCCCCCAAAAAGATGACTATGAGCAAGACTTAATACAGCATTCTGGTGTTTTTGAGGTACTAGGATCTGCTGTACCTTCTGCCCCTGTACTGGTGAAACCCAGTATAAGAGATTCTTCTTCATTATGAAGTAGGGTCCTGGTCCCTGTGTTTTTCCTTCCACAGGGATCCCATCTATTTCGGTCACTTCCTTCCTAATGTTGTCGTACCTTGGGTCTTCTGCCTGTTCCCGTCCAAAATTTCCTCTCCCGGGGCTAATCTGCCTGAGATCTAGGGGGCTGGTTTCTGTTGCCTCTACTGGTTCAAAGGCATTAGGGTGTGGGTCAGACTCGGGTGCAGGTCAGACTCGGGTGCTTCTCCCTCCTGGGTGGCCTTCTTTTCAGCTGCTCGGGTCTGCCTACCTATGAGAGTGACCCTCTGGCTTTGAGTCAGTATTTGGGTTCCCAAGGCCTTAGCTGCCCTCCTTTCCCTTTTCGACTTTCTACCCTGTCTGGGAGTGGAGAACAAATCTGGGGATGTTTCAGAGAAGACTAGGGGATTGACAGTCTACTGTGGAAGCCTCACTAACTTCAGGGTTTCCCCCTTTCTCCAATTCCCCTACCGGGAGTAAGTCTTCAAACCATGGGAAGTCTCTCCCTATGAGCACCAGGTCTGGCAGGTACACAGGACTTGTACCTTTTGACACTGGGCTGGGGCTGAGTATCCTGTGCTCTCCCCCGCATGGGGTTTAGGAATAACTCTGTCCCTGCCTGGAGCCCAGAAGCACACAGTGCCTGCTCCCTCATGCTGGCAACGGTCCCGGTACATGCTAGAGTAGACCCAGGTGCCCCCAATGTGGCTGGATGCCTCAAACACCACGGCAGGTGCAAAGGACTCGGGGCGGGCAGCAATGTGGAGAGCCGCGCATAGCCTTGCTGCTCCTTCCCCGATCACCACCACCTGCAGTTTCCCTGGGGTCATTATCCCACCACGCAGCTGAGAACAGGCAAAGCAAATGGGATGAGAGCTGGGGCATAGGCCTTTCTCAGTCCCAGCCCCCCCCCCCCCCCCCCCACTACCCGAAAACTCCCTGCAAATGCCACAACCCCTCAAAGTTCTCCATTGCCCCATACCTCTAAAACTCCCCCAGCCATTCCCTCCAAGCCCTCTCCTCACCCACACCCCCATAAATGCCCCCCTATTTTCTCCCCCCGTCTCCTCAATAGGACAGGCTCCTACCCCATTCTCAGGCACAGAACCACAACCAAAACTTGCACAGATTTTGTCTGTATCTCACAGACACTCAGCAGATTCCCACCAGCCGTTGCATTGGCTTAGTCACCGGGGAAAAGTTTTATAGTCTGGCACCCATTTCCCCAGCACCTTCCTATCACTGATCAGAAACAAACTAGTTACACAAACAGGGACCTCTTGCAAAGTGCTGAGCACCGGGGCTGTTTATACAGAAAGAATAGTGAAAGCATTTTTAAAGTTATGTTTAAAATAATATTTTTGTGCTGCCCTTCAGTCCTTCAAAAATGGTGTCTACTAATAACTAGTGCATTTATACAATGAATCAAATGTTTCTCTAGAAACACAAGTTACTTCTGTTTCTGTATCATAATGTCAGGTCATTTCTGAGCCCACAGGATACAACCTTCCTCTTTGGTTACAACAATATTGATGTGTTCTATTGTCAACATTATATATTTTTGTTCTTGTTTGCCGAAAAAATACATGTAAGTGCTTTAGTGTGCAGCAGATACAGCCCCAATACTAGGTATATTTGTCATTATTTTTTGAATCAAAACTAAATAATTTATACTTATTTCAGAAATATACTAAACAGGATTTTGTTATGTGCTAACTAAATTATACATAATACCTGTCTGATTCTTAAAGAAATAAATAAAGTTTAATTTTGATAAGCAAGTAACTACTGCGGATACTTCAATTTTTCCCATTTTAATTTTTCCCATGCCTTCAAACTTTTCAGCTATTTTACACTCCAGCTGTTATACAGAAACCCCGCAGTCAGTGCTGAGAGGCGGCCGCTTCTGGGGTGGGACATGGGGGCTGATTATACAGGAACCCTTCACCTGGTCCTGAGATGCTGCTGACTCTGGGGTGGGGTGAGTTGCAGGGGGCTATTTATACAAGGACCCCTCGCCTGGTTCTGAGATCCTCACCTCTGGGGTGAGGTATGGCTGGGGGACATTTATACAGGGACCCCTCGCCCAACCCTAAGATGCAGCCGCTTCAGGGGTGGAGTGTGCGGGCTGTTTAACAGCCAAACAGCAACACCACACAAGCATTTTGGACAGGAAGTGAAAGGTAATTCTGCTTCCAGCTGACACTGCAGGGGATCTGTGGGGCCAGGACACTAGATGGGAGCTGCCTGGGGCTCTCTACCAGCACAACAGGATGGGGGTCTCATTACCTTACCCTCAGGTGGCAGTTGCCCCCCCAGCTGTGCCCTGGGGCTCTGGCAGAAGGGATGCCCCACACACCCCAATCCCAATCCCACTCCAGGCTCTTCACTTCCTCATCTGAACTTCAGTGGGAGGTCAGGATCCTGGGTTTCTTGTGTCTGCTTTTCCTGGCAGAGGCGATGCTTGATCTGCACCACCTCTCTCGCTAACAGCCCTTCAGCTGGTGAATGAAGGCTGGAATCTGAAAGGACAGGGGAGTTCTGGGTCAGCGATATGCAGAGGGGGTCCTCCTCTTACAAACAGCTCACAAGTGGGCTAGGAAGGGTATAGCTGGATCCCCTCTATCCCAACTGGACTGCAGGGCTGAAGCTGAACAGATGTCATCTCCTTGTGCAGGGAAAAGGTCTGGGTAGGGATCGTTGAATTGTGGAAGTCAACGAATGGCTACGCAGGTGGTGTCGGAGAGAAGGCTTTGGATTCTTCGACCATGGGACGGTGTTCCAAGAAGGAGGAGTGCTAGGCAGAGACGGGCTCCACCTAACGAAGAGAGGGAAGAGCATCTTCGCAAGCAGGCAGGCTAACCTAGTGAGGAGGGCTTTAAACTAAGTTCACCGGGGGAAGGAGACCAAAGACCTAAGGTAAGTGGGGAAATGGGATACTGGGAGGAAGCACGAGGAGGAGAGTGCAAGAGGAGAGGACTCCTGTCTCAGGCTGAGACAGCGGGACAATCAGCAAGTTATCTTAAGTGCCTATACACAAATGGAAGAAGCATGGGAAACAAGCAGGGAGAACTGGAAGTCCTGGCACAGTCAAGGAATTATGATGTGATTGGAATAACAGAGACTTGGTGGGATAACTCACATGACTAGAGTACTGTCATGGATGGATGTAAACTGTTCAGGAAGGACAGGCAGGGCAGAAAAGGTGGGGGAGTTGCATTGTATGTAAGAAAGCAGTATGACTGCTCAGAGCTCCGGTATGAAACTGCAGAAAAACCTGAGAATCTCTGGATTAAGTTTAGAACTGTGAGCAACAAAGGTGATGTGGTGGTGGGAGTCTGCGAGAGACCACCAGACGAGGGGGATGAGGCTTTCTTCCGGCAACTAGCAGAAGTTACTAGATCGCAGGCCCTGGTTCTCATGGGAGACTTTAATCACCCTGATATCTGCTAGGAGAGCAATACAGTGGTGCACAGACAATCCAGGAAGTTTTTGGACAGTGTAGGGGACAGTTTCGTGGTCCAAGTGCTGAAGGAACCAACTGGGGCAGAGCTCTTCTTGACCTGCTTCTCACAAACAGAGAAGAGTTAGTAGGGGAAGCAAAAGTGGATGGGAACGTGGGAGGCAGTGACCATGAGATGGTCGAGTTCAGGATCCTGACACAAGGAAGAAAGGAGAGCAGCAGAATACAGACCCTGGACTTCAGAAAAACAGACTTTGACTCCCTCAGGAAGCGATAGGCAGGATCCCTTGGGAAAATAACATGAGGGGGAAAGGAGTCCAGGAGAGCTGGCTGTATTTTAAAGAATCCTTATTGAGGTTGCAGGAAAAAAACATCCCGATGTGTAGGAAGAATAGTAAATATGGCAGGCAACCAGCTTGGCTTAACAGTGAAATTCTTTCTGATCTTAAATGCAAAAAAGATTACAAGAAGTGGAAGATTGGACAAATGACCAGGGAGGAGTATAAAAATATTGCTCAGGCATACAGGAGTGAAATCAGGAAGGCCAAATCACACTTGGAGTTACAGAATCATAGATAATTAGGATTGGAAGGGACCTCAAGAGATCATCTAGTCCAACCCCCTGCTCAAAGCAGGACCAATTCCTAAATGGCCCCCTCAAGGATTGAGCTTACAACCCTGAGGTTCGCATGCTCAAACCACTGAGCTATCCCTCCCCCCAACTTCTAAGGGAGGACTTGGAGTTGCAGCTAGCAAGAGATGTTAAGAGTAACAAGAAGGGTTTCTTCAGGTATGTTAGCAACAAGAAGAAAGTCAAGGAGAGTGTGGGCCCCTTACTGAATGAGGAAGGCAACCTAGTGACAGAGGATGTGGAAAAAGCTAATGTACTCAAATGATTTTTTTTGCCTCTGTCCTCACAAACAAGGTTAGCTTCCAAACTGCTGCACTGGACAGCATAGTATGGGGAGAAGGTGGCCAGCCCTCTGTGGAGAAAGAAGTGGTTCGGGACTGTCATAAATAGATAGCTAAGGGTTAATGTTTCTTTTACCTGTAAAGGGTTAACAAAGGGAACCAAACACCTGACAAGAGGACCAATCAGGAAACCAGATTTTTTAAAAGCTTAAGGGAGGGAATTTTGTGGGTCTTCTTTGTCTTGGGTCGGAGTCTTTTGTCTGTCTGTCAGCTATGAGAAGCTTCTTTCTATCTTCTAATCTTCTGTTTCAAACTTGTAAGTACAGGTAGAAAAACAATATAGGCTTTTATGTTGTTTTGGGTGTATTTACATGTGTGTAACTTGCTGGAATGTATAAATTGTATCTCTTTTGAATAAGGTTGTTTATTCATTTTTTTCTTTTAAGCAATTGATCCTGTATTATTGTCATCTTGATACAGAGAAATTTTGATGTCTTTTTTCTTTCTTTTTTTTTAATATAAAGTTTTCTTTTTAAGACTTGTTTGTGTTTTCTCTCTGGGTAGGCTAAGGAACAAGGGGAGGGAATTCTCTTTGTGTTAGATCTACGGAGGATAAGCTCTGCAGCACCAGGGAATTGGTGGGAGGGGGAAAGAGAGATAGAATCATTTCTGTTTCCTTGTATTTGGGGTTTGTCTCTTTGTGGAATAGAGAAGACATGCTTCTTGGTATTGTGATGTAAAGAGATTGCATCAATACTCTCAGGTTAGCCCAGAGAGGAAAGTCTGGGTGGGAGAGGGAGGGGGAAGGGAAGTGGAGTATTTCCCTTGCCGGTAGGACTCAGAGCTTCTGGGTCTTGGGGTCCCTCCAGGGAAAGTTTGGGGGGACCAGAGCGAGGCAGGTGCTGTAATTCCTGTCTGGTGGCAGCGAGATAAGATCCAAGCTGGTAATTAAGCTTGGAGGTTCATGCTAAGCACCCAGATTTTGGACCCTAAAGTCCAGATTTGGGAGAAAGGCTTATGATAGACTATTTAGGAGAACTGGACGAGCACAAGTCCATGGGGCTGGATGCGCTGCATCTGAGGGTGCTAAAGGAGTTGTCGGATGTGATTGCAGAGCCATTGCCGTTATCTTTGAAAACTCATGGTGAACGGAGGAGGTCCCCGATGACTGGAAAAAAGCTACTGTAGTGCCCATCTTTAAAAAAAGAGAAGAAGGATGATCCGGGGAACTACAGGCCAGTCAGCCTCACTTCAGTCCCTGGAAAAATCATGGAGCAAGTCCTCAAGGAATCAATTCTGAAGCACTTAGAGGAGAGGAAAGTGATCAGGAACACTCAGCATGGATTCACCAAGGGCAAGTCATGCCTGACTAACCTAATTGCCTTCTATGAGGAGATAACTGGGTCTGTGGATGAGGGGAAAGCAGTGGATGTGTTATTCCTTGACCGTAGCAAAGCTTTTGATATGGTCTCCCACAGTATTCTTGCTAGCAAGTTAAAGAAGTATGGGCTGGATGATTGGACTATAAGGTGGTGTGACAGACCCAAACCAGTGGGGTACAGGAGTCTTGTAGAGGACAAATATACTGGTCACTGGGTGAGTAGTTTTCTGTTCCCTGAGTAACCAGAGCAGGGGCTGCACTAGAGTAATCAGGAACTTGCTAGAACCAATTAAGGCAGACAGGCTGATTAAAACACCTGCAGCAAATCAAGGCAGGCTAATCAGGGCACCTGGGTTTAAAAAGGAGCTCACTCCAGTCAGGTGGGAAGGAGCCAGAGGAGAGGAAGTGCCTATGAGGAGCTGGAAGCAAGAGGTACAAGGAGCTGAGAGGGTGTGGGTGTGCTGCTGGAGGACTAAGGAGTACAAGTGTTATCAGACACTAGGAGGAAGGTTCTGTGGTGAGGAGAAAGAAGGTGTTTGGAGGAGTCCATGGGGAAGTAGCCCAGGGAGTTGTAGCTGTCATGCAGCTGTTACAGGAGGCACTATGGGCAGCTGCAATTCACAGGGCCCTGGGCTGGAACCTGGAGTAGAGGGCGGGCCCAGGTTCCCCCCAAACCTCCCAACTCCTGATCAGACACAGGAGGAGTTGACCCAGACTGTGGGGAAGATCACTGAGGTGAGCAAATCTGCCAATAAGTGCAGGACCCACCAAGGTAGAGGAGGAACTTTGTCACAGTGGATAGAAAGCTGACTAGATCATCGGGCTCAATGGGTAGTGATCAACAGCTCCATGTCTAGTTGGCAGCCGGTATCAAGCGAAGTGCCCCAAGGGTCAGTCCTGGGGCTGGTGTTGTTCAATATCTTCATTAATGATCTGGAGGATTGTGTGGACTACACTCTCAGCAAGTTTTGCAGATGACACTAAACTTGGAGAAGTGGTAGTACGCTGGAGGGTAGGGATAGGATACAGAGGGACCTAGACAAATTAGAGGACTGGGCCAAAAGAAACCTGATGAGGTTCAACAAGAACAAGTGTAGAGTCCTGCACTTAAGATGGAAGAATCCCATTCACTGTTACAGACTAGGGACCAAATGGCTAGGCAGCAGTTCTGCAGAAAAGGACCTAGGAGTTACAGTGGACCAGAAGCTGGATATGAGTCAACAGTGTGCCCTTGTTGCCAAGAAGGCTAACGGTATTTTGGGCTTTATAAGTAGGGGCATTGCCAGCAGATTGAGGGATGTGATCATTCCCCTCTATTCGACACTGGTGAGGCCTCATCTGGAGTACTGTGTCCAGTTTTGGGCCCCACACTACAAGAAGGATGTGGAAAAATTGGAAAGGGTCCAGTGGAGGGCAGCAAAAATGATTAGGGGGCTGGAGCACATGACTTATGAGGCGAGGCTGAGGGAACTGGGATTGTTTAGTCTGCAGAAGAGAAGAAAGCAGCTATCAAATCCCCCCTCATTCAATTACCTGAAAGGGGGTTCCAAAGAGGATGGATCTAGACTGTTCTCAGTGGTAGCAGATGACGAACAAGGAGTAATGGTCTCAAGTTACAGTGGGGGAGGTTTAGGTTGGATATTAGGAAAAACTTTTTCACTCAGAGTGGTGAAGCACTGGAATGGGTTACCTAGGGAGGTGGTGTAATCTCCTTCCTTAGAGGTTTTTAAGGTCAGGCTTGACAAAGCCCTGGCTGGGATGATTTAGCTGGGAATTGATCCTGCTTTGTGCAGGGGCTTGGACTAGATGACCTCCTGAGGTCCCTTCCAACCCTGATATTTTATGATTCTGTGATCTCCACCTCGCCCCAGATGTGCGCTGGGTGCTAGCCCTGTGAGTTAGTGGGATGATTGTGCAAAAGGATTGTACATTGTGAGCAGGGCCTAGAGATTTTTAGGCCTGAAAAGCTGAGGGAGGAGATGGCTGCTCCCAGGTATCAGGGAGATTAAACGGAGTGGAGAAAGCCTGCGCCGGGGAGCAGCTCAGGGTGGACATTAATGGCCAGAGGAGAGAAGAGCAATAAATCATCCCCCGGAGTCCTCAGATTGGGAAACCCCTGAGCAGTAGAAACTGAAAAGGCCAATGCCCTCTCTGGTGCTGCCCTGGTCATCCAGGGCCAACGAAGTTGGTCATAGTAGGGGAGCCATAGGGCAGTACTGGGCTTTTCCACCACAAACTGGAGGGCAGTGCCACGGCAGCCCGTCCCCACAAGCTGGGCAGAGTATGGGATTCCCATCTCTCCTGGTAGTAGGACGGGTGCTCTGCTCCCTCCTACCTACCCCTTCCTCTGACACCACCACCCATAAGGCTTTATGGAAATATGCTTATGAATGTATTTAAATATATAAACATAACTAGAATGTGTTTTATGCTACATATACCAAGTAACATCTCTGTAAAGGTCATAATCTACTGAATCTATTAATCCTATTTGTATAAATGTATCATTTTTGTATCTGAAGTTATGAATATTGGCTGCATACTTGTTTGATTCTAAGTAGGCTGAAGTGAAGCAGTTGATCAGCTTTCTGAGAAAAGATTATTATCAGTAAGTGCCCCATCAAGAAACACTTAAGCCAACAATGAACTTAGAGACACCAATCCACATCTGGACTTTCCCAGGAATGTGGCTTGGCTGGTAAGGAACTCAGTCACACATGGACATGTGACTTGCCCAGGTGACTCCAAAACTTCATTTTGTAGCTGGACTTTGCATAGGAGAGAGGAGGGGGTCTCCACCTACAAGAGAAAGTCTATTTAAGCCCAGGGGAGACCCCTCCATTTTGTCTTCAGCTGGCTAAAGAGAAAGCTTCTCCATCCCCAAAGTTACCAGAAAAAAATTGGAACAAAGGACAGTGACTGCAAGGGGTGTGAGTGATTGCTGGACCCAGACTAAAAGGAGATTAGTCTGTAAAAGAAAGCATTCTGGAACTGGTGAGGCTCTTATCTGTATTCAGCTTCTTACTGTATTAGACACAGATTGGCATGTTTTATTTTATTTTACTTGGCAATTCACTTTGTTCTGTCTGTTACTACTTGAAACCACTTAAATCCTACTTTCTGTATTTAATAAAATCACTTTTTACTTATAAGTTAACCCAGAGTATGTATTAATACTTGGGAGGGGGTGGCAAACAGCTGTGCATCTCTCTCTATCAGTGTTATAGAGGGCGAACAATTTATGAGTTTACTCTGTATAAGCTTTATACAAGGTAAAATGGATTTATTTGGGTTATAGACCCCATTGGGAGTTGGGCATCTGAGTGTTAAAGACAAGAACACTTCTGTAAGGTGCTTTCAGTTAAGTCTGCAACTTTGGGGCAAGTAATTCAGACCCTCCTCTGTTTGTGCAGAGTCACTTTCATGCCCATCCCCAGCACATTCCCTGAGGTCTCTATCAATCACCTGGAGTCCCTGGCTCAGGTGTTGATGTGGACCGAGCCTAATGGTTGACCTATGGGTAGGGTCCTACCAAATTGATAGAAATGATAAATGCATCACAGACCTCCATGATCACAGATCTGGTCTCCCCCCGTGAAATCTGGTCTTTTGTGTGCTTTTACCCTATACCATACAGATTTCACGGGCGAGACCAGTGTTTCTCAATTTGGGGGTCCTGACCAAAAAGAGAGTTGCAGTGGATGTTGCAAGGTTATTTTACAGGGGTTGTAGTATTGCCACCCTTACTTCTGTCTGGAAAGTAACAGATGTTGGCCAGGCACCCAGCTCTGAAGGCAGTGCCCCGCCAGCAGCAGCGCAGAAGTATGAGTGGCAATACCATACCATGCCATCCTTACTTCTGTGCTGCTACTGGCAGTGGCTTTGCCTACACAGCTAGGCTTTCAGCCAGTAGCCGCTGCTATCTAGCTGCCCAGCACTGAAGGCAGCGCCACCATCAGCAATAATGCAGAAATAAGGTTAGCAGTACTGCAACCCCCCTACAATAACCTTGTGACCCTGCACACCCCCTCCCCACTTCTTTTTTTGGTCAGGACCCCTACAATTACAACACCATGAAATTTCAGATTTCAATAGCTGAAATCATTAAATTTACGATTTTTAAAATCTTTGGACCATGAATTTGGTAGGCCCTACCTATGAGACTAACTGCAGCTAGAGAAAGTCCTCACCTTTGCTGGGCACAGAGGAAGTTTTACTCACAGTCATTCCCCAGCCCAGATCCCACCATGGAACAGGAGCTGCTCAGCCTAGGCTCCGAGATTACAATGGAGGCAGCAGCATCTGACCCAGGAAGCTCCACCCTAATATCCTGAGCAGAGAAAGACATAGAGAAACTGAGTCTCTTTCCCCCCTTTAGCAACAACTGAAACCCCTCCCCACATGGACAGATCTTATTCACCTCCATGTTAATTTGGAGTCACTCCTTGTTCTTCCTTAACATGAGTCTGGATTAATACTCATCTCAGCAAGACCAGAAATATGGTTCAGGAGGGATAAGGCCAGAATCCTTTTAAACAGATCATTGCAGAAGGGGGTTATAACCTCCTTCCATTCTCCCTCACTCCCCATATTCTGAGAGGAATTCACAGGAACAGTTTTCCCTCCAAAACCTGCTGTTGCTGCACTTTTGAAAGGCGGGAGGCAAGCAAAATCTGTGGTGGTTTCATATCAACATTTGATAACTTTCTATCCGTTTATCAGGAGCCCTTGCCAGCCATTCACAAAGGTGTCGGTGGCCCTGGATGATGCTTCTTTAACAGAAGAATGGACATCATGACGGAGTCAAAATTTTTAAGACATTTCCAGGCCCTGTGACTGGAAAATAATGGCTACCATAGACCCACCCCAAGCAGTGCTACAGGAAGAACCCCTCATGGAGACTATTCAACATGGGTGGGGTTTTTTTGGAGATACTGTACTACTGGAGACTGTGGTGAGGGGTTAACACAGTAGCATGGAGATTCTCAGCTAATCTGGGGACTGCCTGAGGCACCAAGGAGCCCATCACAGAGTGAACCCCTCATCCTGTGCCCTCTGTGGAAAAGAAAAGGATTCAGCCGACTGTCCCGTCAGCACCTGGGACACACCATTCTCCCAAACATGGGGAGGCCTCCGGCTTTGATGTGTATTAAATATGTGGCAAGTCACTTTCATCAGCCAACATTTTAGTGGAGATAAAGGTGGAAAGAAATGAGTCTCAAACGAGAGGGGAAAATTGATTATTTAGCCCAATGCAACCACCAGGATAGAGAATGGCTCAAGGCAACAAATTCCCTCTAGAAATGGAGAAGTTGCCGCAGCTCAACACAGGAATACCACAACACTTTTTAACAGACATTTGATAATTTATTACACAGGGGAAAAGGGGAAAATCTGACATGGTTGCAATTGCTGTTTGGCCATTACAGAGAGAAAGGTGGAAACATGGAGCATTTCGGATGACTTTTCACAAGTGAGAGAGAGAAGTAGGACAATGGGGGCGGGGGGTGGTGGTTCTAGCAGTAGGGTCCCTAGCTGGTAAGAAAGAGGTGAAACCTGAGTGACTGTCACAGCATTATTAGATGGAGCGAAAAGGGGCAAAACGTCCACCAGAATTTTCTCTCCATTGTGCAGACCATCCACCCACGTAGAAACTGGAGAGGATTGTCAGTTATTGTGGGATCGCTAGCCGGACAGAGGGATTAGTCTTGGAGAACATTTCACATCAGGGGCCGCTCACTACAGAGGAGGCCGTGGACAACATGTTAGGTCCTTGTAGGCTCCTTGCCTGGACCCAAGCTCAGGGTCCCCCACACCGCCATCAGGCTGAGAGACAGGCGGCAAACAGGGAGCAGGGCCGCCGCACTGATGCGCATGCTAACCCTCCGCCAATAGAAGGCCGAGAGAGAGAACTACGTCTCCCAGCGTGCCCCGGCAAGAAGCCAGGGCAGATGGACGACCTCCGCTTCCTGTGCTGGGGCAACGTCACTTCCCGTCAGATGAGCATCAGGGACTACACCTCCCAGCTTGCCCGGGGGCGCTTCCGTCTTCTCGGGCCAGCTTTGGGGTCAACCTGCCCCCCCTGCCCCATCAAACTGTCATCCCCTTACCCACCCACCCACCCGTTTCGTAGAAATCCTCCTCCTACTCGTCTCTGTACCTGGGTCCGCCTGTGATCGGTGTCTATGCCGCGGCCGCGGGAACGCCTCGCTGCTCAGGTTCAGCTTCGCTGACTCAGCCTGCACCGTGCTTTGCGTCAGCGGCTTGGCTGGGACTGGAGGAAGAATCGGATTGAGAATGGTAGGCGAGCAGATTCTAGTGGATCAAATCCACATTCGTATGGGGATAGTTTCTCGTTGTCTGGTTTTATTAATGTAAGTCAATAGTTTAGTATTATTAAGATTGTGGACAGAGCTAACGAGATAATTATAATTGAGATTGTTACGTTCATTACTTTTCTTTAAGAATAAGTGAAAACTTAGTGATTGGAAGTCACTTGTACTATTATACTAGAAAAGTATGAGCCTCATCAGTAGATTGACACATATAGGAATAGTCATACAACGTCTACGAAGTGTCAGTATCAAGCAGCTGCTTCGAATCCAAAATGGTGGGTGGAGGTGAAGTGATATTTAATTTGCTGTAATAAACATACGGTTAAGAATGTTGATCCAATGATAACGTGTAATCCTGGAAGCCTGTTGCGACAAAGAATGTGGAGCCATATACACCGTCAGCAATTGTAAAGGGGGCTTCGTAGTACTCTATGGTTTGTAATATTGTAAAATATAAGCCAAGTAGGATTGTAAGGCTGAGGGCTTAGATAGCCTAATAGAAGCCAACTGAAATCAAACTATGGTAGGCTCAGGTGATTGTTACACCTGAAGCTAATAGGACTGCTGTGTTTAGTAATGGAACTTCAAATGGGTTTAGTGGGGTGATTCCTGTTGGCGGTCAACATCCACCTAGTTCTGGTGTTGGGGCTAGGCTTGAGTGGTAGAAAGCTCAAAAGAATCCGATGAAGAAGAATACTTCTGATGTGATGAATAGGATTATACCATATCGTAGGCCTTTTTGTACTGGAGGAGTGTGATGTCCTTGGAAGGTTCCTTCTCGTACAATATCTCGTCATCATTGGAATATAGTAAGTAGTATAATTGATAAGCCTAGGGTTATTAGTAGTATTGAATTATAATGGAATCATATGGCGAGTCCTGAAGTTATTAGTAATGCTGCTGCTGCACCTGTTAGTGGTCATGGGCTTCGGTCTACTATGTGGTAGGCATGTGTTTGGTGGGCCATTAGATGTTTTCATGTAAATAGAGGCTTAATAATAGAACGAATACGTAGGCTTGGATTATGGCTAGTGCTAGCTCTAAAATTGTTAGTAGGAAAAGGATGATTATGGTTAGGATAGATAAAGTTGTTGTTGGTAGTAAGGCTAGTACTGCGGTAGAGGTAAGTTGGATTAATAGATGGCCAGCTGTTAGGTTGGCTGTAAGTCGGACACCTAAGGCTAAGGGTCGGATAAAGAGGCTAATTGTCTCAATTATAATGAGGATTGGAATAAGTGGAGTTGGGGTTCCTTCTGGTAATAAGTGTCCTAGTGATGTTGTTAATTGGTTTCGAAGACCTGTGAGTACTGTGGCTATTCATATTGGGATGGCTAATCCTATGTTTATAGAGAGTTGGGTGGTAGGGGTAAATGTATATGGTAGCAATCCTAGTAGCTTGATTATTAAGAGTATGGCTATTAGTGATGTTAGGATAATAGATCATTTATGTCCTGTTTTATTAATTGGTAGTATTAGTTGTTTTGTAAATGAATTAATTGTTCATGATTGTAGAGTTGAAAGGCGGTTGGTTAGTCAGCGGTTGTTTTGGGCTGGAAAGATGAGTGATGGTGTAAGTAGAGCTAGAATGATTAATGGAATTCCCAGGATTTGCGGGCTTATGAATTGATCAAAGAATGTTAGGTTCATGTCAGGTTCATGGATTTGTGTTAGTGATTTTATTGTTTTTGTTGGAGGTGTTTGTGGATAGATAAGATGAGATTTTGGGTTGAAGGATGATAATGTATGTTAATCATGTAGAGGAGAGAACTAGGAATCATGGGTCCAGGTTTAGTTGTGGCATGTCACTAAGGAGGGTGGAGAGTTCTCTTTTTCTAGCTTAAAAGGCTAGCGCAGTCCTATTTAGCTTCTTAGTGTAGTGATTATGACAGTATTAGTGAAGATCAGTTTTCGAAGTGTTTTAGTGGTACAGATTCTACTACGATTGGTATAAAGCTGTGGTTGGCTCCACAGATTTCTGAGCATTGTCCGTAAAATACTCCTGGATGTGTAATAATAAAGGTTGATTGGTTTAGCCATCCTGGGACTGCATCTGCTTTTACACCTAGTGATGGGACTGCTCATGAGTGTAAGACATCTTCAGCTGAAATTAATATTCGGATTGGAGATTCTATTGGTATTACCATGTGATGGTCTACTTCTAGTAGTCGGAAATGTCCGTTTAGGAGGTCTTGGGTTGGGATTATGTAAGAATCAAATTCAAAGTTTTCATAGTCAGTGTATTCATATGTTCAGTATCATTGATGTCCTATGGCTTTGATGGTTAAATGTGGGTTGTTGATTTCATCTATTAGGTATAGGACTCGTAGGGATGGCAATGCGATGGTGATTAGGACGATAGCTGGTAGAATGGTTCAAATTATTTCTACTTCTTGGGCATTTATAGCATTGGTATATATTAGTTTGGTTGTTATTATTAAGGTGATAATGTAAAGTACATGGGTGCTAATTAAGAATATGATTATTAGGGTGTGGTCATGAAAGTGGAGCAGTTCTTCTATAATAGGCGATATTGCATCTTGAAATCCTAACAGAAATGGATGTGCCATTAAGTCGTAAAGGGTTTAAACCTATAATTTAACCTTGAGAAGGTTAGGTAATGTATTTTACTAACGTCTTAAGAAAGAAACATAAAGGTCATGTGATTGGCTTGAAACTAATTTAAGGGGGTTCGATTCCCTCTTTTCTTGAGTTTGTATGTGGGCTGGTTCTTCGTGTGTGTGGTATGGGGGTGGACAGCCGTGTAGTCATTCTACATTAGTAGGTGTGAGTTCGACTGTTATTACTTTTCGTTTTGAAGAGAATGCTTCTCAGATAATAAACATTATTATGATTACTGCTACTAGGGAGATTAAAGATCCAATTGATGAAATAGAATTTCATAGAGTATATGCATCTGGGTAGTCGGAGTAGCGTCGTGGTATCCCAGCTAGACCTAGGAAATGTTGGGGGAAAAAGGTTATATTGACTCCTGCAAATATTACCCCGAAATGGACTTTTGTTCAGGTTTGATGTAATGAGTATCCAGTGAAAAGTGGGAATCAATGGGTGAATCCTGCTATAATAACAAATACAGCCTCCATAGAGAGAACATAGTGGAAGTGTGCTACTTCATAGTAAGTGTCGTGTAGTACAATGTCTAAGGATGAATTAGCTAGTACGATGCCTGTAAGGCCTCCGATGGTAAATAGGAAGATAAAGCCGAATGCTCATAATATAGCAGTGTCTCATTTAATCATTCCTCCATGCAGGGTAGCTAATCAGCTGAATACTTTCACTCCTGTTGGGATAGCAATAATTATTGTTGCAGATGTAAAGTAGGCTCGAGTATCTACGTCTATTCCTACAGTAAATATGTGGTGAGCTCATACAATAAAGCCCAGGAATCCAATGGATATTATTGCTCAAACTATTCCTATATACCCAAATGGTTCTTTTTTGCCAGCATAATAAGTAACAACATGTGAGATTATGCCAGATCCGGGTAGTGTGCCTACAGTGTGCTCTTGTAGCCAAAAAGGCTAATAGCATACTGGGCTGTATTAGTAGGAGTGTTGCCAGCAGATCGAGGGATGTGATTATTCCCCTCTATTCGGCACTGGTGAGGCCGCATCTGGAATATTGTGTCCAGTTTTGGGCGCCACGCTACAAAAAGGACGTGGAACAATTGGAGAGAGTCCAGCGGAAGGCAACAAAAATGATTAGAGGACTGGAGCACATGACTTATGAAGAGAGACTGAAGGAACTGGGCTTATTTAGCCTGCAGAAGAGAAGACTAAGGGAGGATTTGATAGCAACCTTCAACTACTTGAAGGGATGCTCCAAGGAGGAGGGAGCTAGGCTGTTCTCAGTGGTGACGGAGGACAGAACAAGGAGCAATGGTTTGAAGTTGCAGTTGCGGAAGTCGAGGCTGGATATTAGAAAAAACTTTCTGACTAGGAGAGTGGTGAAGTATTGGAATGGGTTACCTAGGGAGGTGGTAGAATCTCCATCTTTAGAGCTATTTAAGGTCTGGCTAGACCGCACCCTGGCTGGGATTATTTAGGGAAAATGGTCCTGCCTTTAGCAGGGGGTTGGACTAGATGACCTCATGAGGTCCCTTCCAACCTTTTGATTCTATGATTCTATGTATACTTCAGGATGGCCAAAGAATCAGAATAGGTGTTGATATAAAATTGGGTCTCCTCCCCTTGAAGGGTCAAAGAAAGTTGTATTTAGGTTTCGATCTGTGAGTAGTATATAGTGATACCTGCAGCAAGTACCGGTAATGAGAGTAGTAATAGAACAGCTGTAATAAGTACTGATCACACGAATAAGGGTGTTTGGTATTGTGATATGGCTGGAGATTTTATATTAATTGCCGTAGTAATAAAGTTGATGGCCCCTAGAATTGATGATACACCTGCCAGGTGTAAGGAAAAAATAGTTAGGTCTACAGAGGCACTAGCGTGGGCTAAGTTCCCAGCTAGTGGCGGATATACGGTTCAGCCTGTGCCTGCGCCTGCTTCAATTCCTGATGAGGCTAGCAGTAGCAGTAGGGATGGTGGTAGAAGTCAGAAACTTATATTATTTATACGTGGGAATGCTATGTCTGGTGCTCCAATTATTAATGGTACAAGTCAGTTTCCGAAGCCGCCAATTATGATTGGTATAACTATGAAGAAAATTATGATAAAGGCGTGAGCTGTAACAATAACATTATAAATTTGATCGTCTCCTAGGAGAGTCCCAGGTTGGCTTAGGTCTGCGCAGATTAATAGGCTTAATGCTGTGCCTACTATCCCTGCTCAGGTGCCGAAAATCAAGTATAGGGTGCCAATGTCTTTATGGTTAGTAGAAAAAAATGAGCGGGTTAAAAACACAGGTAAGATGGCTGAATGCCCAAGTGTTAGGCTGTAGACCTTTTTACAGAGGTTTAATTCCTCTTCTTATCAAACCTCGTGGTGAAGTTCATGTCAAATTGCAAATTTGAAGATATACCTTTGCTGGTGTCGGGGTTTTCCCGCTCTATAAAAGCGGGAAAAGGTAGGCAAAAGCCCGCTGGATAGGGTGTTTAGCTGTTAACTAAATTTGTTATGGGATCGAGGCCCATTTGTCTAGTTAAGGCCTTAGCTTAATTAAAGTGTTTGAGTTGCATTCATGAGATATAAGGTAGAGTCTTATAGGTCTTATCAGAAACTAAGAGGTTTTATCTCTTGTTTGAGGCTTTGAAGGCCCCCGGTTTTACAGGTTTGATACTAAGTTTCTAGATAATGGTTAGTAAGGTGGGTGTAATTGGAAGTAGGGAAATGGATAAGGTGGTTATTAGGGCAAGGTAGTGTTTTTGATTGGTTTTGTGTCGTCATTGTTGTAGGTAGTTGGTAGAATTTGGAGGTAATGTAATGGTTGCGTAGTACAAGATTCGTAGGTAGAAGAATAGGTTGAGTAGCGACAAGAGGGCTATTATAGTGACAATAATAAGTATGTGTTGTTTAGTTAGTTCTTGAATGATTAACCATTTGGGCATAAATCTTGTTAGTGGTGGTAGTCCTGCTAGTGATATAAGGGTTAGTATTATTATGGTATTTAACGTTGGGAGTTTTGTTCATGATGTTATTATTACGGAGATTTTGTTTGTCTCTAGAAGTTTAATTATTAAGAATATTGTAGAGGTATGATGATATATGTGTAGAATGTAAGTAGTATAAGTTTGGGGGATAGAGTGAGGATTGTGACTATTCATCCTAGATGAGCGATAGAGGAAAATGCTATAATTTTTCGTAATTGGGTTTGGTTAAGCCCATTTCATCCTCCAATAATAGCAGATGTGAGTCCTAGTGTCAGTATTAATGGTGTGTTTATGGATTGGGCGGTTATTACTAGTAGGGATAATGGTGCTAGTTTTTGTCAGGTAGTTAAGATTAGGGCTGTTGTTATAGTGAACCCTTGTAGTACTTCTGGCAGTCAAAAGTGGAATGGGGCTAGTCCTAGTTTGATAGCTAGGGCTGCGGTGAGAATTGTACATGAGATGTTGTTAGATATTTGTGTGATGCTTCATTGGCCTAGTGTTCATGCATTAATAATACTAGAGAATAGGATTAGTGTCCAGGCGGTTGCTTGTGTTAGGAAATATTTGATGGCGGCTTCGATTGCTCGTGGATGATGTTGTTTAGCGATTAGTGGGATGATGGCCAGGGTGCTGATTTCTAGGCCTGATCATGCTAGGATTCAATGGTTACTGGAAATTGTTAGTAGTGGTCCTATAATTAGGCTTGCGGTAATGATTGTGCTTGCATATGGGTTCATTAGTATAGGAAGGATTTTAACCAACATTTTCGGGGTATGGACCCAAGAGCTTAATTAGCTGACTTTACTAGAATGTAGTATAATGGGAGTATGGAGAGTTTTGATCTCTCTGGTATAGGTTCAATTCCTATTTTTCTAAGGAGACGAGGGGATTTTAACCTCTATTATTCACCCTATCAAGGTGATCCTTTGGTTCAGGCACGTGTCCTATGGCATTGGTGGTAACCCTGATAAGGCAGTTGGCATTGAAATATGTCAGAGGCATACTGCTAGGGTGATCGGGAGGAAATTTTTTCATAGGAGATGTATCAGTTGGTCATATCGGAATCGCGGGTTGGAGGCCCGGATTCATAGAAATCCTGTTAATAATAGTATTGTCTTTGAGACTAGTGACATGCAGAACAGTTCTGGGGTGTTGTTGATGCGGGCAGGGTTTAAGAATAGGATGGCGGTTAAGGTGTTTATTATTAGGATGTTTGAGTATTCTGCTAGGAAGAATAAGGTGAAGGGCCCGGCAGCGTATTCGACGTTGAATCCTGATACAAGTTCAGATTTGCCTTCGGTTAGGTTGAATGGTGCTCGGTTGGTTTCGGCTAATGTAGAGCTATATCATATTATTATAAGTGGTCAAGAGGAGAATATTAAATATATTGGTTCTTGTGTTACTATAAATGTTTGTACGTTAAAGCCCCCCGAGAAGAGGATTAGGGAGAGTAGGATGATTCCTAGGGTTAGTTCGTATGAGATATTTTGGGCTATTGCCCATAGGGCTCCTATTAGGGCGTATTTTGAGTTTGAAGCTCATCCTGACCATAGGATTGAGTAGACCATGAGGCTGGAGATGGAGATTAAAAATAAGACACCTAGGTTAAGGTCGGCTAGTGGGAATGGAATTGGAAGGGGGAGTCAAATTGATAGTGCTAGCAATAGAGCTAGGATTGGGGACATAGTAAATAATGTGATTGATGAATTTAGTGGATAGATTGGCTCTTTAATAAATAATTTTACTCTGTCTGCCGCTGGTTGTAATAGTCCAGATGGTCCTACGATGTTTGGACCTTTTCGAAGTTGTATGTAGCCTAGTACTTTCCGTTCAATTAGGGTAAAGAAGGCTATGGCGATTAAGATTGGGACTATATATATTAATGGAGACATGAGGCTAGATAGGAATGTTTTCACAAATTGAGAAGGGGAATTGAACCCCTGGGTAAAGGGTTTAGGCCTTTTGCATTTATACCTGGCTCTGCCATCCCAATTTAGCCCTTTTTTGGGGCCTAGGTTTTTGTCTTATTATTAGTTAAGTTGTTTTCACTAATGTAAGGTAAGGCTTGTTTTTGATATTGGCCTTGTCTTTTCGGTCCTTTCGTACTGGAAAAGGCTACAGTTTATAGATAGAAACCGACCTGGATTGCTCCAGTCTGAACTCAGATCACGTAGGACTGTTAATCGTTGAACAAACGAACCCTTGATAGCGGCTACACCATCAGGATGTCCTGATCCAACATCGAGGTCGTAAACCCCATCATCGATAGGGACTCTAGAATGGGATTGCGCTGTTATCACTGGGGTAGCTTGGTTCGTTGATCAAATATATTGGATCATTTTGCCGGAAGCACTTTGAACTGTTATTCTAGGTTTAAAGAGTTTCTTTATTTTTTGGAGGTTTTGTTTTGCTCCGAGGTCACCCCAACCGAAAATAAAAATCAGATACTATTTGGTATAGGCCTGTTAGGTGGGTGATAGTTGATTTTATATTTGAAGTTCCACAGGGTCTTCTCGTCTTATAGAGTTATTCCTGCTTTTGCACGGGAAGATCAATTTCACTGATTATTTGTAACAGACAGGTAGAGCCTTGTTTGGCCATTCATTCTAGTCTCTATTTAAAAGACAAGTGATTACGCTACCTTTGCACAGTTAGGATACCGCGGCCGTTTAACAGTGTCACTGGGCAGGCATTACCCCCAATACTTGTGTTCTTGCTGGGGGCTATGTTTTTGGTAAACAGTCGGGCTTGTTTGGTTTGCCTAGTTCCTTTTACAAATTTTAATCTTTCTTACATGCGCTCCTGTGTTGGGTTAACAGTCTGGTTTATAGGGTGATTTAAGTGTTATTGGTTTTATAATGTGACTGTTAATAATCAGTAGTTTGTCTATTATGATTTAAGCTAGCGCATTAGAGAAGTTTTATTCTTCTTGTTACTCATTTTAGCATTAGTTCTTCTATTAGGGTAGAATAGCTCAATGTTGTTTGGGGAAAAAAGTTTATTATTCTATCTATAGTAGTGGAGCTTTGACGCTTTCTTTGGTGATGGCTGCTTTAAGGTCTACGGTGATGAATGTTTTGGTGTTTTGTCCTCCATTTTAGGCTGTGTCCTTTTTCAATTGGGCTGTACCCCGATTGATTAGATCTTAAACTTTTCTTTTATACTTTGAAATGTTTTGTAGAAGGTTTAAGGTTGAACTTATATTCTCTTGTTGAGCAACCAGCTATCACCAAGTTTGTTAGGCTTTTCACCTCTACTTATAGGTCTTCCCACTCTTTTGCCACAGAGACGGATTTAGCCTGATGGGGCTGCCTTTAAGTAGCTGTGGTAATGGCCCCTGTCCCATATCTGGACTTTAGCGTCCAAGATCTGGGTGCTTACCTGAAACTCCCCCAAGCTCACTACCAGCTTGGATTTTACTTCGCTGCCACCAGATAAGATTTAGGGTCTTATCAGCCTGGGTTCCCCAAATACTCCTTGGGGTACCCCCTCTGTGGCCTCCCCAACTTCCTTTGGGAAGACCCCCCACGACTCAGAAATCTGAGTCTACCGGTAAGGGAAAATTCCCCCCTCCCTCCCCTCTCTCCCGCGTCCTGTTCTGAGCCACTTGAGGGAATGAAGGCAATCTCCTTTACATCACAATACCAAGAAAGCCCTGTCTCCTTTCTCTCCAAAGAGACAGCTTCAAACATAGGGAAACTAAAGGGATTCTTTCTCTCTTTCCCCGTAGCCTGTTCCCGCCCTGGGGACAATAGGAAACTAACCCACAGCCTGGGCTTTTCCCTTCCCCCCCCCTTAGCCTGTCACAGATGTAACAGAGCTCTTGGGCACAAAAATTCCTCTCCCCTTTGCCTCAGTAGGAAAGAAACTTCCACAAGTTTAAAAAGAAAACTTTATATAAAAAGAAAGAAAATACAGAACAATAATACTGCATTAAAGATCAATACAGGCTCTTGCTTATAAGAAAATATGAATAACCAGTCTGATTTAAAAAATAGCCAATTTAAAACAGTCCAGCAAATTAACACACAGTAAATACAAATCAAAGCACATCACAGCCGATGACTTTGTTTCCTTTTGTACTCACAGACTTTTAGTAGAATATTAGAAAGAAGATTGGAGTTAGAGAGAAGCTTGTTTTCTCACAGCCGAGGAAAACAACAAAGACACAGATTACACAATTCCCGCCCCTGACTTTTAAAAAATCCAGTTCTCTGATTGGTCCTCTGGTCAGGTGTTTGGTTCCCCCTTTTTCACCCTTTACAGGTAAAAGAAAATTAACCCTTACCTATCTACTTATGACAGTAGCTCACTTGGTTTCGGGAGTTCAGACTTCAGGTCTCTTTGCTTGGATGTGCTCGCTAAACCATGATGCAAAAGGTATAAGAGTTAATCTTTGCTTTTTAGGGCTTGGTGAGTATTTCATTGTTTTTCATCTTTCCCTTGCGGTACTGTCTTTATTGCTCCACCTCTGTTTTTTCTATCTCCTATACTAAGATGGTGAAAATGTTTTGATTGGTTTTGGTAGGATAATCTTGTTTTGTTGTATTTTTATTTGTTGGTTGGGCTAGGTTGTTGCTCAAAATAGTCTTGTTTTAGTAGATGTCTTTCAGGTGTAAGCTGAATGCTTTTGGTTAAGCTATATTTTGAATGTTCCAAGTACACCTTCAGGTATACTTACCTTGTTACGACTTGCCTCATCTGTTTATTTGCTGTGGTTTATTTATAGGTAGTGGTTGATTTGAGGAGGGTGACGGGCGGTGTGTGCGTGCCTCAGGACCGGCTTAAATTGGGCATTCTGATCCCTATTTACTGCTAAATCCTACTTATAGGACTTGTTTCATAGTTCTTTCCGTGAGATAATTTCTAGTTTTAGAAAATGTAGCCCATTTCTTCCATCTCAGTTAGCTACACCTTGACTTGACTTATTAGCTGCTGTTAGCTATTTTGCTTACTTTTATATCCTTCACAGGGTAGGCTAGTGACGGTGGTATATAGGCGGGTATTGGCAAGAGATGGTGAGGTGGATCATGGATTATCGATTATAGAACAGGCTCCTCTAGGAGGGTTTGAGGCACCGCCAAGTCCTTAGAGTTTTAAGCGTTTTGCTCGTAGTTCTCTGGTGGATATTTTTGTGTGTTAAATATCTGAGTTTATGGCTAAGCATAGTGGGGTATCTAATCCCAGTTTGTGTCTTAGCGATCGTGAGTTCAAATAGTTCTGTTACATTAAGGCTATTTTCATATTGGGGTGATCGTGTACTTTTACGTATAACAGTTGAGTGCAGAGTTCTCCTTAATTTTTTAAGATAGTTGCTTTAGTCACATTTTATGCTGGTTTTCTGTTGGTTTGGGTTTCTTGTATAACCGCAGTGGCTGGCACAAGATTGACCAACCCTCTTTGCTATAGCTAAGTCAAGCTTATGCTTATTTGCTTAATTTTTATCACTGCTGGGGTGCCCTTGGGGGTGTGGCAAGAAGCTAGATGTCTTGGGCTATCGTGGCGTGCCTGATATCAACTCCTTTTGTCTGGTGGGACTGTTCGGGTATTTTCACTGGTATGCTGATACTTGCATGTGTAAGCTTAGCAAAAAGTAACAGTAAGGTTAGGACCAAATCTTTGTGTTTTTGGGGTATGTTAGCTACCCATCTTGGCAACTTCAGTGCCATGCTTTGTGATAAGCTACAATAACATTATATATATAATATAAATAATATTAGCTTCAGGTGTGGGCTGCGCATCCACTGCGCATCCACTGAAACTTCACTGCCACCCCCTCCATTGCAGAGCACAGCAGCTGATATGAGGCATAAGATCATGGAGAAACTAGCTACAGTCAATCCTCGATTACCAAGGCTCAGTGGAGAAGTACCATCAGATAGTATGTTAGAAGATGCCAATAGAGCCCTCATGACAATCCCTACTACCAGCATAACTCAAACCAATGAACTGGTATACGCTACAGCCTCTGTAATCCTGGAGATGCTTGGCTACACGATCAAGAAGAACAAAAGTATGTACCCACCCTGGAAAATGAGGTTGGAGGATAAGATCAAGGCGACTCGGAGAGAAGTTAGTCAGCTGGTGGAACTACAGAAGGGTGTAGAGATTAAGGCTAAGACTCGACTACTGAAAAAATACAAGGGCGTGACTCCATCTGAAGCCCTAGAGACTGCTAAACAAAGGCTCACAGCACTGGCTACCAGGCTAAGGAGATACACTAGAGAAGCAGAGGTCAAAAAAGTAAATGCCCTGTTCTCCAAAGAACCATCCAAGGTGTACTCCCAACTGCAGTGCAACACCACAATAACAGCAGAGCCACCAGCAGCAGAAACTAAACAGTACTGGAAGAACATATGGGAGAAAGAGAAGGCTCATAACACCAGTGCAAAGTGGCTGCAGGACCTGAGAACAGAGCACAGCAATCTCCCAGAACAGAAACCAGTCACCATCACAGTAGAAGACATCCAGCAGCGGGTCAAGAACATGAAGAGCTGGACAGCACCTGGACCAGACGTGATCCACACCTACTGGCTAAAGAAACTAACAGCAGTGCATGAACACCTAGCAGCACAGATGAACCAGCTGCTAGCAGCAGGCTCCCACCCAAACTGGCTAACACAAGGAAGGACAGTGCTGATCATGAAAGACCCCTGCAAGGGAACAGAACCGTCCAACTACCGACCAATAACCTGCCTCCCCACAACATGGAAAGTCCTATCAGGCGACATAGCCGCCAAGCTACAGGACCATATGGGCCAGTACATGAGCACAGCTCAGAAGGGCATTGGGAACAACACCAGAGGCTCAAAACACCAGTTGCTCATAGAGCAGTTGCCCAAGACTCAAGCTCTAGACAGACCAATCTGAGCACATCCTGGATTGACTACATGAAAGCCTACGACTCAATGCCGCACATGTGGATCTGTGAACGTCTGGCGCTATACAAAGTCAACAGGACACTAAAGACCTTCCTCAAGAACTCAATGGGACTATGGAAGACAACACTGGAAGTCAACTCAAGGCAGCTTGCACAAGTGGCCATCAAGTGCGGCATATACCAAGGTGATGCACTGTCCCCGCTGCTGTTCTGCATAGGCTTAAACCCCCTCAGCCAGATAATCACAAGGACTGGATACGGGTACAGGTTCAGGAGTGGAACTACCATCAGCCACCTCCTCTACATGGATGACATCAACCTGTATGCTAAGAATGAACGAGACATCAACTCGCTAATCCCTCCTGACGCGGATCTACAGTGAGGATATCGGGATGTCATTCGGACTGGAGAAGTGTGGCCGGATGGTAGTGAAGAGAGGGAAGGTAGTCAAGACTGATGGGGTGGAACTACCAGCGGGCCACATAGCAGACATACAGACCAGCTACAAGTACCTTGGCGTCCCACAGTCACATGGAAACCACGATGAGGAGGCAAGGAAGACAGCAACATCCAAGTATCACCAAAGGATAAGACAGGTCCTGAAGAGCCAGCTCAGTGGGAAGAACAAGATCCATGCCATCAACAGATACGCCCTACTGGTCATCAGATACCCTGCCGGTATAGTGAGCTGGCCAAAGGAGGACATGGAAGCTGCCGATGTGAGGACCCGGAAGCTCCTCACAATGCATGGAGGTTTCCACCCCAAGTCCAACACCCAGAGACTGTATACCAGCTGGAAAGAAGGCGGGCGGGGCCTGGTGAGCGTCAAAGCCACTGTCCTGGATGAAACCCGGAACATCCAGGAGTACATCAGTAAGATGGCCCCCAAAGATGAGCTGCTGAGAGAATGCCTGAGGCAGCAGCAGACATGGGAGGAAGACCAAGCAGAAGAAGTGCCATGGCAAGACAAGACCCTGCATGGGATGTACCATCGACAGATAGCTGAGGTGGCTGACATTGGGAAATCCTACCAGTGGCTGGAAAGGGCTGTACTAAAAGACAGCACTGAGGCACTGATCATAGCAGCACAGGAACAGGCACTGAGCACCAGATCCATTGAAGCAGGGGTCTACCACACGAGAGAGGACCCAAGGTGCAGACTGTGCAGAGAGGCCTCAGAGACAGTCCAACACATAGTGGCAGGATGTAAGATGCAGGCAGGAACAGCATACACTGAACGGCACAACCAAGTGGCTGGTATTGTGTACAGGAACATCTGCACAGCGTATGGGCTAGACCCTCCCAAGACCAGATGGGAGATTCCACAGAAGGTTGTGGAGAATAGCAGGGGTAAGATTCTGTGGGACTTCCAGATCCAGACGGACAGGCAGGTACTGGCCAATCAACCAGACATCGTGGTAATAGACAAGGACCAGAAGACAGCAGTGGTGATAGATATAGCAGTGCCAAGTGACAGCAACATCAGGAAGAAGGAATATGAGAAGCTGGAGAAGTACCAGGGCCTGAAAGAGGAACTAGAGCGGATGTGGAAAGTGAAGGCCAAAGTGGTCCCAGTGGTGGTAGGAGCACTCGGGGCTGTGACTCCTAAGCTGGGTGAGTGGCCCTAACAGATCCCAGGAACAACATCAGAGCTCTCTGTCCAGAAGAGTGCTGTGCTAGGAACAGCTAAGATACTGCGCAGAACCCTCAAACTCCCAGGCCTCTGGTAGAGGACCCGAGGTTGAGGAAGACACATACCACCCATAGGGGTGAGAGGGGAATTTTTTATTAATTAAATTGTGATACATAGCGGGAGTGGGGAGTGGCTGATAATATATTATAGGGTTGTCTAGTGTTGATAGATACTTTTATTTTCACACGTATCGTAACTAGTATTGTGTCAGTTTAGTTGTTCTCGGATTTAGGGGTTTGATGAGAAATAAGCAGCTATTCAGGTCAGTGTTAGTTTTAATGGGGGAGGGGGAGTTTAGGTTAAATAGAGTGTGTTATTTAAGATTGAAGATTACTGTCGTAGGTTTTTGTAAAGATGTATGTCCTACAAGCATTAAACTAATAATACCATATCAAATTTTGTAAGACCAATCAATTTGAATGTAAGTCCAGTTTCACTTAATTGGCAGGTATCAGTTATGAGGGCCTGAAGACAGAAAGAGAAAAAGAGAACTACTATATGCATTTAAAAGCAAGGTATGTCAAGTTATAAATTTAATGTATAGAACATATTAACCAGAGGCCTTTTAAAGAGAAACGAATGAACTTTATTAATGCTATGTGCTTGAAAAAACAACCAGAGGCCAGAATAGATCAGTTATGTACGTCATCATTATATGGACTTGGAACTGGTAATTTAGTATCTTACTTACAAGGGTTGCTTATTTCTCGTGATCAGTTAAACCAAGAAATAACCTAATACTCTAACCATATCCATAGTGTAAAACAATTACTTAAATTTATGTCCGTAGATCATTAATTTAACATTACCTAAATATTATTCATATTGACAAGATTCTTTGTTAATTTAACCCTAAATGTTTTTAATAAAATTAAGCAGTAATATTACTGGTGATATGCTAGTGGTAAATAAATGAATGTAAAATAATACATAGGGGGGATATATGGAAATTTCTCTGTTGGGTGGGGCAGAGGTGTTAGGTATGTTTGTCAAAAGGTAGTTTAATGAAGATTCCGGCTTTGGGGGCCGGAGATGAAGGTTTGAGTCTTTCTCTTTTGATTATTCTAGGAAAGTTGTAGTTTTCAGTCTTTGGTTTACAAGCCCAATGCTTTGTGTTAAGCTACTAGAATATTTTAGGTTTAATATTTTGTTTTCAATTATCCCCGCTGTGGGTAAAAGGATTAGGAGAATTGTGAAGTATAAGATAGAGGCTGCTTGGCCAATGGTAATGAATGGATCTTCGACTGGTTGGCCCCCAATTCATGTGAGTACTAGTAGGTCAGCTGCTAGACATCAGAGTAGGGTTTGGTTTAGGGGTCGGAATATGGTTGAGCGTTGTTTTGATGTGTGTAGGATTGGTATTAGGAATAACACTAGAATGGAGAATAAGAGGGCAAGTACGCCCCCTAGTTTGTTTGGGATGGATCAGAGGATTGCATAGGCGAATAAGAAATATCATTCTGGTTTGATCTGGGGAGGGGTTGATAGAGGGTTAGCTGGTGTGAAATTGTCTGGGTCTCCTAAGAGATTTGGGGAGAATAGTGCTAGGGTTAGTAGGAGGGTTAGTATTAAGATTAGTCCTAATAAGTCTTTGTAGAAGTATGGGTGGAAGGGAATTTTATCGTTGTTTGAGTTTAATCCTGTTGGGTTGTTTGATCCAGTTTCGTGGAGGAAGAGTAGGTGTACGATTGCTAGTCCAATGATAGCAAAGGGTAGTAGGAAGTGGAAGGTGAAGAATCGAGTTAGGGTAGCATTATCTACTGAGAAGCCCCCTCAGATTCATTGTCCCAGGGTGTTGCCGATATAGGGGATGGCTGAAAGTAGGTTGGTGATGACAGTAGCATCTCAGAATGATATTTGGCATCATAGTAGGACATAGCCTACGAATGCAGTAGCTATAACTAGGAATAGTAGAATAATTCCTGTGTTTCAGGTTTCTTTGTATAGATAAGAGCCATAATAAAGTCCTCGACCGATGTGAAGGTAGATACATATGAAGAAGATGGAGGCTCCGTTGGCATGTATATTTCGGATAAGCCATCCGTACTGTACGTCTCGGGTGATATGGGCTACTGATGAGAACGCTAGTGAGGTGTTTGGTGAGTAGTGTATTGCCAGAAAAATTCCAGTAATGATTTGTACGATTAGGCAGATGCCTAGTAATGATCCGAAGTTTCATCAGGCAGAGATGTTAGAGGGGCTTGGTAAATCAATGAATGAGTTGTTGATAATTTTAATTATTGGGTGGGTTTTTCGTAAGTTTGTGGCCATTAATATTTTTGTAGTTGAATACAACGATGGTTTTTCAGACCATAAGTCTTGGTTAAAGTCTGGGCAAGAATTATGATGTATTTCATGTTTTTATTTGGGTTTTGCTTTGTTTTTTGGATGGTTGGTGTGTCTTGTAGTTCTTCTCCTTATTACGGAGTGCTTAGTTTGGTTTTAGGGGCGGCTTTTGGGTATGGAGTGTTGGTTGGGATGGGTGGATCTTTTATTTCTTTAGTTTTGTTTTTGATTTATTTAGGTGGGATGTTAGTTATTTTTGCATATTCATCTGCGTTAGCAGCGGAGCCTTATCCTGGGGGTTGGGGAGGTTTAGATACGCTTATTTATGGGTTGTGTTATTTAATTTCTGTTGTTTGGCTTATGTTAACGGATTATTCTTGATGGAGTATGGAAGATTTTGGTGATAGTACTGTTGATGCTGATGGGTTATTTGTTGTTCGTTTAGATTCTAGTGGGATTTCATGGTTTTATGGTTTTGGTTCAGGGTTATCTACTGAAGCTGCTGCCCACACTCTGCCCTGACTTGGCATTAAACGCTGCTGTTCAGGGAGTGGGGTGGGCAGAGTCTGCGCAGGGGGCGGAAACTGACTGTGCAGGGGTGTCAAGCAGCAGGCAGTACATCTTCCAGCTTACACAGCGCTCCTCTTGAGGTCTGGGAAAGGTACTCGGAGCCTCACAGCTAAATACAGGGTGGAATCCTCTGTCCAGAAGACCAGACATCCCAGTCCTGCTAGGTGGCTGTATCTTAGCACCAGGCCACCAGGGGTCACTGCCCCAAAAGGGGTACACACAGGCCACTACCCAACCTGACCATCAGGGGTCACTGCAGTAATGGCAGGCGATACATGCAGGGCACGCCCTTGCCTGGCCACCAGCAGGTCACTACTCCAATAGGGAGCTACACGAAGGGCATTGCCCCACATGGCCACAAAGAGACCCTGCTCCCATTTGTAAGGTACATTAATGGCACTGCCTTGCCTGGCCACCAGGGGGCACTGCCACAATGGTGGTGATGGACGGTGGGGTTCACAGAGGCCACTGTCCGAACTGGTCACCAGAGGTCACATAGCATGCATTGTCTTAGCTGGGCACCAGGGGTCACTGCCGCAATGGTGGTGGGGATATAAATAGGGCACTGCCACACCTGACCACCAAGGGGGCTATGGGTCACTGCTCTAATTGATGGCGCTAGACATAGGGTAGTGCCCCAGCTGGCCAGCAGGAGTCACTGCCTCAGTGTGTGGGGGAGGGAATGACCAGAGGGCACTGCCTCACTTAGCCACCAGGGGTCACTGCGCGTACACACACTCTCTCTCTCGTTCTCTGTGTGGATGCCAGGGATCACTGCCCCCCTCCTTCCCCCCCCCAATGTGTGTGAGGGGGGGAAGCTGGGGGATACACATAGGGGACTGACCCACCTAGCCACCAGGGGTCACTGCATCAATGTGGGGGGCTACACACACGATATCGGGTCAGGGTCTGGTCTCAGCCAGGCTGGTGTCTGTGATCAGACTAGGGGGCAGTGGAAAGTCCCGCCACTGACTGAGCTGAGTCCATTGCCAGGGGGCACATACTCATAGTATGTCCTGTAGAGTAAAATCTAGATGGAACTATCATTGTGCTTCGTTTGACAATAAACCTGGCCGAAGTGTCTCGTACCTTACTAGACTCTGTGGTCACTGAGGGTTCTCTCGGGATCTGCTGTGTCAGCTACCTGCGCAGAGCTGGGACAGGCCACAAAGGAAACACACGCATGCAGCCGATTGATATCAACACAGAACAGAGCAGGGCACCACAACTGGAACTAGGCTGGACAAGACACTGCCCCAGGGATGCATTGTTATACACGGGTACAAACAAGTTACACATCACTCCTGACATACTGAGGTGTAGCCCTTCTACATAGCAAGGTACAACCCCTCTGTGCAGTAAGGTGCTGCCTCTCACCTTGTACAACTTGGTTTGAACAAAACAACTCTATCCATCATATTACCCTTTTGGCCCTGTCATTGAGATGGGTCGGCTTGTTCCTTGTTATCTGTGTGGAATGTACAAGTATGCGAATGTTCTGATATCTGGTGTCCAGTACCTTTTAGGTATGTCTCTTTTTGCAGCATCAGCTCTTTCCTTGCCAGCTTCTGTGAGCAGGGCCTGCCTCTGGCTCACAGCTTAACTTTGCTTTATGTTAGCAAAGTCTTGACAATTACTTTAGTTCAGGCCTTAGGCCTCATAGCGTGCCTCTGATACCAAGGTTTATATCTCAGGGCCTCCTCTTACTACAGATGTCACCATCACACACTCCTTTTGTTCTGCTCTTCTCTCCCATTTGGTTCCCAGAGTTTGTTACTGGGAGAGTTTCAAAATGACTCAGTGGTTTAGTTCTGATGGGAAGGGCTGGGTCAGTGCTATAATAAAGTGACCAAACATTTCCCCAGCATAGAATTGTGGAAATGTAGGGCTGGAATGGACCTTGAGAGGTCCTCTAGTCCAACTCCCAGCACTGAGATGTTTGTCCAACCTGTTCTTAAAAGCCGCCAATGATGGGGATTCCACCACCACTCCTGCTAATCTAGTCCAGTGCTTAATTAGTTTTTTTCACAATTGAATCACATAATTGACTCAGCTTCAGTTTGTGATTCACTATAACCCCTGGTCATTTTCAGTAGTACTACTCGCTAGCCATTTATTCCCCACTTTTCAGTTGTGCATTTGACTTTCCTTCCCTGAGTCTAGTACTTTGCACTTGTCTTTATTGAATTTAATCTTTTCCTTCAGCCCACTTCTGCAGTCTGTAAATGTTATATTGAATGTAGAGGATGTAGAAAAAGCTAATGTACTCAATGATTTTTTTTGCCTCTGTCTTCAGAAACAAGGTCAGCTCCCAGATTGCTGCACTGGGCAGCACAGTGTGGGGAGAAGGTGGCGAGCCCTCTGTGGAGAAAGAAGTGGTTTGGGACTATTTAGGAAAACTGGACGAGCACAATTCCATGGGGCTGGATGTGCAGCATCCGAGGATGCTAAAGGAGTTGGCGGATGTGATTGCGGAGCCGTTGGCCATTATCTTTGAAAACTCATGGCAAATAGGGGAGGTCCAGGATAACTGGAAAAAGGCTACTATAGTGCCCATCTTTAAAAAAGGGAAGAAGGAGGATCCGGGGAACTACAGGCCAGTCAGCCTCACCTCAGTCCCTGGAAAAATCATGGAGCAGGTCCTCAAGGAATCAGTTCTGAAGCACTTAGAGGAGAGGAAAGTGATCAGGAACAGTCAGCATGGATTCACCAAGGGCAAGTCATGCCTGACTAACCTGATTGCCTTCTATGAGGAGATAACTGGGTCTGTGGATGAGGGGAAAGCAGTGGATGTGTTATTCCCTGACAGTAGCAAAGCTTTTGATATGGTCTCCCTCAGTATTCTTGCTAGCAAGTTTAAAGAAGTATGGGCTGGATGATTGGACTATAAGATGGATAGAAAGCTGGCTAGATTGTTGGGCTCAGCGGGTAGTGATCAATGGCTCCATGTCTAGTTTGCAGCCGGTTTCAAGTGGAGTGCCCCAAGGGTTGGTCCTGGGCCGGTTTTGTTCAATATCTTCATTAATGATCTGGAGGATGGTGTGAACTGCACTCTCAGCAAGTTTGCAGATGACTGTAAACTGGGAGGAGTGGTAGATATGCTGGAGGGTAGGGATAGGATACAGAGGGGCCTAGACAAATTAGAGGACTGGGGCAAAAGAAACCTGATGAGTTTCAACAAGGACAAGTGCAGAGTTCTGCACTTAAGATGGAAGAATCCCATTCACTGTTACAGACTAGGGACTGAGTGGCTAGGAAGCAGTTCTGCAGAAAAGGACCTAGGGGTTACAGTGGATGAGAAGCTGGATATGAGTCAACAGTGTGCCCTTGTTGCCAAGAAGGCTAACAGCATTTTGGGCTGTGTAAGTAGCGGCATTGCAAGCAGATTGAGGGATGTGAACATTCCCCTCTATTCGACATTGGTAAGGCCTCATCTGGAGTACTGTGTCCAGTTTTGGGCCCCACACTTCAAGGAGGATGTGGAAAAATTGGAAAGAGTCCAGTGGAGGGCAGCAAAAATGATTAGGGGGCTGGAGCACATGACTTATGAG
This sequence comes from Aldabrachelys gigantea, assembly GCA_026122505.1. NCBI lineage: Eukaryota > Metazoa > Chordata > Testudines > Testudinidae > Aldabrachelys > Aldabrachelys gigantea. The sequence continues at coordinate 32,573 of CM047481.1, read as the reverse complement.
GCGAGGCTGAGGGAACTGGGATTGTTTAGTCTGCAGAAGAGAAGAATGAGGGGGGATTTGATAGCTGCTTTCAACTACCTGAAAGGGGGTTCCAGAGAGGATGGATCTAGACTGTTCTCAGTGGTAGCAGATGACAGAACAAGGAGTAATGGTCTCAAGTTGCAGGGGGGGAGGTTTAAGTTGGATATTAGGAAAAACTTTTTCACTCAGAGTGGTGAAGCACTGGAATGGGTTCCCTAGGGAGGTGGTGTAATCTTCTTCCTTAGAGGGTTTTAAGGTCAGGCTTGACAAAGTCTTGGCTGGGATGATTTAGTTGGGAATTGGTCCTGCTTTGAGCAGGGGCTTGGACTAGATGACCTCCTGAGGTCCCTTCCAACCCTGATATTCTATAAATTCTAATCCTGTCCTCCAACATGCTTGCAACCCCTCACATCTTGTGTTATCTGCATATTTAGAAGGCATGATCTCCAGTCTGTTATCCAAGTAATAACTGAAAATATTGAATAGTATCAGATCCTGAACTGGCCCCTGTAGACTGCCTTATATACATCCTCCCAGTTGGACAGTGAACCATTAATGATTACTGTTTGAGTTCAGCCTTTCAACAAAATTTGCACCCATTTTATAGTACTTTAATGTACACCACATTTCCCTAGTTCGCTATGAGAATAACATGGAGGCCTATCTCAAAAGCCTGACTAAAATCAAGATATGTCCTGTCTACGATGTCCCCCATATCCATAAGCCCAGTACCCCATGAAAGCAGAAAATTAGACTGACTTGGCATGATATGTTTTGAAAATCCATGCTGGCTATAACTTATCATCTTACTATCTTCTGAGTCTAGAAGCTTAGAAATTAATTGTTTAATAATTTGTTTATTCCAGATACCTACATGAGGCTTGACTGGTCTTTATTCTCTAGGCTTCTTTGTTCCCCTTTTTAAAGATAGGTACTATGTCTGCCCTTTTCCAGTCTTCTGGGACCTCACTATCTGTCAGGAGTTCTCAAAGATAATTGTGAATGGTTCCGAGTTTGCTTCAGCTAATACCTTGAGTACTCTAAGATGAATTTCGTCAGGTCTCACTGACTTTAATACATCTAATTTATCTAAATATTTTTTTAACTTGTTCTTTCCCTATTGTGGTTTCTGTTTCTTCCTCCTCTTGGTTAATATTAATTAAGACCCTACCTGATTTGCAGGATTATCTTCAAATAATTGCAGCTGTGTTGCAGAGACGACTTGAAAAATCGTGGAAAAGAAATAATGGATCTATATTAATTGCAGTAATTTGGAAAAGCCACAGTGGACCTATTTGTCTAAGAAAAATCTGCTGGAACAATATAAACACTTTGACCCCCAGATCTTTTCTGCAGTACTCCGTCCTAAGCAGTCATTTCCCATTTTGCATGTGTGCAACTGATTGTTCCTTCCTAAGTGGAGGACTTTCCATTTGTCCTTATTGAATTTCATCCTATTTACTTCATACCATTTCTCCAGTTTGTCTAAATCATTTTGAATTTTAATCCATTGTCCTTATTTTTCTGCTCTAACGCTTTCCTTCTCTTAGAATCATGAAATCATCATTTCACGAACACTTTCATCCATATTGCTTTCCACCCTCAATTTCCTAACTAACTCCTGCCTGTTAGTCAGAATCAACCCTAAAATGCCTGTCCCCCTGGTTACTACTTCCATCTTCTGAAGCAAACAGGTGTCCCCAACACATTTCAAAAATTTATTGGACACTGTGTGTTTGGTTGAATTCCTTTTCTAACAGGTGCCTGGGTAGTTAAAGTCCCCTCCTCCCATTACTAATTGTGTTTTGAATTGTGTTTTTAATTGAATTGTGTTATTACTAATTGTGTTATTTGCGTGACAGAGTCTAGAACATCAGTCTGTGGGGAAAGAGTCAGGGGGAATTGTGATGTGACGTTACTGTTCTGACATGTCCCCAATTGCCCTGACAGGCTGCAGTGTAACATCCCATCCTTTTGGAGGACAGGGAAGGGAAATGGATGCCGTGGAGCCAGTGCAGGTAGGGATTATCAGGTAGTTGCTGGTGGGTTCCTGTTGGTGGGAAAAGGGCAGTAAATACATAGGAGGTGGGCACTTCTGGAGGAGGTGGTGGTCTGGAGGGAGAAGAGGGCAGGAAATACAGAGTGTGGAGAAGGGGAGGGGGACAGGGTGTGACAAACCTGCTGGGATTTATTTACTGTAGGGCCTGGATCCTAGCAAGAGACCCAGGGGCGTTGTGGAAGTTCCCTAACTTGTGGAACAGGAAACAGCCCACCGGACTGGGTTGGGGAAACTCCAAGTGCTGGAGCCTGAACCTGTTAGCTAGAGGATGCTATAAGATATGAAGGGGTTTACCCACTAGGGAAGCCCCTCTCATCTGGCTGCTGGCAATGGGGAGGGTGTTGAGATTGCCACCCGGGAATTGTCTCTGGGCCCTGCTGGAAGTTCCATCTCCTGAAACAGCCTTTGGCTAGTAGGTGAGTGATGAATGTGAAGACCCCTGCCATCTCTGTCTGCTAGAATGGATGAGGGCTGCTCTCTCTTTTTCCCCTCACCTTGATGCTTCCTGGCTGCTCTGATGTGGTGAGGTGGGACTCTGCTGCCTGCCTCCATTGCTTCCATGTGATTGGCTCTCCTCTCCTGTGAACAATGGGGTTGTCACTGGGCAGCAGGTACTGAGTGTGGGGCTCTTCTTTCAGGGGCCGGTGACCTTCGAGGAGGTGGCTGTGTATTTCACCAAGGAAGAGTGGGCTCTGCTGGACCCTGCTCAGAGAGCCCTCTACAGAGACATCATGCAGGAGAATTATGAGAATGTGACCTTGTTGGGTAAGAAATCCTGTCCCCTCGATGTGACAAACTGGGAATGTTCTTAATGTTTTCTCTGAGTACTGTGTTGGTGCCTCAGTGTCCGCTAGGCAGTTCATAATTATCTAGGTGGTGGAATAAGGGTGTATAATTGCACCAGAGCAAAGGGCCAGTGCACCTAAATGCCTGACACTGTCTCCTAGCAACTGATGGCCTGGGCCCCTCCTCTGCAAAGGTGCCAACTGAAGGTGTTGGAGACAAAGGGATCAGTTGACCTCCTGGCCCGGGAAAGGAACTAAGCAGAGGAAGAGGGGCTGGAGGGGTTGGAGTCTGGAGCTGACTGGGGACGAGGAATGAAGTGCAGACGTGGGGGTCTGGCTCACTGCCCCCCCGAATGGACCGGGACGAGGAGTCCCGTTCGCTGTACCTACAAGCTCTGTTTTAGACCGTGTTCCTGTCATCTAATAAACCTCTGTTTTACTGGCTGGCTGAGAGTCATGTCTGACTGCAAAGTGGGGGTGCAGGACCCTGTGGCTTCCCCAGGACCCCGCTGGGGCAGACTCGCTGTGGGAAGCTACGGAGGGGCAGAGGATGCTGAATGCTCCAAGGAGAGACCCAGGAGGTGAAGACGTGTGAGCTTCTTGCCCTGAAAACAGTCTGCTCCAAGGGAGGGGAGGCTCCCCAAAGTCCTGCCTGGCTTTGTGGGGAGCAGTTCCAGAGCATCACCCAGGGACTCTGTGACACACGGTTATTAGAAGGAGAAATGAAGCGTTAAGGCTCACAACACCCCACAACTCAGCCTCAACTCTGTTCTGTTTTAGCAACACCACATCAGGCCAGTGACACACATACTAGCACTCTACTCTCCCCACTATAGAACACTTTGGGAACAGAAGCTACCTATCTCTGGCCTGCACTCAAACACTGAGCCTACTGCACACAGTCCATCTCTGACTTTCATAATGTCACCACCCTTTTACCTTTGCAGTGAGGATTCCTTCTGAGGCACTGCCTTCACTTATGCCTCACTGAGGCCTGGAGACAATGAGCATGTATGTCACCAAACAGCTGACAACCCTCGTGGCAGGAACACACCCTTGTGCACCTTTATTGACACTACCTACAACACTCAGCACTGAAATGAGCTACTGTCCAAGGGAAAAGGACTGAGACTAGGAGACAGAGAGAGGGAGAGATGAAATCGAGAAGGCTTTGGAAAAGCCAGGCAGATTACTCTGCCAAAATGAATGTAGCGTTCGGTTTTGCTTTCCCAGAGTGACCAAGGGATCTGTAAACTCTGTGTTCCAGTTGCCTAAGCAATGCGGTCTTGTTCTGAAAAAGCTCTATTGCGTTGCTGCAAATACCTACTGGCTGCAGCACCCCAAAAGAGACAGTGTTTATGAGGAGTCTGAAATCATTGGGACTCACTGAAGTGCCATCATGACACAAAGGGGTGTTACCTCCAGAACGGCCTGTCTCAAGAGTGGTGGAGCATGGGGATCACGCTTGCAAAAAGCAAAGCCTAGGAAGTAGCAGAATATGGGTTTGTCTACATTGCCTTTGAGAGAGATCATCCCAGCCTGGGTCCCCAGACTTGTGCTGGAAGGCTATATATAATTGTGTAGATGTTTCACATTGGGCTGGAGCTTGGTCTCACAAGCCAGGGTGGGCTTGGGAGCCTGAGCTCAGGCCTGAGTTGCAATATCTACACAGCTATTGTTAATGTGCTAGCACGAGCATCAGTGGCTGAAAGGCTTGCTCCCCTAACACTAAGCTAGGAGAGCCTGTATAAAGGCTAGAGTCATCTGAGAGCCTATAAAACCATTTCACCTTCCTAAGTAAGTACTAAGTATTATCTAGACCACCTCCTACTGGTGTTTTTTTCCAACGTGTTCTTAAAAGCCTCCAGTGATGGAGTTTCCACAACCATCCTAGGTAATTTATTCCAGTGCTTAACTACCCTGACAGTCTGAAAGTTTTTATTAATGTCTAACCTAAATCTTCCTTGCTGCAATTCAAGCTCATTATTTCTTGTGCTTTCCTCAGTGGATAAAGAGAACAATTTAGCACCCTCCTCTTTCTAACAACCTTTCATGTACTTGCTGACTTATGTCCCCCCTCAGTTTTCTCTTCTCCAGACTAAACAAATCTGACTGAGAAACAAATTTTCTCCATCTTTCCTCAGTGGTCATGTTTTCTGGACCTTTAATCATTTTTGATTTGCTTTCCTCTGGACATTCTCCAATATGTCCACATCTTTCCCAAAGTTTGGTGCCCAGAACAGGATGCAATATTCCAGTTGAGGCTTTATCAGTGCTGAGTAGAGTGAAAGAATGACTTCTTGCATCTTGCTTACCGCATCCTGCTTATACATGCCAGAATGATATTTGCTTTTTTTTTTGCAACAGTATTAAATTGTTGAATCCTGTTTAGTTTATGATCCACTCCAACCCTCAGATCCTTTTCAGCAGTACTCCTCCTTAGGCAGTCCTTTCCCATTTTGTATTTGTGAAACTGATTATTCCTTCCTATGTGTAGTACTTTGCATTTGTCCTTATTGCATTTCATGCTATCTATTTCAGACTATTTTTCAAGTTTGCCAGGCTCATTTTGAATTCTAATGCTATCCTTCAACGCGCTTACAGCCTCTTCCCATCTTGGTGTTGTCTGCAAACTTTATAAGTGTATTCCCTATGCCAGGATGGGCAAACTTTTTGGCCAGAGGGCCACATCTGGGAATAGAAATTGCATGGTGGGCCATGAATGCTCACAAAATTAGGTTTGGGATATGGGAGGAGGTGAGAGCTCTGGTTGGGGGGTGTGGGCTCTGGGGGGGGTCCAGAAATGAGTTCAGGGTGTGGGAGGAGGCTCCAGGCTGAGGCAGGGAGTGGGAGGTGAAGGGTGGAGTGAGGGCTCCAGCTAGGGTTGCGGGCTCTAGTGTGGAGCTGGGAATGAGGAGTTTGGTGTTTAGGAAGGTGCTTTGGGCTGGGATCAAGGGGTTCGGAGGGAGGGGGATTAGGGCTGGAGCAGGAGGTTAGGGTGCAGGAAGGGGTGCAGGCTGTGGCTGGGGGTGAAGGCTCGGGGGTAGGGCTGCTGATGAGGGGTTTGCGGTGTAGGAGGGTGTTCTGGGCTGGGATCGAGGAGTTCAGAGAGCAGGAGGGGGATCAGGGCTGGGGCAGAGGATTGGGGTGCAGGGAGAGGCTCAGGGGTGCAGGCTCCGGGGAACACTACCTCTGCAGTTCCTGGCCAATGGGAGCTGCAGAGGCAGCGTTTGGGGCGGGGGGCAGCATGCAGAGTGGAGACCCCTGTGCATAGGAACGGGGGGCCGGGGAGCCATACAACTGCTTCCGGGAGCTGTTTGGCATGGCCCATGACCCTGCTTCCCAGCTGGAGTGCCAGAGGGGCCCATGCTGCTGCTTTCAGGAGCCGCATGGAGCAGCCCCCATTCCTGTGATGTTATTGACATGAACTGTGACCGTATAGATCATTGTAGCAAACAAGATCCTATAGTTGCACCAAATCTTGCACAAATGAGGTCAAAGAAGGTGTCTATGGAAAGGTTGTAATTTGCTGGTTATGATTATGCTGTCCGTATGTGTATCATTTTTGTATTTGAAGTTATGAATATTGCTTATGTACTTGTATCTCATTGTGTTTGATTCTGAAGTAGCATCAGTGAAGCCTTTGGTCAGCTTCTTGAGAAAGGACTATTCTGATCAAGTGGCCACTCAAGAAACACTTAACTGACAACACACTTTGGGAGACGTCACATCCACATCTGACTTTCCTGGGAATGTTCAAACTAAACAATGTAAAATGTAAACAATGACGTTGGCCTGCAAAAAGCAGAATCATTCATGGACATGTGGCTACAAACTCCATCTTGTTGCTGTGATTTTGCACAGAAGAACAAAGTGGTTTCCACCCACAAGAGAGAGACTATAAAAGGCCCTAGAAGCCTCTCCATTTTGTCTTCACTTGGCTCAAGAGGTGGCCTCTCCACCTCAAAGAGATGCTTGAAAGAAACTGGAACAAAGGACAGTAACTACGGGGGTGTGAGTGATTGCTGGACCCAGGCCATAAACTACAACTTTGATCTGAAAAGGACTGGGCCCAGACTAAGAAGAAAACTAGTCTGTAGGAGAAGTTTATTGGGACATCTCTGAGGGTGAGATTTACCTGTTTTCAGTGTTCTATGTATTAGGCTTAGACTTGTGTGTTTTTGTTTTGTTTTGCTTGGTAACTTATTTGTTCTGTTTGTTATTACTTGGAGCCACTTAAATCCCATTCTGTATACTTAATAAAATCACTTTTGCTTATTAATTAACTCAGTAATTAATACCTGGGGGAGCAAACTGCTGTGCATATCTATCAGTGCTATAGAAGGTGGACAATGTATGAGGTTTACCCTGTATAAGCTTTATACAGAGTAAAACAGATTCATTTGGGGTTTGGGCTCCCAGAAAGACTGAATACTTGGTGCTGGGAAAGTCCTCCCCACCACCCCACTGGGGTAAGTGAATCTTAGTTTCTGTGCACTGCATGGGGGCGTGGCCCAACCTCTTGGTCTGTGCTGTAGCTGACTGGAATGTGCAACTCAGCAAGATGGGAGTGGAGGGAAGCCTTCTCTGGCAGGGGGGTTTGCTCTCAGTGGTATTCCAGCACATCTAGTGACAGTCTTGAGGGAGTTTCTGTGACCCAACCCATCACAGTGGCATAGTCGAGCAGGATCTGTGCACAGCTGGTTGCTTTGAGACCCTAATAGTGATTTTAAGTGAGTTTTGGGTGTGGTGGCTGGAGAACAGATAAAATGGTTACTGGTTTGTTATTTTCTGTTTGTTTATTTTGGGTGAGGGAAATAAGCACAAGAAGGCAGGAAAATGACTACCAGTGAGGCAGCCACAAAAGTAGAGCTGGCCAGACTGGAAGCAGAAGAGAAGGCAAAGGACCGCAAGTTTCAAATGAGACTCACAGAAGCAGCCAGGGAGGAAGCTGCTCACAAAAAAGCCATGGAATTAAGACAAATTGAGGAACAGAAAGCTGCCCAGGAGGAGAAGGAAAGGGAGAGGCAGCTAGCCTTAGAGTTAAAAGAGAAATACAAGCCCAGATTGAGACCCAGAAGCATGAACTGACTGGAATGGAATGGAAGAGACAAAACCCTTCAGCAGCCAAAACCACTTTCCCAAAAATCAATAAATGGGAACAATTATGCCCACAGTATGTTGAATCCAGTGATATTGCTGAATATTTCATCACCTTTGAGAGACTGTGCACCCTCCATGCAATTCCTGAAGATCAAAAGATGACCACGTTGGTAGCAAAGTTGACTGGGAGAGCTCTGGACATATTCAATAAGATGGCACTTGATGCTTCAAATTGTGGTAAATTTAAGGAACTGGTTTTGAAACAGTTTCAGATTACACCTGAAACCTACAAGGTTAAATTCAGGAGTCTTAAGAGGGAATCTAGATTGAGTAATGTGGCCTATATAAATGAAGTGAGAGACTTGTTCGACAAGTGAGTGAGGGGAAAAGGCATTACAAGCTTGGAAGAAATGTGTGATTTGGTTATGCGGGAACAATTCCTGAATATGTGCAGTGATGATGTGAAACAGTATTTGTGGGACAAAAAGGTGAATGCAGTGGGGGAATTAGCTGAGTTTGCAGACTCTTATGAGCATTCATAAGCTGTAATTAAACATAAACCTGTGGCAGAGGGATACAGGCTTGGCGGAAAGTAGAATCACTGTTTTATCCCTGGGAAAAATGGAGGCTGGGCATTCACCTCCCCATTCCCCTGTTACTCATCCCAAATCTCCTGTACGTGCAGAGGAGCCCAAAAGGTGCTATCATTGTCAATCCACTGAACACCTGAGAAATAAATGTCCTTGGCTGAATGGAAACAGGCAGTAGGTAACACATGAAGCTCTCAGAGCACAGGGGCATCCCAGGCTGCTGCCTCTTTCCACACAGGATTTGTAAAGGTTGCTTCTACACAACCAAGCAGTGAGTACATGCATGCTGTTAAATGTATTGACAATGTACTCCAAGGATCGAGAGACACTGGTGCAGAAATTTCTGTGGTCAGGAGGAACCTGATCCAGGAGAAGGATTTGTTGCCAGGGAAAATGGCAGAATTAGAATTGGTGGGAGGTTACAAAGTCCTTGCACCTTTAGCTAAGGTACACATGGAAACTGATGATTTGCATGCTGAGCTGACTGTTGCAGCAGTGGCACACAATTTTGCACCGTTTCTACTGGGAAATTATTTCTTTGATGTCAAAGAACGTGTCCTAGGGTTTGTTAGCAGCAAGAAGGAATCTTGTGCTAAAATCCCCATGGTGGAGGGTGAAGTCACATGTGCTGCAGGGGGAATGGGCGAGTGTCTTTTTAATTCCTCTGTAGCAGTGAAAAATGCAGCTTTGGGGGCAGGAGCAGTTGAAAGCAGTTCCCCATAGCCCCAGGGCTCAAGGCAGGTCCCTGCAGGAAGGGCTGGATAGAGCCAGCTCCTGTCCTGTGATCATCAGCCTGGGGGAGGGGAATGTTCCAGGCCTTGTAACAGGGAGGCCTTCCTAGCTGCTGACTGCCAGAAAGTTGCAGCCCTGGGATGCACAGAGACATGTATCCCGGAGATGGAAGTTGAGGTCCGGGTGGACTGCTGTGGTGGGAACAGACGCCAAGAACTCTAGCTGGAAGCAAGCCCAACCTAAGTGAAAGGGGGGGTGGGGTGGATTTTGCTGGCCAGTGAAGGATCTATCAGAACTGGTAGCTGTGAACACACAGCTGGACCAGCGTCACCTTCCCTTTTGGGTAGGGTGACCAGATGCTAACTGTAAAATGTCAGGACTCACCCGTCTGGGTCTTTGGTGGCAATTCGGTGGAGGGTCCTTCAGTCACTGAGGGTCTTTGGCAGCATTTTGGCAGAGGGTAATAAGTCTTGCCGCCAAAGACAGAAGCACCCACTGCCGAAATGCCACCGAAGACCATCAGTGACTGAGGGACCGACCGGATGGGTAAGTGTAACAACAACAGCAACAAAAAGTCCGAAACAAAATATCGGGACAAATGGTGTCCCAACTGTACTTCAATCGGGACGTGGGACAAAATGCTAAAAATCGTGACAGTGGTCACTCTACTTTGGGGGGGACACAGGAGTGTCTGCCTCAGAGGGGAGCCCAGAGAGGGAAGTCCGGACGGAAGGTGAGGGAGGACAGGAGGGTCTGCCCACCTTTTGTAGGGAGGCTTTTCCCCAGGAGGAGGGTGAAGAATCTGCATCTAAAATGCCGGACCCCCTCACCTATGGATCCGGTTTTGAAGGAAGACAAGGGGTCAGATCTCCTGGAGGGGAGAGTACACCCAGCTGACCTGTTGGGAACAAAGAGTGGGGTGACTGAGGGTATCTTACCAATCCAAAACACTCCATTAAAAAATGTTGTTTGTGCTACCATTGTGAAAGAGAACACTGTCTAATCAAAGCTGGGGGAAGAACAACTGTGCATTTGGGAAGCTTCACGAGGGGGTGGGGTCAAACCCAAAGGAATTCCAGAGGGGGAAGCCAAGGGCAGGCATGGTTGCAGTGCACCCTTTCCTTGCCAAATCCTCAAACACATGCCTGAATTTAGAGCCTCCTCCAAAGAGACAGGAGACTCTGTGTCTAAACCTCTACCATGGTACACAGAAGAACTGGGAAATGCAATAGACACTAAACAAACTAAATTGTGTGAACAGAGCCTGTCTACCATAGATTTGCTGTTAATCTTGTATCTTTGCTACTTAATCTAGGGGGTCAAGACAAAGGAGTTAATACTAATAGTTAAACCCTTTAAAGATGTGTAACATACCTGATTTGTGGAAAAAACTTTTGTACATGATAAGGATGGTGACAAAACAGTCCCACAAGCATGTTGCTTTTCAGCTTATACCTGTAAACAGGCTGGAAGTGAGGCACAGCAGCAAAAGCATAACAGGCCTACGCTGTTGTGCGGAAGGGGAAACTGAGGCACACTACCTCATGGCATTGGTGGCTAAATGCCAAGACACCTGTACTTTAACAGATATTACTATCTGCAGTCTGTTAGCAATACTACATCCCAACATGTTTTCCGGCATCCAGGGACCAGGAACCCTAAACCTTGCTAGAACACCTGCAAGTGACATCATAGGGTTTAAAAGTACTGGGAAGGTGTGTAACCAGAGACAAACAGGGATTTTACAAGTACTGCCTCTGCCATGGATAGTGTCCAAGTATCTGGCAGTAGGTTCAGGAGGAGGGTGTGACATTACTGACATGAACTATGACTGTCTAGATCAGTGGTTCCCAAACTTGTTCCACCGCTTGTGCAGGGAAAGCCCCTGGCGGGCCGGGCCGGTTTGTGTACCTGCTGCGTCTGCAGGTTCGGCCGATCGCGGCTCCCGGTGGCCAACTGCAGCCACTGGGAGCCACGATCGGCCGAACCTGCGGATGCAGCAGGTACACAAACCGGCCTGGCCCACCAGGGGCTTTCCCTGCACAAGCGGCGGAACAAGTTTGGGAACCACTGGTATAGATCATTGTAGCAACCAAGGTCCTATAGTTGCATCAATCTTGTACAAAGGAGGTCAAGTAAAGTGTCTGGAAAGATTGTAATTTGCTGGTTATGATTATGCTGTCTGTATGTATGTATCGTTTTTGTATTTGAAGTTATGAATATTGGCTAAGTACTTGTATCTCTGTGTGTTTGATTCTAAGTAGCATCAGTGAAGCATTTGGTCAGCTTCTTGAGAAAAGACTTCTAAGTGCCCAATCAAGAAACACTTAACTGACAAAGCACTTTGGGAGACACCACATCCACATCTGAGCTTTTCTGGGAACGTTCAAACTAACATGTAAACAATAGCATTGGCCTGCAAAAAGCTGAATCATTCATGGACATGTGACTTGCCCAGGTGGCTACAAACTCCATCTTGTTGCTGTGATTTTGCATAGAAGAAAAAGGGTTTTCTGCCCAAATTAGAGACTATAAAAGGCCCTGGAAGCCTCTCCATTTTATCTTCACTTCGCTCAAGAGGTGGCCTCTCCACCCCAAAGAGGCACCTGAAAGAAACTGGAACAAAGGACAGTAACTACGGGGTGTGACTGATTGCTGGACCCAGGCCATAAACTACAACATTGGTCTGAAAAGGATTGGGCCTAGACTCGGAAGGAGTCTAGTCTGTGAAAGAAGCTTATTGGGACATCTCTGAGGATGAGATTTACCTATATTCAGTTTTCTACTGTATTAGGCTTAGACTTGTGTGTTTTGTTCTATTTTACTTGGTAACTTACTTTGTTCTGTCTGTTATTACTTGGAACCACTTAAATCCTACTCTTTCTACTTAATAAAATCACTTTTGCTTATTAATTAACCCAGAGTAAGTAATTAATACGGGGTGGGGGGTGGAGACAGCTATGTATATCTCTATCAGTGTTACAGAGGGCAGACAATTTATGAGTTTACCTTGTATAAACTTTATACAGAGTAAAACGGATACATTTGAGGTTTAGGCACCCAGAAAGATTGAATACTGGTACTGGGAAAGTCTCTGTTAACTGAGAAACCCCTGGGCTAAGTGAATCTTAGTTTCTGTTGTAGTAAACATTTTTCCCAAATCTGGACTTTAGCGTACAAAATCTGGGTGCTTACTGTGAACCTCCCCCAAGCTTGTACCCAGCTTGGATCTATCTCGCTGCCACCAGATAAGATTATGGCTCTTATCAGCCTGGGTTCCCCAAATACTCCTTGGGGGACCCCCTCTCTGGCCTCCCCAACTTCCCCTGGAAAGACCACCCCCCCAAGACTCAGAAGCCTGAGTCCACGGGCAAGGGAATATCCCCCTCCCTTCCCTTCTCCCCGGCTTCTATTCTGAGCCACTTAAGGGAATGGCTGTAATCTTTTACATTACAATACCAAGAAAGTCCTGTCTCCTTTCTCTCCAAAGAGACAGCTTCAAACACAGGGAAACTAAAGGGATTCTCTCTCTCTTTCCCCGCAGCCTGTTCCCGCCCTGGGGACAATAAGAAACTAACCCACAGCCTGGGCTTTTCCCTTTCCCCTTTGCCTCAGTAGGAAAGAACTTCCACAACTTTAAAAAGAAAACTTTATATAAAAAGAAAGAAAATACAGAACAATAATACTGCATTAAAGATTAATACAGGCTCTTGCTTATAAGAAAATATGAATAACCAGTCTGATTTAAAAAATAGCCAATTTAAAACAGTCCAGCAAATCAACACACAGTAAATACAAATCAAAGCACATCACAGCCGATTTACTTTGTTTCCTTTTGTACTCACAGACTTTTAGTAGAATATTAGAAAGAAGATTGGAGTTAGAGAGAAGCTTGTTTTCCCATAGCTGAGGAAAACACAAAGACCCCGAGTTCCTTTCCCTCCCAGACTTTTTAAAAAAATCCAGGTCTCTGATTGGTCCTCTGGTCAGGTGTTTGGTTCCCCCTTTCCAGGTAAAAGAAACTTAACCCTTACCCACCTACTTATGACACGCCCCCCAAATCACCGACAGTAGAAACTTTCACTGGAGGTGATTTCTACCTAGAACTTTAAACTAAACAGAGGAATACAACACATGCACATAGAAATAAAAGCATGCAAAGTACAAGACTTGAACATCTTCAGGAAAGTTTTAACCAGTGTATTCTGGGAAACTCTCACGGGAGAGTGCATCTGCTACTTTGTTAGAAGCTCCTGAAATGTGTTGAATTTCAAAATCAAAATCCTGGAGAGCTAGACTCCAACGAAGAAGTTTTTTGTTGTTCCCTTTGGCTGTATGAAGCCACTTTAGCGCAGCATGGTCAGTTTGTAGCTGGAACCGCCGTCCCCAAACGTATGGGCGTAGTTTTTCCAGGGCATACACAATGGCATAGCATTCCTTTTCACTGACTGACCAGTGGCTTTCCCGCTCCGATAGTTTCTTGCTGAGAAACACGACAGGATGGAAGTTGTGATCTGGTCCTTCCTGCATGAGAACTGCTCCTATACCACGCTCAGATGCATCGGTGGTTACTAGGAATGGTTTGTCAAAGTCTGGGGCCCTTAGCACAGGGTCAGATGTGAGCGTCGCCTTTAGTTGGGTAAAGGCCTCCTGACATTCATCAGTCCATTTAACTGTAGTTGGTTGGGTTTTCTTGGTCAGGTCGGTCAGTGGTGCAGCGATTTGGCTGTAGTGTGGTACAAACCGCCTGTAGTACCCGGCCAAGCCTAAGAAGGATTGGACCTGTTTCTTTGACTTTGGGACAGGCCACTTTTGGATAGCCTCCACCTTGGCCTGTAGGGGGTTTATGGTTCCTCGACCCACCTGGTGTCCCAGGTAAGTCACTCTGTTTTGGCCTATTTGACACTTTTTGGCCTTCACAGTTAGTCCTGCCTGCCTGATACGGTCAAAGACCTTTTCCAGGTGTTCTAGGTGTTCGGGCCAGGAGTCTGGAAAAATGGTCACATCATCGAGGTAGGCAACTGCATATTCTCCCAGTCCGGCTAGTAGACCATCTACCAGCCTCTGGAAGGTGGCGGGTGCATTTCGCAGCCCGAAAGGAAGTACATTAAATTGATATACCCCCGCATGGGTGACGAATGCTGACCTTTCCTTGGCAGGTTCATCTAGCGGTACTTGCCAGTACCCCTTGGTTAAGTCTATGGTGGAGATGAACTGGGCACGTCCCAACTTTTCCAATAGCTCATCGGTGCGTGGCATTGGATAGTTGTCTGGACGAGTTACCGCATTTAGCTTACGGTAGTCCACGCAAAAGCGTATTTCCCCATCTGGTTTGGGTACCAGAACCACTGGAGATGCCCATGCACTGGTAGATGAGCGGATTATACCCATCTGTAGCATGTTTTGGATCTCCCGCTCTATAGCAGCTTGTGCGTGAGGGGACATCCGGTAGGGTGGTGTTCTAATTGGGTGAGCATTACCTGTGTCAATGGAGTGGTATGCCCGTTCAGTCAGTCCTGGAGTGGCTGAGAACAATGGTGCGAAGCTGGTGCACAGCTCCTGGATTTGTTGCCGCTGTAGACGTTCCAGGGTGGTTGAGAGGTTCACCTCTTCCACGCCACCGTCTTTTTTCCCGTCGTAGTAGACGCCATCAGGCCAGTCAGCGTCCTCTGCTCCCTGGACTGTAAACTGACAAACCTGTAAGTCTCTGGAATAAAAGGGCTTGAGAGAATTAACATGGTACACTTTGGGTTTTAGTGAGGAATTGGGAAATGCTATGAGGTAGTTAACAGCTCCCAGGCGCTCTTGGACCGTGAATGGGCCCTCCCATGATGCTTCCATCTTATGGGCCTGTTGCGCCTTCAAGACCATAACCTGGTCTCCTCTCTGGAAGGAACGGTCTCTGGTATGTTTATCGTACCAGGCCTTTTGCTCTTCCTGAGTATCCTTTAGGTTTTCTCTAGCAAGGGCTAAAGAATGTCGGAGGGTGTTTTGTAGGTTGCTGACAAAGTCCAGAATGTTAGTTCCTGGAGAGGGTGTAAACCCCTCCCATTGTTGCTTAACCAACTGTAATGGCCCCTTAACCTCATGGCCATACACAAGTTCAAAGGGTGAGAACCCTAAACTGGGATGTGGTACAGCCCTGTAAGCAAACAGCAACTGCTGCAAGACTAGATCCCAGTCATTGGAGTGTTCATTAACGAATTTACGGATCATGGCCCCCAAAGTTCCATTAAACCTTTCCACCAGGCCATTGGTTTGATGGTGGTACGGGGTGGCAACCAAGTGATTCACCCCATGATTTTCCCACAGGTCTTTCATGGTGCCAGACAGGAAATTTGATCCTGAATCGGTAAGGATATCAGAGGGCCAACCTACCCTTGCGAAAATGTCTGTTAACGCCTGGCACACTGCTCTGGCCCTGATGTTGCCTAGAGCAACTGCTTCTGGCCATTGGGTAGCAAAGTCCATGAAAGTCAGTACGTACTGCTTTCCCCTGGGTGTCTTTCTCGGAAAAGGACCCAGAATATCCACAGCTACTCGCTGAAATGGTACCTCAATTATGGGGAGTGGCTGGAGAGGGGCCTTGACCAGATCTTGAGGTTTTCCCACTCTTTGGCACACCTCACAAGATTGGACATACTGGGCAACTTCCTTGCCCATCCCCTCCCAGTAGAAGGACTTCCCCAACCTGTCTTTGGTTCTGTTCACCCCAGCATGACCACTGGGATGATCGTGGGCTAAGCTTAAGAGCTTCCCCCTGTACTTAGTCGGAACCACCAACCGTTTGTGCGGCTGCCATTCTTCCTGGTGTCCACCAGAAAGAAGTTCCTTGTATAAAAGTCCTTGGTCTATAACAAACCGGGATCGGTTAGAAGAGCTGAGAGGCGGTGGGTTGCTCCGTGCCGCCGCCCAAGCTTTCTGAAGGCTGTCATCAGCTTCCTGCTCAGTCTGGAACTGTTCCCTTGAAGCCGGGGACACCAGTTCTTCCTCAGACTGGGGACTTGGGCTTGGTCCCTCTGGAAGTGATGTAGGTGATGGAGTTGTTTCTGTAGCTGGTGTACCGCTGTCCGCTGGTGCACCTGGTGGTATTTCAGGCTCTGGCTGAGCCTCTTCGGTATGGTTGTCTGTTGCTTCAGCCAGTTCAGGCTTGTTGGTCCCTTCTGGCGTTGGGGTTGAAGATGTGGTTGCACTTGCTGGTGCTGGTGCTGATTGCTGTTCCAGTTCCGGGCCTGGGACTGGAGGTGTTGTGGCTGGTTGAGCCGTTGGCATGGGATCTGGGTCCACTACCTCGGTCTGGGTCTCTGGTAACACAGACAGGTTCTCTGTGGACGGCTCAGGAACAGGAATGGGTCTGGAAGTTTGCCTGGTGTGGCTGCGTGTAACCATTCCCACTCTCTTGGACTGTTTCACTTGGTTGGCCAAGTCTTCCCCCAGTAGCATGGGGATGGAATAATTGTCATAAACTGCAAAAGTCCACCTTCCTGACCAGCCTTTGTACTGGACAGGCAGTTCAGCGGTAGGCAAGACCACAGCTTGTGACATGAAGGGGTAAATGGTCACTTTGGCCCTTGGGTTGATGAGTTTGGGATCGACGAAGGATTGGTGGATAGCTGACACTTGTGCTCCCGTGTCTCTCCACGCGGTAACCTTCTTTTCGCCCACCTTCAAATGTTCCCTTCGCTCCAAGGGGATTTGAGAGGTATCTGGGCCTGGGGATCTTGGTTGTGCTGGTGGTGTAATGACTTGCACCCGGGTGGGGTTTGTTGGGCAGTTGGCCTTTGGGCAGTTGGCCTTGATATGTCCCGTTTCATTACACTTATAGCATCTGTCAGATAATGTGTTACCGGGTTGAAGTAAGTTACTGAGGACTGGCGAGGTGGAAGGATAGGATGTCTGTGGCTTTGCTTGGGTTGTAGTTGAGGTTTTGGGTTGCCCTCGGTTGTAGGGTTTATTGTCGGTGTGGCCCCTGGGGTTTTCACTCCCCTTTACAGTAGCCTTCTTGCTTTCTGCCACCTCCATCCATCTGGCTCCAATCTCCCCCGCCTCGGTGAGAGTTTTGGGTTTTGCATCTAGGATGTACTGTGTTATTTCTTCAGGAACACCATCCAAGAACTGCTCCATGTATATGAGGGGGCGCAGGTCTTCAAAGGTTTGAACCTGGGTTCCTGATATCCAGGCATCACAATGCTTTCCCACGTAGTAGGCGTGGTCGGGAAATGACCCCTCTGGTTTCCACTTTTGGTTTCTGAACCGCCGACGGGCGTGATCTGGGGTTATCCCCATTCTGGATCTGGCCTGGACTTGAAACAGTTTATAATCATTCATTTGGCCTCTTGGCATTTTAGCCGCCACGTCTGCCAAGGGTCCACTGATGTGTGACCTCAGCTCTAGCATGTACTGGTCTTCAGGGATGTTGTACCCAACACAGACCCTTTCAAAATTTTCTAAGAAGGTTTCCGGGTCATCACCTGCTTGTAGTTGGGAAATTTCCTGTGCAGTGGAACAACAACTGGCGCCGTAGGGTTAGGAGTGGCTGGAGCATTTTGCCTAGCCTGCGCCATCTCCAGTTCATGCTTTCTCTGTTTGTCCCTCTCTTCACTGTGTCGTTGGTAGGCTGCCTGTTCTTCTTCTTGTTTTCTTTTGTGTGCTGCATCCAGGGCATCTTGTTCGGCCTTAATTAGTTCCAGTTGTCTAATATGTTTATTTTCGTTGTCTATGGCTTGTTGCCGGGTTCTTTCCTTTTTCTGCTCTTCTTTGGAACTCATGGTACCTGTTTTGTTGTGTTGTGGTGCCCTCTGGTGGTTGTTGCCTGAATTGCCGGCTGTCTGTTGAAATTTGCCTAGCAACTGGCTTGTCTTGCTTTGGCTCTGTTTGATAGGCTAGTTAACCAAACAAAAGCCACTGTATTTACCTGTGTGCGTTTGCTGGAATTCACTCTCAAAGGGAGTGCTATTGTTTAAGCAACGACCCTTAATGGCCCTCTTAAGTATCTTGCTAAAAATGCTAACAGCCAAAAGCAGGCAGAAAAACTTTCTATCTGGCTGCTTAAAAACCAACCCCTTCTCCCTGCTAATCCCTAGCAGAAAAAAGGAAAATTAATGTAGCTTGTGGCTTCTGGATTCATAATTCCCAATCCGCTGCCTCCATGTAGTAAACATTTTTCCCAAATCTGGACTTTAGCGTACAAAATCTGGGTGCTTACTGTGAACCTCCCCCAAGCTTGTACCCAGCTTGGATCTATCTCGCTGCCACCAGATAAGATTATGGCTCTTATCAGCCTGGGTTCCCCAAATACTCCTTGGGGGACCCCCTCTCTGGCCTCCCCAACTTCCCCTGGAAAGACCACCCCCCCAAGACTCAGAAGCCTGAGTCCACGGGCAAGGGAATATCCCCCTCCCTTCCCTTCTCCCCGGCTTCTATTCTGTAAGGGAATGGCTGTAATCTTTTACATTACAATACCAAGAAAGTCCTGTCTCCTTTCTCTCCAAAGAGACAGCTTCAAACACAGGGAAACTAAAGGGATTCTCTCTCTCTTTCCCCGCAGCCTGTTCCCGCCCTGGGGACAATAAGAAACTAACCCACAGCCTGGGCTTTTCCCTTTCCCCTTTGCCTCAGTAGGAAAGAACTTCCACAACTTTAAAAAGAAAACTTTATATAAAAAGAAAGAAAATACAGAACAATAATACTGCATTAAAGATTAATACAGGCTCTTGCTTATAAGAAAATATGAATAACCAGTCTGATTTAAAAAATAGCCAATTTAAAACAGTCCAGCAAATCAACACACAGTAAATACAAATCAAAGCACATCACAGCCGATTTACTTTGTTTCCTTTTGTACTCACAGACTTTTAGTAGAATATTAGAAAGAAGATTGGAGTTAGAGAGAAGCTTGTTTTCCCATAGCTGAGGAAAACACAAAGACCCCGAGTTCCTTTCCCTCCCAGACTTTTTAAAAAAATCCAGGTCTCTGATTGGTCCTCTGGTCAGGTGTTTGGTTCCCCCTTTCCAGGTAAAAGAAACTTAACCCTTACCCACCTACTTATGACATCTGTGCATTGTGGAGGGGCGTGGCCCAACCTCTTGGTTTGTGCTGTCAGCTGACTGGAGTGTCTAATGCAGCAAGATGGGAGTGGAGGGAAGCCTTCTCTGGCAATGGGATTTGCTCTCAGCAGTAGTGTAGTTGGGGGGGGAGTGGCTGCTCCCCACTTAGCACATTCCCCAAAAATGGCACCTTTTTAATTTTTACACTCACCCCAGCTGCTCCGGGTCTTTGGCGGCAATTTGAAGGTGGGTCCTTCAGCCACTTTGGGTCCATGGCAGCAATTTGGCAGCAGGTCCTTCAGCTGCTCTGGGTCTTCGGTGGCAAGACTTGGATTTTTCTTTTCTTTTTTTTTTTTTTCCACTGCTTCAACACCTTTTTTGTTTGCTTCCCCTGCTGCTAGAACCTGGCTTTGCCACTGGCTCTCAGTGGTATCCCAGCACATCTAGTGACGGTCTTGAGGGAGTTTCTGTGACCCAACCCATCACAGACCCTGCTCCCCAGCTGCAGTGCTGGAGGGGGCCATGGTGCTGCTTCTGGGAGCTGCGTGGAGTGGCCCCCCGACCCAGCTCCCTGGCGGGAGCGCCAAAGTAGGAGCTTGAGGGCTGGATTAAAACGGCTGAATAGAACTGGACCCAAGAGAGATCTGAGGGACCCCACTCGATATGCCCTTCCACCTTGGCTGTGAACCATTGACATCTACTCACTGACTATGGTTTTTCAACCAGTTGTGCACCCATCTTATTGTAGGTTTGTCTAGTCTATATTTCCCTAGTTTGCTTAAGAGAAGGTCACGTGAGACAGTATCAGAAAGTCAAGTTATATCACATCTACTGCTCCCCCACAGCCAAAAGGCTTGTTGCTAGAGCCCTGCAAATCCACGGGTATACGCTTTGTGTCTGTGGATGTCCAGTCCACAGGATCAGATGTGGATACACCTTTTTGTATCCACGCAGGGCTCTACTTGTTATCATGTCAAAGAGGGATATTAGGTTGGTTTGTTGTGATTTCTTCTTGGCAAATCCATGTTGACAGTTACTTCTCACCTTGTTTTCTTCAAGATGCTTAGAAACTGATTTTTTTATTATTTGGTCCATTTTCTTTCTAGTTACCAAAATTAAACTGACTGGTCTATAATTCCCTGGGCTGTCCTTATTCCCTTTTTTATAGCTAGGTACTATATCAGAGAATTTGGGAGGACTGGTAGCAAGGAGGGTTGTGGGCAATGGGAGGGAAGGAGAGAACACAAGGAGTGGTTGGTCCTCAGGTCCCAGGAGGTGGGGAAGGGTGAGAGCAATTAGAGGAAGAATTATGGGGGTCACAGTGATTATCAGGGCTAGCTGCCTTTCTGTGCCCTTCCTCATCTCTGAGTGTCCCCCCTCAGCTGTCAGGCCTCATGCGTTTCCCTCTCCTGCAGTGTCTCTGGCCCTCTCTCTGTCAGTAAGAAGCAGTTCCAGGTGAACTTCTCCTCTGGCCGGAGTCTTCACTTGCTGGGACATGGAATTGCCTTTTCTGAGTTTTAGGAGCCCCTTTGATCATCAGTGTCTGGCTGTGTGTGTTCCTAGTACACATGGGCACAGTTAAATCCCTCATGAGAAGAGTGTCCTGCACCTTTGAGCACCTGGAGAGCTGGCCCCAGGATTCTACTGCTTTAAAATGGGCTGGAGTTAAAAAAAACTTTTTTTGTGTGTGACAAATGTCCCATAAATTCACCTGATCTCACTGGTCTTCTTTCTCCTGAGCAGGTTTTCTAGTCTCCAAACCTGATATCATCTCCCAGCTGGAACGAGGGGAAGAGCCGTGGGCTCCAGATCTCCAGGGCTCAGAGGAAAGAGAGATCCTGAGAGGCAGCTGCACAGGTGAAGGTTCATTAAATCAACTCAGAATCTGTCATTTCCTGAAGGAAACTGCTGGGATTACCAACAAAGACCTTGTGAGCTCTCTGAGTTCAAGATTGGCCCCAGTAGATGTCATATCTTCAGGGCAGATAATGTTCATGGCTTCCTACACATCCTAATTCCTGGCAGTAGCTCCCTTCCCCCTAAGTGTCTGGATGAGATCTGGATGCAGAATTGATCACCTCCTCTTGCCCCTTCGGGGAAGAGTTTGGGGAAATTCAGTCCCTAATTTTTTTTTCCTTCTCCAGCTGTTCTCTTGGTTTGTTCTCCCCTTTTCTATTCCTGTTTCTGCAGTTTTTCTTTCTCTATCCCAGCAGGTAATGGGATGGTGAGTGAGACCATGGAGCAGAATCCTCATCAGGAAGATGATGAGCACGTGGAATCACATGGGGTGTTATTGCAAAGATGCAAGGGGAATGTGTCCAGGAGCTGTGAGCAGGGAAAAGCCTGTGAGAGTCAGTACATGCCAGAGAAGTGGCAGGGAAACCAGCCAAGGCAGAAAGTTGGTAAATCAGTTAATTATCGGGGAACTCACAAAGGCCTCAAGGAAACCATGGCCCAGCAGAAAATCCTGATGAAAGAGAGAAATAACACATGCATTGAGTGTGGGAAAAAGCTCAGTAGGCGCTCAAGCCTTATTAGACATCTGAGACTCCATGCAGGAGAGAGCTCCTATGAATGCTGTGAGTGTGGGAAAACCTTCACTCAAAGTTCACACTTTATTAAACATCAGAGGAGCCACAGAGGGGAGAAACCCTACAAATGCTGCGAGTGTGGGAAAACCTTCACTCGGAGCTCTGTCTTTATTAATCATCAGAGAATCCACACAGGGGAGAAACCTTATAAATGCTGTCAGTGTGGGAAAACCTTTGCTCAAAGCTCAAACCTTATTACACATCAGAGGAGCCACTCAGGGGAGAAACCCTATGTATGCTGTGAGTGCGGGAAAACCTTTGCTTGGAACTCAAACCTTACTAGACATCAGAGGATCCACACAGAAGAGAAACTCTGTTGTGAATGTGGGAAAACCTTCACTAATAGCTCAACCCTTATTAAACATCAGAGAATCCACACAGGGGAGAAACACTTTGAATGCTGTGAGTGCCAGAAAACCTTCACTAAGCCCTCAACCCTTGTTGAACATCAGAGGATTCACACAGGGGAGAAACCCTATGAATGCCGTGAGTGTGGGAAAACCTTTGCTTGGCGCTCCACCCTTGTTACACATCAGAGGATCCACAGAGGGGAGAAACCCTATGAATGCTGTGAGTGCAGGAAAACCTTCACTCTGTCTGCAGACCTTATAAGACATCAGAGAATCCACACAGGGGAGAAACCCTATGAATGCTGTGAGTGTGGGAAAACCTTCCCTCAGTGCTCAACCCTTACTGAACATCAGAGAATCCATACAGGGGAGAAACCCTATGAATGCTGTGAGTGTGGGAAAACCTTTGCTTGGAGCTCAAACCTTATTACACACAGGAGAATCCACACAGGGGAGAAACCCTATGAATGCTGTGAGTGCGGGAAAACCTTCGCTCGGAACTCACACCTTAGTAGACATCGGAGAAGCCACACTCAAGAGTGACCATATGGATGCTGTGAGTGCAGGAAAACCTTTTCTCGGAGCTCAAACTTTATTACACATCAGAGTATCCGTAAAGTGTGGGAAATTTTTCTATCAGAACTCAGCCCTTTTTTATCCTTAGAGAATCTGCAAGGGAGATAAACACTTTAAAATCCTTGTGTATGGCTGAGGAAAGTTTTTTGTTTTCCTTTTGCTAATTCCCACATAGTGAGCTTTAAGGCAGCATTTTTGACATCGTGATATCTCAGTTGCCCCAGCTGAGTTGTCTGCTTTTCCCTTTTGCAGCTCACCATTTCTTGGAGTGAATTCCAGGGCTGGATTTACACCTCACACACTCCTAGGCTCAGCATCTTCAGTGCCCACCCTGCCTACAGTTGACCTTCATGTTGCACACGGTTTTAGAGAGGTAAGGCGTCCCTAGAATGCTGGTGTGCCTAGGCATACTCCTACTGTGCCTAATTGGAAATCTGGCCCTGGTGAATCCCACAGTATTTTTCATCAACTTCTTTGTACTGTATCATGAAAGTGTGTGTCCCTCCAACATGAATGTCCATCAGCCCCAGGTGTGGGAACCAGGAGTGACCTCTGCCAGGTACGTGGAGGTTAAATCTACCTGCGCCTTGACTCCACTAGGTTTTCCATGGAGTTAGCTAGATTAAGTTAGTGATCCTGATGTAAAACCACAGCTATTTTTTCGGTAAAGAAAATATCCCATGTACAGTGGTCAGGGTTATGTAGTAAATTTCCTCACCATCTGACGCAACCTCCGTCACTTCTCCTAGTCTAACCAAATTAAGAACATCATGTTTATACTTTTCCTCCCACTGCAAAGCGATTGTTAGTCACCAGGCTTCCCACTAGGGACAAATTGTCTCATTCCCCGTTGTTCTCACATTGCACTGGTTTGTGCTGAAAAGCAGTTGGGTTTTGTTCCATTTTTTTTCATTTTAAATATATTTAAATATAATAAAAACGAGCAGGGATGAGGGGGAAAAGTGTTTTTTCACCCTCTTTGATACTTGAAGAGGTGGTGAGTTAGAGGGAGTCCGATCTTCCAAATTAGCCCAGCAACATTTCCTTTGTTAGAGCCATATAGAATTTATCATCTACATCTCTGCTACTTAATGTGTCATATGATTTGGGGTGCTCAACCCTCAGCTTGGGGATCACACTTTGTTTTCTTTGATCCCAAAACAGTAATTTAGGGCTGAGATGAATGTGTCACAGACCTGGAAGGGGAATTTGAATGGATCTCAAATGCAGTGAGATCATTTGGAGTTTAAATCCCAGTTTCCAACTGTTGGCAAAGCCTGTTAGAATCATAGAATCATAGAACTGGAAGGGACCTCAAAAGGTCATCTAGTCCAGACCTCTGCACTCAAGGCAGGACTAAGTATTTTCTAGATTAGACCATCCCTGACAAGTGTTTGTCCAACCTGCTCTTAAAAATCCTCAATGATGGAGATTCTACAACCTCCCTAGGCAATTTATTCCCGTGCTTAACCACACTGACAGGAAGTTTTTCCTAATATCCAACCCAAACCGCCCTTGCTGCAATTTAAGCTTGTTGCTTCTTGTCCTATCCTCCGAGGTTAGAAAGAACAATTTTTCTCCCTCCTTCTTGTAACAACGTTTTATGTATTTGAAAACCGTTATCACGTCCTCTCTCAATCTTGTCTTCTCCAGACTAAAGAAACCCATTTTTTTCAATCTTCCTTCACAGGTCATGTTTTCTAGACCTTTAATGATTTTTGTTGCTCTTCTCTGGACTTTCTCCAATTTGTCCACATCTTTCCTGAAATGTGGCACCCAGAACTGGGCACAATACTCCAGTTGAGGGCTAATCAGTGTAGAGTAGAGAAGAATAACTTCTTGTGTCTTGTTTACAATACTCCTGCTACCACATCCCAGAATGATGTTTGCTTTTTTTGCAACAGTGTTTCACTGTTGACTCATATTTAGCTTGTGATCCACTATGACCTCCAGGTCCCTTTCCGCAGTGCTCCTTCCTTGGCAGTCATTTCTCTTTTTATATGTGTGCAACTGATTGTTCCTTCCTAAGTGGAGTACTTTGCATTTTTCCTTATTGAATTTCATCCTATTTACTTCAGACCATTTCTCCAGTTTCTCCAGATTATTTTGAATTATAATCCTATCCTCCAAAGCACTTGCAACCCCTCCCAGCTTGGTACTGTCTACAAACTTTGTAAGTATACTCTCTATGCCATTATCTAAATCATTGATGAAGATATTGAACCGATCCTTGCAGGACTCCACTCATTATGCCCTTCCAGCATGACTGTGAACCACTGATAACTACTCTCTGGGAACGATTTTCCAACCTTATGCACTCACCTTATAGTAGCTCCATCAAGGTTGTATTTCCTTAGTTTGTTTATGAGAAGGTCATGCGAGACAGTAACAAAAGCCTTACTAAAGTCAAGATATACAGCATCTATTGCTTTCCCCTTTTCCACAAGGCTTGTTACCCTGTCAAAGAAAGCTATCAGGTTGGTTTGACACAAGTTGTTCTTGACAAATCCGTGCTGACTGTTACTTATCACCTTGTTATCTTCTAGATGTTTGCAAATTGATTGCTTAATTATTTGCTCCATTATCTGTCTGGGTACAGAAGTTAAGCTGACTGGTCTGTAATTCCCTGGGTTGTCCTTATTTCCCTTTTCATAGATGGGCACTAGATTTGCCCTTTTCCAGTCTTCTGGAATGTCTCCTGTTTTCCATGACTTTTCAAAGATAGTTGCTAATGGCTCAGATATCTCCTCAGTCAGTTCTTTGAGTATTGTAGGATGCATTTCATCAGGCCCTGGTGATTTGAAGGCATCTAACTTGTCTAAGTAATTTTTGGCTTGTTCTTTCCCTTTTCAGACTTTTTTTTTGGGGGGAGGGATAGCTCAGTGGTTTGAGCATTGGCCTGCTAAACTCAGGGTTGCAAGTTCAATCCTTTAGGGGGCCATTTAGGGAACTGGGGTAAAAATCTGTCTGGGGATTGGTCCTGCTTTAAGCAGGGGGTTGGACTAGATGACCTTCTGAGGTCCCTTCCAACCCTAATCTTCTATGATCCTATCTGATTTTCATTGGCATTCACTATGTTAGACATCCAATCGCCACCAACCTGTTGTAGGAATTTTCTACTGGGATGGGATTGTTTTCAGATGGGAAAGTTGGCTGGTTTTTTTTGTTTTTTCCATTACAATAATGCTAGAACTTTTGTAAATAGTAAGGCTCAGTAGTGAGGCAGATTTGAATGGATCAGAGGAGGGTGCAATGGGAGAATTTCTTGTCCTGATTCTGAGTCATCACATTTAACCTGCTCTGGAATTTCGAATTATATGAAACTGGATGTATCTTATACCTCTCTGTTGTTATCCCAAAGTTTGGATCCAAGGCACCCCAATAATGGCTTGCCTATAACTGAAAACCATTTGTCAATTTGGCCTGTCTCAATGCATAGGAGGAGGTGGCCCGCCTTAGAGGAATTGCCTGGGTTTTACCAGGGACTTTGTCTCTGACCCTCAGAGACTCCCCAGAAAAGACTAGTTCTGTTAACCTATGAGAGGACATGGATATAGCCTTCCACTCGATTGATGTTCAAGCAGTAATTCTTTGAAAACGAAGTAACATTTATTTAAAGGAGATATTCAGTTACCATACATTTAATAGTTTTAAAAAAGAATGCACTGTGATACATAACACATAGCACATAGTACAGTGGCATTGCATTTAGAAATCATATAGTAAGGTGATGCAATAGACTACACAAACCACATAGGAGATACAATGTTGCACAGCACAGTGCACATTGACCCCTTATACATATGTATAAAACAACATTATAATATCTACACATTGAATGACCACCAACCAGTCACAAGCTGTGCTTCTGATTTAAGCCCCCTTTATTGCATTCCAGTTCTCTAGACTCCCAATCAGGACTAGGTCCAGTACAGTGAGAAGTTATTTAAAAACTTTTTTCACAGTACAAAATGTTTTTCTGAACCCCAAAGGGCAGCCACATTGCCAGGTCAATATTAGGTTGGACCTTACCCAAAATACCATGGTGCCAGCCAGTCCTTTAGTAACAAAACTAAAGGTTTATTATAAAAGAAAGAGTTGTTAAATGTTTAAAACACTCAGATACGTACAATGATTTAGAGTCCATGTATCAGGTTCTTAGCAGTATTGGTGCGTTGATGGCTTGAAAGTCCCTCTGGAAGACATCCACAGCTTGGATGGGTCATTCAGTCCTGTGTTCAATGCTTCAGTTTGTAGAGAAGTTCCAGAGGTAGGAAGCAGGATTGAAGACAAAATGGAGATGATGCAGCTGCCCTTTATATTCCTTTTGCCATGTGGCTTGTACTTCCTGTGTCCCAAACACAAACTTCACAGCACATCTCATGGAAAAGCCTTGGAGTTCTATCCACCAGCCTGCCCCTACATGACTCGCTGACTCATAAGATGTATCCTCTGGCTCCTTTCCATGGGTTCATTGTACTGCTGATGACCCTTGATGGGACATCGAACAGGCTAGACAGTGCTGATGCCAATCTGTCTGGTGGTTTCAAAGCTCAAGTTTGGAAATACAACCATACTATATATATCTATAACTCACAATTCAAAGGTGATACAAAAATATAAATAAGATCATCATATTTGGCAAATTGTAACATTTTTTCACAGATATCTTACATGGCATATTTGGTAAGATTCCTTGCAATTTTATAATATTGGTATCAACAATATCATAAAGTGTCTCCCATATTCCATTCAGCATCATACCCCACCACGCAAAATTGATTCGGAAAGTGGAGTCCCTAGACACTGCTGAATGCATCATAGGAATTTTCCATCCTTAATTTTGAATTACTACAGCTTCTTACCCAATATTAGATGTATCACTGTGTAACAGAAATGGTTTATCAAAATCATGTGTGACTGAATCAGGCTCTTTATATAAAGCTTCTTTCATTTGTTGAACATTTTTCTCATCTGATGTTGCTCTAATATATACATGAATGGTCTCAAAGTGGAATTACCTTGGCATTTAGTCATGACAGCAACCTGGTAGTGGGCCTCAGTTTTCCCTCTTCATCAGCAAATTATGTTTGTAATGACTTTCCTGCTGTGAAAAGTTCTAAAATTGCTTACAAGTATCAGCTGTAACTTTTCACTATTATAAGGCTTTCTAGCATAGATGTAGCGTGACCATACAGGCCTTGGAAACCATATGATTTTTCAGGTACCATTCCCAATATGTTTAAAGGCTTTTCATCAAGGTCATACACATTGTATCTTCATACACGAATTGACATCAAAATCAAATACATCGGAAATCTTAACCTTAACAGTAACACCAAATTTGTTTAAAGTGGGTAGTCAGTGTTTGTAAGTATCTTGGTCATATGATGCCTTTTGTTTCACCGAATCCCTTGGCTGGCCAGGTGTATCCTCTATGCTAATAGCTGTGGGCAGATGTAATGCATTGCTGGAAAGGGTTAAACATTCTGCAAAATAAATAACCCTCAAAAGACATGTGGGGAAATAATGTTTTTGTTTTTGTGTATTTACATATTTATGAATATGGTCAACAGTGTAATCAACAGTCGCTGTCTATGCTGTATTTGGATAATTCAAAGGTCAAAAGAACATCCTGTCATTTAAATGAATTGTAAATATGGGATATCTCGGTATTCATCTGTCTTTGAAATGTACTGTGAATGGTGGAGGAACAAGCAAATGGCCTTATGTTAATTTGTATAGCTAAGTACCGGTGATGGACCTCCTACAAAGTCATCCTAATTACATTTTGTTCCCTGAGGAACTCCAACTTGTCGAAAGACATGAAATTGTAGAAAAGATCCTTGGGTCCTGATTCTGTCATCTCAGATCTGCTTAGGCTTCATCAGGGGAAATTTGAGTCGCAAGACTGAGGTCCCAGTTATGCCGGTACGCCCTGTATATGAGGTTTGGACATTAAACTATAATCTATGAACTAGTTCTGAAAGAACTCTTTGCAGCTACAAAGCTCACCATCTCTGCTATGAATCTGAACCTCAGTGAATTGAACTCTGTCTGTATATTTATTGATCTTTTAGCCATACTCTCTCTTTCATTTTTTAATAAATTTTAGTTTAGTTAATAAGAATTGGCTGTAACTTGTATTTGGGTAGGATCTGAAACATTCATTAACGGGGTGGTAATGTGTCCAATTCTTTGGGATTGGTAGAACCTTTTCTTTTATATGATGAAA
This sequence comes from Aldabrachelys gigantea, assembly GCA_026122505.1. Lineage (NCBI taxonomy): Eukaryota > Metazoa > Chordata > Testudines > Testudinidae > Aldabrachelys > Aldabrachelys gigantea. The sequence goes on along the minus strand of CM047481.1, from coordinate 3,484 downwards.
TAAGATTTACAGAAATTGTCATCATATTTAATGTGGGTACCTGAATGGAGACCTAAGGCTGGATCACTTTAAGGAAACTGTGTTGTTTGGACTTCTGAATAATGAGTAAGGTAATAAAGAAGCTCTTTTATGCTGGCTTGGTAAACCTAAGTATTGAAATACCCACCAGCTTTATGGTGATTGTCTGCCCCATTCTTTGCAGTTCACCCCAATTCAGTGACTATAGTTGGAGTAGTAAGTGTTTGTAAGTATCTTGGTCATATGCTAATAGCTATGGGCAGATCTTCCCTCTCCCTTGTCAGCTAGGTAATTTGTATCAATCCAGACAGTAGCTTTCAGATTCCCATCATTGTGCATACCTCAAAATTTTATTTCCCTTTTAGAGTTAACTCATTCTTCCCATCAGCAGGATTGGGTCCTTCCTCCTCCCTCCCCATCGGTCTCTTATAGGGTTGAAATCTGAACCTCCCTGCTTACAGGAATCCCTTTGCTGGCTAGGTGTGTCCACAAATTGCAGCCCCACTGCGCTATGAACATCTACACAGACACTTGCTTACATGCCTGCTTTTGGATCGATCACCAGCAGCATCTTAGTGACTGGACTCTGTTTTATTACAGGGACATAATCAATTCCTACCAACCAGTCAGAATCAGCATTCTGCTTACTTTCCACTTTCAACTCTTGGTTCCACGTAGGAACATAAGAACGGCCGTACCGGGTCAGACCAAAGGTCCATCTAGCCCAGTATCCTGTCTACTGACAGTGGCCAATGCCAGGTGCCCTAGAGAGAGTGAACCTAACAGGTAATGATCAAGTGATCTCTCTCCTGCCATCCATCTCCATCCTCTGACAAACAGGCTAGGGACACCATTCCTTACCCATCCTGGCTAATAGCCATTTATGGACTTAACCACCATGAATTTATTCAATTCTCTTTTAAATGCTGTTATAGTCCTAGCCTTCACAACCTCCTCAGGTAAGGAGTTCCACAAGTTGACTATGTGGTGCATGAAGAAGAACTTCCTTTTATTTGTTTAAAACCTGCTGCCTATTAATTTCATTTGGTGACTCCTAGTTCTTGTATTATGGGAATAAGTAAATAACTTTGCTTTATTCACTTTCTCAACATCACTCATGATTTTATATACCTCTATCATATCCCCCCTTAATCTCCTCTTTTCCAAGCTGAAAAGTCCTAGCCTTTTTAATCTTTCCTCATATGGGACCCTCTCCAAACCCTTAATCATTTTAGTTGCCCTTTTCTGAACCTTTTCTAGTGCCAGTATATCTTTTTTGAGATGAGGAGACCACATCTGTATGCAATATTCGAGATGGATTTATATAAAGGCAATACTATATTCTCCTTCTTATTCTCTATCCCCTTTTTAATTATTCTTAACATCTTGTTTGCTTTTTTGACTGCCTCTGCACACTGCGTGGACATCTTCAGCAAACTATCCACAATGACGCCAACAGATGTCCCTAAGCCCACTAGGGTACTATAGGACATAATCAAAGGGTCTAGGGATGAGCCTCTGTCTGCTCCCCCTTGCATCCTTGAGGGTTCACCCATCAGACTCTTCTGCTCTGAAAAACCAGTAATCAAATCTTCCCTCTCTAGATCCTGAACAGCAACAAATTCTTTCAGCATGCCAGTTATGTCCAGAACCACTTTTAGCACATGAGGAGAATTGTCCCATAACTGCCTTTCAGGCAATTTGCTAAACTCCATGTTTAAAGGATTAGATGCATTGTCTTTTCCTTGCAGCATTCCTCACTGGCAATATGCAGGTTACAACACACACGCTTAGAAACACTTCTTTCCTGGATTTCAGTTAAGTCCAGAACCAACTCTGGGACAACTGACAAATTCAGAACCAGCATAAGCTGAGAGGCACTTTCTGTCAGCTCTGCAGCCAAAGGAATGGAGACAGACTGTCCCCCAGCAGGCATGCTGCTAGTCTCAGCATACAAAAAATTGCCTCCTTCATAGGACAGGTTCCCACCCCATTCACAGACACCCTGCATAGACTTTGGCCACATCTCAGTAGCTTCCAACTCAGATTTGAACCTTAGCGTTCATAACCTGAGAAGCTAGCATGAATCCTTCTAAGCTTAATTACCAGCTTAGCTTTGATTTCGCTGCCACCATCCAAAATTTCCAGGGTTTTGGCCCCCTCTGGTCTCCCCCAAAACCTTCCCTGGAGAGACCCCAAGAGTCAGAGACTCTGAGTTTCACAACAAAGGAAAGTAACCCACTTCCCTTCCCCCTCTCTCTCCCACCCAGACTTTCCTCTCTGGGCTAACCTGAGAGTACTGATGCAATCTCTTTACATCACAATACCAAGAAGCATGTCTCCTCTATTCCACAAAGAGACAAACCCCAAATACAAGGAAACAGAAATGATTCTCTCTTCCCCCTCCCACCAATTCCCTGGTGCTGCAGAGCTTACCCTCCGTAGATCTAACACAAAGAGAATTCCCCTCCCCTTTGTTCCTTAGCCTACCCAGAGAGAAAAAACTCAAAACAAGTCTTAAAAAGAAAACTTTATATAAAAAAGAAAGAAAGAAAAAGGACATCAAAATATTCTCTATATCAAGATGACAATACAGGGCTATTGTTTATAAGAAAAATATGAATAAACAGTCTGATTCAAAAAGATATCCAATTTGAAACATTCCAGCAAGCTACACACAATGTAAATACAACCAAAACAACATAAACACCTATATTGTTTTTCTACCTGTACTTACAATTTGGAAACAGAAGATAGAAAGAACCTTCTCATAGCTGAGAGACAGACAAAAGACTCAGACCCCCAAAAATTCCCTCCCTGACTTTGAAAAATCCAGTTTCCTGATTGGTCCTCTGGTCAGGTCTTTGGTTCCCTTTGTTAACCCTTTACAGGTAAAAGAAACATTAACCCTTAGCTATCTATTTATGACACCCCATTCACAGACACTCTGCATAGACTTTGGCCACATCTCACAGGCACTCAGCAGATTCAGCCATAAGTGCAGGGGGCTGATGGCCTCTTGAGGTCCCTTCCAGTCCTTTTTATTTCAGAAGGTTGAAAAAGCTACTGGGGGGAAGCTGTTCTAGACTTGATTTTAACAAATAGGGAGGAGCTCGAGAATTTGAAAGTAGAAGGCAGCTTGGGTGAAAGTGATCATGAAATCACAGAGTTCACAATTCTAAGGAAGGGTAGAAGAGAGTACAGCAAAATAGAGACAATGGATTTCAGGAAGGTGGATTTTGGTAAGCTCAGAGAGCTGATAGATAAGGTCCCATGGGAATCAAAACTGAGCAGAAAAACAACTGAGGAGAGTTGGCAGTTTTTCAAAAGGACGCTATTAAGAGCCCAAAAGCAAGCTATTCCACTGGGTAGGAAATAGAGAAAATGTGGCAAAAGCCCACCTTGGCTTAACCACGAGATCGTGCATGATCTAAAAAATAAAAAGGAGTCATATAAAAAATGGAAC